>JAPDVU010000007.1:138255910-139679837 GCA_026230045.1 Corynorhinus townsendii | reverse complement strand
AACATGGAAGGAGGTGAATCACAGGATAGACAGGACTTGGCTCAAGTTTTGGCTAAATTCCAATTTGCTTTCTGAGATGGTGAAAATCACTTATCGCCTTTAATTTGTCTTTTTATTGGTAAAATCATAATGACTACCATATAAGTCACTTGTCTATATTAAACGATTTAAGATATGTGAAGTGCAGTAACTATGACAATTGGTGGTGACAATAATAAATGATAATTAGTCCTTAAATTTTCAACTTCTTTAGAAAGTAAAATAATTGAACAAAATAATGCTTAATATGAACATTATGCAAGTTTTAGGCATAGGAATTACTCTAGTAATACTGTTTTGTTTAGATAAAAGCAACATGCAAAGATTAATTTGTTATTAATGCAACCGAAAGAATCTATTTATTGACTAACCTACATATTCCACTATCCATAGTGAGTTAACTTTTCTCCAGATTTTGTTTCAATATAACATAAGAATTAGTACTTAAATGTATAGGTAAATTTCTACATTTAGAAAATATATACTGCAGAAGTTTACTTAGGTATCTATTAGTTAAAAAAAATTAATTGCCTAATTTAGCAAAATGTTTGATATCGTAACCTTGCCATCTTGCCTTTGGGTAATCAGCAGAAATCAAGGCAAAGGTCTGCCAATTGTTTATATAATGAAAGCATTACAGGTGGCAAAATTGGCCTCTGCAGGAACATTTGTAGCATCTGGGGTCCCTCAGAAACACTAAAACTATTCAGAGTTCTAAGTAATGCATGGAGGAGAATGTTAGTACGGGGGAATTGGATGGCTGTGGGAGTAAAAACCAGAAAAAAGCCGGTCCAGGGAAACAGGCTACGCCGGTAAAGCCCCATGCCTGCGGTCTGCAAAGTCCCTGTACCACCTGCTTTGCTGCTGCTGCTTTTTGCCATAGTGGCTTCTGCCACTCTTCTACTTGCTAGAACTTTCAGGACTGTCTGTTCCTGGTAAGACTGAACTGAGAACTTCGCTCTCAGAGATTCTTAGGTAAAGAATTACTAGGCTTCTAGCCCCCAGATACTGGAGAGAGCACAGAAGGGAAACAAGATAGTTATCTAAAGATAACCTGTCAGAGCTGGGCGAAATACCAGGACGTGGTCTCAAATTGAACTAAGAAAAAAGGTGGAGAATAACATAAGAGGTAGAAATGGGGGGAACATAACAAACCACTTTAGACATCCCTATAAATATTGGGGTTTACTTATTTGGATTTTTAAAAGGGTGATCCTAGAAGAAATATACTGCTGTATATAGGGAATAAAGTTGCAATAACTGATATTTCAATGTTTATTCTTCTTTTGAATATTATTCCTGAATGTCTTCAATAAAATGTTAGGGCTTTTTTCATTTCCTAGGTTTGGTATTGATTTATAAAGATTTAGAATAGATGTTTTTAACTTTACCTTTTCCTCTTCCCTCTAGAACTAAACACATGCAGACACACATACACAGAAATACAGTCATGTGTGTGTACACACACACACACACACACACACACACGGCCAGACTTGATTTTGTTTTTATATGCAAAAGACAGGAGCAGATGGTAGAGACTGTGAATTCCTAGCAACAGACTTTGAGACCACAATATTATTCAAGCAAAACAACAAAACACATCACTCACATAAACTGATCAATATATAATTCATTAAGAAGCCCAAATATTTCTAGCAATTTATTAAAGAATTATATCAGTGGTGATCTAGACAAAGTGAATAATACATTTTGCTTGAGTCTCCATCCTCAGATCATTTCAGTTTCCAGAGAAGATAAAAGAGAAATAAAATAATTTAATTATCTCTGACAAAGAAAATAACTAAAAAAAAGACAAAGTAAAAACAAATATATATACACACATATACTTTAAGGTCAGAACAGAACAAGGAGGTACATATAGCTTACTTAACACAAGTGAAAATGTAAACAAGATCAATCAAACAAATAAGTAAGGTGCTTCTTACCATTCACAAGGGTACCCTTAAAACAGATCTTTTACATTTGGAAAGCATAGGATTTTATCCTCTTAGAGCATGCAAACACGTGCGTGTGAGCGCGCACACACACACATACAGAGTAAAAATGCATCTCTGTTATCCAGGGAAACAATAAACAATAAGCCTCCAGGACAGTATAAGAAATGAAACACTCGATGAGCTGAGATATTAAGGGAGAAATTGGTATTGCTGTGACATTTTCTTTCTAATATCAGAGACTATGTCAAGAACCTCAGGCTGACACAAATATACAAATAAATAATAAACTTCCAGACTGTCAAACTATCCTCTAGGTGAATGGAGATAAACTTAGCACATTGGTCAGAGCTGCTAATTCAATTAATTCACTGACTGGTCAGTGTTCATGATCTGCATATGGAAAAACAAAAACCAAAATACAAAAACCTAAGTCAGGAAAGAATTCCCAAGGGTCATTTTTCTTCTCTTGGCAAAATTTCCTGTAATGCAAAAAAGAAGCTTTGGTTTAACACTCTTGCTGAATTTATTCTGTTCCAGGTAATTTCCATAGATTATAATATTTAGAAACTATTTTTATAAAATCTTGCCTTAATTTCCATAAATTTTCTTATATCCTCTTGCAAAATAAGATAAAGTCATGAGAGATTTGACCTGCAGTAGGGTCTTCTGTATAGAGTTTTCTCTGTTTTTCCCCACTCTACTCTTAAAAATTTAGATTTAATTTTTAAAATGTCAAAAATCAGCTGGATGTCATTATTTATCATTAGCTTCAGAACAGTTGTTTATGCTAGCAAATTTACATGATCCAGAAGAGAAATGAATGTTCTCCCACAAAGCCACCAGTCTAATCTGTGCATCAAGCCCAGTCCAGCTTATTCTGACAGTAAGGGAACACTCCCTCCTCCTTGAGAGTTAGTAACTGCTCAGAGGGGAGGTTAAGGCTGGGTCACCCTAGCATTTACCGTTTCTGGTTGGAATAGTTGAAGTTGGGTCTTTGCATGCGGAATTTGATTGGCATTAACTAAACACTATATTACAATAAGTAGTTTCAGATTGATGCACACAATGAATATACTAGTATCATTTTGATGAGTTAAAGAGTTGTTCGATAGGCAAGCTGTTTACCTTAGTAGAGTTATCTTTTGTCCCAAGAAGATCTCTAGCTAGATGTGCAAGTAATTATCTTGAGAAGTAAACTAGTTTAACAATCTATTATTTGGATTCATGGTATTTGGGGAATTTCTGAGGCTAACAATAAAGTATTTACTGATTTACAGCTTTATCTGCTTGGATAAAATTTCCTTGAACAAACAGGGCCTTTATTCTCAGTCTCCATAATGAGGCTATGAGGCTACAGGTTTTCAGTTTCATTACTGAACTCACATGATCCCCAAAAATTAATACATCAAGTTATATTCAGAGATATACACAGTCCTGCATAAAGAATATAGAACATCTTCTTATGCTCAGATCCACTCAATAAAACGTGGCTGAAAACATAAAAAAAACTGAGGTTGTGTGTTTAATGTAAACATGCCCATTTAATATCTTAAATCCTCAGGCCAACATAAGCACAAGCTGAGACAGAGTACTGGAAAGCAGACCTTTACTCCTCCCTCTGAACCACTGATGTGAGAGCTGTACTGGCTGATATAAAAAATAATTCTCAACCCCTACAGCCCTAAGGAGGTGAGGCAGAAGTAGAACCAGATGCACCTGAAGAAGCTACAGGACTTTCTTTGTGTACCAGAAGACAGACAACCCTCAGGACAAACCATGGGGCAAGGCTTCCAGACCACATATGTGTCTTCTTTATTATGAGTCCGAACTCAGCACAGTACTGTGTGATGGAGGAAGGGTGCAGGTGAGCTGAGGGCAGAGCTTTGCAGCCTCAAATCAGTACTGTGAGTATGTACTTTGCAGCCTCAAATCAGTACTGTGAGTATGTACATGAGGCAGTGAGGGAAGTGGGCTGGAGACAGGAGACAGCAGAATAGTCATCTTCTCACTGTAGTGAAAAACATTTAGATCTTTTCACCACAACCTGCTAATTTCTCTGAGAGGGTGGAAAAAGGAAAGACTTTCTATGTAAAAAGAGATAACATTTAGATTCCTGCTAATTTGGATTATATTTCCTTGTGCTTGGCTTTTACATACATGATGAATTTATAAGAATATTAAAAAGAGAAAAATGAATTCTCTAAGAGTAGTACAGTTATATATATAAATTTGACATAGGACGCAAGTCCAGAAAATTACCTAAATGGCCTAGATCAGGTCATATTTTTATTTTATTTTATTTTATTTAGAAGTTACTTAAAAACAGGCAATATTTTTGTAATACTAAAATGCCTTTATTTGTATTTTCAGGATGTTCAACCTGTAAAGAAAATATACCTAAAAGAAAATAAAAAAAGCAAGAGAAAGACATATGTATCTTTAGAAATTTCAATATCTATACTGTAAACATGCCAGGGTATTACCCTTGAAACACATTCTACTAAAGGAGAATTTATTTATCAGTGCTATAACTTCTAGCTCCTAATGGGAATTAGTGTGTGTAGTTTAGGTAGTTGATTAATATAAATTATTCTCTGTCTCATTTACCATAAATTAACACAATTAAAAATGAGCTATGTCTACCTAATGTGTGACAATTAGTTTAAATGTACTTAATTATAGCCTGATGCTGTGTATCTGTGCAATAATTCAATGGATCGGATCAACAAAAACATCTAGATCAATTAGGATGTTTCCATGCCTTACTCAATTCACTGTTGTTACTGTCTCTCTGTCCAGAATAGATAACTTAAATCTTTCAGCAGAAATTCTATGGGGTATTCATTTTACAAGGGAAATTTTGAGGACCTAGTGTTCCAAACCCAGACAATCAAGAAAAGAAAGGAATCAGAAAACAAAATCTGACTATCACATTGAGATAAAATATCTGAGGACAACACATAAAGGAGAGTTATAGAAGAAAGGTTCACTATATCTGACTATAGTCTGGGGGGGGGGGGTGGGGAAGACATATCCGTAGGTAAGGCATCCTAGATACTGAAAAGTTGGAGGCCTGGCAAGAATCTTTCCCTTCACTGGGCCCATGTATACTCCAACCCCTCCACCCCTGCTGCTGCAGGGTTACACACTAGCTGTCTTGATGGTACTTCCCTTTTCTCCCACAACTCCTTTCTTCATAAGTGGAAGTATGAGTTTCTGAAATCCCAAGAAGCTAAGAAATATGAGAACAAAATGGTTAGAGATGCTAAGAGAATATGACTGCAGGTGGTAGCAAGTAACAATTATATTGGTTTGGGGGCTGGAGCATCTTTTAAGGTTGTATTTTCAAATTAGTTTGATTATCTATACTAATCAAAGCCTAGGTGGCATTTCTCCCTCGCGTTATCACAAGATGGTCTCCCCCATGTTGTCACAAGATGGCCACCCCCATGTCGTCACAAGATGGCCTCCCCACATCATCACAAGATGTCCACCACAAGATGGCCACCACAAGATGGCCACCACAAGATGGCCACCACAAGATGGCCATCAGGGGAGGGCAGCTGTGAGCAACTGGGCCGGCAGGGGAGGGCAGTTAGGGGTGACCAGGCCAGCAGGGGAGGGCAGTTAGGTGTCAATCAGGCCAGCAGGGGAGTGGTTAGGGGGTGATCAGGCTGGCAGGCAGGCGAGCAGTTAGGAGCCAGCAGTCCCAGATTGGAGAGGGAGCAGGCTGGGCTGAGGAACACCCCCTAGTGCACGAATTTCATGTACTGGGCCTCTAGTAAAGATTATAAGAATGTATTTTTAAAGGATGGCCAGGCCTTCACCTGGATATTCTAATTCCTGATAAATGGTAGAGCTCCAAGAATTTATATTTCAATACATTAACTAAGAATGGCTGAAAAATATTAGCACATGTTGGGATTTAAAAGTCTGAGGATATTTATGCTAGAAATGATACTAAAACATAGAAACAATATAATTGCTGATCTTATTTACTTAAAGTTGTGAGAAAGAAGTTGTAGACTTACTAGAGGTCTGGTGCACAAAATTCGTGCACTGGGGCGGGGGGGGGGTGTCCTTCAGCCTGGCCTGCATCCTCTTGCAGTCCAGGAGCCTGGTGATTGATCACCCTGCAGAGGGAGGCCCCACCCACCACCACTGGCCAGGTAGCCTGGGCCTCCCTTTTTGGGGTGATCACGGAGCCCCCCAGCCAGTGGCCTGGGCCTCCCTCTGCGGGGCAATTGTGGGGCAATGGAGGGGCCCCCCGACCAATTGCATCACACCTGCCTCGGCAGTGGCAGTTAGTGCTGGGTCACCGCGGCGCTCATGACCCAGGAGGGATTGAGAGGGCAGCAGTTCTGCCTGCTCGCCAGTCCCCGCCCACCCGAGCCTGCTGTGTGCACAGCCTGGCGTTCGGTCATCTGTTCAGTTGTTTTGGATGTTACAGACCCTGGCTCTTTATATATTAGGATTATGTGTGGTTCTGTAAAACAACATGCAGAATTTAAAGATTTTCAATGATTTACTAAATTATTTAATGATATGATAAAGTCCACAAAACAGGTAGAAAATGCTAATTACAGTAAAACTGAAAAAATATTAAGCAAAAAGAAGAATAAAATAATTAACCATCTGATCATCCTGCAAAAAATAAATCACTAATTTTACTGTATAATAACATTTTAATACTTCAGGAATATGTTCCTGAAAAGTCTCCATTATGTGTGGACATAATCTGCATTTACCAAGATCTTTTTGTAAAAAAAAAAAAAAAAAATTAGAAAAATCCATTAAAAATAACATTCAGTATATTAAACACTATAAAACAACATTCAAGAGGATTCCCTTTTCCAAATCAACTGTTTGTTGGTATCCAAAAATACCTCTTTGACAAAAAAAGCAGTTTTAGAAATTTTATATTAAGATTGGACATTTTGTATTGTGTTGGCCAAGTCTGTGAAGAGATATAAAGGTTTGTCCAAACTTCTGCCCTCCCTAGAAGGTAGAAATGTTTATATTAATCAAGTTTAGCCAACTTGCACAATGTCCCTTTATTAATTAAACAGTGTAATTAATAGAGAAAACAGGAGAATTAAAATATAAAAATCAAAACACAAAAGTTATGAAAGACCTTCAATTTTCCACAAATTATTGCAAATTGAGAAAGATTATTCTACAAGCCTTGTTAATAAGTCTTCTTCTTGATGTTTTGAAATAACCTATACCTAAAATATATATTGCACGTTGTTTCCTCCTCTTTTAAGGCAATTATGGAAAAATCTAATGTAAAAAACTAAGGGTCTCATTTTCACACATATACACATTCACGTTTATACATACTAGTATACTAGAGGCCCAGTGAACAGATACGTGCACAGGTGGGGTCCCTCGGGCTGGCCTGTGGGAATGGGGCCAAAACCAGCTCTCCAACATCTCGTGAGGGGTCCCAAATTGTAAGAGTGGTTCTTGGGTGATGTACCCTGGAATCAGGCTCCCTCCTCTCTGGTTCCGGGTGCATCACTCGAGAATTGCAGCTGCCAAGTCACTGCAGCTCAGCAGCTCCTGCATTGAGCATCTGCCCCCTGGTGGCCAGTGCACATCACAGCTACCAGTTGGAGCATCTGTCCCCTGATGGTCAATGCGTGTCATAGCTAACAGTCGGATGTTTGAATGGTTGGATGGTCGCTTAGGCTTTTACATATATAGATATAGACTAGAGGCTCAGTGCACAAAATTTGTGCATGGGGGGGGAGGGTCCCCTCAGCCCAGCCTGCACCCTATCCAATTTGGGACATCCCTCTCACAATCCAGGACTACTGGCTCCTAATTGCTCACCTGCCCCACCTGCAGGCATAGTCACAACTGCCCTGCCCCCACCAGCCTGATCACCACCAACTTCCCCCCCTGCCACCAGCCTGATCACCACCAACTGCCCCCCCCCCCACACCAGCCTGTTCACCCCTTAGTGCCCCCCCGCTGGCCTGGTTGCCCCTTACTGCACCCCCTGCTGGTGTGGTCATCCCCAAGTGCCCCCCCCACCCCCACCAACCTGGTTGCCCCTCACTAAGCCCCCTGCCAGCCTGGTCACCCCAAACAGCCTGTTAGGTCATCCGTTCAGTTGTTTTGGATGCGATGGTTGCTTAGCCTTTTATATATATACTAGTGACCCGGTGCATGATATTTGTCCACATTAAAAGGGGATTAATTAGAGGAAATAATTTAATATTGCTATTGGCCCTTTCTCTATAATAGAAGTGTCAGAGATGAAAGAAAATTAGTAAAATGTATATGAAAACCTTCCTCCTGTCAGAGTCTGGGGCACACCATGGGACCCAAAGTCAAGTCCCCGCTCACCCACATGCACCTCAAAATCGCATGAGACCCAGACCTTGCCAGCCCCACCCCCCTCATTGGGCTAGATCCAGACCCGGCCAGTCCCACCCTTGTCAAGCCCTGCTGGGCAGGGGGTGTAGCCTCAGGTCCCCTGGCCTGGCACCAGGATGTGGGGCGTGGCCTGAGGTCCCCCAGCCCAAACTGGGGTGGGGGGTATGCCTTAAAGTTCCCCGTCAAGCCCCGCCAGGTGGGGGGCATGGCCTGAGGTCCCCTGTCAAGCCCCACCAAGCGGGGGGCTGCAGCCTCAGGTCCCCCTGGCCCAGCACTAGGAGGGGGGAGCAGCCTGAGATCCCCTGTCAAGCCCCACAGGGGCGGGGGAGGGCATAGGTCCCTGCTGATTGCTCATTAAGGCTCCTTATAGGAACTTGGTCTCAGCTGTGGGTGCAGCCATCTTTGTGACAGAGTGATGGTCAATTAGCATATTCCCTCTTTATTAGATAGGATATATATCTGTATATGTATATATTTACATTACATTTATAAAAGAAGAAAGCCTAAAGTTTATTAATAGAAAATTGCATTTCTGGAAAATTTTGTGAGGCAAACATAGCATTATAAATCTATATTAACTATATATTTTGTGACTGTCGGTAGCTATACTTAAGAAATACAACTTTTTAAATAAAAATTAACTTTGTTCTATGATTTGATCTTAAAATGCCCGAGACATTTCTTTGCTAAACATTAGCACGGAATAATAAGATGAGGGAAACAATGTTTTCATTTATCAAGATATGAGGGATTTGTGTGCCAAGTTCCAGGGAAATGCCAGACATGGAACTTGGTGATTCTAACCAAGTAAATGATAACCAAGGACACTGCATGCTCCACTAACTGAAGACAAGTGTCATCTCTTACTCTGCCAAGTCAAATGTGAAGGTACGCTTCTATCAAAATTCCCAGACAGAGCGTTGTAGCCTAAATATGTTTGCAGCAGGAATGTCCAGCAAGAAATGCCTCTTACAGTAACGGAAGCAAAAGTAATCACTTTTCATCCTCACAGTCACCATCTGGAGAAATGTAAGACAGTATTCTTAAGCCTTAGCTACTACCTCAACACAAATACTTCATTAGCGTTTTTCAGCTGCTCATTCGTTGTCTCTCTTCTCTCCACCTGCATATCATCCCAGCCAATTTTCAATAATGACTGTCCCTTTGCCCAGCCCTTACTGTGCCAAGCACTGGACAACTTCTGAAAGGCTTTGCTTTAAAGTAAAATGGAGAATTTGGCTGGGACTTAGCTACCATGGAGATACCCTGGATATATTTTTTTTCTTGCAATGAGCATTTGTCTGAATTGAATGTTTTTTCCCATTTTCATTTTCTTCTTAAGGACACATTTTCTTTCCCAACTGTTCCAGGGTCACACCTCCCAATTTATGGGTCAAGAGAAAACCAGCAAATTTTCCCCCATGCATCTACTTATTTAGCATTATTTAACCATTTCTTCCATTTTGAAGTATATCACATTTATTTAGCCAACTCTCTATCTTTATTGAATCTATAATCCTTCAGAATTTTTTCCATTTCTATTGTAAACTTCAGAGCCTATTTAACCTACTTTAGCTCCATCCAAACATCTGTCAATTTGGTATTTAACATCAGCTCTTGAATTGAAGACTCATCTATCACCATGTACATGCTTAGCCTACTCATTTCAAATGATTCTAATTCACCTCTTCAAAGCATGAAATCATCACTCCTTGTACCCATCACCAACCATTTGAAACTGTTCTTGATTTAATCTGAAAATAAGACAAAGTTGAAAACCTCTTTTAATTTTAACTCCATCATCCTGTCAACTACCATTATTTCTTTGTGCTGGAATGCTAGTAGCTCTATATTGTTTTCCCCTGACTCCACTTCTTCATTTCAATCCAGTCTCCATCCTGTGTCCAGAGCACTTTTCTTCAAAATGTAAATTTGATCATGTCCCACATCCTTAGCCTCACCTTCATTTGAAAAGATTTCAAGATTTTCATTGTGAGAAAGATGAAGTCAGTGTTATGATGTTAAATGTTTTACAATCAGTTGGCTTTGATTTGTGGGGATAAAAAAAACCCTTATTTGTGGCATTTGCCAAATTTCCATAGTTTATTCCTATGGTGTACAATTTCAAGCTAGCAATGTGGCATCACTGAGGGTAGAGATGGAAAAGAATGTGCACAGTCCACTACAGAGAGCCAGTGTGAGTTAACTCTAGCCCACCAATGGATAGAGGAACATTCCTTAACTTGAATTTTAAGCCTCAGCTTCGTCTGTCCCCTTTGACCTCGCTGTTAATCTAGACTGTCTATTAACAACTTCGTTTAGTTTCTCAAATGTGTTCTGTGTTCTGCTCTCTCTAACCAGAGGAACTTTGCACATGCTATTCCTTCCATCTGGAACACTCAACCTTGCCAAAATGAAGATTTCAGCTCTACTGAAATTTTCTTGGAGAAGTATTTTCTGATCCTGACTACACTCAGACTAATCCAGGCCCTTCTCTACTATACACACCGGGATTTCGTCTCTCTTAACATTGTTGTCATTTTTACATCTATTTGTGTGACTGTTTTATTAATGTCTATCTTCTCAACCAGACTATAAGCTCTATAAATGCAAGGTTTATGCCTGGGTAGACTTATCATTGTATCATCAGTGCCTATGCCTCGAGTAGATCTAAACATATAGTAGTTTTAAAAAATAATAATGATAACATATCTTGAATGAAAAAAATAAGGAAATCTTCATTCTTCTATTGTATAGTCCTTATTTGACCTCAGTGAATGATTAATTGAAGATTTTTATCTACCCAACTTTTAAATTTATGAAATGTTTTCACTTTTACTATTATCTTTATTCCTCAATATTCTTTAACTTATTATTCTCCACCCTCTACCTCATGAATCTCTATTCCATCTAATATATTGCTCAAAGTCTATATTCCAAATTATTTGAAATGCCATTGTTATAACAATAACCTAATAAACCATCAGCCTTTATTACATTTAATATGGGTTTTACATTCTTACCATTTAGGAAAAATTCATTGGTGTTAAACTTAACCTGTTCAAAAAATTTTGGATTGAAAAAAAGGTAACAACTCAAATAATAAAAATAACAACATAAATTATTAAAAATCATATATGAGAAAGAAAAATTCATTAAAATTATTTTATTTATTTATTTATTTTAGAGAAAGAGGGAGGAAGAGGATAGGAAGATAGAAACATCAATGAGAGAGAAACATTATTAATCGGCTGCTTCCTGCATGCCTCCTAAGGGGATCAAGTCCGTAACCTGGGCATATGCCCTGACAGGAAATTGAACCAGTTCATAGATTGATGCTCAACCACTGAGCCACACTGGCTGGGGAAAATTTATTTTTAAAAGGTATTTAGTGAGAAAAAATATGATCATTTACAAGTAAATATTGTAAATGGATCTTCAAAATTGTTTGACAGCACTCTATCATAGACACTTAGAGAAATGCAAATCATTATGTAAGTGGTAGATTTAATGAGCTCACTCTGACATTCTGATTGCTAATATAAATGACACGAATGAATGAATGAACTCAAATAATTAAGGACGTTTCTCATAAACACACCAGCAGAATTTAGTAAACATATTGTTATTCCAGTGAAATATGTTATGTAGGTGCTGATACTTTAACACAAATAAACTTAGTTGTATAAAAACAAATACACCAAATCAACATATAGTCTTTTCTATTTGTGATGTTGGATTTTTTTCCCTTCTGATACTATGTTTAAGGGAACATCTGTTGAGGTTGTTTCTACTGGGTTTTGTTGTTTTTTGTTTTATCTCTGAAAGTGAGGTGAATCTGTTTTTGCCTCTGTATCTTTCACTAAAAAAGCCAGATGGCTGTTTCTTCCAAAAAGTGAGTTTTTCAAGACTAATTTTAAAAAATAAGAGTCAGAGAATCTATCAAGATTTCTACTTAAACACTATGTTTAAAATACTTGTTGCCTACTGTTTTAGAAGCTAGAGGTATTTCTTTTGAAGTGTCAATCTGACTATTACCATGATTTTGATGATAATTAGAGCAGAATGCTCATATTTCAAAGAGTGAGATCAGAAATTTTAATCTCTGCACTGAATGAATTTGGCAGTGTTTCTGTGGCCTTTGAATCCTAAGTACATACATTCGCAATGCACTTTGATGTAATGAACTCACTGCTTGGATTTATTTGAATGGTCAGACCAGTTGTAATATATGGAGCTTGTTTTAAGTATAGACATTATCAGACAGATACCATATGCTCTTCTGTGAAAATTGTTTTGAGGATAATCAGACCACAAACTGAATAACATACACACACACATGCGCGCGCGCGCGCGCGCACACACACACACACACACACACACACACACACACACGTTAGCTTTTAATTAGAAAACCCTAAAACAGATTCTATAAAGAATACAAAAAAAATAATATCACTCTGGTCCTTACTTGTGGCAATACCAGTAAGACAAAAACACTATACATGGACAAAAAGAAAAGAATAAAATTACCATTGTGATTGTGATTTATGATGAAATTCTTGCCTACACAAAACAAGAATATAATAAATCTATCTGGCTAACTTACTGAATGAGGCATTTATGCATAAAAATCCCATAGAAGCTTCCTTCTAAAAGTATAAACCATAGGAGATGAAAGGATAAATAAATGGAAGTACACAGTTTCATAGTCATTTGTGGGGAAGCATGGCACTTGGTTGGAATGTCTGAAAGGAGGATTCTCCAAAAGGTCGGGGGCCTCTGGGGAGACCATGCTGAAGGTGGCAGCCCCTATCTTGACTTTTCCAAACAAGTCTAATCCCCCAGGTGTTTTGCTAGCATCTCAATGTTTAGTCTTTAAAGACCCCATCTTGTAGAAGCATATACTTTCTCAAGGATACTTACACTGTTGATTATACCTAGAGGTTAATTTTAGTTCAAGCTGGTGTCACAGTCAAAGCCAAGGGAGGCAGGTGAAGAGGGCTATTTGGCGGCGATAGCCTAGTGGTGCTTTAGCCCTCTTTTCCACAGAAACGTGTGTTAGCGTAATCTGTTCGTCTGTTGTTCAGGCTCTGCCCAGCAGACACTCACACACTGTTCTCAATATAAAATAGGAGTAGGGAAAATTAGTGAGAAAACAGAAAAACTAACAGAAGTGAGAATGCACATATCCTGACAATATGTTAAAATTGGCACCAGGCCATAAGGAATACCGCTTGACCATATATTAGTTTGCAAAGAAAACACGGTATGTTTTATAAATCAAGATTAATACTAACAACAATCTCTTTTCATAACACAAAATCCTATAAAAGATTAATTAAATAGGTGTGCTGTGAACCGAGGACAATTTCTGAGAGTCAGTGTGGGTTAAATTCCCATCAGTTTTCCAGCTTGGTATGATTACTAGATCAGAAATAAGGTTAATATAGATTACAATATAATAAAATTTCCATGAGTATCTTATATATTCTGTTTAAGAAAGATAATTTTAAATTTCATAGAAGAAAAATCAGGCGCGTATATTACTGGTTAATAGATTACCTCAAAAGAGAACTTTAGCTCATCAATCTTGATTAATATTATATGGCTAATTTGTGGGCTGGATGCAAATTTATAATTGCAATATGTTTCTTCTACTAACTTTTCCTGGAATTAGATTTCTCTGATATTAATTTTGACACTGTATTTTTAGGTGGCATGGCCTGGCATATCATGTTTCATCATCAGTTTCATCTTTTCCTGTGTGGTATTATTTAAAAGTAGCACAGAACTAGACATTTTTTCCTTTTATAAGTACAGTTTGATATCTGCCATTTTATATGTGAATTTAATTCATTTACATTTTTATATGTATTGATATTTATAGGGATTATTTCTTCAATATTATTTTTTGTTTTCTATTTAGAATCATACCCTGTGACCCTGTGTATATTTAATTCCCTTCCCTGCCTTTTATACTTGTGCTGGGTTAAATGAAATTAATTATATTTCTTCTGTACTTTTAAATTTTGTTAACCCAAGCAATTAATTATTAAATTTCATAACATATACACAAGAATATATACAACTTATTTTAGTAGCCATGGTTGGGTGGGTGAGAGAGAAGTTGGGCTTTGAAATGAAGGAGGGAAATAACAACAATGTAAATAAGTAGGGCCATGGTCCAGACACATGGCTCTGAACAGCCATGACTTGGTAAGTGTTGATTAACTCCCTATATTCTTGAGTACTCAAAACAAAATGATTCAAAATTGATCTCTTTCTAAATATGACAGGTTTTAGCAAATTTAACTAACTTTCAAACAACCTATATTATTATTAACTAGATTTAATTTGATCCTTTCAAAGACTATTTTCTCAGGTTTTGCCAGTTCCTGTCTTATTTTTATATGAAAATGTGTACAAAATGTTGCCAAACCCTCAAAGTCTTTATAAGTCTGAAGATGTCTTTACTTTGCAATCACTACTGGATGAGAATTCACCTCAGCAAAAGTTCCAGATTGTCAGTTAATTTACCTCAATCCTGCGAAGGTATCATTCCATTCTCCTTGGCTTGCGTTGTTTTCCTCAAGTCTGTGTCAATCTAATTGTTGCTCATTTGTAGGTAATCTCTTTTGCAGCTGTTAGCTTTTAGAACTTCTGCAACCTTTTCTATTCTACACTGCAAGTGTCTAATTGGAGATTTGAGTTTTTAATCCCTTTTTTTGGTACAGAATATATTTTGATTTGAGGCATATTGTCTTCTTTGGAAAATTAAGGCTATTTTCTCTTCAAATATTGCTTTTATCTTATTCTTTCTTTCCCTGAAAAAGCTTTGGAATAATATTAACTAAGTTTATTTTCTGACCAACTGTTTCTAAAACCATGCTTTTTAAATATATATTCTTATTTTTATTGATTTCTGAGAGGAAGGGAGGGGAGAGATAGAAACATCAATGATGAGAGAGAATCATTGATTGGCTGCCCCTTGCACGCCCCCTACTGGGGACTGAGCCCACAACCCAAGCATGTGCGCTTGACTGGAATTGAACCCGGGACTCTTCAGTCCACAGGCTAATGCTCTATCCACTGAACCAAACCAGCCAGGGCTAAAATCATGCTTTTTCTTTCTTTTTTTAATTACTTCTTTATCTTTCCTATTTCTGTGTATCCTGTATAGTAAAAGCCTAATGTGCACATCGACCGAACGCCAGAACAACCAGCGGAACAACTGGTCATTATGACGTGCACTGACCATGAGGGGTCAGACACTCAATGCAGGAGCTGCCCCCAGTCCACAGGCCCCAGGCCAGCCAAGGCAGGTACCAGTAGCCCCCCCATCGCCCCTTGGGTGCCTGGCAGAGGGATACAACCAGAAGTAGGGGGCAGAGAGCTGGTGGCCAGGCCTAGTGAACCTACCCATGCATGAATTTTGTGCACCAGGCCTCTAGTATTTTTATAATGAACTCTTCAGTCTTATCCTGTTTAAAGTCTATCCTATTTTCAGTAATTTCAATTACATCATTTTTCATTGTTTCCTGCTTTTTTCTGTTACATAATTTCTTCTTTTTTTAAAGGAAAGGTTTGTTCATGCATCTTATACTTTTGTTTTAACTCTCATTTTTTTGGATTGGAATAGGGAGGAGTGTGAATTCCAGTCCGTATTTCTGCATTTGCCCAAACCTACCAAGCAGCTTTGGGTAGCCTCTAACTGTCCTAGGAACTCCCAAACCCAAACTAGATCTTTAATGGTGTTTCTGGATTTTGTTGAAAAATGATGGTCTGGGCCAGTAGTCGGCAAACTGCAGCTCGTGAGCCCCAGTTTGCCGCTCTGTTGACTAATGAGTTTGCCAACCACTGACCTAGACTCTCAATTCCAATAATTACAGGCTGTTGTTGTTCCTTGTATTAAGCCTCTATCCCAGTGGTCGGCAAACTCATTAGTCAACAGAGCAGCAAACCACGGCTCGCGAGCCGCATGTGGCTCGCAAGCTGCAGTTTGCCAACAACTGGTCTGGGCTATTCATTGGGTCAGTGAGTTGTTTAGTTCACTTTTTGGTAAAAAAATAAATAAATAAATAAAAAGTAGGGCCTTTCCCCTCCTGCCTGTATCCCTCTATCTACAACTTTCTATATGATATTAGTATAATGAAACAGGTCAACCAATAGAATTTTTTGGTTTGTATATTTTTATTTGAAAAATATTTCTTTGCTTGTTCTGCAAAATTCCTATCTTACCACATTGCTTTAAGTAGTGTGTCTACAGTTGGTTCCCTGATTAGAAATGGCCATTACCCAATTGGAAATTAACTCCTGGTCAACACTGTCTGATTTCAGACACAAAGCCCAACATGCCCACAACATTATATCTAAACTCTATGTGTGATTTGTGTAGTCTTGCTTCAAATCAATATTTACATTGTTTTTTAGCTCAATTTTCTTTTGTTTTTTTTCCATTTTCAAATATTAAATATTATTTTTCATTAGTATGCATTTGGAGTAGGACATGGGGTGAGAGGATGATTAAGTGGAAATTCATGGTACCATCTTTACCAGAATTCCTCTATTATTACTTTTAAATGCTAATTATTTTATGTAATTCCCCTGTTTTGGGACATTTATGTTCCACCTCCACACTGTGTCTAGTAATAAAATATATTAACTATGAACAATGATTTGAAAAACAACTGAAAATATTGAGGGTGTCTAGAAAAAAACAGGCTTGGAGTGGAAAGTGATTATTAACAGTTTTCATATACATTTTCATATATTAAAGGGTATCAAGTGCAAAGGCATTGCTCTGAGGAATCAATTTGACTAAACTGGGAGAAACCCTGAGCTATGGTAAAATGGAAAGACAGTTTTAATGACTCTCCCAAAGCTAGATCTTTTACTCATAGACTACTCATAGATTCAGTAGATTTTTGAGTGCATTTAATGTGGAATACGTAGATGGATTAGAGTGGATAAACTGTACGTCCTCCCTAAAACTAACATTAATTTACTGGAAAAATAATTTAGAAAATTCAGAGATTATCTTTTATGCTAAATTTGCTTGAGGCCTCTACCTACTTCCAAGAACAAAGGGATAACAACCTGGGCATTTTGTTGATTAGAGCAATTTGCTATTAATTTCAACTATTTTCTTATATAATAAGAGAATTACCTCTTCCTTCAATGCATAGCTTTGATTTGTAGATCATGGTTCTTTGAATTGAGTTACTGTATTTATTTGCTTACCAAATACTTATATTACACTTACTGATAATCAAAACTGTTTTAAGTGCTTCACAAATATTAACATACTTAATATTTTAAAAACTTGCCTGAGGTAGGTAATAATACTATTCCCAGTCTAGAGTTGTAGAAAACTGAGGCATTAAGCAATATTATTGAGGTCATAGAGAGAGTAATAAGAGAAAGGATTAACATCCAGTAAGTCAGGGACCTAAATCTTTGGGCTTAATCATTACACTACTCAACATAAAATTTTTCAATAAATTATAGCTACTATTAAGATCTTTAGCAACTATACATTTAATCTTGGAGGATAATGAAATTTATTTACACATTAAATGCGGAATCTTACCTAATAATAGACAAACATGTAAATTGACCATACCTCTGCTATGCCACCAGCCAATCAGGAGAGATATGCAAATTAACGCAACAAAGATGGTGGTTAATTTGCATGCACAGGCACCGAGGGACGAGGGCAGGACACTTGAGTTCTGCCCCACCCCTGGTCTCTCAGGGCCTCTGGGCAGTGTGGAAAGGTGGGGTGAAGCAGAAAGAGGTGACTCCGGGGCCTGAGCAGAAAGGGGCTGGGCTGGAGTGGAAAGGCAGTGCCACCAGCCAGGGAAAGGAAAGCCCATTCTAGCATAAATCGTGCATCAGGCTTCTAGTTTTATAATAATACTAGAGGACCAGTGCATGAAATTCGTGCACAGGGGTGTGTGTCCTTCAGCCCGGACTGAACCCTCTCCAATCTGGGACCCCTTGAGGATGTCCAACTGCCGTTGGATCGGGCCTAAATGGGCAGTCGGATATCCCTCTCACAATCCAGGAATGCTGGATCCCAATTGCACACCTGCCTGCCTTCCTGATTGCCCCTAACGGCTTCTGCCTGCCAGCCTGATCACCCCCTAACCACACCCCTGCCAGCCTGATTGATGCCTAACTGCTCCCTGCCAGCCTGTTTGCCCCTAACTGCCCTCCCCTGCTGGCCTGGTCACCCCTAACTGCCCTCCCCTGAAGGCTTGATCACCCCAAATTGCCCTCCCTTGTAGGCTTGGCTGCCCCAACTTCCCTCCCCTGCTGGCCTAACCACCCACAACTGCCCTCCTTTGCAGGCCTGATCACTCCCAACTGCCTTCCCCTGCTGGCCATCTTGTAGCAGCCATCTTATGTCCACATGGGGGCAGCCATCTTTGACCACATGGGGGCAGCCATCTTGTGTGTTGGAGTGATGGTCAGTTTGCATATTACTCTTATATTAGATAGTATAGAGGCCTGGTGCACGGGTGGGGGCCGGCTGGTTTTCCCTGAAAGGTGTCCTGGCTCAGGGTGGGGGTTTCCTTGGGGTGTGGGGCGGCCTGGGTGAGGGGCCTGTGGTGGTTTGCAGGCCAGCCATGCCCCCCAGTGACCCAAGCAGAGGCCCTGGTATTTGGGATTTATTTATCTTCTATAATAGAAATTTTGTAGCCTTGAGCGGAGCCAAGCCTCCTGCTCACTCCATGGCCTCAGCCATTTTTGTTGGGATTTATTTATCTTCTACAATTGACACTTTGTAGCCTTGAGTGGAGGTCTGGGGCAGCTAGGAAGTTTGGCTTCCTCCATCCACAGGGAAACCCAAGCCTCCTGCTGGCTCTGTGGCCTCAGCCATTTTTGTTAGGATTTATTTATCTTCTATAATTGAAACTTTGTAGCCTTGAGTGGAGGCCTGGGCCGGCCAGGGTGTGTGGGAAGTTTGGCTTCCTCCATTGCCTGGGAAACCCAAGCCTCCTGCTTGCTCTGTGGCCGCAGCCATCTTGGTTGGGTTAAATTGCATACTCACTCCTGATTGGCTGGTGGGCGTGGCTTGTGGGTGTAGTGGAGGTATGGTCAATTTGCATATTACTCTTTTATTAGATAGGATACAGTTTTATTGATCCAGAGTACATATAATAGTGTGAGTGTGTGTGTGTGTATGTGTGTGTGTGTGTGAGTGTATGATGTATATAAACATAAAAAAGGGAAATAAAAATGTTACAATAGAATACAAAATTAAAATTTAATTATGCATTGGTATCCTTAAATTTATTGATTGCCTACTTTTCAAATGGGTTTGGGATGGTAAGAGTAGAAATTAATTATTTAATACATGCTTTCCTTTCAAAGAATGAGTGTTAAAGTAATTATTACTTTAACACTCATTCTTTAACATAATTATAAGTTAAAGAAACTTAACATATAAGTTTCTTTAAAGAACTCCAGGGTGATAAATAACTTTATTAGAAAATCTAAAACGGCATTAACATTCTGTCCATGACTTATCTAGTAGCAGCCATTTTTGTGGAACAATTTGTATGGAAATTTAAAAAAAAATCATATTGAGGTTATCTGAGGATGGCTACTTTATAGGCATAATTTATGAACAATTGTGAGTATGGTGTTTATCATGGAGACACAAGAAATAAATTTAACAACCAATGCAAATCATAAAAAAGGGAAGAAAGGTAGCCAAAGACTATTATATTGGCACTAGAGGCCCAGTGCACAAAATTCATGCACGAGGGGCGGGGGAAGGCCTTCAACCTGGCCTGCACCCTCTCGCAATCTGGGACCCCCTTGGGGGATGTTCAACTGCCAGTTTAGGCCTGATCCCACAGGGATCCCTGTGGGATCTGGTCTAAGCCAGCAGTCAGACATCCCTCTCACAATCTGGGACCACTGGCTCTAACAGCTCTCCTGCCTGTCTGCTTGATCACCCCTAACCACTCTCCCTGCCTGCCTCATTGCCTTAACTACTCACCTGCCTCTCTGATCGCCCCTAACCACTTGCCTGATCACCTCTACCTGCTCACCTGCCTGCCTGATTCGCCCTAACCACTTCTGCCTGCCTGCCTGATCCCTCCTAACCACTCGCCTGCCTGCCTCATCACCCCTAACCACTTGCCTACCTGCCTGATTGCCCCGAACCACTCTGCCCACATTCCTGATTGCCCCTAATGGCTTGCCTACCTGCCTGATCACCCCTAACTGCTCAGCTACCTGCCTGATCACCCCTAACCTCCTCTGCCTGCCTGCCTGATTGCTCCTAACTGCTCACCTGCCTGCCTGATTGCCCCTAACCACTCTCTCTGCCTGCCTGATGCCCCTAACTGCTCGCCTGCCTGCCTGATCACTCCTAATCACCTCTACCTCGACACCCACTGCTGAAGCTTCGTCCAGAGGGATGTCTGGAATGATGTCCAGAAGGTTATTCAACTGTCTGGTCTAATTAGCATATTACACTTTTATTATTATAGGTATGTTCCCATAAAATTGTGTCTCCATTCATGTTCCCTCAAATTATTGCTATATACATAAAATAATGCCATGGAGAATTTTCATCATCTATATATATAAAACCCTAATATGCAAATAGACCCAAACAGTGGAACAACTGAACAGTCGAACAACTGGGCACTATGACCACCAGGGGGTGTGTGCAGAACATGGCAGGCATCAGCAGCAGGTGGCAGAGGGTGGAACATGGCAGGCGTTGGCAATGGCGGGATGGTGGAGCAGGTGAATGGGGCCACCAGATCAAGGTGGGGTGCTGGTTGCTGTCATCAGGGTGAGCCTCTGGTGGTTACTGAAAATTCTTTGCTCCCACATGCCGCGGTCCTGTTCAGCACTCACACCTGCTGCTGGTGCCTGCCCTGCTCACACCCACTGCCAGCGCCAGAGCCGCAGCTTGCACTCGCTGCCGGTGCCAAGTGCTGGTCCCGATTGCTCACTCCATCAGCGGGTGTGAGCAGCGGCTGCCAGCCCCAATCTCCCTGAGGGTTTTTCTACCTCCCTCTGCTCCTGAGGGGCAATCAGGGGCAGCAGCTGCCACTTGCACCTGATGCTAGTGCTGGCAACAATTGCTCCACGCTGTCAGTGGGTGTGAGCGGGGCTGGTGCCATCAGCACGTGGGAGCAGCAATGAGGTTGCTGGCAGACAGGGGACCAGGGGCCACAGTGGGAGGGGCCAGGTGGGGGTGCGGAGGATGGGCTGAGACCCACCCCTGTGCCCATCGCAGCCTCAGGGCCTACATTTCCTTTCAAGGTGCATGAATTTGTGCACTGGGCCCCTAGTTTCTAATAAAATATATTAAGATGCACTCTGTTTACATGAAAGGACTTCACTGATATTCAATATCAAAGCCTTTTAAATGTGCGTAAAGTTGAATAGTCTTTCAGATAGATAGATGATAGATAGATAGATAGATAGATAGATAGATAGATGATAGATAGCTTGTTTTTGATACTAAAGGGAATACTTTTAAACTCTAATGTCCATTTATTAAATACCAAAAATAAAAGGCATATTTACTTGAAAATTATGTTCTTAGCTTTCTTGCAAGTGCTCCAAGACATGGTAAGTCTTAAAATTTTTTCCTGGTGGTGGAGAAGAGGGTTGTAGATCAAGAAAGTCAAAGACTAATTAATATTGGAAATTCTCCCCATTTTTTCAAGTATATGTGTAAATGTCTCTGATACTATTTCAGTTAAGAGTTTATTTCAAACCATTCCAGGTGATTTGTTGGCAGTAACCACTTTTCTAAAAAAGGATAAAAAGTGGTCTATAAAATTTCCTATAACTGTGGCCATAGATCAATTTAAACTCTATGTGTCCATACCACCATGGATTAATCTTGATACAACTTTAACCTTTATTTGTTCTGGGAATGGTTTCATACTCATTCACTCATTCATATGACTGCCTTAGCAAGTAGAATAAACCATGACATAACTGTAAATGAATTATTTCTGTGGTGATGGTAATTATTTCTAAGAGGAAATTGTGGCCCATTCCCCTGAGTTATGAGGTAAACAGTTAACAATGATAGTTTTTCTTCCTAATGCACTGAATAGTATTCATCCCTTAATCCATGATGGGTAACCAATGCCTATTGGAGACCTCTAAACATGTTTTGAATATGGCATTTGCAAAAATGGTTTCTTAACAGTTTTACAATTCTTATAAATAATAAACATAGGTTCCTTCTCACTATTTGATAACCATTGTGATTAAACTCTTTAAATACTTATGTAAGTATCCCCAAACCCCATGAGATAAAACCCCAAATCATCATGGCTTTATTCTATTATAGGCTGGGTGCAAAACATTTTTAAGTAAATGAACATATACAGGAAACAATGATGCAAACATAATAAACTCCTTAACTCTCTATCAGAAGAACTCTGGTGATTTCATGGACTCCAGTTTAAGAACCCTTACAGTGTTCTCATTTGGATTCTAATCACCATTTTAGTCAAATTCCATAGTGCTTGGTTAACCTCTTCTTGAGGTTATGAACTCTCACATAAATACATTCATTGTGTGCTACCATAAGTACATTGACATAAACTAAATATATACTTTATTTTGAATATTTAATCTTACTGTCTCTATTAAGCATACTTGTATTTTATGTGAAAGGGGGTTTCATTTTATTTCAGAAAATGCTAAGCCATGAGATGTCATTCCTCAGTATAAAAAATGCGTATTGCTTTGAAATTCACCAAGAAAATACCAACATGTTCCATGAGTGTAGCCCGAACTTGGTCATCATTGGCATGCTGAAACTACTTGGAATATTACCAGTGACATTTTTTAGTTCATTATCCTTATCTATATCATCTTGAATATATATTTTATTTTTCAATGTTTTTATGGGAGAGAGGTAGGGAGAGAGATAAAGAGAAACATTGATATGAGAGAGAAACATCGATGGCTGCCACATTCACCCTGAGCAGGGGTTGAATCCGCAGCCTGGGTATGTGCCCTGACAGGGAATCGAACCAGAACATTTTGGTGCCCTGGACAGTGCTTACCCAACTGAGCCACACTGGCCATGGCTCACCTTAAATACAATTTTAAACAAGATATGTTTTAACTATTTTCACTCATTAGTGGCAATTGTCTTGTTGTCCTGTCACCTCTGCTATGCTCTTATAATTTTGAATATGCACTATGTGGAGATATTCATTGATATGAAATTACTGATTTATGCTGATTAATTCCTCAGGATGACACCACCACATACCACAAAGCTGAGAGAATTGGAGGTTCAAGTTCCAATTAGAGCTTAGGACAAATCTCTTCTACAGATAAGAGCATAGTAAAATAATTATTGCCTGGGAATTTCTAAGACTGTATTATAGCTCCCGCTATTGCCTTCTTGCCAAAATGAACTATCTGCTCATTTATTTTAAATTATAATTGTGTAGTTAACAAAGATCAAGAAGATTGAAAACATGGTGCAAAGCCAACATAGCCTAGCATTTAGTATTTCCTTTTGTAAATACTGCTCTCCCATGCTTAGTTAACTGCTATTTAACATACTATTGGATCTTCATGTGAATGTTCACATCATCAAAAATTTAAGCTCGACATTAAAACATGTATGAAGCTCTGTCAAGTATTATTAATGATTAATGAAACAATGAAGAAATATGTCACAGTGTGTTCCATTTTAATGTCCATTAAATCCCGTTGGTAAGTGTAAGTGGAAACAATGCTAAGTACAATTCTGCTCTCATGTATTCCTTTACCTACTATAAAGAAATTAGAGTCTTACAATACCAATCAGTAAGTGATGAAAGGAAACCACACACAGTAGCTGTAATTGGAATGGGCCTTTCACAGAAATCGTATTATCTTCCTACTAGTGATAGTGCTGAGCAGACATCCTGCCTCCCGCTTTGTAACCAAATGCCTGTGCATGTAGCTCTGTGATTACATTACTAGCTTAGGCCTTAGATCATCTTCAGCATCCGAGTTCTGGAAATCCTATTAAGAAATCATTTCAAGAAAACATAAATGTTCTTTGAAATGATCTTCAATGCTTTTCTAATTTTTTATATAAATGTCTTCTCTAAACCTCTTCTCAAAATGGGGAATAAATCCACTTGTATGTAATCACAGAGGGATACTATCCAGTTTGCTTACTTTCTATTTTAATTGCTCTCCTAAATAAATATAGCACATATAAGGCAAATGCTTACCAAACTTTATATGGGCTGTGTTTAACATGTATAACAGTAGCTTTTATAAATGAAAGAGTCTTTCTGGATTAAATCTATATATATTTTTAAAGAAAGAAATATATCATTGTAAAATTCAATTTTTACTTTTTCCTGTGATTTTGTGGTCTAATGAAAATAAATACACCATGAAATTTAACCCAAGTTTCCTTTCACTTTTAAGTGATCCTCTTGGATTTGAGGATATTTACTTATATTCTCAAGGGAGATCTACTAACTAAAATTTTGATTGAGTCCTCATCATTAAATTTTTACTGTCTAGAAGCTGTAAAATAGGCACAGGATTTACACAAACCCCTCATTTTCTACCTGAAGATGGTGTTGGATTAGCAGAAGACTCACACTTACCATAACAGTGAAGGAGGCAAGAGACAATGAAGGCTATGTATGTATCTCCTGATAAATTTAAGTATATATATTTTTTCTCTTAAATGCTTATTGCTGTTTTGACTGTGAAGACTCCTGATTTACTCCCATATTCTGCCCTTAATCTTCACACATTGAATTTAGAATTCTTGATGCCAAAAATTGTTGGCATTTGGCCATTTGTTGAATTTCTGTCTGATATTCTAACGTGATTAACAATGTGATTATTCTTGTCAAGTTGCAATAAGTAAGCATCATTTGCAATGCCTGCCAGATCCTGATAATACCCTTTCCCCTGAGAATATACCCACCCAAACTCCCATATCCCTATGTCTCAGAAAAATGAAATAGCACAACCATGGTTGTCCTATAGAGCCCTGCTTTCTGGCCATAGCTAATCAGGGACAGAAACTGCCCTCAGCCAGACTCGTCAGAGTCTCCTGGAAATGAGAAATATTCCAGTTCAGACAGGTGTCTTTTTAAACTTAAGTTATGTGAACTTGATAGGTGGGGGTGGGGAACAGCTGCTTTATATATGAAAAATGTGGAGAAAGCCAGTCAATGAAAAATGAATAGATGTGCAAGTGAAAGCAGGAAAGCAAGAGAATGAGAGGGAGGGAGGGAGAGAGAGAGAGAGAGAGAGAGAGAGAGAGAAAGAGAGAGAGAGAGAGAGAGAAAGAAAGGGGTGGGGAGGGCTAGAGAGTTGGCTAGTCTTCTTACTGTTTCCAGTTCTTGGCTTCACTTCCCTTCAAGTAAATGACAATTAACAAAAAATTTGGGATTTCTTTTATTAATGTCACATCAATGAGTTTCACAACTTTGAAGAAATTTGTATTTTTTTCATAAAGCAAAGATATGTCCTCACATTTTTTGTTTTATCTTGAAGTACATGAGATAAGCCGTGTGTCTAAATGGTAGAATTTTTCTTCCAGGTTTGGAAAACACACTCCAGACTTTTCATTTAACTAATATATGTCGCATATGTTGTATAACTTGGTTTCCTAGGTAACAGTATATGTAGACTTAGTTGTAAATTTTCTCTTTCCTGCAGCTTATACTTAGTGGTGGGGTGGGGAAGGGGGGAAGTTCTAAAATATATGTGAATTCCAGCATGAGATATTTTCTTCTCATCCTCCACTAACTCTTACCACCTGCCTCCTCACAGGATCTATATTAATAAATTTTCAAGTAGGATTTGCTGTCTCCCAGTTTTCCCACAGGCCCTTAGGAGCTTATTTCTAGCTTTATGACACTCCCAGCTTATGCCACCTAATGAGTCATAAAAATGACTTCACATTTTATGTGTAATGTAAAATTAAAATATTAAACCATTCACTGAATACTAAGCACTTTATCCTTTATATGCATTATTTATTTGCTTTTCACAACAATCCTAGATATGATTATCATTTCTTTTTGGTAGGTGAGGAAACTGAAGCTTCATGAAGGGAAATGACTTAGTGAAAGTCAAAAATTAGTGAGTTAGTGAGGTCAAGAACTGAATTCTTGTCTGCATTCCAGAAATCACAGTTATGTGTTTAGTTTATATCTTTGTATCATTGCATATGGGGAAGGCAGGACGAGAATCAGGCTTCCTCTCTTTGGGGCCCCAAGGAATATGTAGTAAAGATACACATAGTTATAGAGGGAGACATTGGACTTGCAGCATTAATAATTACGTATTTATATCTTAGGGGTGGAAGGGCATTGTATATCTCCTGTCTCACCCATCACATAATGTCTCACTGGTGACGGGCCCTTTATAACAAGTTGATTGATTAATCATCAGAACCAAGAATGCAGCCTGTACTGCCATTGCCAGGGCAACTGCTCTAAATTCCAGTCTCTCCTTTTACTTCTTTAACAATAATCTTCTTTTGTTATTTAAAAATTTCTGTATGTATCCAGAAAAGACACTTGAATGAACATCTAATAAAATATTTAAGTACTAGAGGCCCGGTGCACGAGACTCGAGCTCTTGGGGGAAGGTGGGTGGGTTCCTCAGCCCAGCCTGTGCCCTCTTGCAGTCCAGGAGCCCTCGGGGGATGTCCCAGCGGGCCTAAGACATCAGTTGGACATCCTTAGCTGCCATGGAGAAGGGAGAGGCTCCAGCCATTGCCGCTGCGCTGACCAGCCGTGAGCCCCGCTTCTGGGTGAACAATGCTCCCACTGTGGGAGCGCACTGATCACCAGGGGGCAGCTCCTGCATTGAGCTTCTGCCCCCTGGTGGTCAGCTCACATCATAGTGACCAGTTGTTGCACTGTTTGGTTGATTTGCATATTAGCCTTTTATTATATAGGATATGCTAGAAAAGCTTGAACTTGGAATTTTTTCTTGGCCATTTAAATTCATAGTGATTTCTCCCACTTTCACTTTCTGTGACACTCCTCCTATGATAATACCACTGATTTACCTTCTGAGAACATCGGGGATCGATGAACCCTGTCCTTTGCTATTATTTTCCAGATGAATAACCAGAAGGCTAAGGAGATAAAGGGGTTCACCTAACAAACCACCTCACATATAATTACAGACAGCATAACAGGAAGTAGAATCAGAGTTCCTCAGTCACAACTCCAGTGATAGACCTGCTGCATGGCACATAACCACTGTGGTCTTACTGCTTGGTCATCTCTTTTAGTTATGCTTATGATTACAAAGAAAATAAACTGACTTTAGATAGTTTGAAGAGAATTGGACATTTGCACATACCCCAAATTGCATACAATTAGTGGAATGTTGAAGAAATCCGATCCAAAAAACTAGCATGGGTTGAGAGAGATGGGGCACCTAGAACAATTGTCGCTGTCCTGTCATCCTTCATGACCACAGTAAGCTTTGGAAACAGCTATGGCCAAAGGGTCCCAAGTGGGACTGCTGCCTCCAGGTAGGATGCAGACTTTGACACCACTGCCACCGTTTCCGGAATGGTTTCCAGACTGACTCCCCCTTATTTGCACAAATCACTGTTGAGTACAAGTCCCAGTTTGGGGTTGCCCAGGGTAAGATGAGGTCAAAGGCCCACAATTTCGGTGCCAAGGTCCTAGAAGATAGCAAATACGCCCCCCTTCAGTTTTCATAGTGGAAGATAAAATGATAAAAACTTTCCTTTCTTTCTTGATAATGCTGGCCTCAGAAATAAGCTTGGGAGTCTTTCCTTCTCTTGAATTTTTTGTAATAGTTTGAGCAAGTATGTGTTCTTTGAATGTTTGTTAAAATTCACCTGTGAAGCATTCTGTCCATGAATTTTGTGTTGTTTTTTTTTTTTTTTTTGAGAGTTCTTTTATGGTCACATAATATTTGACAAAGGAGGTAAAAGCATACAGTGGGTTAAGACAGTCCATTCAATAAATAGGATTGGGGAAATTGGACAGACACATGCAAAAAAATGAAACTAGACTACCTTCTTAAACCATACACGAGAACAAACTCAAAATAGATTGAAGACTTACATGTTAGACTCAAAACTATAAAAATCCTCTAAGAAAACATAGGTAGTAAAATCTCAGATACTCTAGTATCAATATTTTTCTCTGACATATCACCTTGGGCAAAGGAAACAAAAGAAAAAATAAATAAATGGGACTACATCAAACTAAAAAGGTTTGGCATAGCAAAGGAAACCAACAACACAATGAAAAGACATCCCACCAATGGGAGAACATATTCCCCAAAGATGCATCTGATAAGGGGTTAACATCCAAAATTTATAAGGAGAGCAGTATTTTTAATGTGGATATATATATATATATATATATATATATATATATATTTTACTTTAACCTCAAACTGCTTGAAACATAATTAGAATATAATAATGGCAATGATGATTCCTTTTATTGTAACATGCTTTTTAGTCCATGAAATTCTCCGATAACACTTTGATATTTACTGTGTATTTTTTTACATGTATATACTTGAACCTCACTGAAACACTGTGAAGTCTACAGAGTAGGTTTATCTCCATTTTACAAGATGGCAATACTGTTGTCATTGACAAGCAAATGGAAGAGTTCAGCCTGAATTCAGGTTTTTCTGATCCGTAAGTTTACGGAGCTAATGAATATAAAGAATTTGGCACACTGTTTGGTATGTGGAAAATAGTCAAAAATGGCAATTATCAGTATTAGTAGTATCAGCAGCATTTTAATGAATATTTCACAATATCCCTTTTCTGAATCAAATTGTCAACCAGAAGTATCACAATAAACAAGACTTTTGCCCTGAGAAAGAATTTTCCTATATTTCTTTCTCATAAGATTTCTTTTATTTTACTACTTTAAAGTACATTTTTCATTCTTTCTAAGACAGAGGGACCATATATTTGCCATATGAACTGTTTGCCAGTAATCCATGAATAAGTTAGGCTGATGTCTGTGGTTAGCCCAATAAGAAAGTCACTGATTATTTTCTCAGAAACCAAACTTATGCTCCAATTTTCCCACTGGGATTCCTCTTTTACCACAAGTACACAGAATATCTGGGAGCCAGGGGTTCTATTGTTATTTAAAATGGCAATCTGCTGCAATTGTCTGCCTGCCTTCACAACCAATCCCATTGGAAGTCTCAATCACAACTTGTATGACTTGGATGCTAATCAAAAGAGGAATCATTCACAGCAGTGAAACTCAGAGAGAGAGAGAGAAAATAGACGAACTTGACTTTTAAGCAAGTAATTTCTATGCTGCAGAACAGAATATCTACAGCTGATTTTGATAGACTCTGAAATGAAAATATTACAAATTAAACCCCCGCCAAAACCCAGAAGCAGTTAAAACTTCAACTGCTTTAGGCCTATTTGATTCTTTAGAAGCTGCATAAATTCATGAACCCTCTGCCCCAATTCTTACTGTCAAGGTGATTTTAGTGTTTCTTTATTCATGAAATTATTCTTTAAAAGAATATGTAATTAACACTCACTAAACAAGCTGTGCTAGCCCAGTTCTTTTGGGCAGGGATAAAACACATTTAGTATTCTTTATGTTATTCTATTATTTATTTACTAATATACTGACTTATTTAAGAAATTTTTAAAATTCTAAGTATTTTTCCCCTAAGGACTACAACAGTTAAGGAAGATATCAAAGGTGGCCTAAAGGAGAAGATAGTATACTGCCTATATGTAGTAGCCAATCAAAACACAAATGAGTAAGTTCAGAAATACAGGGTGGACAAAAGTAGGTTTACAATAATTAATAAATGATAACATAAGAATAAACTCTGGGTTTCCATACCTAAGCATAAACCTACTTTTGCCCACCACGTATTTGCATTGTTCTGAAGGTGGTTAATGAACTATCATTTTTATTGCCAGAGTTCAACACGGGTCCTACAAGGTTTCTGTAACTTAGAGAAATGTCAATCAGTGGGCTGGAAATAGTGACTCAGTATTCTAAAGTATAGCTTCAGTTAAAGTGGAACTGGTAAAGATGACCTCCTGATGTAGCTGTCACCTGTTAAGAAATGATTAGTGCACTCTGAATGGGCTGATGCCTTCAGGCACTCATTTAGTTGTTCATTTAACACACATTTATGTGCTACACACAGTTTTGCATGTTGAAAATATAGCATAAACAAGATCCAATTGCCTCCTTTTATTACAAGTTACTAAACTCAAAATAGTTTGAACAAAAATGGGAATGTATTGGTGCAAGCAACTAGAATGTTCAAGAGGTGAACCTACCTTTAGATGTTGCTGGATTGAAAAAGCCTCAATGGATGTCATCAGTATATTATTTCTGTCTTTACCATTCAGTCTTGTTTTTCTTATTGGGGCAGTTTTTCTTCATCTGGTCGCCTTTGAATTTGAAGGCACACGTTGTAAGAGCTTGAGTAAACTTCATGGAAGAGACAAAGTCACCCAAAGACAAATTATCACAGCTAATGTCCCAGAATTGAAAGGAATGTGCAGCAATAAAGCAACATTCTTGAAAGTGGAAATTTTCTGATTGCCCAGATCTGGCACTGCAGTAGGGACGGCAGTGGGTTGGGAGAGTATATGCAAGAAGTCTCACTCTAAACAGAAAAGCTAAGCACAGGAGAGAAGTGATTTTCCTAAGGAAAACTGGAGTGGCGTGGCCAGAATATTAAACTGAATGATGATTAAGCTGATCGACAGATGTCTACTACTTAATTTATGTGACTAGTTATTAAACTTAAATGTTAAAATATGTTGTTGTTTCTGACTAAAAAAAAATTAAAATACATCAGCTAACATGATGCAATTTAAGAGGCTAGAGAAAAAAACTACCTGCTTGAGCTTTGGGCAGTGGTGCTGCGATATCAAAAAAATCATATGGAGATCATCCTCTCCAACCTCTCCTCAGTGTCAGGATCCTAAAAGGGCAAAAAGGAGTGAGAAGACTAGACGGGTTATTTATAGTTTGCCTTTAAAGCACTAGCCTTCAGGATGGTGGTCTCCTATTAGACTCTATTTTAGCCACACTCTGAATTTCGTCTCATACACCCTGGATCCTTTAAAATCACTTAACCTAACTCAGCAAAAGTTTTCAATAGTACCTATGGCTTTCATGCCCTATCAGAGTTCATTTATTTAATTTTTGCCGGAGCATGTGTTACCTTCTAAGTTCAATTGCACATTTAAGATGATATTTCAAATAATTTTCCCCTGGAATTTTTAGTTGTTTTCACAAAAAGAGAGTCTACCTGTGTACCTAGTTCAAAATATTGGTAGATGCCTGGGAATTACATTTTTATTTATTTTTATTTTTTAATAAATCTTTATTGTTCAGATTATTACAATTGTTCCTCTCCCCCCCCCATAACTCCCCTCCACCCATTTCCCACCACACCCTCTACCCTTACCGCCCCCCCGCTGTCCTCATCCATAGATGTACAATTTTTGTCCAGTCTCTTCCCGCACCCCACACCCCATTCTCCCCGAGAATTGTCAGTCCACTCCCTTTCTATGCCCCTGATTCTATTATATTCACTGGTTTATTTTGTTCATCAGATTTTTTATTCACTTGATTTTTAGATTCACTTGTTGATAGATATGTATTTATTGTTCATAATTTTTATCTTAACCTTTTTCTTCTTCTTTCTCTTTTTAAAGAATACCTTTCAGCATTTCATATAATACTGGTTTGGCAGTGATGAACTCCTTTAGCTTTTTCTTATCTGTGAACCTCTTTATCTGCCCTTCAATTCTGAATGATAGCTTTGCTGGGTAGAGTAATCTTGGTTGTAGGTTCTTGCTATTCATCACTTTGAATATTTCTTGCCACTCCCATCTGGCCTGCATAGTTTCTATTGAGAAATCAGCTGACAATCATATGGGTGCTCCCTTGTAGGTAACTAAGTGTTTTTCTCTTGCTGCTTTTAATATTCTCTCTTTGTCTTTTGCTCTTGGCATTTTAATTATGATGTGTCTTGGTGTGGTCCTCTTTGGATTCCTTTTGTTTGGGGTTCTGTGCACTTCCTGGACTTGTAAGTCTACTTCTTTCACCAGGTGGGGGAAGTTTTCAGTCATTATTTCTTCAAATAGGTTTTCAGTATCTTGCTCTCTCTCTTCTTCTGGCACCCCCATAATTCTGATGTTGGTACGCTTGAAGTTGTCCCAGAGGCTCCTTACACTATCTTCATATTTTTGGATACTTTTTGCTTTTCTGGTTGGGTGTTTTTTGCTTCTTTGTATTTCAAATCTTTGACTTGATTCTTGAGATCCTCTAGTATGCTGTTAGATCTCTGTATAATAGTTTTATTTCAGTCAGTGTATGCTTAATTTCTAGTTGGTCCTTTTTCATATCCTTGAGGGTCTCACTAAATTTATCGGTCTTTTCTAGAAAATTCTTGAAAAACCTTATAACTGTGGTTTTGAACTCTATATCCAGTCACTTGCTTTCCTCCATTTATTTCATTTGTGACCTGTTTCTTTGTCTCCGCATTTTGGCTGCTTCCTTGAGTTGATAGAGTGGCTTTGTGTGCTAGGTGCCCAGTGGGTCGGCCTCCCCAGTTACCTGAGGTGGACACTCTTGGTGCACTCCTTTGTGGGCTGGGTGCACAGTCTTGTTGTAGTTAAGCCTTGATTGTTGTTGGTATCACTGGGAGGAATTGACCTCCAGGCCAATTGTTGTGAGGATGTGTCTACGATGGGAGAACTTCTATGCTGGAGACACCCTTATGGGGCAAGACTTGCTTCAGTGGGGCTTTGGTGCTCACTGAGTCCCTTATAGATCTGAGGAGTTGTAATCTGGATGGTCCTACTCTGACCCCTGGGCACACTGGCTCTTGGATCTCCAAGGAGGTGCTAATTCAGCCTCTGGCTGAGGCCACCCAGCAGGAGCTATGGAGAGATCTGCAGATTCCTCTTCTTTGTTTGGGTTTTGGAAGTGCCCAGATGAGGCCCAGCTGTGAATCAATGCAAGCTGCTATGGGGCCTTGGGCCTTCTTTTGGATGTTCTGGGTCTCTCTGACTCAGTTGCAGTTTGTTAGGTAAATTTAGATTTCAAAGGACCAGGCCATTCATATGCAAAAGCCTCTGCACACAGCTTGGATGGGGCAGATTCTCAGGGCAGAGCAAACAGCAATGGCTTCCTGTCAGCCCTGCCCTAAGAGGCCCCCAGGTCTCAGTGTCCCTTGGTAATCGCTGCAAGCTCCTCTGAGAGAAAGCCGCCCTCGAGTTCTGCCTGATGCCAGACAGTCCAGTTTCTCCCTGTATGAGTCTGGGTCCCCACAGTCTTTCCCGGAACTGGAGTTCAGAGCAGCCAGGAACTTGTGTCTCCCTGCGGATTGAAAAAGCCAGCCCCATACTCAGTTGCGAGCCCTCTCTGCACGCACACCTCCATACCTATGCACTTTACTTCCGTAGTTGCTCTTAGTCTTAGTGTGCTTTTCTCCTCCCTTCTAGTTGTAGAATTTCCACTTAGCCAGTCTTCCTGTGGTTCTGGATGATGTCCGTTTTGTCTTTTAGTTGTAGTTTTGAAGTTGTTGTGCGAAGCAGCAAGTTCAGGTGTTTACCTATGCCGCCATCTTGGTTTCTCTCCTGGGAATTTTTAATTTTATGTTATTGGCCATGGAAACTCCTGTATGTTTTCTGAGCAGACAACTCCTGCTTTTTAGAAAAATTAACATTGGCTATTCAGGAAAGAGCAAATTAGACAAGTTGGAGATTGAAGGCAGAGAGATAATTTAGGAAATGACTTCAAATGTATAAGATCTACTGAGAGTATAAACTAAAAGGGGTGAGCTGAATCACTGGAGAATAAAGAACAAATAGTAGAAAATCAAAGATTTTCAAGTATACAGATAAAGGTTCATCAGCCTGAAGAAATTAAACATTTTCTCTTGAATGCATATTGCTGAAGAATATCAGAAAGCAGTTTATATCAAATTTAGTTTGAGGGCATATTGTAATTAACTTATAAGTTGAATTGAATCATGACAAGTATGAACTGTTTTGAAGATCTTTTCTCACTACAATGACATAAACTGTTTGGTTCAAATACTGAATCACAATGAACCATAACCAAGTGTAGCAGATATAAAACCTTGACTCACAACGAGTGGCAAACCCTGGAAAGGCTATGGATGCCAAAGGAATTATTCACTGGTGCCACCTAGGTGAGAAAGTATGTAACTTATCAAGTAAATATAGATATTTGAGGTATTTTTTAAAAGTGATATTTTTTTGGAGACATTTTAAGATGTTCCCAAAACTGATGTTCACCAGATTTGAGAAATTAAGTTCTACCTTACAACTATGTCCATCAAGATAAAAATTAAGAAGTAAAAAGCTAGTTAAGGCACAGCTCCAGAATTACATTTCTTGGAAAAGTCTTCCTAATGATCCAAGATTTATTCATCAAGCCTTCTTTAATTCTCTCATGAATTTATTTCTGCACCACACAGTTAACATCTTCTTCTAAAATAGATCATTTTCTAACTCTGAACATTAAAAAATAATTTCTTTAGAAAGATAGTTTGAAATAATAGAAAAAGGGTGCACAGTGACATTATTTGCTAGATTTGAAGGTAGCTTTATTACTTCTTACTTTAGACTTTCCACAAATGTCTCATATTATTCAAACTTTGGTTGCCTGATATGCCAAGGAAAACTATTTTTACTTTGGAGGATTATTTTAATATTAAAATGAGGTAAATTGACATGCACAACAGATAACATGTATTAACAACTTATCAACTCATTCTCACCACTTCTACTCAACATAGTACTGGGAATCCTAACTAGAGAGTTGGGCAAGAAAAAAGAAATAGAAGGCATCCAAGTCAGATAGGAAGAAGTAAAATTGTCTCTGTTTTCAGAGATGACATAATCATATGTGAAGAAAATCTTAACACTGAAGGAAAAAACCTTGTTAAAAATAATACCAGTAAACAGCCCTGGCCCGTGTTGTTTAATGGTTAGAGTGTCGACCCAAGCACCAAAGGGTCTCTGGTTTGATTCCTGGTCAAGGGCGCATACCTGGGTTGCAGATATCCTTCTTGCCCTGGGTCTGGGCATGTGCAGGAGACAACCACTGGATGTTTCTCTCTCCCTCTCTCTCCCACTCCCTCCCTTCCATTCTCTCTGAAAAGCAATGGAAAAAATACCCTCAAGTGAAGATTAACAAAAACACATTCAAAACAAAACAAAATAACAAACAAAAATCTAATAAACAAATTAAATAAAGTTGCAGAAATACAAAAATCAACATGCAAAAAGCAACTGTATTTCTATATACCAACAATGAATTATCGGAAAGTAAAAAACAATTCCATTTACAATAGCATCAAAAAGAATAAAATCAGCAGATATATGAAAGGATAGTCAACTACTCCCTAATTAGATTAGATAATCATCATTATGGGAATTCAAATCAAAACCATGAGCTTTCTCCTCTCACCTGTTATGGCAGCTTTTATGAAAAAGACAACAGAAAACAAGTGTCAATGAAGATGTGGAAGAAAGAGAATGAAAGTCAGTAGCATTATGGAGAACAATATAGAGTTTACTCACACATTAAAATTAAATAGCGTATGATCCAGCAATCCCCTTTTATCCAAAATAATTGAATTCAGGAATTTGAAGAGGCATTAGCAATCTTTTGTTCATTGTAGCATTCATCATTCATACTAGACAAGAGGTGAAAACAACTTAAATGTCCAATGACAGATGAAAGGATAAAGGAAATGTGGTATATGTTACAACAGAATATTATTCAACTTTAAAAATGAGAAAATTCTGCGTGATTGGACCACATGGATACACTTTGAGGACATTATGCTAAGTGATGTCCACTTGCAGGACAAATATCACATGACTCTACTTATATGAGCCATCTAAAATAGTTAAACACAGGGAAGCAAAGAGGAGAATGGTAGTTGCAAAGGGTAAGTGAGGGGCAGGGAATTGGGAGTTGCTATTTAAGGGGTATAAGTCTTCAGTTATGTAAGATGATTAAGTTCTAGAAATCTGTACAGCATTTTGCCTAGAGTTAAAAATACTGAATTGCTTAATTTAAAAATGTGTTAAAGTTAAGAGGGTACATCTCATGTTAAAGAGTTCTTACCACAATTTATAAAAGCAACATATCATATAGCTTCCATATGTATTAAAGGCATCTGAACATTGTGTATATGTGTGTGTATCTTATTGCCCCCCCTTATATATTGAGAATCTTATAGGATGACACTATGTCTTAAAATGATGAAAGTCACCCAATTTCCTTGAATATCAATTTTTTATCTTTTATCTGAAGGCATTAAATAATTATGTCTATGGTCTAGTCAAGCCATTTTTTGTGATGCTCCTTCTGAATCCAGTTGGCATGTGAAATAGCCACATAAGAAATGTCTGAATAAAAATATGTTGACTTTAGTTGTTAAAATTTTTAAAAAGATGCATTTCAAAGTTTTTAATTAAAATTTAGACTTTAGTATTTAAAGTTTCTCTTGTTTTTGTGTATGTGTAACTTTAAAAAAGGTTTGCATACCAGTTAATTTTTATGAGATCTTTCAAGTGTGTGTGTATAAATAGAAAATAATCCTACTGTCAATGAAGAAATAGCTCCTATTTTTTAAAATGTGTTTTTATTGATTTTAGAGAGAGAGAGGAAGAGAGACGGAGAGAGAGAGAAACACAGATGAGAGAGAAACATAGATAGGCTGCCTCCTGCGCACACCCTACTGGGGACTGACCAAAACCCAGGCATGTGCCCTGACCAGGAATCAACAGGCAACCTCTCAATGCATGGGAGGACACTCAACCAGCCAAGCCACTCCAGCCAGGGCAAATATTTCCTATATTTTTAAAATGTGTCATATTGTTATGAAAATCTGAATGTTCAAATAAAAACATCTAGAATGGAGAGTGTTTTTCTTGCATTTTTATCAACTTTAAAAAGCTTTTGGAACTTGTGAGCTAATAGTAGAGGGAGGAAGCAAAGTGGGAGGGAGGGAGATAAAGGGAGAGGAGAAAGAGAGAATGAGAGGGAAAAAAGCTTAATGGAGCAGTAGCTAAATGTGTATAGTACAGACATAACATAGAATAACAAGCATTGAAGTGATCCTGGAGTATATAGACTGAAACACTTTAAATAGATATAGAAAGAGAATCAGAAAATGTCACTTTTGTGCTTCTCTGTGGGGGAATTGGAAGGTAATACTTTATGTTGAACCGAGAAAGATTTTTTTTAATTTTTTCTCACCAAAGCTGTGGACATGCATTTATTGAATTCCCATAGATTTAGGATGAAAGGGAAGGATGGAAGAATAGAGAGGAAGAGGAATGAGTGAATAAAAGAAGAAAGTAAAGAACCTATTATGTGTAATGCAATGTACTGAGGCATTTGAGTATACTTGCAACCTTATAACATTCTCATAGAATTAAATAGGAAAAGAGACAATTATGAGATAACCTTTGTTATATATTAGTATATAGCCCAAGTTTTATATACATTGATTCACAAAGCAGGACAAAGTGCTAAACAAATCGCTATTGATTTGATTTGAAATGATCATTAGTGGTTTAAATTAGCAAAAGATTCCTGGAGAAGATATATCTTGAGGCAAATGTTGCAAAATGTATTGACTCAAAATGATGCAATGAAAAGTTGCCTTTTATTTAACATTTTGACTGTTATATCAATGCATGTACAAAATTATATTTTACCTATATATTTTTATAAATGTAAAATAATGGGTCCTTTACTTCCTAAATAAAGTAAAAACCAAAACAAAATGTGTGGCTTGTGAAATGTTGGCTTAATAATATCTCGACCCTGATATCTCTTTAAGCAAAAACTGGATACTTCTTTCATAGTCTTTTATTGACAAGCTATTCTCCCAAACTATGAATAAGTAATACAAAGAGAAAAACCAAAATAGAAGACAAGTAGGTATGATTGTCTTCTTTACAACATAAGGCCTTACAGACATTTCAATGACTATTACCTGCCATGAGTGACAGTATCATAAGAATGTTATGTGCCCCTGTGCCAGAGGAGGCCGGGGGGAGGTCAATGGGGAAAAAAGGAGACATATGTGCTACTATTTGTCATACTTTAAACAACAAAATAAAATGTAAAAAAAGAGTATTATGTGCCACACTGTAATTAGCTAGTGAGAAGAGAAAACACACACACACACACACACACACACACACACACACATTTAAGTTCAGGGACCAAGGTTATGAATAAAAAACTGGTTTCTGGCAATACAAGATAAAGTTAATACTGGCAATATTATAATGTTTCCCAGAGTTTCCTAAACACTTCCATCTATATGCTTCAGATATATATCTGCTTCTCGGAGCATACACCCAGCTAATTAGCATATTTCACAACTGCTCAGGAGGAGCTGCATATGCAGATGGGCAGGAGGGGACTGTGTGCCACCCTCAACCCCAGCGGCCACGGGGAGGCTGGGGGTGGGGGCGGGCCAGAGTGGAGACACAACACACAGGAGCACCTGCCCCCACCCCAGTGGACACAATGTGGTGGCCGGGGGTATGTTCTGAGAAGCCCCCGGGTGACTTGGAGCATGGCCCCGCCCCAGCGGACACAACAGCGGCCGGTGCTACACAGGTCAGGCGCAGGTCCCGGCCCCGCAGAGTGCCTCCTCACACAGAGGGAGGCGGGGTGCCTCCTCACGTGATCTCAATTGCGCGCTGGGCCTCTAGTTATACATATACATCTGTATGAATACATACTTTTATGTAGATAAATTTTAACAATTTTATTATAAAGTAAAAATGACATTATATATGAAGTTGACCCCCTCTTTCTAATCTCTCCCATTTCAAAGTTTTATGACTCTTTATGTCATTAGTGTTTATCAACTGATTACTCCTCCCTTTTTCTATAGAATAGCATGTTCCTATTCATGACTGGTGTTAAGACAAAGAAGAGAATTCCTATCTACTATGTAACCTCATACTTGTTTTTTGGTCCCTTTCATTAAAATTTGAACGTGGCTTAAATTCTAAACTGACACAGTTGTCTGAAATACCTATTTCAACATAGGTATAACCTTGATATTTCTAAAAAATATAAATGTATGTTTCCTAAAGTAAAGAGAAACTGATGAATAAAAGAATTAAAATGCTGATTGAAGTCACATCAAACAATTTCAACAAATCAACAAAGGAAGGAAAGGGAATGAACTTAGTTCCTTCCTAATAGTGTTTTGGTTTGTTTCCATGTTTCCCTTTCTTTTCTGTTGTTATGCAGTTAATGCAATCTAATTAAGTAATGTCTTCTGAATGATTAAGCCATTTATGATTGAACCTGATGAAGGAAATGAGAAAAGCCTCTCAAACATCTAAATAGAATTAATTCCTATTAACTGTTGTAAGTCACAATCAGAATGCTATTGAATTCAACATTTTGCTCGGGCAAAAAATACTTCCAGAAATGAGACATTTTCATCAATATTTGTAATGAAACAGAAAAGAAATTAAGAGTTGTTGACATTAGAACTATTTTTATGTTTTGCAGAATATTCTGAGTGATATTCTGTGGAGATATCAGTGTTCCCTCTACATAAATAGGAAATGGAAAAACCAGGCAAATCAGAGGAATTTTCATGCTCATGACTTTTCCTTTCACATATTAAGGGGAGAAAAGAACCTTGTTAGAGACTAAGAGGATCTGATATTATCTTTTACATAAGAATTCACATTACATTCAGAAAATTGTAGGGAGGTCCATAGGAAAATCTTCAACTATTTAGCTTGAATTAACCTTTAAAAACATAGTATATAGTCCTGGTCAGTTTTGCTTAGTGGTTAATGCATGATCCATACACTGAAGGGCACTGAGTTCAATTCCAGGTCAAGGGCATATCTGGGTTATAGGTTTACTCCTTGCCCACCATCAGGGTGTGTTCAGGAGGCAACCAGATGTTGTGTCTCTCTCACATCGGTGTTTCTCTCTTTCTCCCTCTCCCACCCTCACTTCCACTCTCTCTAAAAAACAATGGAGAAAAATATCCTCTTGCGAGGATTAACAAACAACAAATATATACATATACTTTTTAAAAACTCATCGTAGAAACAAAGACAAAGGGTTGAATTCCAGAAGAGAAGGGGTAAGGGGATGTGTAAAAAGGAAAAATGGAATATAGTCAATAATACCATGATAAATTTACACAGTGACAAATAATTATTAGAATTAGTGGGGTGATCACTTTGTAAGGTATAAAAATGTCAAATTACTTTAGTGTACACCTGAAACGAATATAACAAAGAAAAGATTGTATAACAAATATACTTTTAAAAAAGATGGGAAAACTCATAGTATCTTCACAAACATACCCAATCACATCAAAGTTTTTTTGTAAAAATATGTATTAGCCAGCAGGAAGCAGAAAAAGTACTTTCCTGAACATGTAAATTGTTATTGTAATTTTGTAATGGCATTGAAAATATTAATAAAAATTGGTCCAAAAATCCTAGTCCTAAATATTTAATCTTAAAAATAAATAATAATCTCTTAAAAATCACAAATCTTCAGAATGTTATTTGTAATAATAAAATACTGACAACTTAATTTTCTAACAAGAGAAATTTATTTATTAAATGGTATACTAGCAGTCCTTAAAAACTGCATTTTTGTTGAATATCTAAATATGTCATAAAATACTAAATAAACAAAGCAGATTAAAAGCAAAAATAAAATTAGTTTAAATTTTTCTAAGGAAGATAGATAATATTTACAACAGTTATCTCTGATGTTAAACATATGAGTATTTTTTATTTTCTTTATAATTTTCTGTATTTTCTAAATTTATTTTCTAAACTCATTCCTTGCATTATAAAATAAAAAATAATATTTAAAAACAAAGTAAGCACACAAAAGGGAATGTAAAAAGATAAAAACTTGGCTGGATCCTCTTATTTGGTATTCTGCCTGCATGGGTCTGGCTTTGAATGCAGCTAAGAAGAAGAAAGAAAATTGAGCCACAGGGTCAACACACACCAAAGCTCAATGAGTCTCTAAAGGCTCAGCTTGGATGAGCCCCAAAATATTCAGCTGTGCTATTGAAAATTAACCTGTAACATCTGAACTCTTAGGTTTATCATAATGACGGTAAAATTTGACTGAGTTGAAGAGATAAAATAAGTATAGTTTAACACAGAGTCAAAATGTCTTATAGGTTTTAAAATTTATTTGTGTCATTACTGCTAATGCTTGATGAAATAACTTTATGCATTAAATTTTAAGCTTGAATGTGTTGCTGTAAAACATGTTTCCATTAGATCCAATGTTTGAATTTTAAATTACACAATGGAGCTAGCTTCAATGTTTGTTTGTTTTTTTCCTCATGATATAATTTATACATGCTATTATAAACATACCTCGCCAAACATATATACACATTCATATAAACATATGAATTACAACAAAAAACTCAAACAACAGACAAGACATTGGAGTAAATTAAAAGTTGATGCATACCACATATATTCCAGGCACTTCTTTGTATATAGTTATATACACAGATATAACATTTCAAAATTGTTATAAAATTTTTCAACTATTTATCTCAGATAAGACTCAAAGTGATATATTATTTACTTTTTAATATACATTAAAATGTTGTTATCTAAATTGCTTTTTTAAATTAAATGAACAAAAATTTTTCATTGTCAATAAAATAAATATGTTTCTCACCAGTTTCAATAGATGAGTACTATTTTATTGCATGACTAACTAATAATATATAACATTAGTTTTTTTTATTTTAAAAATTCCATCACAGAAAACTTCAAATAGAAAAAAAAATTCTCATTCTGATAAAGAGCATTTATTGAAAACCCACAGCTCTTATAATATTTAATGTTGAAAGAGTGAACGTTTTCCCCCAAATATAGAGAATAAGACAAGGACTTCTGCTTTCCTCCCTTTTATCCAAAATTGTACTGCAGTTTCTAACATGTGTAATTCAGCAAGAAAAAAATAAAAGACATTCTGATTAGAAAAAAGAGGCCAAATTGTCTATTCTTAGATAACATGAATGGTATTTTAGATATCTGATGGAATCTACAAAAAACTACATGAACTATAAAGTAAGTTTAGCATGCTTGTTAGATGCAAGATCAATATACAAAAGTCCATTTTATTTCTATAGACAGAAACATGTAGAATTTGAAATTTTAGAAATGCTAGTTATGATAGCATCAAAATATAGACTCATAGGGAAAATCTAATGAAAGACCTATGTACTAAAAATCACATAGCTTTATTGAGATAAACTAAAGTATAAAAAAATGGAAGGGATGCACCACTTTAGAGGACTCAGTATTAAGATGTCAATTCCCCTTTAATTAATTTATAGTTTGACAAAATTCCAATCAAAATCCCAGATGTCTATATAGAAACTGACCAAATGATTCTAAAATTCATATGAAAATGCAAAAGACTCAGAATGTCCAAAAGATTTTTGAAAAACATTGAAGTTAGAGCATTAACACTACTTGATATAAAAACTTATTATAAACCTTCAATAATCAAAAGAGTGGAAATTTGGCCAAGGGAGACAAATAGATGAATGGAACAGAATAGACTACTGAAACAGATTCACAGATTTATGGACAACCATTTTGGCAAAGATGAAAAGACAATTCATTGGAGAAATTACAGTCTTTTGAACAATAGTACTAGGACTCTTGAATATTTAAATCTAAGAAAAAAGAACTTTCATCCATCTCTAGTATCATGTAAAAAAGAAGTCTTAATGCACATGAGATCTTAAAATGTAAAACTTCTGGAAAAGTAAGCAAACATAGGAGACAACCTTTGTCACCTTGGATTAGGAAAAATTTCTTAAATAAAACACCATAAGCATACTCAGAAAAGAAAAAAAAAAAAGACAAACTGGACTTCATCAAAATTAAATGCTTCCACTCTATAAAAGACAAGAAACTGAAGAGAAAAGAAACAGACCAGAATACAATATTATTAATTGATATATCTGATAACATATTTGTGTATAAACTGCATAAACATTCTCAAAACATAACAATAAATTATTTAAAAACATTTAACAAGAACTTCAACAAAGAAAATATTGAGATATCAGATATGTTCATGAGAAAATACTCAAGTTCATTAGTCAGTAGGAAAACACAAATAAAAACAAAATGAGATATAATTACAACCCTATAGAATGGGTAAACTTTAAAAATTTCAAACAGATCAAGTACCGACGAGGATAAAGAACTGGATCAGACACTTCCGGTGGGAATTTATAATGGTATAATTAACTTGAAAAATCATCCTGGCAGTTTCTTAAAAAGTTAAACATTATCATGTAATCTTGTCATCCCTCAGTGGTGTATTTTCCCAAGAGAGAAATGAAATCATTGTACTTACATAGAGCTGTACACAAATACAAATATTCATAGTGTCTTTGTAACAGCCCAAAATTGGAAAACAAAAGTTCATTAACGGATGCACTGATAAGAAAACTGTGATTTATTCATATAGTAATGGATTACTACTCAGAAAGAGGAAGGATAAACTATTGAGATTCACACAATAATCATGACCTATGAAAGTTGTAAGACTTCATGATTCAATTTATATGCAAGTCTAGAAAATGTAAAGTAATAAGTAGAGAAAGAATGGAAATCAGCGCTGCCTAAAGATTGGGAAGGGGGAAGGAGAGAGGGAAGGATCCCCAAGTATGTATGGCACAAGGAAAAGTGAGAGTGATGAACATGTCCATTTCTTGATTGCAATTATAGTTTTTCAAAGGTTTGCCAATAGAAAACATTAAATATGTTCAGTTCGTTGCGTTCAATTATAAAATGCTGATAAAACAAACAAAAACAGGTCCTTGATGATTAAGAATTTAAGATGGAATGATACAGCATTTTAAAGTAAATGTGTCAGGTACCAATATAATGTACAGTTTGACTACATTGATGCTATTACACTTCCAGCAACAATTTTCTCTGATTACACCCCTATAATGGGTTTATCATTTTCAAATATTCTCTCCACCAGAAACCTGAATTTTCCTATGGATGAGCTATAAAATGATGTACCATTTCAGGAAAAATGAAAATGGTCCTGATCATGATTCCAAAATATGTGATTCAACCCAAATATATTTATGCAGTATAATGAGAAAATATAATGAACTTAAATAAAAGCCCTTATCAGGTAACTATTCATGTCTGTTCTTTACATAACAGAATACAGGTTATTTCCACTTCCAAGAATGGTCTGGCCATTTGGCATCATGAAGCCACAATTATAGAGTGATTGTTTTTATGAGATGTTACCTATCCTTTTCATATATTATTAGAGGCCTGGTGCACAAAATTTGTGCAGGGGGTGGGGGTCCCTCAGCCCAGCCTGTGCCCTCTGGCAATCTAGGACCCCTTGGGGGATGTCCAACTGCTGGTTTAGGCCCGATCCTGCAGTTGGACATCCCTCTCGCAATCCGGGACCGCTGGCTCATAACCATTTGCCTGCCTGACTGCCTGCCTGATCACCCCTAACCACTTGCCTGCATGCCTCATTGCCCCTAACCACTCGCCTGCCTGCGTGATCACCCTTAACCACTCTGCCTGCCTGCCTGATTGCCCCTAACTGCCTCTGCCTCAGGCCCCACCACAGCGGCTTCATCCAGAAGGACGTCCAGAATGACGTTTGGCTGTCCGGTCTAATTAGCATATGACCCTTTTAATATTATAGGTCAGGGACTTCACACTTTTATTTTGTTCTAGATTATCTAAATGTACTTAGGGAAAGATGATTTCCACACACTGGATAAAAATGAATACATAGTATAGATATTATATTTTTAATTGAATACATAGTATAGATATTTTATTTTTAATTGCTTAGAAAAAATCATGACCTATTTCACATAAATAAAGTCTATGGTTAATACAGCAAATTTAACTGGCAATACAATGATTCAATAGTCTTCCATCTCTTAAGACTTAAAAGTGAAAAGCTCCGACCAAATCGATCAAGTTAGTCCACATTCTCTAATCCCCAAAAACCCTCTGGATTCCAACTCAAGTGTAAAATAGTATTATCTCAAACTACAAGAGACCTATTAGGTAGCAATAGATACTGTACCATGTCTAGGGATTTAAATAATGAAAAACACCCTTCCAAGGTAAGGCTGGAAACTGTTTGATTTATGTTAATGCTGATGTGCACTTAGTGTTTTAGAAAAGGATTTTATTACTATTTAAAAGCAGCACTATATTAAACCCACAAACTAGCTTCTGTTCTATGAAATCTAATTATCTTTATGTAGGGCAATAGTCCAGCAAGCCAGGGGCAAAATCTTACCTTTCTAGATGGAGACTAGAAGAGGGAAAATGATAGAATGCTGAGCTAACAGTATTTAGTGCAGAGAGTCCCACATGGGACTGGGGTGAAGAGGTACAAACATGACAAAGGCATCAGCTGCTAACTCAACACCAGACAGAAAAGTCCATTTTTTTCCTTGACATTTGGTGCTGCTTTCATCTTTTTTAGAATGTATTTGAAATTAATTCTTATTTCCTTGACTTCATTTTATATTCCTTTCCTTACTTCTCACTCAAAAACATATTCTAGGTGTTTTTTATTGTGTGTGTGTGTGTGTGTGTGTGTGTGTGTGTGTGTGTTTGTTGTTGTTTTGTTTTATTTCGGTTTGTGGTTTGTTTTTTTTAGGCTTTTATAAAGGTGATCTTTTCTGGGCATAGCATGAACTCAATGATGTAATAATTATTATTTTTTATCTTTTGTTTTTATGATCTATCATTTATCTTAATTATTTTTTTAAAGTCCTAATTAATGGCAGTGACCAGACAACTAGGAAGAAGATATGCTTATAAAATGTTCATACAGAAATAAACCTGGCTAAAGAAACATTACTAAAATAATTATTCTTTAACCAATATTCCTAGTCTAAAAATGTGAGGTATTTTAGGTGTAGTTAGTAATATATAAAAATGACTAGAGGGCTTCTTCTTCCCAGAATTGTATGAAAAATAATTAATTAACTATGATTAAAAGCACATTAAGAAAACAATTATATAAAGTTTGCTACTGAGATAACTTTTCATGAGGGTTAATCACAAAAATATTATAGATTGAAGTTCATATCATCCCCCATTTCCTCCTAATTATAGAATTAATTCATATGTTTAGACAGGGGTTAAGATTTTCTTTATTCTAGCTGTATTAATTAAATGAATGCGTATTAAGTGTCTTCTATGTGTTGTGCTACAAAAACCATTAGGAATGCACTCCATTCTCTATGGCCAGACTGTGAAGCCAAGGTAAGAAGACAGACAAGTGCCACCCAGTGAAGAGACCAGTGCACGATTCAAGGTCACCAAGAGCAAACAATATGCACAGCAGTTTGAAGTTGCACAGCCTTTGCTCACAGCAAGGGAAGAGGGACAGTGCACAAGATCTATCCCTTTGCAATGCATTAGACTTCTATGGCCTAACCCTGGCTCCACTCCACAGCCCACACAGACAATGGAACTGCGAGTTCCAGGCCAATTTGTGTTGCAGTGAAAAGATGTAGAACCCTGCTCCCCTCCCCCTCTCCTCCCTCCTCCCTCCTCCCCCTGCCCTCTATGGGAACTTTCTTTAAGATACAGAAAGCTAGGAGTATGCCTACGGGACATTGCCTCACACCTTAAACAGAACAAAGGAGTATATATCTAGCCGGGAGCAAGGAAAGACATATAATTCCCTCACAAGGCAAGTTGAAGATGAGTAGAATTATCTCCATCTGTTGACTACAGGTAGTACACAAGACGATTACACAACCTGCACCTAAGTCAGAAGAAGAGTAGGAAAGGGTTGGTTTCTGAGAATCAAGTCCATTCAGTGAAGCCACCCTGAAACGTTTGCATAGAATCCTCCAAACTTTGAGAGGAAAGGAATGAAAACAACTTTTCTAAATATCATTTGAGTCTCAGGATTGGTCTTATAACCAACTCTTTGTAGGCCAATGGTGTCAGCTGTAGGTCAATTGTATGGTTAATTCATTAGCCATACAATTAATACAGCGACGATTTAATAACATCTAATTTAACAAAATTTTAGGGAAGTGTTTTAAGAGCTTCACTGGTGCTTGTGATTGTACCATTAAGAAGTTTTACTCTATAATATATTACTTTATTTTTCTTTCAATTTTATTTTGTATTGGTTTCAGGTGTACAGCTTAGTGGTTAGACAATCATATACTTTACATAGTGTTCCCCTCAATATTTCCACTACCCCAACTGGCACCATACATAGTTATTAAAATGTTGTTGACTATGTTCCATATGTTTTGATTTAGTAAGAACTTTGAATGACAGACTCAATTGGATAAACACTTTTCTCACTGAGAGTCATAGAAAAAGCTTGTCATTTGACCTAAATCTTATAGGTTGGGAAAGAGTCTATTAAAAAGGGATAAACATTTTAGAAAAAGATAATATCACATATGAATGAGAAGACTCTAAATGATTTATAATAGCAAAAATTATCTAAAGTAAGGCAGAAATTTGAACAATAGAGTGAAACAACATTTTTTGTAATGAAAACTTTAGAAGTAGTCTCACAGAATAAATGGTTGGAAAATAAGAAATGATGAGTATCAGAGAGCACTTAGAAAAACATTAGAAAATAGTAGTGCATTAAAAGCGATCTGATTTATGAGAGTTTCCTTGGAATAGAATAAAAAGATTCTGAAGACACTCTGGAGATAGAAACTTTGACTTGAAAAAGATTTCATGTGGGGACAAAGGTAGAGACAATGGTCATAATCAATAACTTGATTAATATTGGTAGTTATATCCTGAGATATGAAATGAAAAAGATGAGTAGGCCAGGGAGATAATACTATTATTCCATGTATAAACCTCATAGGTTTGCAGTGTCATTGAGAGAGAACTTCATAAACATGTACAACAGGAATGTGTAAATAAGGTCTTAGACTTCAGAGGAGATGCTAGAAGTAGCAATAGTGGTTTGGCTGTTGTAGTTATATAGCTAACAGTCAAAGCCCTGTGAATGGATGGCATTGCAAAGAAAACAGAGGTAAGTGAATCCAATGACTAAAATATGTGAGGTGATGGAGGTATTAACTAACCATTTTGTGATAATCATTTCAAAGTATGTATGTGTATTAAATCATCAGATTGTATACCATAAAATGTGCACAATTTATATGCTAATTATATCTTATAAAGCTGGGAAAAATAAATATGGATAGTTTAACTAAAAAAGTATGATAAATTAAGGTGAGGTAAAAAACAAACAAACAAAAAAGGCAATAAACATACTAGCCCCCAACATGGAAAGGCTTTAAGTAAATATCATAAAATGAATGTTTGAATATTGGGGAGGAGATATCAAGAAAGAGAAGAATAGAAGCAGAATATAGTATTGTCATAAAATCAATTGAGTCTCAAGAAGATGTCAAAATTTTTTAGGAATGAGGCCTAAGAATAGATTGTTATCAATTCTGAAAACTTAAAAGTTTTTAATTTCTTATTTAAAATCAACTTATGGACACAGAATAAGATTATAGTACTTTAAGAAATTTGTGGAAAATGAAAACTTAGAATAAGAAAAGCTACCTTTAATTTTTTAGAATTTTTTTAGTTAAAGATAAAAGTATGATACATCAAGGAGAAATGAGGTCAAGAAACTTTTTTTTTAAGATATAGAAGAATTGAACGTTTTTATTGACCCTTTGTACTGGCAATAGATAAAAGCAGGAGAAAGAAATGGGAAGAGTAATTGGGTAACTTCTCAGAGGAGAAAAGAAGCCAAGAATTGAAAGTAAAAATATAAAGGTCATATGTGAATAAGGGTAAGAATAAGATGGTTTGTGGAAGGAGAAATATATTGAACCCTATTTTATTCCCTCAGAATATGTTGCATCAATTCCTCATTGATGGCAATAGAAGATTGGGAGATCAAGTTGCCACAATTGCTAGCAAGTGAGATCTCGAAACCAGCAGGAGAATATGTTCTGCAATGTCCTAGTCCAGGGCTCCAGTAGGAGACCAGTGAGTCAGTTCTGATTCACAAACACTGTTTTGTTTTTATTGTTATACTAGAGTCCTGATGCATGAAGATTCATGCAAGAACGGGCCTTCCTTCCACTGGCTTCTGGCACTGCCTTTGCTCTGGCCGTAGACGCCTTTCCGCCTTCCCATGCTGCCCAGAGGCCTGGAGCAGCTACAGGGGTGCAGAAGGACTACGTCGTCGCCAAGGTCCCACCCCGCCCCACCCCCAGCCTCTCAGTGCCTACACCATCTTTGCTGGGTTAATTTGTATACTCACTCCTGATTGCCTGGTGGGTGTTGCGAAGGTATGGTCAATTAGCATGTTACTCTTTTATTAGGTACATGCCAGGGGGAAATACATGACAGACAGGTTTTATTTATTTTATTTATTTATTTATTTATTTTATTTGTTTATTTATTTATTTATTTTTTAAAATATATTTTATTGATTTTTTTATAGAGAGGAAGGAAGAGGGACAGAGAGTTAGAAACATCGATGAGAGAGAAACATTGATCAGCTGCCTCCCGCACAACCCCCACCGGGGATGTGCCCGCAACCCAGGTACATGCCCTTGTCCGGAATCGAACCCGGGACCCTTCAGTCCGCAGGCCGACGCTCTATCCACTGAGCCAAACCGGTTTCGGCACAGATAGGTTTTAAACTCAAGGATCTATCTTCTCTTGATATTTATTACTAAGGTTAGGCAGGTCAATAATTGCCATCCAGTATATATAGATCAAGTTATGTGCTCTAACATCCAATAATTGCTTTTGAGTTTTCTATTATCTTAAGGTACAAACTATTTACAAGCTTATGTAACAATAGTGTTAAGCCTTTATAAATATCCCATTTAAAATTTTCATTCACACATACATTTATATTTTAAAATAAATTTAGCATTGCATAGTCCCTAGTCCCGTGGTCGGCAAACTGCAGCTCGCGAGCCACATGCAGCTCTTTGGCCCCTCGGCTCTTTGGCTCTTCCACAAAATACCATGGCCTGGGTGAGTCTATTTTGAAGAAGTGGCGCTAGAAGAAGTTTAAGTTTAAAAAATTTGGCTCTCAAAAGAAATTTCAATCATTGTACTGTTGATACTTGGCTCTGTTGACTAATGAGTTTGTCGACCACTGCCCTAGTCTAATTTCCCAATCTGATCTATAGCACTAATGGGATAATGAAGTTACTAAGAGTCATTCTGGAAAAGTCAAGGTAGTCTTCTGAATGGGAACGCAAAAATAGAATTAGAGAATATGATAAAATAGTGAAAAACATGCTTCAGAGAAAGAAAAGATGTCAAATGAAGAAAACATGAAATCATCAAGCAATATTAAAGAGCAAACTTAGAATGCCAGGTGGAAGCATAACAATGTACGTGGAAAAAATCTGCTGGCAAGCAATAGCAGTTAACACATGTTGCATTGTATACCTCCTGACCGTCTCATTGTAGTGAAATGAACTAGACCTCTATGCACTGACCCTCACTCCCTACTTGTCTTGGGGAGGAAATTACTCATTATAAATTCCAATGACATTGTTTGTAGTGGAACTTCTACTGCTGCATTTTCAGTCCTCAGGTCCTAAAAATCATAGTCCCCTGGTTAATTTGTTCACTGATGAGGTAGGAAAGGGCATGTGACCCACACTTGACAGAGTTCTTCCCCAGTAATTCTCAGACATTTTAATATATCTTCAAATTTCTCTTTGACATTATTTTATAACTTTTGTCACTTATAATCTAAACCTCACTGATTAATAGGATAACTAAAATCAATATGGTTTATTTGCTTGGAATTTAGTGTTAGTTCAGTTTACCTGGGTTTTATGTAAAAATAATCCAGCAAGCTCTCATTTATAATTAGGGGAGAACAAAAGTTAATATTTGATATGGTATAAGTAATCTTCTCAATTGAAAATAACAAACAGAATTGTAGAAATAATATTTTCCTAAGAAAACAAAACTGTTTTCAAGTAGTTTGTCTTCAAAATATGTGCCAATTATAAGTGATGTTTTATTTATTTTTTTATAAGAGGTGTTTCACAATATGAAAACACTTACTTTGTTGTTGTTGTTATGCATAATGAATACATTTTTATTTAAAAATCACTAGACATAGTCCAAAACGAGTGTTCTGGTAGAGATAATTGCTATTTTAAACCTGATCGTTATCTTTCCAGATAATATCCTACATTTCCTTACTTACCTGAAAAAAATGTAAAAATATACACAATTATGTGTATTTCTCATTACATTAAAAATATATTTTATTGATTTTTTTAGAGAGAGAGAGGAAGGGAGGGGAAAAGAGAGACAGAAACATCCACATGAGAGCAAAACATCCATCTGCTGCCAGGGCAACTCCCCTGGGAATGCACCTGGAAGCCTCTTGGTGCATGGATGGACAACGACCAATAACCGAGCCACACCAGTCAAGGCTGTCACCGCATTTCTTACGTGTATTTACTATAGATGTCATATTCTTTGTAACATTTTTATGCAGGAATAGTATTGAAAGATTTTTCCATGGAAGCAGACATAAAATTAAATAATTTTAAGTGGTGCATATAGTTTTCCATAATATCAATACATTACAGTTTAGTTAACCCATTTCCCTAGTAATGGGAATGTAGGTGAACAACTGTCCTTACTTTTGGATTTGCTACCAACAACTAACAAATACAATAGTTTCACCTGAGTGTTGATTACTCTCATTGTCTACCCTTTCTGCCACTGTCCACATCAGATGGGAACAATAATCAGAGAAGTACACACACACAATAACTATATATCTAAAAGAAATGTAGGCATTCCAATGTTAAGAAAGACAGTTAACTTGTATTAAATAAATAAGCAAACATAGAAACAAAAATACTGGTAAATTTAAAAACAGGATTTGGGTATTAATCTTCATGGCTCCAAGACAGTACCAAATAATTCCTCTAAAAATTAGAATGAGTTAAATCAAAACTCCCTATGCTAAGAGAAAGACTGAGTCATAGATTGTACTCAGGATATATTTGAAGTTTTTGTATTTTTCTTTATATTATATACATTTTTAAAAGAGTAATTTGTGAGTTGTTTTTAGATAGTTTTAGTTTTGTATTGCCGTTGGGATTACTGCCTTAAATGTGCTTTTGCCTGTGATGGTAAACTAATTAAGCATTTTATAAAACTGCTAGTTAATATGTAATTCTTTGCTGAGGTCCTCCTAAAAGTAATATGTTCACCAATGCAATTAAAAGATAAAATTACGTGGTGTTTGATGTTATCTTAGAAAACAATTTGATAACACTGTAAATAAATCAAATGCTTCTGAATTGTGCTAAAAACCTTAGCAAATGTGCAACTTCAATGTCTTGGAAATGTTATTTTTTAAACTACCATTAAATGTTGGTGATTGTGTCTAGTTGCTTTGACAGCAGCAGTGAGGAACAACAGAACCAACTCATCAGGAAAACAGAGGACTTAAAAAGCTAAAAAGTGGTGACAGTGGTAATAAAGAGAAAAATGATATTCTGGAAGGTTCGAATCATCTGCTATTGGTATTATTCAAATATGATTTGCTAACCAGGGCATTTTGGGAACAATTAAGGAGCGTTCTCTTGTCAGACTTATAATCTGTACCATTTGCTGAAGTACAGCAAGAGCTAAATTTAAAAGATGGAGGTACAGACATCAACCAATCACCTTCTTACTCTAATACAATCCCACTGTCTACTGACATAACAAGGTTGGACAAGCATCTCTGGGGCAAAATATTACTGAGAACTTTTGTATTGACTTACATTGGCCAGTATTATTTTTAATGTAAGCAAGGATAAACAATTTGTAATTTTATGGAATAAAATATCTTCTAGACAAAGAAGAATATTGAATAAAAAAGTAAGTCATTTTACATTTTTCCAATCTGAAAATTAGTATTTAGCAAATGTATCCAAAACAGAGCAATAAAGAGAAGCCCAGACTCCCTAGTTTTCTCTAAATCAAGAAGATATTGTCTGCATGCCTAAAATAAATTGTCATCTCGGAATCTGTTATATTTATGAGATACAAAAATCTATCTTTTATGCTCTACTGTTTTAGTTTAATATATTCTGCATTACAGAACCTGCATTCTAATATAGAACATTTTGTGAAATGAACAGATGTTTCTGTTAATATCATACAGTTGAGTTATTTAAACCACCATCATAGTTTCTACAGAAGTGATCTTAAATGCACCTCAATAAGGATATGAATAGTTTTGTTTAATTACATTTAGTGAAATGTCAGGAAGCTAAAATAAAATGTCTTACAATTTTCATAAATTTAAATTTTGAGTATAAAAATATTTTGTTTATTACACAAATTAAGGTCTATTAAATCAGAAACAAAATTATATCAGTTAGCATTCAAAATTTAAATACATATATTTTTAGGAACAAATGAAAGAGTTGGTACTCTTCTCCAAAAAAAGTTTTAACTGTCTTTTATAAGAATGTATTAAAACTAAAAAGCAGAAGTGCAAATAGGTTAAAATTAAAAACAAGTATTAAATATGAAAATTAACTTTTACCAACTGAAATGAATTATCAAAGAAATCACAAAGTACTGAAAAACAGTGTACCTAAAGGCAGATTTTGCTATTCTCTGTACCCAATGAAAGATTTGCTGCAATCTGTAAGATTAAACTTTTCTCAACCTCTCTACAACTGTTGAAATTTTGCCTAGCAACCTAAAGGAGTGTTTTTGTTTTTAAATGTTACTTCTCAGATTTAAGGCTGCAGAAGGTGTGCCTGACTTTTTTCTCCCTTGAAGTTTTATTTAGTGATGTTGGATCCAGTTTTTCTTATCTTTTTTAAAAATATATTTTTATTGATTTCAGAGAGGAAGGGAGAGGGAGAGAGAGATAAAAACATCAATGATGAGAGAAACACTGGTCAGCTGCCTCCTGCATTCTCCCCACTGGGGATCGAGCCAGCAACCCAGGCATGTGCCCTGACCTGGGATCGAACCATGATTTCCTGGTGCATAGGTCTACACTCAAGCATTGAGCCATGCTGGCTGGGCTAACCCAGTTTTTCTTTCAACTCTATAAAATGAACCAGAAGAAACTTAACTACAAATGTGGATTTAATTTACTGAGCCTTAAAAATTGTTTTCTCTTCATAAAATTATTTGACTGGCACTGCACTAGGCCCTTTAAGGATTATCTTATAATGTGTTATATCATGTACATAAATATATGTAACTAACACAGTGCCTGAAAAGAAGAGTACTATGTAAGTAGACTTGTTAGTTCTTCTGACTATTATTACTATATACTAGAGGCCCGGTGCATGAAATTCGTGCATGGAAGGGGGGTTTCTCAGCCCAGCCTGCACCTTCTCCAATCTGGGACCTCTTGGGGGATGTCCGACTGCCAATTTAGGCCTGATCCCAGGGATTGGGTCTAAACCGGCAGTCAGACATATCCTCTCACAATCTGGGACGACTGGCTCCTAACCACTTGCCTGCCTGCCTGATCGCGCCTAACCCTTCTGCCTGCCTGCCTGATTGTCCCTAACCCCGCTGCCTGCTGGCCTGATTGCCCCTACCTTGCCCCCTGCCAGCCTGATCACCCCTACCTTGTCCCCCTACTGGCCTGATCACCTCTACCTTGCCACCCTTCCTTGCCCCCCTGCCTGATTGCCCCTAACCTCTCTGCCTGCCTGCCTGTTCTCCCCTAACTGCCCTCCCCCACTGGCCAGATCTCGACCCTAACTGGTCTCCCCTGTTGGCCTGATTGCTCCTAAATGCCTTTGCCTGCCTTATCACCCCTCACTTCCTTCTCCTACTGGCCTGATCTTGCCCCCAACTGCTCTCCCCTGCCTGATCTCGCCCCAACTGCGCTCCCCTGCCAGCTTGATCACCCCTAACTGCCTCTGCCTCTGCCCCCACCACCATAGCTTTGTCTGGAAGGAAGTTGGACATCCAGAAGATGGCCGGTTGACCTGGTCTAATTCACAAATTACCCTTTTATTAGTATAGATTATATAAGATAGGATTGCTTAAATGGTGTGGGGGGGGAGCCTTTTTCAGCAGGAGGAGATGCTCTTGGCAGACAAAAACACATAATCCCTATATCTGGACTGAAAGCCAGTCATATGCACTATAATGCCAAAACAGTCATTAAAAAATTGAATCACTTTCTTACACCTTACACCAAACAGCTGTTGCTCTTAAAACTCTTCATCAGCCCTCACCTTAGATTCCGCCTTCGCAGTTCACCCAGATTTGTTTCTGATTCTATGCCAGTGAGTGTCAAAAGCTCCACCTGCTAGGTAGCCATTGGCTCCTTGCAAGTCACCCAGGTTTGGTTCTGACTGGTTGGTTTCTATGCCAGTCAGCATCTCTGGACCTATCTCCAGGCCTGATCATAAAGGCGGGGCTGATCAGTAGCCACCCCAGGCTGCTGGCGAGGCAGGGAGAGAGAAGCAGGGTTATCAGACCCTGTTTCTCTCTCCCTGCCTCGCCAGCAGCCACTGCTGCTGCTGATCAGCTCTGCCTCTCTCTATGAGAGGTCAGCAGTTCAGCCCACTCACTTGCTGCACACACAGCCTGGCATTCAGTCGAGGCTACGGTCATTGTGGATGTCATGACCCTGGCTCTTTATATATATAGATAAGTCAAGTCCACATTAATTTTCTCTATCTTGTGTTCCCATTTTAAGATGCTTTATTGCAATATATCTTCCCTTATTTTGAACTAGAGGCCCAGTGCACAAAATTCGTGCTCTTGTCAGGGGTCCCTCAGCCTGGCCTGCACCCTCTCGGCAGTGCGGAGGTCCACTGATCCCTGCAGAACAGGATGAGAGACCCCATCAGTGCATGAATGTGTATACCAGGCATCCAGTACTTCTATAAATGCCATGCTAACCTAAAGCTAAAACTCTGTGAAATGTAGTTTATCCAAAATTAGAAAGAATAAATTAAAGAACTTTTAATGAATCTTTGAAAGAAGGAATATGAAGCCACCCAATCACAGTGAACCAATTACACATTTATCAAAATTACTCATTGGCATTTGGTTTAACTTTTGTCTTTATCTCATGGGTTTATTATATTAATGAAAATATAGGAGAAATATAAAACAGCTCCTACTGGTCTTTATATTTCTACAACATGAATGGGATTACAAATCCTTAGGGTACATGATGGTTTTATTATACTGCTTTAGAAGAACTGATTAGCTTTATAGAGTATGATGATTTATGTGTCTAATGTAGTTACATTTACTCAGTACCAAAGGAAAAAAATCACTCTTGGGATTCATGTAAGAGTTCTAATTAATCCCATAATGCTGTGGTAGATAATTTGTGGGACAATAATGGAACCCAAGCTTCCAATTCCACATACATACACAAAGTAGTCACAGTATTTCTATTACTGATGTAATTTATTTTCTTAAAGGTAAAGAGATGTTTATAAAGTACAGCTTTTAAATCAACATAATAGATTTGACCAAAATAGTATTTGCAGAAAAAATCCAAATGGCCAGTGGGGAAGTGTCGTAATGTATTCTTTAGATATGGCATATATCCATTCTGAGATACTTAAAGAAAAATATAATTGAAATGCAGATTTTATTTTATTGACCTTTGTTGATATGGAGAATATGGTTTTAAAGTTTCATTCTAGATTTCTATTTTTAAAAAAATCAATAAATGCAGATGCAGATTTTTTGCTTCACTACAAATTATATATAAGTATGTATATCCATATCCATATCCATATACATCTTCCCCTTGGATAAGGATCTATTGTTAATTTTCTACATATTTCCAAAAGTTATTAAACTCATTGAGATCATTAGCCTTCTTCTAGTTTCTGCAGGTATTATAAATTCAGACAGCTAATCTCACCCACACCTTATACACCAAATCAAGAAAAAAATTTAAGAACTCTTAAATAAACTCTGCTTCGCTTTTCTATTCCTTTTGTGAAAAGTGACTGTGTAAGTAAATCTAGACGATAAATGTCAAGGGACTCTGAAGTTATTTTTGTAGGAAAAGATGAGACCTGTCAAAGCATTATGACACATGAGTGTTGGAATATGAATGGATAAGATAGAGGTATCGTTAAAACTTTGCTAATATTAAAATGGGTTGAATATATCCTGAATCACCTCAGCTCACTTCTCATCCTGGATTTCCAATATGTGGGAGCTAATGTATAGTTTCAGTATAATCCTCATTCATGGGAATATTTGTATATAATCTTATACTATCATATTTATTCTGCATTTTTAACTTTAGATAATACACTGAATTATGAAATGAGGAAATTTAATTGTAAATCAATAAATAAGTTTTTTAATGAATTGAAATTTCTTCAAGTTTTAAATTAAATGTGGAAAAATTCTATCATAGGTAATATAGAATTTTAAAATGTAACTTCTCAAATATATATAATTAACTACACTTTTAAATCATATTGGGTTTATTATCCTAATTGAGCATGCTTTGGAAAATATAATAGATATCTTGTCAGCTAATTATTTTATTTTTTGCATAAAAATAGATGCATAATGGAGAACTGTTTGAAAAAATTCAAATAATAAAAAGTAAAAGTTCCTCAGTGAAATCTGATCAATTCCATGTATCTCCTAGATATGGCCACTATAAATAGTTGGGTATATATTTACTTACACACATCTATCTATCTATCTATCTATCTATCTATCTATCTATCTATCTATCTTCTTAGTATCAATACATGTGCATTTATACATGCATTTATAAAAATTTTCCTGTAATGGGGTTATGCTGCATATATGCTTTTCAGCTTTTTGTTTTCACTTAATTATAAGAAACTAGAGGCCTGATGCATGAAATTCGTACAAGGGGATTAGCGCTCTCAGCCCCAGTTGCCTTGGCCCTTGAAACCCCAGCTGCCTCAAGGCCCCGGCTGCCTCATGGTTCTGGCTGCCTTGCGATCCCGCAGCCCTGCCCCCTGTCCACTGGTATTCCAGAAGGTCAAGGTTGTTCCAGAAGGTCATTCTGCCATCTGGTCTAATTAGCATATTAGCTCTTTATTATATAGAATATGGAACTCTATCCATATTACTACCTTTATATCTTCTTCTTTTTAATGGCTGCACAATATTCCATAGAATAAAAATCCTATCTTGCATCATACAAAAAAATTAACTCAAAAATAGATTAAAGCCCTAAATGCTAAACCTTCAATTATACAGCTAAAATAAATTATGGGCGATAAGCTCATTGACATTGGTCTGAATGATAGTATTTTGGATTTGATACCAAAAGCAAAGGTAAATAAGTGGGGCTACATCAAACTAAAAAGCTTCTGCACAGCAAAGGAAACCATCACAAAATGGAAAGGCAACCGGCTGAATGGGAGAAAATATTTGAAAAATCAAATGTCTGATAAATGGTTAATATTCAAAATATATTTTAAAAACCCACACAAGTTAATTAAAAATGGGCAGAGGATATGAATAGACACTTTTTCAAAGAAGACATATAGATGTATAACAGATACATAAAAAGGTACTCAATATCACTAATCATCAGGGAAATGTCAGTGAAAACTACAAGGTCATATCATGTCATACCTACTAGAATGTGTTTTTTTATTAAATTTATTGGGGTGATATCGGTTAATCTGATCATATAGCTTTCAGGTGTGGGTTTCTATGTTACAAAATCTGTATATTGCTATTATAAAAAGATAAGAAATAACAAGTATTGGACAGGATGTAAGACAAAAGGGACCCTATGCACTGTTGGTGGGAATATATGTAGATGTAGCCACTGTAGAAACATTACAGAGGTTTCTCAAAAAATTTAAAAAATATATAGTATCTAAAAGTTAATAGCATCCTATCTAATAAAAGAGTAATATGCAAATTGACCATCACTCCAACACCAAGATGGCTGCCCCCATGTGGTCAAAGATGGCTGCCCCCAAGTGGACACAAGATGGCTGCCACAAGATGGCCAGCAAGGGAGGGCAGTTGGGAGGGACCAGGCCTGCAAAGGAGGGCAGTTGTGGGTGATCAGGCCAGCAGGGGAAGGCAGTTAGGGGTGACTAGGCCAGCAGAGGAAGGGAGTTGGGAGTGAGCGGGCCTGCAGGGAAGGGTAGTTGGGGGAGACCCAGGCCTGCAGGGGAGAACAGTTGGGGGGACCAGGCCTTCAGGGGAGGGAGTTAGGGGTGACCAGGCCTGCAGGGGAGGGCAGTTAGGGGCAATCAGGCTGGCAGGGAAGCAGTTAGGCATCAATCAGGCTGGTAGGGGAGTGGTGAGGGGGTGATCAGGCTGGCAGGCAGAAGCGGTTAGGAGCAATCAGTAAGGCAGGCGGGCGAGTGTTTGGGAGACAGCAGTCCTGGATTGTGAGAGGGAGGTCCAGCTGCCCGTTTAGGTCCGATCCTACTGGGATCGAGCCTAAATGGGCTGTTGGACATCCCTTAAGGGGTCCCAGATTGGAGAGGGTGCAGTTTGGGCTGAGGGACACACACCCCTGTGCACGAATTTCGTGCACCGGGCCTCTAGTTTAAAAATAATAGAGCAGACATTAATGAAATTGAAAACAGGAAATTATGAGATAAATTCAACAAAACCAAATGCTGATTTTTTTTAAAGTTCAATAAAATCAATAAACCTCTAGCCAGGCTATGAGAAAAAGAGAAGGCACAAATTTTTAATATCAGAAGGAGGAAAATCATTACAGGCCTAATAGATATTAAAATGATAATAAGAGAAGATTATAAGTAACCTATGTGCACATATTTTCTAAAATAAATGAAATGGACCAATTCTTTGAAAGATAAAATCCATCAAAACTCTTGCAGAAAAAATAGACAATTGCATGGGCCTAAATCTTTTATAAAAAACTGAATTATTAATGAATAGCTTTCCAAAACAAAAATACCAGGCCCAGATGTAGTCACTACTGAATTCTACCAAACAATTAAGAAAGACATCATACCAATGTTCTACAATATATTTTAGAGTAAAGAAGGAGAGGATTTCTTAATTCATTTTATGATTCCAGCATTACCCTAAAATTAACTGAGATGAAGACACTATATAAAAGGGAAACTACAGATTTAATTTTCTCATAAATACAAATTCAAAAATCCTCAATAAAATATTAGAATATCAAATTCAACATTGTGTAAATAGGATTGTGGATCACAACCAAATATTATTTATCCCAGGTGTGCAATGCTGATTCAGCACTTGAAAAATCAATATATGTAACCCACCACATTAATAGTCTAATGAAGACAAAGAACATGATTTATATCAATATATGCAGAATAAAAAAAATTGCAAAGTCTAAACACCCAAGAGTGAAACTGTCAGAAAACAAAGGATAAGTGAGCACATTCTCAAATTTATAAACAATAACTACAAAATTCGTACAGCAAACATCATACTTAATGACGAGAAACTTGATGAATTTCGCTAAGATCATGATCAAGGCCATCTGTAGTACTACTGTTTTAAAACATCATAGTAGAAGTCTTGGCTTATACAATGAAACCAGAAAATAAAATAAAAATAAAATAAAAGGTATACATGTTGGGAAGGAAGAAATAAAACTATCTTTATTTGTGAAAGATATGGCCATCTATGGAGAAAATCTGAAATACTTAACAAAAAACTCCTCAAACTAGTAAATTATTATAGCAATGTTGGAGGATATAACATCAATAATTTTAAGTTATTAATAAAAAGTCAATAGCTTTCCTATATACCAGCAATAGAAAAGTAGAGTTTAACATAAAAAAGACATTGTCATTTATATTAGCACCCCAAATTATGAATACAGTACTTCTCCTTACCCATAAGGAGTGCATTCCAAGACCCCCACCAGATACTTAAAACCATGGCTGTACCAAACCTTATAGGTACTCTGTTGTTTTTTCCCCATACATACAAACCTATAAAATAGTTTAATTTATAAATTAGGCATAGCAAGAGATGGAAAATTAATAAAATAAAACAATTATATCAATGTACTATAATAAAAGTTTAGTGAATGGGGTCTCTCTCTGGCTCTCAAAATATCTTATTGTACTTTACTTACCCTTCTTGTGATGATGGAAAATGACGAATACCTTCTTAAGTCAAGAATTTTCATTTAAATAAAATACTTTACAATTTCTCTTTGGCATATCCAAATTACAAGCATCACTATATACTCTTGTACTTTGAGTCATTATTAATTAAAACTAGAGCCCTGGTGCATGGAATTTGTGCACTCGGGGTGGGGGGGGGTCCCTCAGTCTGGCCTGCACCCTCTTGCAGTCTGGAAACCCTCGGGCCTAAGTCAGCAATGGAACATCCTTAGCGCTGCCTTGGAGGTGAGAGAAAGGCTCCCACCACCGCAGCTGCACATGCCAGCTGTGAGCCAGGCTTCTGGCTGAGTGGCGTGCCCCTTGTGGGAGTGCACTGACCACCAGGGGGCAGCTCCTGCATTGAGCGTCTGCCCCCTGGTAGTCAGTGCACATCACAGCGACTGGCTGTTTCGCTGTTTGGTTGATTTGCACATTAGTCTTTTATATATATGAAAAGGATTACTTGAGCACAAGCACTGTGGTATCACTATGGTTGATGTGATAATTAAGACAGCTATTAAGTGACTAATGGGTGTATACAGCATAGATAACTGGACAAAGGGATGGTTCAAATCTCAGATGGGATGGAGTGGTCCAGTGAGAGATTTTACCATGCTACTAAGAAAGCACTGAATTTTCAAAAGCCATAGAATGTATAATAGCAAGAGTGAACTATTGAAAAGTGGACCCTAAGTAATAATGGTTTGCTCATTCATAATAACAAACTACCATGGGGTAGAGATGTCCATAGTAGTGGAGTTTATACATATGTAAGGACAGAAAGTATCTGAGACTCTGTACATTCTGCTCAATATTTCTTTGAACCTAAAACAACTCTAACAAAATAAAGTTTAGTAGTAAAAAAAAAAAAAAAAAAAAAAACCCAGCCAGTGTGACTCAGTGGTTGAACTTTGACCCATGAACCAGGAGGTCACGGGTTCGATTACCAATCAAGGCACATGCCCGGGTTTTGAGCTTGATCCCCAGTAGGGAGTATACATGAGACAGCCTATCCATGATTCTCTCTCATCATTGATGTTTCTATCTCTCTCTCCCTCTCCCTACTCATCTCTGAAATCAATAATAATAATAATAATCTTAAAAAAAACAACACCAATCTGATGAGAGACATTTAAAGATCAGGAATATTTAAATAAATACTAGTATGCAAATAGAGCAAAACTGTGCACAAGGGACAAGGGAAGCCAATTGGATAGAAGAGAATTTGCCTGTCCAGAGATATGAGTTAGCTACCAGTTATTCATAATTTAATGAGTTCTAACTAGTCTCCATTGAATCAGAATCATATGATTAAAAAAAGTACCTGCTACATTTTAAAACTTGCACTGAAACACAAATACCATCCTACCCTGGGTCCTTCTTTCTATTACAGTTTGTATAGAGAGTTAATGCCAGAAGGTTCAGCTAGCAGTTCCTGCTGATTCGCCTCTTTGTGAGAGTAAGAATTAGAGGGGGAAACGATTTTCTTCAGTAACTTCCGCTCTTAGTACCCTTTCTTGTTTCCCAGTATATTATGGAATATTTTTCTTTGAAAAATGCAAAAATAATAGCAACATATTTTTCTGGTCTTCTAAGGGATAGAAATTCATGTTTCATACATCATCTTTAAAACAATTAAACAAGTATTCATTTTAAAACTAATTTCCTCTAAAAAATGAAGTACCAATATAAACAAAATTTTTGACATAATCTGATAATTTTGGATTTTTTTGACATTTTTAATACTCTGTTATGGCATTAAGTTGTAAAGACTTGCATATTTCACTTTAAATTTACATTGACAACAAGTATATATTGTCTTAGGATTGATATATTTTACATAAATAAGAATGGTTATATATTCTTTTTTTTAAAATATGTTTTATTGATTTTTTTTACAGAGAGGAAGGAAGAGGGATAGAGAGCCAGAAACATCAATGAGAGAGAAACACTGATCAGCTGCCTCCTGCACACCCCCCACTGGGGATGTGCCCGCAACCAAGGTACATGCCCTTGACCGGAATCAAACCCGGGACCCTTCAGTCCGCAGGCTGATGCTCTATCTACTGAGCCAAACCCTTTTCGGCAGGTTATATATTCTTTTTAAAAAATATATGTTTGTATTGATTTTAGAGACAGAGTAGGGGAGGGTGAGTTAGAAATATCAAGGTGAGAGAGAAACTGGGGACTAAACCCACAACCTGGGCATGTGCCCTGATGGGGAAATAAACTGGCAACTTTTCAGTACATGGGACCATACTCAACCAACTGAACCATGGCTAATTATATATTCTGAATGTTATAAATTTACAAATCTATTACCAACCTGATATATTACATATGTAATATAACCATATGATGATCCAACATTTGCTTGATGATTTAATGCAATTTTAATTTATATATATATATTTTATAATTTATATATATATATTTTATATATATATATATGTTGTAAATGCTCATGGTCTTCACTAGCTTGCACATTTAGTTTTAATCACTTAATGTAAATGTATTCCTTTTACCAAGTATGAAAATGAAATCAGAATTTGCATTTATGTAAAGAACTCATGCATATAGAAATAGTGAAAGACACATTAGATTTTTGAAAGGGAGAACAAGTATCATACAAACTATTGGCATATTGATCACCATAACTGTATTTTTTTGAGCATAATAATCATTCTAGAATATTCCTTTGTCAGTCAGTCTTAGCAAATTACTATCTTATTTCCTTCCTGCAACTATCTTTCACTATTCCCCAAACTCACTATTCTAAAATATGAGGATGATACAGGATTATATCATTGAGTTTGTTTTTCTGATGCTAATCTCTGCAGCTAGATGAAAAAAGAAAACTTAAAGAAAAAAAATAGCATATAAGCAATGTTCAGAAAGCCTAATCCTAAGACAGTGCTGACTTGATTTTTTCTTATTTAAATGCAAATACTTTATCTTGCTGAAACATTCACTTTTCATTTCAGAGGCAATTACTGACTGCATAGCTGTGCCCCACACCTCAACTGTCAATAATGTACTATAGGGAAAAAAAATATTCTTTAACTGTTGTAACCAGACTATTTTGGGATGCATTAGTATCAGCCTCTTCCATGTCACAGGCTTCGCTGCATTCAAATTCCAATTGGCTTTGTGACTTCTACGGTCATTCCACTCCAGGAACCTGACCACAGATAAGGTTTCCCAGGCAAGAATTTCAGCTATGAATATTTTCTATCTACGTCAAGTTTTCCCCTTTACCTTTCCTGAACTTGAGCTATCCTACCATGTATCTTTAAGCTTTGTCTTTGCCTTTGTTAATGTTCTCAGGGAATCCTATATTCTAAGAAGTGTGTATAGCATTTATTTAGTATTGAGTTCATTATATTACTGTTTTTCATGAAGGGAGAATATATATTTAGAAGGATTGTGAATTTTTGGGGGGACAGGTGCTTGTAATACAGCCTTTCTATATAATCCACTCATATAGCTTTCTCAAACACCGAATGATTCCCAACATAAAGAATGAAATAAGCCAATGAATTTAGAGTCCTTTCTTGTAAGTTGAATTGGCAGAGAGAACAGAAATGTAGGGGGAGAGAATAAAATAGTTTCTCTTGAAATAAAAAAAAGTTGTTTTTTTTCCTTACACAGGCATTATGTATATCATGATCACTGTGTTTGTTAATACCAAGAAGAGGTGTTCAGAAAAACATAGGCTTCCAGAACAGCAATGTTAGTTAAAGTTGGTGATGATTATGATGATACTGAGGAGACAGAGAGAAGCTAGGTAGATAGGGGTGGGGCCATGGGAAAAGAAGTAGCCAAACTAGGCGGAGTTACTCAGGCACCCCAACTGGGCGGAGAAGGAAGGGTGTACGCCAGAGGCCTGGGAGGAAGGTCCCTCCCAGGCCTTCAGCACACTATTGCTTACATTAATTATTATCACTATTATACAAGTGAGAATATTTAAAACTAGAAAGTTTAAATAGCATACTCGTATGGATAAAGCTAATACATTGTTTGTTGGGCCATAATCCTAGGAAATTGTTAGTTTTCCTGGAGACAATGTTTAGATATAATGCTGCCTCCCATCTATTGACCACATGCTTGGGGAAACATAATTAAATCTGCTTAACTCTGAATCAACATATTTAAAATCAGAATGATTATAATATTATTTAAGGTTTATCCTGAAATGTAATTGAATTCATACCTAATAAGTAGCATTAGCATAGTGTCTTGCACTTAGAAATCACTCTATTAATGTACCATCTCATTATGCACCATGCAATTTCCCCATGTTTTCAATAGTTTTTTCAAGATCAAAATATTTTTTCTTTTCTAAATGCAAATTTTTCAGCATAAAAATTGTTTTCAGGCCAGAAGGGATTGGCATGAAATATCCAAAGTGATAAAAAGCAAGAACCTACAACCAAGACTACTTTATTTAACAAGGCTATGGTTTAAAATGGAAGGAGAAATAGTTTCTCAGACAACACAAAGCTAAAGGAGTTTGTTATCACCAAATCAGTATTACAATAAATGTTAAAGGGCCTTCTTTAAGAATGAGGAAAAGGAGAAGGAGAAGAAGGAGGAGGAGGAAGAAGAGAAGGAGGGGAAAGAAGAGAAGGAGGGGGAGGAAAAAAAAACAACAACCCAGGTTGAATTACCTTCTCCAAAAGAATATGTTTAAGTCCTAACCCCTAGTGTGTGTAAATATGATATTATTTACATCACTTCTTGAACATGCAGTCAAGTTAGATGATGCCATGCTGGGTTGGGGTGGGCCCTAAATTCTATGCCTAGTTTCTTTATGAGACAAGGAGAGGGAGACATATAACAGACAGGCTCAGAGGGAAGAAAACCATGTGAAGTCAGAGGCAGAAATTGGTGTGATGCAACTGAGTCAAGGAATGTTAGGAGCCAAGTGAAGTTAAGAAGAGGCAAGAAACAATTCTTTTGTGGAATGTTTACTAGGAGCATGACACTACTGAAATCCTGCTTTTGAATGTTTAGCCTCCAAAACTGTGAGAAAATAAATTTCCTTAGTTTTAAGCTACTAATTTTGTGGCAATTTGTTTATGGTAGCCCAAAGAAACTAATACAATAACCATTAAAAAAGAGAGTTTAATATAAAGCATGGCAGTTTAAAAAGTCTACAAATTCCTTGATATTCTTTCCATTCAAGGCATGGAGCCTATTACTTCCTTTCCCTTGAGTGTGGGCCACATTCAGAGATTCACTTCTAATGCTTAGGATAAAGTAAAGTTAGCAGAGTGAGACTGGGAACTGAGGTATAAAAGGCACTATGACTTACTTTCTCCTTGCTGTGTACTCTGGGCTAAACCAGCTGCTGAGCCAGAAGGATATTCAAGTAGCCCTGCGGAGAGGCCTATGCAGTAAGAATCTAGTGCCTCCTGCTACCAGGTATGTCACTAGGTGAACAGATTACTAAAGTCCCTGCTAGGACTGAGAATGAGGGCAATACAAAGAGGTACCCTAAAGCTTAAGTCTCATTAGCTTCATTGCATAGCAACTGGTCAAAGACATTTTATAAACCATACATTTAATCTGTATGTGCTAAACTAAAAGGTAATATTTTGTACATTGATTAAATTCTAAACCAATTGAAGATCACTATGAGGAGATTTTCATAATGTTGTGAAAATGAAAATACTAGACTTAACTACAATGGCAAATGAACATTAAAAGGTTTTCTAAAGTCCGGCCAGAGTGGCAGAGCGGTTCAGTTGGTTGAGTGTTGTCCGGTATACCAAAAGGTTGGTGGCTTGATTCTCGGTCAGGGCATATACGTGGGTTGTGGGTTCCATCCCCAACTGGGTCACCTACGAAGGCAATGGAGTCCATGTCTCTATCTCTTTCTCTCACTCCCCCTTCCTTTATCTTAAGTATGTGCTCGGGTGAGGATTACAAAACAAACAGACAAAAATGAATTTTTAAAACATGTTATAATAAGCTCTGATTCTTATAAAAATAACTATCGCAGAAATGAGCATGCCAACTATCTGTTAAGACTCATTTAATCTTAATTGTTTTTGATGAATTATGAAATGTAGAAAAGAGAAAATGCCATCTGCTGGTTCATATTTCAAAGAAATGATAAAGATCATTCCTCTTTTATAGTGAGGCCTCAGCACTGAAATGTGTGTGACAACAGATTTTCATAGTAAGGAAAAGGAATATTTAGGATAAAAGAGGGAACTAAGCTCTCTTTTTCTCTCTTCGGTCTGACATTACAGAGAATATAAAAAATGTGGACATGTCCCCAGCATCACTGAACTGTGATTTCCATGTAAACTCTACTTTTCAAAAACAAGTGGACTCCCTCCACATTCTATCCCAATAAATACAGGTTTCACTATAATTCTTAGCACCACACACAATGAACTTCCATGGTACATTATTATGGTCAAACAGAATAATTAGACATTTGGAAGCCAAGTTCATGGGGAGGGAAATCTAATTACATATTTAAAAGTCCCTGCCAAAGGGCTCCTATGGAAGAAGGGGTTGGACCTCTCCTTAGACAGAACTAGCAGCAATTTCCTTAGCACTATTCACATTACTGGCAGCATAACGTTATTATTTTATGTGAGTGTGCCCCCCAAGTCCCACGTGGTTCAGTGTTCAGCTTCAGGGTTCGGGTTCTGGAGGAAGCCGCACACAAATGAAAGAGACTAGACAAGGAAGTATAAATTTGGGAATATTGGGAGCCAGGCTGGAGCCCAACTCAAGGGGAAGAACTCCACTTTGCTCCAGCCTTGGGATCCCTTTTATTCAGGTTTTGGGATACACCTATAGCCCTTAGGCAGGCAATTCCAATGATAGCCCATCAGTAAGGATTTACATAAGACTAAAAGGTGGAAGTTGCTTCAGCTCCCTTTGTCTCAACTAGACAGTGGATGCTTGGCTCTGACCTTTCAGAGCCTTCAAGTTAACCAGCCTCCCGGTTCCTTGTCCACACCTCTCTGCTAGTGAAGGCAATGGGCGGCTTCCCATAATTTTACTAACTTCTTTAGTTAGAAGACACTAGATTTAGATCGACCTCACTGTTTCTTAAGAAAATATTCTGTCTCAGAATGTTTCATTTACCTATAAACCATATTTACTGCTCACTTCCCTAAGCAAATCTCCCTCCACTTCAATTGCACCATCTTCTACCTAAACTCAACAAGCATGTATTGAGCATTTATGTTCTACTTGTAATACCAGGAGCACTAAGCAAACTATATACCCTTTCAATGAATAGCCTACATAAGAAAGATTGATTAAGTAGTTTCATTTAACATTGCAATTCTTTTTTTGGACATAAACTTGGCATATTGAAACCTGAAGTGAAATTAAATTACTTTATATCTACACTCCTCTGAAAGACTATACAAGCAGGACCCAAATTTGTAAAATGCAACAATTTAACTTCTCAGGAATTTTTATATCAATTTTAAATCACTTTAATTAAATGTTATAAGCATAAGAATTTTAGGAGTTTTCAAGGCTATTAAATATCTGCTCAGTTGAAGTGTTTTCAAAACTCTGTCTATATTTTTCATATAATGTTAAACCCTCATTGACCTTAAGCTGAGAAAAGGTCTGCATTCTTCACCAGAAAAGTCCTATTAACTTAATTTCTGCTCATGTAATCATTATGTGTGTAACAGGAGTACTTCAAGCAAAGAACAGTAAGAGGAAGCTACAAATTGAGATAAGTAGAACCCAATGATTTTGTATAAATTAAGGGTGACTGGACTTCCACTAATAAGAAAACCAAGATTGATATTCTCTATTAAAATGCTAATGCCTTGTCCATGCAAAGTGTTGATATTACATTTTTTCTAATTGTTCTTATCTGCCTAATTTAGTGACTTTTCCTAGTATAATGTTACAATCAATTTAAAATTATGGATACGCTCAAGTATGTTATGGTTGTATTAATTGCCCTAAAATATACACCTTAATTCATTCCAAATTTTCAAAAAAATGATAACACAATAAAGACCAATTAATAGAAATATGGGTAAATAAATTGTTATGCAGTGAAATACAATACAAAATAGAAATTAACAAAGCATAGTTATATACCAACATAGATAAATCTCATAAATGCACTTTGGAACAAGTCAGACAACTTTTATGATTCTGTTTATATTCAGTTCAGAAGTAGACACACTTGATTTGTAATTGTGCAAGTCAAGACAGTGGTTGTCCTTGGAAGATGGGCAATGATGCCTAACTCAGACATAGTTCATTAGAAACCTGAGTTGGGCCAGTTTCTGAAAGACCCTAAAATAGAAGAAGACAGGAGAAGTAGAAACCTATAAAAAAGAATTTAAGTGGTGCTCAAGGAAGGTTAATCTGTAGTAAATACAAAAAAATTAGAGAAGGGAGGGCTTAGTTACCTGTATGCTAGAATAGTTCACTTGATATAACAGCAGGTATTGAAGAAAAGAATTGTGTTTAAAAGCCATAAATGGCTTGGTTACTGAATATTTAATTTTGTAATCCTCACCTGAGGATATGTTTAATGCTTTTTAGAGAGAGAGGAAGGGAAAGAGAATGAGAGAGTGACAGAGAGAGAGAGAGAGAGAGAGAGAGAGAGAGAGAGAGAGAGAGAGAGAGAGGAGAGACACAGACAGGTGAGAGAGACACATCAATCCATTGATCGGTCGCCTGTTGCCTCTTGCCCGGACAAGGGATTGAACCCACAACCTAACTATGTGCCTTGAGTGAGGATTAGAACCAGCAACCATTTTGGTGTACAGGATGACACGTCAACCAACTGATCCACGCAGCCAGGGCAGTTACTGAATATTTAGATGAAAGAGTGGGAAGGAAAAAAGTATCTGTTTAGGATATAATTCCAGGTAGAACATGTTAGTACTGACAGACAGTGAGTTACAAAGCCTTCAAATAGGACGTTTTTGAGAGAAGGAAATGTAAATATTTATTTTATAAAGGACTTGATTTCATGCATATAAGCCCAACCAATGGACACAATGGAGTCTTTAAAATGACCCTTGAGCTCTAGCTGGTTTGGCTCAGTGGATAGAGCATCTGTCTGCTGACTGAAGAGGCCTGGGTTCCATTCCGTTCAAGGGCACATGCCCCGGTTGTGGACTTGATCCCCAGTAGTTTACATGCAGGAGGCAGTCAATCAATGATTCTCTCTCATTGATGCTTCTATCTCTCTCTTCCTTTCCATTCCTCTCTGAAATAAATAAAAATATATTTTAAAATAACCCCTGAAAAACCTGTTTATGTCATTATACCTGTCTTCATCAGTTATTCTCTATTTAAAAAGCTTCTAAAGTTAGGCATTCTTCACAGAGATTATCAAGTTTAAATATTTTGGCCATGCAAATCATCACCCTTACTCAAAATTTGCCCTGATAACACAGAGTGAGAATAATTTCTTACATTTCATACCTACCTAGCTCTCATTAATTAAAAAAAGCACACCACTAATTATTGTCTCCTTCAAATTTATCTAGCTCATGTGTTGATACTTCAGTTTACTTAACTGCTTAGTTGTTCTAGGAATGAATTATGATTACTTTACCCTTGCATTTGGAAAAGTAAATTTGGGCACTTTTGTCTCAAGTTAACATCTATTTTCCCATGCAAGGAAAGGTGATGCTGTAAGCATCCATTTCCATGAATTGAACCACAAAGCCTTCATATTGTGAAATGTACTTGGATATATTTAAGGGATATAATATTTAAATTTCAAAGTAGAGGGGTAAAGAGGTCAGGGAGAGAGGGGTTAAATGATGATGGAAGGAGGCTTGACTTTTGGATGAGGAACACAAAACAATACACAGGTGATGAATTATAGGATCGTACACTTGAAACATATTTAATTTTATTGACTAATGTCACCCCAATAAATTCAATGAAAATTACCAAAAAAAAAAAAAAAAGAAAGAAAGAGAAAAAAAAGACATTTCTGAATGAACTGGGAATTCTTTTTATGACTTAAGTGCTGCTCCACCTCCCTCCCCCCAACATACACAACTTTTGTCTTCTTTCAGGCTTAAAAAAATGTCCTCTTAAAAGACATCTGCCTTTTATTATGTTCTGAACATAATAAAAGCCATATATGACAAACCCACAGCCAACATCATACTCAATGGGCAAAAACTAAAACCATTTCCCCTAAGAACAGGAACGAGACAGGGATGCCCACTCTCACCACTCCTGTTCAATATAGTGCTGGAAGTACTAGCCATTGTGATCAGACAAGAAGAAGAAATAAAAGGCATCCAAATTGGAAAAGAAGAAGTAAAACTGTCCTTATTCGCAGATGACATGATACTGTACATAGAAAACCCTACAGACTCCATAAAAAAATTATTAGACTTAATAAATGAATTCAGTAATGTAGCAGGATACAAAATTAATGCCAAGAAATCTATGGCATTTCTATACACCAATAATGAACTTACAGAGAGACTAAAAAAGCAATCCCATTTACCATCGCACCAAAAAAATTAAGATACCTAGGAATAAACTTAACCAAAGAGGTAAAAGACCTATACATAGAAAACTACACGACACTGAAAAAAAGAGATAGAGGAAGACATAAACAGATGGAAGAACATACCATGTTCATGGATTGGAGAATCAACATCATCAAAATGTCCATACTACCCAAAGCAATCTATAGATTCAATGCACGCCCCATTAAAATACCAACAACATATTTCACAGACCTAGAATGAACTTTCCAAAAATTTATCTGGAATAAAAACAGAACCCGAATAGCTACAGCAAACCTGAGAAAGAAGAACCAAGTAGGTGGGATCTCAATACCAGATATCAAGCTGTATTACAAAGCCACTGTTCTCAAAACAGCCTGGTACTGGCTCAAGAACAGACATATAGATCAATGGAATAGAATAGAGAACCCAGAAATTGACCCAAATTAATATGCTCAATTAATTTTTGACAAAGGAGGCATGAACATACAATGGAGTCAAGACAGTCTCTTCAACAAATGGTGATGGGAAAATTGGACAGATACATGCAAAAAAATGAAACTAGACCACCAACATACACCATACACAAAAATTAACTCAAAATGGATACAGGACTTAAACATAAGATGGGAAACCATTAAAATACTAGAGGAATCCACAGGCAGAGAAATCTCTGACATATGCCAAAAGAACTTCTTTACTGATACTACTCCTACGGCAATGGAAGCTAAAGAGAAAATAAACAAATGGGACTACATCAAAATAAAAAGCTTTTGTACAGCAAAGAAAACCATCAATAAAACAACAAGAAAGCCCACTGCATGGGAGAACATATTTGCCAATGATATCAATGATAAGGGTTTAATCTCCAACATATACAGAGAACTCATACAACTTAACAAAAATAACATAAACAACCCAATCAAAAAAATGGGCAACTGATCTAAATAGACACTTTTCGAAAGAAGACAGAAGGCAGGCCAAGAGACATATGAAAACCTGCTTACAGTCACTAATCATCAGAGAGATGCAAATCAAAACAACAATGAGGTACCATCTCACACCTGTCAGAATGGCTATTATCAACAAACGACAAGTGTTAGCGAGGATGCGGAGAAAAAGGAACTCTTTTGCACTGTTGGTGGGAATGCAGCCACTGTGGAGAACAGTATGGAGCTTCCTCAAAAAACTAAAAATGGAACTCCCATTTGACCCAGTGATCCCACTTCTAGGAATATATCCCAAGAATCTAGAAACACCAATCAGAAAGGATATATGCACCCCTATGTTCATAGCAGCACAATTAACCATAACTAAGATTTGGAAACAGCCTAAATGCCCATCAGCAGATGAATGGATTAAAAAACTGTGTTATATCTATACAATGGAATACTACACTGCGGTAAAAAAGAAGGAGTTCTTACCATTTGCAACAACATGGATGGAGATGGAGAATATGATGTTAAGTGAAATAAGCCAGGCAGAGAAAGATAAATATCAAATGAACTTGCTCATTTGTGGAATATAATGAATGCCATAGACTGATGGACAAGAATAGATCCAGAGGCTGAGAAACGTCGATCAGAACATCATACCTCAGGCAAGGTAGGGGAGGGTGGGGGTAAGGTGGAGAGATCAACCAAGGGACTTGTCCGCATGCATATGTACCTAATCAATGGACACAGACAACAAGGGTGCAGGGCATAAGTGGGGAGTGGGGGGAATAAGGACACATATGTAAAAAATAAAAATTAAAAAAATTAATTAAAAAATTATAAAATAAAAATAAAATACTAAATCTAATCAATACTAGTGGTCACCATAACCTTAAGAGAAATTGTTTCATGTGACAACAATTTTTAAATGAAACTCTCTGTAGCCTGAAAATTATTTTGGAGGGAAACAAAGAGAAGTTTCCTTCAAAAGTCATAAGGATTGTAATTGAGAGTCAATATATTTGGCCTCTTGAACTACAGTAAGTAATTTGTGTTTTTGTCTCCCTGACAAAGTTTATATAAAACTACAAAAAGAAATTGACAGCCAGTTTGAAATGGAATTGCCAGGGCCTAGAGCAAAGAATATACTTACATGATATTATTCTACAATGTCATTATAATTTTAGATATTTTACAACAGCATATTGTACAATTATCCCAAACAAACTTACAAACTAATTCTTTGAATGGTTGGCAGCAATTAAAAAAAAAAGGACATGAAAGGATTTAATCCCTTTCAGAAGGAATTAAGCCACGGGGAAGGCACTTGAGCATCCTATATTGGCCCCTCTTGCCTTTTGTGCCAAGAGGGACCCTCTTCTCACGATCCAATTGCCCTCAGCTGTTGCCTGACCTTTCTGTTCATGCTGAGCTTGAAGCCTCATGGGGGCTGGTACCATGGATCTGTCTCACGCCCAATCATGTGAGCTGGGCCCTCACTGGAGAAGAAACCCGAGTTCCTTGAGATATGTGATCAGCACCAGGACCCCGCCAGCAGGCCAGGGGTTCCCAAGGCAGGTGCTGGGTGTGGAGGCCACGGGGGCATAGACTACCAAGGAGACAGAACTGAACCTCACATCACCCTGCTTAGCCCCGGAGGATGGCTGGTTAGCCAGAGACGGGTAAGATTCCTCAGGGAAGGAACAACCTAAGACAGGCACAGTCCCAGAGGGGGCCATCAGGAGAGAACTTGGGGGGCAACAGAATTGGGGCACAGACCCTCACCCCCCAACATTGCAGGGGCTTGAACCCTCGCCCCTTCTGGAGGTCTCCTGCCCCCATGGCTGCTTCACGCTTCCCACAGGTGACAGACAGAGACTTGGCCCAGCTCAGATCGGGACCCTGGTAACAGACAAGAGACTTGGCCAACAGCAGCTGCCCTATATCTAAATTTAGCCTAGCATCAGGAATGCTCAGGGCCCACTCAAGAATGCAAATAATCCTTCCCACTAATATTTACAGGGTAAACTAAGATTGTTGGTAGAGTATTAAATTCGACAGTAAAATAGTAATCAAGTTTTCAGGTTAATTTAAATAGGCAAATTGAAATAAGTGAATATTCAAGTAAATTTAATTGTACTGGACAAAAAGCTGTTCTTAAAGTAATAACTAAAATTTCTATTGGTAGTTCATCTCATGGTAAAAAACCTGAACATGCAATGAACCTAAAGCAGTCATATTTTTGGGCAAAAAAAAAAAAAAATTTTTTTTAATTTAAATTTAAAGTTATCAAGACTGCATTATAAAGTTTACAAAAACCTCCATTAATCAAAAAAAAAAGGGGGGGGGATAGTAGGGTAATATCATGTAAGGAAAAATATCCTATAAGTAAATTACATCTAGAATATTTTTACTTTACAAAATTAATTTTCATTTGTAATGCTAACAGCAAGAAGGCCATGAAAAACACACATGGTGTCTAAATAAGACAAAGGAAAATTGTTTGGGCAAAAATAAAAAGGATCCCAAATCAATTATATAGAAAAGATTCCTTTATTAACTTGTGGTTGAGAATATGTTTGTATATTTTCAGAAAACAACTCTAAGACCATGTGGATTCCTGCAACAGAGAGGGATTGACAGGTCTGCTCCAACCACAAAGACAAGAGGTAAAACAGTCCAGAGGTGGAAGACACGGAGGACGCCTTGCCACGCGAGCAGTCAGCAGCTGTGCACCGCTCCAGGTTGCCTAAGACCAAACCAGAGAAGGTCGGACCTGCATTGCTACCATGTGCCCACCATCCAGACATCATTGCTGACATATACACATAAGGAACTGTTAGACATTGAAATGGGGACTCAGAACTGTTGGACATTGAAATTGGGACTCAAACATTTTTGGTGGTTGTTGTTTTGTTATTATATGTTTATTTCTAGTCTGCAGAGGCAAAATTTTTTAAAGAAAAGAAATGGTGGGAAAAAGATACAGAGGCAAAGAAGCATTGAACAGACTGTCAAACTACAGTGGGAAGGCAGGGGAGGTTGGGTGAGGGGGTCTGTAAGAGACCAACCAAAGGACTGTATGCATGCATATAAGCATAACCAATGGATACAAGACACTGGGGGGAAGGGTGGCAGGCAGTTGAAGGCATGTACTGGGGGGTAGAGGAGGCCGGGGGGAGGTCAATGGGGGAAAAAAAAGGAGACATATGTATTACTATTTGTAATACTTAAAACAATAAAAATAAAATTAAATTAAAAAAAAAAGACATCTGCCTTTTCAAAAATTAACTACCTCTATGTTGTTTGTGTGTACTTGTGCACTACAAGGACGATAGCCTTCTAGCAAAGAAATTTTGGTAGAGGTAAATTTACATATTGTTTTTCAGCTGGGTTTCTTTAAGTGATCAATTTCTAAACCACAAAAATGATACATTTAGTAACATTCTAGGGTCTGTGGTCTGGTAACCTGAACAATGCAAGAAATAGTATTTATATTCTCCCTGGTTTGTGTTTCTCATCCCTCAGTGATCTTGATCAACTTGACTTCATTGTGAGCTTTATATTTGAAACATATATTCTTTAGCTGACACAGTGATATTTGGAAATTTGAAAACGAGGACTGGCAATATTTTTCCAAAGCTCCATCTTGAAAAACTATCAATAGAGAAGATTATGTACCTGTAGGGATTTCTCTAGGGATACCTGTCAAAATCAGTGAAAACCCTGGTCAGAGTAATTCATTCTTACAATTACATACTCTTAAATGATAACCCTAGGAATAAATCTGGAGGGAATTTCACTTGTACTTCCAAAGACTTAATAATTAGACCTTTATTACCTACCTACATTTCTTTTTATTCATCAAATATCTATTGTACTCCTTCAACTATTAAGGATCTTTCAATAATTAAGAATACATATACCAGTATATCTCAGACATTCCCCCTGCTTTTTCCTCTTTGTTCTTTTCAAAAAACTTTAATAACAAATATTTTTCTTAAACTAAGCAGAAAATGAACTGATTTTATTTTAAAAAATGAATAACATAAATTCCATTGTTAAAATGCAGTTAAATGTAATAAAATACACATAGTAAAATGTAGCATCTTAACCACATTTAAGTGTGCCATTCAGTAGTGTTAACTGCATTCACATTGTTGTGCAACCCCCTCCAGTTCTTGCAAAACTGAAGCTCTATAACCATTACTCAACTCCTTATTCTCCCCAGCCACAACCTGTCTCCATAAATTTGACTTTTCTTGGTTATCTCATATAAATGGAATCATACAATATTTCTCATTTGGTGACTGGCTTATTTCACTTAGCGGTCACAACATTCTTCCATGTTGTAGAGGACTACATGTAACAGACCAAATGCAATTTCTGCTAGCATTCGGTTTGATTTCCTTCGAGTCATATTTATATACACTTTGCATGTTTCAAATAAAGATTTTGCTTTCTGCTTTATTCGTTTTTTAAATATTTTTTATTGTTTAAAGTATTACATATATTAGTACATATATCTCCTTTTTTTTTCCCCATTGACTTTCCCCAGCCTCCTCTACCCCTTGTCGCATGGCTTCATTCCACCTCCCCAGTGCCTTGTGTCCATTGGTGTGCTTATATGCATACATACAAGTCCTTTGGTTGATCTATTTCCCTCCCTCCCCAACACTCCCCAGCCTTCCCGCTGTAATTTGACAGTCTGTTGGGTGCTTTACTGCTTCTGTATCTATCTTTTTATTTATCAGGTTATAATGTTCTTTATTTTCTATAAATGAGTGAGATCATGTGGTATTGTTCTTTCATTGTCTGGCTTATTTCACTTAACATAATGCTCTCCAGGTCCATCCATGCTGCTGCAAATGGTAAGAATTCCTTCTTTTTTATATCAGCATAGTATTCCATTGTGTAGATGTACCATAGTTTTCTAATCCACTCATCTGCTGACGGGCACCTCGGCTGTTTCCAAAGCTTAGCTATGGTGAATTGTGCTGCTATGAACATAGGGGTACATATATCCTTTCTGATTGGTGTTTCTGGTTTCTTGGGATATATTCCTAGGAGTGGGATTACTGGGTCAAATGGGAGCTCCATTTTCAGTTTTTTTGAGGAAACTCCATACTGTTCTACACAGTGGCTGCACCAGTCTGCATTCCCACCAGCAGTGCACGAGGGTTCCTTTTTCTCCGCATCCTCACCAGCACTTGTCCTTTGTTGATTCCTTGATGGTTGCCATTCTGACAGGTGTGACATGGTACCACATTGTCATTTTGATTTGTATCTCTCAGATAATTAGTGACTTTGAGCATGTTTTCATGTGTCTCTTGGCCTTACTTCTGTCTTCTTTTGAAAAGCTTCTATTGAGGTCCATTGCCTATTTTTTAATTGGATCATTTATCTTCCTTTTATTAAGTTGTATAAGTTCCCTGTAGATGTTGGAGATTAAACCTTTATCAGTGATAACATTTGCAAATACGTTCTCCCATACAGTGGGCTTTCTTGTTGTTTTGTTGATCGTTTCTTTTGCTGTACAAAAGCTTTTTATTTTGATGTAGCCCCATTTGTTTATTTTCTCTTTAGCTTCCATTGCCCTAGGAGCAGTATTGGTGAAGAAATTACTTTGGCATATGTCAGAGATTTCTCTGCCTGTGGATTCCTCTAGTATTTTAATGGTTTCCCATCTTATGTTTAAGTCCTGTATCCATTTTGAGTTAATTTTTGTGTATGGTGTAAGTTGGTGGTCTAGTTTCATTTTTTTGCATGTATCTGTTCAATTTTCCCAGCACCATTTATTGAAGAGACTGTCTTGACTCCATTGTATGTTCATGCCTCCTTTGTCAAATATTAATTGAGCATAGTAGTTTGGGTCAATTTCTGGATTCTCTATTCTATTCCACTGATCTATGTGTCTGTTCTTATGCCAGTACCAGGCTGTTTTGAGAACAGTGGCTTTGTAATACAGCTTGAAATCTGGTATTGAGATCCCACCTACTTTGTTCTTCTTTCTCAGGATTGCTGTGGCTACTTGGGGTATTTTTTTTATTCCAGATAAATTTTTGGAGAGTTCTTTCTAGGTCTGTGAAATATGCCATTGGTATTTTAATGGGGAATGCATTGAATCTATAGATTGCTTTGGGTAGTATGGACATTTTAATGATGTTGATTCTACCAATCCATGAACATGGTATGTTCTTCCATCTGTTTATGTCTTCCTCTATCTCTTTTTTCAGTGTCTTGTAGTTTTCCGCATATAGGTCTTTTACCTCCTTATGTAAGTTTATTCCTAGGTATCTTAATTTTTTTTTGGTGAGATGGTAAATGGGATTGCTTTTTTAGTCTCTCTTTCTGTAAGTTCACTATTGGTGTATAGAAATGCCATGGATTTCTTGGTTTTAATTTTGTATTCTGCTACATTGCCGAATTCACTTATTAAGTCTAATAGTTTTTGATGGAGTCTTTTGGGTTTTTTATGTACAATATCATGTCATCTGCAAGTAAGGACAGCTTTACTTCTTCTTTTCCAATTTGAATGCCTTTTTATTTCTTCTTCTTGGCTAATTGCAATGGCTAATACTTCCAGTACTATGTCGAACAGAAGTGGCGAGAGTGGGCATCCCATGGTTTTAGTTTTTGCCCATTGAGTATGATGTTAGCTGTGGGCTTATTATATATGGTTTTTATTATGTTGAGATATGATCCTTCTACTCCCACCTTGTTGAGAGATTTTATCAAGAAAGGGTGTTGGATTTTGTCAAATGCTTTTTCTGCATCAATTGATATGACTATGTGATTTTTATCTCTGTTTGTTTATGTGATGTATCACGTTTATTGATTTGCGGATATTGTACCATCCTTGCATTCCTGGGATAAATCCTGCTTGGTCATGGTGTATGATCTTTCTGATGTATAGCTGGATCGTATTTGCTAGAATTTTGTTGAGGATTTTGGCAACTATGTTCATGAGGGATATTGGCCTGTAATTTTCTTTCATTGTGTTGTCTTTATCTGGTTTTGGTATTAGGGTGATGCTGGCATCATAGAAGGAGCTTGGAAGTGTTCTTCCTCTAGAAATTTTTTGAATAGTCTGAGGAGGATAGGTTTTAGTTCTTCCTTGAATGTTTGGTAAAACTCCCCTGTGAAGTCATCTGGCCCTGGGCTTTTGTTTGCTGGAAACTTTTTGACGACTGCTTCAATTTCTTCATAGTTATTGGCCTATTGAGATGTTTAGATTCTTCCTGATTGAGTTTTGGAAGGTTATATTTTTCTAGGAATATGTCCATTTCCTCCAGGTTGTCCAGTTTGTTAGGATAGAGTTGTTCATAGTATTTTTAAACAATCCTTTGTATTTTGGTGGGGTCTGTTGTTATTTCACCTCTTTCATTTCCGATTTTGTTTATTTGGGTCTAGTTAGCCTAACTGCAGCTTCCTCATAGTAGCAATCTCCACTCAGAGCATCCTTAAAGCTTTTCATTAAAAAAAAGAAGTCAGTATAAAGTCTTCTCATTCACCAGTTTGCATTTGAGTCTTTTCTAAACATAGGTGATATCAATTTACTTCCTTGATAAAGCAAGATCTGAATAAATAGCCTAGATACTTGTTTTCCTTTGTGTGATCCTTGTTTATTTCTACAGCTTCATGAATAACTAGCTATTTTATTTTGGGTAACTTAGTTAAATTCTCTATGCCTCAGTTTCCTCATGTATAAAATTAAGGTAATAATCTATATACAAATAAGCCAATTGACTTGCAGGATCGGAATGACCAGTCACTATGATGCACACTGCAGCCGGCCAACCCGCTTGATTGGGGGCGGGGCTGGCAGCCAAACTCCCGTGTGCCCTCCCCCTGGCCAGCCTGGCCCCAATTGGCCCTGATTCAGGGGCAGGTAGGCCAGCGGGACCATACCTGTGCACAAATTTGTGCACCAGGCCTCTAGTTGTATTTATAAATGACTGCAATTTTATTTATACTATCTTTAATTCTATTTGTCAGCTTTACAGAGGATCACTAAACACAATATTCCTGGTTGTACAATATCTGTGATTTTGTGAGATTATGTTGAAAAATATAATATATGAGGAAACATAGAACCTACATGATAAATTCTCCCTATAATTTATGTAAGGACAATATTTAGTGAGCTTGTAAGCATTCTTTTATGCAACAAATAGAACTCATGAAATCAAAATTGTTTCATTTTTTTGTTGAGAAGCTCTTAACTATTACTATTTCTGTATTTCTTTTTTCTTTAAGTTTTAACAGTCATTATTTGATAAGCTTCTTCAAATTGCTTTTGAGAAAGGCAAAGTAAAAACCAAGGTGTATGTATGTTAAAAATATAAATCATACTGGTAAGAATAAAGTTTTGTTTGACTACCACCCCAAATCTCCATATTATTTCCAGACATGATCCCCAATATTAGTTTGATGTATAAACTTCCTACATTCTCGTCTATGAATTTATAAACATAACAGATCCTGGTTTTGTTCAACATAGTTTTCTTATAATGTTGATGAGATGTTGTGAGATCTTAACTGTTGTTTATAGAATTAACATATGGTAAAACTGGTGTCTTTACTCATCATTTTACTTAAAGTCGCAGAACCTATTAAAGACCTTAGGGAGGACTTCCTATACTTCTATTTTTGAGGTCTTTTGACCAACATATTTCATTTGCTCCCTGGAAAAAAAATGCTTGTTTTGATATTTTGTTCTTTTTTAATTACTATTTCCAGTTAGTAAGTATACTATTTACTGCAGTTTTTAACTTGAGCTTATGCGCTATCTAGAAAAGGTTTGGGCCAGATCTATCTGATATTATTTTTCTCCCATAGGAGCAAAGATTATATAGAAATTGCTTTTTGCCCTCTAGGGATACTAGATAAATTCTTAGGAAGAAAAATATATATATTAGGGGATTATGAGAGACCACAAATGATGACTGACTTTAGTGCAAATTAACTTGAGTCAATCACTCTGCAAAACATGTATAAAGTCCTGGCCGCTGTGGCTCAGTTTGTTGGGTGTTCTCCCTTGCACCTAAAGGTTTCAGGTTCGATTCCCAGTCAGAGGCCAGGCCCGAGCTTCAGGCTCCATACCAGGCAGAGGGTGTGCACGAGGCAGCCAGTGATGTTTCACTCTCACGTTGATGTTTCTCTCTCTCTCTTTTCCTCTCTCTCTAAAAATTAATAAAAATACTTTTTAAAAAATATATAATGGCAAGTATTTATTACAGCCTATTCCTGGCCTTCTAGGTACTTATAAATTTAATATTTTTATTAACCTCATCTGATAGTTGAGCCAACTGATATTTAGATAAACTGAGTGAATTCCCCAAGCTTACATAGTTGGAAAACAGCATAAGAGATGTGAACACAAAATACTAAACTCTTAACTTCTAATCTACTGCTTCTCAAAGAAAGTATTTCCCAAAGTGAATAACAATAAGAAAAATGAAAAAACAAACAAAAAAGAAAAAACAAACAAACAAAAAACAAACAAACAAAAAAATACAGTGAGAATCTTTACTCTTCTTCAGAAATCCACCACTCTTGTGTGGCGGGGCAATACCACCCTTTTTATGGGCAGAGTTGCAATGGATTTTAGAGAATATTTTCATAGTTAACAGGACAGCAGTTTCCTCCTCCTTTCTCCTGACTATGTACTATAGACCAGCAGCTGCAGGGTTTCAAAAAAGCATTCTTTTTTTAATCTGACTCATAAAGTACATAGTAATCTGCATGAAAATGAGCAGGACTGAATATGAATACTCCTAGGCAAAATATGGCAGGCATAGCTGAAAAAGCCCTCTAATGCAGTCTGAATTTAACATTTAATTTTCTTATTAGCTTCAGAAGGGCAGGCTGATTTTCCACAGGTGTAAGCAATATACATAATTAATGCCACCCCTCAAGTGTTCTAAAAAGATCACTGGCCAGCATTAACTGTATACATGCTAAGCTGAAATTAGATAATATCTGATATTCAGTTTTGAAGTTACAATTATGAATGATGTGATTAATATATGCATTTTAGTATGTTATCATCTTCTTTTGCTTTTAAAAACATCTTTAGAATGTCAACATAACATTCTCTTGGGAAAAAAGAAAAAGCGCTCATTAATCCATGAAGAGGAATCATGTAGACTGGTAAAGCTGCAGTGAATGTGAATAAAATTTGGCTGAATAATAACATTTAAAATAAAACAGAAAGAACCACAATTTTTTTGACATTGCTGAGCAGTTAAACTGCAGTTATTTGGAACATGGGTCTTTTCAAAAACAATTGCTTGGCATCAAAATGATTTCCAGACTTGAATTATGTGCATTGAAGATATTTTCTACTGCTTTTTTTTTTTTTTTTGGTATGAAGAATGGATTCAAGCCACAGTTGTTCAGAGGGCAAAAGGCTCCTAACTGCCAAGCTCAACTTCCAACATTGTGGTAAACAGAACAAAAGACCCAACTAGAATTTCACCTTTCAGTAACCTTGTTGAAGACCTCTTTACAGCTCTGAACATTATATGATTTTTTTTTCTCATTTTCTCCATATCACTTCATAAATACTAACTTGTTCTGCAGGAAGCTGCTATGCCAAAATTCAGTAGAAAAAGAAAAACCTGATTGTAATAGATTGATTGGAAATCAATAGAGACCCAAGTGGTGTGGTTTTTCTGTTTGTTTGTTTTGTTTTGTTTTTCTGATCTTGTTGAAAAAAAAAAAACTTGATCTTTTGTTCAAATGGTTTTCTAAAATGAGCCATTGTAGTCCAGCTGGTGTTGCTCAGTGGTTGAACACTGACCCATGAACCAGGAGGTCATGGTTCAATTCCTGGTCAGGGTACTTGCCAGGTAGTGGACTCAATACCTGGTAGGGATTGTGTAGGAGGCAGCTGATCAGGGATTCTCTCTCATCATTTATGTTTTGTCTCTTTCTCCCTCTCCCTTCCTTTCTGAAATCAATAAAATTATATTTAAAAAATGTGATTGGCTAGATCAATGGTAAATGAAGCCTTGCAAATTCCTCATATTCCTGCAAACTCTTCCTTTGTAGATAAAAAATTATGATGATATTACTGACCAGCCAACTGGGAATAGTTTTCTATTACTAGGAACAGATTAGTATTGTTCCAGCTAAATATGAACAAGAGAAAATAATTATAAAATGGCTGATTGAGGCATGATAAATGCTGTAACTGCAAAATAAGGAAAAACAAATTGAACCACATCAGGATCAAAGCCATAGTTTGTTCTTATTTTTTCTCATCTGGGTCATTCTGTGCAACTAAAATGGTCAATTACAAATAACCACTAAATATGACAAATTATATTTATCTAAGATCTTTACTTCAATGATGGTATTTATATCATCTCCTTAATTTCTTTAATTACTTGTAATAAGATAACTGTCATGTGGTATTAATCCTTTTGTAAAAGATTAATTGACTTATGTGTTCACTCAAAAAATATTAAGACATTTCTTGTGTGCCAGAAACTGTTGTATATGCTAGTAATAGAGAAATTAGCAAGATAATAAGTAATAGCTAAAAAAAAAAAAAAAAAAAAAAAAAAACCGCAATAAAATAGGGAATGGGAAATAGAGTAATGTGGATAAGATTATTTCAGGGAAATCTTCTCTGAAGAAATCACCTGAATATTATGATCTTTTGTAGAAAAGATTCAAGGTTGAAGAAACAATACGTTTAAAGTACCAGGCCTGGGAACAAGCTCATATATTTGGGGGACTTAAGGGACAGAATGCCAAGGATATAGTGAGGGAGAGTAGAAAGACGGAAGATTAGGTTTTCTTGAGCAAGATCTTATACTTTGGAAGTAAGATTATATCCTAAATGCAGTGGAAAGGCACTTAGGGGTGTGGTATGATCTGAGTTATATATTCAAAACATCATTCTGGTTGCTTTTTATAGAACACACTTTGGGGTGAGGAGGCTGGCATGAATACAATAATACCACTTAGAAGGCAAATAAAGTACAGTAGGTCCTCAGGTTACCTCGGAGATCTGTTCCTATGGCGCAACGCAAAGCGATTTTTGTCATTAAGTCAGAACCCACCTACATAAGCACCTACGTCACTCACACGGAGCACAGACACAGCAGTAATGAAGTGAAACAGTAAAAAGAATTTAAAAGACAGATAACAATTCCTGACCTTTACTTGTGGTAAATAAATAATGAAAAACATAAAGCACATATGTACATACATCAAAATGATGGAATTTTTTTTTAATAAATAAATGGGAGATGGTGATGTAACCATGAAACGACGTATGTCCAGTCCCACATAACCTGAAGACTGCCTATGGACTTTCCTTTCATTTCTATATTTTCAATAAAGTTAAAGCAAAACTCAGGGTTACTCCTGAGTTGTTGAAAGTATAAGGAGAGAGGAAATGAATGAAGTAGTCATTTGGGAAATTGGGAGCATGAACTGACCAAGGGATTGTAATAGATATATAATTCATGCTGAAGGCATTTAAGAATAGAGGTTGTGAAATTAAAGTGATTTGATTCAGTAGTGGAGAAAAACAACAGAAAATTGAGACTAAGTTGGACATCTATAAAACTTTCAACAATAAAGATAAATTAAAAAAAATTTGTTTCTTGAATGAGTAAGCCTTTTATATTCCTCTGTTCCTCTACAAGGTGACACCACAGTGTAGGGTTAATTCTTACCTGGCCATGTGGGGAAGGGAGAAGGTTGGGTTGGTGGCCACTGAAGTGCACCTGTCTTTGTGTTTTGATGATGCTCACATCTAAACACTTCTGAGTACCTGACCAGAGGGTCTGGGAAAATATCACTCACACTCAGTGGTCTATTTGCTTTCAGTCTGACATCTACTAGTCTACTGTTCCTCTCAGCAACTCAACATTCTCTCACTGGGGTTCATGGAATACATGAGGAACCCGTTAGTCTCAAGGTATAATGAGCCAGGTATCCTCCCTCAAGCCCCTTTATTAAGCTGCCTTTTTCAAAAATGTCAACTCCATAGCTTCTGAGGCATTTTTGTCATGATCCATATCCAAAAGCTGGAAGTATCCAAGGACACGCAAGTTCTCCACATTATGTCTGAAAAGCCAGCAACTATCTCCAATTAACTTTGACTCACCCTTTTTCATGTAAACAATTCTAAGCACCCCTCTGCCAGAGTGCAGTATCAGTAAAGAGTGATGGTGGAAGGGGTTAGAGCTGGTTTCAAGAACACTAGCATTTTATCTAACCTTATTCATACTGGCCTAATGTAAAACTCAATCATTTACTCCACCATCGTGGTCTCTTAAAATTTTAGTGTAATTATAAATTTTTGAAACAACTTTTTTTCCTAAACAACAACAAAAAACACAAGCAAAAAGTGACTTTCAAAACATTTGTTAAATATATTTAGAGACTACTTTGAACTCTGAGCTGGTCAGTAGCCTCTTTTTTCCCATGGAACATAGGCTTAGAAATGGAAATATATAAGAAATCATGATTTTAGTAGAAAATACAAATAGATTGATCCTTTTTTATCCCTAAAATGCTATTTTTCTTGACTGGATATAGAAGTTTAGATTTCCCCCTCTCCCCACATAAGTGGTACAATAAGAAGGAAACAGAAAGAGCTTATATTTGTCTCACCAGATTTAATTTTTTGTCACTTGCTAGGCCAAGAAAGCTTATTTAATTATTGCTGGTTAATACTAATCTTAAATTTACATACTTGTGTCCAAAATATAAATAGTGAAACTAAATATTTTATAAATGAGACACAGGGTTAAATATATATATTTGTAAAAGGATAATTCATCACAAAATGAGAGATCATGCAATATAGCAGCCTATACTTCTGAATGAGCCTACATTTCATATATCAACCCTGTAGATTATTAGCACTTCAAATTTCAGCAATTTGCTTGACAAGTTTGGACATCTCTCAGAATGCACTCTGTGATTGTAAAGATTAAATGAGATAAATGGAATTTGCTGCTAGTGTTGCTGTTGTTGTCATTATTATTATTAATCCTATCTAATAAATGAGCAATATGCAAATTAACCATCACTCCGCGACAAAAATGATGGTGCCCATAGCCACAAGATGGCAGCGCCCAGTCCTCTCAGCCCCGCCAGAGTCCCCCAGTCCACCCAGCGGCAGCAGTCCGGGGTGTCTCAGGTTGGCAGGGCCTCGCACCCAAGCCATGCGATCCCCTGGCCTCGGCGGCAGCCTAGGCTGGGGTCTCAGGCCTGCAGGGCCGTGCATGCCCACCACGCGATCTTCTGGCCAGCAGCAGCAGTCTGGTCTGGGGTCTCAGCCTAGCCGGGGTGCACCCCCTGTGGCATGATCCCTGGCCAGCAGCGGTAGTCCAGGGTCTATGGCTGCAAGGCACTCACTCCCCACTCAGCAATCCCTGCCCAGCGGCAGCAGCCCAGAGTGCCTGGCTGGGAGGCACCATTGCCCAATGTGATCTCTGGCCACAGCCTGGGCTGGGGTCTCAGCCTGGCCTGGGAGCACACCCCCAATGGCGCCATCCCCAGCCAGGCTCATATGGCAACCTGGGCTGGGTCTCAGCCTGGCTGGGCTAAGGCGGCAGCCTGGACTGAGGTCTCAGCTTGGTCAGGGCATGCCCCCCCCCCCTCAACCCCCACGCTGGGCTGGGGCGGAAGCTTGGGCTGGAGTCTCAGCCTGGCTGGGGTGCGATCCCCTTCCAGCGGTGGCAGCCTGAGGTCTCAACCACTGAGTCACACCAGCCAGGCAGATATGAGGAACCTTAAATGTTTCTTTTCTTAAAATATATATTTTATTGATTTTTTACAGAGAGGAAGGGAAAGGGATAGAGAGCTAGAAACATCTATGAGAGAGAAACATCGATCAGCTGTCTCCTGCACACTCCCCACTGGGTATGTGCCCCAACCAAGGAACATGCCCTTGACCGGAATCGAACCTGGGACCCTTGAGTCTGCAGGCCGATGCTCCATTCACTGAGCCAAACCAGTTAGGGCTGTCCAATATGCTAAAGAAAAAACCCTATCTAATAAAGAGTGAATATGCAGGGGAGGGCATTTGAGGGTGACCGAGTTGTCAGGGGAGGGCAGTTGGGGATGATCAGGCTGGCAGGGGAGCAGTTAGGCATCGATTAGGATGGCAGGGGAGTGGTTAGGGGGTGATCAGGCTGGCAGGCAGAAGTGGTTAGGGGCAATCAGGCAGGCAGGTGAGCAGTTGGGAGCCAGTAGTCCTAGATTGTGAAAGGGATGTCCGACTGCCTGGATTGGGCCTAAACAGACAGCCAGACATCCCCTGAGGGGTTCCAGATTGGAGAGGGTGCAGGTTGGCCTGAGGGACAACCCCTCTAGTGCACAAATTTCATGCGCCGGGCCTCTAGTTCATTATAATGTAAAAGAACTAATGTATTATGAAATACTTTGTAATTTAATAATATAAATAAGGCAAACATTTAGTCAACAGATTAGTTTTGAATAAAATATCCATTATCTATCTATTTATCTATCTATCTATCTATCTGGCTAAGTGACCTACTGTCCATCTGTCCGACTGTCTAACTGACTGGTACATATGACATGCACTGGCAATTTAAAAATAAACGTTGACTCGTGCATGCACGATACATATAAAGCTCTAGCTGGTGCCAATCGCACGTGTGTTTTGAATATATCTAAACATGCAATTCTTTGTCCAAAAAATGAGCACATTCACCAATTAAATGAAGAAATTTTGGATATACTCAATGGATATTTTCACACCTATATGAGTGATGATTCCATCAATTCAACAGATGGCGAAAAGGAAAAATTTCCCATTGAATTTCTTAATAATATTACTCCTTCAGGAATGCCATGTTATAAATTAAAATTGAAAGTAGGTGCAATCATCATGCTACTGAGAAATCTTTATAGTAAATGGGGTCTTTGTAATGGTACTAGATTCATTATCAGAAGATTGCAACCTAACATAATCGAAGCTGAAGTATTAACAGATCTGCGGAAGGAGAGGGTGTTCTGATTCCAAGAATAGATTTGTTCCTAACAATGGCCTCCCATTTAAATTAATTCGAAGACAGTTTTGCATAATGCCAGCATTTGTAATGACTATTAATAAATCACAAGGACAAACTCTAGACAGAGTAGGAATACTCCTACCTGAACCCATTTTTGGACATGGTCAGTTATATGTTGTTTTCTCTAGAGTTCAAAGAGCATGTGATGTTAAAGTTGTAAATACTTCATAACAAGGAAAATTAGTCAAGCACTCTGGACGTGTTTTTACTCTTAATGTGGCATACAGGGAGATATCAGAATAAGTTTAATCAATTTGTCAGTCATTGTTTTTATCAAAGTTCTTTTAGTATCATGTTTTTGTTGTTCTTATATCATGTCTTTGTTGTTGTTATATCATGTTATTGTTTATTCATTAATCAATTTATATATTATTTTCATATACATTTTACTAATTTTTTTCATCTCTGACACTTCTATTGTAGATAAAGGACAAATAGCGATATTAAAATATTTCTTCTAGTGGTCAGCAAACTCATTAGTCAACAGAGCAAAAAAACAAAATAAAACAAAACAAAAATTTCTTCTAATTAATTTCCTTTCAATGAGTATGAATCTGTGCACTGGGTCTCTAGTATGAGATATAAGAATTAATGGGGAAAAAAGTTCAAGACTTTCTTATAGATATATTAAAAGATATAGTCTGATCAGATACATAATCATAATAAACAATTTCAATGTGTTTACATAGAGCTAATAAAAGCATTTCAAGGAAGACTATATACTGATTCAAATTCTTAAGGTTGTTAGACATACTCATCCTCATGCAAGGAAGAATATGAAAGACAAGACTGTCCCTCCCCTAGCAACATCTGAACTCTGTGTAGCCCTTGCAGCCCATTTGTTTCCTTAAATAGGAAATGAGGGAGCTTAGGCTCTCAGGTGAATCCACCTTGGCCAGAAGTTTTACAATTAAATTATCATTATGTATGAGGACTGTCATTATGTGGCATACCATTAGTGACTCTACTTCCTCATTATTGTTGCCCCAATCCTCTCCGATTTGGACCTTTATAAATATATCCCCACCAGCTCAAAAGTCTTTCTAACCAATGTCCCCTTCCTGAATTCACCTAGCTTTCATTTTAGTATTCAGCTGTATACTGGAACACACTTATGTACCATGGGAATGTTTACTGTCATCCATTTGTTCCTCTTACATAGAATGTTATCTTTCAATGATTTCTGTTTTTCAAAGTGTATGAATAAAAGTTGAATACCTAAACTGATGCAAATGTATGTTGTCCAATGGGCTTTATTGAAACATTATTAATTTCTTTATAATCAACATATGATCTAAACATCATCTGAATTCTCTGAATTAGTATTTTACCTGTAAGTTTCATTTTTCTAATATACTAGTGGCCCGGTGCACAGATTCATGCACATTAAAGGAAATTAATTAAAAGAAATATTTTACTATCACTATTTGCACTTTCTCTATAATAGAAGTGTCAACCAAATTCACGATCTACAATGACAGATCAAAACACATGTGTGTGATTGACACTGGTGAGAGCTTTATATGTATCATGCATGTGCAAGTCAACTTAGCCTTTTAGATATATATATATATACTGGAGGCCTGATGCATGAAATTCAAGCATGGGGGTGGGTAACCTCAGCCTAGTCTGCACCCTCTCCAATGTGGGAACTCTGCGGGATTGGGCCTAAACCAGCAGTCAGACATCCCTCTCACAATCCAGGACCGCTGACTCTTAACTGCTCACCTGTCTGCCTGCCTGATCACCCCTAAATGCCCCCCCACTGGCTTGGTCATCCCTTACTGCCCCCCCTGCTGGCCTGGTCACCCCCAACTGCCCCCCCACCCCCCTGCCGGCCTGGTCACCCTAAGCAGCCTGCTGTTTGGTCGTTACTGTAATGGTGTCCCAGACAATTTGCATATTCCTCTATTATTAGTATAGATACTAGAGGCCCAGTGCACAAAGTTTGTGCATGCGTAGGGTCCCTAGGCCTGGCTGGCGATCAGAGCTGATCAGGGCCTTATGGATGCTGGCTACTGGCTGGTGCCTCCCTTCCCCGGCTGCCTTCTTGCATTCTGTGCCACCCCCTGGTGGTCAGCACACATCATAGCAAATGATTGAACTCCTGGTCTCCTGATTGAACTCCTGAGGGACAATTTGTATATTAGGCTTTTATATATAGAGAGATAGAATAAACGTGCTTAATTAGACCTGCTTTCTGATTTAGCTAAACTTTTTCCAGCCCATAAAGAACCCCAACTTCTCTTTCAGGTAACTGTCAGCAACATAACAGTAAATATCAACACAAAGCAGATTATTATTGTAGATCATGCAGGGAGAACAAAGGGTACAATATTTAACTGCAGCAATGTTTGACTATATTCTGCACAGTGAGAAAATCTGAAGTCATTTTCAAGGTCCATTATTACTTACTTCTTTTCAGTTGGGTCAAGTTTCTGAACTTTCAAAATCTCAGTTTTCCGACTAATGAAAAGAAAATAGGATTCCACCGAGTCTCCTATCTACCTACTCCAGGACTTCTGTGAGTATTAAATGAGATGAGGCACGGGAAAATGCTTCACAAACATTTGGTTAAAGTGTGAAATGTTTGCACCTGGCTATAAAGCAAGTCATGTTCCTGGGCTGAAGATAATCCAAGGAGACTAACTGTTGCTAGGGAGAGGAAGCTGGGCATTGCTACATGATGTCATTACCCAGCATCCACAGTGACCATTTCTGGGCTGGGCTGGGCTGGGCTGTAGGCTGCATTTTGCACTATGGGGTCTTGGCAGCATGGGCTGAGATTTGGTGGGCTGTCTCTCCAGAGTGGTAGTAGGGCCTATGTCCCACTTGGGGGGAGCCGAGTGTTGCTTTGTGGGCGCCAGGTCTGCAGTGCCTTTTCGCAGTGTGCATCATGGAAGCTCCTGTGTTGAGCATCTGCCCCCTGGTGGTCAGTGCATGTCATACAGTCATACAAAGCAACCAGTCGGATGGACACTTAGCATATTAGCCATATATATATACACACATATATATAACACATATATATATATTTCACATTAGCCATATATACATATATATGGCTAATATGAAATATATATATATGTGATATATATGTGTGTGTATATATATACACACATATATATATTTCATATTAGCCATATATATATACAATATATGGCTAATATGAAATATATATATGTGATATATATATATGATATATATTATTGATTTCAGAGAGGAAAGGAGAGGGAATGTGCTCTGATTTGGAATCCAAAAGTGACATCCTGGTTCATAGGTCAATGCTCAACCACACTGGCTAGGCTTACCTATAATTTTCCAGTTAAGAAGAGATAACCTTATAAAACAACTCAGTTTTGTTTTGTTCCATTTTGATTTAAGGTCTTTGTCTCTATAAGAGTTTCAAACATAATTAATTTATGAGCACCAGGCTTGGGGCTTGATTATTTTAAAGCATATCAGCAATATGTCTGCACTGAAACCACAGCTGCTGTAGTTATGCATTTGCATCTGGACACATTGTTTCATCCAAACTGAATTTGCTGCACCATCAGGCTCAATTGAAATCTCCGTTCTATGGGTGTTGGCACTCAAATTTAAATCACTTGAATAATCTAAACATAACTTTTAAAAAAGGAGAGAGGACAGAACTCTTTTACATGTTTTCGTGCAATCCACAAAAAAGATAAATATATAATTTAAATATTATCCTATGACAAGTGTAAATGTTAATTTCTTTAAGTTAAAGATGTAATCACAAAGGTTATTAATTCTCTTTTCCAGGCTAGTTTTGCTATAATATTATGTTTCAGAGAACTTCTGTCTTAAGTCAGTTTTATTTTTTTTAATATGGGCTACTCTTTTTATATTTACATTGTAAATACTGAGTTAAACATAAAAATTATATTTTCAAATTATGAACATTCAATACACTAACAGATGTTCTTCAAAATATATGGAGTAAAGAAATATATGTTACAGAAAAGACACATATAAATACACACACAAACACACTACTCATATTCTCCTAGTACAGTGGTCGGCAAAGTCATTAGTCAACAGAGCCAAATATCAACAGTACAACGATTGAAATTCCTTTTGAGAGCCGAAAACTGACTTCTGCGCATGGGCCACGAAGTTTCAATCGCATTGTATGTGCGCGCCCGCACGTGGTATTTTGTGGAAGAGCCACATTCAAGGGGCCAAAGAGCCATATGTGGCTTGCGAGCTGCAGTTTGCCGACCACTGTCCTAGTACAATAGTGGATCAAATTAATAATTTTCTTTAAATATGCTAAGTCACCCCACTCTTTAACTTAACAGTATTCCAAATGTGTTAGGTCCACCAAAGAGCAAAGTAGGACTATCCTTTATGTTCTTAACCAAAAATCAGGGATAATTAGATATATTTGTGTTGATAATATTTTAATAGAAATATTGACACTTTAAAACAATATTGACACACTGGAGCACATCTGAAGGAGACCAGTCAGGATAGAGAGCTAATGGGAAGAATAGAGACCTGAGTGTTGTTTTCCTGGAAAACAGAAGACTCACTAGGGACTTGGTAGCTGTCTTTATATATTTGAAAGTTTGCTTTGTGCAAAAGTAATTTATCTGGTGTTATCTGACCTCTGAATGAAAATCTAGAGCAAATTGGTAAGTGTTAAAATAAGGCAGACTTGAGGTAAAAAGAATAAATGCCTTTGTAAACAATGAGAGCTGTCCAATAATGCAATGCACAAAGACACAGTGAGTTTCTTGTCACTGGTAACATTCAAATTTGGACTTTAAAACATGTTATGGAGTATATACGCCCATCTTAATGGAGAGTTGGCCAAGATGTTTCTTAATGTCACCTGTGAGCTTGAGATTTGCTTCTTAAGAATTATGTATTTTATCCTGTTTTGTAACAGCCTAAAATACTGCAGCCATCTGGAATGGTCTTATTATTTTTACCCAAAGATACTTAATGACCAATTATCTCATTTGGTATGGAATAGATCATATATATATAGGTATTCCAGCATAATTATTAATAGTGTCCATTCTCACTTTAAATATTGTCACGGTTTGAACATAAAAACCTCACATGTCAAAGTTTAAACCAAAAAATACCCTAATTATGTTGGCAATTCTTTCAAAGGCTTTAAAACATCAGCATTCAATATATATGGTGGAAACTTCTTTTATATCCCCTAATATCTACTATGTTAATAAACAATGGATATACTTAGCATAATAATTTTAACAACAATCTCATTAATATAAAAATAACATACCATATATTACCATACTACTATCCAAGAGAAGCAATAATATCAGTTATTATTTTAAAATCTTACCATTTATCTTCCTTAAAAATGTAACACATAGATAAACTTCCCTAGGAAATGCTTGGGAAAAAAAAAAACAGGTAGAGTTTTACTTCTAAAATGAGAAATTTTGGGAAATATTTTTGAGAATTGCCCAGTGGAAGGAAAGCTCCAGGTTCAGAAAAGCAGCAAAACCAGCCCCTGCTGACCTCAGGACGAACTGCATTGAGACCCCCTGTCCTGGTGCTGGCCATTCAATCAGCAGGGACCTGGACCCTGAAAGGACCCACCTGCAGAACTGCTGAATATTCTATTAAGATCTTCCCCTGGGACCTCCCAATCTTAAAGATATCTAACTTTAGTTTAAGGACAAATTGTTTATCTGTAAAGATGATTCCTTTTAACAATAAATTCCATGGGGACTGAGGCACTGAAAAATGGTGAATTCTCCAGTAAGATGTAAATTGGATTAGACAAAGGGGGACCAGTCCTTTTCTCAAGAAAAAAAGAGAAAATAAATAACAAACAACATTATCTGTTTAAAAGTATAAATGTGAAACCTTAATCAATAAAGAAATTAATTTTTAAAAAGTATAAATGTGGAAAAGTAATACATTAACGGGATGAAGAGAAATAAACATACAGAAGCAAATTTACAAAATTGGGGCACACCAGAAGTCAAGGTACACGATAATTTTTGAAAAAATATCAAAAGCCTTCAATTCTGGAATGGGATAATCCATTTATTTCATTTTATTTTATTTTGGTTTGACCAACCTATCTTTATTTTATTTCTTGTTGAATTTATTGGGGTGACACTGATTAATAAAATTATATAGGTTTCAGGTGTACAATTCTATAATACATCATCTGCATATTGTATTGTGTGTTCACCACACCAAGTCACGTCTCCTTCCATCACTATTGATTCAACAGAATTATTAACATTTTACTGTGTGCAAGGAATTGTGAAGTATTGGGGACTTCGTGTTAGGCAAGACAAATAGAGAGCCTGCTCTCATTTTAGCCAAGGCAGTAGACATACAACTGATTTTACCACTTTACCTACAATGGTAATGTATGATACAATGTAGAAATTAAAGTTGTTAGAAAATGAGTGCAGTGTTATGAAAAAATGGAGGGCTATCTAATTCAATATTGTTTCTCATTTAAGACTTCTTAGCTCAATTGTTCTATGGAACAATTGTTCTATGGAACAATTGAGCTAAGCTTGAGCCCTAGCCTGTTTTGCTCGGTGGCTAGAGCATTGGCCTGCAGACCAAAAGGTCCCAGGTTCGACTCTGGTCAAGGGCATGTATCTCGGTTGCAGGCTCCTTGTCAAAACATATTAAGGGGAGAGCTCATTAAAAGAACTAAAACTTGTCAGTGTAAATAGACTACAAAGAACAAGAGGAAGAGTAGTCTGAGATGATGTAGTAAGAGTTGGGATTTCAGCTTTACTATAATGAAAAGTCATGTTTAAAGGAATCGGTCTGAATTTATATCAGTCATTCTGGTGATAGTTTGTGGGATATGAGTGCAGGGAATAAGAAGGAGAAAAGGTGATTGCAGAAAGAGCAGCTAAAATAAAATTACAGCAATCCAGTCAAGGGAATGTGACAATTTGGCGGAAGACAGGAGCAGTAAAAATAAAGTAAATGTGCCACCTTTGAGAGAAAGAAAAGAGACAAAAAGAAATTATAGTTGCTGGAAAGAATAGTGATAAGTCTGGAAATAAGGTTTCTGGAGAGGCAGAAGGAGATAGGCTGCCAAGCTTTAAAATATAGAGGTAAGAAATATGGGTGGGTGATTAGGTGTTTTATACAAGAATTGCCCACTTTACAAAATGAATTACAATATATTTTTCTCTTCTGTAAAGTGTTATTGTGCTCAAAAAAGGGCAGCATTCACAGACATTCCCATCAAGGCAAAGTGAGGCACACCACTGTCTTATTCTCTGCTCCGGCACCTGCCAGAGGTTTGGAGGGTGGCGAACCATCAATTGAAACCCAAGAACCATTTCTTACTCCACATGAATTATCACTATAGGGCTCCAACTCAAATGCTGACCTGAAATTGCTCTGCTTTTGAGTCCCCACTCGATTATATCTTTAAATGATATGGTTCTAGGGCCAGTGCTTAGAAAAGGAAATTGAACAGATATTTGAAAGAGGCTGGTGCAGAGAGGGAGATCAGAGAGTGTTTGATGAGAGAAATATAAATAACAGTGATAATAACATATAAAGGCATCATCAGTTGTATAAACCACAATTTCAGGGGACTCTCAGTGACCAAGTCAAACAGGAAAAATTTAAAGGGAAATATCAAAAACTTGGTTCATCTCTAGCAGTTGTAACTGACTGGGTATAGAAAATAAAATATATTAAGTCAAGGAAACAAAAATATAAAGGAATTGAACATTTTTATATAGTATTTCCAATTATTTATTTATTTATATATGTTGAAAAAAGCAAAATTTTCCCTGAAATTAAAGACAAAGGTTTTATTTCTCCATTGGGTTTGATAAAAAGACCACACCACACACATACATACACACACACAATGTTGCTGTTTTTGTTGTTGTTTGTTTTGTTTTTGTTTTTTTACTCAGACTCTATAAAAAAACAAATACTCTGCTTCTAATTTTAAGTATATCATATCATGATTAGAAGATTTTTCTATTAACTAGCTTTAAAAAAGGCAAGCGTTGACTGATCTATTTTGCCTGTGAAAGTGTGTACCGTAGGGCACATCTGTATCACAAAATAACCTATGACCTTGTACCTTTTGTTCAAGATGTAGATGAGGGGGCACAGGGAATATGAAAGAAGCTGAACCTACACCAGATTCCCCAAAGTGCCTTTAGCCACTTCAGTACTTCCAAAGATAAAGGAAAATATAAGTGGAAAGTCAAAGTCAGAGTAGGAAGAGAGGAGGTCTTCCTTAATTGTAGTTAAAATAGTTTACCATTCATCTTTCCACAATTAATTTTGAAAGGGAAATGTGACCAAGTGAATACATTTCTGGGATTCTAAGAGTCTTCCTAGGGCCAATGAAGGAATCCCATGCAAGTGAGGGATCCTGAAGTTTAAGCTCCTTTATCTTTCTGGTGAATCCTCCTTGCTTCTATGTGGATTCTTCCACAGGTGTGCTATTAGCATTTTAGGCTGAGCAGTTCTTCCTTGTGTGAAATTGAGTGGTGCTTTTCTCAGGGCTCTTATTATCCTTGACCCTTTTTGAAATGAAATACCAGAAGCACCCCTTCCAATCATATCTCACCAGGAGATGCCCTCCTGTTTTTCCAAATGCAGCCTGGAGGAGTGGCAGTATCATTCCAGAATGATAAACATTTGTCTATCAGGAGATTAAGTAGTTTTTTTTTGTTTGTTTCTTTGGTGTTCTTTTTTTGGTAAAGAACTTCAGTGCATTATTAATTAGCTGTAGTTTCAGTATTAAATAGAAATATACAAATATAGAAACCACAAAAATTAAATAAAATTTCTATAATGCTAAATTTGAAATGTATAGATACATACATATATATCAATACAATAGCAATGAACCCACTTAGGATACAAATGGTAGCCTTGAAAACCAGTGCTACTGGGAGGAATGGCAGACTTCTTGTTTAGCACTTTATTACTCCAGAAAGCAAGTGAGCTATGTGAGGCTAATGAGAGTCATGTCAAAGGAGCACAAGATACTTCCTAATTTAAGCAAACGAATTTTAAAGGACAGTTTGTGATAACTGAGAAAAGTTGAATAAATATTTGCCTATGTGGTCAAATGTGTGTGCTGTGTTACTCACTTCTTTTAGGTCTCTCTTCTTTTTGCCGCCTTGTTGTTAAGCCCTACCAGACTCATTACCATTCATCTTTCCAAACTCATCCTTTTTGTTCCTATGTTTAAGCCCCAGGGAGTTCTTCGAGTTTCTATGGATTGGTAAGGTCATTTTGCTTCATGATCTCCACAAATGCCATTCTCTCTTTTCTTTGCTAACATCCACACATGACACTGAACTCAATGACAATATTGCAGCAAGGTCTTCTGCTCATTTCCAAAGGTTACATGTTGTCAGCTGCACTTTTTTTTCCAGCATACTTTTACTTCATAGAACTTACTCCTTGTTGCAGCTATATATTTGTTTTGTGTTTATTTCTAAGAACTTGTCACCTCCACTAGCGTACCCCACTCATAAGTGGGGCACTCTGTCTCTTTTATTCTCTGTTATATCAGCAGTGACTGACATATGACAGTGTCCAATAAATATTTTCAGAGCAAAGACACAAAATGCAATTTTAAATTAAAGAAGAAACTGTCATAAAATGTACTCAAAAGTGATGTTCAATTAAAGACACATGATTTATACAAAAGCTTTTGGAGATGAATGGATTCACTTTTTGTACTTCAATATATCCTAAATATTATATTAGCATCATCACAAGAAGATCAGGTCTGGTAGTATGTAGACATATTTTTTCTAAATATTATTGTTAACTACACTTTAATATAAAGGCTTCAATAAAAATTAAAAAAAATACTTTAGAGATACAACATTTGATATTCAATTTTGAAGGTGCATAAATTTCTTCCCTTCCCTGTTTCTTTACAGAATAAACACCAATATCAAATTATATTTATTTTCAAACATACTTATCTAACTTGCCAGAAATTTAAATATATAGAAATGAAAGAGGCCTCTTAACTCCATTAAAGGATGGATTGAAGACTTCCACAAACACTCTTTATTTTCCTTTCATTAAATAGAATTTTATGAATGCAGCTTCAGTTGGGGCAAATAATCATTTGTTGTTTCACAAAACTGTGCCTGACTTGGCAGAGATTTTTGCTGTGGGGAGTGAGTAAATGCTAGTTTGTCTGTTTTTGAAAATTCGGTTTACAGTGTTTTCTCTAGGTTTCACCAGGTGGGGTACTTACAGAAGGATTGGGGGGGGGGTATAGACTACATGAATAACATATAGCAAAATAATAATTAGGAGTTATAGAGAAGGGAAGTGAATATCAGAGAGGAAACCCTGTCCTGTCAATAAATCTTCCTTTGCACTTTTCAAAAGCTATTTGGCAAGTCCAAGATGGTGATTAAAAAGACTCTAAATTTGCCTCCTCCCATGGACATACCTAATATATACCCACATATAGAGGAATTTATATGTATATGAATATATAATAAATTGACTGCATATATAAATTTGATGAATAATATAAAAATTAGATATGTAAATTATATATAAGTATGAATATATAAGAAATATAAATATATGTAAAAACATACACATATATAGTATATATAAATGTATTCATTCACCAGTTCACGGGTATGTCTTTGTTTTCAACCTAGGATGATTATAAATAATGAATTCTTACTGTGAACATATATTTTATTTTGTTATTTTCTAAGAGTGGAATACGTGGGACCTACTTTAAATGTATTTGACTTTAAAAACACATCCATACTTTTATCCAAAATGACTGTATTTTAGATAAACATATGTATGAATGTAGTGCTGCATGTATAAAGTGACACTGGCTTATTAAAATCAACTAGGAAGTATCCTTTTTCTTATTCACTGTGAGAGATTTTGTAGCATTGGTATCATTTCTTCCTTACATGTTTGGTAGAATTTGCTAATGAAACAGTCTGAACTTAGAATTTTCTATATTGGTGGGGTTAACTACACATTCAATTACTTACATATCTTTATCTGTAAGTGTATGTGTACATACGTTACATATAGATATTATACATATAATATATATATACTCTGAATAGCTAAATATGTGTTTGTGTATTTGTGTATTCTCACAGGTTATGTGATACAGTTTTCTCTCTCTCTCCCTTTTTTTTCTCCTCTCTGTCTCTCCTTCTCTCCGTTTCTTATTATTCAGATATTCTATTTCATCTTTAGTGAGCTTTTGATAGTTCATGTCTTTTAAGAAATTAATTTCAATTAAGTGTTTGAATTTATAGATGTTGGGTTTTTATAGAATTTTCTTATTATTCTTTTAATGTCTGCAACTTTAGTGTTTGGTGTCCCCTTCTGCTGTAGTCTTTATTATTAGTTCTTTCTACTTCTTTTAGTATGGTTCCTTTTTCATTCAGTTTCTAAAGTAAAAGTTTTCATTAGTGGCTTTAGATCTTTTTGGTTGTGTTAATAGAAGCATTTAATGATAATAATTTCACTGTAAGCATTACTTTAACATCATCCCATCAATTTGCTATTTTATGTTTTCCAGTTTTATTCTGTTCAAAATATTTTAAAATTTCCATTCAGACTTTTTCTTCCTCTTTGTTATTTAGAAATCATGATTAAAATTCTAAGTACCTGGGGATTTCCAGATATCTTTCTTTTATGGATTTTTCAGTTGTTTCCATTACAGTTTAAGAACACACTTTGATTTTTATTCTTATATCAATTTGTTAAAATTTGTTTTATCTCCTATAATGCGTGCTTCAGAAAAATACACATTGATGATTAGAATTCTATAATTATAAATTAGGTAAAGTTGATAGATTTTTTTTCAGGTATATTCTATTTTTCTGCCTACTTGTTCTGTCAATTATTGAAAGAAAGGTGGTGATTTCTCCTAATATAATTATGGGCTTGTCTAATTTTCCTTTCATATCAATCAGTTTTTGTCATATGTAATTTTAAGCTCTTTTGTTAGGAGTTTGCACATTTAGGATTTTTATATCGTCTTGGATAGTTGTCCTCTTTATCATTATGTAATATCCCTCTTTATCTCTGATAATCTTCCTTCTTCTGAAATCCACTTTGTCTGACATTGATATAGCTATTCCATTTTTATTATTAGTTACTACATGACATATCTTTTCTCATTCTTCTACTGCTTTTAAAATAAATACTTCTTTTGGAATGATTTGAGGTTTACATAGAGTTGCAAAGGTAATATAAATAGTTCCAACATCTCTCTCTTCCAGTTCCACTGATGCTAACACATTATATTACCACTAGAGGTCCAGTGCACAAAATTTGTGCACGGGGGTGGGGATGGGGAGGGGGTGTCGTTCAGCTCGGCCTGCACCCTCTCACAATCTGGGACCCCTTGGGGGATGTCCGACTACTGGTTTAGGTCTGATCCTGCAGGGATCCCTAAACTGGCAATTGGACATCCCTCTTGCAATCTGGGATTGCTGGCTCCTAACAACTTGCCTTCCTGCCTGCCTGATCACCCCTAACCACTCACCTGCTTCCCTGACCCTAACCACTTGCCTGCTTGCCTAATCACCCCTAACTGCTTGCCTTACTGCCTGATCGCCCCTAACCCCTCTGCCTGCCTGCCTGATCACCCCTAACCACCTCTGCCTCAGCCCCCACCACGGCAGCTTCATCCGGAAGGTTATTCGACTGTCTGGTCTAATTAGCATATTATGCTTTAATTATTATAGATGGTTCACTTTTTAAAACGTAGACATCAACGTTCATTACTTTTTCAGTATTGTTATTTCTTTGGCCTAGGATTGAATCCAGAATACCACATTTATCTAGTCACCATGTCTCCTTAGTCTCTTATGGTCCATGACAATTTCTGAGTCTTTCCTCTTTCCCATTCTTGATGAGTCCTGTGAATTTTTTGTGGAATGCCTCTTTATTTGGGTTTGTCTGATGTTTTCCTTTTATTAGATTGGTATAATGGGTTTTAGGAAAGAAAACTGCAGAAATAAAGTGTCCATCTCATTCCATTATACTGGGGAATATGTGATGTAAACATGACATATCACTCATGGTGTTAACCTTGATCACTTGGTTAAAGTAGTTGATAGTTTCCTTGATTATAAAATTATTACTTTTTAATTTTCCATATGCTGTTCTTTGGAAAGCTGGACATGCTGTATTGAGCCATAGATCATGAGGTCAATTACATCTATGCCTGCAGATGAGCACACCTTTATTTATGTAATGGTTTCAGTGTGGGAGGTTGTATTATTGCAGTCTGCAGTTGGATCTAAAGATCATTGTTGTTATTCCCAGTGCATCACAGGCTGCAAATATCTCTAGTGATACCTTTTGTTTTTGATGAGAGCTGTTTTATAATTATTTTTATTAAACATGTGCTAGCTTGAAGGTGGGGAACATAAGAGAGGGGACAATTTCTATTGATCAAGATTCAACCTTAGGGAAACACTGTAAGATTGGGTATTGGGATAGTGTACTACTTTTTTTTAATCTTCACAAAACAACATGTCACTTTACTTAAATAATGGTAACATCTTAGTTAGAAAATGAATGGAGTAGGGAGGATTAGGGAAAAGAGTAAATATAAGTTATCTAAAACTACCTTGGTAAGATTAAAATATTAATCTCTGTATGACATTCTATAAACATAATGTATTGTTTTGTTATTGTCAGATTATTCATAAATCGGTTATAAATTGAATAAAATCTCTCTCTCTCTTTCTCTCTCTCTCTCTATATATATCCTATCTAATAAAGAGAGAATATGCTAATTAACCATCACTCCATCACACAGATGGCTGCAGCCACAGCTGAGGCCAAGTTCCCATAAGGAGCCTTAAGGAGCAATCAGCAGGGACCTGAGGCTACGCCCTCCCCCACCTTTGTGGTGCTTGACAGGAGACCTCAGGCCACGCCCCATACCAGGCAGGGCTTGACAAGGGACCTCAAGGTGCACTTCCCATCCTGGTGCTGGGCTAGGGGACTTCAGGCTGCTCCCCCCCACCACAGTGCCAGGCCGGGGGACCTGAGGCCATGCCCACCACCAGGTGGGGCTTGACAGGGGACTTCAGGCCTTGCTCCCCACCCAGCGGGGCTTGATGGGGGAGCTCAAGGTGCACCCCCAGTGCTAGGCCAGGGGAACTCAAGTGGCACCCCCTGCCCAGTGGGGCCTAACAGGGGTCCTGAGGTTGCACCCCCCTGCTAGTGGGGCTTGACAGGGGACTTGAGGCTGTGAGCCCCTCCTGGTGCCAGGCTAGGGGACCTGAGGCTACGTCCCCTGACCGGCAGGGATGGCAAGGGTGGGACTGGCTGGGTATGGATCTAGCCCAATGGGTGGGGAATGCTGGCCGGGTCTCACACAATTTTTGAGGCGCATGTGGGTGGGTGGGGACTTGACTCTGGGTCCCGTGTGTGCCCCAGACTCTGACAAGAGGAAGGTTTTCATATCAATTTTACTAATTTTCTTTCATCTCTGACACTTCTATTATAGAGAAAGGGCAAATAGCAATATTAAATTATTTCCTCTATTTAATCTCCTTTTAATGTGCACGAATTTTGTGCACCAGGCCACTAGTATATATATATATATATATAAATTAACACAATAGTTTATTTGTAGTTATCAGTTTCCATAGCAAAAAAAGTAAAGGGTTCTGATTCTGAATCCTTCTTTCCCCTCTTCTATCTTCCAGTCAAGGTTTCTGATAAATTTTGTTTAAATAACTTCAATGAGCAATAGTCAATGTTCATTTTAATTGCTCTATAAGCTGAGTTTGACATGGTTGATTATTTGAGTATTCTTCAAATACTTGTTTTACCATTTTAGCCACATTTAACATTTCTCTTTGCTAGTTGTTTTTTTTTTTTTTTTTTAATACATCTCAAATTCTAGAAGAAGTGCCCCTGGGTTCAATCTCCAACTACTCTATAAAACTGAGTCTCATAATATCTTCCAGTCTTTCACCATTAAACACCACCTATAATATATTTTCTAAATGCTGATACTTCCCAAATTTACATCCGTAATCTGGAACCCTCCCATGAATGTCATAATGCTATATCTCCAGTTGTCTACTCAACATCTTCATTTAAATGTCTAATAAACATCTCAAACTCAGCTTACCCAGAAACGAACACCTGCTTTTTCTGTATAGCCTACTTCTCCTATTTTACCTCACTGAAAAATGGCAATTCTAGTTTTCTACTTAGGTAGTTTAAAATCTATCATCATTTTTCTCCCCTCTTTCTTTCATACCTCATGTCCAACCACCTTTAAATCTGTTAGCTTTATCTTCAACAGATATAAAAACAGCTAACATCATCTTTGTATGAGTTATTATAATTAATCTCTTAAACATTTTGTGTCTATTTTCTTGCCCCTTACACAATTTTCTTTTCTACTCCAGTCCAGTCATACTGGCCTTGCTTCACTTCTCCAATAAGTCAAAATATGTCAAAACTGCAAATTCAGAGCCTCTGCATTTAATTTTGCTCCCAAATATCTGCATGGACTTTTCCTTCCATTATCAATTAAGTCTTTATTAATTAATCTTATAAAATAGCAATACCCTTTCCCCCACAATACCTATGTTTTCCACTGTGGTTTTGGTTACCTGCAGCTGCTTGACATAGTATACATTTACTTATTGTCTATCTTCTCACTAGGATGTAAGCTCCTAGATGGCAAAGAAGTCTGTACTATTTACTATGGTATTCCCCTTGCCTAGAAGTGTATGTAAAAATATTAGTCACTGAATTGATAGTATTTATGCTGAATGAATAAATAGATGAATAAATCCCAGCCATTTTATTGTTCCTATAATGTTTTGCCATGGACAGCTCTATATAAGACAGTGGCTTTTTGACTGGAGGCTAGATCTATATTCTCCAGTTATTTATAAAGATTTTAACCATAGTTTTATACATTCCCCAAAGGTCATCTTCTGACAGCCCCTAAGTAATAAAAATAATAGAATATTGGTCTGTCAAAAACTTAACTCTCAAAGGCTGCGATCAACTAAATTTACACGGGAACTGATTATTATTATTATACATGACTAGTGGCTAATGATTGTTTTATACATGCAAATATTTGCATCAATGGAATTAGGCATTGGAAAAATTTCTAGAGATTTAATCACATATTGCAGAAGGGGATGAGATTTAAATTGTTTTAACTACCTCAGAATTATTTCTAAGATCATTCTAATAAAGGTAAAATATCTGGTAGGTTTGACTTTTAAAAAGAGTCTTAAAAATTTTGTGTTTATTTTGTTGTTAAAAATTTTTACATTATTTGTAGTTCTATTCAATAAGGAATGGCAATTTTTTTTAAATTTTGGTTTATAGCCACAAGAGAAAGAAACTAAGTCTTTAGCTACCTTCTAAAATTCAATGCCATGAATACATGCCTTAATTCAAATAAAAGAGTGCTTTTGTTAAACCTTGTGTTATATCCATATAGCATCAAACACAATGAAATTAAGTCAAATAAAACTTCTAATTAAACACACAGATTAAATACATAGATCTAGAGTTTGAATTTAAAATCTAAAACTGCCTTAGAGCCACAAAGCATACAGAATTACAAATTTAAGGCAATCAAATTTAAAATGTACAGTGCATGCACACAGTTCTATCCAACAGCCGCAGATGACTATGAACCTAATATACCATAAATGTACACATCAAGGAATTATACCATAAACAACACTCAAGAGAAATCCACACCAGCTAATGCTGAAAGATGTGTAATCCAACTGCATTTATCATTTAGATTATAACACAATAACTATATCTTAATACTGAGACCTCCAAGTTCTGTTTATGGTAACAGAGAGTATTTCTGTAGTTCACACTGCACTTGAAACCACCTGCAAATATCCCCTCAGGCAATTCTGTATTACTGTCTAAAACATCAGCAATGAATTCAGTCCAAACCCACTCAAACACTGTGATTATCTACCATAAAGAACACCAAGTTATTAAGTGCAAATACTATGATTTTTTTCAACTGTGGTTAGGTATGAATTAGGACTGTTCCCTGAAGAGCTACTGTTTGATTCTCTTCCCCAGACCTTAAGAACAAAAAATAAAAAAAAAATTTTAAAATTATAAAACTTTGGTTTATATCAATGCATCATTTTCCTTAACTTTTGCACAAATACTATAAAAAGATGAACCAATAATTTTATAGTTATACATAGAAACTAAAAACTTAGTAATATTGAAAACATTAGGTAGAGAATGATAGAGATAGAAATAATTAAAAATATTGGAGTAGATAGGAAAGAATAGAAGGATCTGATTCACAAATGACTTTCCAGCTTGATCTCCTAGTGGGTTTAAAAAGCACAAATGACTTCATCACAGTAGAATTGTTATATACCATGATAATTTTTCTTTGAAAGGTTATAAAATTTGTCAAAAAATTTTAAAAATTCAACTACAGCCAAAATGTCCTTTGATAGATGATTGGAGAAAGAAGATGTGGTACATTCAGGGTGAGTCTAAAGTAGGTTTATAATTACTCATATGGAAAACAATACAATTAATAAATAATAATAGTAAAAGAATAAACTCTGTGCTTCGCATACTCACAACTGTAAACCTATTGTGCCTCATTTTGTATATACAATGGAATACTACTCAACCATAACAAAATTTGAAATACTGCCACTTGCAATAATATATACGAATCTTGAGAATATCTTGCTAAGCAAAATAAGTCAGACAGAAAAAAATCAAGAACCATGTAAGTTCCTTGCCTTCATATGAGGGCTATAAAACTGAAAGCAACAAATTAACAAGTATGAAAAACACATTAAACTCATACAGACAAACAACAACATGGTGGTCACCAGAAGGAAGGGAAGTGGGAGGATAGTAAAGGGTAAAGGGGGTCAAATATATGGTGAGAAAAGACGTGACTGTGGGTGCACAGTCAATATACACATGATATATCATGGAATTATACACTTGAAATCTATATAATTTTATTAAGCAATATCCCCAAGAAATTCAATTAAAAGATAAAATGCAAAAAACATTCAAGCACATATATATTTTTTATTTTTTCAATAATTCCTTCTTATGCAGCTTAAACCTTTTCCATCTTTGCTCATCATTCCTCAATTAACTTCTTCTCTATTGGATTATTTCTATGAATATTCAAAATAAAACCTTCCAAGATCCTTTATTTTTTTCCAGCAACCATCTAATCTCTCAGTTCTCTTGCAGTAAAACTCCTCACAGTGTTTCCTGTACTCACTGTCACTATTTCCCCAATACCCAGTTATCCCCACAACCTACTCATTTCTACCACCTTCATGAAATCATCTTTTTTAAAACCACCAGTGACAATGTAAGCTATTTTTAACTTCCTTTTTTCCCAAAATCCATATATTTGCATTATTTGAAGGTTCTGTGAACTCTAACTCTAAAACATTATACAACTCCTCCAATCTTCTCCATGTATACTACAACCATCCTAGTCAAAACAATCATCATATTTTGTGGAAAATATATATATATGTTTTGCATATATATATATATATATATATATATATAAAACATTATACTAGGGAAGGCAAAATTATAAAAATCAATAGCTACATCTATACACATATGTGTGTATATATACATATACACACATATATACACACATACATATATATATATTTTTTTCTATGACTGCACTACCATTATAGGTGACCTAGAGTCCTGAAAAACAATACTTTTACCCAATGGATTATATATTGAATAGGAATTTAAAATAGTGATAGTAAACTTGGAAGACAAATTTTAACAAGGACCTTTCTTCAGAATCCCTAAATCAAGATCAATATTACCAGAGGATGAAGAAATATCTTCCCTTACCTAAAACTAATAGAAGTGGATCACCAGGAAAATTGACCCTCCCCTTCCTGCTTTCTTTTCTCCTTACTTCCCATTTGGGACAGGTATCCAGTCTTCTCACTATCTGAGCTTTCCAATCTCCATCTCTCCATCATGCCAACGTACACTCTGGGAAATCTGCAGTGTAAAAAATCTATATTTTTATTGAGACTCATTCACATAGGAATATTTCTCTTGCCAGACATTTATATTTTTAATATATTTGATATTTAATTTATATCTTAAGTGTTTAATATTTGTATTTTAAATAAGTCTAATATCACATATTTAACCACACAATTAAAGTTGTTTTATAAAATATGAAAAAAGGTAAGGGAATTGGGCCAGAGACCAGAGGAAAAGAAGAAAATGTTTGAGAACACTATTTCATAAACCTGAAATCACCCTCTGACAAGCCTGGTCCTGTATTTCTTTTTCCTATTGATTTTATGGTGAGATTCTGACTTTGAGTCTCTCCCCTTATTTTTCTTTCTCTGTCTTTACATCTTTTCCTTTCTGGGTATTCTCTTTGTCAAGGTCTTATTTTAAACCTTAGTTAAGGCCCACAAAAACACAGCAATAGCTCCAAATCTTGCCCTACTCTACCATTTAGATTGTGGTCAGGAAGCTGTTCAAAATATATATGTGAGGTAGTTAGGAAATAAAGATTGTTCAAAAAGTCAGCTCACTAACTTATTCAAACTCCTCCATTGCTATCCCATCACCTTCAGATTAAAATGTAGATGTTTTAGGGCCATGCCTGGGTCATTTGTCCCTGGCTACCTCAGAAGTTTTTTCTCCTGACACTCCCCAAGCACTTAAACCTCCAGACAAAAAAAAAAAATTTATTTCCCCAAAGGAATAAACTGTCCCATATGTCTATGTCAAATACATGAGTGAATAAATTCTTTATAAAAGGTCATTAGTTGGGAATAAGATCTGAAGGCAGTAGGAAAACTTGAAGCAAGAGTCTGTTTCCTGTGCAAAGCTGAATCAAAATGAAGATCACAGAGAAGATGAACCACAATGAAGAAAATAAATCATCAACTGGGACACATGCCTTCTAATAATCATATTTACATGTGTCATGATATGAGAATGAGTTGATATATTTCTGTTCCAACAGAATGGCTTAACAAAGAAGTTTTAAATAATCTAAATGCACATGAATTATCCTGGATCTACAACACTGCAGTAATTCAGTTAGGGTATGACAAATCAAATCCCTTTAGAGCTAATGATAAATGTAGAGAAAACAGTGCTGACCTTTATAAATGTAAAATGTTGGGGGGGGGGGGAATGACACTATAGAACCACACCCCTTTACCCAAATAATTTTATGTGACTTTGCTACTTCTCCTTTGATTAAGTAGCTCCTTTAATATAGCAAGCAGGTTAATATAATTAGTGCTCAAATTTATATCACTGGTCCCAAGTATATAGATACATAAAAAATTACAGAAATATTTTCCCAATTAAAGTAGTAACCACACAGCTCAAGAGTAGAGATGATGATAAATGATTCATTAAATAACTAAATTTGTATTGTCTAAAATCATTGAGCACAAGGCAAGGGAATGCTTAATTAAATGTCTATTGTATGTAAGTAATTTTAACTACTTTTATCATTTAATCTTGCCATTAAACCTATATTAGAGGTACCATCACCACTATTTTACAGAGGAGGAAATTGAGACTAATGGAGTTTAAATATCTTTCCAAGGAAACATGGAAGGTGAGCAAGAGAACCTGGACTCAAGCCCAGAATTGCTATCCCTAGTCCCTAAATGCAGATAATAATAAACATCTTACAGAGTGTCTGTGCTTAATAAATGAGATAGTATATTAAAACTGTCCATCATAAGGTTCATATTAAGAGAAAAGATCCTTCCCACCTAGTTACAAGGATGTTTTCTCAGGCCAAGGATTTCAACAGCTTTATAACAATAATCTTGGTAAATGTCATACATATTAGAGACTTTTACTGAAATTCTCTAACCCTGGGTTGTGAATTTCAATTCCTCTTAGAGCCATGTCAATAACATCAACCTGCTTGTGGGCTTGTAGAGCTTAAGGGCAACTGCATCCACAGGAGCAGGTATTACATTAAAAACAAAGCCAAACACCCCAGCTATTCAAGCATAAAGCATTCCCTGACATATTAAATTTGGGGGGCTCAACAGTTTGTGAACTTGACCTACTTGCTGAGGACAAAGCCAGACTCTTGTCAGCTTGGCCTAGAATCCAGAATCAGAGAGCTGATATTATATCCCTTTCTCTTTCATCCTAAAAGTTATCCCTATCTGGTACAGAGAAAGGTGCCCATAACCTTTAGCATTTAGCTATAGTGATATTTTCCTAATTTCCCAAATGTTTACCATCGCTCTAGCAAGAATGGTAGACCATACCATCACTTCACTTAGGAATAGAATTATTTCCCTAGCTGGGAACCAATCGGTTTCTTTCCCTTGAAAATTTGAATGCAGAGGCTGCAGTTGGCCTTTGTTAAGCATTCAAGCAGAATGGAAATGTAGGGTTTGGACTTGAGTTGTAAAGGCATTCCAAATTCACAAGGAAGCTAAAGATAAGAGAAAACAAGAAGTACAAGTAAGTAGAAGGGATTTACTGGGAAAGAGATGAGCAGAAAATAGAAGGCTTACAGTAGGAAGGAGAGATAGGAGAGACCATGCACTTCTCAGAGTTACAGTGATTACTTGGGCTCCAACCTTTCTGGGTCTGATTTCCTTGAGGCCCAGATATACAGAAGTACTCATATTGCATTTCCATGAGATGCCCAAAACTTTACAATACATGACTTGTTTTTATGTGATTGTGTTTGAGTGTGTTTTTAGATCTTGGAGCTAAGGGAATTTGGTAAAACAAACAATTCTTCCACTAGATACATTTTTTGCTTTGGTCCTATTTCACAAGATATGCAAATTCCCTCTTCTCAGGAAGTGGCATTACATCTATGTAAATACTTAGGATATCTTGCCATTTTATAAATTTCTTAAGTTCCCATGTAATCCTGAGACAAGAACCTGAGGAGTGAGGGGCAGAGTACTAATATTACCTTTGGAAGGCCAAGGATCTTTAGAGATGTATAATTACTTCAGTTTTACAGATGTTCCCAACATTTTTTTTAAAAGCACAGTTGGCATGCCCTAGCTGATTTGGCTCAGTGGATAGAGCATTACCCTGCAGACCAAATGGTTCCAGGTTTGATTCTGGTCAAGGGCACGTACCTTGGTTGCAGGTTCCTCCCTGGCCTGTGCCCTGGTCAGGGTGTGTGGAGGATGCAACCAACTGATGGGTTTCCTCTCACATCAATGTTTCTTTCTGTCTTCCTCCCTCTCTTCTACTCTCCATATAAGAATAACCAACAGGAGAAACCAAGATGGCGGCATAGGTAAGCACCTAAACTGTTGCCTCGCACAACAATTTCAAAACTACAACTAAAAGACAGAAACGGACACCATCCAGAACCACAGGAAAGCTGGCTGAGTAGAAATTCTACAACTAGAAGGAAAGAGAAAAGCTCACGGAGAATTGGAGGATCGGCAAAGGGTTGAGGTACGGCAAAGGGTCTTTGTGCGTTCAGAGAGGAAGGGCGGCTGAGAGCCTGGCTGACTTTCTCTGGCAGGAGGGGGAAGGAAGCCCCTGACTGCACTGAACCCCAGTTCTGACTGCACTAAACCCCAGTTCCGGGCAAAACCCCGTGGACCCAGGCTCATACAGGGGGAGTCTGGACTGTCAGGCAGAGAGAAAGGCACTCAGAGACTCGGACACCCAGGGGAGCTCTGGCGGGTAGGGGTCTGGAGGTGCGCGCCAGTGTGCACAAAGACTGGGGAGGTTGCCACAGGCTTTCGCTAGCAGAAGGGAGTCGGAAGCTCCTGAATGCACTGAACCCCAGTTCTGACTGCACTGAACCCCAGTTCCAGGCGAGTCCCTGGGGACCCACACTCTTACGGGGGTTATCTGGACTCTCGGGCGGAGGCTCGGAAGCCAGGGAAGGCAGAGGTCTGGAGGCACACATGTATATGCAAGGGCAGGGCTGATGGGAAGCCAAAACTGTCTGCTCCACCCTAAGACTCCACCCCATCCAAGCTGAGCACAGAGGCTTTTGCAATTTGGCAAGTCTAATCCTATAAGGCTATCTCCAGCACTGAACTTCTCCCAGCGTAGACACAGCTGATCCACATAGCCAACTGGCCTGGAGGTCAATTCCTCCCAGTGATACCAACAACAATCAAGACTTCACTACAACAAGACTGTACACACAGTCCACAAAGGGGTGCACCAAGAGTGTCCACCTCAGGTTAACTGGGGAAGCCGACCCACTGGGCCATATAGGAAATCTAGCACACAAAGCTACCCTACCAACTCAGGGAAGCAGTGAAAATGTGGCAACAAAGAAACAGATCACAAACGAAAGAAATGGAGGGAAACAAACGACTGGATATAGAATTCAAAACCACGGTTATAAGGCTTTTCAAGAATATCCTAGAAAAGGCCAATAAATATAACGAGTCCCTCGAAGATATGAAAAAGGACCAAGTAGAAATTAAACATACACTGACTGAAATAAAAAATATTATACAGAGACCCAATAACAGACTAGAGGAACGCAAGAATCAAGTCAAAGAAGCAAAAAACACTCAACCGAAAAACAAAGAAGCAAAAAACACTCAACCGAAAAAGCAAAAAGCAAAAAAAATCCAAAAAGTTGAAGATAGTGTAAGAAGCCTCTGGGACAACTTCAAGCGTACCAACATAAGAATTATGGGGGTGCCAGAAGAAGAGAGAGAGCAAGATACCGAAAACCTATTTGAAGAAATAATGACTGAAAACTTCTCCCACCTGGTGAAAGAAATAGACTTACAAGTCCAGGAAGCACACAGAACCCCAAACAAAAGGAATCCAAAGAGGACCACACCAAGACACATCATAATTAAAATGCCAAGAGCAAAAGACAAAGAGAGAATATTAAAAGCAGCAAGAGAAAAACAGTTAATTACCTACAAGGGAGCACCCATACGACTGTCAGCTGATTTCTCAAAAGAAACTATGCAGACCAGATGGGAAATTTTGAAAGTGATGAATAGCAAGAACCTACAACCAAAATTACTCTACCCAGAAAAGCTATCATTCAGAATTGAAGGGCAGATAAAGAGCTTCAGAGATAAGAAAAAGCTAAAGGAGTACATCACCACCAAACCAGTATTACATGAAATGCTGAAAGGTATTCTTTAAGAAGAGGAAGAATAAAAAAGTAAAGATAAAAATTATGAACAACAAATACATATCTATCAACAAGTGAACCTAAAAATCAAGTGAATTAAAAACCTGAGGAACAGAATAAACTAGAGAATATAATAGATTCAGGGGCATAGAAAGGGAGTGGACTGATAATTCTCAGGGGGAAAGGGGTATGGGGGGGTGCAGGAAGAGACTGGACAAAAATCGCGTACCTATGGATGAGGACAGTGCGGGTGAGGTAAGGGCAGAAGGTGGGGTGGGAACCGGGTGGAGGGGAGCTATGGGGGGAAAAAGGAGAAACAATTGTAATAATCTGAATAAAGATTAAAAAAAAAAAGAATAACCAATGGATGCAAAACATTGGGAGGTGAGGGCATGTATGGGAGTGGGGTAGGGGTGGGGCAATGGTAAGATATGTACACATATAATACCTTAATAAAAAAAAATCAATGGAAAAATATCCTCAAGTGAGAATTAACAAAAAATACAAATAAATAAATAACTAGCACTGTCAGTATAATTATGGGAGTTATTATTCCTCTAGAGACATTTTCCAGTACTTGAGAGACTCAGATGCTGACAGTTCTGAGAAATTCCTAGGCTGGGCAACAAATAATTTCAGAACCTACCAAACTAAGAAAGGGAGCAGGTAAATCATCTGGGCTTTTATTTAGAACCTCAAAGTATTGTACCCTGGGTATGAGGGTACATCAGAAATTGAATTGGTTTCTAAGAAACCTAAGCCCAGTTTTCCCTGACAGGTAAATCTTTAGGTTTCCTTATCTTGGTTATTTTTTTAATAATGCTGTAATAAACATAGAGGTACAAATATCACTCTGAGATCCTGATTTTATTTCCCTTGGATATATGCCCAGAAATGGGGTCACTGGATCACATATATAATTATTTAAATACTATTTAAATAATTTGCCCGGTGCACAAATTTGTGCATGGGTGGGGTCCCTCAGCCTGGCTGGTGATGAGGGCCGATTGCGGGGTGCAGCTGGCCAGGGGGAGGGAACACAAGAGGATGGCCCCAGCAGCAAGCTGACCAATGGCCAATTCCACAAGGAATCAGGCTCCCTCCTCCCTTATGTCTGGTCCAGGGTGTGGGTGAAACAGATTTGGGGCTGTCAGGTCCCCAGCAGCAGCAAGGTCTGCATCAGTGTGCATCATAGCTACTGGCTGGTCATCCAGTAGTTCCGGTTGTTTGGTCATAATGGTTACTTAGGCTTTTATTTATAGACAGATATTTTTACTGATTTCAGAGAGGGAAGGAGAGCGAGAGAGAGAGAGAAATATCAATAATGAGGGAGAATCATAAGATCAGCTGCCTTCTGCATGCCCCCCACTGGGAATTGAGCTTGAAACCCTGGCATCTGCCCTGATTGAGAAGCAGATTGTGACATCCAGGTTCATAGGTCAGTGCTCAACCACTGAGCCATGCCAGCTGGGATGGATCACATATTAAAAAAAAAAAAAATAAGAAACTCCAGAGTGGCTAAACCAATTTACATTTCCATCAAGAGTGCACAAGGACCCCTTTTTGCCCACATCTTCACCAACACTTATCATCTCTTGTCTTTTTGTTACCAGCCATTCTAACATGTGTGAGGTGATATCTCACTGTGGTTCTGATTGCATTTCCCTGACAATCAGTTGCGTTAAACATCTTTCAGGTACCTGTCCGCCATTTGTATGTCTTCTTTGGAAAAAGTCTGCTCAGGTTCCCTGCCCATTTTAAAATTTGATTGTTTATTTGTTTGTTTGGTATTCAGATGTATGTGATAGTTACATATTTTATGTATTAAACCATTAGATAAATGGTTTGCAATATTTTCCCCCATTCTATAGGACACTTTTTCACTTTGTTGATTGTAACTTTTGCTTTGCAGAAGCTTTTGTTTCATGTAGTCTCATTTAATTTTGCTTTTGTCACTGTGCTTTGGTGTTATATCCAAAAAAATTGTTGCCAAGATCTACTTCAAGGAATATTTTTCCTATATTTTCTTCCAGAGGATTATTATGCTTTCAGGTCTTATACTTAAGTACTTAATCCCTTTAGAGTTAATTGCATGAATGGTATAAATAAGAGTCCAATTAACTTCTTCTGCATGTTAATCCAGTTTTCCCAACAGCCGATATTGAATAGATTATCTTTTTCTGCATTGAGTACTCTTGGCTTCTTTTTCAAATATTAATTGACCAGATATGTGGAGTTTATTTCTGGCTCTTGCTTCTGTTCCATTGGTGCATGTATCTGTTTTTATGCCAATACTATACTGTTTTGATTACCATACCTTTGTAGTCAAGTTTAAATTTAGACAATGTGATGGCTTCAGATTTGTTGTTCTTTCTCAGAATTGCTTTGACTATACAGGGCATTTTGTGGTTCTAGATGAATTTTAGCATTGCCTTTTCTATTCCTGTGAACTGCCATTGGAATCTTGATAAAGATTTCATGGACTCTCCAGATGGCTTTGGGTAGTAGTTGCATCACACTGTAATCATTAACACACTTTGTACATGTAGTAAAAACAAACTAGTTTCGGTAATCAACTCAATGGAAGGATACTCCATTACTACAAGCTTGTAAAGTATATATAGGCAACATCTAATCAATATTGTGAACTTGATTAATCTATTTAAATAAATGACTTCCTAATACTATTTTAAAGTAAAATATGGCAGTCTTAAACTTTTGGATCTCTTGTAGTTGCTTAATCCGTAACCTTCACACTTTCAAAAAGTGACAAGAAGTTAAAAGGGTAAAGAACAACATGTTTTAAAGCTTTGTAAGGTGCCAAGTCTGTTTACAGCATCTTTCAAAATTGTACAGTTTTGTGAGACTCTCTAATATCTAAGGAGGGAGCTTCACCACTTAGCTTCTGTTGTAATAATATAGATATGATGGATATTGAAATGATTCAAAAGAATGGTGTATGGGAAGAACTTCTTCAGTCCCACCTTTTAAATGGAAAAGAAAGAGTATAAATCAAGAAAAATATGCTAGAAGATGATGAATCTGACTCTAAACGTTTTTAAATCTCAAGATTAATATAGTACTATAGGAAATTGATGAGAATAATTGCAACACATTAATAAATTTTACTATGTGTCCCATACTTTAAATATCCTTTGAATCCTCCCAAGAATTCTGAAATGTATGAATGAGGAACTGATGCTCAAGGATGATAATAATATTTTAAAGCTAAAGAGATAACATGTGGAACAACTAGCATTAAAAAGGACTCTAATAACACACTTGTATAAGCTTTTCCTCCTCTCCCTTTCTCTCTTTTTCCCCCCTCTTGATTTTGTGTTAAAATCATTAAGAAAGAGATTCTTGTAAAACTTTGAAGAATTCTCTCATTCTGACCCTGGTTACCATTGGTGAGATTCTATGAATATAAATATGGCTGCAGGAGCCTTTGCTCAAAAGAGGGGGTGCAGTTACAGAACTCTCATGAACTGGAGGGCACTCAAGTTCCATGTCGACTTTCTACTCATGCAAGGAGAGAAGGCACCAGACACTGTGGAACTCACGCTTAAGAAAAGAATTTGCGAGCATTAGTTTATAAATTGTCACTGGGTTATTTATCTGACAGGATAAATGCAAGGAGTTATTTATGAAAACACTATTTTAACAAGTTTATCATTTACCAATAATTGACAAAAGGTATGAAAATAACTATAAGACATATATCAAAATACCAGTAGTGGCTACCTTCAGTTATAGAGATAACTTTTTGTATACTTTTTAGTATAATATAATTTATCTATATTTCCTAAATATTTTATGCATCAAGCAAAGAGGTGTTTGTAGTTGAAATAAACATTGTTCAAATACCACTGCTTTCAAATGAGCTTGAAATAGTACTGTAACTCAAGTAATCTCCTTATTTCATGAGTGCAATGACAGTTCTTAGAATATCTCATATTTTGGCATTTTCTATATTTTTGCAGGTTACCAGAGACTTTTAGCAGGTCAGGTGCACTAGGAAGTTGACTCTTAAGTCATAATATTGTATCTCTATTGATTTTAGTTAAATAAAATCAATGGGTCAATATGCACAATAAGGTTATTAAAGTACTTGAAGTATCTCATGATGAATCAAAGGAAACACATTCACTTTTACGTTTTAGCATTTGAGTTATGGTACAGATATGTCTACACTCAACAAAGCTGGTTTTACTAACCAAAACTTCCCTCTGCTTAGAAGTATAAGTGATCCCATTATACATATGAAACACATCATATTTTTGTATGGGACTCGTTGTCATCATATATTCTGATCCCATGTTAAATATATTGTGAGAAAGTGTGTGTGTTTCCAAATTAGTGTATGAATTGATTTTACATCCATAATATTATTGTTATTAAGTATTTAACATTTTTTACCTACTTTACTAGAAATATTGGGGGAATAGGGAATTTAAAAAGTCATTGTCTACACTTGCAACTTGAAAATTTGAATGTAGACTTCTTGTGAATACTGGTTTTTGTTAAAGAATAGTGAATTAATATTTTATCATAGTGATAAATGTTAGCTCTAAAAGTGAGAAGAATTTTATTTTGATCATTCATCCTCCATTCTGTTGATACTTTGCTTATATATTGTATGATAAACTAGACTACTTTACTGAGAACACAGAAACAGTTAGCATTCTTATTGCTAACATTTGTAACCCTTCTCAAAACAAATTATGACAAGACCAAGCTTAGTGGGATACTAGCTATTCATTTCTTTGAAATGTTTCATGTGTACATTACTTACATCTTATTGTATATGGAACAAAGGTAGTAAGTTGTTTTGCAGATGGAAAATCTGAGATGCCTTTCCATAAATCAGTAACAAGACAAATCACTTATGTTTTAATAAGTTATATGGGCTCAGAAAACTTGAAAGAAAAACACTAATATTACTGATAAAATGATGAAGCCAATGTCACAAAGTTTATTGAATATATAAAGAAATATATTTAATGTAGTTAGAATTTTAATAATGATGAATTTTCAGCATGCATTTGTGTCTTAGAAGAAGAGAATGGAGAACAATTAGGCCACTTAATGGATATATATTCCTTTTATAATCAATTTTTTCTTTTTTAGCATTAGAGATAAGAGCAGATATTATCTAGAAGTAACTGTGCCAAATTAGCCTGTGTGTTTTTGTTTTTGTTTTCCTGGCAAATTACACTTGATTTTAGGTGTGGTTTTGTTATATAACTCATTGGGAAATACCTCTGCAGAATTTATACTACTCTCCAGCCCCCACCAGATTACTTATATCTCTGTAAAACAAAGCCTTATCTTATAATGTTTCAAAATCTTTGTTTGCTTCTAGGGTAGGATGTATAAAGAGTAAATTATTTGAGCTGTCACTCAAGGGATTTCTTAATTTTTTCCCAATCTTTTGCTTAAAAAGAGAAGTTGTTGGGAGTGTGTTATTTGATATATCAATAAGTAATCAATTAAGGTTACACTCACTCCTATTCTCTTTCCCTCTCTACACAAGCACTGTATTCTAGGATTCTATCAGCTTAAATATACTACACTAGAGGCCCGATGCGTGAAATTCATGCAAGGGGCTCAGCCCTTACAGCTTTGGCAGCTGCCTCAGCCCTCATAGCCCCAGCTTCGTCCAGTAGGTCATCCAGACAGTTGTTCCACTCTTTGGCCATCCGATCTAATTAGCATATTTACACTTTTATTATTATAGATAGAGCAAGAATCCCACAATATATTTTGTACAGTTTAATATGAAAAAATCAATTTCATATTAACATAATTTTAATAAACGCTACATATTAGGTATCAGTCATATTTCGCATCAAAATCTCGGAATACTCCAAGAAGGAATCCTCTTTCATTTTTTTAAACTCCGTTTCCAAAGCACAACCTCAAACCTATTTTTGTGTGTAGATGTAACAACTGCCAACATTCTATAGAGCTTCTTCATTCAAAAACAATCTGCTAAATACTCTTTATTTCTGGTACTCTACGGTATGGAGGCTCAGTCTCAGATTTCAGTATTATATCCTTCAGGTCTCTCTTCTGCTCCTCACTCATTCATCCACATCTGATCACACACATCAATCCCTGAACCTCTAATAGTCTGAAACGTCAGAGCCTTCATTCACCCTGTTAACGTTGGCTAGAACTGCAACTCTGTGTATCATGTCACATCATTTCATATCATCTCCCATCGTATACTTCAGTTGGCACACATCACCTTCATTTCTTTAAAACATCCCAAGTTTCCTTCCTTGAATCCAAAAATTAATTGTATCCATCTCTAATTTTCTTGGCATTTTTTCCAGAGACACTGTATACCATTAGTTGTCCCACTACTTCCCCCACTGCACCATGGATCTTTATAGGTAGATATTTAGTTACTTTTACATCCACACCCTTGTCCTTTTTATATAATGTCACACATCATGAGCATATGAAAATGTTTGTTAACGTGAATTTTATGTAGAACGAAGACTTTGACATTTTACCCTTTGGCATCGGTAGCAGGTATTTCAGAACCTCTTAGTCTCGCCTATCTCGTGTTCTTGCTCTTGCTTCAGCAGCCAGTTTCCCATTGGTTTTCGCTCTTTCAAGCGAGTTGCACTTAGCACCCTGCATCATGCCCAGGCAGAGCCTCTTGCCCTTGAGTTTCCTCCTGAACACAAAGATGGACACTGCTTGCTCACCTTAAGTGCAGACCTGCACCGTGAAACTGACAGTTGGGAGCTGGTGGATAAATGATTCCCTTCTCCTCCCACTCACCTTCCAGACCACCATGGACATTTATAAGGCTTTTTAGAGGCCAGGTCCGTGAGACTGAGCAATAAATTGTCCTTGGTGGAAGCCAACTTGAAAATGTCTCTGTGTATTTGCCTTCCCTTCTTCCCCTAGTCCTCCCCCTGGTTCTTCATTGCTGTTCATTGGGCTTAAACTCCTTAATAAAGTAGTAACTCAGAAACTACCGAGTTCAACCTCAGCTTTGTGGAAAAAACACACATAGAGTTTGGGATAGTAGTTAATATTTAATTATTCTCATAAACTCCTATATGAGAGTCTTGATGCTATAGAAAAGACAGGTAGGAGAAAGTACTCTCCAGCCAACTGATATTAACAAAATTCATATTTATTTCCTTTTTTCCTTTCACAAATATAACCATACTCATTATCCCCTAGTTATTCCAAAATTTATTCCTCTTTGATTACTTATAGAAAAATATGATTTTAATTTATTATTATTATTATTATTATTATTATTTTTAACAGTATTATTATTAGCAGTATAAGACCACTGCTATATCAGTTTGGTTCTTGTGACTAACAAAATACTAAACACTTAAGTTCAGATTTTGCACATGGATTAAATGAGAATATATAGTGCCTATTGCTGCACAATGCCATTTTTAAAAACTTTGTAATATTGGTAGGACAAAGAAAGATGATGTAAAAGGTTGACTGTGATCTCAGCAAGACATTTAACAAAGTCATGTTACCCTTGAAAATAGAGAGTAAGAAAATGATGGGTGAGTGGCAGTATTCTTTGTGGATACTATTTTAAATAGTTGAATAATGACACCAAAAATTATATTGTCTCCAATCTGCAAAGAAATCTCCAACTGGCAAGGCTCATCTCTTTTGTAATATGTCATGCTATGTTATTAAATATGTTTTAATCAAGAAATTGAATAAGAATGGAGAACTACCTACTCAATTTTCAAAAGGCAGATGTATTTAAATGATAGTGAGCATACTGAACGACAGAATCAATACATTAAAAAGAGCCAGACAATTGAAATGATCAGACATAATAACAAGTTGAAATTGTGTATAGCTGTTAGAAGGAAGAACTAAAAATTGTTGAAAATCCTCTTTGTGCCTAGATATTTAACTATATGTATCGAAGGAGTGAACAGTACACTGAATCTTACATTGGTTAAATTATTTCTTAAACATATTGTTTGTTTCTCATTAATGATTACTCTTGATGTGTGAGTTCTTTAAAATTTCAGAGAAAAAATCTAACCAATCACACAACCTAGATAGGGTGGAATCAAGAATATAAGTCATTCATTAATGTATTTACTCCCTTAACTTGGTGAATTGAACTCACTCTTTTTTATAAGATTCTATTCTTGGTGCTGGGGACTCAGTGGTAAAGCAAAAAGACGCAGTGCCTGGTCTCGTCATGGAGCATATGTATTAGTGAGATGGTTATTAAATAGTAAATAAAATATCAATATAATTAGAAATTGCACTATGTGTTCTAGTAATAAATTTCAAAGCCAACTGATTGAGATACAATTGTCAAGGAAGAATATTTTAAGCACTATAAAAAAAACAAAAACAAAAACAAAAAGAACACCTTTCCATGTGGGAAGTTTGAAAGAATGAAATGCTACTGTAGGCAGAGAGTGTACCAGAGGCCTTAAGGTACTTAAAGAACAAAGAAGTTTGATTTAATGACTGAGGGTAGATGTACTGTCCATTTTCACTGTGATAGTTCATTGTGAAAACAGGGAAAGGTTATAGGAAGATTGATTTTATCTTCAAATGTGAAAATACTGACTAGATATTTCTGGGTATTATGGGATTACAGGTTGATTTTTTTTAGATATGATGATCATAATACGAATATGCATTTGAAAAATCAGTCGTTACCGTTTAGATGTACACAATGAAACATTTACAGATAAAATGTTTATGAAATATATAGGAAGGGGAGTATATAGGGCATAGATGATTCAGGACTTGTCAGTATAGGTGATGAGTATATTCTCCCTATTTCTTTTAAATTTAAAATTTTTCATAATACAAAAAAAGTTGTTTAAAAGCCATTACAAAAATTAGCCAATTTTAGAATTGTATAAATCATTTATAAAACTAAAATTTTAAGCCTGTTTTTCAAACTATGTCCCTATAGTTTTAGGGGCAAACTAATTATTTATATATATATATATATATATATATATATATATATTTCTCAAATATGTGTTCTCATATTCAATCATTTATCATTCGCAGATAACTGGAGCCAAAACAACATATTATCATTGACCATTAAGTAAAGCTATTTTACTTTTTTCAAATTATCCAGATGATTTCCCAAATGCTCACTATTTTTTCTGAGCATATAGCGAAGAATTACCCTAGAAATTCTGTAAATTATAAGCATTGTCTTCCACAGTGCTCAGACCGAATAATGACATTTGTGAAGAGAAAAATGTGTCTGCTGAAGAAAGCTAGTTAGCAAGCTTACTCACAAGACAATTTATTTTTCTGGAGTTTTAAATCAAACGTGCTGGATATAGTCCACATACTAGAGTATGATATATAAAGAGGATCACAAGATTAAAATCTTAAGGCTAGGCCAGGCTTGGACAATTTTTCATTACAACCTATGCCCTGCAATGCCTGCAATGGATACATTTCATGCCACTTCAGTTCTGTATATATTCTTCATAATGGAGGGAGTAGTTAACAAATCATTTTAGCATTTGGTTATGTAGAAATACTGACATAGCTTTTCACATACTGATAAAAGTCAATATATTTTAACCCTCCCCCCAAAATAAAGCTCCATTAGACATAATAAACTTATCAATAAATTAATCCATCTTCATTGAACACCTATGCTGTGAAAGGCACTGTTATGACTATAAAGTTCTATCACACCCAAGTTTGGCTCTCACAGTTAACCCAAATATATTCAAACAACACACACACACACACACACACACACACACACACACACGCACGCACGCACGCACGCCACACCACAACACACACTACACACACAAACCCCTTAGGCAAACAGCTTTCAGGCCTTTCTCATTCCATTCTTTCTAATTCAACTACTAATGGCAATGTGTCCGCACAAAATGCCTCCCCAGAATCACTTCCAAATAGGAGCTGTATGACAATTCTTCCTAATGAAATATAAAAAGAAGTCATGGTTTAGTTCTGAGAAAGTGTTTTTTAAAAGAATAGATTTACTGGCATCCACATGTCATTCCTTGAAGCTTCCTTTTCTCTTCCTAGGAAAAGGGACCAGGACTTTGGAGCACCATAGCCATGTTTGCCCATGGAGATAGATATGGCACATCAAAACAAGCAGAGCAGGAAGTTGGAAGGAGCTTAGTTTCCTGCACTGAGTCTCTGAATTGCTGCATCATCATGGAATTCCTATTTCTAGTTTTCAGAATTAATACAACTGATATGTTTTAAGTCACTGTTTTGGATAATCTTGTGTTTCTATTAAAACAAGTATGATTTGCCTAGATACTAAGTTTATAAAATTTTAAAATAAATAATAAATTTATTATATAGAATTCAACCTTACAAAAATTTATACTATTAAGAGTCAAATTCTAATATGCCATTTTAACAACTATCAATCTACATTTAAATTCTGAATCTATGAATATACACACATATATATTACACATATAATGTATATTTTTACCTAGATATATACACAAATGCACAAACCAAACTGGGGATTATTTTATGTTAATTCATGGATGTGGCCTTTGTGACTGCCTCTTACCTGTATTCTGAACACAGCCAACTGCATCCTTGTTCATTATTCCACAGAAGGAAATCAGTGCTAATGCTACATTGTCACACAAGAAATCTGACCTAATAAATCTAGTGTACACTTGAGCATTAAAAAATCAATAAAATCAATGTATATTTTAAGAAATGATGCTGCAATGTACAACACACATGAGAGCCTATCAATACATGTACCAATGTTTTTAATGCAGCAATATAATATGAATGAGTAAATTAAAGTGAGTACATAATAATGGGAATGATCAAACAAATTATGATACATCTGTATTGTGAATATTATGTTATCAAAGCCATTGTGTTAGATATATGGAAACATGCAGCTTTGTTAACCTTAGGATTTCACTGGAAAACATTACATGTGTTTGCGTGTGTAATAAATTGGACTTAGTATGGAAAAAGAAGGATACTGATAAGATTGAAGAGTTAAAGACACTGGATTTGGAGGAGGAAATTATTATTACACTTTTTATCTTTTGCATTATTTAACTTACAATAAACATGCTACATATATACATATATACATATATACACATACATAATGCACACATAAATGTATTGGAAAAGAAGATTCAATCCACATTTAAAAGAGAAAGAGTCTAAAAGGCAGCATAATGGTAGAATTTCAGGCATCATCATACATGGATATATGATAAATGAAGGAAAGTGAACTCCATGTGGATGACAGAATACATTTTGTGAGTGGCTGTATGTGCGTTTATTACAATTTGCCTTCATAATATATATCAAAATATAAATAGCATAGAGAAGCATACATGATAAATTTCCATTGAGCTGAATTCTCGGTACATGTTCTGGCTACTATTGCTGTCTTTTTGTTCCTGTTACCTCTAATGCTGCAAATTAATAAACTTTGCCTTGCAAATATAGTCAGCCTTGGTGCATACAAATGTAAGTGATGGAAGTCTTTTATTTAAAGAACATATTGAGAAAGTGGGGACAGATTTTCCATTCTTTATTGCAAATGCCTCATTTCTTTTCAGGGACTGATTACATATTTTGACTCATGGGCATTTTTCAAACCCCTTAGTTATGGGAATATCAAATATTATCTTCCTTCATGAGCCTTATTTGTAGTAATAAACTAGATAGAAAGGGGTTAGAAAGCTGAGTGCTGGGATCTTTCTGGGAAAATTTTATATGTGATTGTGAGCTCTTCTTACAGAGGGTATCTCCTCTTCTCCCTCATTTATCCACACTATGCCTATCCAAGAGCAAAAATCATGTTCTCTTTTAGTATCTCTCAGTAGTGAACTCTTAAAACTTCATTGTCTGTTAGGAAAGTATATTATTTTATAAATTAAAGGTTAAAAGACACAGCCCTCAGTTAATGTCTTATTAGTAACCATCCACCTGTTCTGAGATTCTATGCAAAAGACTTGCATTTCATAATTAAGATACCAAGCATAGTGGCAAGTGCTGAAGGTTTGGATCCAGACAAACACCAGTTCCTGACTTACCAGCTTCACGAACTTGGAAAAATCACTAATCTACCCCAAATCTCAAAGTCCTTAACCAAACAAAAGAGTAATAGTATTTAATTCACAGGGTTATTTTAAACTAAGTTAGATTAGGAACATGCCTAAAACATAGAAAGGAATTAATAAAAGACCATCATCAACATATTGTACTGCCACCTAAATATGATTAAATGTTAGTATGATTTTCTAAATGTTTACTGTATTATAATGTTTGATTTTTAAAGGTTATTGTGACATTAAGTATTTCAAATGCACTAGCACATTAAATCTTCACAGAAATCCTAAAAGGAGGTGGTGAATATTAACACCATTTATACACAAGGGACCTGAGGCACAGAGAAGCTAGTAATTTATGGAACTGAGATTCACACTGGTAACATCATTCCTAGTAGCAATGCCCAAATGAACCACTACAGTATACTGCCTCTCATGTATCTCATCACTCTCCTTTTGAAAAGACATCCATCACATTTAAAGCTGCCTGTTAGCTAAGCAGTTTTGTTGAAATTATCTTTTCTATCATGCTTCTCCTTATTCCAGGGCAGCCTGCCCTGGGAGTTCAGATATAGCTCTGTACAGTTTTCTAATTGAGTCTCATTTCCACATTTATCTTAATAACCCCTGGTTCTCTCTACACCAAAGAGATCTTGCTGGCATCTTCTCTATTTTTAGAAACTTCACTCACCAAAATCATCTTGTTTAACTCTCTCATCCTCTTAGGATTGTAATTTCCTTGTCGCTGTTTCATTCTCTTCAGCTAATTTATGAAGATGCAGGAAAACCCCTCCCTCTGTTTAAGAATGTAGTCTCATTAAGGATAGGCCTACACAGTTTTTAAGGACAGAGGCGGAATTGATTGACAATAATGAAAATACAAAGCCATAGAATTTATTTAGATGCTTCTGTCTTTTGAAACTGAGGTTAATTTGAGGGGACATTTTCTTGTTCAAATTTAGTTTAAAAATAGCATGATGTAGCTAGAATTCTAAATTTCATGAATAAAAAGTCCACAATTTTCTAAGGTAAAACATTGAAATTAAGAATGCTATTCTGTCAATTTTTCTATCAGATATAAAAGCCGGTTTAAATTTTTAAAGTAGGAAGAACTCAAACAAGTGATGATACCCAGAAACTCAGCTATCGGTAGAGATATGTGGTAAAATCACTGATGAAAACTCACACACACACACATTTAGAACTAAAAGTAGATACTTGAAATTATGATCAAAGAAAGTAGGTACCTGGCTTGGAAAAATGTCAAGAAAATAATCTGCATCCTGAGGAATAAGATACATACCAGAGAAGAAAATAGGAATGAAACAGAAATACGCTAGAAGAAAATTAAAAAGATCTCAGAATGTTAAAACTGTTTAGTAAAATGGTAAGTACTAGATAATACTCAAGAGATGGAGACCAATTCCAGAAGTTCTACATATACATAAAGGATTCCCGTAGGTAAAAAAGTGAGAAATTACAAGCGAACAGAAAAATTTTAAAGTAAAAAAGGAGAACACTCTAAGAACATTTTCCAAATGGAAAGGGCTTAGTATGGTCATGAGGATCACATGATCTCTCTCTCTCTCTCTCTCACATACATACACACACACGCACACACACACACACCACTCAACATTTAGCAGGGACATTTGAAAATGTCAGCAATAAAAGGAGAATCCTTAACTATTTCAGAGATTAAAAAATCTTCAAAAATAAGTAGACTGGCATCAGAAAAAAAAATTTACTAGCAAAATTAATGCAAAAAAATGGAGCATTATCTTCAAAGAACTGAGAGAAAATAACCTTCAAAACTTCATTCTTCAGCCAGCCAAAATAATAGCCAACAACTGGAAAAAAATGCATACTTGTGCAAGTAGGTTAGAGCACATAAATGGGCCAAACTATCAAAACAGACATTACTCCAAAGAAAAACAGATGGCAAAAAAGCCCATGAAAACAAGCTCAGCACCATTACTCATTATATAAATGCAAAGTAAAACTCCATGAGGTTAATCTCCACACAGTAAATGGCTAAAATTAAGATATCTGACAATACCATATTCTTACAAGAAGGCAAGGTAATAGGGACTCTCATGTATTATTGGTGGGAATGAGAATTATGCAGGCACTGTTTTATAAAGTCAATGACCCATTGGTTTTGTAAGAAATGCAAACTTATATTTTCATAACACACAACAAAAGTTTGTAGCTAGCATCTTCATAATCACCAAGTCTTCAAACATCTGAGACATCTTTCAGATGGTGAATAACAACACTGTGGTACATCCATGTACAGGAATACAACTCGGTAATATTCCAGTCTGAATGAATTGTCAATGCATTATCTTAATAAAGAAAACCGGGCTCAAAGCGCTACATGTTTTACAACTTCATTTATAGGGTATTCTGTAAATAACTAGGAATAGAAAGCAAGTTACTACTTAGGCCCTGGTCACTGAGGCTCCGTTGGCTGACTGTCCTGCCATGCATCGAAGGGTCGCTGGTTGTTTGCCGTCAGGGCACATGCCCAGGTTGTGGGCTCGATCCCCTGTGGGGGTATGTGTGGGAGGCGGCCAATTGAAGTTTCCCTCTCATATCGATGTTTCTCTCTCTCCCTCTCCCTTACATTCTCTCTCCAGAAAAAAAAAATACTAGTTAGCAGAAGAGACAGAAGAACAGGGTTACCCACAGAGGAGAATAATGAAAATATTTTCGGAATGATAAAATGTTGTATATATAACTTTGGTGGTGGAAATATAACTATGCATTGGTCAAATCTCATATAAGTGTGTATCAGAAAGCATATAAGTTCTTATAAAATAACTAACTACTGCTGTTCAAAATGCCAAGGTCAAGAAAGACATGCTTAGCTGTACTGTCCACCTTCTACTTCTTGTTGCCCTCCCTGGTGACAACCAACCACCTCTAGCCTCACTCACACAACTAGATATTGGAAAGTTTTATTTCTCTTGTTAAATCAACAGATACATCTAGATTTCTAATTCACTAAAAAACACAGCCTGGTTTATATAGCTGATGGTCCTATCTATTATGGTTTCTTTTTTTAAAAAAAGTTTGCTTTCTAAAAAAGAAATTTTTACATCTCTGAACATTCTCAATTCCCTTGCTATTCTGGAAGACATAGCTGGTTTTATTATATATCAAATATAGTTTCTTTTAAATAAAAGATCTGCTCTCAAAAGGGAAATTTTCAAATATCAAAAACGTATATTCACAGACTTCCCTCATTCTTTGAAATTGCTAGATAAATGGAGTGTACTAATCACAGACTGCCCAAAGTAATTTATCTAGCATAGTTTCTTAGAATCACTTATGGTAAAGTACCTTAGCAGATACTAAATACTTAGTGAATTGCTAATCAAAGAAGCATCTAATTTATATAGTACTACCTTTTTTTAAAAATGTGTACAATTTATATAATAGAAAATTTAATGCTTTGTTCCCTCCAAACTGGATTTAAAATATTACAAAATATGTACAAGACAAAAAATGTTTAAATATAAAAGAAATCAGGGTAGAAATCATTTATTTTTTTATTGGTTTTCCTGGGCTAAGATTGTGAATTGAGTTTCTAGGAATAATTTAAAGGGAAAGATAATATTATCCTGTCCAAATGTCTAGTTACAGAAATAACCTTTACTTTTTATCATTTTATCAACTTTCTTAAGTAACCCTATTAGAAAAATCTAATAGGTATTCCACAATTTTACAATGATCATCAACTCTTTGTTTTTATTCAATAGTTGAGCTGGTCAAACAAAGGTGTCACTTCGGACACCTCTTAATGTTGTTTCGTACCCAAATATTATTTTCCAGTAATGTATTATGTGACTGTCCCTGTAGGAATTTTACTAAACATTCAGTGATCCCTTAGATTTTATGGGCTAATATGGGACAAGGATATTATATTTAGTTGCTTTGTGTTTTTTAAAAATAAATAAATAGCCCAGCTGTAATGGTTCAGTGGTTGAGCATCGAATTACCTATGAAACAGGAGGTCACAGTTGGGTTCCCGGTCAGGACACATGCCTGGGTTGCAGGCTCGATCCCCAGGGTGGAGCATGAAGAAGGCAGCCAATCAATGATTCTTTAACACCAATGTTTCTCTCTCTCTCACTCTCCCTTCCTCTCTGAAATAAAAACATAAAAAATAAAATAAATTAAAATCCATCTGATTAATCTACATTACTACAATTCTCATTTGCAAATACAGTCACAAACCAACAATAACCGGTTTCTGAAACAGTCATGTGTGGACATAGTAAGGATTGTGAATATGTTGTCTGGAGAGGAAGTAGAAGACAAATAGCTATTTTAGTGAAGAGTGAGGACAACGTTTGCCCAAAGTGATATGGTTCAAAGTTTTTAGGTGGCAAAAGTGAGGTGTTGAAGTAACATTATATCAAATAAAAAAAGGTGAAAGAAACTGCATGAAAAGAGTATATATTACAATCTAGAAAATGTATACTAATCTATAATGACAAGAAAGAGATCAATGATTACTTGTGGATAGGGTGCGGTTGGAGGAAGAAATTACAATGGTGTATGAAGAAACTTTGAGAGTGATAGGTATGTTTATTAACTTAATTTTGATGTTGGTTTCACTAGTGTATATGATATGTGCATAGATGAATAGCTGTGTGTGTCAAAATATCAGACTATAACCTTTAAATGTGTGTAGTATACTTTATGTCAACTATACCTCAATAATTATTTGGGAACAATTTCTCTATTATGGAGGATACCGGCTTCCCTTTAACAATTCTGATTAGCATAGCCATCCATTTCAACCTACTAAAACTGACTTTCTCTAAAAATAATTGTTTCCACTTGAAATATTTTGTAAATAAGTTTTTTATTGATTTTTAGAGAGAAAAAAGGGAGAGGATAGAGAGATAGAAACATCGGTGAGAGAGGAATGTCATCGATTGGCTGCTTCCCCCATGGACCCAGGTTTCAGGGATCAAGCCCACAACTGGGCATGTGCCCTGACAAGAAATCAAACAGGAGACCTCTTGGTTCCTGGGTGGACACTCAATCACTGAATCACACTGGCCTAGCTCTACTTGAAATATTTTAAAAATGGTTTTTAATAACTTAATAAGTATATCTTGATGGAGAAAGGAGTTATTTCCAGCCACTGAAGTTTCTCCTGCTTACCCTCTCACTTTATTAAAAGAATTTCCTCCCTTTCAGCATTTGACTTTAGGACCAGAGCACTGAAAATCTATGATCATGACACAAGATGCCCTCAGTAAACTCCCTGTGCATAGACAATCAGGCTTTAATGGTGAGAATCTCCCTGAGTCTTCTATATTACCTACATAAAATTTTAAAATTCAAATTTGAACTGAGGTCATTAAACTCAAGCCAAGTAATATGTCAATACAAGGCTCAGACCACTGAATTATAATCAAATTTAGTCGTTAGGAACATCTCCTAGCCATCCCAGATGCTACTGATCATCATTGCCAGTAACAAACAGGACAAGATCTCAAAGAATCTACTACCATTTGATATTTTCTTGTGCTCCTTGACCAAGGCTCAATGACATATTGAGAATCTATTTATTTGCTATACAAGATATTGTCTCCTCCTGGCACCTCCTCTTGTCTTTTTGTTCCCCTCCTGGAACTTCTCATTTCTTCTCTCATATCTATTCTAATTGGCCTACATCTGTTACTCTTTACTCATATGCTTAATTAGTGCCTTGTTATATTCAATAATGGAATGCAGAGGCTTCTCCTGAAAGGTCAAATCTTAAGTAGACAGCATGATGAACCTGGAGAACATTATGCTGAGTGAAATAAGCCAGTCAGAAAAAGACAAATACCATATGATTTCACTCATAAGTGGAATTTAATGAACAAATTGAACTAACAAGCAAAATAGAAACAGACTCATAGATAGAGACAGGCAGAAAGCTCTGGTGTCAGTGGATGTTAGGGGTGTGGTGAAGCTATTGAGCAAAATAAATAAATAAATAAATAAATAAATAAATAGAAAAAACTCCTGGATTCAACAGTGTGGTGACTGCAGGGAAAGGTGTGTGGAGGGGGAAGAGAGTTTGGGAGGATAAATGGTGATGACAAAAATAAAAGAAAAAATATAATTCACTTTCTTCTTTCTGCTTGTGTATCATCCTGAAACTTTTGGACTCTCTTTCTACCTGGTTATTATTGTGAATAGCACACTTATAAGTCCTTAGACAATTCAAATTCTCACTTTTCTCCAAAATTATGTATAGTCACTGCTCTCTAAGTACATATATTTATATTTCTATATGACTATATCCATAAACACATAAAATAAACATACACACACACACACACACACACACACATATATATAAATATATATACACTAGAGGCCTGGTGCACGAAATTCATGCACGGGGGGAGGAGGGATTGTCCCTCAGCCCAGCCTGCACCCACTCCAATCTGGGACCCGTCGAGGGATGTCCTACCAGCAGGATTGGGTCTAAATGGGCAGTAGGGCATTCCTCTCACAATCCAGGACTGCTGGCTCACAACTGCTCACCTGCCTGCCTTCCTGATTGCCCCTAATGGCTTCTGCCTGCCAGCCTGATCACCCCCAACCACTACCCTGCCAGCCTGACTGATGCCTAACTGCTCCCCTTCCAGCCTGTTTGCCCCTAACTGCCTTCCCCTGCAGGCCTGGTCACCCATAACTGCCTTCCCCTGCAGGCCTGGTCACCCCTAACTTCCCTCCCCTGCAGGCCTGGTCACCCCCAACTGCCCTCCTCTGCAGGCCTGGTCACCCCCAACTGCCCTACCCTGCCAGCCTGACTGATGCCTAACTGCTCCCCTTCCAGCCTGTTTGCCCCTAACTGCCTTCCCCTGCAGGCCTGGTCACCCCTAACTGCCTTCTTCTGCAGGCCTGGTCACCCCCAACTGCCCTACCCTGCCAGCCTGACTGATGCCTAACTGCTCCCCTTCCAGCCTGTTTGCCCCTAACTGCCTTCCCCTGCAGGCCTGGTCACCCATAACTGCCTTCCCCTGCAGGCCTGGTCACCCCTAACTTCCCTCCCCTGCAGGCCTGGTCACCCCCAACTGCCCTCCTCTGCAGGCCTGGTCACCCCCAACTGCCCTACCCTGCCAGCCTGACTGATGCCTAACTGCTCCCCTTCCAGCCTGTTTGCCCCTAACTGCCTTCCCCTGCAGGCCTGGTCACCCCTAACTGCCTTCTTCTGCAGGCCTGGTCACCCCCAACTGCCCTACCCTGCCAGCCTGACTGATGCCTAACTGCTCCCCTTCCAGCCTGTTTGCCCCTAACTGCCTTCCCCTGCAGGCCTGGTCACCCCTAACTGCCTTCCCCTGCAGGCCTGGTCACCCCCAACTGCCCTCCTCTGCAGGCCTGGTCACCCCCAACTGCCCTACCCTGCTGGCCTGATTGCCCACAACTGCCCTCCCCTGCAGGCCTGGTCACCCCCAACTTCCCTCCTCTGCTGTCCTGGTCACCCCCAACTGCCCTACCCTGCTGGCCTGATTGCCCACAACTGCCCTCCCTTGCAGGCCTGGTCCCTCTCAACTGCCCTCCCCTGCTGGCCATCTTGTGGCGGCCATCTTGTGTCCATATGGGGGCAGCCATCTTATGCCTTGGAGTGATGGTCAATTTGCATATCTTTAGGATAGAGGCCTGGTGCACAGTTGGGGGCCAGCTGGTTTGCCATGAAGGGTGTCCTGGATCAGGGTGGGGATTCCCTTGGGGGGTGGGCTGGCCTGGACGAGGGGCCTGGGGTGGTTTGCAGGCTGGCCATGCCCCTGGCGACCCAAGCAGAGGCCCTGGTATCTGGGATTTATTTATCTTCTACAATTGAAACTTTGTAGCCTTGAGTGGAGTCCAAAGCGGGCCAGGGTGTGTGGAAAGCTTAGCTTCCTCCATTGCCAGGGAAACCCAAGCCTCCTGCTTGCTCTGTGGCCTCAGTCATCTTGGTTGGGTTAATTTGCATACTTGCTCCTGATTGGCTGGTGGGTGTGGCTTGTGGGTATAGTGGAGGTATGGTAAATTTGCATATTACTCTTCTATTAGATAGGAGATATATATATATATATATATATATATATATATATTTATTTATTTATATATATATGTGTGTGTGTGTGTGTGTGTATATATGACAAGGAAACAATACCTGTCTTCAATAAAGGTTAGCAACTGTCCTTTTATTTCTTTGGTGATTATATTTTCTTATGTAAATAAGTGTTGAGTCCATTTTCCACATGTCTATTTGGTATCTAATGATGTCATAACTTTATATAAATTATAGATTTTATATAGAATATATTAGTTCATCTGTTTGTCCTTGCATCCCCACTGCTGGTGGTCTTATCTTACATTTTAGTTTAAGCAGCTTGACTAATGATATTTAAATGGCTGTCCAACAGGTATCACAATTTTTCTTCTAATGTTGACATATGGACTGCAGCTAGTCAATCCCAAAGAGATACAGACTTGGAACTATTTATAATGCTGCAGGTGTAGATGTGTTTACAACTGACAATAAATTAAAATATGTTGGGAATAACTATTCCTTTGAATACCATGAGAGTGAATTTTATTTGCATGATTCATTACTCATGCAGAATTGCCCACAGCTGGATCATGAGCATCACTTAACTGAATAAAAATTGTCCTTTAATATTAAACTTTGCTAGGGCATAAAAATGGCCAATCGTGGTTGATTAATGAGATAAATCATAATGGTTTTACCTGAAAGGAACCTTAAAGATTTTTTCCTTCATCATCTCACTTTAGGTATAAAAAGAAAGTGAGGCTCAGAAAAACTAGGAGATTATCATAACGTCAAAAAAATGGTGAGGTCCAAAACTAGCACATAGTTCTCCTTGATTTCCAGTCCAGTTTTTTTTTTTTTTTTTTTTTTTAATATTTGCAACATTATCAAGGTACCTCAAGTGGAATATCCACATTTGTTAAAATTAATTCCAGAACTCATATACTTATTAAAGCTCCATTCTCACTATAATCATATATCTAAGGAAAGCTGATAAAAATTCTGAACATACTGAGGAAAGCGAAATCATCTTATTCCTGAAAAAAATTCTGTTTCTACACTCTAGAGAATTTGTCATGTTATGGAGATGACTCATTATAAAATAAGTCTTCCAGTGGCTAAACAATCAAAAGCAGTTATTAATGACTTAATCTGGAGAAACAAAATTAGAATGCACAAGATTAAAAACCAAAATATAAAGCAGCTGTTGCAACTAAATTTTTTTAAATAAACAAATGTCTCTGGTCAATATATAGTTTTGGTGCATTTAGTTTAAACATGTTCTTTGTTTTTATTACATGAAGGAAATTTCCGTAACTTCTTTGAAATCGTTGAAATAGTTTCATGATAGAGTGTGATCATGGGAGAAATCTTAAGTGCATGTTAATATAATCATTGAACTGTACAGAACCAGGAAAAATCATAGGCTATAAAATGGCCAGCTAGGGTTGCAAACTGTCCAAAGATTATGACTTAGAAATTGGGAATTTTGGGATTTTTTTTAACTGATGGCCAATTAAAATCTTGCTCTCACAGTCTCAGGAGAAAGTAACTATAATTATCTGTGTTATTCCTTTATTAGCATTTATTCTTTAAAGCTTTTTAGGGAACCATCAACTCATAATTCACAATTTAATTACTTGAATTCATATCTTCTCCTTTTTAGATGAGACAAAGATTCTTCTTAGATGTTTTAGATAAGATTAGAATACCAAACTTATTCAAACGCTTACCAACATATAATTTTTCTACCTTTATTCTTTAAAATAAGCATTGTCTTTGGTCCCAAAATGACAGGACAAATAACATCAGAGCTCACCATTAAGAGCCTTAAACTTCTGCAAATGCCTCAGAAAAATTAGTGCCTTGCCCAAGTTCACATAATACAATGCAAATACAGATTATGTATCATAGAATTGTACACTTGAAACTTATATAATCTTTTTAATCATTATCAGCTCAATAAAGTTAATGAAAAAGCAAAAACAAAACAGAAACAAAACTATAACTGAATCCTCAACCCTGAACCCAGGGTTATTTCTACTATACCATAGAGTCTCTACCAACTGAAAAGGGACTTAAACAGTACTGCCTTTTAGTGTTATTTCCATCAAGATTTTATATTCTTTGGAGATATTTTGCATATGGCCTGCTTCAGTCATTCAAATGTAAACTTAGAAAAGGAATTTTCTTCCATTTGAAGCCACATTGTTCATCTGTTTTAGCTTTAAAGAAGCCAGCAGGGAATGCAAACAGAGCTGTTTGAAGTCCAGAAAAGTTCCCAATGAAGCTCAGTGCTGTCTCCTTCTTAAGAAATAATGAACATTTACATTTTTGAAATAGTTGAAGTCTTGGGGGGAAAAAACGAAGCCATCATATTCTGTTGTTGGGGATGGATAGTCTAATGACACATAATTGTAATCATGATGACACTAATAAGGATAAATCCTGATCTGATGATGGGCTGGAAACACAAAGCAATGGGCTTTGGATAAAAGAAAACACACAGAAAATAGACAGTTTATAGCATTCTGAGGAACACAGGTGCCTTCACTTAGTCTGTTTTCTGGGCCTACATAGAAACATCAAGTGAGAAGTGACAGATGCTGCCTCTTTCCTGCTGCTTTTTAAAACTTACTTTTCTCTTTTTCAGAAAGAAGTGCTGGCATTCTTGCATAGTCTAAACAGCATCCTTCTGTCAAGCTTATTTAGCATAAGACTTTAGAGATACTACCATGACTATGTGACTATAACATTGAGTCAAGGTCGTTTTCTTCTGTTGCTCCCTTTATGTTTATTTCTATAATTATCATAAAACCTTGCTAATACCCTTTGGAGAGTTTTCTTTTTCCTAATTTTGTTTTCCACTACTTCATGTATGCTTGCCTCTCTCCATTAAAATGCACCTTTATATCATTTTCATTCTCACTTATATCTCCTCTGATCTTTTACTGATGACAGTCCCTATAATGTGATGAGTTTTCCAGGCAGTAGCCATCCAATACACCTTTGTATGTTGCTTCAACTTGTGCTGTGTTAGTCATATTTTTGTAGCACACTTTTAGTGGTTTAGATATATCTGATGTTGGGATGCACCTTAAATCAGCATTTTAGAGCACTATTTATTATCTATCATCTTATAAATTTCTGAGAAGAATGTAATTTTAGAATAGTTTTTTTTTTTAACTTTAGAAACTCTAGAAATGTTCCACATCTATAAACCACACTTCTCCCAATGTGTTCCTAAGTGTTATTTTGACATATAGGGTGTTTTTCATTCAGAAGTTATCTACAACCTACCCACCTGCTCATATGTGCCAATGGAAAAGATCCAGGGAAATTCTTTCCCCTTTTAATTTTTATCAAGTTTTTCTAGAATGCCAAAGACGTTACAAAGACTGTTCCACATACTAGGAAAAGGAGCTGGAGAATGTAAGACACAGTAACAGACTATTCAAGTCAGGAAATGCTTCAGTACTCACTAATGCATTATAGAAATATTAACTGGAGATTAGATGAAATGCAAACCAAGAAAGTGTAATTAATTTCCTCCTCCACTCTTTCCAAACAACCTCAAAATCAGCAACAAAAAACAACAACAAAACAGATGGGAAAATCCTTAGAATCTAATGTAATTAAAGTAGTGGATCTCTAAGGAAAAGTAAATAAACCTGCTGGACATGTGGCAAAGATACAGTTATGATCCAGACCCTCATTCTTCAATTGATTCAAAAGACAAGGTCATTAAACTCAGATTTTTGAGAGATGATAGGATTAAAAACAAATAATATCCTAAAGCCTATATTCTAATAATAAAATTATCTAAATCAAAGATAATTTTCAGCAAAAACAACCAACAAAATATGACCTCCTATTTTTTTTTCATTTTGAACAATTCTATAGAGATAGTTTCTGCTATAGTTTCCTGTAACTCCAATCTTCACTTTTCCCCTTTAATGTTAGAAGGAATAGTGAACCAACAACTTCACTTGGTCTACTGCAGTGGTCAGCAAACTGTGGCTCACGTGAGCCGCAGTTTGCCGCTCTGTTGACTAATGAGTTTGCTGACCACTGGTCTACTTCAGGAAAATTGCCAGCAATCAAACACCTGGAGGTTAAAGTTAGCCCCTCCATAATCCGTCCACTGATTCCAGCCCATTGTATATCTCTATGTTGCAGAATGTCAACTGTATGGGCTTTGACATTGACCTTACACACATCTCTGAAATAACTATTAAATCAAACTCAGTATTCAATAAATATGAAAAAAACCATCTAGGAGACATGAAAAATAACCTGCAGACTGCAAAAGAGGGGCGTATATATGCTGGGAGGGGAATGTGCAAATATTTCTTTTGAAGTGGTTATTTAATCAATTAAAACAATATTTTGAAAGTATCTGTAAAATTGCTGAAGGAAAAATAAATATTAACCAAAGAAGAAAATCTCAGGTGAAATAAAAAACTATAATTGACCAAGTTCTACTGTCACTTAAACAAGTGAAATGCAGAATTAACTTGGTAGATAATGAATTAAAGGTGATAAATGAGGGAACTTCAGTTGTAATGAGATAACAAAGTATCTATACGTATAAAGCCTAAGCAACCATTCAACCAGTTGAGCGTTCCACTGGAAGCTGTGATGTGCACTGACCACCAGGGGGCAGATGCTCCAACCTGGAGGTTAGCTTGCCGCTGGGGTCTGGCCAATCAGGACTGGAGCCCTCCAGGAACCCTCCTACAGTCCCTCCCTGGCCCTTATTGTGCATTCGTGAGGTCCCTTGGCCTGGCCTGCACCCTCTCGCAATCTGGGACCCCTCAGGGGATGTCAGAGAGCCAGTTTAGACCTGATCCCCGCAAGCCAGGCCGTGGGACCCCACCAGTGCATGAATCCGTGCACTGGGCCTCTAGTGATTATGTAACAGACATGAAATGGTCGAATAGATAAATATAACCTTTCAATAATAATCATTTTCAAAGAAGACAACAGCAAATAGACTAGTAATGATAATCACAGATGAAAAAAATTGCTTATAAATTTGATTATTGAAAGGCCTTACCTGTCCAATTCTTAAAATATTAAGCAGAAATAAATATGAATTTGCATGTTTCAAATATTTATTTCAAGATAAGAAATATTTCAAATCCCCACAGGGAATGAAAGGTTAATTTTACTATTGTTAGAATCAGAATTGCTTTAAAAATATTATCTGAAAAAAATAAATTTATTAATCTAATGTAGATTTTAGGAGAAAATGGTGTGACTTATTAATTTACTATGCATCATCTCTGATATTTTCTTTCACTAGATTTTAAAAGAAACACTTAATTTTAAAGAGAAATTACTTTTTAAAGAAGTTTTAGGTTTACAACAAAATTGAGAATGAGGTACAGTGTGCTTTCCTATATGCATATTATCAACATCCACGCATCAGAATGGTACAGGTTTTTATTTTATTTAATTTTACCAAGAATTAACCTACTTTAATAAATCATAATAACCTAAGACCATAATTTAGTTTCCAACTTTCCCAGTAAAATTTTATAATTAAAAATTTTAGTGTAGATATACTATTTTGCTGAATTCCCACCCCCCTGCAAAAAAAAAGTTACCAATTAATTTACATCTATTTTTCCAAAGTCCTATAAGGCATATAATATTATCAAACATCAATGGGTAGTCTAGCATAATTCTCTCTATAAATAACAAGTGGTTTCTAGTAAAATTAAATCTAAGGCTGACTTTGTTATAACAGTGACTATCATTACTTTCTCTTCATGACAGAATTCTGTCTTTCAACACCATAATTTAAGGCCATCTCCACTGTCAAGATAACTGCAACCACCAAAATAAGAAAAACATTCATACTTTTCTATGCTTTAATACTTTACGGAACCATACTAATTACATTGGACAGTTTTCCCTTCATTCAGGCATTTGTTTATGAGCTTGTTAGATGGAGGAAGACCATGAATTTTAACATCTACATTTCCCAACTATCTAACCCAGTGCCTATTATTTACTAACTACTCAATTGTGCTGAGAGAATGTCTAAAATAAGTTAATAATTATTTTATGGCAATAATCCAAGACAAAGACAAACAGCAACACACTTGTAACAATGCAAGGTGGATTCCTTACATGTTGAGGTGAGGGAGAACACACATGATGGTAACATGGGTTGTCTCTGTAAAAGAGTGTTAGAAATAATTTGTTATAGGATTTGGGCTGTGGTCGGGTGATTTGAGGAGGATTTAGAGAAGTGGAGGTTTACTCTAGATTGGATGCTGTCAGAAAGTGGGGGAGATTCTATAACTCGGAGTTAAATAAATCACCCGTAGGAACGAGAGAATAGAATAAGAATAAAGTAATTGGAAAGAAGTAGCAGTCACGCATTTTGGCTGAATGATGGACATTTGATATTTTAGTGGGTGGTTGAGGAAATATTTTATCTCTGCTTAGAGAAGAAAAAAATATGTAATGGTGTTTCATTCTCTCATTTTATCATGAACTCAAGAAACCTTTTCAAGGTTAGTATTCTGTGAGATTATTTATGTCTAATAGGAGAATGACATGACCCAGGTGTGAGCGTCAGGCCAGCTTCTGAATGTCAGGAGATACTCTTTTGTTCTTTTAATTTACTTCAATCAATCATCCTAAAAGTTAGATAATTATAATATAAACTAGTGGCCCAGTGCATGAAATTCATGCTGGGGGGTGGGGGGGGGGCATCCCTCAGCCCAGCCTGCACCCTCTCCAATCGGGGACCCCTTGGGAGATGTTCAATTGCCAGTTTAGGCCTGATCCCAACCAGCAGTCAGACATCCCTCTCATAATCTGGGACTGCTGGCTCCTAACCACTCACCTGCCCGCCTGCCTGATCACCCCTAACTTCCTCTGTCTGTCTGCCTGATTGCCCCCAACTGCCCTCCCCTGCCGACCTGATTTCCCCTAACTGCCTCGGCCTCAGCCCCCACCACCATGGCTTTGTTTGGAAGGAAGTCAGACATCTGGAAGATGGCCGGTCAAATCGGTCTAATTAGCACATTACCCTTTTATTAGTATAGATAGATTATATTGAATAGGATTGCTTAAATGGTGGGAAAAGCCTTTTTCAGCAGGAGGAGATGCTCTTGGCAGACAAAAATATATAATCCCTATATCTGGACTGATAGCCAACCATATGCACTATGCTGCCAAACCGGTCATTAAAAAATTTAACCACTTTCTTACACCTTATACCAAAGGGTGGCTGTTGCCCTTAAAAACACTCCTCAGCCCCCACCTTAGGTTCTGCCTTCCCAGTTCACTCAGATTCGGTTCTGATTGGTCAGTTTCTATGCCAGTCAGCGTCTCTGGGCCTGATCAGAGAGGCTGGGATGATCAACAGCCACCCCAGCCTGCTGGTGAGTGGGCTGAACTGCTGATCTCTCGGGGAAAGAGAGGTGCGGCTGCTGGCGAGGCCCGGAGAGAGAGAAGCTCTGATCAGCCTCACCTCTCTCTCTCCCCAAGAGATCAGCAGTTCAGCCCCCTCTCCAGTCCCTGCCCACCGTAGCCTGCTGTGCATCAGCCTGGCGATTGGTCGAGCCTTCGGTCGTTTTGGACATTATGGACCCTGGGTTTTTATATATTAGGATTGCAAACTACTTACAAATGAGGATTTTACATCAAAGAGCCTGTAAAATATTTTACGGACTATATTGTTGAATGGTGATTATATATAAAATGTAACTTACTATAAATTTTGTGGGTAAATATTCACCTCTGCCTGCTTTAAATAAAAAATATGAGACATCATTAATAGATGTGTTTGGATGACAAACTATATATGTTTGATTTACATTTTTCAAATACATTTATGCATAGAAGTAAAAGCATAGAAGGAAAAAGTGAGTAAGGGAAACAAGTTCAGGATATTACCAAAGACAAAATAAGTTGTAGCAAATCATGTTAAAGTCACCATATCTTATTAAACATTATCAATGTGTAAAAAATTAGAGATAATAGGTACATAACCAAACTTAAATGGTTTTGATTATTTCTTTACAGAACTATCTCAATGACTTAATTTTATAGTATCTCATAACTTTTATTGTACCTAAATAAAAAATGGCAATAGCCTTCATATATTTTCAGACTTTTGTTTCCAACCAACACTAAATTTATTTGTATATGCACTCCTGATACATACTGAATACTCAATGAGTTATATGCTTATTCAAAGAAATGTTTCTAATTCAAAGTCATTTTCTCCCTATCAATATTTGTCCAGTACTTCTTTCTATATGCTATAATTCTTATCTATGACAATGCACAATTTAAATAACTAAACAAATTTAACTTACCATTCTTTCAAAAAAATTTATAGTTTATTGATTTTTTCAGTCAGAGGAAGGGAGAGGGAGAGAAACATCTATGTAAGAGGACAACATCGGTTGGATGGATCCTGTACACCCTCTACCAGAGATTGATCCTACAACCTAGGCATATGACCTGACTGGGAATCAAACTGGCAACTGCCTTGGCCACAGGACTATGCCCAACCAACAGAGGCACACCAGCCAGGGTTAAGTTATCATCCTTAATTACACCAGAATTATCTTAGTTACCTACACTTAAATCTATTTATTGTTGTGAGGTCATTTTCCCCCTCCTCAATATTTATAGTCTGTCATATTGATTTCCATTGCATAGTTTTAAGAACTTGATTTCTAGAGTTTGCCCAGATTTGACTTCAAATGTATGAATTCCAACTCCATTACTTACTAGCTCTTTGAATTTTCTATGTACAAATGGAATATCTGAAAAATGGAAGCAATTAATATCTGTTTACAGGATGGTTGCATGGTGTAATTGAGATACAATAGGTAAAGCACTTAAAACAGTGCTGGCACATTGTGTAAACCCTCAAAAATGTTCTTAATAGTAAAGCTGCACTTTTTGTATTTAAATCTGACTCAATTATTTCTCATTCTATGTGTTGTAGTTATTTCTTCTATTATTTTGCTCACTCTATCCCCTACTTAACCACTACCTTTCAATTAATCCTTAATTCTGCATCCAGAATAATCCTCCTAAAATTATAGTCATTTTACAACATAAGTCAAATGATTACATAATTTATAAGAAACCATAAATTACTTTCCTTTCCAAGAAACTATTCATAGATAAATGATCTTTAATCCCAAGCCTCAAACAATTCAACTTCATTTGTTCATTCACTCACTTAATATTCATTGAGCACCTACTATGTGAATATTTTATCTGCTCACTATTTCCAAAATATTTCCATGTGATTTCTTTATATTTTTTCTCATGATGCTTCCAACCTCTAATACCCTACTCTCTTCATATTACCTTATTTTTTATTTAGTATGGCTTTCTTGAGTAATACAGGATGCGAACTCACATACTGTTGAAACTTCATAGCATTTAATATTACCTTTCTATTACTTTCTCTCTGCCTTGATTTTTTTTTTTTTGGCCTAACCATTCTATGATAAACTGACCTAAGCAAATATGGTCATAAAAAACTATTAGGTTATTTAAAATTTTCAAAATATGTAGTTAATTTTAGCTATTCCCTGCAATTTCATTTCAATGTTTTGAATAAGTAATTCTCAGAATAAAGTCTGGCACAATTACAGGTAATTACTAGACGAATGTTTATTAGTATGTGGCCACAAACATTTTATACAACACTAGAGGCCCAATGCACAAAATTCATGCAAGGGGCTCATCCCTCGCAGCCCTGACTTCGTCCAGAAGGTCGTCAGGAAGGTTGTTCCACTATTCGGCTGTTTGGTTGATTTGCATATTATACTTTTATTATTACAGATATTTAGTAAATTACAGGTAAACTTTAGGTGTTAGCAATTTATATGAAACTAGAGGCATGGTGCATGAAAAATTGTGCACTCAGGGGATTCCTCAGCCCAGCCAGTGCCCTCTTGCAATCCAGGAGCCCTCGAGGGATGTCCAACTGGATGGCTTAGACCCTTCCCCCAATCGCTCCTCCAATGCCACCTGATCACCGTCCGTCTCCTCCCTCTGCCCGCTGGCACCTGCCTTGGCTGGCCTGATGCCGCCTGCTCGCTGGCCCTGTCCCCCACCGACCAGCTGTTCCACCGTTGGGTCGATTTGCATATTAGCTTTTATTGTATAGGATGTTCATGCCAGACATATGCAAGTAGTTTCTAGAAGGTTTTTTGGAAGGAAACAGGAATGAGGTTTCCCTAGATTTTTAAATATGTTTATTTATTTATTTACTTATTTTTATTTCACAGAGGAAGAGAGAGAGAGAGAATCATTGATCTGCTGCCTCGAGCAACGCCCCCCACCTGGTATCTAGCCTGAAACCCCTGTATGTATCTTTTAGTCTGCAGCCAACGCTCTATCCACTGAGTGAAACTAGCTAGGACTAGATTCTTCAATTTTACTTAAGCAAAGATCGGAAGTGTCTGTAAATTATTTTAGCTAATCCACATTTATTTAATGTTCTTAATTTCACCAATGAAAGTTCATTTCTAATAATAATTATACTAAATATTATGCTTTTAATTAAAAAAAAAGAAAAGAATATTAGTGAACAAAATCTGAGATGTTGAGATATGGAAAAAAAATGATTATTTTAGCCTGCTTTAGATTGTGACATATATGATATCTTTATGCATGGAGCATGCATTTTGAGGTAGAACAATGAATGTAGAGTAAACTGAAAACTAATACTTAATATTACATAATATGTCTTAAAGTAAATTGTAGGCATTGAAACACAGTCAATTGCAATAAAATATACATTTATAAAAGATAAAAGCTATACATTTCTGTTTTGTGTTAGCATTATTAATTACTGCCTAACAGAATTAGTAATCTAATTAGGTACTTATCTAGCTTTTGAAGTGGATTGATAAAAATGGCATAAAAATCTAATAAATACAATTTTTCCATACTAACCATCTTAATGGTGTCACTGGCATTTTACTCCTAAAACAAGTTATGCAAACTACTAATCTGAAGGTTTCTCCTAGCCTAAAGCTTTGGATCCCTATTAAAGATGTTTGCTTTGAGTGGTATCTTAGCTTTCTTAAGTTGCTCTACCTCCTTTCACCAAATTCTTAATTTTTCTAATTTGTGTTTTTTTCCAAATTCTATGCAGTCGCAATATTATTATTTCAGCAATATATCTGAGATATATATCGTGAACCTGAAAATAAACATGTTATTTCAAAGAGAAGATAATAAAATCTGCCATAGTACTCATGAATTTATCTACTTTCCCCATTAATTTTTAAACTTTGATTTATATAAATTTGAGACAATTTTATTAGTTACACATATATTTAGAATTGCCATTTTGGTGGGTTAATTTTTTATATTATAAAATACCCCTCTTTGTATCTTATCAGGACTCTTGTATTAAAATCTACTGGCTTTGTTTTGAACAGCTTTAAGAACTGTGAAAAAAAGTGTTTTAATCCTCACCTGAGGACATGCTTATTGATTGGTTACCTTCCTGTAAGTGTCCTGACCTGGAACCAAACCAGCAACTTTTTGTTGGTGTATGAGATGATGCTCCAACCAACTGGGCCACCCGGCCAGGGTAAGATCAAAGTTGATGTAATTATATTCTTTCAAATCCAATGAGACTGTAACTCAAATACATGTATAGTACACTTAATAATATATAAGTACCTACTTTACTTTTAAAATTACATATTAAATAGCAAAAGTCAGGTGTATAAGTAGTGAAAATTATATGTTTCAGTCGCAAAGTTAAGGTCACATTAGCATTTTTAACCTAATAGTAGCTATTAAATATATGCCTAATAATCATCTAATTTGGAAATAAAAGTGTAGATTATAACACATAAGAAGTCCATTTTATTTGAAATGTATTTTCCCCTAATGCAAGCATGGGAGCAAGTTAAACACATATTTAACATAATTAGTAGTTTCAACTGCACTTGAAAAAATAAACAAAAATTAAACCAAGTATTTGGAAGTCTAAAAATTATGTAATTGGAAAGAAACGAAAATGTTATGACTATGTTGTTAAACAACTTTACTTTTAACCATATGAGATAGGCCTATGTTCATCATTGCACAGCTCATTTGGTTTGGTTATTGATTTTAATTGTGAAATTAAAGAAAAAAACGGTAACATTCTAGGTTAATGTATTTCCAAGCATAGGGAAAAGCCTAACCAAAATTCAGTTATAACTATAATTAATGGAAAGAATATAGATCGTCATTGGAAAGCACAGAAAGCATGGTTTTACTCTAACATTTGCAATTTTCTTTACCTAATCCTGTAAATATTCCGCAAACTTCTTAGAAAAAAAATGGCTTGGAGAACCACTACTCATCAATTACCTGTAAATATCAGTTCCTGATGACAATGTTGAATGACAGGAACACTTATTCATTGCTGATAGGAATACAAAATGGTATAACCACTTTTAGAGACAGTTTGGCAGTTTCTTTCAAAGCTAAACATGATCTTACCATGTGATCTATAAATTGCACTCCTACATATTTACCCAACTGATTTGAAAATGTATGTCTACAAAAACCTGCACATGAATGTTTATAGCAGATGTGTTCATAATCATCCCAAACTGGAAACAACCATGATATCCTTTGATAGATGAGTTAATAAAGTGTTCCATTTCCACTCAAAATAATATTATTCAGCAATAAAACTAAAGGATTTATCAAGCCAGGAGAAGACATGGATGAATCTCATATGTATATTGCTAAGTGAAAGAAGCCAGTCTGAAAAGGTCACATACTCTCTAATTTCAATTATCTGACATCCTGGAAAAGACAAACTATAGACATGGTAACAAAAATCAGTGGTTTCAAAACACAGAGCACTCTTTAGGGCAGCAAAACTATTTTGTATTACACTATAATTGTGGAAACATAATACTATTTATTCTTCAAAGTTCCTAAAACTTTTCAGCACCAAAAATCAACCTTAATGATATGTATTCATAAAAAAACATAATTTAGGAACTCAGGGGAATCCAAGGACGGATTATAATATGTTTTAAAAACTTTATTTATAAATGTAAAAAAATACTCAATAAAGGTTGTAAAAGAGCAAAGTGCTTATCTTCACTTTGTAAATGAGTGCAGTTGGTAAGACTTAAGGCAAAGAAGCTACATATAAGCAATGAGTATATGGAATATCTTTGTACAAACTTCATAATTTTTCTGTAAATCTAAAACTGTTCCTACACCCACAAAATATTAGGAATACTTCACTTAGTTAACAATATAATGGATAAAGGAAGTTCCCATATATTTGAAGATTACTACATTTAGAGAATGAATTGTTGAATACTGAGGCTGGATTGGCTGATATCCAAGGATCCAAACACCAAATAGCTTTGTCATCGTCAAAATGAGAGCAGACTGTGGCCAGGTAATAAATGGCCAACATCCAACTCATAGTTAAACTTCTGGGTTCATGAACCCACATAGTGATCATTCCCTCCATTTCCAAATGTATAATCGTCTTGGCTAAACTTGGTAGTTAACAGAACACTCAGCTTGGTTCTTGGATATGTACGATAAGAGCCATCATACTAGGGAAAGCTAAATGAAATCCTCTGAAACTTCTTCACTAAGTTGGTATATCAATAACAATATCACCAGCCACAACTTCTGCCATAGAGTAAATATTAATGGAATAAAGAAAAATACCCATAGCATCATCTCAGTAGATTCTGTTGAAGTATTGGACAAATCCAACATTTGTTTCTGAGAAAGCACCCAGCATGAGTCTCTGCCTATGCACTGACAGCTACATAAAAATCCACAATGTCTCAAATTTCAGAACTTTTAGGAACTCTAACTCATTAATTTTCTATAATATAGTTTTCCCTCAATTGCACACTTTAACACCTACATTTTCAATGAGCACAAAGCTTTTAATGCACGCCGAGTTTGCTAAATAAGGCTGCATTTTTAAAATTTTTTATTTATTCTTTTTTTAGAGGCAGTGGAAGGAAGGGAGAGGGAGAAGGATAAACAGAGAGAGAGATGTGAAAGAGTCACAACCATTGGTTGCCTCCAGCATGTGCCCTGACTAGGCCAGGGATCAAACCTGCAACCCAGGCACATGCTCTTGATCGGAAATCGAACTCTCAACCCTTCAGTGCACAGGCCAATGCTCCAACCACTCAGAAAACTGATCAGGGCAAGGCTTTTTTTTTTTTTAAAGTATTTGACTATATATTCAAAACAGTGTTTTTGGTAAGTGAGATGGCAATTTAACAAGCGAATAGAAATACCAACTTATGACAAAGAAGTCCATTGACACATATTGTCATGTCCTAAGGCCTAAGACATTGTAGAAAAAAAAAACACTCTTAAAAATTAACTTCATAGCTGAGTATAATGTATAGAGCCATGCACAATGGAGACATAATTATATTTTTCCTTTGAAAACATTATGTATATTGATAGTTCAATATTAAATATATGTGAGAGATTTCTCTAGACTTGCCTGATCATTGTTATGCATTAGATTCCAGTTCCTTTTGAGTGGCAGCAGTCTAATTAATTGCTGTTCATGACTCATAACTATCAGATACTGGGTTTCATCTGAATCAATAGTTAATAAAATTCATAAATCTTGCAGAATGTCAGGATTCTGAGAAGCACTACTATTCTTGCATAATTTCTACCCTTTGTGAAATATAGATTACTTGAAGTGCTGCTCATATTAGTACTTTTACTAATATCTTCATTTAATTAACTTTTATTGAGCATAATCAGGGAATCTTGCTATGTATTTGGCCAAAAAGTACATCTTTATTACTGAACTGCTTGCTCAAATGATTCCAAATTAGAACTGAAAGCGACCCTACAGTGATTCCTATGTGTCAGGAAATCTGTTGAGAGAAAAAGTGGACTTTAGTGTCCTCATTCTACCCCTCAGGAAATAAGCCTTGAAAGTTTAGGTGACCCCAAAGGTTATACAGCTAGTGGTTGCAGAGGCAGAGTCAGAACGCAGGTCTAATGCTATTTCCACCAAAATAGCCCTTAAAAGCGGAAGAAGAAGGACAAAGGGAAGTCAGGAAGATGTAAAGTCTGAGAGACTTGACCCACTGAGACTTGAAAATAGAGAGGGCCATGTGGACAGCATGAGGAAGAGGTGAATTCTGCTAACAACGAGTGGTTTTTGAGGAGGACACCAAGCCCCAGAAGAGAACTGCGACTTGGTCCAACATCTTGATTTCAGCCTTAGGAGACCCTGGTTACGGAACCAACCATGCCTGGGCTTCTGAACGATAGAAACTGAGATCAGAAGTGAATATTGTTTTAAACAGCTAAGTTTGTGACAACCTGTTATGAGACAGTGGAAAGTGATTTATTTATTCTGTTATTTCTACTGTTTGATGCATGAATATAACATTTCTCCTCAGTGGTTCCTTGTTCATCACCTCAAAGATTGGGCCATCAAGGAAGGTGGGGTTCTGCTTGACGGGTGGATCAAATGTGGAGCATAAAAGAGAGAGTTAGATAAACAGCTTTTAATAACTAATTTAGCCACTTGTAGCCTGTGCGTCTTTAGTCAGATCTCTGTCTTGCAGACATGGCTAAAAGCTGAGAAAATATACAACCTGATTATCTTGTAGATTGTGAAGATAAGCAGAAAAAATATTTATGAAAGCAAAGCATACATCATATTCCAATCAAAGACAAAATTCTAAATGAAGAGGTTGGAAGAGGAATAAAAGAGGTCCTAAAAATGTCTTTTCTATTATAGCCTTTGCAAGAAATCTTGACTGCTGTAGAATACAGGCTTCCCACTGAGATATCTATATACACCATTTTTTTAGGAGAGCCTGGCTCTAATTTCAAAAAGTCAGGACTAGCTTAACCTATGTCCTCTATTGAGACTATGATTAGTAAACTGTTTTCTCTTTTCAGCACACTAGAAAATATGCACCGGTTCTATCTAATATGACATCTACCTCTTCACTGCTATTTGATGGTTGAGAGTTAGGTAAAAAGTTTGCTGGTCACATTCACAACTCACAACCTTTACTACTCACAAATAAAAGCATTCAGACATACCTTTCAGGAGGAAGGTGTTGGCATTTGCTAGTCTTATTACAAATATTTATCCTATCACTTTTTTAAGGAGTAACTTTGTATTGGCATAGTCATCCCTTTCCTTGTTAAACTGATGGGGAAGCAGTAATGTTTAAACAATAATAAAAGTTGATTTCTACTATCCTAGTTTCGCTGTGATAGCAGAGGTTGGTAGCTCAGTGACATCACAACCACCTGACTTTGTTTTAAGGCGACTCTAAAACAAGTGCTGCTCTTCCAACATTTAGACGTTATTCACTGATCAGCTATGGTGCACAAAAAATAGATAAGAAATTGTATGTTTTTTTTAAAATATCTATAAAATAGGTATGATAATAATACTTAATATTGGTCAGGGTTTAGCTAGAGATATAAGACATATTAATTGGCTTACACAGTTGTGGGGTGGCTAGACATATATTAATTCAGTAGGGCAGGCAAACTTTCAGGCATCAGCTGTAGCTTCTGTCCACAGTGGAATTTATTCACCATTAGGGTGGCTATGGCTTTCTCATTAGAACCTCTTAACTGATTCAGGTCCAAGCAATGTGTCAAAAAGTAAAGCAACAAAATAAGAGTTTAAGTGAAAAATTTAACTCAGGTTATCTGGATCAGTATTTCATATGCTTGGATACCACATTTCCGATGTCTAATCTATAATAATAAAAGTGTAATATGCTAATTAGACCAGACATCCTTCCGGACATCCTTCCAGATGAAGCTGGAGGGAAGCCTGGGTCCCAGATGCCAGAGGGAAGCCGGTGCTGGCAGCCAGGGAAGGAAGGCCTACTCATGCACGGATATTCGTGCATCAGGCCTCTGGTAATATATAAGAAGTTACTAAAGTGTTCCAGTGAACAAGTAAGGACAGTAAAATGTAACTGTGACAAAATTTTTAATGGTAGCTTAGTTGATAGCTGGTAATATTTGGCCCATAACCACAAAAGCTATATTGGCAGATTTCTTTTTCCATTTAAAGTTGAATTTTTCAAAGTAGAAGTAATAAAACTTACCAAACTATTTTATTTTAGTTTATTCAACATGCAACCTAGAATTTTAAAAGACCACAGTGTTTTATCTCAGAAATACATTTTTTTAAACTTACAGATGAAATTGCTTGACAATAGAGGAATACCATATATTTCCAAAGAAAATTCTTTGTTTTGGCAGAAGTATTCATTTGATATTTCTGATTTGCAGCTGTAGCAGATATTGAGGTTCAATGCCAGGTTTCCCCTATTTTCCTTGCCTTCAGGCAAAGAGAGCCACGGTGCTCAAGATCATGTTATTAGTGGGGGCAAATCATCTGCAAAGATTGCATGATAAGGGGACATACATGCTTCAATTTGGAGCATCTTTGCTAGGTTACCCCAGGTACCAAATTCTTTGTAACCTTGGTTGACGCCTTTGGTGTGACTATATCACAGAGTACGTTCTCCCTCTGCCTAATTTTGTTTCTTTCATGTTCCCACAGAGAGTACTCCCCAATAAGCTTTCTCCATATAAACCTCTGTGTTAGAATCTGAAATTTGTCTGTAACCTACTTAAAAACTAAAAAGTAAGCCTGTTACCCTCTCGTGGATGCTGAAAGAAGAAACAAGACTCCTGGTTCAGAGGCAAAAGAGGCATTTTGAGAATAAAATCTGAATCAATTTTCCCATTGCCCCCAAATCCAACAATGACACAATGAAGGCCCTGATGGATGCCTACACACACAACCTATCCCCTCATAGAAGAGAAACACCGAGCTTGGGGAATCTATAACAAGCAGTGAACAAGCCTACTCTTTCTACATACACACAACACTGAGGAATGACTAAAAAAGCGGTCAGGGCCTCACAATCTAGGCACAGCCACTAAAAAACGTGCAGAATTGCTCAGGGTTGTTCATTTCCCCTCCTGATACTCTGGATAAGAATTTGCTTCCCAGGAACAGTAATCTATGGAAACAGCAGAGTACTCCCTGAAAAAAAAAAATGGACAGCCCATGTAACTAGTTTTTCAGCACACACTTTATTATTTATTTGTATCAACCTCTAATTGTAGTGTGTATGATGAAACGCTTATAATATGTAGCCTATTTGATAAAGCAAAAGTTGGGCAGCGAAGACGGCTGATCGGAAACAAAAACACGGGTTCGTTTGAAATATGGTTTTGGAAGAAAGTTCCATGAATGGATACCCTGGATCACCAGAAAGACAAAAAAAACAAAACAAAAAACAAAACAAAACAAAACAAAAAGGCCGTAGGGAAAATTAAACGTTCACAGGGTAGCTAGGAGTCAGCACCCACTCAGCGCACGAAACAAAGCCGATACAACAGTTGTCTTAACATTTCTTGAAAAAACATACAGTTGTACTATGGACTAATAAGCATTGCCGTTTGGCCATGGATTGCCTCACTTTTCAGAATCAAAAGTTTATAAAGGTTATTGTTTACCTGAGTGTGCAGATGCCTGAAGGCCATCGTCCCAGCCGAAACCACTCTTATTTTTATTTTTTTTGCCGGAACCAGCCTTTTGTTGCTTACCAAGCAAACCTGGGTCCAATCGAAGCGGTGCCTCGCCCCAGGTGCCTGGCAGGGTGTGGGTAATTGACTCTGGCCCAGGGGCTGCACAGGTGCATCCGCCCCAGGCTAGACGGGGACGGAATGCGCATGCGCCCTGTGATTCTCTCCCTTCCAGAACTCGGCAGAGCAGCCTGGAGTGAGGGCGGTTTCTGGAGCAGAACGCTGGGGCCTCCGGTGTCACCGTTCCTTTCCGAGACACATCCTGCAGGTCAGTTTATAAATATATAAAAGTGTTCAAGATTGCCTGGTGAGAGTTACCAATCCATCATACTTCCAAAGTGGCAAAAAGCATTAGTAACCATGAAGTTACCTTACCTGTTTTTAATTCTGAGGTGTTTGCCTAAATGTTTCCCACAAGTGAATGAAATGCTTAAGTCTTGCTGAAGCATTTAATCTTATGATCAGTATTTCCTATGTGAAAAAGCAGAAGTAAAATGTGTGAGTTGTTGTTGTTTTTTTAATCTGCAAATCGAATTCCTATTTCTCAAACTAAAACCAGGAAGAATGGAGTACATGTCTTGCATGCTGCTTAGATACTGGTGTTGTAAACAATTTAAAATGTTCCTTGGAAATATGTAGGTCAAAAGTTCTTTTAGGATATTTTTGGAAGAGAAGTATTTTAAAAGGTAAGACTGTTTTCCAGATAAGCAAGAACTTAGTGATATTGTAGAGGGGTATAAATTAAGAGGAAATATGTAACAAACTAGTGGTTAGGATTTCTCATTGGGAGGGGAAGGGTTTGTGAAAAAGTACTTTGAACTGATAAAAAGAACAAATGTTAAAATGAGGCTATGGCTAGCTGCATTATATATGCTCCCACATTTATTATTATGTTTATTTTTTAATCTAAATAGATCAGGCATTCAATGTGTCCTTGTAGATTAAAAAGGAAACCAAAATTTTACACTGTGACTTCACCGGAATCAATATTATAAAATCTATTTTGGATTGGAAAGGGACTTATAATTTTTAATGAGTTAGGATTGAGACCAGGTTTTAATCAGGATCAGGATTAGATATAGCTAAAATAAAATGAGCCCTGTGTGCTTTAACCACATTTTTACCCTTACTTCTAGAATATCCCTGTAACAGAATGTTGGGTGAGACTTTTGTTTGTTTCCAGAACTGTCTAGCAGGGTCCAGAGCTGGACTCAAAGACCTCTAGTATTTGATAGAGACATGAACACAATTTTGTCCAGAACCCCTAATAGAGACCATTCAGAAATGGGAAATCCAGCCCTACCACAATTAAATCACACTCAGTTCTCAGTTTCTTTCAGGAGAATTTTGGAGCTCTTTATTTTTATTGACCAATAAAAATACAAAATCTCCGAGTCCCTGCTCCTAAGCTGAAACAGGGACAGTGTCCCCCCCTTCACCTTTCCATCATGAGGGTATGGGGTGGGTATGCTAACCACTAGACTTATCTAGCCTCTCCAAATATCAAATTTTTGCCCTATGAATTCAAAGGTTCGGGGTTGGCAATCTGTTCAATGCTTCTTTGCCTCTGTATCTATTTTTCCCCCCATTTCTTTCCTTTAAAAAATCTTGCCTCTGCAGACTAGAAATAAACAGACTGTCAAACCACAGAGGGAAGGCAGGGGAGTTTTTTTTGTTGTTGTTGTTGTTTTTTTGAGGGGGTGGGGGCGTGTAAGAAATCAACCAAAGGAGTTGTACGCATGCATATAAGCATAACCAATGGGTACAAGACACTGGGCGGGGTGGGGGGGAGGGCGAGCAGGTGAAGGCATGTACTGGGTGGTAGGGGAGGCAGGGGGAGGTCAATGGGGGAGAAAAAGGAGACATGTGTACTCCTATTTGTAATACTTCAAACAGTAAAAAAAAAAAAGGTTCGGGGTTGGGCTGGGGTCACACAGAAGGGACTTAAGGCTCAGTGCAATCAAAATGATGTTTATTCGAGACACCTGGGCGCAGGTGGTCTGACTCCAGAAAGAGCCAGCAGTGAATTGGGGAGGGAGCAGGCTTTTTATGCACTCAGGGAGAGCTGCAGACAGGGTTTTGGCTTGACACACGTATCAGGTCCATAGTTTTACGGCCTTGTCCTTTGTCTTTCTGCTGGTGCCAGATGTCCTTTTTTCGGGGGGCTGTGCAGGGGTTATGGTCTTCAGGGATTTCTGTAAAATAACCACTCAAGGAGAGCATGTTTGTGTAAGGCTCAGGCTAACAGAATGGCTAACAGAACGAGCTTTCCCTTTGACATTTGTTAGATTTTGTAAGGCTCAAGGACTTGTGTTCTCCAGTTAACCCTTTCATGAATGATTTGAGGCAAGGGCAACAAGGACCTCAAAACTCTCAGCCTAGGGTAAAGCTCTGCTCTGTAGGGGGAGGGTTGAGAAAGGAGCCCCCAAATTATTGGCCACACTCACCAAGAACTTAGGCTCTGCAACTTGGCACTGGGGTTTGGAGGAGAGAAATTCTGATAGCCTGTCCCTCTTGTTGAAATACCATATCCTTTGACTGGCAAGGGAGGGGAGAAGGAGCCCTGTTTTCTGTCTAGATTGGAGCTTCTGTCATCACATTTTTTAAATTCACAACCAAGTGCTATAACTTTAGTAGAGCTAATCAAGTATTTCAAAGGTCAGGAAATAGAAATGAAGAAGGAGGGCCAGCTGCAGGGCTGGAAATGAACCTGGAAAGGTTGTTGGGGAGAGAAGTTTGGGCCAGAGGGACCAGAGCTAGTGGAGGCCAGAGGTTGGCCAACCGCGGCTCATGAGCCCCGGTTTGCCACTCTGTTGACTAATGAGTTTGCCGACCACTGGTGTAGGCTATGCTTATTGCCAGGGGTGGGAAAAGGGGAAGAAAGTCCAGGTCATGGCCAAGTGCCACAGGCTCACTTTTTATTTTTAAACCAAAATTTAGTAGATTTTCTCAAATAAATGTTCTAAATGTTCTGTATGTTCCTGGGACAATTTTCAGACTTTAAACTGTTCTCTTTTTAATACTTTTCACCAGTTATTACCAGAGTTTCCTTGGTCTGCCTCTGCAGAGTTCCTCAACCTGCCATCCAAATATCTAAATTATATAAAAGGATTGGAGAGCAGATTACAAATTTTGAGGGATAGTTGAGGCATAAAATGTATCAACCAACAAAACTGAGCCAGTCAACTCAAAGCTTTTTAAAGTTCTCAAAAACTCAGTCCAAAAGACAGTTTTTATCAGTTGGTCTTGGACATTGCCAAATATATATTTGGCCTAAAATTGTTGATAACAATCTTGTTCTGCTTCAAATACTAATTTACCATAATTAAATTATGAACTATAATTTATGAATTTAAAATTTTCAGTTTATATATATAGCCATCTATGTGCAAGATAGCACAAGAGGTAATTGTGCTATAATACTAAATATTTGGAGTACAGAATTTTTGACCTACCACTATGATCTTAATGACTATGATTCAGAATGATTATTCTTTAAAGTTATATCCTTATCTGGAACTTGTGATTTGATTAGTGATCTCTAAGTCAGTTGGAACTCTAATACCCTTTGATTCCATAAGATAATAGCCTGACATCCAAGCACAAATGTTGAGGAGAGAGTTGGAGATAAGGGATTAGAACTTGACTGAGAGTTCAGAAGTGGAGATTTTAGTAAAGATTTATTATTATTGATTTTGTATTAAAAAACAAACCACCACAAGAATAGGTTTGCTTCTTGTAGAAAGACAAATGAAAGGAGAAAATCCCCAGAAAGACAGAAGTACAGTGAAAATCAGGACATTTTAAAGTCTTTGAACTGAAAGAGAATGTTAAGAGGAAACTTGATCAATAATGTCAAGAGACAAAAATATCCATAACTATTTGGGGGAAAAGGACCTTTGACTTAATAATTCTGTAAAATGTATGATAACAATTTTAAAGAACAGAAAGGATAAGAGTAAGTTTATAGGGAATAAATGAAAACCTAAATAAAGAATTGAACATTTGAATGTAAAATAAAGAGTGGTTAGACTGTATGTTTTGGAGCTTTGATGACATACACATTTAGGGGCAACTAATAATTGCATTACTTGAAGTAATTTCCACAATCCCTTCCCTGAATTGTAAATAAGATTTACTTTTATTTATAATGAATTGTCCTCTCGTATGGTAGAGGGAACCTACTACTAATATTAATATAATTCTTGGATTTGGTGTATAATTTATTTTTACTACGACCATGTTTTTATGGATAAATAGTATTCTAGCACACCTCCTTTAACTTGTTTTAGATTGCATTTCATTTTTCTTTATGTAATTGAATCACTTATCATTTTACATGTAGTTATATTTGAATGTCTATATATAAAAATAATCAGGACATAGATTTGATTATTTTTTCCTGGCTATGAACAGGACATCCAAAATACTATCATGATTTTAAAAGAACATGCCACATACTACAGATTAATTTAAAAAGTATTCAAATGTGTGTAACTTTTATTATTCTTTCTCAATATTCCATTCCTAAATTTGTCATTTGCCACACCCGATCTGTTGCTAGGCTCTAACACGCCTACAGTTTTTCTCAGTCCTCTCTTTGGCAAGATTTCGTCTAAATGCAAGTACTGATATAAAACTCCAAATTACTTCACTGATTTTTTTTTTTTTTTAGTGAAACATCATCTTATTGATTCTGAGAACTTGTTCCATTTTCAGTGGCTTACCGAGAAGAAAATTTATTCTTTTATGGCGATAATCTTTACATCTTTCTTTAAGTTGGAGAAGATATTATGTAGGAAAGAGGCAAGATCAGTCTTTAAGCATTTGAAGTGCTATCAGATGGGCAGGGGAATATTTTTCAAAGGGTAGAACTGGGACCATTTTTTGGCTAAGCTAAGGAGCTTTATAACAATGTAAGGAATAGCTTATGAGAGTTAAAGCTTTCTCTGAAATTTGCTGATGGATCATCTGTCAAGCACTCTCTAGAAGGAACTCCTGTGATAAGCAAGAGGCTATGTCAGATATTGGTTATCAGAATTCTCATATAGCTTTGGAACTTTGAAATGGTAAGTGTTTATGTGTGAAAGAGCATGTATATAACTTTACAATCTTAATTACATAAAGATGGAAGCTTGGTTGTATAGATACACCTGGTGGACCTAGAAGGACATGTCCACTAGTAAACTGCTTGTGATTATAGATTACTTTGTCATTTGCTTCTTGTGTTTTTTCACTTATTATATGCACATGTTAACATTTTAAAAAAGGTATTTTTATTGATTTCAGAGAGTAAGGAAGAGGGAGAGACAGAAACATCAATGATGAGAGAGAATCATTCATTGGCTGCCTCCTGTATGTACCACACTGGGGATGGATCCAGCAGCCCAGGCATGTGCCCTGACTGAGAATTGAACCTTGAACTTCTGGTTCATAGGTAATGCTCAGTCACTGAGCCACTCTGGCCAGGCTGCACATGTTAACTTTTTTTAAAGTCCTTCAAGCAGGACTTATTTTATTTTTAAAATATATTTTTTATTTATTTCAAAGAGGAAGGGAGAGTGAGAGAGAGAGAGAGAAAAACATCAATGATGAGAGAGAATCATTGATCAGCTACCTCCTGCACACCCCCCCGCCATTGGGAATGGAGCCCGCAACCCAGGCATGTGCCCTTGACCGGAATCAAACCCAGAACCCCTCAGTCTGACGCTCTATCCACTGAGCCAAACCAGCTAGGGCTGCACATGTTAACTTTTAAAAAAATTAAAATAGCCCTAGTTGGTTTGGCTCAATGGATAGTGTGTCACCTGCAGACTAAAGGGTCCCGGGTTCCATTCCAGTCAAGGACACATGCCTAGGTTGTAGTCTCCATCCCTCGTAGGGGGTCTGCAGGAGGCAGTCAAGCCATGATTCTTTCTTATCATTGGTGTTTCTGTCTCTCCTTCCATCTCCTTTCCTCTCTGAAATCAATAAATATATATATTAAAAATTAAAATATATAACGTTTAATCAACAGTCATTTTAGAAATTATCTAAACCTCTTCCTAAGTTTATTATAAGGTTAATAGTGAAGTGCCTGGGACTATTGAACTAAATGAACCCCCAACCTAGATTATTATTAGAAGAACCTTCCATGATGAGTGTGCCTGTATATGCATGTTGTACAATGGATGGTTAACAATTTTCTGACTCACCCCAAGATTACTCAATTGGAATTTCTGCTGATGGAACATGGAAATATGATTCTGATGGCTCACTAAGTTAGGGAATAACTAAGTTAAGACACAATGTTCCTAGTCATGTGTTCTTTTTATAAAACTTTATTGCTTAAGTCCATTTTCTATGACATTTTTTTTATATAGCATTTCTCTAGTCAATGAAATTTTGTGACCTCAATCTTATTTTAAATTGGATCAACTTAGGTTGTCCAGTTAGTTTTCATCCAATTTTAATTAGAGACTGTTCTGTGAAATACGGAAATTAACAACAAATCATCCTAATGTGGTATTGAAGAGTGAGGCCAGCAAACCATACTGAAAATAAATGACTCAATGTAATAAAATTAGATTCAAGCAGATTCTAATCTAAGAACTGTAGACATACACAGAGAAATAGATGACTGATTCGTGTCTATTTTTTTTTTACAATTTCTGCAATTTTACTTGATTTTCCCTTTTAATAAGTAGCTGCTGTTTTCTGCTGTTTTCTATGACATTTTAAAATTCTAATTGACTCTCAATTACCCTTTATCACTAGTACCTGTTTGTGTATTAAGCCATGTATTCCTTACGGAAAGGGATTCTAGTTTATGAGAGCCTTGCTTGAGATATCATGCTAGAAGTTGGATAAGTATAGCACAATATATTTGGCAGTGCTGAGTTCAGAAGAAGTCTGATAAACTACATTGTAGATGTATAATTCCTCTATTTTATATGTTTCATTTAATTTTTTAATGATCACCTCACAATGCTATTTTCAATGGAACTTTTGATACTGTTTTTCTTATACCTTTTTCTTTTAAAGCTATATCTTGTTTATGTTGAACTAGTTTATTTATCTAAGTGTAAATGCTTACATAAATCTCAATTCTTATGTACTCTTAGAAAATTAGATTCTTTGATATTAATTTCCTCATGTGTAAAGTGATTGGATTTTCATCCTCCTTGTGTAGGGAAACCCCATGCTCTCTAATAAGGCATTCCCTTGAAAGACCTTGCTCAAGCAGAGAGCTCAGTGTACAGTTATAACTCTGCATTGGCCAATGCCTCAGTCAGAATTACAAACAGCGCTTTCTCCCAAGGTCCCTAGCATGGAAAGTCTTATATTCCCATGTCCAATGTCATCCATTCACATCTTCTCACCAATTTAGTCATACCTACTTACCATATGTATTATTTGTTGTTAACAATTCATTTAGTGCTTTAGGACCATGATATATTCAAGGGCCTTCTCTCCATTAAATTACAGTACATCAATCTTCGAGTCCAGAGATGGGTGCTGTCCCATTTTCTTATTAATTTTGAATTGTCTAGATGCTCCTTAATTTTTGGGTCCAGAAAGTTTCAATGGCGTTCATATTTTTTAGTAAGTTTTACACATATTCCTAGCTTTGTATATGACTGCTCCACTCCACAAGCTTTAACTGATTGTCAGTTTTCATAATGTGTCAGAGGGAGCCATTTACACATTCTCCACTGCCTGTTAGTCAATCCTTTATGAAGCTGCAAATGGTGTGAAAGATGGCATTGTTCACTAGGTTAGTTGAAAAAGCAGCTGTTAAAATTTTTATTAGATTTTTTTAGAGCAACAGTAACCAACAGAGAACAATTGGGATAACACACATATGTGCACATTTGATGCTTTTTTGGTTACTTTACTTAAGAAGATGAATAATTTTTCTGTTGTTAATACATGGCTGAAATTATCAAAAATGTTAGAATTGAAAAGCTATCTGAGGACTCTGTTATTTAAAATGTAAAATCAACCTGTAATAAATTAGGGCAGAAATATGCAAAAGTGCCTCAAGAAACATAGTAGTTATAATGTCAGTTTGAATATATTAACTTAATCACAAGCAGAAATAAGTCAAGGAAGGATGTGACCAGTGGTTATTTATTTTCCATGGATGGGACGAAAAGGTATAGCCACAGAGCTATTAGTAGTGTCCTCAACTAATAGACAGGGGGTGATATGGCCATTTGGCAAAGACTCCATGTTGTAGACAAGCCTGATTCTAAAAAGGTAGTCGTATTCTAAATAGGTTTGTCTAGAGCAGTGGTTGGCAAACTGCGGCTCACGAGCCACATGCGGCTTGCAAGCCACGGTTTGCCGCTCTGTTGACTAATGAGTTTGCCAACCACTGACCTAGATTATCAATTTCAATAACTACAGGCTGTTGTTCCTTGTGATTAAGTCCCTATCCCAGTGGTCGGCAAACTCATTAGTCAACAGAGCGGCAAATCGTGGCTCGTGAGCCGCAGTTTGCCGACCATTGGTCTAGAGTGAGACTAGTCTGATTATTCAAAGAAATTTTTCCTTTTTGATGATCATTATCACAGAAATATAATACAATGGTGTGGAGAAAACTGGATTGTCATATGGATGTGAATATTTTGAGTATTATATGAGGTAAGGAAAAAAATGTAATAATTTGGCTTTGTGAACTTAACACATTAGTCTTATGATCTTGATACAAAGAAGACTTCCCTTCAGAGAAAACTTTGTTGTCATTTTACCAGCAAAAATCAGGGTTCTTAAATGAGCATTTAAGAGTGACTTGGGAAGTGGTAAATTCCCCAGGGTCTGTGAGACTTTTGGGAAACTCTTTTGGTGTTATTTCACCCAGGATTGAAAAAATTTTAACTATACACACCTGATTGGGACTTTTAACTTCCACATTTCTAGACAAGTGCTTTCAGATTCAGAAATACTGTGATTCAACATCTAGCATAATTTATGTATTGTTGTCTCTCTCCTTCCTTACCCACAAGGACAGTGACCATCCAGCACAAATTGCATTCTTCATAGCTTTCAGGAGCAGCCCTGTGCATATTTGCCAGGTGTATTTTAATTACACACATATTTTAAGATATACAATATATTATTGTTATTGTTTTCTGCAATATATATCAATTTAATTACTTTTCCATTCTATTTTTTCTCTTATAGGTAGCATTTGGGATCATTTTTTCTCATACCTGATGTAAATCTTTAGTATTTCTTTAAATGCAGATGTGATTATGACAAATTTCCCTAATTTTTTTTATCTAAAATATCTTTCTCTTCTAAAATTTTTTTGATAGGGTAAATATTTTTTGGTATAAAGTCACTCATCCTACCTATAAAAATTGAGGATCTTTCATTGTCTTCCAAGATAGAGGCAATAGTTCACTGAGAAGTTGTTTCATTTTAACATTGAGAAGTAAGCAGTCTTACTGAGTTACTAAAGGTAATACTCTACTCCTTTTGTTTTAAAATACTATTTTTGAAATTCTCCTTTTCTGTCTGTTTTTCAGTACTTTTATACTTTTGTGCCTATTGTGATTTTCTGTGTGCAATTCTTGAAAATGTGAATGGATTTCATCAGTTTTGGAAAATTACCAGCTATGATTTCCTCCAATGTTTCTTCTGTTCATTGTGTTGCATTCTCTTTAAATGAAGTAGCAAATGTAGATTTGAGAGGCTAGATTTAAAGAGAATGCAATGAAATTAACATAATTACCCTTATTATTGCATACATAAATTTTCCTTCATCTATTTATTTTTCTATTTTAGTTTCATCTTCTGCTCCTTCCTCTCATTTAATAAGTCTCTCATTAGCTCAATGTTGTCTCCAGTTAAACACATCCAGGAATTACATAAAATCAGGTATTGCTTTAAGTTCAAAATTTCCCTTTTGTTTGAAAAGTTTCCACTATTCAGATGAAATAATAGCACATTTTTCCCCTAGAACAGAGTTGGCAATCATTTTTCTGTAAAGGACTACCTATGGGCTACATATAGTCCTGTCCTATAGTTTTCTTTGTGATATTGTCATTGTGATTATTGCTATTTGTTTCTTTTTTTTTACAGACCTCTAATTATATACCAGTTAATAATGCAGATTTTTTTTCAATAGATGGAGTTACACATATGTTGATTTATATGCAATTTGTTATGTATACTATTTTATTGTACTGACAACAATCTTCAAAACTTCACATGTCAAATTTTCTGAAGGTGTTAACATCATAGATATTTTTACGCTTAAAAATAAAAGAGCATTTTTGGGACATTTTAATCCATTATTTTGAAGAAAAGTGCTGCTGGAAGTTATGGTATACTTTGGGAAGCTTATGGTGAACATGTATCATCTCAAGACACTTGTGAACGCTGTTTTAAATGCTTTAAAAGTGATGATTTCGAAGGGAAGGAAGATGGCTGCCAACGGGAAGGCAGACTGCAAGATAGTGTGTGAGTGAGAAAACAAAGGGAGATTGTGTGGTCGCATGGGGATTGTTTGTTGGTGAATTGAGGGACAGCTATACTCCAGGAGACTGTGGGGGACTATGGAACGGGGCCGTGCAACGCCTTACTGCTGTTGGGTTCCCTCCCAGAGCAACCTGCTCGGACAAGGAGACCGCGCCATCTTGAAGGAAAAGTGGATGTTATCGGGAGCCTGAAAAGCTGGGGAAGTCTACAACTACGGCACCCACCGAATAGCTGCAAACCCGAGAACACTGGTTCCCAAGTGGCGCAAGCACATGGATTCACAGGAGCTCTACGCTCCACCACGGAAAGGTCAGATTTCGCCTGGGAGAAGGTGAGGTCTGTGGTCCTGGCAGGAGAGAGAAACGCGCACAGCAGGAGCTGGAGAACCTGGGGAAGTCTGGCCCTAGAAAAATCCCTGGCTGCTGGGGCTGGCGTGATCCATGAAGTGGAAGGGGGTCCGCAGAGCTGCCAACAGAAGGGAACTCTAAAAAGCTACCCATTTTGATCTGGGTGCAAAAAGACAGCCTAAAAATTTTAGAAGTGTGTGGGCTGCTTAGACCCAAGGAGAAAAAAGACTACACAGACTTGCATGCAGCCCTGGAGTTCGCACACTTAACTCTGGACCTTTTTTTTTTCCTCTTTAAATCCTTGCTTCTGATTACTAAGCCCAATACATAGGATCACCCAACTGGGGACATCCTAAGAGACTGCAAGGGAAGGTTGTTTTTCTGGAATCTGGGGATCAGAGCAGGGAATAACCATCAGAGAACCAGCTCTGAGGCAACCCACTCCCCCAAACCGGAATTAAGTGCCACAGGGAAAACAATATCTAAACACTAGCTAGAGAGGACCTATTGACCCAGAGGTCAATCCAGAAGCACTGCCACCCAGAGGTTGAATCACACATTGACTCTTGTGTAAACACAAATAAACTGCCTACTTAAAAATCAGGACTGGCTTACAACACTGAGGAGCAATGAAACACAGGGAACTTCAATACTGTCCTGACTAGGAAACAGGCGTGCCAAACAGAGCAGTAGAGGAAGTGAATGACCTTCACTACTGCGCATTTTTATCTTTTATTTTTTTTATCTTAAGAACTTTTTTCTTTTTTCCTCACTTGATTTTACCTTTTTAATTATTACATTTTTATTTTCAATCAGTAATATTACTACTACTATTTTACTTTTTTTTTAAGGTGTCATTTTATTTTCTCTTTATTTTACTTTGGGATTAGTGTTCTATATTCTATTTTCATCTTTCCTTTAACATCATTTTGCTCTATCTCAACTTTACCTTTATGCCATCACTCTCTTCCTCACTTTTTCCCTTTTGTTGTCCTGTTTCTCTTACCCTATTCCTGCTTTAGATTTTCCCTATTCCTTCTTTTTGCCTCCTGTTCAAATTTCACCCTACTTATATATCTAATTTCCAATCCCCTGCTCCAAGTCCATACACACCTCTCTCTTCTCTTTCTTCACTATCCAAATTTTTTCTCTCTCCTTTTGTTGTTGTTTGCTTGATTGTTGATTATATCGATTTTTTATGCTTGTTTGTGAGATTTTTTGCTTTTTGTTTTGTTTTTGTTTGTTTTTTTGCTTCTGTTTTCCCTCACCTCACTTGATATTAGTTGTTGTTTGTAGTTTGCATTCATCTCCAAATACTTGTTGCTGGCATGTGTTGGGATTAGTGGCTGTTCTATTGGAATTTTCTCCCCATATATATAGTTTTTCCCCCTCTTCTTTCTTATTTTCACTCTTTCTTTTTTCCCTTTTCCCAATTTCATTTTTGCACTCCTTTTTTTTTCTTCTTTCTTTCTTATCCTCTAATTCACCTTTCTCTGGTGGTCACCTTTATTTGGGGTTGTTACTATCGCGAATACATTTGTGTCCAATGCCTTGTGCCTTGTGGTGTTGTATTTTGTGCCTTTAAATCAACGCAGGAGAGAGAGAGCTACATAACCAGACACATGGAGAAGAGAGAACATGGGGAGACAAAGAAACAGTCCACATATGAAAGAAAAGCAGGCATCACAAGAAAAGGAAGTAAACGAAATGGAGGCAAGCAACCTGTCAGAGAAATAATTCAGAGAAATGGTCATAAGGTGGCTGAAAAGAATGGAAGACAAATTCGACAATATGTGTAAGAACCAAGAGGAAATGAAGAAGAACCAAGAAGAAATGAAAAATGACATCACTGCTGTAAAGAGCTCAATAGAAAGCATCAAGAATAGACTAGAAGAAGCAGAAGACCGCATCAGTGAGCTAGAAGACAAGGTAGGAAAAAATACCCAAGTAGAGCAGCTTCTAGAAAAAAATAAAAATAAAAAGCAGGAGAGCCTAAGGGAACTTTGGGACAACACAAAACAAAACATCATCCACGTAATAGGGGTTCCAGAAGGAGAGGAAACTGAGCAAGGAATAGAAAACCTGTTTGAAGAAATAATGACAGAAAATTTCCCTGATATAGGGAAGAAAAAACCCACACAAATCCAAGAAGCTCACAGAGTCCCAAGCAAAATGAACCCCAAAAAACTGACACCAAGGCACATTATAATTAAATTGGCAAACACCAATGACAAAGTAAGAATCTTAAAAGCGGCCAGAGACACAGAAAGTTACCTACAAAGGATACCTCATCAGACTGATTTCTCAACAGTAACACATCAGGCCAGAAGGGAATGGAATGAAATATACAAAGTCATGCAAAGAAAGGGTCTGAATCCAAGAATACTGTACCCAGCAAGGCTATCAATCAAAATTGAAGGTGAAACTATGAGCTTCACAGACAAAAAAGGACTAAGGGAGTTTATTACCACAAAACCAGTAATGCAAGGAATGCTAAAGGGTCTGCTGTAAAAAAAAAAAAAAAAAAAATAGGAAGTAAAGAAGGAACACAGGGTTAAAGAATAAAAATGGCGACAAATAAGTACCTATCAATAATAACTTTAAATGGATTAAATGCCCTAATAAAAAGACATAGGGTAACGATTGGATAAGAAAACATGACCCATATATCTGCTGTCTACAAGAAACCCACCTCAGAAAGAAAGATGCACAGAGACTGAGGGTGTAGGGATGGGAAAAGGTTTTTCAGGTGAATGGAAATGAAAAAAAGAGGTGCGTAGCAATGTTTATATCTGACAAATTAGATCTCAAAGTGAAGGATACAACAAGAGATAAGGAAAGCCACTTCATAATACTAAAGGGAGCAATCCAACAAGAAGAAATAACTCTGGTAAACATATACACACCCAATACAGGAGAACCCAAATACATAAAAAAAAACCAACAAAAAAACCTTGAGGATATCAAAGGAGAGATTGACAGCAATACAATCATTGTAGGAGACTTTAATACCCCATTATCACCATTGGACCAATCCTCTAAACAAAAAATCAGCAAAGAAACATCAATCCTAAATGACTCACTAGACCAGATGGAATTAATTGACATCTTCAGAACATTTCACCCCAAATCCACAGAATATACATTCTTCTCAAGTCATTTTCAAAGATAGACCATATGCTGGGACATAGGCAAAGTCTCTTCAAATTCAAGAAGATAGAAATCATATCAAGCATCTTCTCAGATCACAGCGGCATAAAACTGGAAATCAACTACAATAAAAACAATCCAAAAAAATCAAACGCATGGAGACTAAATAGCATGCTATTAAACAATGACTGGGTTACCAGAGAGATCAAAGAAGAAATAAAAAACAGCATGGCAATAAACAACAATGAAAACACAACAATCCAAAATTTATGGGACACAGCAAAAGCAGTCTTGAGAGGGAAGTTTATTCATTGCTGCTGGGGTCTGGCTGCTTGGGACTGAGTGAGACGGGCTGGACATGCCCTGGAGCCCTCCTGTGGTCCCTCCCTGTCTGGCCAACCTCCTGCGTCTCCCCCCGGCCCTGATTGTGCACTATTGGTGTCCCTCAGCCTGGCCTGCACTCTCTCCCAATCCGGGACCCCTCAAGGGATTTCAGAGAGCCAGTTTTAGCCTGATCCCACAGGCCAGGCCAAGGGACCCCACTGGTGCATGAATTCATGTACCGGGCCCCTAGTTTCTTTATAAAAGGAAAGAGGCAGGTTTATGTCTTTTGGAAAGGAGTTGTATTAAAACATATATTCAAAGATTTTCATTGAACAACAACAAACAAATATTAGCTTTAAATTTCAATTATTTTTAAATATTGAATAATATTGAGGCAACATGGGTTAATAAAATTATATAGATTTCAGGTGTACAATTCTATAATACATTATCTGTAGAGTGTATTGTGTGTTCACCACCCTAGTGTAGTCTCCTTCCATCACCACTTATACCCCCATTTAACATCTTCTATTTAGCTAGTCTTCAGTTGGTTATTCAGGTTGCTTGATCTTTTTTTAGTTGTAATTCCATTGGTCCTGGGAGGAGGTAAGCCTACGATTCACTTATTCTACTGCCATATTTACTACATTAAAATAAGGATTAATAGTAAAGTGCAAGCTTGTCTCATTTTCAGAAGCCCATCTAAATTGGGAGCTACCAAATAAAGACTCTAGAATTACCTAATTTGAATAAAAATTCAGAGTAAAAATTAAAAAATGATAGAGGTGATGAAGGATATATCATATCAATATTTCTTAGGGAGGCTGTCACAACCAGGCCTTACTTCTCTCACAGACATTGACCAAAATCACATAGATGAGAAATTCCATCTTTAGAGACAGATGCTATGAGTTTGGCAAGAATGACTAAAAAGGATAAATAAAATTGATGAATATACAGCTATTTTTATTTCTCACTGTCAATTTTTTAAATCTATAAAGCATTGGAATTAATAGAATACAGCACTAGAATTACAAAGGCCTTGAAAAATGGTGTGCATTTGGGAGAGGAATAGGAGTACCCATGTATTCTTAGAAGTCATAACCACCGTAACTTGACCCCAGGATAGTAGGATTTAATTAGTATATGATACTCTATTTCTGCTTGCCCTTGTTGCCAACTATTTAGCCAGCAGCATTAAATATTGTTTGGTTCGCCCATATATCTTTCTATCCTGAGATAATCACTTACGGGAAAATTTCTGCAGCGGGTCAGGGTGATGAAAACCAACAAAATGTTTACTTTCTCAATATAAACAAGGATACTCAAAAACACTTCATTTTGAAGTGCTATAACAGATAACAGATCATTAGATTTTAGGAACTATATTATAACTAGAAATTAATGAGTAAAATATATTCTATATCTGATGTCAAAAAACTGAAGTTACCTAAAGGAAAAATGAAGGAAAAAAATTGTTGCTAAAATTCAATCCCACTAGCTTAATTCCTACTTTTCTGGACCATGGCCTAGAAACCAGGAACCAACTCATTCAGTGACTAACCAGTCAGCTAATCTCACCCATCAAAGACCTTTCAGCCAATTTCTGGTGTGATGGGTCCAGGTCTAGCTTAAGTTGCAGATGAAAACAGAGCTGTTAGTACTCTGTCATTGCCAATTTCTTCCTTAACCCATGTGAGGAGATCAAAATAAGCACAAAATACAATTAGAAGCCTAACATACCAGCCTAAGTATGGGGTTGCAATGTTGCAAATAAACATAGAGAGGCCTCTTGTTCCTTCTCTTTCTATCCCTGAATGTTTGAAATATGACACTTCTTATAAACAGAGTTCTGAAGGTTCTTGGATTTCTCTGATCCAGAAACAGTGAATTCAATGGACTTCTGAGACAGAATATGTAATTCTCTATGGCCAACATCCTCCAAAGAAAACATCAAGAGTTAGAGACTTGCATAGACATTTTTCCCAAGAGACATGTAACTCTTAAATAGGTCTATGAAAACAGTGGTCATTGTCACTAATTATGAGAAAAATGCAACTCAAAGCCACAATAAGATATTACCTCACATCTGTCACTATGGCTTATTATATCAACAAAAACAAAAATCAGGTGTTGGCAAGAATGTGGAGAAATTGGAACCCTTGTACACTGTTGGTTGAATACAAAATGATGCAGCCTCTATGGAAAAAGTATGGAGGTTCCTTACAAAATTAAAAATAGAGCTATCATATGATCCAGCAATCTTGTTTCTGAATACCAAAAGAAAATTATGATATTGAAGAGATATTAGCACTCTTATGTTCATTGCAACACTAGTCACAATATCCAAGGTATGGAAATAACATAATATCCACCAGCAGATAAATGGATAAAGAAAATGTGAGTCCTTGCCAGTTTTGCTCAGTGATTAGAGTATCCACCCGAAAACTGAATGGTCATGGGTTCACTTCCAGGTCAACTACACACACCTTGGTTACAGGTTTCCCCCTCTCCCTCCCCCCTCCCCCGCCCCGCGGATGCATGTGGGAGGCAACCAATCAGTGTGTCTCTATCATGTCAAAGATTCTCACACTCTCCCCCTCCTTCCTTCCTTCCATTCTCACTAGAAATCAATGGAAAAAATATCCTCTGGTGAGATATAAAAAAAGAAAGAAAATGTGATTTATTCATACAATGGAATATTATTGGGCCTTAACAATAAAGGAAATTCTGACATCTGATGTCATTATATAACACGGATGAACCCTGAGGTCCTTATGTTAAGTGATATAAGATAGTCATAGAAAAACACTACATGATTTCACTTTTATGAATTATCTAATATAGTCAAATTCATAAAATCAAAGAGTGGGATGTTAATTACCCAGGTGTTGGCAAGAGGGGGAAATGGAGAATTACTAATTGATAGGCATAAAGTTTCAGTCAAGGTGACTAAGCTTTAGGGATCTGTGTATGTACAGCAGTTTACCTATAGTCAACAAGAATATATTGTACACTTAAAAATTTTAAGAGTGTAGATTATATGTTAAATGTTCTTACAACAATACAGTAGTTTTTACAAAGCAGAGCAATTAACCTAAAAAGTACCCAGAGAAAACATATATAATTTTATTCAGAAGTAGAATAAACAATGCATTTGTGAATATTTTTTAAAAATCAAGGAATTTAGTTCACGTAATTTCTCTGGAGCAGAGATGCCTATAACCACGCCTTTACTTGTGTGGGAACTTTATACTATAGAAACTGCTTTTTGATATATGAGATGCTATCACTAATCAGTTTCATATTAGAATCTAACTCAAATTCATTCAGCAAACATCTATGGAATTCCCTTTAGGTACAAGGTTCCAGAAAGAAAAGTTAATAAGTCAGACAATGTCTCTGCCTCCTGAAATTCATATCATCATTGAAGCTAGGTGTAAAGTGTTATTAAGGAAAAACAGAAAATAACAAATGGCCAGAACTGCTATGCTGGCAACAAAAGGATGTTTGCTGTGATAGAAAGTAAAAGCAAGTGGGAAGCTAATTAGAATATGATAGTTAAAGTAGGTTTCTGGGGACCTGATACATGAATTGACACCTGAAAGGTGAGAAGAGGTGAGTAGTAACAACTATAATGAGAAGAATGTTTTTGACAGAAAACAACAGAGTGCAAAGCAGAAAAGTAAAGGCCAAGTGTGGATAGAGGATTATAGTAAAACTAGTGGCCCAGTGCACGAAATTCATGCACATTAAAAGGGGATTAATTAGAGGAAATAATTTAATATTGATATTTGCCCTTTCTCTATAATAGAAGTGTCAAAGATGAAAGAAAACTAGTAAAATGTATATGAAAACCTTCCTCCTGTTAGAGTCTGGGGCACACCATGGGACCCAGAGTCAAGTCCTCGCCCACCCACATGCGCCTCAAAATCACGTGAGACCCAGACCCAGCTGGCCCTCCCCCATTGGGCTAGATCCAGATCTGGCCAGTCCCACCCTTGTCAAGCCCCACCGGGCAGGGGTTGTAGCCTCGGGTCCCATCCCCTGGCCCAGTGCCAGGATGGGGGGGCATGGCCTGAGGTCCCCCAGCCCAGACCAAGGCAGGGGGCATGCCTTTAGGTCCCCTGTCAAGCCCCACCAGGTGGGGGACATGGCCTGAGATCCCTTGTCAAGCCCTGCTGGGTGGGGGCATAGCCTGAGGTTCCCTGTCAAGCCCCACCAGGCAGGGGGGCGAGGCTCAGGTCCCCCGGCCTGGCACTGGGTGGGGATCAAGGCCTGAGGTCCCCTGTCAAGCCCCGCCAGGCAGGGGGGTGCAGCCTCAGGTCCCCTGGTCCAATGCAGCAGCTGGGGGCATGGCCTGAGATCCCCCAGCCTGGTGCTGGGGCGGGGGGTGCAGCCTGAGATTCCCTGTCAAGCCCTGCCTGGGGGGAGGGGGATGTGGTCTGAGGTTCCCCAGCCTAGTGCTGGGGAGGGAGATGCGGCCTGAGTTCCCCTGACCCAGCACTGGGGTGCACCTTGAGATCCCCTGTCAAGACCCACTGAGCAGGGGTTGCAGGCTGAGGTCCCCTGGCCTGGTGCCGGGGTGGGGGTCATGGACTGAAGTACCCTTTCAAGCCCCACCTGGTGGAAGGAGCAGCCTGAGGACCCCTAGCCCAGCACCAGGACAGGAAGCGCACTTTGAGGTCCCCTGTCAAGCCCCGCCAGGCGGGGGGGTATGGCCTCAGGTCCCCTGACCTGGCGTCAGGGTGGGGGGTGTGACCTGAGGTCTCCTGTCAAGCCCTGCCAGATGGGGGATGCTGCCTGAGGTCCCCTGTCAAGCCCTACAGGGGCAGGGGAGGGCATAGCCTCAGGTCCCTGCTGGTTGCTCCTTATGGCTCCTTATGGGAACTTGGCTTCAGCTGTGGATGCATCCATCTTTGTGATGGAGTGATGGTCAATTAGCATATTCCCCTTTTATTAGATAGGATAGAGGAAAAACACAAGATAAGTGGGTGTTATAAGGTTTGTGGAAGAGTAACATCTGATGTCATACACCTGAAATCAAAATTTCGGTTCTTATTTAGTCTTCAATTTTTCCCTGCCCTATTTATGCTTGCTCACAGAGATTTATGGACATCTTTTTTAAAATTTATTGTCCTTCACATCTATCTATACAAGAAAATTTTAAATTTCATGTTTTAAGAAAGATCTGATACAAGGCTTTCTATAGCAGTTTCGTCTTAAAATTTTATAAACTCTGCATAGTTCATAGTTGCATATGATATAACTTATTAGGCCACGTTAAAAAGAACATTTGATAGAACAGAAACAAAGCACAATACACACACACCGATTGGGGGAAATATCTATAATAATAAAAGCATAATATGCTAATTAGTCCAGATGTCCTTCTGGACGATCTTCCGGATAAAGCCAGGCCTGCGAGGGAAGCCCAGGTTCCCAGGTGCCTTCCAGCGGCTGGAGAGAAGCCCAGGTCCTGGGTGTCAGAAAGAAGCTGGTGCCGGCAGCCAGGGGAAGAAAGCCTACTCTTGCATGAATTTTATGCATCGGGCCTCTAGTATATTCATATTTCTAAAATTATTAACAAAAAGATGAAAAATCTGATAAAGCTAGATGGAACTTAAAAGATCAAACCTTTTGAACATTGCTGCCTAAAATTTTTGGACAGATCAAAGAATGGCCATGCATGTGGACTTAAAAAAATTAGTTACAGTAGGAAAGATATGACAGGATTTACACACAGAGAAAAAGACAGGACCTCAAGTATAGTCCTCCTTTCTTTGTCACATTTGTTCAGAAAAAGACACATACAAAAAAGGATAACAAGGGAGCATCAGGAGGAGACTGTCCTCTGTAGCTCTAAGTATTTATAGATAACCCTCTGGAGAGCACAGTGCTGGGGTGTCAGTGTTAGAAGATGCATTAGCCCTTTTACTATGATGACATTCAGGAGAAACTGGAGGCCCTGCCACGTGGCTAGCACTTAACTATTTGTAGTGAGCTCAGTCACTTACCACTGAAAATGAGTAATGGGCCTGTGTTAAAAAGATAACTCTGCTATCTGTGTAATATATCAAAGGACGTAATGAAATTAAATCCTTGCCCATCTTACCCAGATTGTGCTGGCCTCAGCTATTTGCTGAGCTTTGGGCAATGACCCAGAAATTAAATGCTATACCCACAGAGGGTTAGAATGAAAATGTACCTGAGAAGTTTCCACGCTGAAAGTTTCATGTTCAGAAGTATGGAATTGGATAGACACACAATATCTGCAATTTTCAATTTTTTACTATGTTAGTTGTATAAAGTATTTTCTTAGTCATTAAAATAAAACATTTAAAATTCTGAAATAAAATTAAGCTACATCAGTAAGAGCTATCTGTTTCCGCTTTGCCTCTATCTGACTACATGGCTGGTAAAGTCATTTCATCCCTCTGGGGTGAGTCTGCTCCCTTAAAGAGATTTTGGACCTAAAATAATGCATCACCTCCATTCTAAGACTACATGGTTCTGTGTGGGAAGCATAGCTAATGCACACCTTATATGCCTCTTTTTATCTTCCCAGCCCTTTGTTGTCAGACAGGGCCACTATACTTATTCTTGACAATGGGCTCTGAGTAGAGGTGACATGGTTCACTTCCAGGCAGAATCACAGAAGAGCAGGGCAAGAGCAAAGTGAATGTGGTAGTTACAACATTTACATGATGTGGTTTCAGATGGTGGACACTTTATTGGCCTAGGTCCCTTCATGACAAAATAGAACAAAGTTTACCTACCAAGTAATGTTGTCCATGTCATGTGGGTGAGAAATGAATCTTTGTTATCATAACTTACTGAGATATCAGAATTGTTATTATAGCATAATCTAGCCTTCCCTAAGTATTAAACACTCTTTGAAATGATTTCTAAATATGATCTGTTGTCCTATTCTTCTGTTTCTATGTTATGCAAGAAGATCATTTTCGTAATTGTGTCAAGCATTAGTTTGTAAAAGCAACTTTTATAATAGAGGCCAATGTGATTTAAGACATGTTATTTTAAAAGTATTTTATAGATGCATGGAACCATGTAACTGCAAGAAATGTTTGAGATCATTCATTTCAATATCTCATTTTATGGTTATGAAAATTATATTCCAAAGAAAATAGATAATGGCGTTGATGAGCAAGAGTGTAGTGTAATTTAACAATAATCTCTATATAACAAGTATTGACTGAACTTAAATTTCTATGATATTCTGAAAACTAATAGGGTAATTGTTTGTTCTCAGAAAGTAGGTATGTTTCTACATACAGGATTCTAAGGCACCTTGAAAATTTAAAAGTTTTTGGCTAATTTCCCAGGGTGGATATTTTAGTAGTTTTCTGAAACTTAGAATTTCTTTTATTTGGAAAAAATCAAGTACTACAATTATTTCCTCCATTCAAACTTAAGACAGTTGACTTAAAAAATCAACCCATCCTATCTAATAAAAGAGTAATGTGCAAATTGGCCATACCTCTGCTACAACCACAAGCCACGCCCACCAGACAATCAGGAGTGAGTATGCAAATTAACCCAACCAAGATGGCTTTGGTCATGGGAGCTGGAGAGAGCAGGAGGCTTGGGTCTCCCCGGAGATGGAGGAAGCCAAACTTTCCACCTGCCCTGGCCTGGCCTAGCCTCCACTCAAGGCTACAAAGTTTCAATTATAAAAGATACATAAATCCTAGATACCAGGGACTCTGCTTGGGTCTGGGGGGGGGAGGGCAGGTGAGGGGGGAGGGGGGATGTGGCCAGCCTGCAAACCACCACAGGCCCCTCACCCAGGCCACCCTATACCCCAAGGGAACCCACACCCTAATTCGACACACCCTTCAGGGCAAACCACCTGGCCTCCACCCATGCACCAGGCCTCTATCCTCCCAGATTGGAGAGAGTGCAAGCTGGACTGAGGGACACACACACACTGCTCCCTGTGCACCAATTTCGTGCACCGGGCCTCTAGTCCTTTAAATAAAAGAGTGGAAACAAATGATGAACCTTTTAAGCCACCATATAAGCATAAATCTTTTTCAAGTTCATAAAAAATTATAAAGATTACATTGATATTAAGTCATCTGGATAAGCAACTTTTCTTATATGGTAAGATAGAGGTAGAACTAACACAGATAACATATTTTTTATATTTTTTTCTATTGACAACTGCCAAGTGAGTTTGTGAGCAAAAATCATCACTCCTTTCCTTCTAAGTATAGGGTGATCTTGCTGACACTTGGCAATAACAGGACAAGAAACTAATCTCTATCTTTTCATCTTGGAAACTCTAATCACCTTTATGACCTCAGGTATATGCTTCTCATTCTAACTTGATATACTGGAATAGGTTCCCCAATTGTTGTACAGCATAGTACTTTTATTTCTTTGTACTTTTAATAAGCTGAAATACTTTTCTAAGTATGCAGTATGCAGTCCACAGATGAATATTTCATTAATCCATTGTTCTTTTCACTTGAAACTTCTTTCCTCTACTGCCTCATTATTTTAGGCTGCTCAATATGGTGATAAGATTGATTTTTAAGAAATATGGATATGGCTGAATTCACTTTTTTAATACAGATTTTCTAAATCAGAGACGTGAAAAACCTACCATATTAGTCAAGGATGCAGCTTTTTCCTCCAAGATATGTTCCCTCATACCTGGAACACAAAGTGGTCAATAGATGTAGTAAATATGGAAAATAAATGTTCATAACCCCAGGCCAATAATTCACCCTCATTTGAATTTCTTTGAACTTCTCATCTGCACTGCCCATTTATGCTTCCCCTTTTGGTTTTTCACAGTGCCTGCAGAATCTTTTCACATTCTAAATGCTCACTATTATATGGTATAATGAAGTAAGGGCATAAAGCACCAATGAAGCCTTTATAAAAATTATTCTCAGGTGTGTTAAAATGGAAAACCAGAAACACTTGAAATAATCCCAGATTTTAAAACACCTGTTCAGCAAATGATTGATTCTGGTATTTTGAGATTTGATAAAATGAAATTTCTTGATAAGCAAAGTAAAATAGAGACCTATCTTCCCCTATTTATCATTAGCAAGGGTAGTAAAGCAAGAAGATGGGTTATGATATTATCTATAAAATGTCTTAACTTTTATAAGTGATAGTATTATAAATTGTAAGGCTTTACTTAATAGAGCGAAATATGCAGATGGTGAATGTAGAAATTGGACTTATTCTTTACAAATAAAAGTCATACTTGGAAGTTTTTTTTTTTCAACTAAATCTCTGGTATTTATTATAATCCTCTTTCTTCCAAAGTAGAATAATTCATCACTGCTTATCCAATTTCAATATGAGGAAGATTTCACAATTAATCAGGATGCCATCACTTTTTGCATCTTGTTCATTGATGACTGGTAAAAGGCTATCCATGAAACCCTGCAAAGGGAGCTGAAAGTGTTTACTTTTATCTGGCCAGCAAGAAAAAAATATCAGGTTTATGAGCACCAACAGCAAATTAGCAGATAAACTGGTGAGAGACATATTATTTTCCCTTTTGCAAATGATCATTTTAAGGGGGACAAAAAAAAAGAAAGCAAAGAATTTGGGGGGTTATTTAAATGAACACAGAGGAAGTTAATTTTCCAAAACAACTCTGGTTTTCAAGCTTTTTTCAGGAAAGACAAAAATGAATGCAAGTGACTTTTAGCTTTACAAACTATCATTAATTTGTACAAATATAAAATATTTGCTAGATTCCTTGATTGTTTTACTTGGTTCTCTTTCTTTAATTATACACACACTAGAGGCCCAATACACAAAGATTCGTGCAAGAATGGGCCTTCCTTCCCCTGGCTGTTGGCACCGCCTTCGCTCCAGCCAGAGCCGCCTTTTCGCTACGGCGGGAGCCGCCTTTCTGCCTTCCCATGCTGCCCAGAGGCCACAGTGGCTGGGGCGGTGCAGAACACCTGCAAGAATCCCTCCCCTGGCTACTCGGAACCTGCATATGCAAATTAACCTGCCATCTTTGTTGGGTTAATTTGCATACTCCTGATTGGCTGGTGGGTGTCATGAAGGTAAGGTCAATTTGCATCTTACTCTTTTGTTAGTGTAGATCGTTAGTAATTTAATTATGCATATTAGTTGTCTGTGCATTTTCACTGTAGCTCTTTGGCCAGGCTAACTTTCAAAAAAGAGAGATTGCCTTCCAGCTTGGTTACCACACTTCAGTCACACAGGCAGTTTCTCTTTCATATAGACTTTTAAATTTTGGGCAGACCCTTCAAAATCTGAAACTCTGGAGATGAAACATTTAAGCATAAAAAGGTTTATAGTTCTTGAGATTCAGTATTCACATATTCAGTATCTCTCTTTCAATACCTCTTTTCACTGATGTAAAAGCATCAGCTTAATTTGCAGAGCTGAGGACATCATTAACTGCAGCTTCAGATAAAGCACTTCAAAAAAAGTTCTAAAGCAGAAAACTTATAGCACTCTGAAAACTTGAAACTTTTAAATTTCCCATCAATATTATAGAGTTCAAAATCAAAAGTGAACTCAGACTTTAAAAAGAAATGTTTGTCTATTCATAGAACATGATTTTCCACAAGCCTCTCCTTAATAATCTATATCTTTATATATAAAAATCCAGCGACCAGAATGCCTTAACGACCTGAACAACTTGTTGCTATGACACCCACTGCAGCCAGCAATCTGGCCCGATCAGGGGTGGGGCCAGCCGACCATCCTCCTGTGGCCCCTCCCCCCAGCTGGCCCGACCCCTGATCGGCCTCTTCACCCCAATTGAGGGCAGGACTGCTGGGCAACCCCCGAGGCTCCTCCCCCAGTCACCCCTTATTGTCCTCCTCCACCCCATTTGGCTGGCCTAGCACTGATCGGGCCACAATCAGGGCGAGCCAGCCAGCCAGCCAAACTCCTGCCATCTCCTCCTCCCAACAGGCCTGGCCCCGATCCACCCTTATTGGGGCTGGGCCAGCCAGAACCCACCCATGCATGAATTCATGCACTGGGCCTCTAGTTATTTTATAAGTTGCATCTTTCATTGGGCAAGATGCCATTTAAAATGTCTTTGGGAAATTTACTAGTTTTGTCTTGGTGATTCTGTTGGAACGTACTAACTGTTAAAGCTTACTAGCACATTTTACTTCATAATTCAGTATTCCACCATAAATGTAGGTACATGCTTATGCAATATCTATGGTCACTCAATGAAGAATTACAATTTTCTTTTTTTTTATTTAAATATAGTTGACATGCACTTTTATATTATTTTCAGGTGTACAACACAGTGATTAAACATTTAAGTACCATATAAAATGATCACATTCAGTTGTGGTATAACCATCTGTCACTACAGTTATTTCAATATTATTGACTATAGTGCCTATGCTGTGCACTGCATCCTTTTGCCTTACTTAATTTATAGTTATATTCTGTACCACTTAATCCTCTTCATCTATTTCACTGATCCCTTTACCCCACTCTCCTCTGGCAACCATCAATTTATTCTCTGTGCTTATGAGTTTATTTCTGTTTTATTTTATTCATTTGTTTTGCTTTTTAGATTCCACATATAAACAAAATGACATGGCATTTGTCTTTATCTGTCTGACTTATTTCCCTTAGCACAATACACTCCAGGTCCATTTATGTTGTCACAAATGACAAGGTATCATTCTTTTTTATAGTTGCATAATATTTCATTATATATATATATATATATATATATATATATATATATATATATATAACAAATCTTTATCCATTTGTCTATCAGTGGCCACCTGATTGCCTCCCTATCTTGGCTATTGTAAGTAATGGTGTAGGAACATGGATGAGAATTGCAGTTTCCTTATTAGAATAAAAATCTGAAGTATTCACATATTCAAATTAAATCTGTCCATTTCTGTCCAATACCACTGCTACTACCTTGTTCAGACAGTCCAAATTTCTTTCTTGGATAGGTCCAAAATTTCAAGTCCTAAGAAGAGATTACACATTCTCAATCCTGAATTCAGAGTGCATTTCTAAAATACAACTTTGATTATATCATTTTCTTGCTTAAAATCCTCATATGTGTGTACTGCTAGGAAAATATCCAAACTCTTTACAAAGGCAGCCATGCCCCTAATGAGATGGTGCCTTTGTGAAAACTTTGAGTACAAAGACTTTCATCCAACCACTTGTTGTATCTCAACTGTCTAATAAGGTATCTAGTAATCCTAAACATATGCTTAAGATGCAGAACATTATAGAATGACTAGAAACCCAATCCATGAAATTCGTGCAAGGGGCTCGGCCCTTGCAGCCGTGGTGCTTGCCTCAGCCCTCACAGCCCTGGCTTCATCTGGAAGGTCATCCAGAAGGTCATTCATCTATCTGGTCTAATTTGCATATTACCCTTTGTTATTATAGATTGTTGAATGAGTCATGGGAGTAGAATCACTTTATCTGATAAATTTCTAAACATATTGCCTCTCATCTTTAAAAAATACATCCTCTTACAACTTTATATCTATCTCTTCCAAATGGCATTTCTTGAAAATAGTTTTTTTTTGTGTGTCTGTTTTCTTATATACCACAAACTCCTGTAGATTTATGGAAGTCCCCCTGTTGTATAGTTACTACACATATACCCTGTCATTTTATTGCTTTTCTAAAAATTTTAGCATGCATACTTAGTGAAGTCAAAAGTAAATCATTTTTATCATACTTCCAAACAATATAAGTACACTAGCATATTTTAATTTATAACTCCCCATATACAATTTATATATTCTGTTCAATATTTTAGATTTAATGTGTTTACCTTTTTTTTCAGTCTCACAAATTTGACATTATACTTACAGTTTTAAACAGTCATCATTATTTTAAATTTCCCCATATTCTGTACTAGTCATCTCATCTTGAGTATTAATGGTGGAATTTTTGTTGTTGTTCCTGAAGTACAACCATTAGCAAACTCTGTAGTAAAGTTCTCTTGATGTCAAAACCTGTTGGTTATTATAGCTCTGAAAATGTCTTCATTTTGGCCTTGTCTTAAAAGATACTAAAATGGACATACAATTTAAGATTGAAAGTTACTTTTTTCAGCTCATTGAAGATATTATTTAACTATCTTTTGGATTCCTTTGTCATCATTAAAAAGTCAAATATCAGTCTAATTGACATTTGTCTGAAGATAATCCTTTTACCTCTGGCTGCTTTTAGGATATTTCTTTTAATTAACTGAATTTTTATACATTTAAAGGACATATTAAATATAATTGTCTATTTTGCCATCATTCTAATATCTAAAATTTTTGTTATATTTTTCTGTTTTCTGCTGTTACTACTAGTTTTTGTTCATTCTGTTTTATATTTCTACATATTTCGTGATTTTTTTATTGTGGTCTCAAATTCCTTAGAAATTTTAATTTGCCATATACTTAAAGACAATAAAATTTTCAGATCTCTTTTTCACCTTAAGAATTTTCAGATCATATAATACACCAGATTCAGGCAGTGATTTCTCAGGATTCCAATTATGCATTAAATTTCATGGGAGTTTTCTTGTTTGTTTTTGTTTTAATTTTTAAATTTATGTTCTACCCAAAATAAATGTTAAAATGAGTAATTCTGTTTTCCATATGTTGATTTTTAGTTTACATTTAGGGATCCCAACTTTACATAGAATCTCTTTTTAGTACACTCACCTCTGTCACTGTCTCTTGTGATCAATGAGAAGTTCGTTGTCTTTAGAATTTAAAAGAAACCCCACAGCAAAATCTGACCTCTGTGAGCTTTTCTCTTTGACTTTCCACTTTTACTATGTTTTGAAGCCTCTGAATATTTATTTTTAAATTTCTCCTCAGCTCAGCAAAGCTTATAGAATTGTTTGTTTTAATATATTTCAGCCAGTGTTATTAGTTGTTTTTGGCAGTAAGCTAATTCAGGTTATCTCTTTAGTCATGCTTCAGGAAACAGAATTTTCTCCTTTATGTGTTCCTGTCCAAATCTTATGCCTATCTTTATGAAACTCACAATGGCAACAATGGTTTCTATAGAATTCTCTCATTTAGGACCCATTTGCTTTCTCTGTCTACTCTGAAACAGTTGACCAAAATACCCTTCTTAAATTTCAAGTCCTTTACCGTCCACCTCAGAACTCTCATTTCCTTCCATAATTCTGACTCACATGTCTCAGCTTTTTTACAGAATTATCTTTTCTTACCTCATTGTTTGTGTAATTCCCATGTGTGATGGTTAATGCTATATGTCCTCTTGGCTAGGCTATGGTGCCCAGTTCCTAGGTCAAACATCAATCTAGATATTGCAGTGAAGGTATATTTTAGATGTGATTAACATTTAAATTGATTTTGAATAAAGTAGATTGCCCTTTATATGTGGTTTAGCCTCATCCAGTCAGTTGCTGGCCTTAAAGAAAAACAGATCTCTGAAAGAGAAAGGAATTCTGCCTCCAGACTGCCTGCAGATTTAGGACGTCAGCATAGTCATGCCAGAGTTTCCAGCCTGAAGGTCAACTCCACAACTTTCAGACTTGCTAGTCAATTAAATTTGTTTCTATCTCTCATATATATATTATACTAGAGGCCCGGTGCACAAAAATTCATGCACTTGGGGAGGCCCCTCAGCCCGGCCTGTGCCCCCTCGTAGTCTGGGACCCCTTGGGGGATAGCTGGCACTCAGATATCCCTCTCACAGAGCCCTTGCTCCCTCCTTACCACCTGCCTGACCACTGCTCCTTAGTGCTGCCTCAGAGGCGGGAGAGGTTCTTGCCACTGCTGCTGGGCTCACCCAGCTTTTGGCTGAGCAGCGCTCCCCCTGTGAGAGCACACTGACCACCAGGGGGCAACTCCTGCATTGAGCGTCTGCCCCCTTGTGGTCAGTGCATGGCATAGTGACTGGTCAATCTACCTTTTGGTTGATTTGCGTATTACCCTTTTATTATATAGGATTATTTCGTGTGTGTGTGTGTGTGTGTGTGTGTGTGTGTGTGTGTGTGTGTGTGTGTGTGTGTGTGTGTCTGTATGTATGTGTGTAAGGTGCTGCTGTAGCCAAGTATCTAAATATGTGAATTGGTTTTGGAATTAGTGAATGGATAGAGGCTGGCAGTTTTGAGGAGCATGATTTAAAAACAAAACAAAACACAACCACTAGTTGGTAGAAGCTTGAAATATGGCAGGACTAAAAATGGAAGGGCCATTTTCTTGTCAGTTCCAGAGGGTGAGACCACCTTCTCAGTTCCAGAGAGCCTACTTCCAGAGGCTGCAGCCACAAAAGGCAAAGCCAAACCATCCATCCCATAAGGATTGTTCTCAAGCCTTAAAACTTAATGTAATTTACCCTGTTAGATGTCAGCCTTGCTTGGTACCCATGACCCTTTTCTTCCATTTTGAAATGGAAATATCTAATTTATGCTTGTTCACTATAGTATTTTGGAAGTAGATAACTAACATTTTGGTTTCACAGGTTCATAAAGGAATTTTGCCTGAGGATGATTCATATATCAACTCTCACCCATAGCTGATTTTAGATGGTATTTTGGATTTAGAGTTGATGCTGGAATTAAGATTTGGGGGATGTTGGAATGGACTAAGTATATTCTGCATATGAGAAAGACATGAATTTGGGGAGGCAGAGGGTGGAGTGTTATGGGATAAGTTGTTATGCTCCAAAATTTGTATGTTGAGGTCCTAACCCCTAACACCTCAGAAAGTGACTTTATTGGAGATAGAAACTTTACAGAGGTAGCTGAGTTAAAATGAGATCATGTTACCAGGGGCACTAATTCAATGTTGCAGGTGGTCCTTATAAAAGGGAAACTATGGACACTGAGGTACAGAAGATCATGTGACGAAACAGTGACACGATAGCTATCTAAGCCAAGGGGAGACCTAGAACAGATCCTCCCCTCACAGCTCTCAGAAACAACCAACCCTGCTGACACCTTGATTTTGGACTTCAAGTCTCCCAGACTGTGAGGAAATACATTTCTGAGGATTAAGCAACCCAGTTTACAATACTTTGTTATACCCGCTTTAGCAAACAAATCTTCCAGAGGTCTATCCCCAACCCTTCTTTTCTCTGTTTATCCAATATTTTAGGAAGAACTTATTTGCTCCCAAGCTTTATGACACCTGATTTTTTTGTACTATGTCAAACTAATTTTATAAAAAATGTTTGTTAAGCATCTCTACCTATATATACACCATCAAAATGTATTTAAATAAAATCTTCTCTATACATCATTTTCTTACATGATTTATCTTGGTTAAATACCTTCAATTTATTCATTGATTCAGTTTTACATTAAACTTCCTCTCTGCCTCTTTCACATATTTAACTTATCCAAAGGACAAATTTCAATAATTCTCTCTTAATATCTATACCATCCTTATTTCATTCTCTCAACATACAAATTGTATGTAATATCTGAAATTGTGAAGCTTTGCATTATAACACTATTTAGATTTAAGATTGAACCCAAGATGACAGGAGGATTACTTAAGTATCTAGGATCTCTGTTTCCTTATTTATAAACAACATTTTTACAAAATTCATACCTGATTATGTAAATTTCCTAATTAAAAATTAAGATTTTTTTAAAACTTTCTATGCCCATAAAAAAGATTTAAATTTAGAATAGGAAATACATTTATTTTCAAAGCTATTACTCCTGCCTATTCCTCTAGGGGTCCCCACTTTCTGCTTGCATCCTATGCACAAGTCACACTGAACTATTTTTATTTTCTTAAAAGCACTACATTTTTTATATCTTTGTGTGTTGTTTCTGCTCACACTGACTTTCTGCCAGTTTAGCTGCCTAGCAAAATTCTTATTATTTTCAAAGTCAAAAACTAGGATCCTCTCTTCTAGGAAGTACTAGTAGTTTCTGAACTCCTATACTTATTCATTTTCTCTACCCTTTGCAAACAATGGTCCGTGTCTGTTAGAACATGCATTGTATTTTTTGTTTACATATGTTTATCTTATTTGAAAATGTGGGTTTCTTGAATATAAGTGTTGTGTGTGTTTTTTTTTTCTATTTGATTCCAAAGCTTAGACATTGTTTGCTGTCATTCAGAGATAGTAATTCCTCATTACATGAGTGAATGAGCATAGTCATTACATGCAAACTAGATGATTCAAGCTGGGCCACATCAAATAAAAAGTCTTGTGGAGGACACAGAAAGAAACTAAATGTTGGGAAAATGATAGTTTGTCATATTTCTTCATAACAATAAAACCATTTTTGTAAGACCCCAATTGAAGTTTAAATCATAACCATTTAAGTGACAATGGTTAGGCACTAATTAAGTCATAAATATGAATATAGTTCTGTGTTAACTATGACTTAAAACATTAACACCTTATTGATATTAATGGAATAATCAGGGACTTCTAAATCCTTTATTATGTTTACTTTTCCAAAAAGAATATACAATCATATCTAATGAAGTTATTGTTAGGGTTTGCTGATGCAAGCCTCATTCATTTTTATCTGATGACTACTTCTTTGGTTGGAGTGGTATGTCTTGATGTTAAATTTACTCTTATCGCCTGGCTGCTCCTGTGACTCAGTGGTTGGGTGTCGACCTATGAACCAGGAGGTTGAGGCTTGATTTCAGTCAGGGCACATGCCCTGGTTGCAGGCTTGGTCCCCAATGGGGGCATGCAGGAGGCAGCCAATCAGTGATTCTCTCATATAATTGATGTTTCTGTTCCTCACCCTTCCTCTCTGAAATCAATAAAAACATATTTTAAAAAAATTTACATTTCCAACTTTCTAGTGAAGAGGCTTTTCCCTATATTTACAAAGTAGAGCAATGTTTGCAACCCCAGCTCCATTGTCAAATAGTTGTAAACCCTGAATAATTCATATCACTTCTGGTTGCCTCATTTATAAAATGAGGATAACCTCTCAGGAATGTTGTGAAGTGTTGACAATAAATATTGTTGAAACACTGGAAATGTGAGAAAACACTTTAAACAGGGTGTACACTCTTTATGTTGGGCTCAATGTATTCTGTTTCAAGCATGTTATAAAACTGCCTTTTTCAGCTTTAAAGGGAGTGTGTCATGCCTCCCTTTGATTGTTTATTTATAAATAAAATTTTTGTTTTTAAATTATCATTGCTTGCACTATGTCATGTTCTATAAAACAAATATGATTGGAAAAAAAAACACCAACAACTTCTAAAATCCATTGGAATCTGTCTTGTTTAACTTACCAGGCAATCAGATGACATTATATTATTAGGTGAATTTCAGTTATATAACCCATTTTTATTCTGGCATCTGTAACAATGTAAAGATACTTGTAATGGAACTACCATGAATAGAGGTGTGCTGGAAAACTTTAAAATTATATTTTCTGATATTTTAGATAAATACTCAGATTAATTATTTTTATATAACATAATCATATAACATTTTTTGGCTTGCAAATGTTTTATTGCATGTCAAACCAAACCTTTTTTTTCATAAAGCATGGAATTCTTGCCATGGCTTAAAAATATCCATTCCAGAATCCAAATGCTTCATACAACCCAGTGAGGTAGGTGTAAGGGAGTTCAGTGAAGCTTGCTAAATTTGATCATCTTCAATTACCTCCCCCCTTCTTAGTTATTAGAGTTCCTCTAAAACACTTGCCACAGCACCATGGACCATTGATGGGCAGGTCCGTCCATATATTTCCTTCTTGGTTGGAATCCACTTGGGCAATGTGAGCTGTTGGCTTAAATCTAAATCCTTCTGCATTTCCTCACTTGTGGAGCAGAAGTCCAGTCCCTGAGGACATTCCAAAGCTTCCAGTTAGGTTATGATGTTTTAAGGGGGAGGCATTTTGACAGTGAAGGATGGTCATGGTTCCTGCATTGCTTATTCTTCATGATATTCCTATTAGCTCTATGAGAAATCATATATATCACAGCTTTGGTAGAACAAGACTTGCTCATTGTTAAAAACATATATATCTACTCGGTCACTATCTGGCCATTAATTTCTTTAGTTAGAGCTGAATCTGGCTGAGATTGCTCATGTGTCTATATTAGTTGCTCAGATTTTTAAAAGGGTAATAATTTGAAATGCAGTATTTAGGACTTAGAATTAAATACTAAGTGAACAATTCCTCTTGTGCATTTTGAACTAACCATAATGTTTTTGATTTGATATTTCCTTTGGTGGGAAGAGCAGCATATAATAAGGAAATAAAGCATTGAATCAAGACATTGGCTTGCCAAGACGTTGATCTACTCCAGACACTAATCATACTAAATAAACCACAGATCATTGTATTGCTTAAAATGATTGAATTCATTGATCACTTGTTTTTAATTTAATTATTTATAATGCCTGTGGTCAGTCAATATCATTTCCATTCCCAATCTAGTAATTTTTTAAGCGATGAAAATAGCTTTTTTTTTTAGGATTCATACAAAGGACATGTTGTTCCTATATTACTATCTATGAAAGAAATCAAATATAACTTTGAGAAAATGTGCTGAATATTTTAATTGCTAAGCAATGGATACTGGATTTTAGTACTATAAATAATGGGAAATCATTGGAGGCATTTGAAGAAAGGGTAAACTAGAAAAAAAAGAAGACAGACTTTTTTCAGCTTTATTTAGATATAATTGACAAGCAATATTGTGTAAATTTAAGATGTACAATGTAACAATTTGATACACATATAATATGAAATAATGACCACAATAAGGTGAGTTATCACATCCATCACCTCATATAATTACCATTTTTGTATGTGTGTATGGTAAGAATATTTAAGATCTAATTTCTTATACTTTTAAAATAAATTATACTGAACTGTTAATTACAGACACCGAGCTATACATTAGATACTCAGAACTTATTCATTTTATAACTGAAAGTTTGTACTCTTTGACCAACATCTCCAGTTTTCCCCCCATTCCCCAGCCACTGGCAACCACCATTCTACTCTCTGCTTCTCTGATGTAGTTTTTTTAGATTCCCAATATTTATAGATGATATTTTCATCTTTCTCTGCCTGACTTATTTCACATAGCATAATGCCTAGAAGGGTTTTTAATTTTTAAGTTGGTAATGGGCATGTACATAATAGGTTTCTCTGAGTTAAGTAAATTACTTGTACATGATCAAGTTCACAAATATAATGACAAAAACAATGGTCTTATAGTTTACTCATGGAAGAGATCCAGGGGTTAAGGAAGGCATATCCAGGGCCTAGTGGACCCTTGGTCACAGTCTGGGATTCCTGAAACTTTAAGGGTCCAAAATCATTGCAGAAAGTGGTGGCTGCTTGAGAACCACCAAGAATGCCAGGAAGCCTTGAGAGCTAATGGGGAGCACCCTAAGAGAATATATATATATATATATATCTCCTATCTAATAAAAGAGTAATATGCAAATAATTGACCATCGCTCCAACACCCAAGATGGCTGCCCCCATGTGGACACAAGATGGCCAACAGGGGAGGGCAGTTGGGAGGGACCAGGCCTGCAACGGAGGGCAGTTGGGGGTGATCAAGCCTTCAGGGGAGGGCAGTTAGGGGTAATGAGGCCAGCAGAGGAGGGAAGTTGGGGGCAACCAGGCCTGCAGGCAAGGGCAGTTGTGGGGGACCAGGCCTGCAGGGGATAGCAGTTAGGAGTGAACCAGGCCTTCAGGGGAGGGCAGTTGGGGCAATCAGGCTGTCAGGGAGCAGTTAGGCATCAACCAGGCTTGCAGGGGAGTGGTTAGTGGGTGCTCAGGCTGGCAGGCAGAGCAGTTAGGGGAGATCAGGAAGGCAGGCAGGTGAGCAGTTGGGAGCCAGCAGTCCTGGATTGTGAAAGAGATGTCCGACTGCCCATTAGTCAGACATCCCTCGGGGGATCCCAGATTGGAGAGGGTGCAGGCTGGGCTGAGGGACAACCCCCTACCCCGCGTACAAATTTCGTGCACTAGGCCTCTAATATATATATCTTAATTAGGAATATGACCTGCACAAAGGAGTTCTTTGTCTTGAGTAAAATACATTTATATTAAATCACTCTTCAGTTTTCAACATTTATTCACTAACAAAATATTTATTGATTGCTTACTACATTACAGACAGTTTTGGGCATTCAGTAATCTTTATAGCAATAGGCTTAGTTGAGTGGAAGGAATAAAAGTAGAATTAGTTGAGGAAAGAAGGGAACATGAAGAAGTGGAGGTTGTGGCAATAGATGACTCCCTGAGAGATTTTGTTGCAGAGAAAATGGAGGGCATCTTTTGTAGGAGTTTTTTCTTTAGGTTATTTGAACATGAATGGAAATTAAAGCTCTAAAATTTGACAAGATATTTATAATGGTTTTGGTTTCATTAATTATCTTTGCCTTTTATAAAATAAACTAGCATGATTTCTACTGTCATTAAAATCTTAAATTGACAACTATTTTGAATTAAGTTAAATTAAGTGATGTATATGGTCAATAGATTTTGATGCTCAGATTTTTTTTTTAAATCATGAAGGAAACAATAGGATTCAATAATATTTTGAAAAGAAAAATTAGTATGAAAATTTTAAACTAAGTTATGTTATTATTTCTTTATTATTATTTTTAATCCTCACCCAAGTCTATATTTTTCTTCATTGTTTTGAGAGAGAGAAAGAGAGAGAGAGTGCGAGCAAGCTCGGGGTATGGGGGCGGGGGAGAGAGAAACTCTTATGTCAGAGAGAATATAGATTGGTTGTCTCCCATAGACAGCCAGACTAGGTATGTGCCCTGACCGGAAATCAAACTCGCAACCTTTTGGTGTATGGGATGACGCTTCAACCGAATGAGAACTGAGCCAGCTCCAGGGCCAGTTGTGTTATTTTGAAATTAGAATATTATAAATTAGATACGAGTTTCCCCCAATTGTGGATAGACTTAAATTAGATACAAGTTATTATAAATTAGATACGAGTTTCCCCCAATTGTGGCTAGTCTTAAAAGTGTGTGTGTGTGTTTATAATAAATATGCTACTATATTTTAAGTACAAAAACCTGACATTGTTTCCAAATAAAAGTACCTAGAAATCTATTTCAGGAGGATACAGAGCTGTACAGTACTGTACCAAACAACTGAACCTGTGCCCTTCTATGTTGTAGATGACCTCATTGCCAATGTGGAAAATATTAGTATTCTGTGCTTTAGAAACACACTCATTTTTATTATTTTCCCTTTATTATTATAAGTGTAGATAAACCAATATAAGTCACAAAGCTATAACAAATGTTAAAGTGGATCTTATCTACTGTTTAGTCATGCCATAACAGAAATTCAAATAGAAAATATGTCTTCAATAACAATTTCTTCCACAAATGTGAATATACCTAAATCTTAATTCTTATACATAATTTGCTACTTTATAGTAATTTGCATGTCTATTAGTACTTGCTTGTAAACTGGAATGCTGCTACATTTTCATCAGTTTTATTCTTCCTCATGTTTTTATTATGTGTTAGTTGTATTCTATCTCCAGCATCTTTTTGTAAACCAGATATTTCAGTGTGACTCTCACTTTATTAACATTTTACATGAATAAATCAAACCATAAAAATTATTTCCTTTTTCAATCTCCTACATGACATGAATTAATTCCTTATAAGGTAAGGCTGCCAGAGTTAGTCATCTCAATGAGTTGCTATTTTCAAGAAACAGTAATAATCATTAGACTCAGACTCCCTGGAAACCCAAATGCAACAACATCCACCTGGAAAATAACACGATGCAATTACAAACAACATTTCTGTATGTACAAGCATCAAGTTCCCATTTTCAAACTTTCCACTGGCATTTTGAAGCCGTCATCGTTTTACTGCGGCTCTTGCCAGTTTACCACATCCAGCCTGCTTTCACACGCAGTAGGAACATCTGTGGGAACCTGAATTAATAGTGCCCAGGAGAGATTTTGGTGTATCATTACAATTTCAATGCAAACCACATGATGAGGCAATATTAGTTCCATGACAGAGGATGCTGCCTTTCTCTGATTAAAAAATAGACGTAAAATAAATACTAAAAAATGTTGGCATTAAACTGTTATGTCAAAATGGTTGATAAGTTAGCAAACTTATTTTTGGTGTAGTAATATGGACAGCTAGACAATCTAAAATTTAGAAGAGGTTTACAGACATAAACTAAGCTAAGCCAGAGTTTAAGCAACCCAAATCAGACTCCAGATGCATGTTTTGCTCATAATTTAACATCATTTTTATTGATTTTATGTTTTATTTTAAGACATTTTTACTAAAAGGGTCTCAAGAGAAAAACATCATTTCAGTAAGAAGTCCCCAGGAATGCCGTTACACAGCATTGCCAGTGTGAATATTTTGTCAGTAAATATTTTGTCATAGTGTGGACAAAATATTCAGCTTGAAATAAGTGACTGTGCTAGCAGCCAAAGCCATGGTATATGACAATTTGGAAAACAGAACTAGGTTTCTCCTTTACTATGTTTCTCCTATTTTATAAGTTGGAGATGAACACCTTTATATTTGGTGGTGTGATTTTTCTCCCCACTAGTTCAATATAAAAAAATCAAACTATCATTTTCTTTTTCCCAATAAGATGGTCAGACATTAAAAAATAACTGGATTATAGGTGAGATATTAAGTTTAAAATCAAGATAACTATGAAGCATGCAGCAGTTAGACATTTAGAAAAATCTACGGATGGATGGGCCTGTCTTGTTCAGTTGCTTCATATTTGCAAATACAGCTGCAATATATTAAAAAATGGCTAAAAGGAGGGAATGGGTAGCATACATCTTGACCCACACTAACCAAACAAGGGCTACATTCTCCCCAAGCACTCAGGATACTCTCTTAACCCTTGAGTGGCTTCTTTGTAACTTCTTTTAAAGCAGATCAGTAATCCTGAGAAGGTGCATCACTTCTCCTGTTACAAAAGGCGTGTCAACGTTCTGGAGACCAGCATCAAGTTTTCTTCTTAAAGTTTGCCTCAAACCATCATGCAGGATTAAATTACACATTCAAAACGTAAGCACTAGTGAGAAAGCAAAGGAATAATTAGAAAATGGAGATCAGTTTTACGCTTGAGTTTATTACATTAACAGCTCTCTTAATGTTCCATTTAGTTTTCAGCGCTTTGTATGCTGTGTCTAAGAAAACCTGCATCGGACAGAGTACACAGGCAAGGGTGACTTCATGCAAGGCTATTGCAAAAGGGAAGAGAGATTAAACCCAACTCCTCCAAAAACAGAACCCTGAAGTGTTTTTAAGCGCTGAGGTGAGCTAGTGCAAAGATACGGAAGGATGTCGGGGAAGAGGTTGGTCAGGCCAACTGTGTTTGCTATGTGTAACTTATTGAACTTGGGCTCCCTCCTCCAACTCACACCCATGGTTACTGAAAATTCTTTGCTCCCACACGCTGTGGTCCCGCCCAGCACTCACACCTGCAGCTGGCACTGGCTTGGCTCGCACCCATGGCCTGCGCCAGAGCCACCGCTCTCACTCATTGCCGTGCCCATGTGTGTATCCAGGAAACGTGGTTGCTATCTTCCTCGATGATTACATTTCAAAGAAATGTCTCTCAGATCCTTCAGAATGACATTCCTGGGTTGTAAACCTGGCAGAGGCTGAGAGAATATTCATGTCTCAACAGGGCACAGAATAGAGAGCAGTTTTACAGTTGAAAGTTTTCTAAGGTAAATGCTGTAAGAAAAGGAAAGTCAGGGACCCGTAGTGAGGAAGAAATCTCTTTCATGTCTTTTTAGTCAAGGTGAGGGGAACATTGAGACTATCTTGGTCACAAGTTAAAGTGTGCTCTCTAGTACTCAGTAATAGCGAAAGGCAATTTTACATTATGTGTATTTCACGTAAGAAAAACTAGTGGCCCTGTACATGGATTCGTGCACACTGAAAGGAAACACATTAGAAGATAGTTGGTCTTCAGACATATTCTGTTGACGACGGCACTTTCTTTCACCTTCAGAGGTATGTTGTGCCAATAGTTGGTCCTCAGATACATTCTGGCATCATGTGCAATTGGCACCAGTGAGAGCTTTATATGTATCGTGCATGTGTGAGTCAACATTTATTTTTAAATTGGCAGTGTGCGTCATATGTACCGGATGGTCGGAAGGACAGTCGGTCAGTCACTTAGCCATATATGTATGTGTGTGTACACACACACACACACACACACACACACACACACACACACACACACACACACACACACACACACACACGGGGCCCAGTACTTGAATTAGTGAAACTTGAAAGGAACTGTGGGCTGCAAGGCTGTCTTGGCCCATCCTCCGCGTCCCCACCAGACCTCACCCACCACATCCCCTGGTCCCCTGTCTGCCGGCAGCCCCACTGCCACCAACGCTGCTCCCATGTGCTGATGGCGCCAGCCCTGTTCACACCCGTTGCTGGTCCCAAATGCTCCACGCCATCAGCAGGTGCAAGTGGCGGCTGCTGCCCCAATCGCCTCTCAGGAGCAGGGGAAGGTGGAGAAGCCCTGAGGGGCAATTGGGGTCAGCAGCTGCTGCTCACACCCACTGATGCCGCCAAGAGATTGGGGCTGATACTGGGCACTGGCAGTGAGTGAGAGCAGTGACTCTGGCGCTGGCAGTGGGTGCGAGCCAGGCCGGCGCCAACTGCAGGTGCAAGCACTGGGCGGGACCACGGTGTGTGGGAGCAAAGAATTTTCAGTAACCACCAGAGGCTTGCCCCTATGACAGCGACTGGCACCCCGCTTTAGTCTGGTGCCCCCACTCACTTGCTCCACCATCCTGCCATGGCAGATGCCCATGGTGTTCATGCTCTGCCACCTGCTGCTGACACCTGCCATGTTCTGTGCGTGCCCCCTGATGGTCAGCACACATCATAGTGACCGGTTGTTTGGTTGTTTGGCTGTTCACTGTTTGGTCTCTTTGCATATTAGGGTTTTTTATATATAGACAGATATTGCCAAGCTTCTGTAATAGAATATATGCCAGTAACTCGACTGGTATAAATAATAGCCTTAGTTACAAAGTAAAAGTCAGTTTGTTTAACTGTGAGAAAAGGGATAATAGCATCCCCACATGGTTGGTTTCCACTGAGATTAAATAAAAAATATATGCAGAGTTCTTATTATAGTCCAAGGTCATAGACCACACTCAAATAAAGGATAGCTGTTAGGTATCATTAATGAGCATATAGTCTCTAGATTCTGTTTGAAAATGAATGCATGATTTAATTATACAGATTATTGTGGTACAAATATTTTGGTACTACTTTTTATTTGAAATATCTATTAAAATAACTTTTGTATTCACTATAAGTAGCTATATGTAACTTCATTTTGGTTGGGGGAATAGATATTTTTATATTTATTTTATTGTAGGCCCAAAGTGCCTGTCTCCTTCTAATATTTATAGTATATTTCCTAAGGCCATATAAGCCAGAAAGAATGACCAAGGCTGAGGGGGAAAGCCTAATAATCTTTAAGGCTATAGAGCTTTTGAGACCACAAGGCCTTCATTCATCTTCCTTTCATCTTGGCTTCTGCTTGGCACCTGTGTTTTCCTTAATAACTAGTTCAAGCACTGTCCAGGCAGCTCAGTTGATTAGAGCATTGTTCCCAAACACCAAGGTTGTAGGTTTGATCCCCATTCAGGGTACACATATATCAACCAATGAAAGCATAAATAAGTGTAAAAACAAATTGATCTCGATCCCCCCCCCCATCTATCTAATCAATAAGTAATTTAAAAAAATAAAAACAACAAATGCAAGCAGCTATGGAGTTCCTCAGTTGCTACACCATCTGCCTTGGTATCTGGAGGCCTCAGGGGTATCTGCTGCTTCTATGGCTTCCCTTTTCTATCCACCACCCATCTTTAGGCTTACACTTCTGATATCTCTTTTTTTACTTCAGCTATTGTCTGTTGTCTCTTGCTTCTGGTTGTGTTCCTTCTAACTTCATCACCATTTTCCTCTCCCATTCAGTGGTTATTGATTGTAACAGTAACAAGATAAGTGGTTATCTTGTTGACTTCTCAGTGGCAACCTATTTCTCTGTGTGGAGAATTCCTCTCTTTAGAACTTAGGATTGTTCTCTGACATAACAGAATGTGTTTGCATTAACTGGTCTGTTAATTTCATATACAGACCTCACAAGAAATATAAGATAATTTGATCATTAACCACCCATTTTGATAAATATATTGTGCTGGGGAATTTTTGTTTTGTCTTGGCCCTGATTTTTGGTCCACTTAGCCCTGTCCAAGAGCAGAGGTTTGGGACTGGTGGTCAAGGAACAAATGACTATTCTAAGTGGTGGGCTGGGGGCATGGCAGGACCTTCTTAGGGAAGTCTTCTCTATGCTTATCACAAAAGGAAGAGAATATGGTTGGCTGGAAAATTATAGTAGACACGGTTAAAGAGTAACATCTAGGTAGAGTAATGTCCTTAAAAATTTCAACTTTCTAACATAGAACTACATGTAGGAAAGTACAGAACAGCACTTTCCATGAAGGGGCAAGTTTTTTTAACCTTCAAGCCTCCTCATTTGATGTTGCCCCTGCCTCTAAAGCTGCTTGGCTGAAACAAGAATCATCAAAGTTTTCAAGGAACAGCCTTTACCATTTCCACTGTAGATTTTCAGGTTTTTCCTCCTCTCCTGATTTTTCTAAGGAACCAAACTCATTTTCCAATGAATGTGGGCTCCTAGATCAATCCCAGCATACTCCTGAGTGCTTGCTGAAAGTTTGAATCCATACCGGTTTTCCAGAGTCACTTTCCTGTGTGTGCCATATTCAGCGGAGTCTAGGCTGTACGCTTGCCTTAGTCTAGTCTTGCATTTCCCCACTGAAAAGGATGCTCATGGGTCATCAACCTGCATCTGTGTTCAGAGTGACTCGCCAGTGGCCACAATACAGTTTTCCACAACAGACCAGGTAGCACAACGCTCTTTTCTCAGGGTGAGTTTGCGGATCATCCAGAGCACTTAGCTTCCCCTAGTATCCGGACTCCCTTTATTGAGACTTTTGCCTTTATTCACTGAGAGCTCTCACATTTCAAAGTTTTTTGTCACATTTGAAAAGGTTTCCTACAGGGTCCTATTAGAAAAATAATATTTTTTTTAAAATTCATTTTGACAGCGCAATGCTCTTAAAATAGTAATGGGACTAAGGAACAGACTCTGACCAGTCTATTGCATGGGTTGTTATGTAGATAATCAGAGATGGGGGGAATTGCATGATTCATCTCCATCTTTACAATTCTTTTTTGGAGATAAAATCCAAAATAATAGGGATCAAAAAATTAAAAAGTCAAATTAGGACCATACTTGGCACTATAGATCTTGAAAATGATATTGGAAAATCTTAGTCTCACTTGTAGCACTGAACTCTTTGACCTTTGATTTTTCTCATCTATGAAAGTAAAATGCTGATAAAGCATTCTTCCAATTTAATTACCATCGATGAGCTACATAGAGGAAGGCTTGAAACTGTAATAGAAATATACCAGCAAGCTGATTAGGCATACTGTTTTCTCCTACTTTATAGGAACTATTAAAAAATCGTATCAGGTTTGGAGAAACCAACAGAACAACAATAAGGATATAGAGAAAAAGGTATTATCAAGTGATGTTTGTGAGCATGTATGTTTGTACAATTTGAGGGTCAGAATGTCAATACTTGGAATAAGTTGAAAAGAGAAGTTGCAGATATATCATATATAACTCATACACCCCTTCGTCATCCTCCCCTTTCCTCTGGCAACCACATTACTGCTGTCTGTGTCTATGAATTTTTGTTTGCTTTTCCTATTTGTTCATTTGTTGCTTTCAGTTTTATAACCCACATGCAGAATAGTGCACTGTACACAAATATGATCTTACTAAATTATGTAACCCCAATACATTTAACAGAAAAAGAAATTAAAAATATGAAGAAAGTAGTTGAAATTCTCAATTGAATCTATTTTTGTATAAATAAATTTAAATTAAATAATCCAAGTTTAAATAAGTATGCTTTGGCATCAATATTCAAATGGTTTCAAAGATGTCTCTGAATACACCATCTATTCCAGTACATATTTGAATTATTAAATCATGGGCATCTTGCTAGAAGCTATACTTGGGTATGCTTTTTACATTTCTCCACCTTAAGCCTGTTTCTGTGTCCCATTTCTGTTATTGACACCAGGTTGAAAACATCAGCATCAGTCTTGCGTTATCTTACTTCATATCTTTTTGTTCATATATTGTCAGTGACTATTAGGGACCCCATTTTTAAACACCATTTATCCTATTTCAGATTCTCACCTCCTCTGAATGAACCCATTGTAGTATATTCCTAGCTAAAAGTTCTGCCTCCAGGCCCTTCTTTACATAAGTGTCCAAAAGTAAATTTCTCTCTCTTTTTATTTTATAATCATATTACCCAAAGTCTGTAAGGCAGCAACATAAAATTTTTTACTGTTTCTCAAATATTGTTCATGCTTCTGTGTCTACCTCAAGTGCCCTCTTTACCAACAAATTCTAATTATTTCTGTCCTTCATCCAATTACAAATACTACTTATTAAAGGAGCTTTTTCTCCTACACAGGGACTTTTTTACATGTACCCTGATTATTATGCTAATGAAACTTTATCCTAGGCATTCTTTTATTGTTTTTAAGTATATACACATTTCAGTTACCTGAAAGTTTGCTAGGTGCAGAAACTGTGGCCTTTTTTTCTTTTATCTATCAATCGATAAATACGTTTCTAATTCTTTGGCATACATTTGGCACCAAGCAAATATCTGTTAAATTGAAATGAAAGCACTATTATAAGTTGCTTATTGCAATTCCATCCATTAAATATATCATATTTCATGTATGTACAGACATAAATTTCAAATACCTATGACTATTACTATCCTATTATGAAAAAGAGGCAATTAGCATTTATTTTAGGACAGTATTAAATAAATACTTTTCCATGTAGAAATACCAAAAGAAATTCTCCAATGACAGACTATACAGTATAAACTGGAAAATATAGCAATAGTTCTTTTTATTTTGTTCAACAGAGAACCTATATTTATAGATCAGCTGACCATGATTTCATGAAAATCTTTATAAATATTTGAATACCTTGAGGCTAAAATATGGCTCCTTTATAAAAAGACCACTAAATAAAAAGCTAAATTGTAATTGAAATTTTATTTACTCTAGGTTGGCGGTTATTTTGTGACTTTTCCCTATCTCCCAAATTATAATAATATATTTATCTCCATGCTTTTAGTCAGGTGGTTATAAATGGGCTGTGGGGAATATTTTCTTTCAAATACCTTGACTGAATTTTTGTTAGGCTGTGAGCCAAGCCATTCTTACCTCTTTAATAGTCTTAGTAATTACTCCACACAGTGCTATTATTGTTCATTCTGCTCTATGTTTGAAGTAAGGAACATACACTGATTAATTGCCTCCAGTTTTACTTGTCAGGTTCCATCACTAATACAAAACATGTCATTATTCTTAAAGGATGGGTCATTTTTAAAGGGCCTTCTCCCTAGTGTTCTTATGGTGTGTGCCTAGAGATGACTCATCACTTCTGTGATGCTCTCTGCTGTGAAAGGGACCAGAAAACTTGGTCTCTGGTGACAGCTCTGCTGTGTCCTGCCTGTGCAATATCATGCTAACTTTTATCATTACCCTTCAAACTTTCTCAAGAACTGTTATAGCCTTTATGCTACTCATTTGATTTTCAGTACATTAGATGTATGAGGCAGATGAAAGTAGTATGACCATCCCCTTTTAGTACATATGAGAAAATGGAAACCCCGGGAGATTAAATGAATCATTTAAGTTTAATGGCAGAAATCAGTTATCTTGACTACTAGCTCTTTTCTATTTCTATGATGTTTTGTTGCAGTCCTGGCTGATTATAATCTTCCTGGGAGGGGAGGGGGGTGTGGGGGGAGATGCTATCATGTCTTTTATGTTGTTATTTTTACAAGCTGTGTTAAAGGGGTGTTGGAAAACAAATAATGCTCCTTTATGTGATTCTGAGGACCACAGAAAAAATATTAAATATTGTTTAAACTTGTATAGTTTTTATTTCATGAAGTTTATTTCCTGAAGGGCTTGAATCATTGTACTAAGATACTAATTATTTTAATTACTTTTTTTAACACCATATTTGAAATGGGCCATTCGGTAAAGCACAAGTTTACCAAAAATAACACCGAGAATGTTGAAGAATAAGTGAAAAAGTTAGCTAATAGCATGACCTCTAGATGTAAATATCTCTCCCTTATCCCCCATTAACCAACTTCTAATAAACTTTAAATTAAACATTCATTTTAGACTTCAGGCAAGATATATTCCAAACTATGAAAGGAGCACAAATTATGTGTAGTCTTCAAATCACTCAAGTTGCAACCTTTTGATCCTACTTCCTGGTATCTTGGCCTACCTAAATATACATTGTACCAGTAATATGGTAAATATATGTTTTAAAGACTTGAAATGTGCTATTTTATTCTAGAATTCTGACAATTTTAAAGATGACCTCAAAAACCATCTCCATATATGAAAATATAATCCAAATAATGATGAATCTTGAAAAGTTTATTTTCTTGCCACATATCTCAGAATTCAGTAGAGGCAAAGTTCTGTTGTGGACTATATATTGGTATATAGGGAACCTCGCCTTACTTTTATATCATGTAAATAGCCTCCTTCCCATGAGAATACCTTGCTAGAAGATGCAACTAGAGTCAAATTAAAAAGAGGAAGTGATTCCAGATATCAAAGAGTAAACGGCTAGTAGATAATTTTATCCATTATTTATTCTCGTGAATCTTTACTTTCTGTTACAGAGCTTAATATGTTAGAATTAATTTTCAGATACAGTATTTTGTCAGATAAACTCAGGTGATGATGTTCCATAAGCAATTCCTATCCAAAGAACAGATTGGAATTTAGTATTACTGCCGTATTTGCAAAATTTTCTCATCACCTTTTTATTGTGTCGAAATGTTCTTGATCCATACTTTTCCCTTTTTATGGGAATTTGATGGTATAGTCAATAGCAATATCATCACAAATGTTCCTTCATGGGGAGAAACAGCTGCGCTCACCTACAAGTGGCATGTACCAGGAAGGACTTAATTCAAACAGATGCAATCTAATTAAGACATTATAAGATCTCTTCCTCTCCATACACACACACATCTTGGCGCTTAATAGAAACAAAGTTCTAAATTAACTGTTGAGTTTTTGCCAGCTTACCTTTATTCATAAGATGATATATTTATAAATTATGATGAAAAGGTTTTATTTATTATGGATTAAAAAAAAGAAGAAGAAATGTATTCATGATTAGTTCTCCATGGAGATTCTCCTTTACACCCCCAGATCTTTGTTTAAGCCAAAATGCTGTCCCCTTTAAATTCAGCCCTTCTGGATAATTGACTTTTGGAAACAAGAAAGTTATTGGACATTGCTTATCATGATATAAGATCCCTTCCATCACAAACAATCGCCTAAGGCAGAACTTCTGAATGATGGCCAATTTGCCTTCCAGGAAACTTAACTATTATCCCACTAAGACATATATGCAATGTTTGCATCTAGGTGATTGCAGGCACTTAAGCTATATTACCTATTTGTCAGATTCTTTTTCTTTGACTAAGTCCTTTTCCAGTTATTTGTTCTTTGCTTGGTATTGCAGACACTAGAAGCCTGCAGGCTACATTTCCCAGTTCATTGCCAGCTGGCCTCTTACAATGTGTGAGTCCACTTTTGTTTCTGAAATGGTGTCCCATTTCAGGATCCAAACCCTGGCTGCTCAGCACCTCTCCATTCATTTCCTCACTGACCATGAAGTAACGCCAGTTATACTACAGTTGGTTTAGACTTGTTGGTTCAAGTCCAGGGATTAAAATGACCTCCTCCTCATGAAGTTTTATTTCTTCTCTAAGTGCTCACCCTCTCTTTTCTTTTATTCTCGCAGTTAATTGTGCATTTTTGTATTCAGTTCCCTGCACTAAATCTTTCTCTGTTTGGAATCTAAAAATCTGATTGAGGCTGTACTTGCTATAGGAAATAATACCAGGAAATTGATCTTTAAAGATGGCAATTGGGGTGAGCTTTCTCACTTGATAGTCTTGAACATGGTAATATACTCATTGCCAGTAGAAAATAGGGTGATTTAAATGTATGCAGTAAAAGAACAGTTATTTAATTCGCTATTTATTTTTGCTTAGGATGGGGTTCCAATTGCAGACAAAGCTTTGATACACCAGTTGGTTGCTACAATTTACTTTTCTGGTGAGAAAGATGATTACAAAGACTCAGGCTTGCTAGCAATTCCCGATTAAGTTTAGGGGATAAAAGTACAAGCGAAGGTCTTTACATTTTTAGCACAAGTCACAGACTCAGGACAACAACATTCTATGATTATGCTACAAGTATATCTTATTCTCTTTATAAGATTACTGGAACTGAAATTCAAACCCAAACATTGATTTTTGGCATGAGGGAGAAATAAAATATAAATTGATTAATAAACTCATTGCTCTTATTGAAAATTTAAAAATCAATTGGGGGGGAAAAAGTGAGATTCTGAGCATTGTAATGAGAGTATATATGAAGACTCAGATAAATCTCCAAAACTTGAGCACTCCAGTCCCCTTGAGACTCCACAGCTAGATAGAGAACACGTTTTCCCCCACGGAAACTGACCTTTCTTTGATGGAAGACCTTGTAATGACACCAGGTATAGATTCACCTTTCAAAGGGACACACATTTGCATAAAGACTCCTTACTCTTTCTCATTGTCCCAGGCTCAAAATTAGGGTTATATTCATTATGCTTGGTCTGGAGAGACAAATGAGATGCTAAACCAGGAAGAGATAATTGATACTCTCATTTTTTTTTCCAAATGCTACTTTACTGCAGCAGAAAGATGGTAAATATATTAGGAAGTGAATTTTTAGCATTCTAGACTAGGAGTCAGAAAATTGAATTATATAGGCCCATCTATTTTATAAATAATGTTTTATTAGAACGTAGCCATACATTCATTGATGTATATGTCAATGGTAGGAGAAGTGGCCATTAAAATCAGCTTCCCAGTTTTAAATGTCATAGTGAGATCTTAGAGATGCATCTCACTAGAGTAAGTATCTGATTAGAGTAAATAATGAGAGTGATGTTGGAATAGTAAATAAGTGTTTTAATATATGAAAACTGTTGATAGTAGCTAATTGGTCATAGTTAAGTAATAGTTGGACATGGAGAAAAATATTACATGGCCCATAAGACTCTGGATGTGTTGAACAGAAATCTGACTTAAGTTGTTTCCCAGACAGAGCTAGTTTCCACTTCCAGAGTCACTAAATAAAGGAAAGCTATGTCCCCTTAAAGAAGAATCTTGTAAATTTCTAGCTTACTGTCTGTACATTTTTTTATATTCCAGTGATCTAGGGCTTGTCAGAACATTCCCTTAAAAGAGAGAGAAAAGTCAATACATCTTTTACTACTACATATCCTACACACACATATTGAAGGCGATGTTTACCCATTTGAGTGTTCTGCTTTAAGCCATTTGTTGGAATGCCAGTTTAAATGAGACTCAAAGCAAACCAATGTTATGCAAAGAGATACAGGCAATGCACGGGATTCTCTATTTGCTGGGTCTTGTGATACCATAAATCCAATAGCACTGAAGTGTTTGTAGCAGACAGCAATGATTTAAGGAGCCCTTAGCAAGCCTCAATATAGAATCACAGTGCCAACCTCTAAGGCATATTAGGAAAGCCATGTCCCCAGGTGCTATTTATGCTTTGAGAACTTGCTCCTGGACCATCCTGGAGATCAAATGCTTTACTATAAAACATCAGTTCCGGGGGTCACACTATGAACCTGATGTTACCTGATCTTCCAAGCTATCAACATCAGATGCACACTGTCACAATCTCTAAACAAATGGACCTAGTATTTATTTACTTGTATATATACAAGTAATGAAGACACTGAATTTCATGAACTAGAAGCTCAGAGTTCTAAAGCACCTATTTCTAATGCATTGATTTACTTTTTCAACCCACATCTATGGTTTTATACTTAGTTGCCCATAAACCTAGCACTAATGAAAAAATACTTGAACATGGTTTGTACATGGTTTTTCATGATGCTTTGACACAAAATGGAACATTATTTTCTCATTACCACAGCAATTTTGGCACTGAAATCTGGTGAAAGAAAATCCTTCAAGTGGGCAGATATTTAACCTATGTGTATTGTGTCCACTTTGCTTTGATGGAAAGATAGTCAGAAGTATAGGTCTATATTAAATTTTGGATAGCAGCTCCTGGTTTGGCTAATTGGTCAAAAACATGTAAAGTATAAGTTTAGAAGATGCAAAGAAGTTTGAAGAAGCACATGGTTGAATCTTTAGCAATGGCTAGTATAGGATATCTCTGTCCCATGTGATGCATCTCTAGGTGGCACTGTTACTGAGGAGCATCTCAAAATGCAGTGGATAAATGCCCTCCTCTGTATCAGCTAGCCTCTTTCTTTGACACCTGGGTTCTTGTGCAATAAGCTCATCTAGAGAGTCTTCATGGCAGTGAGGGTAAAGAGATTATGCTTGGGCTAATCAACATAGGCTTCCCCTCATTGAGGCTAATTTGTCTTTTGCCCACTGTGTAGTGTCCACCCTACCAACTGTGGACAACTGTCATTAACCCCTAATATGTCACAGTCAAGCACTTGAAGGAAGCTTAACATATCAGAGTCCTTGGATCATGAAGGGGGTAGCAGTTAGTTCTTAACTGGCGTACATACTAATTCTTGGTCTGGATTTGCCTTTTCTGCAATAAATACTTCTACCATCTCTTATATCCAAGGACTTACGAAATTTCTTGAAATAAAATCAATATATCATTTATTTTTTTTCTTCTGGGAAAATAATGTACTTTAGAACAAAAAAACAGTAGCCAGGGACTTATTCACATGGGATATAGTAATCTAACCAAATAATTGATTACCCAGAAGCAGTGTTGTTGTTTTTTTAATCAAATATTGAAAAATTCTGTCAAAGTCCTTCTATATTAAATTTCCTATATTAAATACCATTCTTCTTAAAATCTTTAGGATGGTACCTATTATCCTATATGAGTATGACCAATACATCTTTCCTTTCTTGTCAGAGGGTTTGCCCAGTATCCATGGAATCATTAAGTTTTGGTCACTGCCAAGTTCAATTGTCATTGACAGACAACTATGAGGAATATCTCTCACTACCTCCATTCCCTCAAACACTATTAGTAATACGACCAACACAACCAATGATATGTTGGCTAAAAATCAGAGAATACCATCTTAAAATGAGGTGGGAAATGGAATGATTCAATCCAGGTAATGTGTGAACTCATTAAAATAATCCATAAATGAGTGGCTCTCTGTTGGGTTGCCTTTTGTCCCCAGGGAATCAAATATCTAGAGACATTTCAGTCAGCACAACTGGTTTTGGGTGATGTGGCTGGCATCTAGTGGGTAGAGAATCCAGGAACGTTTCTCAATATTCTTCAATGCATAAGACAGTCCCCCTTCCTTCTAAATACAGCACATAATTTTACTACCCAAAATATCAATAATGCTAAGGATGAAATATCTGCTATAAATGAAGAACGGTATCTTTTAAAAGATGTTCAGGACTGAGAAAAGGCAAACATAAATTTAAAGCACAATAAGCCCATTTTGTTATATATTCAAGGAATGGAAGAGGAACCCTGGCAGTACCAACATTAAATTAATTATAATTATTGTTTCCAAATAGTTGATCTCTTCTTTTGGTCAAGTTGCTTTATCTCTGTAAGTTTCAATTTTCTTAACAGCAAATTGAGGAGACTAGACTCATTTAGATGTTTTTAAATAATATTGGGCTTGATTTCAAATGGCTATCATATATAATAAAGAGGTAATATGCAAATTGACCCTCACACCCTCACATCATCACAAGATAGCTGCCCCCATGTCCTCACATGATGGCTGCCCCCACGTTGTCACAAGATGGCCAGCAGGAGAGGGCAGTTGGGCGTAATTGGACTAGCAGGGGAGCAGTTAGGTGTCAATCAGACTGACAGGGGAGCTGTTAGGGGCAATCAGGCAGGTAGGCAGGTGAATGGTTAGGAGCCAGCAGTAACGGACTGTAAGAGGCATGTCCTACTGCCAGTTTAGGCCTGATCCTGCAGAGATCCCAGATTGGAGAGGATGCAGGCTGGGCTGAGGGGCCCCCCTCCCCCAGGGCATGAATTCCATGCATCGGGCCCCTAGTTCTTTATAAAAGTGATAAAGATATGGAAGAAAGAGGCTCTATATTTGAAACATTCTTAAAGATAGATTCTGGTTAAGTTAGAGATGTCTTGAAACATAGTGTTAACCAAGGGAGATACTGAGACTGCATTGCCAAGTCCACTGAGTGTATGTTTACAGTTTCACTAAGATGTGTGGTCCAATGTTTCTTAGCATTATTCTAAAGTCTCAGAAACTTGTATAAATAGTAAAAAAAGAGAGGTAAAATCATTTTTTTCCTTCCAGGCCCTCACTATACAAATTAAGAGTTATCTTACTAAATTGCAAAAATAGTTTAATATGCAATATGTAAAACTGTAATTTTTTTACGAACAATAAAGTGTTATTATCCTATCTAATAAAGAGGGAATATGCTAACTGACCATCACTCCATCACAAAGATGGCTGCACCCACAGCTGAGGCCAAGTTCCCATAAGGAGCCTTAACAAGCAATCAGCCGGGACCTGAGGCTACGTCCTCCCCCGCCCTTCCCTGCCTCTGTGGGGCTTGACAGGGAACCTCAGGCTGCATCTCCCACCCAGCAGGGCTTGACAGGGGATCTCAGGCTGCGCCCCCCACCCTGGCATCAGGCTGGGGGAACTCAGGATGCACCCCCTGCCCCAGTGCCAAGCCAGGGTACCTGAGACCATGCCCCCTGCCTGACCGGACTTGACGGGGGACCTCAAGGTGTGCTTCCCATCCTGGTGCTGGGCTAGGGGACCTCAGGCTGCTCCCCCGCCCCAGCGCTAGGTTGGGGGACCTCAGGCCGTGCCCCCCACCCAGCGGGGCTTGACAGGAGACCTCAAGGTGCACCCCCATTGCTGGGTCGGGGGAACTCAGGCCACACCCCCCACCCAGCGGGGCTTGATGGGGGACCTGAGGCTGTGCCCCCCTGCTGGTGGGGCTTGATGGGGCACCTGAGGCTGCACCCCCTCCAGGTGCTAGGCTAGGGGACCTGAGGCTGCACTCCCCCCCCCCCCGCCTGGCAGGGCTTGATGGGGGACCTCAGAACATGCCCCCCACCCAGAGGGTCTTCATGGGGGACCTCAAGGCACGTGCCCTGCCCTGGTCTGGGCTGGGGGACCTCGGGCCATGCCACCCTGTCCTGGTGCTGGGCAAGGGGACCTGAGGCTAGGCCCTCTACCTGGCAGGGCTTGAGAAGGGTGGGACTGGCTGGGTCTGGATCTAGCCCAAGGGGGGTGGGGGGGCAGCCAGGTCTGGGTCTCATGTGATTTTGAGGTGCATGTGGGTGGGCAGGGACTTGACTCTGGGTCCCGTGGTGCGCCCCAGACTCTGACAGGAGAAAGGTTTTCATACACATTTTACTAATTTTCTTTCATCTCTGACACTTCTGTTATAGAGAAAGGGCAAGTAGCAATATTAAATTATTTCCTCTAATTAATCCCCTTTTAATGTACACAAATTTTGTGCACTGGGCCACTAGTCATTGCTAATATTTGAGTGCTAAATATAATCTCATGTAGTCATAGTTCTTTGAGGTAGAAATTATCTTTATATTAAAAGTATTGAAATAACTGATCATACTGAGTGCTAACTATGTGGCAAGCCCTATACTAAGCACCTTATGCATATTATCTCATTCACTAATTATAACAGCCTCCTCCCCATTTTAAAGTTGAGGAAACTGAGGCAAAGAAGCTTAAATAAATTGCTTGAGAACCAGTTGGTACTAAGAAGTAGAGCTAGCAGTTCAACAAATGTAGGTTTATACAAATGTAATTTTATTACAAAAGCCCCGTTTCTTGAATTCAATTAGACTGTATAACATGCACTAAAATTTTAGTGTGAGAATAAAGAGTGGGAGTCTGTATTGAATTGTGCATTGTAATAGGTCATGAAAGGAAGGAAAAGGTAAACATAAGGAAATAAAATATATTTCCTGGCCAGAAAAAGACCCTAGAGTAAATAACATCAGAACGACACAGAGGGGAAGAAACAAATACAAATAAATTAGTGAGATGATTATAATATCTTGTACTTTCTATGTTTTATTCTAACACACTCCTTTTTATCACTTATTTTCATCCACAAACAACAAAATTTGCTAGGGATTCTGATCCTTATAGGTTATACGATTAATCAGCAAGATAAGACTAACAAGTGAATAATCACTGACCTTATATGGACACCCTAGTAATGATCCAAAGCATGGACACCTACTAATGATCCAGAGCATGGACACCTACATACACTTAACTTACAGATGTGTTAACAGGAGTTCTCCATGTTTATGTGATGCATTAAAGGAAGTTTATTAGCAGACCCTGTAATGGGCATCACTATACAAAAATCTACGTCAATATGTTCAAAGACTACCTATAAAATAACTTACTCCATATTAAGAGTTTTTCCATACACAGAGGACTTAAGACCATTATTTTAGCCCTAAACATATCTAAAGAAAAGCTATGCTATAATCAGAAGTTAAAATGCTTAGCAATTTCTACCCCTCAAAAATCAATGAAAATATTACTAAATATCCTGTCTACAGGCACCCTCTATGTAAAATGGCTACATTTCAGGAGAGTCCAAGTCCTGATGTGACAATGAGAATTTTGATACTTTTGAAGCAGTGTCCCTTTGTCAATAAAACAGATTACTATACCATCTGCTAGCCTTGCCATGGTGGAGATTTTGCAGGTATGGGGCCTGTTCAATATAGGTTGGAGACACCAGGGTATATGTATTTGGAGATAACTTCTTAATACTTCAAGTTGTTGACCTAAAGGATCTTGTTGAAAAATCCAAAGCAATCTCTACTTTCTCAAAGAGCAGAATTTGGTGCCAATAAACAGAAGTAGAAGGATCCAAAGCCTAATCTGCCATTTGATGAGTCAAACAGGTCATTGGTATTTCAAACATTCTGTGCATATGGTAAGACTTTAACTTTTGTGGTCATATCTTCTTGATTTCATGACAAATACACACACCATACTTGTGTTGTACAAAAACTTCTCAGTGTGATAAAAGCTCCTTTAAACTGTGCCATCCTTCGTCTTAAATTACTGAAAGTCAATATAGCTATCAGATTCACAGTGGTGGCAAGTCTGCCATCTGTTCAATTTCTGGGCTGTGCTGAAAATAAATGGTAATCCAGTCATCATGTTGTATTTTCTGCAAAGATTTTTCATGGAAATGCTTGATTTATGAGTCAGGCTAATGGCCTCTTTTGAGGAAAAATAAAATCCAAAGCACTCCATCTCTGGCTTTGATATTTTATTATACAGCATGCAAATGATTTTTAAAGTCATCCATTAACACATGTGGACTTAAGCATTAACTTGCTTAGTGATATAAAATAAAGAAAAATCTTTCAACTGGCATCTTATTTTGCTTATATAGTTCTTCTTAGTCAGTACTGGTTTCTGTTCTGAGAGCAATCAGATTTATTACCCATGCATTATTTTAAAATAATTAAGGCTGGGTTCCACACCATCCCTATTTTTTATCTTCCAATTACGTCTTTCTTTCTTTTTAATTTACTTTTTTTTTACTTCAATTACTCCAATAAATAAATGCACTGAATTGATATTTTGGTATAATCACAAGGAAGCTATCTGGAATTAACCTTCTTAATATTTTCTATAGTGCTAATTAGGTTACATTTTAGAAATTAAAAATAAAGTTTCACTATACTTGCTATTATCTACTCAATGTATTTCCATATATATATATATATAAATACATATATGTATATATGTATTTATCACTTATCTACCTACATACCTATCAATATATTGATCTAGAATACATTGTACTGGTTAGGATATTAAATTCTAGAAAGCAAGAAATACTGAGTTTACATTACACAGAATCATGTATAATGAGGAATTAATCTTAAAATTAATTGCATTTTTTTAGCCTGAGAAAAACTTTCACCAGGCATAAAGTGGCAAAAAACATCTACTTTCCAATCTTCATTCACCCTGGAAAATAGGGATTAATATATTTTCTCAAATATAACTGAAGAATGCAAATATATGTGTATATATACACACGTGTGTGTGTGTGTGTGTGTGTGTGTGTGTGTGTGTGTGTGTGTGTGTTGATATTGTGATAAATTAAGATGGTCTATTCATTTTAGAAGCTTACTCCAGGAGCACACTGTGTGACCTAATATCAAGGAGACCTGGAAAATTATCCTGATCCCCAGAGAATCAGTACTAAATAAGAGAAGGGTCGTTGTTTAGCTCTTCTCCTCAGTGTTCATATTATCTGGGGGCATCACTGCTTCCATAGACTCAGTTGGTAATAGGCCAGAAAAGTAACCTGGTGTATAATCTATGAACCTAACTTCTAATACCTGTAGTGAAGTTCTATACAGCTATTGCAAGGTCTATGGATATTTTAAGTGTATATTGTTTCTTCTCAGGAATATTTAGTTCCTGGAAAGGAAATAAGTAGAAAAAAGGAATACCTTAGGAAAATGATCACAACAGCAAACTACTGGTTATATCCTGGGCCATACACTCAGTACAACTGACGGTGCATGAATGTTGCAGCATAACAAACAGACGTTTCTGAAGTAACACATTGAAAAAGGATGCCTCCCTAGAGCTCCAATCACTTTTGTTCTACCCTTTTTGAGTGGATAGAATAGCTGTATTTACCTGAGTAAGATATGAGTATGACTTCCCTGCCACTATTAATCGGTCAGGCAAGAATATAAAGAAAGGAAAAGTCATTCTATGCAGAGACTCTAATGTAATGTGAACCTCAAACCTTGCCTTTAAAAAAAAAAATCAAAGAAATCACAGTACAATTTTATCTAGAGCTTATTTTTTTAATTTTAGTTATTTTTTAATAAAATGTTTGTGTATAATTTTCAACCATACAAGTATATGAATTCATTAAAAGGGAATCTTGCTCTAACAGGTAAAAACAATGGAGAGCCAAATGGAAAAGGAAACCTATTAAAAAACAATGGCACTTGGGTGGGTGGGTTGGCTATATGTTTAGGCTGTCCTTCATGCCTTTAACACTCTGAAGTCCTTTATCGTGTAACAACACTAAGTCTTCTGAATACTTTACATACATGGGATTTTTCTCTCTCAATAAAATGAAGGAAATGTGCAGAACATTAAAAGAGTTCATTTCAAAACAATATAACAACAATACATTTTTTACTAAAATGTCATTAAATAAATTTCTTCAGTAGTAGAACTATTGACAATGAAAATGAGTAAGTAAAAAGAGGTAATAATCAATACCTTGGATTAGTTATTACATATTTTATTTCAGGAGAGAATCTGTTGCAAATTCTAGAAACCAAAAATATATGTCTATAATAAAAATGCTGCCCCAGCCAGTTTGACTCAGTAGATAGAGCATCAGCCTGCAGACCGAAGGGTCCCAGGTTTGGTTCAGGTCCAGGGCATGTACCTTGGCAGCAGGCTCTTCCCTGGCCTGGGCCCTGCTCAGGGCACGTGCAGAAGGCAACCAATCTATGAGTTTCTCTCACATCGATATTTCTCTCTGTCTTTCCCTCTCTCTTCCACTCTCTCTAAAGATCATTGGGAAACTATCCTCAGGTGAGGTTTAAAGGAAATTCTAATAATATTGGATAAGCACTATAAAGAAATATAAATTCAAAATATACATCATCATTATCAATGTGCTCTTAAGACTGAGATCCTAGGCACATTTCACATTTGCATGTGATTTGTATAATCTTTTTTTTTCTACATTACTTCTTTACATTCAGGTGTAGGCAGCTTCTGCCCCCACCAATTTTCATAGAACCTTGAAAATGGTATGTTAATAATTCAGTTTTTAATTCATATTCTGTACATCTTTGCACTTTTTCAATTTTCATGGCATATAAATCTTCACTTATATTGACTATTAAATACATTTTATTGTAATAAATGTGACTTTTATGTTTTAATACAATTAATGTGACTGTATAATGGATTCTGAGAATAGTTGCTTTCTTCTGTACATCTCCAGTTTAATAACCAAATATAGTCTTTAAATCTTTTATGACTTCAAGTATGCATTAATATTTCTGAAAAGCTGCTTGCATGTATTTTGTAGGTATATAATAATGCTTTTATGACTTTATCAATCTGTGAAAAAGTAAGAAATGGGAAGTAAGGGAATACTCACCAGGGTAAACAGATCAGAGTTCAAAAATTCACTGAAATAACTGTGAAGTCATGAACCTGTAAGATGACTTTTACTTTTATCTAAGAACAGTTTTTCAATCTCTCTCTGAAGTTGAATTCAGAGGTTAAGATATCATGGAGTTGGTTTTTTTGTAACCCATTCTTTTGCCTCTTTCCCTCTCCCTGGACACACACACACACACACACACACACACACACACACACACACACAACTCTGAAAAAATATCTTTCCATAATAATTTTAAATCAGTATAGATTTCAATTAATGAAATGTTGGTATGATTTATGGCTGCTAGTGTTAATGTGTGCTCATGACTTCCAAGCTGCTGCTTTGAGAGCAAATAGTAAGAGAAGACAGATTTTTGAAACATCAGGTCAGTGCATTAGCCATGAAGCACTAGAAGACTGATAAAAATATGCCCTGAGGCCCCAACCCAATTAAACACATTTAAGGGAAATTGAGTATTTCAGATTAGTTTCACTGAGATGCTTACAATTCCATTCAAGTAGTTAATCAAATTCAGCTGAATAACATCACCATAGACAAATGCTGGGTCTCCTTTTCCTGGCGTGGTAGACTAAAGGGACTGTATTGACACATTAAAATCTTCTTGAATAAACTCTTTTTTATTTTCATTTTATAATTCCTGACCTTGTCAATGGGAAAAGTAATTTTGTTAGGATGAAGAGTAAATCATGCTTTATAATGGGTGTCTTCAATCCTAGGTATGCTTATTCCTGAGGGATACAAAGACTTTCCAGAGATTATATGGCACAGATTGCTGAAAAGAATTGTGTGCAAGATCTTCATCCTCCTGATGTACTTCTCTCTCAAAATGCTCTGATGGAGAGTTCTGAAGTTCAGATCTACTGAAGATTCTGAAGCTTCATTCCCACCTCCACCCTTTGCACAGTGGCCATTCTTCCAGGTCACTAAGGAAAGGCAACTTGGCCAAACTTCCAGAATCCTTCTAGTCCCATCCATATTCTTGGTCACCAATAAGAAGCATAATTAAAAAAACGTGTATCTCCCAAGGGAGGGTATTGGCAGCAATGCAACATAACCTTACAAAACAAAACACAAAAAGAAAAATATGAAACTGAAGAATCAGTAGAAAACTCATTACATAATTCCCTGTGTCATACCTACATGTCTACCTGACTCTATCTATCTATCTATCTATCTATCTATCTATCTATCTATCTATCTATCTATCATCTATCCATCCTATCTTAGAAGTTGAATTCCGAGGTAAGATACCATGGAGCTTGTTTTACCACAGTTTGTGTGTGTGTGTGTGTGTGTGTGTGTGTGTGTGTGTGTGTGTATTTGATGGTGATTGTTTCTCATAAATTGAATAAGCTAAATTTATAGGCAGATATAATAATATCAATAGTGATAACAAAAAACAGTACTTAATATGCATATATAAAATGCCTCCAATGACCCACCTTCCAGTTAAACTTCATTCAAAAAGTTAGAAATCACCTTAAATAGGCAAGAGATATACACTACTGCTTGAAATTCTTTTAAGGGGCCCATGAGCAAAAATTTACATGAAACCCTATTTTTCCCATTATGTTCTTGAATGGACTTGCTTTCTGGCAGGTTTTTTAATTAATTAATTAATTACATTTAGATGAGCACATCATTACTCAAGGAGAATAGAAATCACAGGATTTTCAGCTGGAGTAAATACCCTAAGGCAGTGGTCTGCAAACTCATTAGTCAGCAGAGCCAAATATTAACAGTACAAACGACTGAAATTTCTTTTGAGAGCCAAATTTTTTTAACTTCAACTTCTTCTAACACCACTTCTTCAAAATAGACTCGCCCAGGCTGTGGTATTTTGTGGAAGAGCCACACTCAAGGAGCCAAAGAACCGCATGTGGTTTCCCGACCACTGCCCTAAGGGATACATGGATTTTCAAATTGCTTTTGAGATGGAAATATACATGGAAGTCTATTTTGGACTCATGGAATCTTAGGTCAGAAAACATCTCACACACCTAGTCTGACACTCTTCTTTAGTGGTCAAGGCAACTGAGATCCATAGAGAAGTCAATTGCCAAAGCCACACGCAGGGTTGGTCCCGAGTTGGGACCTGTATTTAGGATTCCTGACTACAATTATCCTCCTTGATGACACCAAATTTTCCCTCTTTAAGCAACAGTGGGGGAAGTGCATAATAAGCAAGACCACATGCATCATGGCTCAGACACTGGAAGCCTGAATTATGTATGAAGAAGGAACACTAGTCTGAGAACATGAAAATTAGGGAATCATTTGAAAGTTTGCAGAAGTTATATTTCATGACCCCATGGAGAAGACTAGAAATTTATACCCTGGGAAGATTGAATAAAATGGCAGTTAAGGAACGTAAGTATACTTGAAGGAGGTTTTTATAAATATTTTTATAGGCCTTTTGGCAACAAAGATTTATTTTCATCATTTAGCTTTAAAGATGCTACAAAAATTGACCAGGTCAAAGTAAAATCATCATGACCCATCCACCTTACACTACAAAAAAAAGTGTGCTAGATAACAAGGTAATCAATACCATGATGCTTGCGGAGGTTTTTTTTTTCTTCTATTTATTTGAATATGTTTCCTAACATGAATAACAGCAAATAAAACAAAGAGATAAATAAAATGCTCAGAAGAAACACTCAATTTAGAAAACAGAAGACAACCTAAATAAAATAATACAAAACTCTAAATAATACAAAACTCATCGGTGAAGATTGTTATGGTAATACAGTGAAGGAAATGATGAATTCTGTCAGGAGGAGATGAAAGCATTGCTAGAAAAAAGAAAAAGAAAAAAAGAACCAGCTTGCATGTGAATGGGCTTCGGTTAGAATATGTATCAGCATGCAACTCTGTATTTGGGCCATGCCCTCCTGTGACTGGTCTTTGTAGATTATCAGATAACCCCATTGAAATCTATATATCCTAGAGTATGATAATTACTCTTAATATATACGTTGAGGCAATTTGATGAATGCCACAGGGATTTGCTCCAAAGAAAAACCATGATTGTTGTGTCATCTGAGACTTACTGTTTCTTAGAACTTTCTGCCTATAAAACTTTTCTCTCTACCAACTGTATTTCCTTTCTCATGCCTGAGGAATGGTACTCCCCCCACCACCAATATTCTACACTAGAGAGGAGCAATAAGCTTTAAGTGCAGCACATATGTCTGAAGACGAAACATTGAATCCTAAGTGTTTTCTGTAGACCTGCAGCATGCTGTTTGCTAGAAATTGAGAATCTGGTAAGTGAGTCTTTCAACATTTCAGAGCAACTTCCTTTTACCTAAAACAACATGGCTTTTCAGTTCTCACTACGACAAACTATTCATTGCAAACTAAAATTTTTGTCTACCTATTTCAGACTGCCTCCAGCAGAGGAACTAACACTATTGCACTTTTGTGGTAATGTGGAATTCTGACAGTGATTTTTGGCAGCCTCTTCCATAGGGTTATTTTTTAGAGTTTATGTTTGTATTTCTGTCTGGGAAAAAGGCTTCGTATAGAATTGGTACACGTGAAAGAAAATTGCTGATAACAAGTTCTTAGTTCTTATGACCTATGAGTTGGAATTCTGAGTGAATTGCTTATGTTATCACCAGATCTAATAAAGGAATTAGAGAAAAGCTGTATAAAATTAAAACCTTAATAATAAATATGGACTTGATTAATCAGAATTATTTAATTCATAATTAAAGCTTTGGCACTAAAAGGACATCAACTATCATGGTTACACTCAGTTTCTTGTTTTATTGTTTTACATAGGAATGATTTTTAAAAAAATCTTTATTGTTGAAAGTATTACATATGTTCCCGTTTCCCCCATTGACCCTTTCTAGCCCACCCCCAGGCCTTCACCACCCTATTGTCGGTGTCCATGGGTTATACATATATGCATACAAGTTCTTTGGTTGATCTCTTCCCACCCAACCACCCCTGCTTTCCACTCAGTTTTCTCACGTCTTATCTACAATCACAAACATAGTTATATATGTAACAAGTGTCTTCTAATGAAACAGATATATTTTTATTTATCCATATTCCATCTATCTAATGTAACCATTTTTGCTGAAGTTGGGAAGAAAATGTAATAGGCAGAATCCTATGCAAAAGGATATTTTTGTTCACTTTTTAGCTCAGAGTACAGAAACTAAAAATTCAGGGCAAGCACAAAAGCAAGAACCATATCCTTAAGCCAAAGAATATCTTGCTAAAGTCAGATCACTAAGGGAGAATGGAATCCAGTTTTCTTAGCTCAAACTAAGTGAAGAAAGAAAGTGGGGTCATCTTGGTGGCTCAGGCTAGCTTTGATGGCCTAATCTTTACACTTTCCAGGTCCTCAGAGATAGATACACACTAAGAAGTAAAAAATGAAACTGACAAAGGACCAAATAAGTCACTACCAGAATTATCTTAAACCAAAAGGAAATGGAGCCTTCCCTGTCCGGTGTTCTCAATGGTTAGAGCATTGCCCAAGCACCAGACAGTTGTCAGTTCAATCCTCCACCCCATTGAAGGCAGAGGCAGAAGGCAACCAATCTATGTGTCTCTCTCATATTGATGTATTTCTCTCTCTCTCTCTGTCTCTCTGTCTCTGTCTCTCTCTCTCTCTCTCTTTCTTTCTCTCCCCCCTTCCTTCTTTCCCTTCCTTCCTTCCACTTTCTCTAAAACTCAATGGAAAAAAATATCATCAGGTGGAAACAAAGGAAAAATTTAACAATCTACTTGAATCTTGGAATAACAGTAAAGCAATAAATGTGCTATATACGTCCTCTGTCTTGTGTATCTACTCTTCCAAGAATAAATCTTAAATTCTCACCTAGAGTTTGTAAATTGTCTCGAATTGAAACTTTATTCAGAAACTAGAGGCCCAGTGTACAAAATTTGTGCACTCTGGGGGGGTCCCTCAGCCCAGCCTGCCCCCTTTCGCAGTCAAGGAGCCCTTGGGGGATGTCTGACTGATGGCTTAGGCCCATGGGGAGCAGGCCTAAGCTGCCAGTTGGACATCCTTGGCGCTGCTGCTGAGGCAAGAGAGGTTCCTGCCACTGCTGCTGTGCTTGCCAGCCGTGAGCCCGGCTACTGGCTTGAGCAGCACTCCCCCTGTGGGAGTGTACTGACCACCAGGGGGCAGCTCCTACATTGAGCGTCTGCCCCCTGGTGATAAGTGCTCATCATAGCAACCAGTCGTTCCACCATTCAGTCAATTTGCATATTAGCCTTTTATTATAGACTAGAGGCCCAGTGCACAAAATTCGTGCACAGTGTGTGTGGGGGGGTGTCCCTCAGCCCAGCCTGCACCCTCTCCAATCTGGGACCCCTCAAGGGATGTCCGACTGCCCATTTGGGCCTGATCCCAATGGACTGCTGGCTCCCAACTGCTCATTTGCTTGCCTTCCTGATTGCCCCTAACCGCTTCTGCCTGCCAGCCTGATCACCCCCTAACCACTCCCCTGCCAACCTGATTGATGCCTAACTGCACCCCTGCCAGCCTGTTTGCCCCTAACTGCCCTCCCCTGCAGGCCTGGTCACCCCTAACTTCCCTCCCCTACAGGCCTGGTGCCCCCCAACTGCCCTTCCCTGCAGACCCAGTCACCCCCAACTTCCCTCCTCTGCTGTCCAGGTCACCCCTAACTGCCCTCCACAGCAGGCTTGATTGCCCCCAACTGCCCTCCTTTACAGGCCTGGCTCCTCCCAACTGCCCTCCCCTGCTGGCCATCTTGTGGTGGCCATCTTGTGTCCACATGGGGACAGGATCTTTGACCACATGGGGGCAGCCATCTTGTGTATTGGAGTGATGGTCAATCTGCATATTACTCTTTTATTAGCTAGGATAGAGAGAGGCCTGGTGCATGGGTAGGGGCCGGCTGGTTTGCCCTGAAGGGTGTCCCAGATCAGGGTGGGGGTTCCCTTGGGGTGTGGGGCGGCCTGGGCGAGGGGCCTGTGGTGGTTTGCAGGCCAGCCACGCCCCCTGGCAACCCAAGCAGAGGCCCTGGGATCTGGGATTTATCTATCTTCTACAATTGAAACTTTGTAGCCTGGAGTGGAGCCAAGCCTTCTGCTCGCTCTGTGGCAGCAGCCATTTGTGTTGGGATTTATGTATCTTCTATAATTAAAACTTTGTAGCCTTAAGGGGAGGCCAAAGCAGGCCAGGGCTGCAGAACCTTGGCTTCCTCCATTGCTGTGGGAAACCCTAGCCTCCTGCTCTCTCCAGTTCTGTGGCTGCCGCCATTTCTGTCTGGCTTTATTTATCTTCTATAATTGAAACTTTGTAGCATTGAGTGGAGGCCTGGGTCAGCAAGGCCAGGTGGAAAGCTTGGCTTCCTCCATTGCCAGGCAAACCCAAGCCTCCCTCCTGCTCTCTGTGGCTGCAGCCATCTTGGTTGGTTTTATGTGCATATTCCCTCCTGATTGGCTGGTGGGCATGGCTTGTGGGCGTGACTGGTGGGTGTGGTGGAGGTATGGTCAATTTGCATATTACTCTTTTATTAGATAGGATTATAACCATGTTTTTTTAATGTATTAATTTTATTGGGGAGAAATATCCTAGTTTTGATGTCATTTTTTCTACATATAAAATTGGAAAGAAGTTGGAATAAATGCTCATTGAAAGTAATTAAAACGTCATTTTTAGGGCCCTAGAGAATCAGTGTAGAAACAATATAACTTCAGGTTACTAATACTAGAAGTAAATTTTAAGAAATTTGTTCAACTCATTTTTTTAAATTTGAGAAATACTCGAGACATTAAATAAACTATAATGACATTTAATTTCTTATGAAAAATACACATTTATATTTCAGAAATATTAAAATGCTAGATGGGGGCTGGGAGAGGGAGACAACCACAAAATCAAATCAACACAGCCTTGGAACACAATCCCTTGTCAGGCAAACTATCAGGTGCTAGAAGCAAGGAGAAAGTGGGAGTGGCTCACAGAAGAAAGGATATATGCCTAAACGCTAGTGTTCTAACAGGTGCCAATGCTTTAGCTCTCTTATTATATCTGTTACTGTTATTCTTGTCTAAAATTTACATCTGTGAATAACACACACACAGCTCTTGATCATTTAGTACCAAAAGAATCAGGTTATCCTGATATATGAGTGGAACATACGCAGCTTTTGGAAATGACAATCCATGGCCAGAGTTATGAATTACTGCTGGACCAAATAGCTGTACTGAGGCAGGATGAGCTGGAAATTAATAAAATCAGTGGATTCTACGGGAACCTGGACAAAGAATGCCAAACCTGCCCTAGAGAGAAACCTCTACAACTCAGGAAATATGTAGAAGACACAGAGAAGAATGCAAAACAGGCTATCTAATTCTAGAACTCACACACACACTACTTTGCATGTACTAACTCATTCAACAAATATATTTTAAAATACATAGGAATCAATTTAAATTTCAATAAACAATGCTGGAAGAATTGCTGAAAGGTTTAACTAGCAAGAAGGGAAGAAGGCCAGCAGGTTGGACTAATGTGAAGGCAGTTAATGGTAAGGTAGATTTTAAAACATATGGAATAATTCAAACAGATATTAGGCATTAAATGTTAAACAAAATAATTAACATACAATAATATGTTGTAAATAGAATTCTGACATAATTATGAAATCATGGAGTATATGAGGGAGCTTTTCGGGAGAATTCTAAGGTCCTTTTAGTATTAGGAAAAAGGAAAGAGACAATACTTATATTTAGATTGTGCTGGAAGATATAGTTATTTGTTTTAGTCAGAATAACTTATGGTAAGTGCTGCTACAGACAAACCCAGTAAGATCAGTGGCTAAATAATGAGAATTTATTTCTAACGTATGGGAGTCAGGCAGCATTCTTCCATCTTGAATCTGTGTCTCTGGAACATATGTCCTACAAGGTTATTGCAGCAGGGAAAGAGAGGTACACTGGCTTTAATAGACTCATCGTGAAGGAAAGTAATCACTTCTCACTGTCCATCAAATGGATCCAATCTAACTAGGAGGCAGGCTGGGAAAGTAGAGAAACACAAAGGATATTTTGTGAGTCATAAAGTGCATATAGATAAATACTTTCTAAAGAATAAGAATAAAATATTCAGCATCCAAACTAATAGAGGATAAATTGTAATAAAGAGAGCAGTAAATTCAACATGGTTAAGAAAGGAAATGTAGCAAAGTTAAGGAAAAATATGTTAAATAGTGGATACAAAGTACTAGTAAGGTCACATAACTCTAAACAGGTCAGAAAAGCCAATATGAATTTATTCAATTCTGTCATTAACAGATATTATTAGAAATATTGATCAATTTGCTTCTTGCATTCATAAAATATAGTAATGCAAAGGTTAAAATGCATAAAATTAATCAAATAAAATTAATTTTATTAATGTAACTATTAATATCAAAACATTAGAATGTAAAATTCAAACAAGAAAGCAAAGATTGACATATCTTAAATATAAGAAAATGTATCATAAATATATAAGCATGAGCTTATACATAATAAAATAGCATCAAGATCTGTGAAATAAAATCTGACTGAACTATAATATGATGAATCAGAAATCATGAATGAGATTCGAAAATATAATGCTCAGTGGTTGAGCCTTGAACTGTGAACCAGGAGGTCATGGTTTATTCCTGGTCAGGGCACATGCTTAGGTTGTAGGCTTGATCTCCAGTGGTGGTCAATCAATGATTCTCTCTTATCATTGGTGTTTCTATCTCTTTCTCCTTCTCCCTTCCTCTCTGAAATCAATAAAAATATAAATTAAAACATATGCTACTATGGGCCCAGTACACGAATTCATGCACCTTGAAAGTAACTGTGGACTGTGAGGCTGTGGTGGGCACAGGGGCAGGTCTTGACCCATCCTCTGCAATCCCACCCGGCCCCTCCTGCCACGGCCCCCTGGTCCCCTGTCTGCCAGCATCTACGCTCCCACTGCTCCCACACGCTGACGGTGCCAGTCCTGCTCACACCTGCTAATGGGATGGAGCAATTGGCACTGGCGCCAGCAGTGGGTGCAAGCGGTGGCTCCGGTACCAGCTGTGGGTGTGAGCAGGGCCAGCGCCGGCAGCAGGTGTGAACGCCAAGTGGGATGGTGGCACGCAGGCACAAAGAATATTCAGTAACCTCCAGAGGCTCACCCCAATGGCAGCGACTGGTGCCCCACCTTGGTCTGGCACCCCCGCTCACCTGCTCCACCATCCCGCCATGGCTGATGCCTGCCATGTTCCGCACGCACCCCTTGGTGGTCAGCACACGTCATAGCGACCGGTTGTTCGGTTGTTCCGCCATTCGGTCTATTTGCATATTAGAGTTTTATATATAGAGATAATATATTTTATAAAATATAAAAGTATAATCTTCACAGTGTTGATGAGAAAGAAATATTGAATAAGGATACAAAAAATATTATAAAAACACAGAAATCACCAATAATATAAAACAAGTTTTCAAGAATGAAACTATGCAGAAAAGCTGGTAAAAAGAAAAAAGAAACAACAGACTTGTTCACTAAAGTAATTAAGAAGGGGTAAATACTTAATGCAGAATATATTAAAAGTAAGCTAATATTATATTTAGTAATTTTTAATACATGTAGACAATAAAAACAAAAGTATGTAAATTTGACATAAAGGGACATAAACTAAAAATAATCATTAAGAAAAATGAAGTATTCAACAATATCCTTCTTAAAAGCCTCAGATGTTATACAGTTGACTTTTAACAAGCAATCATGGCAAAAATACTCTCTTTGTACATGCAAAAAATAATCCTTTCCTAATATTTTTTGGAAGTCTAAAATGTTCATTAAAATCTAAATTCATTAATTAATCTATTAAGTAAATACATGTAAAATCTAAATAAATTTTGATTGAAACCCGTCTAGTTTGTTTCCATAATAATTTTTACCATGAATACTGGAGATTAACAACAGAACTGTACTTTCTATAAAATTTTTCACACAGTATTTTTTAAAAAGTTTTCTAAATGCTTTGTGATGTGGGTCTAGTAGTAAAAGGAAAATTGAAATAACCAGGAGTAACTTAGGATATTGTGTAAAATGAGCTGGTAAAGAAAGTTTAGCTTAAAATTTTGATATTATTATTTAGAATACCAGACACAGAAATTTAAGATTTGGATTTAGTAGGAACATAGTATTTATCTTCTTAAAACATTTCTTTGTCTACAAAATCTGTTCTTTGAGAACTTGTTCACCCAAGTGGTATTAGAACATTTTTTTCTTAGTTAACATGCTTGTAATTTGTTTTCAGTTGTTTTCTGCTAGCTTCCTGTAATTCCAATTGTCCTCACACACATGGTTTTCCATTATGTCTTTTATCAACAATTCTTTTACTTCCGATAGTTCCTAGAGAATGACTTTCTGATTCGTTTCTGAAGAGTGTAATAGTCTAAAAACCTCTTCGCAGGTGTTATCTACTTTTGCTTGTAACTTTGTTAAATCATGTTTTTATTTGGAGCTTTTGAAGGAATGTTGACTTAATTATTAACTGGTGAAACTATAAATTTGCAACAGCATGAATGGAACTGGAGAGCATTATGCTAAGTGAAATAAGCCAGTCGGAGAAAGATAAATATCACATGATCTCACTCATATGTGGGATATAATGATCAACATAATTTGGTGAACAAAAATAGATCAAGAGACAAACAGCAAGGGAGGTGCGGGGGGTTGAGGGTTAGAGAGCAACCAAAGGACTTGTATGCATGCATATTAGCATAACCAATGGACACAGATACTGGGGCGGTAGGGGCTTGCCTGGGGTGGGAATAGCTGGGGTCAATTGGGAAAAAAGGAGACATATGTAAAACTTTAGACAATAAATAATAATAAAAATAAAATACTACTCATTTTCCAATAAAAATTTTAAAAAAAGAAAACACAGACTACTCAGTCTTGTTCTAGCAGTTCTCATCATTAGACCAATGCATTTTAAAGACCCACATGCCTCCTTTTGTCATTTCCTGAGATCAGAGAGTGAAAAAATTCTCCATAAATATGCATCACATACAAGTGTTTGATATTTCTATATTATGCAGAAATTTGAAGAAAATGGAGAAATACACCCACCAAAAAAAAACAAAACACCATATAAAATACACCCACCAAAATACACCAACCAAAAAAAAAACAAACAAAAAAAAACATACCAAAAAAAAGCCACATTATTTTGAAAAAAAGTAACAGGAAGCATTTTACTCTTTCATGAAAAATGAAGAGTAGTGCAATTCTTGAAATTTGGCATTTATATCTATTTAAATTATTAAGAGGTTATCTTGACATATTTCATAAAATTTCAAATCTCTCTTCTCGTTTTCACTACAACTTATTTTCAAACCAGCGGAAATCTTTCAATTTTGACAAGATGTAAATCCAAATTTACATCAGGCCTCTCACACAGGGTTGTTCAACACTGAACATGGACACTTGACAATGGATCTAAAGTATTTTGTGATGATTGTGGTATTTAGTTTTTAAAATTTATAATTCTCTTGCTATTTTCATTATTCAAAATAAATATGGCCATTTATTCCTAATTTTTTATTCATTATTTTTGTTTAATGAGCATCCCCCAAATTGTATCCATTTCACACTCTACAAAACATGGCTCATCCCATTGGTACCTGCCTGGAACTTTGCCTTATTGTACGTGATGATCAAGAGGGTCTCTGGCCACAGATAACCTCTGGCCAGAAATAGTACTCTTCACCCTCAGTTCTTGTGTTGCTTGTAGGAATAAATTCAAACAAAAAGCTACAAATAACAGTAAAATCAGGCAAGGATTTATTTGTAGGCAAGAGACACAGTTACATAGGACCTGAGCAGGCAGCTCATCTGTCCAAGACTGAACTGAATGCCCTGATATTGGGAAGGTAGAGGATTTATACCCCTGTGCTGGAATGCCCCCAGGCAAGGATCAAGGCAAACTATGGATGAATATGAAATGCCCTATTTATTTTCTATGGACTTTATTGACTGAGCTCTTTTCAAGGGTGTCTTTCCTATTGACTAGAAACTTGGCTGATTAGACCAACTCACAAAGTGACCATTCTAAAGGAAGAGTTTCACATACATTTGTTCACGTTCCATGCTAGTAAGAATAGTGCTATTTAAAATTAAACACAGTAATTTTGGATAATGTACAGAAAGTATCATTTTAAGTATATTACATGGGATTTTGATTTTAGGCACTGTTGATAAGGCATTTCACCTTGCATTATTCTAAATATGAATAAAAGATAGCAAATTGCATGCAGAGATTTCTTTCAAAAGCCAATTCAATAGCCACATTGAAACTTAATAGCACACTAGTGTGTTTTTTAAACATTAAGTTCTACATGTTAACTTTGCTACACAAAGTCCGTATATTAGTCTAAGTCATCATTTTACTATACAATTAACAAAAACATCAATTTAACACACTATGCATAATTTTCCCTTGAGTTTTGACTTACTGTGTTCCAAAGAATAATTGTTAAACAGCACAACTTAGTGCAGGTTGAGAAGTAATTGAGTCTGCACCATGGGAAAATAGTAAGATATAGGAATTAAAAAAAGAAAAAGAAAAATATAAGTGTTTGATGCTGTAATAGATGACATCACTGGTTAGTGAATTACTTACAAAAATAAAGTTAGGACTGAAAAATAGCCACTTTATGAATCTCATAATATCAGAGTGCTTGAAAAGTGAGGAGCTATATAGTTGTATGTGCATTTTGGAAGACTGAACTTTATTCAGTTGTTAAGCTTGGTCTCTGGATCCAGATTATTTATGGACAGATCTTGGCTCTGATATTACCTTTGTATGGCACTGGAGAATTTACTCAAGAGAAATGTGCCTCAGTTTCTTCTCTCTAAAGTGGGAATAGTTATAGAACTCGTTCTGTAGGTGTTTATTAAAACAGTACCTGTCAAAGAGAAAATGATTAATAATTTTTGGTGGTGGTGTGACTTTGTCATGTTATAAAAACTCTCTTATTTATTCTGGCATACTCTCAAAGTGAAATATGGACCATTACTTCTTGGAATTCTGTTCAACTTACCTCAGAATTATTTAGATATCATTCATTCAAATGTTTTTAAAAATTTTATATAACTTTAAATTGATTATATTTGAAAATGTATCTTTCACTCTCATGTAATATATCTCAATGAAATATAAAAATGGATTGTTCTAATACACAATTTTTATTTGGAAAGAGATCATTTCTGTCATAAATGGTGAAGCTTGACATTTGATTTGTTTTATTTTTTATTTATATTTGCTTACTTTTATTATTAATAGTTGCATTTTAAAAAGTGGTAAGAAGTCAACTAATCAAATAGATTAAAAGCTATATAATTGCCATTTAAATTTGTTTCTTATAATTTAAAATATTTTTATAACTCATGAAATAATTACTATTAATGCTACTAAGATACTATTAGAAGAGTCTGAGTATGTGTACTTTCTGTTGAATCCTAGTTAGATGTTTCAGTCAAAACAAAGTGTTATATATAAGAAAAATGATTCAGGACTTTACTCATGTGTAAAATAAGAAACATTTTCAATGACTACTTGGCTGGCTTTCAGATTCCTGTGCCAGGATGTTGCTACACTTTGATATTTCAGTTTTCTAACACCAACAATGAGTGGACTTCTGGAACTAAAATTTGAAGTATTTTGAACTAAAAATCACTCCCTTACATACAGGATGTTTAACAAGTACAGGGGTACATATGTCCTTATGTTCTGTGCTGTGGTTCATGAGATCCACAGAGCAAGAGTAGTCCTCTGTAGGTTCATAATTAAGATCTCTAACTTTTGCCCAGCCAGTGTGGCTCAGCAGTTGAATGTCAACCTATGAACCAGAAGGTCATGGTTGAATTCCCAGTTAGGGCATATGCCTGTGTTGTGGGCTCTATCCTCTGTGGGGGGCGTGCTGGAGGCAGCTCATCAATGATTCTCATCATTGATGTTTCTATCTCTCCCTCTCACTTCATCTCTGAAATCTATCTTGTAATACAGCTATTCATTATTAATTATTCTTTCTGCTATTTCTACTTTTACTTCAAGACCCAGAGAAGTTATGACTTCTTTCTTTTTCTCTGATTAAATTCCATTCTTTTTCTCCACATTTACGAACTCTGTCTTTAACTTGTTCTCCCATTGATAACTATCCAAAGACTGAAGCACATTTCCTTTAAGACAAATTCCCTATTTTCCTTATCTCCAGCTACTGAAATGACCAGAATGCAAAAAAAAAAAAAAATGAGCTCAGGTCTCTGCAAACTCCATGTCCCTTTCTGAGTATCCACACGTTGTTTGTTCAGTCTCTAAATTACTACTCTCACCTATTTATAGCTTGTACACATGTTTCCCTTTGACTAGTTTACACATGCTTTAGTAATATTTCCAATTAAAATTTTCCCTATATTGGTATTTATTTATTAAATTTACCTTTAATTATTGAAAGTATTACAGATGTCCCTTGTTGTTGTTTTTCTTCCCATTGACCCCCTCCACCCTGTACGTGCTCCTCCCTCACCACACTATTGTCTGTGTCCATGGGTTATGCATATATGCGTATAAATTACCAGTTAATCTCTTCCCCTCTCCACCTCCACCCCCACCTTCCCTCTGAAATTCCATGCTTCTATCTCTTTGGATTATTTTGTTCATCAGTTTATTTTGATCATTAGATTCCACATATGAGTGAGATCAGTTACAAATATGTGGAATCTAAAATAAGTACCCTATATTGGTATTTAAAGATCTTTACTAATAATTCAAATTAAGGAATGTGTCTTCACTTTTCAGAAAAATTTTTATTTTAAATTAATCTCTTCCTTTTTACTATAGAATTTCAAATCAAATGTTACCTACCTTTGAAGTCGTTCATCAGATATAGAAGACAGGTGGGATTAGAGAGCAGTTGAATTGTGTATAGGTTTGTGTGTTTTTTTGTTTTGTTTTGTTTTTTACTTTTGTTTTCGTTTTTTAATCTTCCAAGAAAGACTCTGCAGACTGGTCTTGTTATTCCTACAGAGCAGGAGTCGGTTTCTGTGTCATTGATGTTGGTGATGAGTGGTATATTTGACAAAGGCTAGGAAGCTTTGAGAACCATTTGGCAACAATGATCACTGAAAATAGAAGTGGTTTACCACTAATTTTCTGGAAATAGAGTAGCTATATTTTTGCTAAAGAATTTCCATGTGCCTTAGAAGACCTTTGCTCCATTTATATCTGGTCAATATTTTGCTCATTCTCTGCAGCTTAGTATAAATAATACTCTGTTCCCCAAAACTTTTATCTAGTTGGAATTAAAATCTTTCCTATAGAATAACAAAACAACAACAACCCTGAGATTAAGAGCCATTTAATTATAATTCTACCAGAGTATAGTAGAGATGGACTGAAAGCTATAATGTTATACTTTCAAATTCTATTTAGTCAAAATGTCCATAGCAGATCAATTAATATGGTAGACACATTCAGCATTGATGGAATTGCACTGAAGCACTGAGTTAGGACACAGTTCAACATTTGTGTTCCTCTCACACCCACATGGGTTTGTAACTTTCATTCATTGAAGTTCAGATTTGCTGGCAAAAGATTTTATTCCTCTGCTCCCTACCCCACCAAAAAAATAGTTATTTTTCTATTTCAGTTCAACTTTTACCTTTTGAACTGAAAATCAGAGAAACCACTTAATGTGGCAAATATCTCACTGCTATTCAATTAATGGTTGATGAGGGGGAGGGAATGATACATATACTAATTTTATTAACTAGAAATCACTACTCTGTATCTTCTGGAAAAGGGAAAATTTTCCAGGAATTTACAATTAAATGTTAGAGATGTGTTGAAGAAGAATATGAAAATTTACATTTTTTTATTATTATTGTGCTCATTAGCAAAATAGCTATGGAGATCATTACCCAAATTTGTGTTATAGATTGCACTATAATTAGAAAATGCATCATACACATACAGGAAAAAAACAATTTTCAATGCAAGGAAAATACAAATACTATTTGCAATTTCAGAAAAAAAAAGTGAAATAGCTGTGAGTTATGTTGTAAGAGAATGAAAGAATGTTGAGCTTGGTCTTAAATAATGGGTAAGAGTTAGATTTTTTAAGTTTGGAAAGTTTCTGTTGATATATGCAATTCAGGCAAAGAAAAAAACTGCAGGTGGAAGTGTTAAATAATCTGTGAGTAAAAGTCATTTGAGCATACACTGATGTGACACCATCACATAACAACTGAACTCTATGAGGAAAATATGTCAGGCACTGAAGGGACTGTGGAAAAAGAGAGTGATGAAAGCTGGATTGGATGAGGATGAGAAGATCCCATCTGTGAACAGTACATACCTCAGATAAAGACACATTGATAGTGCTGAAGCCAGATGAGATGCAGTAGGCTGTGACCAAGTGGACACCCCACTCAATTCATTTCCACAGAGACACAGACATGTTGCAGTGATTAACTGAGCAGAATGTCAAATTTCTCTAATTTAGGTCCTGCAAAAGTATACTCCCAAGTTCAGGGATTTATGCAGCATTTGATTCTAAATGGCCCGTTCAGAAGCAGAAAAAACAAATGAGTATAAATTTAACTGAGGAATTTAACCATGACAACTGTAAAAAATCAGCAAGAAGTAGCAGCTCTTTAGTTCTACAATGATAATAGTCAATATAGGGAGAGGAATATAAAAGATAGAAGTATTTCAATGAAGTGAAAGTGATTTAGGAATACAAAGTAGGTAAAATATATAGATGTTTGCTGTAGCAAAAAAAATTGTCAAACATCAGTTGAAGGTTAAAGTTTTTGTAGAAATGCAATTTCAGAATTCATGTGAACAAATTTGCTTTGATATGTAAGAGACTGTATAGTTGCTGAAATGGACAGATGCTAATACAGCCCTATCTAGCAATGAGGTTCACAAATCAAAAGCCAGATACAACTCCAAGGCCATTTTTAGACACCCTACTCTTCTGATTCTTAAGTAGGCACAAAGCAGTGATTTCACTTGCGGATTAATTTATAGATGATGTGAACATTGGTAAAATTAAGGAAGAACGTATGTAACATTATGTGCTAAAGTTTTAATTAAATTCTTGTGTACTTATTCCACTGAAATCCTATTTAATTTTTTAAAAATATATTTTATTGATTTTTTACAGAGAGGAAGGGAGAAGGATAGAGAGTTAGAAACATTGATGAGAGAGAAACATCAATCAGCCGCCTCCTGCACACCCCCTACTGGAGATGTCCCCGCAACCAAGGTACATGCCCTTGAATGGAATCGAACCTGGGACCTTTTAGCCCGCACGCAGATGCTCTATCCATTGAGCCAAACCAGTTAGGGCTGAAATCCTATTTTAAAAACTGGGATATAATATCTAATGTCAGAAATTAGATTTTCAAGTATTAGATTAGTTGCACATGATGAAACATGCCAATGAACTGTATTTTTGAATTACTTCTGACTTTCAAATTTAAATAAAAGAGATGACTCCTAAACACTCCACTGTATTATTTTTGCACCCACAAAGAGAAACAACATCCGCATTCATTTTAAAGTATGGAAACACACTGCTGTGTTTGTTCGTTCAACCTAACATGACCGTGTTTCAAAGCAGAGATTTTGTTTGGAACTCTCATGACATGTTTGTGTTTCACCTTATTGCAGAACTTCTTTCTCACATATCCATTATTTAAAATATGCTTATCTACTAAGGGAAAAATGCTAGTATTCTCGTGAGGCTTTCCCCCCCCCCCCCTTCAGAATGGAATTACCAGAGTTGAAGCCCTACCTAACCTATTAACTCATGGCTAAGGGAATAATGTATGCTATGCTACTAATTTCTGTGTGAACACTAGCACCTTATTTCAGAAACCTGTCTAAATTTTAACCTCTAAAGGAGACTTATAGTAGTACCCTTTTTAATACCCAGGTCCTGAGATTCTTCAATTTAATGCCTAGCATGTGGTAGATATAAAATGCATGTTGGCTTCTCCACCTTGCTTATATTATATACTAGAGCCTGGTGCACAAAATTTATTTAGGCCTGGAGATCGGGCTTAAACCAGCAATCAGACATCCCTCTCACAATCCTGGACTGCTGGCTCACCTGCTTGCCCGCCTGCCTGTCTAGTCACCCCTAACTACCCCCCCCCCCCCGCCTGCCTGATCACTCCTCACTGCCTCTGCATGCCAGCCTGATCACCCCTAACTGCCCCCCTTGCCGGCCTGGTCAACTCCCAACTACCCTCTCCCTGCCGGTCTGGTCACTCACAACTGCCCCCCTTCTGGCCTGGTTCCCCGCCCCTCCCCCCCCCGGCCTGGTTGCCCCATGCATCCTGCTTGTTCAGTCGTTTGGTCATCCCTCACTATCCCTCCTGTTGGCCTGGTTGTAGGCAGTCATCTTGTGAGGGTGTGATGGTCAATTTGCATATTACCTCTTTATTATATAGGATGTGCCCCTATATGTACTTTTTAAGCAGAAGCATCCTGTCTGCAGGAATGCCACTTTTTGAGAGTGCAGCTTTTTAGATTTCAGAAGGCCTATGATACTTTGAGAAACTCTAGTAATTTCGATGTTCTTTTTAAAAATAATTTTATATCCAGTATGTGTAGTATGAGGCAATGATATCTTGGCAGATTGTTTGGAGGAATGGTCAGGAAGACTGAAAGTTAAGGAACAGAGTATGAGATTGGTTTGGGAGTAAGACAGGAGACTTCAGAAGTTGGGAAAGGATAGTATTCATAGGAAGACCTAGATCTGAGAAAAAGAGATGGGAATCATTGATTCAGCTCAAAGTTTGCCTCGATTACAAAAGATGCAATGCCTTCTATGTTTTGTCAGCAAGTATGTGTGATCACTACTGAAAAATAACGTGGTCATGGCTTCAGTTATATTTCTTTATTCTTAAAGTACATGATTTCAGGATTCTATCATCAGATATAAATGCATAAATTGCTTTACTGTTATTACCAATAAGTTTGTTCCGATACAGGCATTCGTTCTTTGCCATTTCTCTTCTCAGATTCTGATAGTTATGATCATGAGGAGAGTGATTATGATGATGAGGTTTATCATTAAAATAATTTCTGATCTCTTAATATGTACCACACAATGTACTAGGTGCAAATAACATATATAATAATATCCTTGCCGAGCCAACTTAATAAGACATAAAAGCAAATCTATATATATAACAGCCTAAGTGACCAAAACAAACAGAATGACCAGAACAATCAGTCACTATGATGTGCACTGACCACCAGGGGGCAGGTGTTCAATGCAGGAGTTGCCCTCTGGTAGTCAGTGTGCTCCCACAGCTAACCTCCCCTGGCCTGCCAACTTCCCACCATCCCTGCCAGCCAACCTCCCGCGGTCCCTCCCCTTGGTTGGCAGGCCCCAATCATCCGATTGGGGCCAGGCCCCAAGTTGGAATGGGGAGCTGGGGTGGCAGCAGACGCAGCCCCTTTCCCAGGGGGGCCAAGGGCCGACTCCCTCCTTGGGACCTCCTGCACCTTATCCCTCCCCCCGGCCAGCAGGTCTCAATCAGCCCATGGCCCCTGCCCCTTTCCATCCCCCTGGCTGGCAGACCTCAATCGGCCTGGCCCTGATCAGCCTTGTTTGCTGGCCAGGCCTAGGGACCCCACCCGTGCACGAATATCGTGTACCAGGCCTCTAGTATATACATAAAATATGTTGAAATGAATGCTATGCTAAGGATTTATCATTGGTCACTGCATTTTATGATCTATAAATCCATCTTATGGTGCATCAAGGAGGATTTCTCCAGAAGCTGAGATAACTGAGCCAGGTTTTGAAAGAAAATAGAAGATACTCAAAAGGAAGAGTGAGAACAAGAGTATCATAATCAAAGGGAGTATCTGGGGCAAAGACACCAGGGAAAGAAAAGGCATTATATATTAGTTCAACTTTAAGTGATTTAATTTACCTGGGATTCAGAGTTCCAACAGGGGAATGGAAAGAGATAATATTGAAAGAGAAAAAATATCCTTCCTTCCTCCTCCATTCTTCTCTCTTCTTTTTCTTTCAGTAATTTTCTGAAGATTAACAAGCATTCATACGAAATGCTAGCTTGAAATCAGAGTTAGCTCTGATCTTTATCATTATGGGGTAGTGGAGCCCCCTACAATCCTTATTAATGCATTTGCTTCTCATTTTTATACTCTCTTGCTCTTTCACCTAAATGTGATTTATATATAGAAAAGTAATTGAAATCTGGCCAGTCGTTGTCAATGTAAAGAGCATTTATTCTGTATTTTATGAGATATTTGCAGCTGACCAAGTTTTCTGCTCTTAACAAGTTCCCAGGCCACTTTCCTGTGGCTGGGATTTAGCTCTGTTCTGTAACAATGCGCACCAAATTTCTCATTTGCCCTTAAGCTCCTTGGCCCAGTGACATTCCACTTTAGGTTTAATCAGACAGAAAAATCACAAAAGCTCTGGTCTCAAGTGACCACTTTGACCTTTTATTTTTTCCCCCCTGAGTACATGAGGAAAAGAAATTTCCCCATTTTGTGCAGTCAGTATATGATTTTCTACACACCTGTGTACTGTGTTTGTTTCAAATCCAGGGTGACCTGGGTTAATGCCATCTCTGTCAGGAAAACCAGTCCTAAGCTCTCCAGCACCTTAAGCAATTATTTCTAGTGGCTGTCTCCCTGAAGTTATAATTTTCATCAGGGATTTTCTGAAGACAGGCAAAAAAATGGTATGAGAAAGACTCAGAAAGCTGCATACGAGGGCTTGCCTAAAGAAGGAATTGGATTTGGCTCATTCATTAAAGCCATGGTTCTTGAGCAACAAGTGTTCTTAAGACAAGGAGGCAGACTTCTCTTCTGATTGGGCTGAAATCTCTTGTGTCCTGCATCTCACATCATCACCCCACGTATGTGTAGCTGTGCTTTTTAATTAGTTATATAACACCCATAGAGATGTGTTGGTTTTTTCATAATGATTATATGAAATCCAGTATGTTGTTAGGGCTTTTACTATTTGTTTTTATATTTCAGGTTTATCGTGGTATATTTGGCATATAAAAGTATAAGATATTTAAAGTGTAGGTCAAGGTGATTGGATATGCATATACATTGTGAAAGGATTCCCCTCATCTAATTAATAACATATCCATCACTATGTTTAATTATCTTTTTGTGTGTGGGAACATTTAAGTTCACTATCTCAACAAATTTCAATAATGCTACAAAGTGTTAGCAATTATAGTCACCATGTTTTACATAATCAGATCTTATTCATCTTACTAGAGGCCCAATGAATGAAATTCATGCATGGTGGGGGGTGTTCCTCAGCCCAGCCTCCACCCTCTCCAATCTGGGACCCCTCTCACAATCCAGGACTGCTGATTCCCAACTGCTCTCCTGCCTGCCTGCCTGCCAGCCTGATCACCCCATAACCACTCCCCTGTCAGCCTGATTGATTCCTAGCTGCTCCCCTGCTGGCCCAATTGCCCATAACTGCCCTCTCCTGCCAGCGTGGTCACCCCTAACTGCCCTCCCCTGCAGACCTGGTCTCTCCCAACTGCCCTCCCCTGCAGGCCTGGTCTCTTCCAACTGCCCTCCCCTGCAGGTCTGGTCACACACAATTGCCCTCCCCTGCAGGCCTGGTCACCCCCAACTGCCCTCCCCTGCTGGCCTGGTCACCCCAACTGCCCTCCCCTGTAGGCCTGATCACCCCCAACTGCCCTCCCCTGCCGGCCATCTTGTGTCCACATGGGGGTGACCATCTTGTGTGTTGGAGTGATGGTCAATTTGCATATTACCTTGTATTATATAGGATAGCTTGAAAAGTGCACCCTTTTACTAAACTTTCCCTTTTCCACCCAAACCTCAGCTGCTGACAATCATAGTTTTTTTACTCTCTGATTCTATGAATTGTTCATATAGAAAATAATACCATAATAAACAAATAACAGTACAAGAATAAACTCTTTGTTTCGCATAATCACAACTATAAGCCTACCTTTTTCCCACCCTATATATGTGTAGACAATGATAACCATCTTGCAGAAACAACCATTCTCAAGATCAGTTATTATTTGGAATTCATTCTTGCATTGTTCATTTGTATAAATGGTTGGAATAAGTCTGGTAATGTCTGGACAATACTAATTAAAATCAAATTTATGGACCTGAAAAGCTAAAGACAGGCCCCAAAATCTGTTCAACACAAAGTAATATCAACATATTGGCTATCTTCCTCAGGCAGGACAAGTTCCTCAGGTTATATCTCCTAGTTACCCAACATGGCAAAAACAATGATCGGGAAAGGTGGGGAAGAGAGAAATCAGGAAGGAGTTAGAGAATTTAGAAGAGAAAGATGACTGACTGAACCCAAAAGATTTCATACAATTACTATGTAGGATCCACATTTAAATTTTATGAACAACATCTCTATGTTGTTGTCACAATCAAAGCTAGTAGGACATAAAGAATTTATTCTGCAAGCTTTAAGTCAAGAAGACACCCCATCTGGTTATCTGAGTAATCTAAAACTCCTCATGGTTTCTGATCTTGAGCAGTGTGTGTACATGTGCAGCATAGTTTGTGTGCCTGTGGTTCCATGTGTGCTTGTGTGAGTTTGTATGTGTTTGTGAGAGTGTGACTATATTTTTTGCGATCAAACCTTTTATCTAATAGAATATCAAATAGGAAGCTTAGAATATGCTCTGTGTTTGGTATTCAAAAATACATGCTCATTCCCTAGTTTAAAGAGAGTTAAGCTTCTTACTGTATACTTTGTCTTTACTGCACATTTTTAAAAAAAGTCATCAGTGATTATCAACAAGGAACATCTATGGAAATAATACAAAATTATTCCAAGATACCTTTCTACTACAAAACTTGCCCAAAATACTTTCCTAATACCCACAAATGCATTTTCTAAATATTGGGCCATCAGTTTACATATATTATTTTGTTCTGGTTAATCTAGTAGCTCTCCTTTGTTCAACCATCTAACATACGTGGTCAGAGGTAACATTTTCTGAGCTGGGGTGGGGATTCATTAGAGGAAAGAGTACGGAGGGCATTGGCTCTTCAAATAGACTAGCCATTTGGGAGCGGGGTCAAAGTACAAGTTAGTATTAGTTTTGTTTAGTGCTCACTGGAGAGTAATAAGAAGAGTGCTTCAGAGAGGAATATATTCCAGAACACAGTTTTCCACCCAGGTTATTCTTTATTGGGTCCATAAGTGGATTCTGTGTTTATGACTTTATGTGTGTACAAATCTCATCTCACAGATTCCAAAGAGCTTAAATGTCAGTAGTAATTCATTTCCAAACCACCATCTTAATGGTCAGACTATTTATGGGATTGGAAAAACTCCCACAGAAACAGTGACTCATGAGAGTAGTGCACTTACACAACTTATGGTGTGTTTTTTGTTTGCTGAATAAGAGATTGGAGTAATAATTTAATAAAGAGATTATTAGAAATTGAGTCCATAATATTTTAACTTAAAAATACATGACTTCCAGTCAAATTATTTTACCTCTCTAGGCTCCAATTTTTTAATCTCTAAAATGACATTATAGAACTAATTTACCCCTAAAGTCAGTTTCAGCTTAAAAAATATTTTATTACATAACTGTTGAATGATCATCCTGATAGAATTTATGAGATTTTTAATTACTAGGAATCCTGACTTGGACATATGCATATTACGTACATATCAAACAACTTTATGTTTTTAATTTATGGGACATGTTATAACTTTTAAAATATGCTAGATGCCTGAGATTCTTAGAATCACCTATAAAATAAAATCTTGCTTTTTGTAATGCTAGGTACAGGGACTTGTTAAATGACAGGTAGACCCATTGGTTCACAAGTATACATTTTTATGTAGCCTATTCTAGTTGTTCAGTTCTATTGCTACCTTTAAAACTAACTACCCACGTGGTAACATTGTGCAAGAACTAAACCCACTTCAAAAAAATTACTTATATAAACTACTAGTTTTTCATCAATTTAGTTCTAAATTATATGGCTGTTCCCTTCTATACACTGAATTTTATTTTGTTTTATTCCTCATCCTCTGTTTCTTTTCTTACAATGAAACTTGCATCTCTACAAACACAAAACAGATGCTGTATGTGGCCACTGTGCCTCTGTTGGATTTATACAACAATGCTGTACAGTCCAATAAGTAGCATGTCCATGGGGTATTGCTAGCACAATGACCACATAACAATGACTATGATGAGAGCAGGTGTTGTGCTATGCCCATTTACTATGCTTATCACTTCTTCAGAGTTGTGATGTTACATTATTAAATAAAACATTAAAGACTTTATAAATACAGAAGAAATTATGCATCATTATGTTATTTTTTGACAAACCACAGAATATATGCATAACTTCTAAAATGCAATGCAATCTTATATAATAAAAGCGTAATATGCAAATCAACTGGATGACAGAACAGGAGAACAACCATCCCGGACCACTATGACACCCACTGGGGCCAGGCCAGCCAAGGCGGGTGCGATGCAATTGGTTGGGGGCCCCGCCATCACTCAATGATGGCCCTGCAGAAGGAGGCCCAGGCCACGGACCAGCAGGCTGTGGTGGGTGGGCGGGATCTCCCTCTGAGAGGGAAGCCTGGGTCCCGGGTGCTGGAGGGAAGCCAGTGCCTGCAGCAGGGGGAAGGAAGGTCTACCCTTGCACAAATTTCTTGCATCAGTCCTCTAGTGTAACAATAAAAACAAATATTCCAAGAGCTTGATAAAATCTGTTTTTACTTCATGGGCCTAATTTAATGAGCTGAATTCTCTCAGTGCCTTTTAGTTGGTTTCTTTTCTATTTTCTTTAAAGTTACCCAGAATTTGGGAAGGAGACAGCTAAATCCTGGTCTTTCATTTTCTTACATGGTCCCTATATATTCAGGGCATTAGCTCAGATAATAGTGAGTAGTACCTTGATATTTGCATATGTCATTGTTTGCTCATTTTCCCTTGTAGACAGTATCCCCCTTCAATTTGAGATGCCATAAATACAAAGGTCAAAGTAGAAAAATAAATTATGAAAATTCAAAAATATGCAGCATACATGTGAAGGAGAAAAGGACAGTCTCAGGGACCATATAGAGATTAGAGAGATCATCACTGAAAATTATAAAAAGACTACAAGATTGCAAATGAATTTCTCCAGTAAAAGAAACAATATGTAAATGTGGATTGTCTGCAAAGTATGTGGAAATAGAACGGTATTATTAATGTTTTGATGAAATATTTCTCTTGATTGATTTTATATTCACATATGAACCAGCTGGAAGAGATTAACTGGCATCCTAGCAAAGTTGAAGCCAGTTTTTTGTTTTGTTTTTGCAGTTTTATTCTTTTCTACTTTCACTTTATCAGCACACCTTACCTCCATCCTCACCTCATGGCCTTCTCATAGTTCTTTGTTACACAAAGTGTGTCCTATAAACTAGTGACACTAGCATAGCATCACCTGGGAACTTTTTAGAAATGTGGAATGCAGGCCCCACCCCAGAGCTACTGAATCAGAGTCTGAATTTTAACATCTTCCCAGGTAAGAAGTGTTGCAATAGTAACAGGGTACCACTGCTATTTGCTATTTTGCTATTGTTATTTGCCAATTAAGATAAGGTAGAGAGATGGAGGTAGGGGAATATTTTTTGTTGCTGTTGTCTTCTCCCTTATCAATTTCCCATGCATTAAGTTCTCTCTGATGAATTACAGGCTAAAGAGCTAAACCTATTTTTAACCAGGAATGTGGGCTTTATCCCTGAGGGAGAACTTCTCTGGAAGCAATAGCTTGCTAATAGACTGACTAGGTTTCAGAAGACTGAATGGACCATGTATTTCAGTGGGTTATCACATAAAAAAATATGTTTTCTGCCCTCAAACACTGCCTGATGGGTTATGTGGGAAATGTAACAACATTTCACATAAATTGAACTCCAGTAGTATAGTGATTGCATGCAAAAATGCTTTAAATATAACAGTAAGAATCTGGCTTTTATTTGTCAATCAAAAGGTCTTACTATTGGCCACTAAAGGTGGGGAATGTGGAAATAGAAAATGAGAATATAGTGATGTTTCATAATCTATTTTACTTGTTAGAAGTAAAATCATTTTGGATTAAGAATCTCTGGAAAAGGCAAATTAGTTGAGAATTTATTGCAATACTAGTGGCCTGGTGCACGAAATTTGTGCACATTAAAAGGAGATTAATTAGAGGAAATAATTTAATATTGCTATTTGCCCTTTCTCTATAATAGAAGTGTCAGAGATGAAAGAAAATTAGTAAAATGTATATGAAAACCTTCCTCCTGTCAGAGTCTGGGGTGCACCACAGGACCCAGAGTCAAGTCCCCAGCCACCCACATGCACCTCAAAATCGTGTGAGACCCAGACCTGGCCAGCCCCCCACCCCATTGGGCTAGATCCAGACCTGGCCAGTCTCACCCTTGTCAAGCCCTGGGGACATAGCCTCAGGTCCCCTGAGAAGCCCCACTGGCAGGGGGTTGCAGCCTCAGGTCCCCCATTAAGCCCTGCTGGGCAGGGGGTGTGGCCTGAGTTCCCCTGACCCAGCACTGGGGGTGCACCTTGAGCTCCCCTGTCAAGCCCCGCTGGGTGGAGGGAGCAGCCTGAGGTTCCCTAACCCAGAACCAGGATGTGAAGTGCACCTTGAGGTCCCCTGTCAAGCCCTGACTGGTGTGGGGTGTGGCCTAAGATCCCCTGTCAAGCCCCGCCGGGTGGGGGACATAGCCTGAGGTCTCCTGTCAAGCCCCATGGGGGCAGGGGAGGATGTAGCCTCAAGTCCCTGCTGATTGCTTGTTAAGGCTACTTATGGGAACTTGGCCTCAGCTGTGGGTGCAGCCATCTTTGTGACAGAGTGATGGTTAATTAGCATATTCCCTCTTTATTAGATAGGATGGTAACCAAGTTAGAAAAGAAGTATACATGGAGGAAGTAGAATATAAAAGTCTTAAATGGCATTTGCATGTGGGTATCAGTAGGGGAAAAAAGGACTCTAACTTTATTTTGGAGTATGATCAGAATCTGGGACATAAGAGTGTGGTAGATTAAAAAGAGAGAGACAGTCAAGCAATAAAGAAAGTGGGGTTCCATAGAGCCTCCGATAGTCTGAATAGCATGAAGTTAAAGTGTTTGGTAAATATGAGAGGAGAAAATGTTTAAAAAATAAGGAAATTAAAAATGTGAAAGTGTCAAATGTTGAAAGCAGCTTAGGGAAGATGAGGACAGAGAAATAGTTCTGGATTGGAGAATTTAATCATTTTGATCAGTGCTGAATTGAGGGAGAGAGAAGATTGAATAGAATGGTAAGAGAAGAAGACAGACTGTTGGGCATGAGGAGAGAATCTATTGTGATTATTTAAAAGAGGCAAGGAAGAGTGAATTTCAGCTGGAAAAAATAGGATAAGAAGCAAAGTGCTTAGTCCATGATGTGAAGAGCCATGTGTCAGAGAGGTAACATGGAAGGATAAGGACCTATAAGACAAAAATGCTTGTCTTAAAAAAATTTTAAACTTTAATGGGATGGTAATCCAGAAATTTGCATTGCAAAAAAGTATATGATAATTATAAAGAGGCTTCAACTACTTGCATGCCTTATTCCTCTTCTCATACCGACTGTTCAAATATAGACTCCATATCTGTTGCTTACCTTATTGCAATCCTATCTAATAAAGAGGGAATATGCTAATTGACCCTCATGCCATCACAAATATGGCAGCACCAAAGCCAATAAAGAGGGAATATGCTAATTGACTGCCCCGCCCTCAAAGAGGGCAGCACCCACAGCCACAAGATGGTGGCACCCAGTCCCCTCAGCCCCGCCTGGGTGGCAGGCAGGTCCGGCTGTTCTGCATGCCTGCCTTCAGAGTCCCCAGTCCCCTCAGCCCCCCAGCCACCCAGGGCCGACCCGAGGCCCAGGCAAGCCTCGGATGGTGGCTGCCCAGATGCCCAGGGCTGCCCAAGGCTCAGGTAACCAGGGCCAGCCAAGGCTTGTACTGCTGGCAGTGGCAGCAGCAGAGATGTGATGTGGCATTGCCTTCCCTGATTGCCGGGTAACCTCCCACCCCTGAGGGCTCCTGGACTGTGAGAGGGGGCAGGCTGGGCTGAGGGACCCCCCTCCAGTACATGAATTTTCATGCACTGGGCCTCCAGTAGATTTATAACTACCTTCAGTCTCATGTCTTCTGTGAATCTAGTGATTTTCAGTTATGGAGCATTTTATATAACCTTGTGGATCTTTTTGCTTATCAGATTAGTGAATGGGGCCAAGGGTGCCAGACGTCTGAGTGCTGGAGCAATCCTTACAACTAATTGTCCTGTGTGTCTTGTTTTTTTTCTTTTTTTCAAATGTCCAGACAGGCTAAAGCCATTATAAATACATACCAGTAATATTATAGAACATAAATTCAATAAAGGCAATTGTAAATATATAACAGTGGAATTTTTAAAATTTCTTTTGAAAAAAATTTGAAAAGTGTTATAAATCACTTGAGAGAAATGGAAGATAAGGTATTTCATGAATTTAATTAAGAAAGGTTGTTTTAAACATATTACATACTGTTGCACTCCTGTTTATATATTTTGAAATTGTGGTGAAATGATAAGACTGTAATTTGTACATATTGAATATGGAAACTTTTAATTTGGTATCATTTCTTTTGTTTTCTTTGCTTGATATTACCCTCACAGATCTCTCTCACATATCTGTTCTTGGCTTCTTGCATAATTGTTTTTCTTCTTGGTTTATCCTCTATTCTCTATTGCTTAAAGAAATATATAATCATAATGTACTTTTAAAAAAAATGTTTTTATTTGTTTCAGAGAGGAAGGGAGAGGGAGAGAGAAATAGAAACATCAATGATGAGAGAGAATCATTGATCTGCTGCCTCCTGCATGCCCTCTACTGGGGACCAAGCCCAAAACCCTGGCATTTGCCCTTGACCAGAATTGAACCTGGGACCTTTCAATCTGCAAGCTGACACTCTATCCACGGAGCCAAACCAGCTAGGGCTCTAATGTACTTTAAAAAAAAAATACACACACACACACACACACACACACACACACACACACACACACACACACACACATATATATATGTATATATTGTTGACACTATTACAGATGTCCCCCATTTTCCACCCCTCTTTTCCACTTCCTCCATCCCTTCCTGGCCTTCACCATTCTGTTTCCTGTTTCTAGGGCTATACATATATATTCTTTGTCTGATTACTTCACCTTCTTTATCCAGTCCTTCATGCCCCTCCCTTCTGTCATTTTTCAGTCTGTTCCATGTATCCATGCCTCTGGTTCTATTTTGTTCATCAGTTTATTTTGCTCATTAGATTCCACATATTAGTGAGATCATATGGTATTTGTCTTTCTCTGACTGGCTTATTTCGCTTAGCATAATAATTTCCAGTTCCATCCAGGCTGTCACAAAGGGTAAGAACGTCTTTATTTTTATAGCTAGGCAGTATTCCATTGTATAAGTATTAAAAACTTAGCCCTAGCTGGTTTGGCTCAGTGGATAGAGCCTCGGCCTTCAGACTGAAGCATCCCTGGGTTGCAGGCTCAATCTCCAGTAGAGGGTGTGCAGGAGGCAGCTGATCAATGATTCTCATCATTGATGTTTCTATCTCTCTCTCCCTCTATGAAATTAAGAAAAATATTTTAAAAAAATCAATGTATGCCTTGACATGAGATGGGTGTTTAAGACAGATTTTGTGCTTTGTGATGTGTTATCTTCACCTCAACACATGTCATAAACATAGGAGATTATTTTAATATCATGTTTATTTATAAATAGTATTTTCTCATTTGGTAGTGTACTACTTATTTTTTTTTCTTCATTCTGTGTTTAATATTTTTTGCATGATGTCCCTACTTCAATTATGGTGCGCTTTATCTCTCTCATTACTGGTTTGGTTTTTACTTTATTTTCTAACATACTTCTGCTTTTTCAGTTTAATATTTATTGAGTACATAATATGTAACAGGAATATTTGAGATAGTAAGTATATAACACTAAAACATAATGACAAATATCTCCCCTCATGAGGCTTCCATTTTAGCAGGGAAGAGAGGGAATGAATAAGTAAGTGGCTTAAAATATTTATAAGTGGGCATCATTGCTGTGGAGAAAAATAAAGTAAGAAGAATTGGGAGTGGCCCAGTAAGAGGAATTTGTAAATTTTAAATAAGGTGATTAAGGATGACCTTGCTGATACAATGGCATTAGAGCTTAATTAAGAGGAAATGGGAGAGAGGATTATATGGATATCAAGTCCAAGGCCCTGAGGCACAAATTTTCTTGGCATCTTAAAAAAAACTGCAATGAAGCAAGAACTGGAGCAAAGTAAGTAGAAAAAGAAGTTGGAAGTAGAAAATGAAGGATTTAAAAACCACTGTAAGAAATACAAGTTAATGATCTATGTATGATAGGAAGCCAGAGAAAGATTGTGAGCAGAGTGGCATAATCTGACATACATTTTTAAAGAATCACTCTGGCTTCTGTGTCCACAGTAGTCTTGGGGCTAGGACATACACAGGGAGACCAGTTTTTTGACATACATATTATGTAGATATTAATTTATACTAATAAAAGGGTAATGTGCTAATTAGACTGGACATCTTCCGGATGTCCTTCCAGACAAAGCCACAGTGGCGGAGGCTGAGGCAGAGGCGGTTAGGGGTGATCAGGCCAGCAAGGGAGAGCAGTTACGGACGATCAGGCCAGCAGGGAGGACAGTTAGGGGCAATCAGGCTGGCAGGGGAGGGCAGTTAGGGGCATCAGGCGGGCAGGCAGGTGAGTGGTTAGGAGCCAGCAGTCCCAGATTGCAAGAGGGATGTCCAACAGCTGGTTTAGGCCCAATCCAGCAGTCGGACATCCCCCGAGGGGTCCAGGATTGGCGAGAGTGCAGGCTTGGCAGAGGGACCCCCTCCCATGCACGAATGTTGTGTACCGGGCCTCTAGTATATAATAATACAATATTACATATATATTTATGTAAGAATACAAAATTCAGAATATTATCTAACTTTAGGGTCCAGTTCTGTGGTTCCTAACTGGAAGTCTAATGATGACCTTTATATTTTCAATCTAAGCAGTACTTACCTACAGCAGTACTTACCTTGATAGATGTGCTTATAGAAACTGTTCATTCAAAAAATATTTATAGACTTAAAATACATCAGATATTGTTGGGGGCACTAGAGATAAAACTGCTAGTAAAATATGCACATTCTCTACTTCCTTGAAGATTGTAGTCTAAGATATGTTGCTTCAGAGTTTGCATTTCTTGTTTTTGAAATTTACTCTTTTCCTGCTATCCTTGATTTCATATCCCTTTGAAAATGGATTATGTATCCAATTATGTACATGTGGATTCAACTCATTTATTCATTCATTCATGTAGTAATTGAGAGCCTTGTGCCATGTTTGAGCAATTCCTATTCTCAGATTAAGTTGCATTTTGCTGGCACTAAGTGAATATTCAATAAAATCTTGCAGAGTTGAATTGAATTGAGTATTGGGACCAATAAAAAGCAAAGAAGATGGCTAACAGGTTAAAAACTGTATCATAAGATGTAGTTGGGGAGCATGCAAATTATGCTCCCTGTGTTGGAATTGCTGAACTTAATGGCTTTTGCTGATCATTTGCAAGCCTTCCTTATTCTCAGTGCATGTTAGTGACCTCCACTGTCAAGGCAGGACAGTAATACTTGCTGACCTTTCAGAGATGGGAGAAAGAGCTAAAGAAACATGCAAATGATTGCATACAAATGGTCAGGCCGAGATAGGCCCAATATAAATGCTAACTAGAAAAGGATGCAATTCACTTCACACTATAATTTCAATGCACAAGGAAACACCAGACCATCCATTACCTCCTCATATGTGAAAAATAGATGAAAAAATCAGCATTTACAACTCTAACAAAATGTTTGTTCAAAGCTCTTGTTACAGCAGATCTTCTTTAACAATCAAGTGTTTTTTTAAGTATGGTTCTTCATTCCTTTATTTCCTTTAGTGTCTCCTAAGAACAAAGACATTCTCCTGTATAACTGTATCATCATATTCAGGAAATTTAACACTGAAACACTGATATAATCACTTCATATAATACATAGTCTGAATTAAATATCCCCAATTATGCCAATAGTAACTTTATAACATTTTTGGAAGGAATGCATGGGCATCAAAGATTTAATCTAAATTCATGCATTTGTATTTAGTTGTTACATCTCCTTAGTTTTTTTTTTTTTAATCTGTAAAAGTTTCCCTGCTTTTCTTTTCTTTTTTGGTTTTTGTTTTTACTTTCAAGGCCATGACATATTTGAAGAGTCAAATCCAGCTATTTTGTGGAATGTCAAAAAGCATAGATTAATCTGATTGCTTTCTTATTATTGGATTTATGTGTAACTATTTTGGCCCAGAATAGTGATAATTTTAAATGCATCCAATCAAGAAGCACGCAATGTTAGGATTTTTTCCATTGTTGATGCCTCAGTTGAGATGGCATCTGCCATAATGCTCCTCTACGAAATTACATTTTCTGCTTTATAATTAATAAGCAGTCTGTGAAAGATAATTCAGTAGTATTTGAATATCCTATTCCACAGCAAAGTTTACCACCTTGTTTAAACATTCAACAGTGATCTTTGCCTAACTCCGTAATTACATGGCAATTGTGAAGTGGTTATTTTCCAATTCTTTCTGATTTCTCTACTTGTTTACTGGCATAACCTGGTAATGAAGAACACCTTCTATTCTTACTCAAACTCTTTGATTTATTCTTATTATTAGCAATGAGTTATAATCCATTACCTTCATGAATATTTTAATGTGTAAATTGTTACAAATTAGCAACTTCTTCAAGTTAGATTCGGTGTCCTTTTAAAAAAAAATTCTCAGAGGGAAGGTTGGGGTAGGTGGCTGGGTGGGAGAGATTAACCAAAGAATTTATATGCATATATGCATAACCCATGGACATATTTACAATAGTGTGGTAAAGGTGGGGAGGGGGCTGGTGTGGACTGGAGGGGGTCAATGGGGGGAAAAACAGGAATATCTGTAATACTTTAAACAATAAAGAGAAATTGGAAAAAAGTCATACATACACAAAAGTGCACAGAATATAAATTTGATGAAGGAAACATATGTATACAACCAGAACCACAAAATGAAAAAATGAAAAAATAGCATTACTAACCACAGAAGCACCATCATATTTTCTGCTAATCAATATTCTCCCACAAGGGTAACTGTTTTTTTCACTCTGAACATCATTGATTTGCTTTCAGTTTTATATTTTACATAAGTGCAATTGTACAAAATGTAATCTTATCTTTGACTTCTATTGTTCAACATTACATTTGTGATTCATAATGGTTCATGCAGCAGTTTATTCATTTTTATTGCTGTATTCTATTATATAAACTTAAAACAAATTATTCATTATATTATTGATTGACAAGTAAATATTTTCTTTAGAGTAGTATAAATAGTGTTATAATAATTTTAATTAATGCCTTTTTAAAAAAGACATATATGAGTTTTGTTGGGTAAATATATATGAATGAAACTGATGGATCATACATTATAGTATCTTACTAGAGGCCCAGTGCACGAAATTCATGCATGGGTGGGGGGGGCTCAGCCCAGTCTACACCCTCTCCAATCTGGAACCCTTCAAGGGATGTTCAACTCAACTGTTTGTTTAGGCTCAATCCTGGTGGGATCAGGCCTAAATGGGCAGTTGGACATCCCTCTCACAATACAGGACTGCTGGCTCCCAATCGCTCGCCTGCCTGACTGCCCCTAACTGTTTCTGCCTGCCAGCCTGATCACCCCCTAACCATTCCCCTGCCAGCCTGATCAATGCCATACTGCTCCCCTGCTGGCCCGATTGGCCCTAACTGCCCTCCCCTGAAGGCCTGGTCCTCACCCCCAACTGCCCTCCCTGCTGGCCTGGTCACCCCAACTGCCCTCCCCTGCAGGCCTGGTTTTCCCAAGTGTCCTCCCCTGCCATCCTGGTCCCCCCCAACTGCCCTCCCCTGCAGGCCTTGTTGCCCCCAACTGTCCTCCTCTGCCGGCCTGGTCACCCCTAACTGCCTTCCCTTGCAGGCCTGGTCCGTCCCAACTCCCCTCCCCTGCTGGCCATCTTGTGGCAGCCATCTTGTATCCACATGGGGGCAGCCATCTTTGACCACATGGGGGCAGCCATCTTGTGTGTTGGAGTGATGGTCAATTTGCATATTATTCTTTTATTAGATAGAATGCTTTCATGGATCCTACCAAATATTTTACATAGTGTTTCCAACAGAATTTGAGAGTTTTTACTGATTTACAGTTTCACCAACAATTATATTTTCATTTTCCCCCAGCTATGTTGGTGAGTTTTTTGCTTTTAGTTTATTCTTTTAAATAGTCTTTTACTTTAAATTTAGGTTGGTTTTGTTGATCGTTTTGAGAAGTCTTATCATCTTAATAATACCGTCTTCTGATCTATGAACAGGTGTTTTTAATTTCTCATTGCAATGTTTTATTCTTTTCCACGTCCATGTTTTTATAGCTTTATCCTTAGATCATTCATATTTAAGGATGCTAATGTCTGTTGTTAGATTATGAAAATAGAGTTGAATTTTTATATTAATGTTATATCCTGTCACCTAGCTATATCCATTTAAAATTCTAATCATTTTTAGTATGTTTTATAGGATTTTCTATATAGACATCTTGGCAATTGTGAATAAAGATAGTTTTACTTACAATTTCACAGATCTTCATTTCTTTTTCTTGCCATATTGCACTATCTAGATACAATTTTGAGTGGAAGTGGTGAGAGCAGATGTTGATCTATCTTTCTTTCCTTAGAGAAAGTATTTAGTCATTCAACATTAAGTGATAGGTTTTTCCCTTTATGATTTTAGGAAGTACCCTCTATTTCTAATTTGCTTAGAGTTTTAATAGAAATGGATATGAGATTTGTTGTCACATTTTTGTGCATTTTTGATAGGATCATATGATTTATTTTATTAATATTGCAAATTACATTGATTTTCTGAATATTATCTCAATCTTTATTCTTAAGACATGTTCCTCTTCTTGATATATAGTCATATATATATGTATATGTACATGTATGTACATATACACATATATAGTTAAATTATATATAATGTGTATATATATACATATATGTGTATATACAGTGTATGATATATACTGTTATGTCATGTTGGATTTAATATTTATAAAGGACATTTTCTGTCCTAACTCTTTTCTTATCATTTATTTGCCTGGGTTTTGATATCAGTGTACTGCTGGCCTTACAAATGATACCTTCTCATGTTTATAATCTTCTTTCTGTCCATTTCTAAAGTTTTTAAAAATATATTTTATTGATTTTTTACAGAGAGGGATAGAGAGCTAGAAACATCGATGAGAGAGAAACATCAATCAGCTGCCTCCTGCACACCTCCTACTGGGGATGTGCAAAGAGTTTTTAATTTCACATATATTTATTAGTAACTTTTACAGACTACATTTATTTTTAATTTTATTATTATTGTAACCATTTTGTCCAACTCTTTTTATGTTTTCTTGTATATTAATGAAAATTATTTTACATTTGTCAACTAACTCCAAAATCTAAATTGCCTCTACACTGGTTTCTCTCTTTTTAAAAAATTATTATTTTTGTGAATATAGCATAATTTTTTGGAGGACGTTTCAAAATTTTTGTGGCATAGTGGATACTGGGCATATAAATTTTAGGAACTTCTAAGGATGTCATATTCCTTCTCAAGTTCTTCATTTCCTGTATTTACCAAATAGAACAATGTCTGGTGACACTACTTTCATCAAGGATGATGCAAGTGTCAAATTGATTGCCATCTTGAATGGAACTGTCTGTATTTCACCCTCTCTCCCCCAGGGTTTTCAACTAAGAGCCTACTATTTTTATGGTATCTTCTTGGCAGATTCTACCTGTAATGTTTTTTTAGGACATTGTTCAAAATATCACTCTACATCTCAGAAGTTTCTCACATGTTTCTCATCTCCCATGCTGCACTAACTCAGAATTTGACTTTTTTCCTAAAAGAAATTCCAGCTAAATTCTTGACACTCTCCGAGCCTATGACAAGTGTTCCTTTGGTTTCTCTGTTCTCTAGCTATGGATCTAACTGGAGTTAAGTAAGCATTTTCAGATGATTGTTTCTGCCCAGAATCAGTAAATAACTCTAGGGTAAAAGTGACTGCAGAATTCATTTTAATTTTCTAAGGTCTTTCCCTCTTGATTCATAAATATATATGTATTCCAGAGTGTCTAAAGATTTCTCATTGATAATAACTGAAGTGACAATATAATCATGGCTAATGGATGTCTTTCAAGAACAAGTGAGATTTATGAAGATTAAAGTGTTCTAAGTAAATATTCCCTTTACACATATCCTGTTACCATTTGCAGCTATTGCCCATTGCCAGTTGACCATTTTTGATACCTTTTGTCAAACTGTCATATATGCTTTAGTCTCATTTTAATGAAAAAATACTGGTGTGAAGACTGGATCTATTTTTATTATTATAATTCTTTAATGTTTGGATTATATTTATAATTGCATTACTTAGAATATTAATTTAGGAAATTATATAATAAATCAAAGAAATAATTGGATAATAAAGGCTTTTGATTTGACTTTAGATTACTAATGCTGCTTTTAATACATTTTTCATGTATCATGTAACATTTTCTCCTATTTTCTTTCAAGATTTAAAATGTTTTTTAAAGTATTACTAAAATCAATCCACTAAATTTTTACTTAGTTCATAAAATCTCTAGTATGTTACATTGATTAATAAGTATTCAATAAATATTGTATTAAGTAATGTCATTGAGCAATGACATTGATGTCAACATTGCTTCCTTTTTATGTGTATAATGCCTATCTGTATTCTGTTTCTTATAATTTATTATATTTGTAAACATAAGCATCTGTTTATGAACAATATCATAGAGAAATCATTTCTGGCCCAGAAGAAAGTTTTGATTTATTCCAATATGGTGCCAAAATTATTGCAAAATGAGCATCAGTAATTATATCAATCTTAATTATCAGAAATTAAAATAAGATATTCTGTACATCAAGTTATGACACTAATGAGCCCATCAAATCCATAGTAGAGTCACTCTGTCATTTAACAATGACATAATATTTTATATATAATTATAATTCACCTTTTTATTAACTTATGTGTCAAACATTCCTTTCCTTTTTACTCAATCCCTCCATCCCCCAACACAACACCAGAGCTGTTTGCCTGCTCTCTACAAATCTGTCACTATTTTTCTTGTTACTTCAGTTTGTTTATTAAATTCCACATGTTAGTGAAATTATATGTAATTGTCTTTCTCTGACAGACTTATTTCATTTAGGGTAATGTTTTCCAGGTCCATCCATGCTGTCACGGAGGGTAAACATTTTTTCATTTTTACTGCAGAGTAGTATTCCATTGTGTAAATGCACCATAGCTGTTTTATGCACTCATCTACTGATGGACACTTGGACTGTTTCCAAATCTTGGCTATTGTAAATAATGCGTCAGTGAATACTGTTCTGTTTATTTTATTGCTCAGTTTTTTCCGTTGGGAGCTTTCTCATTGAATTCTGTGTTCCATTGGTATAACCCATCAATGTTAGTTTCTTTATTTTGAATATGTTCTTACTTTCTGATACTACAAAATACTCCATGTTTATCTTGCATATTTCCTGTCCTAATCCTAGAACCAAACATTTATCTATGGAGCTTTAGCTCCTTGTATTGGAAAATGATATTAGAAACCAAGAAGTGGGTGCTATGTGTGCTCATATCTACTGGAGTGTTGTTTCTTTAGGCCCTCTCAATTACAGAGCATAAATATATGTATACATGTGCAAAATAACACCTATCCATGCATATATATATATATATATATATATATATATATATATGTCTATTATATATTTCTATGTATAACCATTTCTGTCTATAGTAGGGTAAACATTAATTATACTGATAAGTCCCAAGTTTCTTGTGGTGATTACCACAACAACATCATCCTATCTTTCTGTCTGGCTTATGTGTCATCTCCAATTCCAGTAGTAAGAAACCTGACTTCCAACATCTACATCCGTTTTCTTAATTGTTAGAATCCTATATAGATCAATAGTGGTATCAAAATTATTAACCTTTATCCAAGTGGGAAACAACTTTATTAACTGGAGTACAGAGCTTATGTGGAGAACCTTTTGACTTAACTCTGATTATTTTCACTCATTTACAAAGTTGGTTAGGTTAACACCTTTTCCACCTACTCCCATTGATTCTCTTTTCAAGGTCTTTATTTTTTCCTAGAATCCTCCTAGTAACTAAGTGATGTTTTAGCCCTTGCCATGTTGAAGTGTTGTCCCATACACCAGAAGATTCCAGGTTCCATGCAAGGTCAGGGCACATACCTAGGTTTGTGAGTTCGATTTCCGGTTTGGATGTGTACGGAAAACAACTGATCAACGTTTCTCTCACACATTCATGTTTCTCGGTCATATCAATATTTCCCTCTCTCTCTCTCTCTCTCTTCTCTCCCTCTCTCTCTCTCTCAAATTAACAAGCATATCCTCAAGTGAGAATAAAATAAATAAATAAAAATAACTGATTTTTAAACAATTTTAAGATTTCACTAACAACTTTTTAAAAGAAGCATTCTTTTGGAAAGCAAATTAATTACCCTTATATAAATATTACTAGGGGCCAAGTGCACGAATCTGTGCACCTTGAAAGGAACTGTGAGCCGCGAGGCTGAGGTGGGCACAGGGGCGGGACTTGGCCCATCCTCTGCACCTCCATCTGGCCCCTCCCAACACAGTGTCCAGTCCCCTCTCTGCCAGCAGCCTCACTCCCACCTCTGCGGCTCCCATGCTCCCACGTGCTGATGGCAGACCCTGCTCGCACCCGCTGACAGCGCTGAGCAATTGGGGCCTGCACCAGCGGTGGGTGAGAGTGGCAGCTACTGTTCTGATTGTCCCTCAGGAGCAGGGGGAGGTGGAGAAGCCCTGAGGGGCAATTGGGGCCAGCAGCCACCAAGCAATTGGCCCGGCGCCAGGTGCCGGCAGTGGGTATGAGCAGCAGCTCCAACACTGGCAGCTGGTGCAAACGGGGCCAGTGCTGGCAGCAGATATGAGCATTGAGTGGGACCATGGTGTGCAGGAGCAAATAATTTTTTGTAACTACCAGAGGCTCACCCCAATGATAATGACCGTCACCCTGCCTTCGTCTGGTACCCCTGCCCACCTGCTCCACCATCCCACCATGGCCAACGCCCAGCATGTTCCTTGCTCTGCTGCCTGCTGCTGATGCCTGCCATGTTCCATGCACACCCCCTGATGGCAGGCGCATGTTATAGCGTTCAGTTGTTCCACCATTTGGTCTATTTGCATATTAGGGTTTTATATATATATAGATATTTATAGGAATCGCAATTTAAACTCTTGCTTTGGTTAACATAAAGCCCACATCCATAGTAGCTATATGTTCAACATGGCTAAGGCAATTTTTTCAGAATTAATCATTAAAAATAAAATCAATGCTTTTATTTTTTTTTTTTTCCAAATAAATTTTCAAATTATCCATTACTCCTGTTACCAGCCTGAAGGTTTTCTGACATGTAATGTAGTATTCTGGTGATTGAAATGTGTGGAAACATCATCAATTGGAGACCATAGACCTATAAATAGAAAGTAAGGAAAAATGAAAATGGTGTGGAAAATATAAAAGCATGGAGAATTAGGAGTGATTTATGATCACAGGGTCCTAGAAAGATGCTAACCAGTACCCCCTACAAAGTATTCCTCTGGGCATTGTCTGACCGAAATCCAACAAACTAGTTTCATGCAAATCGCAAAGGAAAAAAAAAAAATTTCTCTGTATATTTAAATAAAGGAAAATGGAAGAAGGCTGTATGAATCTAAAAGTATTCTCTTTTTTTGGTAAATTCTGTAATAATATATTTTATTTTTAAGCTCTTTATTGTTGAAGGTATTACGTATGTCTCCCTTTACCCCCCACCCCCCATTGACCCTTTGATCCCTTCCAGCCTGCCCTTACCCCCCACCCCCGGCCTTCAACATCCTATTGTTTGTGTCCATGGGTTATGCATATATGCATACAAGTTCTTTGATTGATCTCTTCCCACCCACCCACCCACCCACCCCTGCCTTCCCTCTGAGATTCCACAGTCTGTTCCATGCTTCTATGTCTGTGGATCTATTTTGTCATTATATCTCACATATGAGTGAGATCATGTGATACTTGTCTTTTTCAAAGTATTCTTTCCTTCCATTTCAAATGTGTTGCTTTTTTGTGTGCTGTAATACTAATTGTCTCAGAATCAGTAAAATTGTAACCTTGTTTATTTTAAATGTGGTGACAAGAAACATATTGATAAATCAGCCAGAAAGCAGTAAAATTGATTGCTGGTGTATCTGGTATAGTTTTGAGTTCTTCACTGAGCTAGGTAATAATTGATTGCTAAAAGCCTTGTGGCAGTTTTTAAAAAGTGATAAATGCTAAAGCAGGCACAATGGTTTATAGTTTCTTAAGAGTTTTTGAGCCTCTGTATTTCTCTCTCATCACCAGCTCTAGATCATGAAGAAAAATTTAAAAGGCTTTTGGTCTTTTTCTTCATAAATTACATGCAGCTACTCAGGAACCCTGTAGCTGAGGACATCATGGGAACCTTTTAGTTAGATGGGCAGATGTGTGATTTATAAATGCAAGTCGTATATTGGGTAGTATTTCATTGCTTTACATTAGCCATGCTAATGAGAGAAAAACCATTTAACAATATCTTTTAAAGTGACTAAGAATCACTAAAAGTTTACTCTATAGAAATTAACAGAATACTAAAAAAGTGTATTGAAATTTTGACAGTATTTCTCTTAATTCAGCAATTTATAATCATAGTTTTTAGGGAAGTAAGGAATTAAAGAGATCACAAAATGTAGCCCACTGTTTTATTCATTTATTTTTATTCCCATATTATAAAAAACTAAATATTTTCTCAGTTAAAACATAAAATAAAATTCTCTAATTGTATACTTTTGCATATAATATGTAATCTCTAGAAAGATTAGCTTTAAAATTAGGTAATGAATTTAAATTATGGTGTCCAAATAAATGTGTCTATCCTTTATCAGATAATTATAGTTTTTCAAAATAGTATTTTTACAGTTTCAAAAATATTTCAAATTATACTTGATCAGATACAGAAGAGTTTTATGTCAACATATACTGTCATACTTATTTCATAAAGTAACAGAACTAGAAAATACTCTCTATATTAAATTATTAAGTTAAAGTTTATATTAATTATTAAGCATTTTTTTAAAATTAAACTTTTGAAACTCATAGTTAGCAATAATACAGTAAATGATTTAAATTTATATTATAGTTCTTATAATTTTAGTGTTTAACATAAATGTACTTTGAGAGTAGTTTTCTAAGAATTACTTTATAAAAGCATAAATGTGTTCTCAGGTTCTATTTTGAAAAGTTATGCTACTTTTTTTTCTTAACACTTTAAAAGTAATCTGAGGTAAACTGCCTGGAAACAAGCATGGAAATGCATAAACCCCTCTCCTGCTATCCTCAGACTGACTTTGTTTTGCAGGCAGAGCTGAGTTACAGCCCAGTGATGGACTTGATTAGGTTATGATCTCATACTCCTAGTCACCAAGCCCCAGGCATGCCCAGCTGCCACTAATAATATACACTGCTTGAGAAATTTGGTTTTAATAGCTATATGGAGAAATAATAGCTTAAAAAGCTCCCTCAGGTAACATGCAGTAGAAGACTTGGCCCTCTTGATTTAAAATGTCCAAAAATTAAATCAACTGACTGCTCTGCAAATTCCAGATGATGCTAGGGAAGACCATTTTAGAATCTAGGGACATACAAACAGATAAAGCCCTGCTCCACTATCTCATAAACCCATTATGATATTGAATACTTATAAATAATTCAAATAGGCTTTTTTTCAGTGAGGATAAAAACAATAAAAATGGCTTTTATTCTCAAAGTATAAGGAGGTCACCCAAGAATATTCTGTAAATATCAACAGACTCACATAATAACAAATGCACTAGACCAGCAGGTAATAATATTCTCAACAAGACTCCCCCAGGTCTAGCACTGTACAGACATAGTAATCTCCTACTTGATTCTAAATATGTTTTGCCAGTATAGTTATTTCAAACTATTATGGTCGCAATTTGGTCAAATGTTAAAGAATTAAGGACTTAAGATTTGACTTCATCCTTGTGCTCATTGAGTTTAATTCAGCCTATACTGGCTGAGGACCTACAAGAAGATGTTTTGCTTTGGTGCTACGTGGGATTCAGAGATGGGTAAGATAATATTTATTTCTAAAACATGGCGGTTTGTGAGGGAGAGGGCTCAGTAAATGTCTTGTCGTTCAGGCAGTGGCAATGGCAGTAGATTATCTGTGGGTCACTGTCAGTTAATACAGTTTCTCTGAAGAGAAACCATTCTTTTTTTAAAAAATATGTTTTTTATTGATTTTTAGAGAGAGAGGATAGTAGAGGGATAGAGAGATAGAAACTTTAATGAGAGAGAAACTTCATTGATCAGCTGATTCCTACTGGGGATTGAGCCCAAAAACCAGGCATTTGCCCTGACCAGGAATCCAACTGGTGACCTCTTGGTTCCTGGGTTGACACTCAACCACTGAGCCACACCAGCTGGGCGAAAACATTTTTATTTACTTGAAGAGATCATACAGTGAAAATGGCTTTTGGAAAGTTTGGGCCAATATTTAATGGTAAACTATGAATGGAAAAATAAAATGAATATTGTCAGAATATCAGAAGTGATATAAGTAAAAGAAAATAAACACCTTTATGAACATGTATAAATGATTGAAAAGAAATTCACCAAATTTCTACCATTGGCTTTTTATGGTTGTTGAAATCGCTTATAATTTTTAGTTTTTTTAAAAGGTATACATTTTCTAAATCATCTACAATGAACATGTTTCTTTATGTACATTTACTTTGTATACGTGCATATTTATTTCTACATATAAATTTGCCTAAGAATTAGCTTGTTACAGAGATTATTTAAATTAGTTAATAAATATTTATAATATTAAAATAATTACTTTCCAACATTATGCTATATATACTTTTTTTTTATGCTTGTTACATAGACAGTTTAGCGTGTATTTGTAAAAGTGTCATTTTTTAAGCTACACTGAGCTCAAATACTAGATGGAAGAACTTGGGCTTGCACTGGAGAACATTATTTAAAACCTAAATGGGAAAAGCTATTTAATCTCTGTGCACCATAATTTTCTCATATATATGTAGTATGAAATAAATAATAGGACTTCATAAAGTTTCTGTGAATTTCAAATGAGCTATTATATGGAAAACATTTAGAAGCCATTAGAGTGACTCAGTAAATGTTACTACGGGTAGTCAAATTTTATATCTATTCTTTCATAATATTCATCAGTCATAAAATATCTCTGTCAGGGATATAATATAAATTATCACGTGAAATTACCTGATAATAATAACTATTTTCCATGTAACTATTTTTATAGCTAGGTATTCATGACTAAATATGGTTCTCTTGTATCGCTCAGGAAAGAACCATAAAGGGGTCATGCTGATGGGGAAACCAGAGAATTAGGATAGGAAGAGTCTAAAGAAAGAGAGGTAGAGGTTTCTAATTTAAAAAAAAAAGTATGAATAACTTCATGATTTTTCCAATGATTAACATTGATGTCATTCCCCAAATCTCAATGAAGAATGCTTCTTTTTCAAATTTATTTTCCATAAACATTATCAAAAACAGTATTGTTCGTTGCCTTTATCTTATACACTGGAGATTCCCTTAAGAAGAACATCCCAAATACATTCCTGTAGGACATACATTCCTTAGGAAATAGATATCAGGGGAAGAGAAGAAGCATCTATTAAATGTCTTCTGTGTGTCCTGGGGGGTCAGCTACACTGGCTTCTATAACTGTACAGTATATAGGATAAATCATATAGTCATTGAGGAATTCTATGCTATAAATCTTTTAGCTATAGACTCAATAATAAATTTACTTTCTTTTAGGTATTATTTGAAATTGTATATTTATTTCTTTTGTTTTTCTTTACCATAAGGTATAAGTTATAAGGAGAGATAATAATAACAACATTGGTCTTTTGCCTCCCACTCCATGTATTTTTTATAAACCAACTTCTGTTATTTGTTTACCTTAGCTCATCATGGCTCTAATTCGGATGGTCCAAAGAGCTGAGCTGTCCAAGATGGGTTCTATCATTAGCAGTTCAGGAGCCATGATTGAAGTCAGCCAGGAATGCTGACAGCAGATCAGAGCACCAGTGAGATTAGCATTCCATGGGCAATGGCAGAACTGTTTTAATCTAGAGTAATTGACTTGGCCAGGGTGAAGGGTCAGTAGTGTCTTTTAAAAAATATAGCTTCATATGATTAGTTGCAGAGAAGAACATCCAAGAGCTAGGAGGCCCTTGAATCTCCATAAACTTCGCAGGTTTAGATGCTCGGAAATGGATTTTGGAGTGATTGCTGTGATATTTGACAACCTCAATATATCACTCACTTGGGCTGCCTTTCAGCACACTGTCTGTGAACAGAAATCACGGGTGATAGATTCATCACAAAAGGCCACGGCTTTAAAGCCTTGCAACATTACTCTCTGGCAGAGTCACCAAAAACTGGAGCCTTATAGCGCCTTGTCTGTTCTCTTTCTAAATCAGGACCATATGCACATGCACATCTTTATGCACATGTACACGGGAACACACAATATATTGCAGAAAATACTGTAGCCAAATGTGTAGCCTAGTTTGGGGCATTATACAATACCTTATGGCATGCATTTTAAATTCCTAACCTTACTGTTGACTTACATCTTTCTCCTATTGTCTCATTTTTCCTACCAACACATTTTAATAGCACCGATTTTAGGCACTTTAAATACTTTAGGTGGGGGACGACAAAGATGGTACAAAGTGAAAATTAAATTTTATAAACCTCTCTGTGGTCCTAAGAAAACTGGAATCTCTTTTGTGAAGACTAATCAAATTTATGAAGGGATGTAAAATCAATTGCTACAGAAACAATTAGGAATTTAAACTTTTTGGCCTAGTACACAGGGGACTACTTTTGGAAGGGCCTGCCACCGTGACACTGCTTAACCCTGCTGCTGTTTTCAACAGACAGCTGTCCCCTAATACAGGAAAGTCTCCGCAGAACAAGCACTGTCGCCCACCACTGACTTCTTTCAAAAAAGGGCTGCACTGCTGCTCTCACCAGGGGATGGAGATTTTGAAGTTCAATTTTACAATATGGCTTAAATCCCTCTCTCATTTGGCTACCTGCAAAACATCAGTCAGTCTAGTAATTGGTTTCCTCCATGTATTCATTCATACTTTACCTTCATACTTTCTTAGACTTCTTTCTCTTGATTTCTTCAAGGCATTACACTGTGTCTGTGGGAGTACCCGGAAGTAAACATTTTCATATCCTCAACCTTATCACTGAACTTTCACTTTTTCTTCTTAAAAATTCCTGGAAACAATGAATATATTACAAGTGAATAAACGTGCCCATATTCTACAAGAATAAGGTCTGAAATAGGTTTGGCAGTTCTTGCAATGCCGTGCCATTATCACATCATTTCTAACCCAGGTAGACTTTGTCATAGATTCTGGTTTTTGGGCCTATTATTATCCAATCATTTTTTTTCTCACAATGCAACTAGAGATATCTTCTTAAAATACTTATTATATCATTTTCTGACATAAAGTCCTTTAACTGTTAATTATTTTCCTGTAAATAAAAATCTCAACTTTTGCCATTACTGGCAGAGACTTTCTTGATCAAGCTCCAACTTTGATTTCAGCATTAAGTACCTATTCTGCTTGAGATTATTGAATAGCTAACACATCCCAAAACATGTCTTATTTTCTTTCACTTTGGGACATTCAGGACCTCAGCTTCACTTTCCTCAGAAGGCTTCCCTTCCTGCCCTGGCCCACTGGAGGACTTATTTTGCAAAATCAATTATTTTTAAGAATGCTTTTATTAACCACCACACTGTACACATTAGGTGCTTTCCCTTAATGTAGCCACTATTCTGTCCGTCCTCCTTTTTGAACTCCCTCCCCCTGTTTTTATTAAAATATAATGGACATATTAGTTTAATGTGCACAACTTATGTTCCAAAATGATACCATGATAAGTTATGTTAACATCCATCCATTACTTCACATGATTATGTCCTTCTTGATCTTTCCTTCTTTCAATAAAATAATCCTTGTAATTGAATTTCTCCACAAATCTATATAATAAAAGCTTAAGTGACCATTACAGCAGAATGAGTGGAACGACCAGTCGCTATGATGCGCACTGACCACCAGGGGCAGATGCTCAATGTAAGAGCTGCCCCCTGGTGGTCAGTGTGCTCCCACAGATAAGCCTCTCTCACCTCTGTGGCAGTGCTAAGAAGCAGCAAACCAAGTGGTAAGGAGCAAGCAGGCAGCCAGTAAGGAGCAAGGGATCCCGGATTGTGAGAGGGATGTCTGACTGCCAGCTTAGGCCCAATCACCCCAGGGCCTAAGCTGGCAGTCAGACATCCCCCGAGGGGTCTCAGACTGTGTGTGAGCACAGGCCAGGTTGAGGGACTTCCCCCCTCCAGTGCATGAATTTTGTGCACCAGGCCTCTAATACACTATAAACTCCCTAGGGGTGGAGATTATATTCCCAGTATTCAGTGGCATAAGAGAGACTCAAAAGAAAATATTTAGATGCATTGAATTAAATTTAGTAAGTGCATACAATTAACTGGCTTTGACATGTAAATAGGGAAAGCTTTTTGTTGATGCAGAGTAGTAGAAGAGAAACCAATGAATGAGCATTGTTGGGTGACTTGTTTTAATATTAGAAAGCTTCCAAAAGGGTTATCTGAGAATTGACTATGTTGTCTTGAGACATAGTTACTAAACTAAAATTAAAATATGTCCTAGATCAGCAGTCTTCACACTTGACTGCTTTGCATAGACTCAGTTAGTTTCCTTTTTCCAATAGGACACACCACACATACATAAATACATACATACATACACACTTATGTTTAGGTATATTTACGTGTGTATATGTTTTTGTGCATATATATTTTATAAAATAAAGTATAATACAAAAGGGATAGTTTTATGGCCTGAATATTTTTGTTTCTCCATAATTTGTATATTGAAGCCCTAACCCTCACTGTGACTGCATTTGAAGTAATTAAGTTTAAGTGAGGTCATATGGATAAGAGCTCTGCTATGATAGAAATAGTATCCTTATAAGAAGAGACACAAGAGAGCCCTTTCTCTCCCTCCTTTACTCCTTCCCTATCTGTCTCTCCCTGCCATGTAAGGACAGAGCAAGAAGGCAGCTGTCTGCACTTATTGCACAACCAGATTTTTAACTGAGGTGCCCAGAATTTACTATATGTTGATGGATAGGCTTCAATCACTTCTAATGAAAATATTATAAACAAGCAGTCATGAGGTGTGGCATGATGCAGAAGAGCATTGCTTTGTTAAGTTTCATCTACTGATCATAGATTTTCACTCCTGGTCAAACTTGGCTCCCATAACTCCATAAGGCATTTAGTAGCATCTACTTCCAAATCACGAAACATTGTCCTGATGAAAGGAAGCTGAAAACACAAAATCCTTTACTGAGGGAAATGTGTATCTCCAAAGCCACTCAGTCACAGGCTCTTGTAATACACCTTGTAATATTGTGCATTTGGAAGGACAGCAGACAATTCATGGGAAAGAGCCTCTGATCTACCAAATTATCAAAATGTGAAAGTAAATTTAGTATCCCAAATATTTAGTGTTTCCATGATTAGATAATCTACTTGAGATATTTATCCCATAAATTAATGTTGCATTTTGCTATGTTCAGTTCTCATAAATAAAATAATTTCTAAAACAATTCTCATACTCAGAAACTCACTTTTACTGTGTTCTGTTTTGATCTTTATAATCTATTTTTAAAAATCACATTGCATCTTCCCTAGTCTCTAGCCCAAAGCAAATCAATATTTTCTTCCACTCTTCTTTCTTTTTTCTTGAATATAAATGCTTATAGAGAATGAAACAGAAAGGGAGAAGGAGGAATAGTTTTTAAAACATGGAATTTATAAATAGTACAGAAAAATGTACTCTTTTTTCATAATGAAAATAACTATTTTAAAGATACATATATCACAGATTTATGTTCTGACATATATTTTATGTGCTGTACCTGGGACTCCACAATGAAAACACTCAGTTTGAAGTGACATAGGAGCCTGTTTGCACACTTGCTTTCCTGAGGAAGTAAAGCTAGGTCTGAGGTTTCCAATCCTAGTTGTCATGGGTGTAATCTGTTCAAATGGTGCTGTCTGCCAGCCTCAATTTGTCCTACTCTTCTGTTCATCTCCCTAGGTCTGCATCATTACCTCTCTGTATCCTGAAGCATCTGTCAGAACTTTGCCAGAGCAAAGTTATAAAAGTATAATAACATTCTGTCTTACCATTCACTACCAAATCTTTCTACAATAAAACATACACTAATTTAGAATGAGTTTGATATGTTTAAGGAAAAAATGTGAGCATTTTATGAATGTCCAGTAGAAAGAGTGGTGAAATCCAATTATATCTATCCATGCAATGGGAAAGTATGTCACTATCCAAGTTGATTTTGAGGAATATTTGGTGAGAAGTGTTTGGAAAACTGCTTTTAGTGTTAACCTGCAAAAAGGAAGATGAGGATGGGTCTGAATGCATTGCCTTAATTTTATTCAGCTCATTCAGATTTTATACACATAAAGAAAAAATTATTTTAAATGTGAATGTTTAGTTAATACTGAACTATTAGTACTTCTTAAACTGGATATTTCAGTTACCTGTTATTTTAAATAAAAATTTTAATGTATTTTTTAATCCTGCTGCAACAAACATGTTATATGTTGAGACTTAGAATAATTTTCCTGAATAACCTATGTGCAACCTCTATCAGCTCCCAGTCAAGGGATAGGTATCTTTAATTCCAACTCTAATTGAAAGATTGAGTGGCTGCCTGGAGTACCGACTTCAAAATAAATCTGAGGCTCATCAGGAAAGGTGACATGGTCATGAAAAGTGGCTGCCACTCGTTTTAGATCATGTGAGAGCATGGAGACCCATATTTGCCATCCCTTCTGAAAGATAATTCTTTTTAAAACATGTGGTTTATTTTATTTACATCCTAGAACACTGTCCATATTTTTAACTTTCTAATAATTCTATTCATTTACCCTGTAGCATCTGGTATCAATGGGGCTTTAATAGATAGGCCATACTATCAAGAGCACTATGAGGATAAATGTGTAAGGTGAAGAGATGATGGCATGAACCTGGACTAAGTATTAGTGCTGTATCAGAAAGCTGCATTGATGTCCTTCCTAGAATCTTGCTATACAGAAAGAGTTCAAGTCTGGTCGTGCTCCAGAATTTTTATTTTGATGGAATATTGTAAAACAGTGTTTACCTGGCATTATGGGGAAAATGTATATAATAAACAAAACAAACCAGTTTCTTAAATAATTGCAACTTAATCTCTTAAGTAATTTTAATTTATACATAATTTTGTTGGGTGTTAATATTTTTCCAAATGTACCTTTTTTTTTTTTTGGCTTTAATAAAGACCCTGAGTACAGAGTAATCTTTATCAGTATCCAGTACACATACTACTTTATTTCTTATTTTAGAACTTAATAATGCAAATGCTTCATGAATTTATTAAAAGGTCATTCATGGTCTTTTCTTTTGTGCCTCAAATCTTGCTTCCTTTCATCTTTGCATAGTACATGAATGCTCAGAGCTTCCTTTCTCAGCCCTCAGGGGCCAGTCAGAGTTATAAATGTCAGAGAGAGAGAGGGAATTAATATGAGTGAATGAATGAATGAATGAGGGAGTTTTTCATACCAATAGGCCCTTGATTTCTTGTTACTCCTTTTCCTGCTATCAACACACAGCAGGATATGTTCTTGATTAGCTCTGTGGTATTCACATGCCTGCACAGGTCCCATTGGTGCATCATGCTTAGGTTTCCAAGTTTAGAATTCTTTATTTTTTTTATTAATTGGGTGACATTGGTTAATGAAATTGCATAGATTTCAAATACATTTCAAGTGTACAATTCTATAACACATCACCTGTATAGTGCTTTGTGTGTTTATCACTTAATGTCAAATCTTCTTTCATCGTCATATATTTGGGCCCCTTTACTACTCCCTCTGGTAACCATATACTGATGTCTATGAGTTTTTGTGTATTTGTTCTTCTTCTTCTTTGTTCATTTGCTTTCAGTTTTATATCCCACATATGAGTGAAGTCACACAGTTCTTGACTTTTACTGTCTGACTTATTTTGCTTAGCATGATATTCTCAAGATCCATTCTCATTGTCAAAAATGGCAGTATTTCATCATTTCTTTTGGTTGAGTAGTATTTCATTGTATAGAATTCTTTCCATTTAAATTTCATTTCCAGCTACTATGCTTAAAATAAGACCACTAGGTCAGCATTTCTACAGCTAGAGTGAACTTCTAGCCTGGTACAGACTGCGCCACACCTAACTTTGTTCTAATGTTCAAATTCGGTGTTGTGCCATTCACTAGCCCAGGCCCCTTCCTTTAAAATGAGTTTCCATTTGGAATCCTTACTGTCCTTTCTGCTTGTACAAAACAACTGGGACATCTCAATCCATCAGTGAGGTTTGAGTCACTTTGAAAGGTTTGAGCTTTAATCCGTTTCTTTTCAGAAAGATCCTACAATACGATGTAAATCTACTAGTCTTTCCTTGTTCCTAGCTGTGTATAATAAGGAGTTAAATCTTTAAAAAGGCATTTTCCAAGGGCAAAGGATACCTATTTTCTAATCTAACTGCAGCTGCAGATTAGCTTACAAAATTAAAAAAGAAAAGAAAATCTGCCCAAGATGAAATTCTCTTCTATTCTCGCATAGAAGTTATTGGTAAGACATTAATTTTGACTTAAAAGTTACCAAATTTGATGACAGGGCATTATCATCATGGTTGTACTACATTATTCTGTGACCCCCACCTTAACCTGGAAGAGTCAATTCATCTTTCAAAGCTCATTTCAAATAACTACTGTCTCTGAAGTTTTAGCAAACATTGAAGCACAATTTTACCACCGAATGGGCTCACAGGCTGCTGCCCTCGTGGGACATGTTTGCCAATATAGATGGTCCATTTGAGTGTAATTGCCACGTCTGCTAGAACACCTCTTTGCTAATTTTTTAAGAAAATAAATTAGAACAGTATAAATTTTAAAAATAATAGAAATTTCTTCTCCAAAGCCCAAAAATTATGTTTCTTCTCCCATCATTACAGAATAATAGAAAGAGAGCGTATAGACCTGGCTTCAAAGGGTGTTACATACACAAATATGAGAGTGATGTTTCCTCCCATTCTGATAGGAAGAAACCTATGTTGAACACCTATATTCAAGAATGATCAAAGAACTGCATGTCAAAAAGGAGAAGCTCTTAATGACAAGAACCATGGTTACTGTGCAGTCCTATCAGCACATTTTCATAATTCTTTAGGCATATATCAGACATATGTATCAAAAATGTATTTTTTTACTACATGAAGCCAAGTGCAACAGAGAACATGATTCTCAAAACAGAATATGATAATGCATTGGGAAAAAACAATTATGATATTTACAACATTAAATTGGCAAATTTAAAATAGCAATTCCAAAAATTAAGTCACCAATGAAATGTAATTAAGTGAAAATACCTTTAAAATCAATCTTGAAAAATTCTCACAGTGAATAAAACAGTAAAATTCTCAGTAATATTTGCCTGTTATGCTGGTAGGATTATCAAGCTTCTTGAGTAAAACTGACTTATATTACAGTGGGCATTTTCCAGTTGGAAGAGAAAGAAGTCTTGATGTAAGAGTGCTTTGAAGTATAGAATGTTCCTAGGCATTATTTCTGCAAGAGCATAGGCTTGAAATTAAATTAAGTCCTTATAATATTAGATAAAATAAACTGACTGCAACACATTTCATCAGTTGAATGCTCATTATTTTAAAAAATGGATAACCGAGATGTAATTCTCTCAGATATCATGATATACCTAAAAAAAATTAAACATATTGTAACCTTCAGAAGTGTAATATAAATTTAGTTCTCCATTAAACTGTTTCCAAGTCAACCCTTTTTCTGTTTTTCTTACTGTTTTAGAGCAGTGACCATTATTTTTGGAAATTTCTCCAGATAAAATCAGATTACCCTCTTATGGTCTAGACCTTTGGATAAAAGAAGTGTGGTTTTCAACCTCATATTAGGACCTTAATCAAGATATACACTTACTCTTTCATTTACTGATTGCATGGCAAAATTGGAACTTTGGCCTGAGACCTCTTTAATGCATATAATGAAATATATCAAACTCCTCACAATTTCGGCCTTCCTGGTATTATCAGAGGATTGCTCAGGTGGAACCTCTCTTTTGCTAGCAGGAGTGGGGTTCTTAATGACATCCGGAGAAAATGAATTTTCTAAGACTCGCATAAGAGGATGAGATGTGATAGAAAGGTTTATTCCATGAAATTACATCTTTCAGTTTGCAAAGTAAGTACCACTTCCCTTAAACTAGTCCTGGAAAATGTGCAGTTGGGGCTTCTGCAGGGCTAGAAGCAGAGCCAGTGTCCAGAGTGTCAGTTCTATGGGGGAGTTAAGTCCAGCAGAGCATCAGGCTACTTAAAATCCACTAGTCCATTGAGTGGGATTCCCTTGGCCATGATCCATGCGAGCTAATGCAGGGGAGAGCCAGGAGTGAAATAGGGCCAAGGGAGTCAAGAGAGAGAGCACCCTACGTTCAGGAGCTTATGGATCTCAGAGTTCAAGCCATTGCAGTGGCCATGCCTATACTACTAGCTAATGTCCTGTTCCCAGGTGTGACTGACAGGAAAGCACCTACCCATGTCACCTAGACCTCACTGGACATGCATCTATTTATTATCCAGTCCCTTCCCCCATGGATCTGTGAGAACAGATCTGAAACGTGTTAAACTGCAGCCTTCTGCAAAAACTGTACAAATGGCTTGACTATATTATTTAGTCTCCCCTTTATGCCTTTCCTGTTAAATAATGACCAGGTTATTACAATGGTATCACTGGTATTAATTGTTCTTTCCTAACTTTCCCCTTCTGATTATTAATTTTGAATGATAATAAATGTCAATCTTTACTGTTGTTTAGTTCAGGACTAAATATCCTCAGTCATGTTCGATTATGCACGAGTAATGAAGTCAATTATGTAACAGCAAAAAATTTTATTTCAGCCCTAACCGGTTTGGCTCAGTGGATAGAGCATCGGCCTGCAGACTGAAGGGTCCCAGGTTTGATTCCGGTCAAGGGCATGTACCTTGGTTGCGGGCACATCCCCAGTAGAGGGTGTGCAGGAGGCAGCTGGTCGATGTTTCTCTCTCATCAGTGTTTCTAACTCTATCCCTCTTCCTTCCTCTCTGTAAAAAATCCATAAAATATGTTTAAAAAATTTATTTCAACATAATAATACATCAATTTGGTATTGACAGCTTTTCAACCTGTCAAAACTTCAGTTTTTATTTCTTTACTATTCACATAACTTTATTACTTGAATAAAATGTCAGTATTTTAAAAGTAAACATTGTTTCCTTATATCATAAATATTCCTTTTAGTAAGTATCTGTTGGTCTGTAATAGGCATTAAGAATTTGAATTTATATACAGTATCATGTATAAATCATTATATACCATGACAAATATAACAAAATATTGATAGGGGTCAGAGAAAATGAGGAGGTCTATATTAACCTTATAAATAAGATGATACTAGCACTTGAGGTTGACAGCTTCTTTGAAATATGTCTGTTCACAAAAATTTCAGAAGACACTTCTGAGAGACAAAAAGAGAATTTTATTCATATACTAGAGGCCTGATGCACGAAATCCGTACAAGGAACTTGGCCCCTGCAGCCACCACAACGGAGGCCGGGGACCTCTGCCGCCTCTGCCTTGGGCCCCGTTGCCATGGCACTGTCCAGAAGGATGTCTGGAAGGATGTCCGGTCTAATTAGAATATTATGCTTTTATTATTATAGATGGTTTGCAAAGCAGAGAAACATAGCCTTTGGCTGAAACTGAAAGTATGCTCTGAATAGGGAGAGGTAGGTTAAGGTTTTTCAGGAAAAACTGCAAGAAGCTGATCTTTAGGGAGATTGCTAAGGGAAACAAGGCCATAAGTACTCACTATATAGTTTCTGATTGCTTAGGGCCTTGGTCGGCAAACTGAGGCTCTGTTGACTAATGAGTTTGCCAACCACTGTATAGGGGCTTACTCACAAGGAACAACAACAGCCTGTAATTATTGGAATCGAGAGTCTAGGTCAGTGGTCGGCAAACTCATTAGTCAACAGAGCGGCAAACCATGGCTTGCGAGCCGCATGTGGCTCATGAGCCGCAGTTTGCTGACCACTGGGTTAGGGTAATGGGGCTGTCCAGTTTGGCGGAATCATGGTCAACAGGTACAGTCACAAGATATAACCAATGAATGGAGTTCTGAGAACTGGACAAGGGGTCATAAGTCATGCACCATTGCTTCTGTTTCCCTTTAGCTTATAAAACAAAGTTGTTAAATAGTTATTTAAACAAACAATATGAGGAGTATAGTTTTTCCTGCAGGCAGGGTAAGTGTCCAAATAGCAAAGCTGTTGGATATACAAGCAGAGTCAGAGGCAAAGAGTCCAAATATTTGGCCACAAAGTTATAAAATTATGATTTTAAAAGACCTCTTGTCAATGCAGGTCTAAAGCAGTAATATTCCAGTAGAATAGATTTGTCAGCAGTAGCTGTACATTATTGTTAATTGAATCAAATCAAATATTTAAAAATAATATCATAGTTCTAGAATTTATGGAGTATAATAGTTTTTATCCTTGTCTTTATAAATAATTTACTTGAGTAATAATTATTTTGTTATCAACTAAGTTCTTTTTTGTAATTGCCTAGATAAATATGCATTTGTTTAAATGGTAAGTTCTAAATCATCCAAGTAAGGTAATTCTCAAGTAAATGTAACAAATAATTTGTGAATGGACAGTGTGATGAATGAATGCTAAAATTTCACAAACGTGTGACCTTGGACAAGCCACCTCATCCCTCTTCCTTCTTCTGTGAATCTTTACTTGCAAGCTGATACTGATTTTTAAAATACACTCAAAATATATATGTTAAGAATCCACTAGAGATTTCTTATTCATAAATGCTCACTTTTCTTGATGTTCTCCTTCCTTACTGAGAAAAATGTCCAGCTTTCTCAGGAAAAGTTGAAGTTATATCAGGGTTACTGTAAATCTTAAGGTTACCATAGAGGTTATGATACCAGACAGGAAAGGGCCCAGGCTGCTGGCCACTACCACAGTCCAATAAGTAGAGACTAGGTTGACTCTTTGCAGTGCATTTATTAATCAGATAGCCGACAAGCTGAGAGAACAGCAGGTATAACGCTCTGAAAAGACCGCTCTGACATTTCATTTCAAAAAAGCTGTTCTATAGGGTTAGTGGGTGAGAAAAAAAATCTAACATTAGTGAGTTCCCAGGGTCTGCCTTCTGTCATTGTGCTTGCAAAAATTAGCCCCGTAAGGACTAGCCCTGAATGCTGTCTCCCTTCAGATAGGCCCTGCTCTTGATCTGCCCTTAAAATGTATTTTCTTTTGAGTGACAGGCTTGTCTGAGCTCTGGGGCTGCCTTATCTTCAGGCCATGTTCTTCTTCATGCAACACATCCTCTAGTTTCCCAGGGTCCGTAAGAAAATACCTTTCTTATAGTGAGTAGCTATTAAACAACGGTATTCTATTTCTATTGTGTGCTCCTCCCCTATCAATTATAGTTTCTTTTAGGAAGGGGCTTTGGTAGTTTTATTCATTGCTGTGTTCCCAGGACAACATAGTAGGCACTCAGCAGATATTTATTCAATGAATAAATATGCCTGGCATATACATTTTTTAAGGATTCTGAATTTTCAATGTTATCACCATGAAAGGAACCACTCTAGCCCTTTATTTGTGGAGTAAAAAGCAAAATTAAGGTTCAAAATAGCATTCACCCTGTATCACAAAACCCAAAAACATCATAGCATATAAGGCATAGCTATTCTAATAACAAAAAGTAATTAATTGACATTATAGCAATGCAAATGATTAATTTATCTTAAACATACCCATATCTGACATTGTAAATATATATGGATTTAAAAGTTGCTGTAAAATATAATTATTACCATAAATTATTTGGATATCAGAAGACTTCTCAATAATATGCCTGTATTAGTAATGGCAAAATTCATAGAATTTTTAAAAATGAAAAAATCTTCCTTTCTACCTTCCTCTCCCTCCATCCCTTCCTTCCTTCCTTCCTTCCTTCCTTCCTTCCTTCCTTCCTTCCTTCCTTCCTTCCTTCCTTTATCAGGGTGCTATTTAAGAGTACATGGTACAAAATTAGATTAGCTTCAAAACTAGGGTTCAAATCCCTGACATATAATTTGAGGCTCATTTATTAGCTCCCTCTTAATCATCTTTTAAGTGAAGGTGACTATAATATTAATTAACTGGGTTTTTGCCAGGATGAAATGAGTGATCACATGAAAACCTCTTAGAAAGAAGCATGTCACAAAATTGATATTCAATAGATGTTAGTCATGATCTTTATAATGAGAAGCATAATTAACTTTCCAAAAAAATTAATCTCTAATTTACCCTGTGGATGTTTTAAATATATTATTCCTTTCTCCTCCCACCACATTCTTCAGTTGGGTATTTTTGGCTTCCCATATTCCTTTTAAACTGCTTGCCACAGTCTAGCTACTTCCCAATGGCCAGCTTCTGTGTTTCAGAATTTAATGAAATGTGAAGACTGATGAAAGAACCCAAAATATTCAGAAAGTCAAGGTATTATGTATGTGAAAGACCATTTTACCTTTAAATCAAAATAATTAGATTATGAGATTTGTGCATATGTGTGTCTATGTCCATGTCAAAAGAACTCTGTGGCAGAATTCAGTGACTGTGAGTTCAGAATGCATTTAAACAAATGCAAGGAGTCATAGTCTATTCATTTTTGCTTTTATGCTTCTAGTCCATAATATATATGGATAATAAGCAAAAGTTAATCTGTATTCACAGTTCATTTTTAAACACACATCCTATCTAATAAAGACAGAATATGCAAATTGACCATCACACCGTCACAAAGATGGGGGCACCCATAGCCACAAGATGGCGACACCCAGTCCCCTCAGCCCCGCCGGAGTCCCCCAGTCCTTTCAGCCCTGCCGGGGGGTGGAGGGGTGGCCAACGTCTCCGAGTCCTTTCAGCCCGAACTGATTACTATGGCAAGTGGACCGAGAAGGTTTTCAGCAAGTGTGAGAAGCAAGCCTTGGCGGGATTGAGGGAGAGCTGGCAGGATCCGGGCCACTACCACCCGGAGAGGCCCTCGGAGTTTGGTTCTGAAACCGCAGGGACCCGCTCCAGCGCAGGCTGGGGAGGAAGTGCTGCTGCTACCCACCCAGCGCCAGGTCCCTGGTTAAGGAAGCAGGTCCAAGTCACAGCCGTGGGGCCTGGCGGGGCTGTCTCACCCTGAACCATTGTGGCTGAGTTCTGGAGGGGGGTGGGGGGGCGCGGCGAGTGCCTCTGGGGTCACTGTTGGTCCCCAGGCCACCTGTGGACACTGGTGATGCGGGCGTGGGTTGAACATTTTAATGAAAATAGGATGCCTGCGTCCCATGCTGCTGCCCTGTGAGGAGAGGGCAGCGGGATCGGGAGTACAGCCTCGGGACCTCATTAAGAGGCACTGGGGCTTGGGAGGGGCTGGGAGCAGAGGACCCCGGTCACTGGGCTGACAGCAGGATGGACCAGAGGTGCCTCCAGTGGCCATCACCCACCCAGCACTGGGCCATGGGCCCTCACTCCAGAGCTCAGCCATAGGAGGCGCTGGCCCCAGGATATTTTTCCTGTGATCTGGCTGGAAGTACAGGAGACAGTTGAATTAGAGTCATGATTGTAATTTAATTTCTCCAGACTCAGAGCTATTTTTTTTTTCCAAATACATCAGGGTCCAGAAAATGTTCAAAGAACTGGGGAACCATTCCCAAATCAGGAAGGGAAGTCACAGAGTATACTATTGCTACAAATACAGTGTTTCCTACTACTTAGAACATATACAATGTAATGTATTAGATGCCTTCCTATCGCATGAAGTACATATTCCCATAGAGTAATACTGGGCAGGCTAGCAGTGGGGGGACAGTTGGGGGCAATCAGGCCGGCAGGGTGGGAAGTTGGGGGTGAGCAGGCCAGTGAGGGGGGGGCAGTTAGGAGGGACAAGGCCTGCAGGGGAGGGCAGTTGGGGGCAATCAGGTCAGCGGGGCGGAGGGGAAAGCAGGCTGGTGGGGGGGCAGTTGGGGTCAATCAGGCCAGCAAGGGGAGCTTTTGGAGGCAAGCAGGCTGGCAGGCAGAGTGGTTAGGGGCAATCAAGCAGGCAGGCAGTTGTGCAGTTGGGAGCCAGCGGTTCCGGATTGTGAGAGGGATGTCCGACTGCCGGTTTAGGCCCGATCTCAGAGGGATTGGGCCTAAACGGCAGTCGGACATCCCCCAAGGGGTCCCAGATTGGAGAGAGTGCAGGCTGGGCTGAGGGACACCCCCCAATGCACGAATTTTGTGCACGGGGCCACTATTATTTTAATATTTTTCTCTTGGATATCTTGGGAAGGACATAGTTCTAAGCACTGATATAAACCATTATTTTCTTTTAACTCACATTCCCCATATTTTCAATTGTAATTAAAACTTCCTCATTTGGAGTAGAAGCTTTTCTGGTATTTAAATACTGTTTTGAGTCTGGAATTTGTAAAGCAAGATTTAATTTTGAGAAAAAACAAACAAAACATGCATTTCTAAAATAAATTAAGAGTCTCCATAGAAGTCAATTGACATTTATAGGGTTATTGTTTGGTTTAATGGCTGATAGATGAGGAATTCTAAAATTCATTGGAGTTTATTACCCATCTGTTTCTGTCAAATCATGTTAAGTGTCTCTGGATATATGGATATGTAGAGAAAATGAATAAAAACCAATAGTGCTATAAGGTTAGATGTTGATACTAACATGAAAAACACCAAAATGAAAATGGTGAATTTTGTCTAAAATTAAAGGAGAGATAATTTATATTTTCTTATTTTCTATATTTTTCTGGGATAGGGTGGGGATAGAATGAAAATAAAGTAAAGTAAAAAAGAGGCAAGAAGAGAAACAACAGGATAAGTACAAATTTAAGTGAATATCCAAGGAAACTACCCTGACACCCACTGCAGTCGCTCTCTCCTGAACCCTATGGTTGAAGAAGGAATCCTGTGCCCATGAATTGAAGTGGGAACAAATTAAGAGATGAAATAAACTAACCATTGAGACCAGGAAGGCTTTGGATTAGAAGGTTTGAAACAGAAATAAAGAGCTGTGTTTACATGTTATAAATAAATTAATGAGCAAACAAGTAAATAAGTTAATTAATAGCATTGGAAGCAGAAATAAAGAATAGGAGACATCAAGATAAGTTGAAGAGCTTAAGACTCTAAGAAAGAGGCTCCCAAGGCCTGCCCTTCCAGCCTAATGACAAAGTGCAGGCCTTAGAAGCTGCTGAATGAAGCTGTCTGTGGGAGATGGAAGATGACTTCACTTTCTGCTTCTGATTTCCAGTGTGCTTGATGCTCCCTTCAACACCTCTTGTCCCATCGGCTTCACCAAGTAGTAATGATGGAAGTGTTGGTAGCATCTCAACTTCTTATTTTACAGGGGAGTGAGGAAAAGCCAAGAAGGGGCTGGGGTTAGAATCCTATATAATAAAAGGGTAATGTGCAAGTAAACCGAACAGCAAAACAACAGAAAAACCAAAGTGTAATATGCTAATGATATGCTAAGGCTGCTCAACTGTTTGCTATGATGTGCACTGACCACCAGGGGGCAGATGCTCCGACCAATAGGTTAGCATGCTGCTGGGGTCCAGCCGATTGGGGCTGAGTGAGACGAGCCAGACATGCCCTGGAGCCCTCCAGCAGTCCCTTCACATCCCAATCATGCACCAGTGGGGTCCCTCAGCCTGGCCTGCACCCTCTCGCAACCCAGGATCCCTCTGGGGAATGTCGGAGAGCCAGTTTCAGCCCAATCCCACAGGCCACTCCCCTTGAGAGGCACCAGACGCAGGGCTCATGGCTGGCGAGTGCTGCTGAGGCAGCACAAGCCTCTCCCAATCGGGACTGATTGGGTGCAAGCCCACGACAGGCGCAGTGGGGCCAGGATGAGCGGGAGCGGCAGGTAGGAGCTGCAGGTGGCGTTGGACTGCGGGTGGGTTTCGACCTGATCTCTGCAGGCCACCCAGAGGGACCCCACCCGTGCACAGATTTGTGCACCGGGCCTCTAGTATTAAATAACTACCAGGAAAGAGTCAGAGTTAAGAGATTTCTCATTTCCAACTCTTAGGATGAATCTGTCCTGTCTATCCCCCACCCTCACACCTCCAGAAGTAAGGATCTAGAGACAGGAATTTACAGAAGAGATTGGACAGAAAAATAGACTGCCAACAAGAGTTAACTAAATTTAAAACTTTAACTTCCTAAACGACACAGATGGCAAGTTTGTTATAGTTTGCTCATGACAGGATGTTTTTAAATAGCCCTGCTTAAGAATCAACTTATGAACATGTACCCATTAAAATGCAATAAATTAGTCAGCACACTAAATATGCAGTGAGAAAGAACTATAATAGATGCTTCACACTCATAACAATAGGATCAGATAGATTTGGTAGTTTAAGAGGTTTTAGGGAATTGTGTGTTCTATGTGTGTGTTCTTATGGAAAATAAAAGCAGAAATGTTGTAATAAGTAATGGCTTTTCCTTCTTATGATCCTGCTTAACTTACTGTTTGCAAGTCAGATATATAGGGTGCCCCAAAAAATGTATACACACACTTTGAATAATTATAAAGACAGTGTTTATTAAAATGCATCTCATTTTCGAAATTGAGCTATCAGCTATTATAACATGTATACATTTTTGGGACACCTGTATATTTAATGCAGCATTGATTTTAGATTCTGTCACCAAAAAATCAGCCTAATGGGGAGCATTGAAGCCAGCATATGTGCAAGATGAAAATAATTCGCACTGCATTTTAAAATATATTTCCTTTGTCAATAAGAGTCGTTACCTAGGAAGCCTTTTTGTAACAACAACAGTGTGTTTTGTGAGGGGATTAACGATGGTCTAATGCTGGGAATTCATTATTGACGCACTATCATTCCTCCGTTCTCTGAGGAGAGTTTGGCCTTTTGGGAAAGCACCGTTTTTGAAAGCTCCGGTAAATAAACGCTGAAATGGCACATCACAGCCTGACAGCCCCTGGGTGAGTCATCTTTACCTGGCGCTGGCGCGGCGTTCTGAGAGCCCAACTGGCACACTCTCTCCCGTTGGCATGACTATATTTAGAATCCATAGCTAGAGAGCTCCGGGCTTCTCAGGATGGTATTTTTAAGTGTGTCATCACTCTAGACATGCTCTCGCTCTCTGTCCAACTGCTTCCGCCTCCCTCAGACTTTCACACATCCAAATGGAAAAGAGTCAAGAAAAATCACACTCCGAAGGAACCCGTGGCAGTAGTCTCGTCTGGAATGTAAAGCTCTGAGCTTAGGAACATGCTAATAGCTCCCTGTGCTTAGCCAGGTTTGAATTCATATGGCAGCTCAGCAGTATGATGTACAGAATTATATTGAGCTCATCTTTTCATGTAAGCCTTAGGAAAGAATATAGGAAAGTCCAGTAGATTTTTCTCCTATATTTTTTTATGACATGCTTTACAAAGGTGTATGTACTGGAATAGGAAATTCTGGCAACTGCTAATTGTGACTCCACTCCATGCTGCATAAGTAACGATGAAGCATCATGAGGAAACCCTTTGTTCTAGTTATGAATGTATATTTGATTAAGTCACTAGAAGCAGGAAATAAAGTCACCCATGCATGAGATTGTATGTACATAGCAGTCTTGAAAACCAAGAAATACACACATACACACATAGCTACAGACACAGATACATACACATCTATATCCTAATATATAAAAACCCTGGGTGGTAATGACCAGTAAGGACTGGAGGCTGACCAACTGGAAGTCAGTGCTGGCCCTGCCCCCAAGCAAGTGGTAAGGGGCAATCCAGCAGGCAGACAGGGGTTAGGGGTGATCAGGTAGGCAGACCAGCAGTTAGGGGTGATCAGGCAGGCAGGCAGAGTGGTTAGGGGTGATCAGGTAGGCAGACTAACAGTTAAGGGCCATCAGGTAGGCAGGCAACTGGTTAGGGGAGATCAGGTAGGCAGACAGCCCCTTGCAGGGCTGGCCCCGCTCTGCAGCAAAAAAAGAGGGAGGCCCAGGCCAGCCAAGCTGTTGAACCCCAGCCTGTTGCCTGCAGAGGGAGGCCACTGGTGGCAGGGGAGGGGGGGGACAGTGCTAAACAAATGGCAAGCAGACGCAGCAGCAGGGGTGGGGCCAGCTGCCTGCAGCCTGGGGATGGAAAGCCCCACCCCTCTGCCCACTGCACCCTCGCGGCCCACAGTTCCATTCAAGGTGCACGAATTTGTGCACTGGACCCCTAGTATATTTATAATTTGCCTGGCTTCACTTGCTCCTAGTAAATTCGTTCTTACCTTTCTAAATGCCTCATGTATTTTTTCTAAAGTTTGATATAGTTTTTTCTAAAATATTGGTATTAACAATGATAACTCCATAGCTTAAATACTATAATTTCTATGATAGTTTTTAAAATTTCATTTAAAAATAGAAGAATCACATTTACTTATCTCCAGATTACAGCAACCTGGTTCATCAAAGATGATTGAAATTGAGCATGCTGATCTGCAAGTTTTCTCAGTATTCTGGGGTATATCTTGTCTGGCTAGGAAAACTAAATTCAGTTAGATTATGCAGAGATCTCTTAAAAATTCCTAAGTAATATTTCAATCAAAATTCCTTATTATTATTCCTTGTTAAACCTTTTTCAGTCCCAAATTCTTCTTGACAAGTTAGAGATGCTCAAATAGAACTGAAAAAGAACTTCTTTCTCTCAACTTTTAACTGCCACTCGCTTGTCTCTATTGTTCTTACTCCAAATAGAGTTTAAAATTTTCTGTTTGGATTTGTCCACCCTAGAGAAAGACAATATCATTTTGGACACATGATGATGCTATTCACTGAACTTGAGCTAACTTTTACTTGCAGAGTGTCAGAGTGCCTTTTTTTTTTTGACAAATAGCACTGTATAATGAGATGACTTAAAATGGTTAGATGTGTAGTCCTGTCAATAAAACAAAATTTTGATTTTTCTCTTTATTTTAATCCAACTGATTCTTATTGAAATTAAAACAGGACTTCTAGAGTTATGAACACCACAGTTTAACCACCTGAACTTATTATGCAGAGCTGAGCTGAGCTGAGCCGAGCTGGTAGTGCCATATTTACAAATGATGCACAGGGCTATTTCCAGCCCTTTTGAGAGAGGACTGAGGACTAGGAATATGAGTGATAACACCTTGAAGACAAAATTGTATAATTTATTTTTCAAATTTACCAATGAAAGAGTCGTTGGCTCTATCCCCATGTAGAAAGGAAAAAGAAGTGCTTAGTTTCTGGTGTTTTTTACACACTACTCATTTGAGTCCTAAAATAGCCTGTGCTTAATTATTTTGATCCCTGTTTTATGGAGCATCACACCATAGTTCAAGGAATTTATGTTACTTACCAAATACGAAGATAACTGTAAAATACAACATGTTTTAATTAACTTCTTAGGTAGATACAGACAATTGCCTTAGACATTTTTTATAGGCAGCATTTTTTATTTTGCCAAATAAATAAATCTGCAGAATGACTTCTAAATCTCTCTCTCTCTCTCTTTTTTTTTTTTTTTGGTGGATACTTCCACATCCCTGAAGCTTAATGTAAGTCCTCCATATCCTCGCATCACTTACTGGATGACAGTTTTCTAGGATTCTGACTGCACGTTTATCACTCATGCTCCTTTATCTAGGTTTACTCAGGTAGAATCAAAGAATGAAGGCTGCCTCTGCGAAGTAACCTTTGCTATTAGCATCGAGGAGCCTCGAGGACAGATGTCTCCATGGACTTTCTTTTTTTTTTTTAATGAATCTTTATTGTTCAGATTATTACAGGTGTTCCTCTTTTTATCCTCCCATAGCTCCTGTCCATCTGATTCCCCATCCCACCCCATACCCTTACCCCCCGCCACTGTCTTCATCCATAGGTGTAAGATTTTTGTCCAATCTCTTCCCGCACCCCTCACGCCCCCTTCCCCCTGAGAATTGTCAGTCCACTCCCTTTCTATGTCCCTGATTCTATTATATTCACCAGTCCATTCTGTTCTTCAGATTTTTTTATTTACTTGATTTTTAGATTCACTTGTTGGTAGATATGTATTTGATGTCATTTTGTTGTTCATAATTTTTATCTTTACCTTTTTCTTCTTCTCCCTCTTCTTAAAGAATACCCTTCAGCATTTCGTGTAATCCTGATTTGGTGGTGATGAACTCCTTTAGCTTTTTCTTGTCTGTGAAGCTCTTTATCTGACCTTCAACTCTGAATGATAGCTTTGCAGGGTAGATTAATCTTGGTTATAGGTTCTTTCAGTTCATCATTTTGAATATTTCTTGCCACTCCCTTCTGGCCTGCATAGTTTCTGCCAAGAAATCAGCTGACAATCATATGGATACTCTCTTGTAGGTAACTAACCATTTTTCTCTTGTTGCTTTCAAGATTCTCTCTTTGTATTTTGCCCTTGGCATTTTAATTATGATATGTCTTGGTGTGGTCCTCTTTGAATTCCTCTTGTATGGGGTTCTGTGCGCTTCTTGAACTTTTAAGTCCATTTCTTTCACCAGGTAGGGAAAGTTTTCTGTCATTATTTCTTCTAATAGGTTTTCAATATCTTGCTCTCTCTCTTCTTCTGGCACCCCAAAAATTCGGATGTTGGTACGCTTAAAGTTGTCCCAGAGGCTCCTTACACTATCTTCATATTTTTGGATTTTTTTTCTTTTTGTTTTTCTGGTTGGGTGTTTTTTGTTTCCTCATATTTCAGATCTTTGGTTTGATTCTTGGGGTACGTTGATCTATAGTTGAGTTTCTGTATATTCTTTATTTTAGACAGTGTATGCTTAATATCTGACTGGTCCTTTTCCATTTTTTTGGTATTCTCATTAAGATCCTTAAAGGTCTCATCAAGTTTCTCAGCGGTTTTTAGAAGATTCTTGAGTAACCTTATAAATGTTGTTTTGAACTCTATGTCGTCCAGTAGTTTGCTTTTCTCCATTTCTTTCATTCGTGACATGTTTCTTTGTCTCTGTATTTTGGCTGCTCCCCTGTGTTGATGGAGTGGTTTTGTGTGGTGGGTGACCTATAGGGGGCAGTAGCTCAGCCTCCCCAATCACCTGATGTGGACGCTCTTGGTACACCCCTTTGTGGGCTGAGTGCAAAGACTTGGTGCAGTTAAGCCTTAATTGCTGTTGGTACACTGGGAGGAATTAACCTCCAGGCCAATTGGCTGTGAGGACCCGCTGTGTCTATAATGGAAGAACTGCTGCACTGGAGACACACTTATGGTGCAGGAATTGTTTCAGTGGGGCTTTGGTGCTCACTGAGTCTGCCTCTTGAATGTGTCACTTATGGATGTGAGGAGTTGAAATCTGGTGTCTCACACTGACCACTGGATCTCCAATGGGGTGACGGTTGGCTACTGTCTGAGGCTACCCAGCAGGAGCTACAGTGAGAGCTACAGTTTTCTCCTCTTTGCTTGGGGTTTGGAGGTTTTGGAGCTGTCTGACTCAGGCTGCAAGTTTGCTAGGTTAAGCTGAGATAGGGCAGGACATTCTTATGCTAAAGCTGCTGCTTGGAGCTTGGGTGGGTTTGTAGGTTGTGCGGGGTGGGGTCTCAGGGCAGCACTAGGCTAGCGTGGGGCAAACAGCAATGGCTGCCAGTTAGCGGGCTCTGTGTCTCCGACTGCATCCCTGCATCCAGCGCCCCAGCGCAGTAAACAATTATTCCTGCTTGCAGCTCTGCAAGCAAGCCACCCTCACTTTCTGACCTGATGGCAGACAGACCATCCTGTAGGAGTTTGGGTTCCCCACGTCTCCCCAGAAACTGGATTTCAGAGTAATCGGGGACTTGTCTCCCTTTGGGTTGAAGAAAGCAATGCCTGCCACCAGCCCGGATCACTTGCCTCCGTACCTCAGCTTTTCAGCACTTGTGCACGTCTCAATGCTCTTTTCTCTTTCCTTCTAGTTGTAGAACTTCCACTCAGCCATCTTTCCCGTGGTTCTGGGTGATAGATGTTTTGTCTTTTAGTTGTAGTTTTGAAATTGTTGTGCAAGGCAGCAGTTTAGGTGTTTACCTACGCCGCCATCTTGGATTCCTCCTGGACTTTCAATATTATTGTGCATTGTTATGTAAGGACTGCAAGGCCTAGTATGTGTATGTCCCCCATGCATAGTGTGTCTCACAGTCAGCCTTTTAATCTCCATCTGTTCCCTCGGTCTGGTTACTCCTGACATTTATGTTCAAAGTACAGCAATTTCTAGCTAATAATAATAATGATAATAATAGGAATAATTAGAAAACAAAATAGTGATTAGTAACGAAGAGATTAGTACCAAACCAGTGCAGGTGTTTCAGGTTCTCAGAGATCTTTTTTTAGCAAAATGTCTCCCTCAGGACTCTATTTTAAGGAATCGATTGACTCTCAAACAAGATTATTTGACACAACTATGAGGTGTAGCAGGAAATTATTACAGTACGACTAGTATGAATACAATATAAGCTATAGTGACAGTTACCACTGCTACTCTTTCAATTACCTTGGCTGCCAAAAAAACATTTATAGGACATTTAATATCTTCCATAAACTGTGCCAAGAAATGTACATGGATTATATTTTTAGCCTTTGAAAAAACACACATTGGAGAAATTACTATTATTATCCCTTTGAAGATAGGGAGAGGCCCAAAACTTTCAGTGGATTTCTCAAAGTCACACAGCTGGTAGCTGGAAGAGTTGCATCCACGTCCAGAGTGTCTTTGCTCTCCTCTGGCTATTTCTACTCTTGCTGCTGCGATAGCAGCACAGCATTTTCAAAGTCACATCTGTCTAATAAAAAAAAAAACTCTGGTCAACCACTACATTATGTAGCCATACAATACAGCATTTATATTTAAGTTTGAAGCTTTGAACTTGTCTTTAACAATACATGTAATAAAAGAAAGAAGGAAAGAAAATAAAGTTCCCAGCAAACCTACTTCTTATAGAGTCAAGTATGACAATGGCAAAGAATTATTCACGTATGGAAGTCTATTCAAAGAAAAAGATGGAAGTCTATTCACTAAATTTTAAAATATAACACAGATGAAGCAAAAATTGCATAGATATGCAATTAGAATTAGTGAGGATTCATTATTCCTCCAATGTCTTCAATATGTTTTATTGATAATGATTTATTGAGAATAGAGAAAGATGTAGAATTGCATTGCCTGTTCTGACAATTGCACGTGGGAACCCATGACACATGGACCAATCTGTTGAGTGTGATATAATGAAAACCAGGTTAGTATACCATAGTTTTAGAGAGTCCAGGTCACCAGAAACATTGGCTGCCAGACGGCTATTTATGAATAAATGATGGAACGTACTGATTCCTCACCCCGTGGCTCTCACTCTTGCTCTTGCTTTCACTCTCTCTGACTTCTTTCTCTATATACAGAGGGGGCAAAAGTAGGTCTACAGTTGTTCATGTGGAAAATAATACAATAAATAATAATCTAAGAACAAACTGTGTTTTGTGTAATCACAACCTTAAACCTACTTTTGCCCCACCCTGTGCATGTATATAAAAAATCCCTACTTCACTTGAAGGGCCACAGAATTTAGCAATCTTCTAAAAGTAGATTATAGAATAATAGTAATGGACATTTTCATGGCTTTCATATGCTAGAGTAATCACATTGTAAATTCTATTAATTAATATATTTAATTTATTTATATATATATTTTACTGATATACACGCCCTAATCATTTTCAGCTGCATAATTATAAGGTGAGGCAGGGAGGTTTAAAGTTAGCTGTAGCCTTATGAAAAATTCTGCTTCTGACAAAGACTCCATCCTTGACCAAACTTTATTAAGGCTTCTCTGAGTCCTGTTTCTGTTTAGGCCCAAAGTTGAACTCTGTTCTCATTTGTTTAAATGTCTCATCCTCCACTCTCCATATCATATCACCCTGTCTGCATCCACCAAAAATCTGGTGGAGGTGGTCTGCCAAGAATTGCTGCAGCTTTGATATTTCCTCTTCCCACCCTGCTCCTTGGCTGCGAATCTATACTTGTCTTTGTTATATTCAGAGTTGAACCTGATTTCAACCCCTCCCCCTACCCACTTCACTGCAAAAACCCTATTACAGTAAAGTATACTATGGGCTTATTGTCAATCCAGATAATTTTGATCTAATTCAGTCATCCAAATCTGCATCTATATTTGTGCCATTTAATCAAAATTATTTATGTCTGTTGACATCCAGATATAAATCATAATTTATTTTTAAAAGTAAGGAAAATAATTAAAAAGAGGTCATGACAAGTCTACATACATATTATAAAAAAAAAAAAATAGATATCTGTTTTTGAAAAGAAATACAGATCAAAATATAGGCCTGGAAACAGAATAATATATTTCCTGACTCATGAGAACTTAATAAAAAGTATGTATCATTAAAAACAAAATTCAAAAATGAGATAATATTAACGTATTATAAAAAGGGATTTTATAGAGTTAGGAAAATAAAAGAAAATAAAATCTATTTTTGGAACTAATGAGTAATTTAGAAACAGTGAGAAACAACAAAGGGTGGATTAAATCAAATTATAAACATAAAGGTTTGATAAAATCATGCTGAAGCCAGGATAAAATGAGATGGTCAAAGCAACAAAAAACCGAGGTGATAATATGACATCAAATAGTGATGACTCAACACAATTTTTGTTTTTGAAGTAGAAAGCCCAAAGTTGAACAAAATCTAGCATTCATATATATGAAATAAAGATAAAATAAAAAACACTCTAGGAAATATTTGAAAAAATAAGTAGGTCTGAAACAGTTGTCTAAATTATTGAACTTAAAACACAAACAAAACATACATCAGGTAATGGGCACATAAGAAAAAGTCATCTATTGTGGAAAAATAAAAAGTTAGCCTGGTCTTATATTTCTCCACAGCAACATTAAATGCCAAAATATAATAGTGCAATAGATACACAGTTCTGAGGGAAAATAAAAACTTGAACCAGATTTTACCTATATCCAAATTGTCCTTCAAATGCAATAAAACAGGACAAAACAGTATAGAATGACAGATATTATCAGGCATGCAGAAACTCAGGGAGTGCTTATGGACCATTTGGGGGGGGTGGGGGGATGGTAAGAAGCGCATTTGATAAATAACTCCAGTCAACTAAGTGGTGAAGAAAAACAAAATAAAATCTAAATGGAAAGCCTGTCATAAAAAGACCGGGTGAAAACACTGAATCATTTAAAATTTAAAAATAAAATTAATATCCAACATCTCTGGAAATGGAGATTATAAAACAATATGAACTTTATAAACTTTGAAGATGTGTAAATAATGTAAATTACAAAAATCGGCATGTGGGGGAGGACAGAGAGAAAAGGAAGAGCACTACGTATCTAATCATTGTGAGCAGGATTCAAATATTCTCTAAAATTGAAGCATGAAGCTGAAAAATGGACTCCATCTATTAAAGATGAAAAAGTGATCCCTTACTCTTTATTAATGTTATAGATTTTTTTACATGAAAAAGCTTACTTACAGTGATTCATCGTGTTGAAATTTTATTTCATTAACAGTAAGATATTTAGGATGTGATTTCTATAAAAATATTGTCTATCTCATTAAATTTTTTCAAAAAGAGGTAAAAGAGAAAAGCATATCTAGAATGAGATTTATCTAAAGTTAAAAATGGTATTAAAATTTGTGGTGGTTTTATATTTTTCTTTTTATATCTGTGCTTTACAGTATTACTTAAGTTTTATTTTGAGTCCCTTTTGTAATGCAAATGTATGGTTTTCAAAAACAATGAAGTTATTCCATTTAAAAGAAAATAATGCAGAGTAACTTTCTTTATCTCTGTGGCCCCAAAATTTTGTATAATGCCCTTTACTTTATAGAGATTCAGGAAAACATACTCAAAATAATGAAGATACTCATATGCATCATGTCTTTATGCATCAGATTTCACTACTTTCCCAGGCAGACCCCTGTTGGATGAAGACCATAATAAATGGGATGTGTGTTTGAAGTATAGTAGTGTACTATTTCCCTTCTTTCTCTCATCCTGACTCAGAAGAATTGTGACAGGTATCATAGTTGCTCGGATATTAGCACCTAAATTTCCACAAGTCAGTTGATTGATTGTGAAGTGTTTATTTATTAAAATATGCACATGAACTCACACATAACATCTCCTGCAGAATAGAACGTATGATATGTACTGCTAAAAATCCAAAATTTAGTTTTTTTTCAGGCTTACTGGCATTAATATAAAGTCAACTGAATTTACAATCCTCTGGTTCTTTGCTTGATGTTCAAGCTTAGATAGACATTCTGACATTTCCTTTGCTGGGGATTAAGGGGGTGGGGAAGTAGTAATACGATGGGATGGTATCAGACTTCCATAGTAATGTGGGTTGTCAAAGTTAAGAAGACAGAAAAACACAATCATTTTGCTTTTTTATTGTGAAGGTGATTTTGTGGGCTTGCTAATAATAAGTTGGATATCTGCATCCTTAAGTATCTCATTAGATGTATACTATTGTTTTTATTTGAGGAATTAATAGTTTCAGGCTAACACTATCATAAAAGTCATTAATTATAACATTTAATTCTATCCAACAGCAAGAATACTAGTCATCAAACTGATGCTCTGCAGCTGTATGTTTTTGCCTATAAATTTACACCCACCCACATATGGGCTTAGGTAGAAGAAGAAAGTAAATAGTGAAATAAAACTTTAAAACTTTTTTTTTGTTTGTCTGTTTGAGAGAGACTATTTGCAGGCATTGATAAGATATAAGAAAGTTTACTTATTAATTTAACAGGTTTGTATGAAACCTTACCATTAGCAAGTATCACACTTTAACTGCTCTAGGCTACTCAATAATGATTAATCACATTTACTTCCCAGAAAGGGAGGATGCATTAGAGAAGGAAAAAAATATTACACATGCAAGCAAAATAATAAGTTCCATTCAATAGGCCAATGATATTATCTAAACTTAATTTTTTTTAAAATTTTGCTTTTGAAACATCATGGTGAATGTATGGGGACGTTGGATGAATTCTAGTCAGATAAAATAATATAGGTCTATTGCAATAATCCAGGAAAGAGATGATGAGAGTATAGTTGAGATAAGTGAAGTTGGAGACAGAGTGGGTATGGATTAGAGATGTATCCATCTGAATGTCAGAATGTGAGAAAGACAGTGATTCTGGTCTCTATCAGATTTCTGTTCTGAATGAAGTTAGATGGCTATTCCATTAGCCACGGTAAAAAATATAGGAGAAGGGGTGAGAGTGTGTGTTGATTCAGCTTCACAAAGGACTAAAACTTTAGTAATAACCATAAGGTACTCTGAGCTGCCACTGCCCACCTCTCTAGCATTAGTCCCTCCTTCTTCTGCATCACATTCCAGCCTAAAGCAACATTGCATACTGTCCATCCCTATAAGAGAGCATCTTCCCTTGGGTACTTGTTGAAATCACACTTGCCCTCATAAAGCAGTTCAAAAATTGTTTCCCTTTATTCACCTTCCAACATTAGGGAACATATTGTACCTTAAATTTATTTGTATGCATGTCTGTCTCCTCCTCAAAACAGCATGCTTGATATGAGTGAAAGTTTTATTTATTCATTTTAGTAACCCTAATGGTTTATATAAGTACTCTACAAATATTTTTGGTTAAGGATGAGTAATAGAGTGACTAAATGAATGTTTAAGGTAAATGGACTGACTAAAAAAATAAATTAATCAACACAATAACAAAATTACATTTTAGTGCATGTGAGGTCTTGTTAGGGAGCATTTGTTTCTACCATGCATAATCATGGATGGTTTCATGGAGAATCTTATTATTAAACTAGAGGCCCGGTGCACAAAATCTGTGACCTAGAGGTGGAGGTGTCCCTCGGCCCAGCCTGCACCCTCTCACAGCTTGGGAGCCCTCAGGGGATGTCCTACTGACAGCTTAGTCCCGCTTCCCTGGGGGAGCGGGGCTAAGCGGCAGTCTGGCCTCCCTCTGCAGGAGGCGACTGGGCTGATCAGGGGAAGGCACCACCCCCATCACCCTGTTGCTGCTGCCACTGCAGGCCGCCACAGCCACCAAGGTATTTTCAACAACACGGACTCCAGTCCCTTCACCACAAAAAAATGACAAGTTTCTTTGGGCATTTTCAAGATGTCTCTTTCACAGGATATGACCTTTCTTTCTTTCTTTCTTTCTTTCTTTCTTTCTTTCTTTCTTTCTTTCTTTCTTTCTTTCTTTCTTTCTTTCTTTCTTTTATCCTCACCTGGGGATATTTTTCCATTGATTTTTAGAGAGTGTGGAAGAGAGAGGGAAAGACAGAGAGAAACATCAATGTGAGAGGAACACTTCTATTGGTTGCCTCCTGCATGATCCCTGACCCGGGCCTCGGCCAGGGAGGAGCCTGGAATCTAGGTACATGCCCTTGACCAGAATCAAACCCAGACCCTGCAGTTGGCAGGCTGAGGCTCTATACACTGAGCCAAACTGGCTAGGGCAGGATATGACATTTCTTAGCACCTTCAGCAGCAGACCTTTGTTTTTCCCTCCAGGAGTGAGGTGGAAAAACCCTAGATCACCTTCTTGGATTCTTATTAGCCAAGTTACCAAGAACACTGCGAGTGAGGTACAGGAAGCTTAGCCAATGAGTGGTCAGAAAAAGTGTTTCCTCTGCAGCTCACGCACAGAGGCGGGACTGCTGGCCCACTGCGGTGGCTTGGGCAGGCCTCCCTGTGTGTGTCTGCTCTGGGCCTGCTCCATCCGTGGCTTGCCTCATCGGGCATGCAGCCCCCCCCTCCCATCTGCATGCGCAGCCTCTTCCTGAGCTGATCGTGACTGTTACAGTGTCCTGGCTACTTTGCATATTACCTCTTTATATATATAAACTGGTACTGCTTGGTAAAATTTTCAAGGCCTTCACTAGTATTTCACTTAGAGGAAAGGAGCTAAGCAAGTATCTGATATAGGTGTATGTCATATTTCTTGAATTTATTAAATAAAGCAGGCCAATGATGATTTGAAACTATTAGTAATATGCAATAAATATAATAAACTCATGTCTCCATGCACTTATGTTTCTTTGACTCTCAAGTTCTTTAAGCTCTTTTTAATATACTTTACAAGTGATACAAATGAAGCAGAGTAGAAATAACAAAACTATCAATTTCCCTTATTAGTGAGGAGGAAATAATGTTTCATAACCAACATTAAATTAATGAAGTTAGCATGTGGCCTTTGAGTCTGAAACTTTTAATGAGGAGGCTGATATACAAGGACTATGAAGTTGGAGAAGATATTATCTCTGATCTCCTTTAATTTACAGATTAAAACAACAATTAGATGCTTTTGGAAAGTGCCTAATTAGTAGTTCTGAAATTCTAAGGAATCTCAGTTATAAAATCTTGTAGAAAGTGTTTATCAAAGACAGCAGGTCTGGAATCAGTGACACAAAACTTCTTTCTTTAGATTTCTCAAGGTACGGTTACTTCCTCTGGTTGATATGGCATATTTCCTAAGTCTAAAATAGCCCCAATAGTAGCATAAACATGCTGACAAAAAGCCTTCAAATTATGATATGAGATGTCATTTCATAATGTTATATTAACCTTACTAAAATTACCATGTTTGGAAAACAAAATTTTAAAAATGTGAGAAACCAAAGCCTGTAAGAATACCACCTGATCTAATCATGAGAGCTGTCCCTTATTTACTTATTAAAATAAAATGCTGCCCAGCTGGCATGGCTCAGTGGTTGAGCACTGACCTATGAATCAGGAGGTCACGATTCGATTCCTGGTCAGAGCATATGCCTGAGTTGCAGGCTCCATCCCTGGTGTTTGGCTTGCAGGAGGCAGCTGATCAATGATTCTTTCATCATTGATGTTTCTAACTCTTCCTCTTTGAAATCAATAAAAATATACTTAAAAATAAAATAAAATGTCTGATAACTAAGTGAAGGAAAAACTATGTACATATTCATTAAATTTTTTCCATTGTGTCAATAATTATTAGTTTGTAAATTGTATGAAAAGGAACTCTATATAAATTTAACCATGAAACAACTAGTACTTTTCATCCTGACAAATATTTGTTGAATAAATGTACAACTAAACTACCATGTACTTAGTTGTGTGGGATAACAACAAGAATTGATTTTAGAAACATTTGCAATATTCATTATGTAGGATAAGGTAAAATAAAATTACCTTAGATTAAACAGTGCAATTTAAAAAAAATTATAAATTAATATTCCTCTTTTTTCTAAAACAAGTGCTTCTTTTATTATTATGTACATATAAGTGTCCAAGCCATAGTATACCTTAGTTACATATAAGAAACTATTTTCTTAGTTCACACAGTATGTTGAAAAAAATCTCAATTATAATAAAGATATGTCTCATTTCAGAGACAGTATTTTTTTTTCTTCCAAATTCATTGTGTGGTGTGTTTTTTTTTCAAGGAAAATATGAAAACTGGTCCTTAAAATTGGCACACAAACTATATTTACCACATTTGAAAGCTATACACTAACAGCATGGCTTCCCACATCTAGTCCATGTTAAAAGGCAGCAGCAAAAAATTCACCAGCAAATGGGGGAAGCTTGTCACAGGCAGCTGTTCTCCTCCAGAACCATGCAGATGTGTTTAGAAATTTTAAAGGTGACAATGATGTATGGCTATGTTTTATTAATAGACATATAAGTAAATGAGTCTAACAAAATATTAATAAATGGAATACATACATGAGCGGGTATCCTAGTTGTATTTAACATTTGTTTGCTATATGATTATATGTAAGCCAGTCAAAGGATCTGGGCTCAATTTCACTTATTAAATCATTAATTTATTTTTCAATTATTAGTCACTATTTAATGTGCACCAGGCACTGAGCTCAGCTCTGAGGACACAAGAGAAATCATACTCTAGGTGTTCAACCTCAAAAAAAGGCAAAATCAATATTTGGTGATGGAAGTCTAAATAACCATTACCTTTGAGAACCCAAAGGAAGGCATGTACATAGACAAATTGTAACAGAGAGGACAGGGAGATATTCAATTCATGATCAACTCTGTGTGCCCAGTCAGAGAAGCCCTCCTGTCTGGGCCAAGAAGAAATGGGAATTTTTGGCAAAAGTGCCAGACTCTGGAGCTTCAACATGATTGTTATAGTGAGGACCAGATTATGACAGTGGTTTTCAGCCTTAGAGGAAGTTACATCTCCAGACCATAAAGACACATGTTTTACTTTACTCAGCCTCCTTTGATATAAAATGGGGTTTGTAGAAGGTGTAACATTTTTCATGTTGGAAATAAGACAACATACAGTATATATAGAATAAATCATACAAAGGATAACCATAACTCTGAAGAGAAAAAAGCAATTATATACTAGGATTAAATAGTGTGTAGAAAACCTTCTATTCAGCAAAATCACAAATGATATTGTTGATAGAAAAGAAGGGCATTTGGTGGCTGGAATTGATATCAGTGGAGTTAAAACTAAGGTTAGTGCAGCCATACCCTAACACAAACTCAAAAGAGCGAAGAGGCTATTATACTGTTTTACCTATATTTGTAAATGACAATTATTTTTATGTTGAATTAAAATCTAGAAATATATTGGCAGCCTCAACAAGGGAGAGAGTCTAGGTATAACATGAAGAAACTGAATTTCAGAAAATTCAGCAGAAATAACACCAGCCAGAGAGAACCCAGCATGCCTCTGTGTAGATGTAACAAATGGATATTTATCAGGTATGGAATGTGAGGGACCATTTGAGTTTCTTAAAGGTCCCATTACCGCTGAAGCAAAAAAATGTAGGTTGACAAAGCAAATGGTTTGCTTCACCTAATAAAAAGGTATTCATTCATCTTGATAGATCTTCATCTCTCTCACTTGTACCAATTTCAGGGTCTTTCCACAAAAGAGAAGCTCAGGCTTGTTATTGTTCCACAAAAGGCACTGCTAGCAAAATGACCTTCCTTGTATTCACGGATGTCTTCAGTGAAGACCTGGAACCATTTGCTAGTCACTGAAACCAAAAACAAGTGGTTTACAGATGTAGAGTGATTCACATAAAATCTGAATCTGAAAGCTTTCAAAAAGGTGTGAAAAATAAAAATCAGAAACCCATCATTACGGTTTCATGTGTGTTGTCAAGTCGATTTTGCTTTTTAGGCTTAAGAAACAATTTAGAAATGTTGTTAATATCCTATATATTTTCACCTTGCAGCGTAGGTTTACCTGATTCTAGACAAGAACCCATACATTGGAACATGAAAAGGACTTTTAGAGCAAGGAGGCAGGCAGACAAATAACATCCAAATTAGTCAATCTATTCATAAACTGAATTTATGTCAAAATTGTAAGATATCTATTTTTCTTTCTCTTTGAAGTTGCTATGTATATTTTCAAATCGTTATAATGCCATTCTATTCAGATTCTCACCATTGTAAATTTATCCTCAAAGAATTTAAATTGTCATGAACTGAGTATTTTGAAGACATGGAAATCTCCAGAAATTTCAGGTTTTATTACAATAAGCATACATAGAGCCTAGGGAAGTGTGTGTGTGTGTGTGTGTGTGTGTGTGTGTGTGTGTGTGTGTGAATTGCCAGCAACTAATATAGATATAACATTTCTGGCATATACTCAGTAAACAGTAACCTGCCAATATTCAAAGAATCGCCATTCTGTGGATCAGTGCATTAAAAGTTTGTCACCTAGATATCTATAATATTAGGCTGCATCCCCAAGGAATTGGTAGGTGAGAAATACTGATCTGAAAGACTGAAAATACTTGGTCTTATTTTTTTAATCAGTTAACATTTTTAAAGATGCAATAAAATTCCTTATTTTGGAGAAAGGGTTCTGCAATGTGTATGATCAGAGAAGAAAAGACACACATTGATTGACTACTTATGACCCAAGATGTTTTAAAAAATTGATTCTTGAGTAAACATTGTTTTATGCCTCTTCATTCTAATAAATATTAGAAAAAAAAATGATTACGTATTAGTAGAAATTCCAAATGACATAAAGACAGGATTCTTTGGAGAAATAATTTTCTCTGTCCTTAATAATTGGTAGGTATTAATGAAATTATATTAACAATAACACACATATTTCTGACATGTGTACCCTAATTACAGAACCTCAATAGTTTTGGGGAGCTCAAAGGGAAGTCTCACATGTTTCCTCAACACTCCCCCATGCCACTCTGACTTGTCATTGCCAAATTGCTGCTCTTGTTCAATGTCCAGCTACAACATTGGAGCCTTTAAGTTACCAGAGCTACTGTGTGTTCTGTTAAATCTTGCTATTTTGCACATAAAAAAGATATTTTTCTACTCTAAATACATTTGGCTATCAATTTTAATGAAAAGCAATACATTTAAATTAATGAACTTTATTATTTATTTTAACCAAACTAAAGATCTATTAACTGTCTGAAGATACTCACTTTTAATTGAGGGTCTCCAGAGAAATTATAAAATCTCATAATTTTAATAAGATCACATAGATGACAAAGTATAGGATGAAGACCATTAATTTAAAACTATGAGATTCAAGACAAAGATATAAAGTTCCCTCAGTTAGTAAAGAATTTAAAAGTATGTTATTTCCCCATAATGAAACACATCAGTGTTTCCAAACTATTTCTCTTCATACTTCAGTCAAGGACATATGGTGGTTGTGATCACGCCTAAGGAAACTAAGATAAATTGTCACTTTAAAGTGACTACAAATAACTTTTTTTAAAGAAATTCAGTCAATGGAGACTAAGTCATTCATTCAGAAAATATTATAATTTTACAATGAGCAAAATAATATGCTGTATCTATTGGAATAACAATAAAGACTCAGACTCTATCCCTGAAAGTTGTACAGTTCAATAGGAAACCAGAGAGATAATCAGAATAAGGTAATTGTGTTCTAATGTCTGAGATCACTTCAGAGTTTGAATATTAATAACTACCTTATGGTGTTTATAGTAAGAAGGGGGAGAGATCCAGATTAAGGAATTAAAATTAGCACAGAAATGGATTCAGAAATATATGTGGCATACAAAGGAAAATAAGTTATTCAATTTTGATACTATACAGTAGCATAAAGGAATGTATAGAAATTATAAAGGAGGGTTAGAATATGGAGTTTCAAGTTTTAAGCTGTGGGATTCCTTTCTAATTTGATAAGGTAATTTATGTTTTCAAAGGAGAAAAATTGTAAAATCCTACACATGCATTCGGAAGACCGCTCATGGTAATGTTTAAAATGAATTAGAGGAGTGGGGAGAGGCATGGAAGAAATAAGATAAGTTAGAAGACCAATGCAATCTGGGCAAGCAGCAAGAAAGATATGAACAGGGAAACTTAAAGAAAGATCTTAGTATGACAAGAATCACAGGGCTAGGATTGACAGGCTCCATCAATTGGTTGCCTAAAAGAGTATAAGAAACCAAGAGTCAAATATAAATATAGTTTTTATTTTAGGTAATGGGCATGATACTGCTGCCACCAGAAGATATTGAGAGCTCAGAGGAGGAATGACTTGGAGGTAATGTGTGTGTTCAACTTTAAAAGTATTAAGCATGAGATGATCATAGATATTTTAATAGGAGGAGGCAAAAATAGAAATATGGGCTAGAACTCCAGTTTAAAAAATTAAACTAGACATTTTTGTGAATAAGAAATTGGTAAATGGTGGCAGAAATGTGTAGACTGATTCCCCAATGATTTTGGCAACCAAGAGAAGAGAGTTTGGATGTTGTTTTGAGAAAAAGGGGCAGATAACGTTTTGCATCAGTAATTCACTAAAATTTGAAGAGCCACTTCACTGTGAGCATTAGTAGAGACTTAATCATTTTTGTAAAGATAGAAAACCTGATACCAAAACTTGATGTTATAAGAAGCAATTTACAGACAAGTATCCTTCATGAAAATAGCTGTAAGTCTCCATAACATCAGCTAATATAATCATCAATTTAGAAGCACTTTGTGAGCATGCTGGATTTACTCCCAGGAATGTACATTTGGATTCACATTAGAAAACTGTTCAATACAATTTTTCTTAACAGAAAAAAGGATAAAAACCATATTATCATCTCAATAGATACAGAAAAATCATGCGAGAAAAGTTAACATCCCTAGGAATACAGGGCACATTCTCAACTTGATAAACGGCATAAAAATAAATCTACCACTAATATCATGCTAATGAAGTATTTTCCTCAAATTTCCCCTGAGATCAGAAATAAGTTAAACAGGTCTATTCACATCACTTGTATTTAACATTGTACCTGAACTCCTAATCAATGTAATAGGGCTATCAAAAGCAATAAAAAGACAAAAGGTAGGAAGGAAGAAATAAAACCTCTTTATTTGCAGACAACATGGATTTTTACATAGAGAATCCTTAAGAAATCTGCAAAACTAGAAGAGGTGAATTTAGCAATTTACCAGTGGTAAATAATTAAAACGTGAAAAAAATCAATTTGGAATAACCAATATGCTTATCTACAGAAGAATGGAAAAACATATTGTGGTGTATTCAAAATGCAATTCTACTCAGCAAAGAAGAATAATGTACTGATATACACAACATGGATAAATATAAAAAATGTTGAGTGAAGGAACTAAATGTATACATACTATATATATATATATATATATATGCATACTATATATATATATAAAGTAGAAAAACACTATAAGTGATAAAATTAAGATATTGATTGCTTATGGGAGGTAATAATAAATTGTGGTGAGGCATACATTAATGTTCTATGGTCATATATTGTCTTTGAAATATTTTATATCCTTATTAGGGTGATGCTCGCAATAAGGATATAAAGTATTTCTATGGCCATAGAACATTAATATACATATATGTGTCAATCTACATATATTTATATATAGGCAAATATAGATATACATATCTATAGATCTATAGATGTTGATATATCTCAATTTCACAAAAGAAACTTGCTTTGTAAAGAATAAATCAATGTAGATGAAATATATTTTTCCTACTAAAATAAGATGCATATGCAATGAAGCAAACCACAGGGAATTAAATTCTTATTTTGAATAGAAGAATTCAAGAAATATTGGACCAATAATATTTGGCTCTAAGAGAGTGAAATAAATTGTAAATTCCTAGCCCAGTAATGATATTCACTGAGATCCTGTATGACTTGCAATACTCAATGACAGAGGCTGTTGTATTTCTCAAGAGACGGAATCTGTCACAGGTCACCAATTAAACAGTGTGAGTTTGATATGTTGCTGGGGAAAACAGATATAGGCCATAGTAAACCTCAGAGGTGGTAAGTAAATAGGATATGGCAGTGGTCGGCAAACTGCGGCTCGCGAACCGTGGTTTGCCGCTCTGTTGACTAATGAGTTTGCCGACCACTGGGATATGGGAAACAACAGAATTTGGACAAGCCATTTCTAGTTCTCTCTGTTTATCTGAATATACAGTAGGCAAAAAAGACAGTGTCATAGGTTCTTGATCCGTGGCGCTGTAGAAGGGCAATCGTATCTCGGTACAGAGAGAAAGATTTCATAAATGAGAGTTACTGGGACATTTGTGTCATTGGAAGAGGAAAAAGGTCCTTCTCTGTAATGATGTAGGTCAAAGAATATGAATCCCAACCCAGCATCACCAGAAGAGACCAGCTGTAAAATCTCCTTGACTAAACAAAACATGGAGAACGACACCAAGAAATCCACTATGTCCTCTAACCAGAAGGAAAAGGGCAGCTTAGAGGTGACCTCAGACATCAGGTCAAACTAAAACTGAAGAAAAGTATACTCTGTAACCTCCAGTGTAGCCAAGAGTCCTGCATCTACGGAAATTACTATATTTGCATAAGCCCTTTCACCTGTATCTACAATGAACAAACTCTGCTCCTAATCAAGGGTCAAATGAAGAGAAATGATGAAGAATTATTCATTTTAAAAAGCACAGTAGTCCTTTCTTATTTGCGGTTTCACTTTGTCTGGTATCAGTTACTCATGGCCAATGGGTATGAAAATATGAAGTGGAAAATTCCAGAAGTAAATAATTCCTAAGTTTTAAATGGAGTGCTGTTCTGGACTAGCATGATGAAATCTCAGGCCATCCTTCTCAGTCTTGCCTGGGAAATGAATGATTTCTTTGTCCAGTATATTCACATATATATGCTACATGTCTACTAATCATTTTTAACTTAAGTAGTAATGTCAGTTGTCAGAGTGTGACAGAATCAGCCACACGGCTTGTGTTTACGTATAGCTTATTTTACTTACTAATGGCCCCCAAGGGCGAGAGGAGTGATGCTGGCCATTTAGATATGTCAAAGAGATGCCCTAACGTTTTCCTTTGTTGACAGGAAGGAGCCATTGCACTGGATGGTCCGTTAGATTCTCACTAGGTGAAAATTTATAGGGAAGTTCACAATGGGTGTCTCACAATATCTTGTTAAAACCATGTTGTTCCGTTTATTTTCCCATTTTACCTTTTTTATATAAACAATATTTGGTGAGTGCCTCAGCCCCGGTAACTATTTGCCATAAATCTCTGAAAACTAAGGCAGAAAAATACAGATGTACTTAAATTATCATTCAGCATGTGTCATAGGTAATATTCAAATTGATAATATATTTAATTATTTTAAATTAAGTTCTTTTTTAATGCTGATGACTAAGTGATGAAGTCATATAATTCAACTCACATGAATAAATGACATTGTTTTACATTTATGTTTTTAAGTGTGTAGTGTATTACTAGTAAGTATCAACATAAACCATTTTAAATGATTTATAGATAATTAGAAGTTTGCAGAATACCTTGAACAGCTCAAAGAATTTTCTATATTATATCACTTAATATTTGAATTTTACCTGTGGGGTTATCACATTTTATACCAAGAGATACTGAGACAGAGTAACTCTTCTAAGAAAAACGAATCCCTTTTGCAGAAGTAGAAACAAGAACATGTTATGGGGAACTTCAGTCTGGGGATTTTCCTAAGGAAGCACTGCCTTAGTTCTCATCCTCTCCTGGTTTTAAAGAAACCATAGAAAAACAACTACTTGTGTTATATTTTTTGCTCTTATTTTCCTGTTTATATGTCTAGCCTGTAACATATATTTGCTCCCTTAAAATACCCCCCCCACACACAAAAAAACGAATATGTATCTCTTAATATTACTTGGTAACAATATCTACAATTTTATCTTCATGATGCTAATTTGATTATTCTGCATATATACTTAGCACATCAGTAGTTCTGTAGGAGTATATGTTCTTGAAATGGGGCACTATCCCCTTAGATGAGTACATTTCAAATCAATGGCTGTCAGGTTTTTGAGAAAGACATCCCTGGGTTCTAAAACTGGTAAGAGTTTAGGTAAAGGTGTACATCTCAAAAGGACATGGGAAAAGATTTGTAATTTCAAGTTTTCATTAGTAAATGCTCTAAGAAAAGGGAGATCAGTGGTCCATAATTAGGAAGAAACCTGTCTAAGTCAAGCAGAGGGAAAAATTAAGATTGTCTACGTCATAAACATAGGAGTGGGATTGTTGAGTCATATGATAACTTAAGGTGTAACTTTTTGAGGAACAGTCAAACTGTTTTCTTAGGCAGCTGTACATTTTACATTCCCACCAACAGTGTATAAGAGATACAAATGTCTCTATATCCTCTCCAACTGTTATGTTTGTCTTCTATTATTATTATTATTGCCATCCTACTGCATGGGATATGTTATCTCACTTGGTTTTGATTTTCATTTCCTTAAAGACTAATAATATTGTTTTCATACGCTTAATGGCCATTTGTAAATCTTCTACCAATATATCCATTCAGACGCTTTGTATATGTCTAAATGGAATTATTTTTTTCTCTTTTAATATTGATATTTAAGTGTTCATATATGAGTTAATTCTATGAACTTATATTCTGGATAATGCAGATGACATGAAAATAATAGATCCTCTTACATCTCCATTTCATTTTGTTCTATGTAAATTCTGAAAAGGGTGAAATGAAATTGCAAAGAATTATATGTTTTCCATATCTAAATAGTGATACAACATTTTGTACTCTAATTATATCAGATGAATTGAAAGAAATTATAATATTTTATTAAAATACAAACTTTTTTAAAAAGTTAAAAATCCTAGATAAGTAGGGTCTGAGATACTGTCCTGGGTCTCAGGATTTGTTTTCTTCACCTTTACCCCAACTCTCTTCCGTCATTTCTAGTTGTTCACATGTTATCTGGGACCTACAGCCCATGCCTGTCTAGCAGTTTTGAAATGATGCGTATCTGCCCTGGTGCCTTTGGTTTCAGTTTCCCATTCACTGTCAGATTGCTTCAGCCTCTACAGGATAGAGTAGGCCCATCCTCCTGCCTGTCTAGGTACCAAAACCAGTATCCTGACCCCCTCCTGCTCAGCCAGGCTGGTGGAGAGGAAATGGAACACAAGGCAAGCATGTGTTAGATGGAAGCACTGAATGAAGAAAGGGCACAGTCTCCTGAGCAATAATATAATTTTAGAATAGTGGATAGTCTTGAAATGCAAAGGTGTTTTATATTTTAACCTTTGATGTGTGTGTGTGTGTGTGTGTGTGTGTGTGTGTATATATATATATATATATATATATATATATATATATATCTTGAAAGCTGATAAGGAAAATGCCTATATATATATATGGGCAATATATATATTGGCCATATATATATATATATAGGCATTTTCCTTATCAGCTTTCAAGATCTCAGTAGGACACAGACATCATCAGGAAATAATATGCACTTCATAAATAGTGTTCATATTTAACAAAAATATGTTTTCTTTTTTTTTAAATAGCTTCTTTCCTACCCCCAATGGGGCTTTACAATTTCCTCTGTGTAAGTGGTGCAAAAAAACAAGAATTTAACTTCAGAACAGTTTCCACAACTTCACTAATTTCCATTTCCAACTGTTGGAGAACCAATCTCCAGGACCTCTTTGCTTCCATGCTGAAAATGTTAGTGGAAATTTATTGAACACTATCCCAGCAGAGACACCCCACTCAAGGAAAGATACAGAGAATAAATAATAAGCACAAAGAAATGTCTCACAGATGATTTATGGAATAAACGGAAGCTAACACAATCTTTCACATGGCAACATCCAAAATGAAAAGAAGTTATTGCTCTAAAATATAAGATAGAATAATACAGTAACCTTTTTATGATAACAAGACATGACAAAAATGTATTCCTGGTCAGTACTTAATATAAAACAAGTAATCAGCAAAAATTGAGCTTTATATGTGAGTGATTAGTTCAGTTTGTCAAGATGTGATATTAAGCTGGCCTATGTCATGTAATTAAACTGTTATAAATGGGAGCAGTCAGCAGCTGTGCACCGCTGCAGGTTACCTAAGACCAAACCAGAGAGGGTCGGACCTGCATTGCCACCATGTGCCCACCATCCAGATATCACTGCTGACATGTACACATAAGGAACTGTTGGACATTGAAATTGGGACTCAAACATTTTTTTGTTTTGTCTTGTTTTGTTATTATATGTTTATTTCCAGTCTGCAAAGGCAAAAATTTTTTAAAGGAAAGAAATGGTGGGAAAAAGATACAGAGGCAAAGAAGCATTGAACAGACTGTCAAACTACATTGGGAAGACAGGGGTGGTTGGGCGAGGAGGGCTGTAAGAGACCAACCGAAGGACTTGTACGCATGCATATAAGCACAACCAAAGGATATAAGACACTGGGGTGGGGTGGGGGGGGAGGGTGGGCAGGTGAAGGCATGTCCTGGGGGGTAGGGGAGGTCGGGGGGAGATCAAAGGGGGGGAAAAAAAAGGAGACATATGTACTACTATTTGTAATACTTAAAACAATAAAAATAAAATTAAATTAAAAAAAAATAAATGACTTTCAAAATTACCAACCTAAATAATTCCACCATAAAATTGAGAAAAGTGAGTTTTATTAAAGGTCAAGTACATTTTCCAAGAATGGACTTATGACCAGAGCCCTCCTTCACATAAATTCTGTATTATTTCTTTATTTTACACTGTCCCTATTTTTTACCCTATCCTTTTCTATAGCAAAGAGTCCTTTTAATTTTTTTGTTTTTTTAAACTTTATTTTTATTGTTGACACTATTACAGATAGCCCCTCCCACCTTTGCCCACCTTCACTCAGCCCCCCTTCTCCTATGTTTTCTGTATCACCTATATGCTAGACACTACATTTCATGTAATTCGTTCATTATATCAAAAAGTAAATATTTCAAAATGAGTATTTACATTTCATCCCCATTTTATAGCTGAAGAAATTCAGTCTTAGAGGAGTTATGCAGATTCCCTATGACTCCTGACCTAATAACTAACAGGGTTCTATTAAACAAGTCCATAGTCATTTTAGCAAACAGTGATGATTCTCTAGCAGCCCACTGCTAAAAAACAAAAAGAAATGTAAAGGAAAGTAAATTAGCAAAAATCCTACTTCAGTTCACTAAATAAATATCGATGTCTACATTCTGCAATAGGTATACTTATTGGCTCATGTTGGTATGTGAAAACAGAATCAAACAAAACAAAAACCAAGAAAACAAAACCATAACTGTATCACTTAGAAACAAGTTTAGTAGCATCTGATATTTCATAATATCTTTATGAAATTATAAAAGTAAATGTATATATACTTTAACTTTAACTGGGAGGAAACAAAATTATGTTAAACAATGATTTTCAGTTATGAATAACAAGTAGTGCAGGACTGATCCATGAGAGAAGGAAAACAAATGAAATAAACACTATAAATGCAACTGCTTACTTTCTAGAGGTAATTAACTAGAAACAAAAGAGAAAGTGGGAAGCCAAACAACCTCAGAAGTCCCAATAAGTGGAAAAAAAGATGACAGTTTGGAGAGACTTCGGTGCCCATAACTTATGAGACTTAGAGAAAAGGGACATACATGCACACACACACAAGAGTGAGGGAGGGAGAAAAATGAAAGAAATGGAGAATGCATTTGAAATCCGAAGAGCTGTCTCTTTAAGTCTTAAACTGACTATTGATTATGCATGATTGAAAAGTGATAAACCAAGATTGAAAGAAGTAATAAGTCAAATAATATCTTGAGTTTATACAAGACTAGAGGCCCAGTGCATGAATTCATGCACGGGTGGGGTCTTGCTGGCCTGCCTCAAGGGAAATTGGCTGGGCTGGCGAGGAGCGAGGGGCCGTGGGCCATTGCCTGGCCAGCCCCACCCCCTGGTCAAAGTCCCGGTTGAAGGGACAATTTGTATATTAGCCTTTTATTATATAGGATAGGTGCAATTTGTGTACCAACCAGCCAGAGTTGAAAGACCATGTAATACACAGGGCATCTAACAGAATTCTCAGAAGGATGTCACCTTTCATAGGGAGGTAAATTAACACTAGACTACAGAGGGCTCTGGAACCAACTATCCAAGGAGGAAAGCAAGTGTGAAAGGATCTAGGTAATTCTAAATAACTCAATGGCATAACAGAACAAAGAGGGCACTACTACTTAAAGGTATACCACTCAATCCAGAAACCAACAATGTACCATACAAAATGTACCACACACAATAAAAATTTGCCAGGCATGCAAAGAAGCACCTGCCCGAGTTGCAGGCTCAATCCCAATAGAGGGCATACAGGAGGCAGCAGATCAATGATTCTCTCTCATTATCGATGTTTCTATCGCTCCCTGTCGCTTCTTCTCTGAAATAAATTTTTAAAATATTTTAAAAAATACTTATTGGTATAACTAAAGAACAGAAGCTTTAAGTGTTCAGCTTAATACAGTTTTACATATGTACCAGTGTAATCTTCAGTAAATATATAACATATACATTACTCCATAAGGTTCTTTCATGTTTTTTCCACAGAGGTAACTATTTTGCTTTCTAAAACTATAAATTAATGTTGGCTGATTTCAAAATGTCATATAAATGGAATCATATGATACATAAATTTATGTGTCTGGTTTCTTTCCTTCAATATATTGTCTTTAATATTCATCCATGTTTTTATGTTTTTTTAGTGCTACATTTATTATTATTGATATAATATATAACCTATGATTTATCCATTCTTAAATATCACCCAGTAGATGTCTGGGTTACTTCCAGTTTTAGGCTGCTATGAATAAGGTTACTAGGAATATTTTTATACATGCTGTTGGACTTAAGTAAATGGGTTTTGTGGTATTTACTTAGGAATGGGATTATTGTGTCACAAAGTAGAAGTTTGTTTAGTTTTCATAGATATTGCCCAACGTCATCTAAAGTAGTTGAACCAATTTACTTTCCTACAAACACGGTATGAGAGGTCCTTCACTCCCTCACTAACACTTGGCATCGTGAGTCTTTTCAATTTTAGTCATTCTGGTGAAGTGTGGTGATATAACATTAAAGTTTTAATATGCATTGTACTAGTGCGTAGAGATGGTTAGCACATATTTATATATTTATTTGGCCATTTGGATATCTACTTTCTGCATGTTCATTTTTCCCAATTTTGAAAGTGAGTTATTGGTCTTATTAATTTATAGAATTCACTTATATTCTTTGTTAGATGCATTTATTTTAGATATCTTATTTCCAGTTTTGTGGTTTACTAATTTCAATTAAAAAATGTCTTGATTTCGGCTAAACTCAGTTTAGCCGAAATTGGTTTGGCTCAGTGGATAGAGTGTCGACCTGCAGGCTGAAGGGTCCCGGGTTCGATTCTGGTCAAGGGCATGTACCTTGGTTGTGGGCACATCCCCAGTAGGGGTTGTGCAGGAGGCAGCTGATGATGTTTTTCTCTCATCGATGTTTCTAGCTCTCTATCCCTCTTCTTTCCTCTCTAAAAAACCAATAAAATACATTAAATAAATAAAAAAAGAAAAGAAACTCAGTTTGTTAATATTTTGAGTTTATGGTTAGTGCATTTCTGTCCTGTTTAACCAATGCTTCCTTACCCATATTCATGGAATTATTTTCATGTATATTCTTCTTGAATATTTATGGTTTTTACCTATCATAGAGCTGTACATCTATGACACATTTCAAATTAATTTTATATTGTGTGAGGAATGGGTCAAAACTATTTTGGTTTCTGCAGTGTTAACCAATTGTCCTAGCACTCGATATTGAAAGACTTTATTTTTTCTGTTCAACTACAATGACCGCTATTTTATAAATCAAGTGAATGTATATGTGTAAGTTTATTTTTAAATTACAATTTATCTAATTTGTGTTTTGGTTAATAAATGTGCTAAATAGCTACTCTCTTAATTATGTTTTGAAAGGTATAAGTGGAGGCCCTCTAACTTTGTACTCCTTTAGGGTGGTCTCATAGGTTTTCTTTATTTATATATAAACTAGAGGCCCTGTGCATGAAAATTCGTGCACTCAGAGGGGGAGGAGGGTCTCTCAGCTCAGCCTGCATACTCTCACAATCTGCAACCCCTCAGGGAGGGCCCAGTCCCATCGCAGCATGGCTCCGGTTCCTGGAACCTGTAGGCTGGGGGTAGAGACCAAGAGGCCAGTCTGATGGCAGCATGGCTCAGTTCCCACAGCTCCCTCCCGCCGCCACACTGTGGGTGGCTGGGACCCAGGACTGACTCCCACCACACCGGCCAGGACCCTAGCCTGGTGTTTGGTCATCCATCTGTTCGTTTAGGTAGTGACGGACGCTGGCTCTTTATATATTAGGATTTTAGAATCAGATTGTTAATTTCAAAAAAAAAATATTTTTCTGATATATTTAGCTAAGTATTTAGTAAGATTGCATTTAAAGTATAGATCATTTGGCCCTAGCTGGTTTAGTTTAGTGGATAAACTAAAGGGTCCTCAATTTGATTCTGGTCAAGGGCACATGCCTAGGTTGCAGGCTCAATCCCCAGTAGGTGGCATGCAGGAGGCAGCCGATCAATGATTCTCTCTCATCATTGATGGTTCTCTCTCTCTCTCCTCTCCCTTCCTCTCTGAAATCAACTTTTAAAAAAATATTAGAAAAAAATAAAGTATAGATCATTTGGATATTTAACATCTCAATAAATTGAATGATGAACAATAAATATATCTATATTTATTGGATTTATTTTAAAAATTTGGTTAGCAATGTTTGTTTTAGTGTTCAAGTTGTACAATATCTTATTGTTATTTTAATATGTTTTATTTTTGTGTATTTATTTCATTTGCTATTATAAAAGATGTGTGTTAAATATGACTTTCATTTTTTACTAATATGTAAAAATAAAAGAGATTTTTGCATATTGACTTTTAATTCAGTGATCTTAGAAGTTTGACTATAATGTTTCCAGAAGTGGATTATTTGAATTTATATTAATTAATATTTGTTAGGCTTCTTGAATATATGCATCCATGTGTTTCATCAAAATTAGATAGTTTAAAAGCCTTGTCAACAGAGAGTGTTAAAAGAGGATCAAAGTTTTTCTGTTTTCTTTTCCATGGTTACAAATCCTAAAACTTCTTCTGACTGAGAAAATTCTGTGATGGGATATTAGCTTTAATCCTGATTTACTGGACATTAACACTTGCTTTACCTGTTATTCTGCAGCATGTCTTAAGTAGTTTAGTCACTACTACTCAGACTAGGGCCTCATATTAGGTAAAAATAAACTCTCTGGGGTTTATGATCATTTGAATTTTTATAAATATGATCTCATCAGATGAAAGCAAAACGGGACATTATAAACCCTGGTGACACTTGACAGAGAGGAAGTCAAGGCTTCAGGGTCAACAATTTACATACTTATACAGAAAATTACCAGCAAAGGTAAATCTGATGCGAGGTCATTTCTTTCTATGGAGTCTTACTAGATATAGGTCAACAGTTCAAAGCTTTCTTTTAATTGATTAGGAAATGATCAATTTCCTAATATTTAAGCAACTTATCTTTGACTGCTTAGCTGGTCAGTGGCAAAGAAAGTACTGTAACCTAAAGCTTTCATCTTAACTCAATGCTCCTTTCACCATGCAAAATGTTACATTGTGCCCTGGGCCTGTGTGGCTCAGTTGGTTGGAGCACTGTCCTGTGCACCAAAAGGTGGCGGGTTCAATTCCTGCTCAGGGCACATACCCAAGTTGCTGGTTCTGTCCCTGGTTAGAGTGCATATGGGAGGCAACTGATTGATCTCTCTCTCTCTGCTTCCTTACTTCCTCCCTCCTTCCCTTTCTTCCTCTCTCTAAAATCAGTAAAAAATATTTATATTGTGATAAAATATTTGGTTGATTGTCTCACCTTGTGTTAAAAATGAACAGACTGAGGGAAAATTGATCATGGCAACTAATTTAAAATATAATTAGGTCTCATGACTAACAGCAGGACGCTACTTCTGTAAAAATTTCTTTGTTCCTCACAGTTTGAGACTTCAAAATATCATCTTAACTACAGCACAACAAAGTGTCCCCTAAAAAATGTTCAATTTAATCTCAGAAACAAGCTTTCCCCTAAAAATATAATGGCCAATATTTTTTGAATGCCTGCTATGTGCAATGCATGTATTTCATTTCATTATTTCAACAACATTTTAAGTATTGTATTTTTCATCTTACTATGAGAATAAAGATTTGGAGGAACATTCAGAGAAACATTCCTAAAGTCATTGCTCCTCTTTTTAAAGGGTTAATAAAATATTAAATTTTTTTTTTTAAAAAAAGGACGTGAATATAGAATTTGCACATAGAAATGACTGGCTTCAAAGCCTTAGTACTCAACCACCATATGGGACACACAGATCCCTGTGCATCTAGTTATGGAGACTCCTTTCTTCTCTGTATGTGACCCCCACTTCTTTATTCTTCCAATTTTTTATTTTCATTGCCCTAAATCAGGCCTTGATTCCTTCTGTCATCTATTTGTTTTTCTCATCCATGACACCCCATTCCGCTAATCCTGATAGAAGTCTCCACCTACTTTTTGGAATCTGTATGTCAGTATCTCAGGATTTTCTATTCTTTTCCATTACGTCAACTCATCATGGTTTTTTCTCATATTAGATCAACAGACACCACAATGTCACAGCTTAGAACAGATATCAGCTAACTACAACCCATGGGCCAAACCAGACCACTACTTGTTTTTACAAATAATGTTTCACTGAAACATACTAGAGTCATGACCATTTATTGATGTCTTGTCTGTTACAACTTCCAAGTTACCACAGCCAAGTTTAGTAATCATAACAGAGACCATATGGCACACAAAGTCTAAAATATTTGCTATCTGGCCCTTCGCAGAAAAAGAGTTAGCTATTCAAGTCTAGTCTGCAGTATGGTAAATGTGCCCAAGGTGTTTGTTACTATCAGTGAGGATATAAGAACAGAAGCTCAGTAAACATTTCAGAAACTGGCATTGCATTTTGACAGATTAATAGCATGTCTTTGAATCTAATAAGAAAAAAAAAGGACTATTTTTTGTACTTCTTTCAAAAAATTGTATTTTAGTGGTACTAAATTTATTGTACTTTATAGAAGTATCAAAATGAAATAAAGAGAAATACTAGTAGAATGAGACTTCCAGTGAAGTAAATATTCCTTTAATTTTTTTCTTGATTATTTTACCAAATTCATTCCCATTTTAGTTTCTATTTTTTTTTCAAGAACAAATTCCAGTAGAGCAAGAGGAATTTTGCTAATTAGATTAATATATGGCCATGAGGAAATATGCTTATTACTATTAGTAGGATTTAAGTGTTTTGGGTGTTGTTGTTATTTGTATGCTGTTAGTTGTTAGTGAATATCTTCCTTGTCTAGGTATAGCTAACCAAAAGAGTTAAATATGGTTGTTATTTAAATAAGTAGCCTAAGTTACAGAAGATTACATTTAGCTTAATTTTCTTCTATGCTTCTGCTAAATTGCTTCATCTGTAATATTGCTACATTGTACTTTATGTGAGAATTAAAATAGCATTCAAAATAAGTGTTTGCTTTGCTTTATCCTCTATGGGCTTTTCAAAAAGAATAAAACTTTTTGACACGTAGTCAATTAAATACAACTTGCAAATGTTGGTTTTCTTCCTGCAGAATCCTAAGAATGCCCTGGCTTCTAACACCGCAGCTTTTCCAACTGAAATTTATAGTCCTGGCCACAGTGTTTGAAAGAGCTTAGTACTTGATTCTGAGTGAGATGAGCATAATTGCCCAATTTGTAGGAAAAACCCACAAAAGTAATATCTATATTACTTTTTAAATTTTATTATTTCTACAGTATTCCATATATGGCTCCATTTGATTACAGGATCTTAAATCCTATTCCACAGAAAAGAGGCAAAGGCAATGATTGACTTGTGCGAAATCACCCAACTGTAGAGGACTTGGAATTTGAGTCTGTGTTTTCTGAACTCTCTCTTCTGTTTCTGTTATCCAGCTTGACTCTGTAGCCTCATAGCCTATCCCCTTGCCATAAAACTTCTTTACCTGGCTTTGTTTACTGCATATTGACTTAAAGAAGCTGTATCAAATCCTGCAATTATCAGCTTAGTAACATCTAAACTCTTTCAAATGGTCATTGTTGCTGGATATTCATTAGTTTGAAACCACTCAAAACGTGCTAGGTTGTATTAGGCTCTGAAGCATACAGAGGAGAGATGATTCAGATTATTGTGGGAAACTGAACTTCTGAAAAAGTTGCAAGTAATTGGCATCCCTTCGTGCCACCTTTAAGGGATTTCTGCATACAACCACACAATTCCAGAAAAATGATTCCCTTAAATGGAACATACCAAAATTGTAGAAAAAAATAATTCTGGCATTAGTGAGTTGGTTATAACTCTGTAGGAAATGCAATTGCCCTAGAGAAAACTTTTCATATGGAAAACAGCTGAGATTTATTCCAATGCCTCTCACAATTGGCTCTTTTACTAAATGGGCCTATTAATCTCAATATTTCCAGGATAATTGTTTATGGCTCACTGATAAATAGCAAGGCACCATCTGTACATAAAATCTCTCTATATTCCTTTCCTCTTGTTTTTGAATCTTGATGCTATTGTTATTATTTTTTATTGAATTTATGGGGGTGACATTGGTCCATAAAACCAAACAGGTTTCAAATGTACAACTCAACAAAACATCATCTGCACAATGCATCATGCACCCACCACCCAAAGCAAAGCCTCTACCTCACCTCCCTATCCGCTCCCCGATTCCACCCACCCACATACCCCTTTCCCTCTGGCTAGCACCACACCATTGTCTGTGTCTTTGTGTTACACATATATACTGTACTTTATAATTCCTTCATCTTCTTTCATACAGTCCCCAACCCATCCCCTCTGACAGCTGTCAGTCTGTTCTGTGTATCCATGCCTCTGTTCCTATTTTGTTGGTCAGTTTATTTTGTTCATTAGATTCCACATATAAGTGAGATCACATGGTATTTGTCTTTTTCTAAATGTCTTATTTCACTTAGCATAATAATCTTCAGGTCCATCCATGCTGTTGCCAAAGGTAAGATTTCCTTCTTTTTTGAAGTCAAGTAATAGTCTATTGTGAAAATATACCACAGTTTTTTTATCTACTCATCTACTGATGGGCACTTGAACTGCTTCTAAATCTTGGCTATTGTAATTAATACTGCAATGAACATAGAGGTAAACTAGTATATATATTCTTTTGAGTTAGTGTTTTGGGTTTCTTCAGATATATTCCCAGAAATGTGGTTGCTGGGTCAAAAAGCAGTTCCTTTCATAATTTCTCATGAAACTCCATACTGTTTTCCATAATAGCTGCACCAGTCTTCATTCCCACCAGCAGTGCACAGGAGTTCCCTTTTCTTCACATCCTTGCCAACACTTACTGTCTGCTGATTTATTAGCCATTCTAACAGGCATTCTAATGAGGTAATATCTCTTTGTGGTTTTAATTTGCATCTCTCTGATGATTAGTGACACAGTATTTTTTCATATGTCTTTTGGCCATCTCTATAGCCTCTTTGGAGAAGTATCTAGTCAGGTATTTTGCCCATTTTTAAATGTGTTGTTTGTCTTCTTAGTGTTGAGTTGTATATGTTTTTTATATTTTTTTTTGGAAATTAACCCCTTATCAGGTGTATCATTGGCAAATTCTGTTCTCCCATGCAGTGGGTTACCTTTTCATTTTGTTGATGGATGTGGTAATAGTTACATCCTTACAGTGTATACTTAAAATGCTGTTTCATTGTCTATTAATTAACCCTGAGTTAAGTTCATTTTTTTAGAAAAGTAGTCTCAAAAATATGTTTTTGTGATAGTTTATCAGGTAGATGGCCTTTTAAAATAGCAATCAGTTAAGAATGAATTCTATGTTTTATAATTAAGAATTATATATCACTTTTATCTACAAGATTAAAATATTGTATAAATTTACAAATGGATATATAGTACTCATAAATTGAAATTGAAAACACACAGAGACCTATTCAAAATATGAGGTTTCTTAGAGATCAGAAACGCATTATAATAAAAGAAAAGCAAGCAAACAACTAAGTCAGAGAGAGAGAGAGAAAGAGTCAGGGGAAGGAATGGGAGAGAAAGATTGACTTGCGAGTGTTAAGTAAATTGGAAGCTTAAGGCAGGCTTCTTCTGCAAAAATAAGTTTGATTAAATATATCTAGTTTACATAATAACATAGGACCTGTATTCTTTCACATTTGCATCCTCAGTGAATGTTCAGAAAACATCATCATGAGCATTAGTGGAGAAAAAAGACTATCTTAAATTGCAGACCCTTGTAAATTTAAGACCAAACAATTTGTTTATCTGTCCACAAAACTATTTGGAGCTAATAAAGCAATATCGTACCATGGTTGGAGTAGGCATATTTTCTCTACTCGGTTCCCAATGGTTTATATTTTTCATTTTTTTTTTCAATTAAAGTTTGCCTTCAGTATTATTTTGTATTAACTTCAGGGGTATAGCATAGTGGTTAGATTATCATATACCTTACAAAGTTCCCAATGCTTTAATCACAGACTTTTGAAGATGTGTGGTGGCTTTTAGTAGAGGATGTGGAGAGCTTATGAAACTAGTAAAAGGAAAGCAAATTTTTATTTCATATTCTGTGTTTAAATTTTCAAGAGGATAATTATCTTCACAGAAGTTGCTGTCAGTTTACAAGTATTATATATATTTGTTTTCTTTGCTATACATTGTCAGATATATGGAAGCCTGCTTTCATCACGCCAAGCTTATTGTTAGCCTCATCAAAACCTGGCCTCCAAATTAATTTATTAAAAAATCGGTGAAATGACCCTCTTAAGAATTTGAACAAAGAATGTGAAATAAAAATTTTATAAAATCACACATTTCGGTGACATTTTCTTTCTCAGTTTTCTTTGTGGATAAAAACACAAAAGTCAAAGATGCATAAAATGAAATGTCAGAACTTAAAGAGAGTAAGGAGAGGGAATTGTCCAACTCTACTTCTAATAGCCTGAGCAGAATCCCAGGGAGCAAAAAGGCAATTTGCAACTTAAATCGTTAATAAGCCCAAACCCAGTTTTGTAATCATTTCCTGAGCTGATAAGCTGCGAGTTCATGAGGGAGCACTGCTGGTTCCCTGGGAGACACCAGAGGATATGGGAGCCCCTGTCACACTCTCCTCCAGCTTATCTCCTCCTGCTTAAATAGCCAGAACCAGGGAAAGAGCTTTATACAAAATGGAAGGAAGAGGGGAAGGAAGAGAGGGAGAGCAGGAGGGAAGGAGGAAGGGGGGGGGACAGGAGGGAGAGAAGGAGGGAGGAAGGCAGGATATTTGGAATATAAAGAATGTGAGAGAAAGGGGGAAAGAATTAAATTACATTTTTAAAAATGTTTCTTCTTTTTTAAGATAATTTTTTTGTACATGTTAATGTGAAATTCCAGCAAATCACCCTGCGCATTATAAAATTATGGTGGGTACCAAAATATATGAAACCCAGTTTCTCTACATGTGTAAACAAGTCTAGACAGCAGTTTCCAAAATGTGTTGTGTGGAACACTAATCCCAAGTGATACTCATTCAAAGAAAAATATATTTCCAAGGCAAATTGATGAAATATGGCACTTTATATTCTACATGTACATTTTGATGAAGGACGTTAAATATTTTAATAATTTCAGTAATATCGCACTTTTTAAATTTGGTTGATGGTAAATTTATCAAACTACTTTGACCAATTTCCCCTTCCCCTTACACTGTTTTATGTTTGAAAAGCACCTGCTTTACCACACTGTTTTAGCCCTATCAGGGCTGCAAGCCTGCAAAGGAGATCCTAGCCCAGAATATCTTAGGTGAGTTTTATTAATCTTTGGGGAAAAGTTTTCTGTATTAAACATGTTAGAGGTCAGCTCAAACAAAACTGTTCTAAAATGTACACTTTGATTTTATCCTTACTATTTAGGGTTATACTACCAGGTAACTAATTAAACACAAAATCTCTTATTACAAGGTTCAAATCCATTATTTGGCCTTCTGTTACCCTTGGAGAATGCCACCCTGGAGAAAAAGAGTTATGTATTGATTTTAAATGTTATTTACCCCACCACTACCTATTAAGGAATGTATTTGAGCTAAACTTTGTGTGTTAACTAGCTATAATCTATATCTATCTGTCTCTCTGTCTAGCTATTTATCTAGCTAGCTAGCTACTTATATGTATGAGCATGTATATGCATGTATGTTTTTTTTTATTATTGCTTACAGAGTATTGGCCTGTTTAAAATTTTAAATTATAAATATGAACATTTTATGATATTAATGTCTTAATTCTGATCACATGGGTAAGTTAATGAATATGATATTTTACTTATTTACATTATATGTCAATCTAATTAAATTATAATTAGGACATACAATTATAATTTTAATATTTAGTTTTTTAAAATAGTTACTTTTACTTTAAAAATCATAATATCACAGTATTTTTCATGTCAGTATGTCTAATTATTTAAATAGCTACAAAGTATATTTTATGCATGGGATGGATATAGTGTATTTAATTTACTCAAGACCTATTAGTTTTTAAAATACAATTTTGAAAATAATCTGAAATGGATATTCTTGTATAGTCCTCCTGATTATGTGCAACTATTCTTGAATATAGAGTAGAACTAATGGGTTACAGGGTGCATACATTTTTAGTTTTTATAAGGCTGCTATATGGACTTTAAATGTGCTTTTGTTCTTTTATATCTCCATCAGTAAATACCCTTATCTTCACATTCCAGCTAACTCCATAACAAATACTCATATCTTCATATTCTAGCTAGCTCAATAACATTATTTAAAAGATGTTTTTATTCTAATATGTTTAATTAGAAACCAAAGGACATGATTGTAAATTGGTTTCTAATTAAAAAGACTTTTTGGCTCATTTTATTATTTACTACAGGCCTGGTGCACAAAATTCATGCACATGGGGCGTGTCCCACAGCCCAGCCTGCACCCTCTCCAATCTAGGACATCCCTCTCACGATCCAGGACTGCTGGCTCCCAAGTGCTTGCTTGCTTGGCTTCCTGATTGACCCTAACTGCTTCTGCCTGCCAGCCTGATCATCCCCTAACCACTCCCCTGCCAGCCTGATTGATGCCTAACTTCTCCCCTGCAGGCCTGGGTCCCTCACAACTTCCCTTCCCTGCAGACCCAGTCACCCCCAACTTCCCTCCTCTGCCGGCTGGATCACCCCTAACTTCCCTCTCCAGCAGGCTTGATCATCCCCAACTGCCCTCCCTTGCAGAGCTGGTTCCTCCCAACTGCCCTCCCCTCCTGGCCATCTTGTGGTGGCCATCATGTGTCCACATGGGAGCAGGATCTTTGACCACATGGGGGCAGCCATGTTGTGTGTTGGAGTGATGGTCAATCTGCATATTACTCTTTTATTCAATAGGATAGAGGCCTGGTGCATGGGTGGGGGCAGGCTGGTTTGCCCTGAAGGGTGTCCCGGATCAGGGTAGGGGTTCCCTTGGGGTGTGGGGCAGCCTAGGTGAGGGGCCTGTGGTGGTTTGCAGGCCAGCCACGCCCTCCGGCAACCCAAGCAGAGGCCCTGGTATCTGGGATTTATTTATCTTCTACAATTGAAACTTTGTAGCCTGGAGCAGAGCCAAGCTTTCTGCTTACTCCATGGCAGCAGCCATTTCTGTTGGGATTTATGTATCTTATAAAATTGAAACCTTGTAGCCTTAAGCAGAGGCCAAAGCAGGCCAGGGCTGTAGAAACTTGGCTTGTTCCATCACTGCGGGCAATCCTAACCTCCTGCTCTCTCTGTGGCTGCTGCCATTTCTCTTGGGCTTTATTTATCTTCTATAATTGAAACTTTGTAGCATTGAGTGGGGGCCTGGGCCAGCAAAGGCAGGCAGAAAGATTGGCTTCCTCCATTGCCAGGGAAAGCCAAGCTTCTCTCCTGCTCTCTGTGACTAGCAGCTATCTTGGTTGGGTTTATTTGCATATTCGCTCCTGATTGGCTGGTGGGTGTGGCTGGTGGGCATGGCTTGTGGGTATAGCAGAGTGATGGTTAATTTGCATATTACTCTTTTATTAGATAGGATCATGCTCCCAATCACTAGCCATTACCAATAAAAGTAAGCACTATCCTAATTTCTAAAAGCATAAATTAGTATTGCCTATTTTTGTACTTAATATAAATAGCATTATATAATATTAACTTTATACAAATGGAATTATATAATATTAACTCCTGCTTTTGCTTCTTTTGCTCAACTTTGTTATTTAAATAATTCACACATAGTTGTAATTTATTCACTTTCATTGCTATGTAGTATGCTACTGTCTTACTAAACCTCCATATGTTTACTTGTTCTACTGCTGATTAGTTGTTAGTACTTTCCAGTTTAAGACTGCTGTTAATCCTATATAATGAAAGGCTAATATGCAAATTGCCTGAACTGTGTAAGGACCGGTTGCTATGATGTGCACTGACCACCAGGGGGCAGACACTCAATGCAGGAGCTCCCCCCTGGTGGTCAATGAGCTCCCACAGCCACCCTCCCACAGCCAGCCAACCTCCTCTGGTCCTTCCCCCGGGCTGGCAAACCTCCTGTGGTTCCTCCCCCTGCGCCTCCACCCTATCAGGCAGTTGGCAGGCCTCATCCAGTAGCTGGCAGGCCCCCAGACCAGTCTGGCTGCCAATCAGGACTGGACAAGACAGCCCCGATGGGCCCTGATCACCGGCCAGACCTAGGAACCCCACCCATGCATGAGTTTTATGCACTGGGCCTCTAGTAGTGTTATAATGACCATTTCAGTACACATTTTTTGGTGAATATATGTATATCTTTGAGTTGAAAATATACGTTATACGTAAGTATAAAATTGTTCTGTTGTACGGTGTGGATATACTTAGTTGTAGTAGAGACTGTCAAACACTTTTCCAAAGTGGTTTTACAAATTTATCACCCAAACAAGCAATATCTTTACCTCTTTGACAACACTTGGTATTTTTTAAAACTCTGAGGCATTATTGTGGGTGTGTAGTGACAAATAATAGTTTTGATATCTTTACTTAAACTACCTTTATATATGCTTAGGGACCAATTGGATCAGTTTAGCCCATTTAAGTTATTTAATTATCATTTTGTTAAATGTTTTTTTTATTTATAGTTTTAAGACAAAGTCTTTGGTTGGATGCAAGTATAGTAAATATCTTCTCATACTCCCATGATTTCATTATGTTTACATGTTCCCTATTCTCTCAATGGCTAGAACTAATTCCTGTTTTAATTTTCGTTTCCTTACTTACTACTTAGGATAACAGTTTTGTGTTTATTGGCTATGTTATTTTCTCTCTAGTAAAATGTCTTGTAATATTGGTGTAATTTTCTTGCATCATGTGCCTTGTACTTATCTATTTTCAGTAACTGAAACATTGTGCTTTCATATTACTTTATTTTTTAATTGCAAGTGTTTTCCAGTCTGCTCTTATCCTTTAACTGAGTTTAATTTTCATATAGAAAAGTATACATTTTTATTTTTCCAGCTTTATTGAGATGTAAATGACATATAAAGCTTGAGGTATGTAAGATGTTGATTTGACATACATACCTGTATTGCAAAATAATTACCACAATAAGGTTAGTTGAAACCACCAATACTTCACATAATTACCTTTTTATTGTGGTGAGAACATTTAAGATCTATTATCTTATATTCAGGTGTATATACAGTATTTTCACCATGCTGTATATTACATTCTTCAAACTTATTCATCTTATAACTATATTTATCTTCCTTATAACAAGTTTGTACACATTGGCCAACTTCTCCCAATTTACCCTCCTACTCCCCAGTTCCTGGAAACCACTATTCTACTCTCTATGAGTTTAATTTCTGCAGATTCTACATATAAGTGAAATCATATTTGACTCTATGTCTGACTTATTTTAGTTGACATAATGCCTTCAAGGCCATCTGTGTTGTCACAAACTCCATCCATGTTGGCACAATTGGCAGGATTTCTTCCTTTATAGATAAATAGATGATAGGTGATAGATAGATGATAGATAAAATCACTTTTTATTTTATTTGTCCATTTATCCATTGATAGACATGTTTCCATGTCTTAGCTATTGTGAGTAATGCTATGATAAATATGGGTAGTGAAGATAATTCTCAATATAGTGACTTTATTGTCATCATATATATATACAAAGAAGAGGAATTACTGTATGATATGATAGTTCTATTTTTAATTTTTTGAGGAATTTTCATATTTCCCATAGTGAATGGAAAAATTTACATTCCCAACTATCAGCGCACAAGGGATCCACCTGTTCCTCACATCTTTTGTTATCTGTTATCTTTTTGATGTGCAGCTTCACATTTTATTATTAGCATTCATAATGTTTATATATCTCACATATATTAGGTGCTATAATTAGAAAATATATACTTATAAAAATTAATAATTTATTAAAGCCTGAGGCCATTCTATCATTTTAGAACTCACAGTAGGTAAGCAAAATTGTCAAGTTTCTATAGATAATTTAGATTGAAAACTTGAGCATTTCTTTCTAAGATACTCAAAAAAGTCAGAATTATATGAATAAAGATGATGTCTTCTTCTTCCCTGACTTCCACTTATGAATTGGGGACAATGATGATCTCTGTCTTCACATCAGCTACATGTTACTAGCTGAGGCACACTTGAGATGCTCAGTTCTTGTCTTGGAATGGCCTTCTTCTATGGAAAGAGGATACATGATTTTCCTCTGGCTACAACACTAATCTCCATACACTCTCACTATATTGTGCTGTTCACAATTCATTAAACTCAAATCTTCAATTTGCCCCAAACTGTTCATAGACTTGATGTAAAGGAGTTAGGCAGGCTATGAGGTGTTTTGTTTCAAGAATTTGCTCAGTAACATTTCATGTTAAACAGTGACTGGAGTAGATTGTGACTCGTGGAAAAATATAAAATAAAATAGTTTAAGTATAGTGAAGGCTAAGAGAGTGTACATACAGATATGGTAGAAATCATAACAGAAAAAAATTAAAGAAAAGAACCAAGCCTACATAAAGTCAGATAGAAACAAAGAGAAGATTGGCCATGAGTGGGTCATCATTGGAAAAGAGAGACATGGGAGCTCACATTTTAATGAACATTAAGAGATTGATTTGAGAGCTGCCAGTGTATCTCAGCAAGTGATGAGATCCTCGGTTGCTAAAAATCCCTAATATGTATCTGCTGAGGCAACCTTCGGGTGTTCACTTAAAATAAATTTCCATCACCTGAGGCAACTTGAATGTGCTTTTGACTGGTTACCTAAAAGTACTGAACAGAGAAACTATGGAGGCATCTTCTTTTTGTCAGTTCCATACTGAAAACTTAAATCCCCTCTGCAACTTCTTATAAGAATGTTGATTCTGTTTTTTGCCCACCCTACAATGGTGAACTCATTACTTTTAGGATGGAAATTGCAGCCACATTCAAAATAATAAAATATTCTTCTCTATATTAATGTGCCTCATGCACATTCTCCTTACTGATATATTCTCTCAGGAAGACTGATGAAAACAGCATATTCATTTGTCTTCCAAATGACAGGGGTTTTAAATGTTATTTTTTCCTCTATGAACACTCTTTATTTTGAAGTATTTTCAGTTTTGTGGGAAAATGCCTTTGAGAACCTTTATCATTGAATCATGGCCATGACTGCACTGACACTGCAAGCATTGTTCTCTTGACATGTGTGGCTCCAAAATGAACACAACACCTCAAATGTCTGAAAGTTAGTAGCAAAATAAGATTATCACTTTTCCACGGTTTTACCTTAATGTGATTAAGATCATATAAAGACCGAATTTTTGCAACTTCAGCATACACTTGGATAACTTTAGACTTTAAAATGGCCCATGATAAATTTCATATTGTTAAATTTGCTTTATTTTCCTACCTAAGTTAATTGTGGATGCTAATACTCATTGACAGTTTAATCATTTGTGATATATAGCTTTGTTTTATATTTTATTTTTATATTTATAAGTCCTAATGTGTTTTATAACCATAACTAGATTATTTTGAGGTCAGGGTCAGGACTTATAGATCTTTTTCTCCCCTATGGCTCCCAATGTACTTTTGTGCATGTGGCATGCTTTAAAATTATACTTTTCAAAAAATCAATAAAATTAAATATTCAACGTGGTGTTCTAAATTTTAAATAGAGCTTGATATTTTAGGTAAAATGCAGGTGAAGTTTTATCATCTGCTTATGATTTTACCAATGAGAAGCCCACTTATGGTTTATTTATATGTGATTTTGCATATTTAAAATATGTTGTCAGATTGGCAGAAATGCATATTCAACTGGAATAGGGTCAGTTTTCATTAAACCTCTATTTTATATTGAATCTCATCCTTAATCAATTTCATGATTAAGCACAATGATAGGTTTCTGACCAGAACTACATCTACAGCACCACAAGATAACTGTCTGTTCAACTTTGCCGCTTGCGTCATTGCTACTGCCATCTGATCAGCATTAGAATGTCAGTAAATGCCAAAAATTATTAATTTTTTCTACCAGGACCTCATGGACATCTCATTAATCCTGTGGTTAATTAGTATTTGTCTGATCATTAAGATTATATCACTTGACATTCAAATTAGTATTCCAAATCCCTGGTAATAGGGAGTATTTTTCTGACTCAAAACTAAAGTGTGGCCACAAGTCTTACTTCTGCCTTTCAAATTTCACAGATTGACTCTGACTGGAAATGTGAGTGTGTAAAAAGGATATTTTGCTTTCTAGGCACTATGAAGTAGAAAGTTATCCAAGTGTTTGCTAACTACTAATACACCATATCTACCGTATTTTCCCTTAAAGTTATTCAAATAGAGTATGGAGAGTAGGACAAATTAATATTAGCTATCTACAATAATAAAAGCATAATATGATAATTAGACCAAACGTCCTTCTGGATGACCTTCCAGACAAAGTGGGGCTGCAGCTGCAGGCTCGAGGCAGCCACCACAGCTGCAAAAGGAGGGATCCAGGCAGCAAGGCCTACTCTTGCACGAATTTCATGCATCGGGCCTCTAGTTAAAATTATCTACACTAATAAAAGAGAAACATGCAAATTGACCATACCTCCGCTCCCACCCACAAGCCACGCCCACCAACCAATCAGGAATGAGTATGCAAATTAGCCCAACCAAGATAGCTACAGCCACAGAGCAAGCAGGAGGCTTGGGTTTCCCCAGCAATGGAGGAAGCCAAGCTTCCTGCCCGCTATGGCAGGATCTGGACTCCACTCAAGGCTACAAAGTTTCAATTATAGAAGATAAATAAATCCCCCCAAAAAATGGCAGCAGCCACAGAGCTGGAAAGAACAGGAGGCTGGGGTTGCCCCCAGCGATGGAGGAAACCAAGCTTCCTGGCAGGCCCTGGCCTCCACTCAAGGATACAAGTTTTCAATTATAGAAGATAAATAAATCCCAACAAAAATGGTGGCAGCCACGGAGCTGTAGAGAGCAGGAGGTGTGGGTAGCCCCTAGTGATGGAGGAAGCCAACCTTCCTGGCTGGCTGTGGTCTCCACTCAAGGCTACAAAGTTTCAATTATAGAAGGTAAATAAATCCCAGATACCAGGGCCGCTGCTTGGGTTGTGGCCGGCCCACAAACCACTACAGGCCCCTTGCCCAGGCTGCCCCACCCTCAAGGGAACCCCCACACTGATCCAGGACACCCTTCAGGGAAAACCAGCCAGCCCCCACCCATGCACCAGGCCTCTATCCTATCTAATAAAATAGTAATATGCAAATTGACTGTCACTCCAACACACAAGTTGGCTGCCCCCATGTGGGCACAATATGGCCACCACAAGATTGCCAGCAGGGGAGGTCAGTTGGGAGGGACCAGGCTTGCAAGGGGGGGGGCAGTTGTGGGCGATCAGGCCAGCAGGGGAGGGCAGTTGGGGGCAATCAAACCTGCAGGGGAGGGCAGTTAGGGGTGACCAGGCCAGCAGAGAAGAGAAGTTGGGGGCAACCAGGCCTGCAGGAAAGGGCAGTTGGGGGCAAACAGGCTGGCAGGGGATTGGTTAGGGGGTGATCAGGCTGGCAGGCAGAGGCGGTTAAGGGCAATCAGGAAGGCAGGCAGGCGAGCAGTTGGGAGCCAGCAGTCCTGGATTGTGAGAGGGATGTCCGACTACCCGTTTAGGCCCGATCCCACCAGGATTGGGCCTAAACAGGCAGTCAGACATCCCTCAAGGGGTCCCAGATTGGAGAGGGTGCAGACTGGGCTGAGGGACACACACCCTCATGCACAAATTTCGTGCACCGGGCCTCTAGTAATGTAATAATATGCAAAATGTCAACAAAATTGAAGAGAGAGAGAATTAGGTGGGCATAGAAATCTTTATATAACATATGATGAACTGAGAAAAACATTTGAAATTACATTGGTGATACAAACCTTAATTTGAAAACAAAGATATATATATATATATATATATATATATATATATATATATATGTTTCAGAAGTGTTTTAGATAGTAAAACCCTAGAATGTTGTTAACACTAATATATCTGGTGAATGAGGAGTGGGGCAAATATCTCTACCTACTAGCTCATCTATTTGAAAAATACAAAGTCCAATACAGTATTTTAAAAAATAAATACATTTTATAAAGCCATCTTGAAGAATTTTGTATACTGTACAATGTGAGGACACCGAATAAGATTCAGTTTGATTCCTTTTATTTTTAACTTCTTGTTGAGAAAAAATTTTTTAATTATTTTTTAAATTAAGAAGGATTTAAAATGAAAACAGGAATGGAAAACTAAAGACCACACTGAATTAATTAGATCACTTGACATCCCAGAAAAGTGCTTTTAAAGTTTTTTCCCCAAGATAATTTAGTCTTCTGCAAGATTTAGAATCACAAATTTGGTAGTGGTGATTTTTGACAATTGTTAAATTGAGAGTCACAAAGATCAATTTTATTCAAAAAGGAAACGATTATTATAATTCTGTCAATCTTCTCTGTAACTCAGATTGCTTTGCATATACAACTTATGCAATTTAGTATCTTCATGGTAGTTTTTACAAAAGCTTAAAGAGAAGCCATGTTGTTCAAGGAAAGATAGAAGATAATGATTTTCCAGTCAAACCATTTTTTATTCTTTTCCTTGTATTTAATTTCATCAGCTATCTAAGAGCTAAGGCTATGGGATTGTCATGTGTTCTTACATACAATGAATTTAAAGAATACATACATTTGTTAATGGAATCAATATTTTGCTCCACTGAGTGTGCCATTCTCATTGTATGGTTCACTTAAAATACAACACTATTCACATTGGAGACATTTTCATTTATTTCAATTTTTTTTTTGTTGTTTTTTTAATTTTATTTTATTTTTATTGTTTTAAGTATTACAAATAGTAGTACATATGTCTCCTTTTTTTTTCCCCTTTGATCTCCCCCCAACCTCCCCTACCCCCCAGGACATGCCTTCACCTGCCCACCCTCCCCCCCCACCCCAGTGTCTTATATCCATTGGTTGTGCTTATATGCATGCGTACAAGTCCTTCGGTTGGTCTCTTACAGCCCTCCTCGCCCAACCACCCCTGTCTTCCCAATGTAGTTTGACAGTCTGTTCAATGCTTCTTTGCCTCTGTATCTTTTTCCCACCATTTCTTTCCTTTAAAAAGTTTTGCCTTTGCAGACTGGAAACATTTATTTCAAATTTTAAACTCTAATTTATTAGGTAATGCCATCCAGATATTTTAGAAGAACCTCTGAAAGTCTTTATCAGATTTTTTCTTTTCTTTTTGCTTCTGAAAAGTTGACTTTTACTTGTCTTATTTTAAAGTATGTCTACATTTAACTTCGCCAGTAAAATACAATACATGTAACATAATAATAGTAATGATGGTATCTTTTCTCATAGCTGTACTAAATAGTTTTTCTTCTTGGCTTTTCTGTTTTGTTTTTGTTTAGTCACAATTTACATCCTCCTTGACATTTTATTGTTCTTGTTGCATTAAATGTTGTGCATATCAAATAATGGAAAATTATAAGTGGGGGGAAAAAAGGAAAAAAAAAAGCATCCCCAAATTACTAGATCTCAAATAGCTGGAGATCTCAAATTTGGGGGAGGGGTTATTTCCCACCCTCTGGCCCATAATTGCTCTCCCAGTGTGCATTGAGGAATTTCAATTTCCTATTCAATAGATCCAATCTGCATTATATCCTGTTGAGGAGAAAGGCAAAGTCTTTACTACTTATACATGACATAGGGCTAGAAAGGGGTATTCTCTCAAGATAATACTGTGACGATATATGGCAGGTTTTGTCATTTGAAAGCAAATTGCTCCTGATTGCCTTTACTGTTAGGTATATAAAAACAAAAACCATTTGCCAGATCAATAGCTGCATATCACGTGAGAGGGGATTTGCTGATTTTTCTCCACCAACAGATCATAATTAAAACAACAGTTGCAATTGGAGTCTCAATCTGGTTTAAGTTCATAATAATACAGTGTCATTCTCCTAGATCCATTTATCTTTTGCTGAGGCCAAAATATGAGTTAAAGGGAATATGGTAGAAATCATCACCCCGGATGATTGGAGGTGGCAATCACCTCTGCAGTTCTCTAAGGCTGCAGCATTGCTTTTGTGTTCATAAGCAGAGGCAGTTCCACTGTTTTCCTCTTGGTTTCTCCCAACATAATAGTCCTCATTCTCCTACCACAAAGTCCTCATTAGGTCAGACAACAAATGTAAGGGTTCTGCCAGTTGTTCGGCATATATATTTAAGTTGTGCTTTTAGAGCCGGGGTATTCACCACAAAATGAATTTGCAGAATCATTGTGCTCATTGATCATCTCCACTGAGCAGAAACTCCGTTGATCATCTGACCTCCAAACCTCTAACTCATATTGGTGGGCCATGGTGAAGTATTGGGTCTCCAGTTAATGTATGAACTCAAAGCTATTGTTTAGGTCCTGCAAAAATATTTTTTTTCTTCCCAGCACATAGATACTCTGAGGAAGATTAACAGTATTCATTTTTGGCAGTGTAGCTGTTCTTTCCTCAAAGCAACACAACCTCATTCAAGGGTCAGGAGATCTGTGGATTGACTCATTCTTAGACTTTGCGAAGGGGCCAAAACTTCTTTTGTGGTTCAAGTCAGATTTCTGTTCTCTAGATTCAGAGTTATAGCCCACACCCCAGCCACCTGTATTGTAAGTAAAGTTTTATCTATGTCTGCTTTAGCACAACAAGAATAGTTAAGTGGTTCCAACAGAAACCATACAGTCCACAAAGCCTAAAACACTTATTAGACCCTTTAAGAAAGTGTTGGATCATCCTTACTCTAGATTTAATATATACTGGGCTCTGGTAATGGGACTATTGATTCATCACCAAAGACCATCACTATTGACTTCACTCATCACTGAACCAAACACCATCCATTTCTAGTACATTCCTTCTAAAACTAACTGGTCTGGGATATCTCAGCATGCAACACAGCAAAGGATTCACAGCTAGTCTACATAAGGAAATCATATAGGAGATCAATGTGTTAGAAATCTTTGAATTCACAAAATTTCACATAAAAATACAATAATTAGTTGTTAAACGTTGTTTTTGTCATCTTATCATAAAAATGTCTGAATAATTATTCAAAATTGTTTTTAAAATTTTTAGCTTACATATTTCCTATGTAATTATATACTGAGTGGCCAGATTATTATGATCTCTGAATGCATAATAATCTGGCCAGTCAGTGTATATCCTATATAATAAAAGGCTAATATGCAAATTGCCCCCTCAACCAGGAGTTCGACCAGCAGGCAGGCTGGCCAACTGCCTATGTCCCCTCCCCCTGGCCAGGCTGGCTGGACCCACCATGCATGAATTCATGCACCAGGCCTCTAATATATATATATATATATATATATATATATATATATATATATATATATGCACACACACACATACACACACACACACACACACACACACACACACACACACACACACACACACTGAGTGGCCAGATTATTATGTATTCAGAGATCATAATAATCTGGTCACTCAGTGTATATATTATTAGTATTTATTGACAAATCAAACCAATGCACTAACTTCTAAATTAAAGGTAATCTAGAAATCAAATTTGCTTGGTTTCTACTAATGAAAGTTTATGATAATATTCACTGTGCCATTTTTCTTTCAAGGATATTAGTATGTATTCCTTTAACACACCTTACAGTTTCTCTGTATTGGTAAAGTTCCTCTATGTTAGCATATAATCAAGGTTATACAGAGTAGGCTATATGGTTAAGGTCAAATAGCAATATGCAGTAAGAACTTAGGGCAGGATAAATTCATTTTTCCAAGTTGATAATATCTGTTTTGGCAATACAACCCTCCTTATTTTTGATGTGCATAATCAAGGTAAAATTTAGCATTTTAGAGAGTAATTTAGGGTTGCCAAGAATGTAAATAAATATCATTTCTAGAATTTCACCCGCAACTCACCTTTTACTATTTTACAATCTTTTTTTTCCCCTCTGGGATTATGTCACTTCATATATTGACTTAAGGCTGATAGCATTCATTTTATAACATCATTTGCACAATCAAAAATGACAACTAATTTCTAAACCGAAGCCAACTGTAAACTCAATTCTGTAAATAGACTAAAAAACTACAACAATTACAAGAGGAGCTATTGAGTTAGAGCATTAGAATAATCCTGCCTGCTTCTGCTTTCCGAAAGATACAAGAAATGCTTATGGTGGACATTTTTCTTCCCAGGACACAAACATGTAATAGTGCATTTTTTTTACATCTTTTTAAAGTTTTTTTAAAATTCAAATTTTGTAGAAGAAAAGTAACCTCACTGGTTTAGAATACGATCCAACTTTTCTAATGTCTTTAACAGGGTGTGGGGTGGGAAAGTTGACATTTAGGATGCTGATTTCAGAAAATTAGCAGCAACAGCAATCGCATGATCCAAGAATGATTTTTAAAGTCTTTTCAATTCAGTGGAATTTTCAGTCAGAGCACGTCCTGTGAATATAAATTCCATATGTTTACTACCTACTGTGCAAAATAAGTGGTTAGTCTGTACAGTTACAAAACTACTACTTTTAATTCCAGGAGGTCCCCTCTATTACTATGGATTTAATGAAAAAACAAAACACAAAAAAACAGAAGTACCCTTTCAGTCCTATTTCATAGCTAAAGGGGCATTGAAAGATCAGCAAATTAAAATCTCACATTTTGCAGGGGAATCTTAGTCTCATAAAAGTCAGTAACTTTTTCTAAGTATCAGAGAATTGTATATATTTATCCTCCAACAAAATATTATGCTTATATTTCTCACCCCACCCATTCATATCCATTTTGCTTCTCAATAATTTTCTTAACAATGACTATTTGCAAATATTTGTTGAAAATGCAGTACTTGTCTTCCTAAAGTATATAATTTTTGTCAGGAAGAAGAACAAACAACTATAAAACAAATAAATACATAAATTATGTTGGGTAAGGATGATAGGGTGTATAATTTTAGATAAAATAGTGAAAGTAAGCTTCACTGACAAATGATCTTTGGAAAAAGATTGGATGTAGTTGAGAGAATTAGCAATGCACATATCTATGTCACTAGGAGCGGGTGGAGGAGAGACAGGGAAAAGACTGAACTTACTTAAGCATTAACAAGGAGAACAGTATGTCTGGAATGAAAAAACTAAGGAAAAATTCCAGAGAATTTTTGAAGGTGTAGGTATTGTGGAGTCCAATAGGCCATTGTAAGGACTCTGGCCATCACTCTGCAGCAATGGAGAGCCACTGCACAGATTTGAGCAGAGGAGTCACATTATCTGACTTTTAAAGGCTCACTCTGGCTGTGATATTGGGAATAGACTGTGGACGATAGAAAGCAAATGAGAAAGTAGAAAGACCATTTAGGAGGTTATTGCAATAGTGTACGTGAGAGATGATGGTGACAAGGGTTTTAGAAATATTTAAAATACTTTTTAATATTGGTTAAGTGGAGATAGGAGCAAGAACAATTTATTTACTCCTTTTGGTGTCATGTATATCTACGTCTATGGGCATACGCTTAATGGCCATGATGGGTAAAATGATCTCACTTATATGTGGAATTTAATGAACAAAACAAACTGACTAACAAAATAGGTCCAGAGGCTTTGATGCATGGAACAAAATGACAGATCTAGAAGAGAGGGGATTGGAGGGGATGAGATTAACCAAAGAACATATGCATGTATGCATAACCCAGGGACACAGGCAATCCTGTGGGGAAGGCCTGGGGATGGGTGGATGGAGGGGGGCAAAGGGAAGAAAATGGAGGACATCTGTAATACTGTCAGCAATAAAACAATTGGATTTAAATATTAGGCCTATTTGTGTTAACTGCCACTTAATGATTGTTGACATTGAAAAAAAAAGAATGAATTAGTGTATTTACTGACTCAGAATCATTAGGAAATGTGAAAAAAAAATTGCATTTGATGTTTTTCTAGATAATATTATCTATAAAAGAGAAGTGTGGGGAGAGATGCCAACTGTAAGAAAATATGTATTAGGGGAAACAGGCTTATATGTGTTCTGGGAGGATATAAATAGCAAATGGTGATTCTATTTTGAATTTTCATAATGCCTTTCAAAGCACTACCCCACTGGCTATATATTCTTCACAATAATTCCCAAGAAGCCAGTAAAGCAAAGAGAGAAATAAAATTTAGAGGAAAAAAAGTACGCATCTAATGCTACAGAGTTGATTAGTAGAAGATCTGAACTAAATCTAATTGTCTAGACTAGTGGTCGGCAAACTGCGGCTCCTGAGTTTGCCAACCACTGGGATAGGGGCTTAATCACAAGGAACAACAACAGCCTGTAATGATTGGAATCGAGAGTCTAGGTCAGTGGTCGGCAAACTCATTAGTCAACAGAGCAGCAAACTGCGGCTCACGAGCCACAGTTTGCCAACTACTGGTCTAGACTTTTATTCAAATGTAATTGTTACAGGATCCTACTGTTACCAACCTAGAAGGGGGTAATATGCATTTATAGCACTGCTTAATAAGAATATAGAGATAAATATTTTCAGTGGCAAATTTTCCCTCTTCTAAATATTTTTCAGCCTTGGATTGTGATTGCAATGACTATATCTGACCTAACAGAACAAGACAAAAACAAAAACTCAAGAGGGGTCTAGTCTAACTCAACCAAGGCATTATAATACATGTCAGAGGATTTGAAAGTTCAAAGAACAAACTAAGCCCCATCCCAACTCTGAGTGGTAGTTGTGGTTGTGGGGGAATTCTCCAGAAATGGGAATTATAGATATTCATACAATAAATTACCTCCACTCCAGGTAGAGAAACTGTGTGTACATGATGAGTTTAGATGGGTAACCATTTTAGGAGGTCTCTTATCTCCATATAGAAGCTTGCTTGCATAATAATGTTGGTAACACTTCCACATGGGCAGAAGGACCTATGAATAGTATATTGCATTAAGTGAATAAATATTGGATTTACAATGTAATTTGAGTATCATTTGCAGGCAAGAGGGATGTGAGTGAATGTACAGGCTGCTCAATCATTGCTTACCAGAATACTGCAAGTGCAAGGGGAATAAAAGGTGGCATGTTTATTGCTCATGCTGGCATGAACATCCCAATAGCACCTGGAGGTGCAGTGCCAAAGGCTACACAAACGATCTTGCCAGAACTGAAGTGGTAGAGCATTCCTGTGGCAGTCCTGCTCAAGCCACTCATATTTCTTGTCTAATTCCAAGTAGGGCACCAGGGGAAAGAAATCTAATTTCTGTGCAAAAATTTTGGGAATGCCAATTAAGCAAGCTTTGTGAGGAGTCTTTCTTTCTTTCTTTCTTTCTTTCTTTCTTTCTTTCTTTCTTTCTTTCTTTCTTTCTTTCTTTCTTTCTTTCTTTTATGCTCAAGGATACCACTTTTAGCATCCAGTTTTATGATTCATTAGAGACTGCCCTTGAGTTAGAGGTATCATGGTAAACAAAGTCTGGTCAGTTCAGGGAAGAGTGGCCTTCACTGGACCACCATGGGGCCTTGGTCAGTATTCTTACATTACTGCTTCATTAGGAAGGACTACAATGCCAAACAGAGGCCAGTAAAGACTGATAAATGAGGACAGAGCAGTGGACCCAACAATGGGTTCTCATGGAAAATGCTCTAGAGAAACCTCTGCCAAATAAAAGACTCGGGGTGATTACATCATAACCATGTTGTTTGCATGATGAAGAGTGATGGAACTTATTTGCACTAATATTTATTAAGTGCCCCCTAAGTGTATACTTTTGTAAAAAAGTGTGAGATTGAATGCTACCTTAAATTCTGGTAGCAAAGCCAAGTAAACCAACAAATAAGGACTTCCTACTTATCAAAATTCAAGTTCAGGCATTCCTTTTCACCAAACTGGATCTTGTTCAATATTCCCCATTTTAATATTTCTAACCCCTACACAAAACCCAGGAGTCATCCTAAACATCTTGTCAATAACATTAGAACAACTTTCAATTACAGTTCCTGAAGATAGGTGGGTGCAACTGAATTCTCCTCAAGGTGCTGTTATCACACTAAATGATTCCATTTTCCTGTGCACATCAAAGCCCATTAGGATGCAAACAGAAACTTGCAGCAAAGAAAGTAAGAGTTTTGTTAGTTGAGGAAGCGACACAGCACCTGTAGTCATAGATGAGCTATTACTGAAAAACCTGGGTCCCCCATGGCTTTCAGAGAATGGGTTCCATAGAGGGGATGTCATTAATCATGGTCCATACTGATTGGTCTGTGCTAGAGTAGTGGGTAGTTTATTAGTGACTCTGGTCCTGATGTCCCTTCATCTGGATCTGGAGCTGAAATATAACTGAGGCTTAGATTGTTATCTTTAGTTTAATTGAAGCTCTGTCTCTGTAATCAGTAGACCCAAGGCTTTATTCCTAAAATTGTTTAATTCTGGCATAATTAAGGGGATGGGCATGCAAGACAGAAGGAGGCAAGTGAGTCAGAGTCCTGGTTGAGGCCAGTTTTAATAAAAAGAAAGGAGAAAAGGTCATGTTAAAGAAATAAAATTTCTGTGAGGTTGCAGTGCTTTAAGAAGTATTTATGGAGGATTTTCATTAAGACTGCAGAAAGGGTTATTCTGTCCTTTATGACCACAAATTTTATTTTTGTTTATTTACTGCTATGATGCAATGCATTTATAAGGATGGTGAGCTTCACTGTGTCATTCACTCAGGGCCTCTGCTTTGGTTGCAATTGATTTGAGACATCCAGAATGTCTTAAAGAAAACCCCAGACAGCTCCTCTGGACCTGCAGTCCACCTGCCCGATTTTCTCAACTGAACTTTCCGGCATGGTTTGAAATACACATCTTGGAAGTGTGGGAGGGTTCATTACTTTGGTGGATGGCTATGTGAGAAAGCCTCCGTTCTTATAGGGAAAATAGCTAGTAGTGGCACCCGATATTCTGATAACTGAAGTCTAAGCAGCAATCAGTCTTATCTTGCCATCCATGTAACCTACGACATAACTTCTACATCAGTGAGTAACATAAATTTTTGGTGCTGATCTTACCCAATTATTGCACTATGAGCTCTATCAGGTCAGAGACATTGTCAGTTATGTTTATAGCAGCACTCTAGAGCCTACCACAGTGTTTTGCAATAGTTGTATGCAATAAATATCTTCAAAAGAATCATCTCCCACCTCTAAATCATCACCCAACCTTGTTTATCTTATCCATTAAGTAATTGCTCGTCTATGATAAATACATCTATTTATCTTTTCCTGAAAGCAAGCACTATGTTTTCAGATCAGAGTCAGAATTACTCTTACTTGTTGCAATAACCAGTGTTTTCCTCGCCCCATTTATATATATACCAGAGGCCCAGTGCACGAAATTCGTGTATGGGGGGAGGGGCGTGAATCCCTCAGCCCAGCCTGCACTTTCTCACAATCCGGGACCGCTGGCTTCTAACTGCTCACCTGCCTACCTGCCTGATCACCTCTAATCACCTCTGCCTTGGCCTCTGCTGCAGTGGCTTTGTCTGGAAGGATGTCTGGAATGACGTCCAGAAGATCGTTCAGCTATCTGGTCTAATTAGCATATTGTGCTTTTATTATTATAGATATTAGACAGTTTCCACTCCTCTTCCCCAGAGAGAGAGAGATATACTTTGCTTTCTAATGCTTTGCCATCCTTTCAAATGAAAATTGCTGCTCTGAGTTTTATTGCCTTTTGAAAGTAAACATATGGCTCCACAGAGATACATTTCTAAATATCTCTAGCAGTCTCTCACTATCTCAGTTTTGCTATCCAGTAACCTTTTATCTCTAAGGATTTTCTTTTAACTCAGATTCTAGTTCTCTGTGCTTAGAAAACTCTGACCATGCAGAAACATGAACATATTCATATAGCTTTCCAACAGTCTGCATATGTCCACTCTACCCCACTGTCTTCACTACCAAGCTATCATACTTTCTCACCGGGACTGCTGCAATAGCCTCCTGCTCATCTTCTCTCAGCCCCTATGGATCCTTCCTCCCACTCAGCATCCAGAAAATGACTCCCCCTAACCCCCAGGGATATTTATTTATTTATTGATTTATTGATTTATTCATTTATTCATTTATTTATTTATTTATTATTGTTTGAAGTATTACAAATAGTAGTACATATGTCTCCTTTTTTTTCCCCATTGACCACCCCCAGGCCTACCCTACCCCCCAGTACATGCCTTTACCTGCCCGCCCCCCAGTGTCTTATAGCCATTGGTTATGCTTATATGCATGTGTACAAGTCCTTCAGTTGATCTCTTACGAGCCCTCCCCCCAACCTCCCCTGCCTTCCCACTGCAGTTTGACAGTCTGTTTAATGCTTCTTTGCCTCTGTATCTATTTTTCCCCCATTTCTTTTCTTTAAAAAATCTTGCCTCTGCAGACTAGAAATAAATATATAATAACAAAAAATGTTTGAGTCCCAATTTCAATGTCCAACAGTTCCTTATGTCTACATGTTAGCAATAATATCTGGATGGTGGGCACATGGTGGCAATGCAGGTCCAACCCTCTCAGGTTGGGCCCTAGGCAACCTGAAGTGACGCACAGCTGCTGACTGCTAGTGTGGTAAGGCTTCGTCAGTGGCTTCCATCTCTGGACTGTTTCTCCTCTTGTCTTCGTGGCTGGAGCAGAACTGTCAATTCCTTTGTTGAAGGAATCCACATGGTCTTGGAGTTGTTTTCTGAAAATATACAAACATATTCTCGACCAAAAGTTAACAAAGGAATGTTTTCTATATAATTGATTTGGGATCCTTTTTATTTTTGCCCAAACGATTTTCCTTTGTCTTGTTTAGACACCATGTGTGTTTTTCATGTGTGTCTTGCTGTTAGCATTACAAATGAAAATTAATTTTGTAAAGTAAAAATTTTCTAGGTGTAATTCACTCATAAGATATTTTTCCTTACATGATATTACCCTACTATCCCCCCTTTTTTAATTAATAGAGGCTTTTGTAAGTTTTATAATGCAGTCTTGATAACTTTAAATTTTAATTTTTTGCACAAAAATATGACTGCTTTAGGTTCATTGCATGTTCAGGAATTTTACCATGAGATGAACTATCAATAGAAATTTTAGTTACTACTTTAGAAACAGCTTTTTGTCCAGTACAATTAAATTTTCTTGAATATTCACTTATTTCAATTAGCCTATTTAATCTGAAAACTTGATTACCATTTTACTGTCAAATTTAATACTCTACCAACAATCTTAGTTTACCCTGTAAATACTAGTGGAAAAGATTATCTGCATTCTTGAGTAGGCCCTGAGTCTGTCACCTGTGTTCTGATCTGAGCTGGGCATGGGAAGCTAAGCAGCCATGGGGGCAGGAGACCTTACTCAGAAGGGGTGAGGGTTCAGGCCCCTGCAAGGTTGGGGGGGTGAGGATTTGTGCCCCAATGCTGTTGCCCCCCAAGTTCTCTCCTGATGGCCCCTCTGCGACTGTGCCTGTCTTAGGTTGTTCCTTCCCAGAGGAATCTTACCTGTCTCTGGCTAACCAGCCATCCTCCGGGGCCAAGCAGGGTGATGTGAGGTTCAGTTCTGTCTCCTTGGTAGCCTATGCCCCCGTGGCCTCCATGCCCAGCACCTGCCTTGGGATCCCCTGGCCTGCTGGCAGGGCCCCGGTGCTGATCACATATCTCAGGGAACTCAGGTTTTTTCTCCAGGGAGGGCCCAGCTCACACGATTGGGCGAGAGACAGATCCATGGTACCAGCCACCACAAGGCTTCAGGCTCAGCATGAACAGAAAGCTCAGGCAACAGCTGAGGGCAATTGGATTGTGAGAAGAGGGTCCCTCTTGGCACAAAAGGCAAGAGGGGCCAATATAGGATGCTCAAGTGCCTTCCCAGTGCCTTAATTCCTTCTGAAAGGGATTAAATCCTTTCATGTCCTTTTTTACATTGCTGCCAAACATTCAAAGAATTAGTTTGTAAATTTGTTTGGGATAATTGTACAATATGCTGTTGTAAAATATCTAAAATTGTAATGACATTGTAGAATAAGATCATGTAAGGATATTCTTTGCTCTAGGCCATGGCAATTCAATTTCAAACTGGCTGTCAATTTCTTTTTGTAACTGTATATAAACTTTGTCAGGGAGGCAAAAACACATATTACTTGCTTTAGTTCAAGAGGCCAAATATATTGATTTTCAATTACAATCCTTACGAGTTTTGAAGGAAACTTATCTTTGTTTCCTTCCAAAATAATTTTCAGGCTACAGGGAGTTTAATTTAAAAATCTTTGTCACATGAAACAATTTCTCTTAAGGTTTTGGTGACCACTAGTATGGATTAGATTTAATATTTTATTTTTATTTTTTTAAATAATTTTTAAATTTTTATTTTTTACATATGTGTCCTTATTCCCCCAAACCCCCCATGCCCCACATATGCCCCACCCCCTTGTTGTCTGTGTCCATTGATTAGGCTCATAAGCATGCACACAAGTCCCTTGGTTGATCTCTCCACCTTACCCCCACCCTCCCCTACCTTCCCTGAGCTATGACGTTCTGATCAACGTTTCTCAGTCTCTGGATCTGTTCTTGTTCATCAATCTATGCCATTAATTATATTCCACAAATGAGTGTGAGATCATATAATATTTATCTTTTTCTGCCTGGCTTATTTCACTTAGCATAATGCTCTCCATCATGTTGTTGCAAATGGTAGGAACTCCTTTTTTACCACAGCGTAGTATTCCATTGTGTAGATGTACCACAGTTTTTTAATCACCTTGAAAATGCAAACTTCATTCTATCAGACTCTAAATGAGACCTAGATTGTAAATCCTCTAATTCCGTTTTCAGTCCCATCTGCCCCTTAGCCTGAATTACCTGCCATGCTTCCCTTCAGGAGTAGCCACAGCTTTCCCAGGTTCCTGAGGCCATCATTGCTCATCTCTTAACACCACTGCTTGTCTCGGCCTCCCTTGGGGTGGAGACAAGTGTCCTATATAGTCTCCATTGTGGCTCTTGTTGAGCTTTAGAAAACCACATGAATTCAGATAACTTGATCCTGACTCTTCCCAGAGAAAGTATTCCTAGACTCAGTGACTCCATAAAGCCTCTTGAGAAAGGACTTGTGTGACCAGGAAACTAGTAGTGTTTCCTTATGAAGCTGGGCCCAGCTCACTTACAGACACTGTGTATTAGCTTTCTCTATTTTGCTTCCTTACTGTACTCTCCCTTTTACTTCTTTTGATTTGAAACCCCAATTAAGCATTGATGGATATGCTTTTTACAGGCTCTAGGAAATTTAGGGCATGCTGCACTGCTGGAAATACAGTGTTTCATTATTCATTGTTTTAATGAGAAACCACACTGGGTTCTTTCTCATGACTTCGGTGGTTATATGAGGTTTAGCACCTGCTCCTCACCTTGAGCCACTCTTCTTGCTCTTGAAGCTCTGCATATAAAGATTTTCTTTCACTTCTTTCACTATATTAAGATTCTTCAAAATTCAGAGGCTTCATATGTTTCTCCCCTTTAATGTACTGCTTCCTGCACATTTACAATTTATGTTGACCTGTCAGGTCTCAGATGAAGTATCACTTATTCAAGGTTTCCATCTTTCCACCAAGTCTAGCTAGTTTTCTTTGATAAGCTATTATCAATATACTAGAGGCCCAGTGCACAAAATTCATGCACTCAGGAGGGGGTCCCTCAGCCAAGCCTGCACCCTCTCACAGTCTGGGAGCCCTTGGGGGATATATGACTGACAGCTTAGGCCCACTCCCCAGGGGGGATGGGACTAAGCCGTCAGTTGTACATCCTTAGCACTGCCATGAAGGCAGGAGAGGCTCCTGTCACCACCGCTGCACTCGCAAGCTGTGAGCCCGACTTCTGGCTAAACGACACTCCCCCTGTGGGAGGGCACTGACCACCAGGGGGCAGTTCCTGCATCGAGCATTTGCCTCCTTGTGGTCAGTGCATGTAATAGCGACCATTCCACTGTTCTGTCGATTTGCATATTAGCCTTTTATTTTATAGGACTAGCGGCCCAGTGCACAAATTTGTACATGGGAGAGGGGTTTCCCTCAGCCTGGACTGCACTCTCTTGCAATTCGGGACATCCCTCTTGCAAACCAGGACTGCTGGCTCCTAACCGGTCACCTACCTGCCTGCCTGATCACTCCTAACCACTTTGTCTGCCTACCTGATTGCCCCTAACCACTTGCCTGCCTGCCTGATCACCCCTAACCACCTCTGCCTCATCCCCTGCCACTGTGGCTTCATCCGAAAGGACATCTGGAATGATGTCTGGAAGGTTGTTCTGCTGTCTGGTCTAATTAGCATATTACACTTTTAGTATTATAGATCATCTTACATATTCTTCACAAATCTCCACTCAATTCTAAATAAATAATCTGTGATGCAAGTACTTATCTGTTTAGTGTTTTTTTTTAAATATATTTTTATTGATTTCAGAGAGGAAGAGAGAGACATCAATAATGAGAGAAGTTTTTGATTGGCTGCCTCCTGCACTCTCCACACTGGGGATTGAGCCCACAACCTGGGCATGTGCCCTGACTGGGAATCAAATCGTGACCTCCTGGTTCATAAGTAGATGCTCAACCACTGAGCACCTAGGCCGGGCTGTTTAATGTTTGACACCCAGCTCATTCATCAAATTGTAAACTCTATGAGGGCAGAAATTGTGTCTTTTTCATTTTTTCAGTTGTATGTTCAGTGCTACACAGAGTCTGCCTTGAACTATGCATTTAATTAATATTTAATGACTACAAGAACAAGTAAGTGAGCAACTCAAAAGAGCTTAAAACATTTTTTGCCCATTTTAAAAGTGACATGGTTTGATCAGTTACTTAATAATAGTACTTGATAAACTACGAAATAAAAAAAAAAGTCGAGTTCTGGAAGAATTGTGGCATAGTTTGGAGAAAATGTCAGCTTAAAGTTCTACCAATGATTTGGTAATAGGGCACAAAAGGGTATTTCTCTAATTGTTTTACTATTTCTTAATTACAAAATAAACTTTTATTTTCCAAGTTCATTAGGCAAGAATACATTTATGTATCTCAACTGAACTCGTAAAAGAAACATGCATATTCATTTAAAAATTGTCCTTTTCTCTCATGCCAATTCCTACTCTTTTTTATTCAATCAATTGTTATGAAGAGTGAGTGTATAACATAAGAATTAGGAAATAATTTTTCAGGTTGGTGACAAATTTTGCTTGAATTAATTCAGTTGATTTTTGAGAAGAAATGAGAGAAGGCAAAATGAGCAAATTCAGTGACTAGAAATATGAGATATGGAATATCTTAGAAAAAAGTATGATTTTGTTTAGTTAAAAAAGATTTTGGCCTTTATTTTCAACTTTGGTTTTATTTCAATAGGCAAGCTTTAATTTTATCTCAGCCTCAGCATTTGAATGAGAATACAAACATTAGTTGGCAGAGCAAATGTTATAGATAGAAAACAAATAATTATCATAAAAGTATGTGATTCAATATAGAATAGAAAAATAGTATGGTACACAGAATACAAAGATGATCCACAATGACCTTTATCCTTTTATAAACTTACCTCTTGGATGTAGGCAGAAGTTGAAAATAAGCTGATATTACTACCATGATTATATGCCAAGGGGATTTTTCAGATGTAAACAAATCAATTGACTTTGAGGTAATAAAAAGGGGATAGAAATATTATCCTAGGTGGGCCTGACCCAATCTGAGGAAACTTTTAAAAGAAGATATTTTTATTGCTGTCTTTGCTTTATTTTTCCATCTGGTCTCGGAGGGAAAAAGCAAATAGGTGTATTGCAAACTACCTATATAGAGAGGCAGTCTTTAAGAGCCAAGAGAAGCCCCCAGAGAACAGTTAGCAAGAAAACAAAGATCTCAGTCATAAAACAATAAGGAACTGAATTTGGCTAACAGCTTAAATGAGCTTGAAGAAGACCATGGGACTCAGATAAAAACTGTGGCCCCAACTAACACCTTCACTGCAATCTTATGAGATGATGGGAGAACCCATCTAAGCTGCGTCTATACTCCTGACTCATGGAAACTGAGATAATAAATTCATTTTGTTTTACTTTTTTAAATTCCTAAGTTTGTAGTGTTACCCAGCAACAGAAAACTAATACAATGAGCATAGTCTATTTTATTTTTTTAATTTTTCCCCATAAACAAGCAAGAATTTAAGTATATCAAGCTGTTTAGCACATTGTGCTCTGGACATAAGAATCTCCATATCAGAAAATGTAGCAGGAAGTGACAAAACCCAGTTAAGAAAATGAGAAGTCCTGTAGAATTCTTGGATGCCATATATACATTTTCTTCTTATTTTCCACTTCATTCATGCAAATGTACTTTCTAAGAATCTATGATGAGTCTTATAATCAGCAGGACATTATTTTATACATGACCATTTCAAAGAGCAATCTGAAAATATTAATAAATTAAAAACACGTAGCCTTTAAATTACTCATTCTGCTTCTGAAAATGAAGCCTAATTAAATAAGTATGCAAAAATATAGACATAAGGTTATCCATTGCATTATTGCCTATAATAGGACAAAATCAGAAATAACCTAAATTCCTATTAAGTATAGATTGTGGAAATGAAATATGGTGTATTTAAGCTTTTAAAAAGTTTGCAGTCATTAAAAATAACATAGATAAATATATTACGATGTAGATAGGTACCAATATTCATTTTGAGTGAAAAATATTACTGAGAAATATATCCTGCATAATACCATAAGTAAAAATGCGTATTTTAAATATGTATAATCTTTATAGAACATGTCTGGAAGCTTACAAATAAAGCTGTTAAAAATGTTGAGTTAGGAAAAAACCTCAGTCTTTTCTCCTGTGTTTTTCCTTTACTCTCACATTATCACATACTCACAACACTTCAGACACCAGATGTGTAAGAGTTTTCTCCCACCGAATAATTCTCTGACATCAACTGGGTGCCCTGTAATTTAACTCAGTTGTGGCACTATCTACATCAGATTTCACAGGTTAAGGGCTCAGTCCTATGAGACTGCCCCCTTTTCAAATGCTAAACCCAGGTTACCCACAACTGTTGTCCAACTTGGCTACAAATTAGGTGTTCCAATAAGTTCCTCCTAGGGTTTGATTAATTTTTAGAGCAACTCACAGAGCTCAGGGAAACACTTATGTTTACCAGTCTTACAAAGAATATGATAAAGGATATAGATGCACATCCAGATGAAGAAACATAATAGGACAAGGTCTGAGAGAGTCCCTGGTTATAAGAGCTTCCCATGGAATCAGGGTATGTGAGTGTGTTCACCAACCTGGAAGTTCTCAGCATACTACACTATTGAGATTTTATGTGGGCTTCCTCAAATACCCACGGTCAGTTATTAACTTTATTTTTAGCCCCTATCCCCTATCCAGAGAAGTTGGGGCAGGGCTGAAAATTCCAAGCTTCTATTAATAGCCTGGCCTTTCTGATGACCAGCTCCCAGAGGAAGCCATCTAAAGTCCACTCACAGTCTCCTCATTGGAACAAAAGATACTTTTTTTTTCATTTTTTATTAAGGTATTATATGTGTACATATCTTACCATTGCTCCCACCCCACCCCACTCCCATACATGCCCTCACCCTCCAATGTTTTGCGTCCATTGGTTATGCTTATATGCATGCATACACGTCCTTCGGTTGATCTCTTATCTCCCCCACCTCTCCCTAACCTTCCTGCTGTAATTTAATAGTCTGTTTGATGCTTTACTGCCTCTGCATCTATCTTTTTGTTCATCAGTTTATAATGTTCTTTATTATCCACAAAGGAGTGAGATCATGTGGAATTTTTCTTTCATTGACAGGCTTATTTCACTTAGCATAATGTTCTCCAGTTCCATCCAGGTTGCTGCAAATGGTAAGAATTCCTTCTTTTTTATGGCAGCATAGTATTCTATTGTGTAGATGTACCATAGTTTTCTGATCCAGTCATCCACTGATGGGCACCTAGGCTGTTTCCAAATCTTAGCTATTGTACATTGTGCTGCTATGAACATAGGGGTGCATATATCCTTTCTGATTGGTGTTTCTAGTTTCTTAGGATATATTCCTAGGAGTGGGATTACTGGGTCAAATGGGAGTTCCATTTTTAGTTTTTTGAGGAAACTCCATACTATTCTCCACAGTGGCTGCACCAGTCTGCATTCCCACCAGCAGTGCAAAAGAGTTCCTTTTTTCTCTGCATCCTCGCCAATACTTGTTGTTTGTTGATTTGTTGATAATAGCCATTCTGACAGGTATAAGATGGTACCTCATTGTCATTTTGATTTGCATCTCTCGGATAATTAGTGACTTTGAGCATGTTTTTATGTGTCTCTTGGCTTTCCTTCTGTCTTTTTTCAAAAAGATTCTATTTAGGTCCGTTGCCCATTTTTTTTATTGGATCATTTATCTTCCTTTTATTGAGTTGTATAAGTTCCCTGTAAATGTTGGAGATTAAACCTTTATCAGTGATAACATTTGCAAATATGTTCTCCCATACAGTGGGCTTTCTTGTTGTTTTGTTGATGGTTTCTTTTGCTGTACAAAAGCTTTTTATTTTAATGTAGTCCCATTTGTTTATTTTCTCTTTCGCTTCCATTGCCCTAGGAGTGGTATCATTGAAGATATTGCTTTAGCATATCTCTGAGATTTCTCTGCCTATGGATTCCTCTAGTGTTTTTATGATTTCCCGTCTTATGTTTAAGTCTTGTAACCATTTTGAGTTTATTTTTGTGTATGGTGTTAAGTTGGTGATCTAGTTTCTTTTTTTTTTTTTTTTTTTGCATGTATCTGTCCAATTTTCCCAACACCATTTATTGAAGAGACTGTCTTGACTCCATTGTAGGTTCATGCCTCCTTTGTCAAATATTAATTGAGCATAGTGGTTTGGGTCGATATCTGAATTCTCTATTCTATTCCATTGGTCTATATGTCTGTTCTTATGCCAGGACCAGGCTGTTTTGAGAATAGTGGCTTTGCAATACAGCTTGAAATCTGGTATTGAGATCTCTCCTTTATTCTTCTTTCTCAGGATTGCTGTGGCTACTCGGGGTCTTTTTTATTCCAGGTGAATTTTTGGAGAGTTCTTTCTAGGTCTGTGAAATATGCCGTTGGTATTTTAATGGGGAGTGCATTGAATCTATAGATTGCTTTGGGTAGTATGGACATTTTAATGATGTTGATTCTACCAATCCATGAACATGGTATGTTCTTCCATCTGTTTATGTTTTCCTCTATCTCTTTTTTCAGAATCGTGTAGTTTTCCACGTATAGGTCTTTTACCTTTTTAGTTAAGTTTATTCCTAGGTATCTTAATTTTTTTGGTGAGATGGTAAATGGGATTGCTCTTTTAGTCTCTCTTTCTGTAAGTTCACTATTGGTATATAGAAATGCCATAGATTACTTGGCGTTAAATTTGTATCCTGCTACATTTCCTAATTCATTTATTAAGTCTAATAGTTTTTTGATGGAGTCTTTTGGTTTTTTTATGTACAATATCATGTCATCTGCAAATAAGGACAGCTTTACTTCTTCTTTTCCAATTTGGATGCCTTTTATTTCTTCTTGTTGTCTAATTGCAATGGCTAATACTTCCAGTTCTATGTCAAACAGGAGTGGCGAGAGTGACATCCCTGTCTTGTTCTTGTTCTTAGGGGAAATGGTTTTAGTTTTTGCCCATTGAGTGTGATGTTAGCTATGGGTTTATCATATATATAGCTTTTATTATGTTGAGGTATGATCCTTCTATTCCCACCTTGTTGATAGTTTTTATCAAGAAAGGGTGCTGGATTTTGTCAAATGCTTTTTCTGCATCAATTGATATGACTATGTGATTTTTATCTCCCAATTTGCTTATGTGATGTATCACATTTATTGATTTGTGGATATTGTACCATCCCTGCATTCCTGGGATAAATCCTGGCTACATAGAATGAGCTTGGAAGTGTTCCTTCCTCTTGAATTTTTTGGAATAGTCTGAGAAGAATTGGTTTTAGTTCTTCCTTGAATGTTTGGTAAAACTCCCCTGTGAAGCCATCTGGCCCTAGGCTTTTGTTTGCTGGAAGCTTTTTGATGACTGCTTCCATTTCTTCCATAGTTATTGGCCTATTAAGATGTTTATATTCTTCCTGATTGAGTTTATGGAGATTATATATTTTTAGGAATATGTCCATTTCCTCCATGTTGTCCAATTTGTTGGACTAAAGTTGTTCCTAGTATTTTTTAACAATCCTTTGTATTTCGGTGGGGTCTGTTGTTATTTCACCTCTTTCATTTCTGATTTAGTTTATTTGGGTCCTCTCTCTTTGCTTCTCGGTGAGCCTGGCTAGAGGTTCATCAATCTTGTTTATCCTTTCAAAGAACCAGCTCTTGGTTTTGTTGATATTTGTATTGTTTCTTTGGTCTCTATGTCATTTATCTCCGCTCTGATCTTTATTATTTCCTTACTTCTGCTTACACTGGGCTTTTCTTGTTGCTCTCTTTGTAAATCTTTGAGTTGTAGGGTTAGGTAATTCAATACCATTGTTTCTTGTTTTTTGCAGTAGGCTTGTAGAGCTCTGAACTTCCCTCTCAAGACTGTTTTCACTGTGTCCCATAGATTTTGGATTGCTGTGTTTTCATTGTCATTTGTTGCCATGATGTTTTTTATTTCTTCCTTGATCTCTCTGGTAACCCAGTCATTGTTTAATAGCATGCTGTTTAGTCTCCCTGTGTTTGATTTTTTTGGATTCTTTTTATTGTAGTTGATTTCCAGTTTTATGCTGCTGTGATCTGAGAAGATGTTTGATATAATTTCTATCTTCTTGAATTTGAAGAGACTTTGCCTATGTCCCAGCATATGGTGTATCTTTGAAAATGACTTGAGAAGAATGTATATTCTGTGGATTTGGGGTGAAATGTTCTGAAGATGTCAATTAATTCCATCTAGTCTAGTGAGTCATTTAGAATTGATGTTTCTTTGCTGATTTTTTGTTTAGAGGATTTGTCCAATGGTGATAGTGGGATATTAAAGTCTCCTACTATGATTGTATTACTGTTGACCTCTCGCTTGATATCCTCGAGGAATATTTTTATGTTTTTGGGTGCTCCTGTATTGGGTGTGTATATGTTTACCAGAGTTATTTCTTCTTGTTGGATTGCTCCCTTTAGTATTATAAAGTGGCCTTCCTTATCTCTTATTATGTCTTCCACTTTGAGATCTAATTTATCAGATATAAGTATTGCTACCCCAGCTTTTTTTCATTTTTATTCACCTGGAAGACCTTTTTTCATCTCTTCACCCTCAGTCTGTGTGTGTCTTTTTTTCTGAGGTGGGTTTCTTGTAGACAGCAGATATATGGGTCTTGTTTTCTTATCCAATCCATTACCCTATGTCTTTTGATTGGGGCATTTAATCCATTTACATTTAAAGTTATTATCGATAGGTACTTATTTGTTGCCATTTTTATTCTTTACACCTGTGTTCCTTCTTCGCTTCCTTTTTTTTCTTTTTCTTTTTCTTTTTTTTTTTACAGCAGACCCTTTAGCGTTTCTTGCATTGCTGGTTTGGTGGTCATAAATTATCTTAGTCCTTTTTTGTCTGTGAAACTCCTGATTTCACCTTCAGTTTTGATTGATAGCCTTGCTGGGTACAGTATTCTTGGATTCAGACCCTTCCTTTGCATGACTTTGTATATTTCATTCCATTCCCTTCTGGCCTGATGAGTTTCTGTTGAGAAATAAATTGCTAGTCTGATGGGGGTTCCTTTGTAGGTAACTTTCTGTCTCTCTCTGTCATTCTTACTTTGTCATTGGTGTTTGCCAATTTAATTATAATGTGCCTTGGTGTCGGTCTTTTGGGGTTCATTTTGCTTGGGACTCTGTGAGCTTCTTGGATTTGTGTGGGTTTTTTCTTCCCTATATCTGGAAAGTTTTCTGTCATTATTTCTTCAAACAGGTTTTCTATTCCTTGCTCAGTTTCCTCTCCTTCTGGAACCCCTATTATGCAGATGTTGTTTTGTTTCATGTTGTCCCAAAGTTCTCCTAGGCTCTCCTTCTGCTTTTTAATTTTTTTTTCTAGAAGCTGCTCTACTTGGGTATTTTTTCCCATCTTGTCTTCTAGCTCACTGATGCAGTCCTCTGCTTCTTCTAGTCTACTTTTGATGCTTTCTATTGAGTTCTTTACAGCAGCGATGTCATTTTTCATTTCTTCTTGGTTCTTCTTCATTTCCTCTTGGTTCTTACTCATATTGTCGAAATTGTCTTCCATTCTTTTCAGCCACCTTTTGACCATTTCTCTGAATTCTTTCTCTGACAGGTTGCTTGTCTCTATTTCATTTACTTCCTTTTCTGGTGATGCCTGCTTTTCTTTCACATGTGGTCTGTTTCTTTGTCTCCCCAGGGTCTTTCTTCTCCAGATGTCTCATTATGTAGCTCTCTCTCTCTCTCCTCATCCCAGGCGAAATCTGACCTTTCCGTGGTGGAGTATAGAGCTCCTCTGCATCTGCGTGTTTGCGCCAATTGGGGACTGGTGTTCTGGGGCTCACAGCTGTTCGGTGGTTGCCGCAGTTGTAGATTTTCAAGCTTCCTATAACATCCACTTTCCCCTTTAAGATGACAAGGTCTCTGCGTCTGAGCCCGTAGTTCTGGGAGGGGACCCAGCAGCAGTGGGGGCTGCCCCGTCAGGGGATCCCAGTCCAGCAGTTCCCCACCTTCTCCTGGAGTATAGCTGTCCCTTAACTCGCCAACAAATACTCCCTGTGCGACCCTCAGCTGTTCTTTCTTTCTTCTCTGGGACAAGGCTCGGGACCCATCTGTGTATTCTGCCGCCATTTTTCTTCCTTGGAACAAAAGATATTTCTATCACTCTGGAAAGTCTAAGGAATTTAGGAGTCCTGTGTCAGAAATTAAGGTCAGAGACCAAATGTTAGAACAAAAGATGGATCTAGTGCTCTCAATACTTTGCAGTTTACAAGAGTTTCAGGAGTGCAGTGTCTGAAACTTAGGGTAGAGACCAATATATGCATAATTTCTATTATCTCACAAACTTATTTCTATAAATGTGATTGATAGTGGGCAAGTAAGGTAATTTACTCTTTATTCATTATTCTTTAGAATTGTTTAATTTTCCTATCTTCAAGCGTACATTATTTTTATAATATCAAATAGATGCAAAGTTTTAGATGGTATATACCTACATGTAAATGAAGTCCAATATTTTATCTATAAATATCTTTTTAGATATGGAAAAATAGTTGTATTAAAAACAATTTAATATATAACTTAGTAAAAAATGGTCAGGTAAAAAATAACATTTTTCTCTTTAAAATTTCTAAAATATAGGCATGTATATATAACAAAATATATAAATATATAAAATATTAATTTTATGTAATAGCATGCTGTGAATCTTCACTTTATTGATATTTTGTTTTGTGTCTGCATCTGGAAACAAATTAAGAAAAAGTATATTTTCATTTTGGATTAAATAATTGACTTAAATTATTTATATACTAGAGGCCTAATGCACTAAATTTGTGCAAGAGTAGGCCTTCGCAGCCCTGGCTGCCTTGGCCCTCACAGCCCTGGCTTCGTCCAGAAGGTCGTCTAGAAAGTTCTCTGGATGATTGTTCCATTGTTTGGCCATTCAGTCAATTTTCATATTACACTTTTATTATTATAGACTTAAAACACTCTTCTCCTAAATTGATCTAACCTATTTCTTATGGAAAAAAATTCAGCTGCTGATCTATTTTAAAACTCTAACTATAGATGAATATTAAATTTACATCAATTAACACTTAAGCTATTAATTGAAATACACTTAAATTTACCTCAGTTATTTTTAGAAATTGAATAGATTTCACATAATTTCTATCCTAAATTTAATGTTACCAAAAATGAATAGCATCTTCAATTATTCCTTTGATATTAAGTTAATTATCTGCCAATTACATTTATTCATGTCATAATAATTAAAAGTTAATGTATTTTAATATTTTAATATGCTCTTTTTTTTTCAGTCCAATGCTGAAATGCACAATTGATTCTTTCCCTCTTTCTTTCATTTAGTGGGTCAAATAGTTAACTAGAGTGGAATCACTCTTAATTGCTATCTATCTGTAGTTAACCCACCCAAAATTTCTCAATACTCTCAGAATTTTGAATTAAAAGAGAACATCAATGACTAATCAAATACTGTTCAAGCAAAAAAGAAAGAATTATGTAATTAAGGGAACAAAATTTAAAAGAATTATATATAACTGCTCATGTAAAATAATTTTCATGGGGCTAACCTTCAAAATATTGAGTATTCCATTAGCAATTTAAAGTAAGTATAGCTCACATTAGTTCCAATAAATAAGCATTATTGGACTTTCAATATGTGTATTGTTATTATATTTACTATTTCAAAAATATTCATGCTCATGCAAGGTCAGTTTTTTCCTTCAAACGTTTTATGAAATTATGTAAAGGAAAATATTTTGTTAATGTTTAAGAATGTTGCCAAATGGTGGGGCTGACACCTCTCTTTGGAACTATACTTTGCATTATTTAACTACAAAAATGTGTAACATTCAAGAACTAAGAGAAGACCAATCAAAGGATTTATTCTACCTAACTTTTGGGTCTTCCACAACATTGTTTTGGCAACCTAGAATTCTTTAAAATGTGTGCAATCTTGTACCCCAAGACATTGTACTCACCTTCCCAAAGAGATAGGGGCTAAGAGTCTACAGCCAAGTCCTCAATGAATATTCAGTAAATGCTTCAAAGGACAGGGGCATTGACCTTTTTGATGACTATCGAATTGGAACATTCTCTTATACTAGTACTTCTACAGCCCACAAAGAATATGCATGAATGGCAATCAATTCACAACTTTCTTATCTCATTTAATTACCAATAATTAGTTGACTCTATTCTCTCATAGCATCATTAGAGGTGAGGTGAGAACAATTGTTGGAGAAATTTAGTTTTACACACAAATTTTGGAAAAGAAGTTTTTTTCTTCTCTTTACACAATAGGCATCATTTCTCCTCGTGAAAGACTTACAGTGTAGGATGACTATTAAGAAAAAAGTGTTTAATTTCCATGAATATATTTTTTGAAATAATATGTATTTTATAGTGAACATTAGGAGTTCTGAACACCATAAAGGAGAGCTGACCAACGATCCTCCCAAGCTGTTAGATATTAAGCAAATTTTCTTTATTGATAAAATGAAGAATAATAAAATAATTAGTGTTATCTGTAAGTGTTCCAAATATATTTTGGCAATTCACATGGCCAAAATTGGAATAAGACTGAAGCTTCAAAGAGGTGCAGCATTTGCTACCTGCTCTTAGAATGTGATGGTTGGGGTGGGAAACTTCTGGCTCGAAGGCCATATAAGGCCCGCAAAATCATTTGATCTGGCCCTGCCAAGGCATTAGGGATGAGTTAATTAAATGTTTGGCCAAATATAGCAGGCTAATTTTTAAGTTGATAATTTTGTATGGCCCAAAATAATGTTATAAATATCCAAATGGCCCTTTTCACATAAAAGGTTCCCACCCCTGAATCTGAGTTCCATTACCTGAGCCACCATTTATTATCTATGTGACTTTGGATAATGTATTTGATTTCTCTGTCAGTGTTTTTATCTGTGGTGTATAAAGGGCTACTGTGAAGATTCAATGAGTTAACATGTATATTTTACTTTATAAATAACTGATAGAAAAAAAAGGTGCAGAGTGCTTGCTATTACAATCAACCTGTTTAAAAGTCTAAAGAGATACATAAAATGATTAACCATGAATAACATTAGAATCTGTTAAGCACCGATCACATGATGTGGATATGTATTTATATGAGTTTCCAAAGGAATGAAATGGAGCATCTCATATTGTGAACTTACTGTGAATCAGGCACCATGGGCAAAATTTTACCCATAATATATTTATTTCATTTTCTTTTTTAGGGGGTTTAAAACAACATACATTTATTGTCTCAAAGTTCTGGAGCCTAGAAGTCCAAAATCAAGGTGTCAGCAGGGTCAGACTCCCTCCAAGTAACTTCTTGGAAAAATTTGATTCCATGTCTCTACTAGCTTCTGAGGCGGGGCGGGGGAGCGGGGCGGGGGACGGGGGAGGGGGAGGTTGCCAGCTTCTTTGACTTGTGGCCATATCACTCCAATCTCTACACCAATCTTCACATCACCTTCTCCTCTCATGATGAATTTAATTTTTATTACTGTATAACAAATTATCACAATATTAACTACTTAAAATACACTATTTATTAGTTTGAGTTTTTGTAGGTCAGAAGTCCTTATATATGACTTGGTTCTCTCTTCAAGATATCACAGGCTTAAATTATAATGTTGGCTGGGCTGAATTTTCATCAAGAGGCCCCGAGAAAATATTTACTCCCAAGTTTATTCATGTTGTTGGCCAAATTCAATTCCTTGCAACTGTAGGAGAGAATACCCCGTTTTCTTACTGGCTATCAGAGCCCCTCTCAGCTTCTACAAGACACTACATTCATTGCCACGAGCTTCAATCCATCTTCAAGGCAGCAATGCTACATAAAATCCTTCTTCAGTTTCAAACCTCTGACTTCCTCTTCTGCCACCAATTGGAGAAAATCTCTGCTTTAAAGAAAAACTCATGTGATCCAGTTAAGCTCACCCAGATAATCTATCTACTTTAAGGTCAACTAAATAGTAACCTTATTTAAATCTACAAAATTTCTTCACAACACCACCAAGATTAGTGTTTGAATAATTGGGAAAAGGTATGTCTGTACCAGAACTAGGAATTTTGGGGGTCATTTACTAATTCTGCCTAAAGAACATATAATTTCTAAATTGAATGTCATAACATCTATTTAAACAAAGAATTGTTATACCTTGTTACTATGTGGAAAAGAGTAAACAGAGAAGCTCACTAAAGTTGTTGAATATTTTACAAGTTTTTGTGCCCATGGTTTTCACTAGAGCTCTGTTTCAATACACTATTAACAAGTTAGTGGGGACTTTATGGAAGAGTAAGAATTAGGTGGGCCTATAAAACTGGCAATATTTTATTGTACAGAGAATGATGATGGCAGTTCAGGTGAGAAGAAAATTGAATAAACAAAAGCATAAGGACAATAAAAATCCTAGATTATTTTGGTAGGAGTAGACATCCAGCAGTAGAAAAGAATAGATGTATGGGAAAAAAATGGTAAGTACTAGTAGAAGCATGGGTTTGGACCAAAGGAAAATGGCCTTCAATTCTTGTTTAAGGAGTTTGACCTTTGTTTTAATTGGAAGGTGCTAATGATTTTGTTGATTATAATGAACAATGGAGCACAGTTTCTCCTTTAATTAATTACAGTTACCTTGAGCTGAGTTGGCAATCTCATGAAGGAGAGACCCAGAATAGGAACAAGATCTAGCATATCCATATCCTGAAGTGCTCACCTAACTTCAGGGACTGCAGAGGATTCTCTAACTCTACATCTGATGCAGTTATATCAGGACTAATTCTTTTGCATTTCATAATTACTTGGGTTTATTCCCTTTGGACTCTTAAAATATATAAGCAGTCATTCAATTGTTTAACATTTACTGTGCATCTCATATGACCCAAGCACTGATGAATTTTTTTATCAATGATCTTCAAGATTTATGAATGTGTATAGATATTGGCAAACACTGTTCCATTACATTTACAAGTACATCAACTAGCATTTGCTTTGTGATATCCATATTTATACTAAATATTATGGGAAAAACATGACCCAGGCTCTTGATTAAATTGTAAAAATACTATAAACATGCATGAAATAATTAGGAGCAGTATAATGTAGAGTGCATGAGGAGCTAAATATGGGGGGACGTCATATACTACTATGTAAATGCTGAGAAATCCAGTAAGATTCATTAGTGAGGGTCCCCACCAGAATTGGTACTTAAATTTAGATCTTAAAGATAGTGAGAGATAGCTCAATCATCAAGAACAAGTCAAAAATTCATGTAGGAAGTTGCAAATAATGGCACAAAACTAACATGTTACAGAGGATAATCTAATCTGTCTTAATATTCAATGTTTAATAAGCATTTTTCATAACCACAGTATCTAAAAAGATAGAGTGATAGGACAACCACAATCTCCCTGATTATATAAAAATTAATATACTCACCTGGATCTTTTTGATAGCATTAATTTGATACATGGCACATATTCTGCTTCTAGTATTCCACAAGAATTTCATTTAACAGCTGGATTAAATAAAAAAATTATCTATCTATACAAAAGCCTAAGTGACCGTCACAACCAAACGGATGACCAAATGGTGGCTGCATGGGGCAACCAGGCTGGCAGGTGGGGCAGTTGGGGACAACCAGGCCAGAGGGGTGGGGCAGATGGAGGCAATCAGGCCAGCAGGCAGAGGCAGTTAGGGGCGATCAGGCAGGCAGGCAGTCAGGTAAGCGATTAGGAGCCAGTGGTCCAGGATTGTGAGAGAATGTCTAATTGCCGGTTTAGGCCCGATCCCAGGGATCGGGCCTAAACCGGCAATTGGACATCCCCCAAGGGTTCCCGGATTAGAGAGGGTGCAGGCTGAATTTTGTGCACCAGGCCTCTAGTAAGAGCTATAAAATGAATGTAATAGCTACAGTGCTTTATTTTTATTTTACTTTTTTTTACTATTTTATTTTTATTTCACTAAAATACTTAAATATTTTTGTAAGCTTACTAGTAAGTCCAGACAACTAGTTATGTCCTATAAAGCCATATTTTCATGAAACAATTTATTTTTAGGAAAATAGTTGCAAAACTACTGGAGACATTGGTTTCTTTGTAAAAGTAACCACCATTGCCTGCTGGCTTGATTGCCCCTCACTGCCCCCCATGCTGGCCTTTTTGCCCCTAATTGCCTCTGCCTGCTGGTCCCTGCTAGTCAGTGGTTAGAGAAAAATAAAAACATTTTTTATTTGGAAAAAATAAGAAACCTCAATTAAAGTAAGAGAGCAAAATGGGGAATGGTTTATATATATCAGGAAACTATGGAGATGTATGAGCAGAGATCTGTGACACGAGTGAGCGAGTCATGAAGCTCTCTTGAGGAACAGGGAAGAGTATTTGCAAGTGCTGTGAGGTGGGGGCCACCTTGCTGAGATCAAGGACCAGAAAGAAAACCAGTGTTGGTGAAGAAGTTAGCAAGGAGATAAAAGATGAAATCTGTGAAACAGAGGAGTTCAGACCAGATCTTTGTCAGCCATAAGAGTAATGAATCTTTCTGACCCACAGGAATGACATATAATAACAAGATTTACTATCATTTCTCCAGATCTTTTCTGATTAATTAAAAGCTGTTCTCTCTTAAATATATGACTTTCATGCTCATATACTCAGATAAACATCTTAGGGAACAGAGATGCATTTATAAGGGCAGCTGGGGTGGCTACAAAAACAGAAACAAACAAACAAAAGCACTGTATCCTGAGTCTCCAAGCTGCTGTCTGAAAATATTTGATAAAACAAGTGGCACTCTTAGATAATATGTACTTAATAATCTATATTAAATTCAGACATTTAGGTGACAGTGTTAGTGGGGGATTTGGGGTATCCCTTTACCCACTGAGTGCTGGGGGTAGTGTCCTTACAATATCTTGAGAAGACTAATTTTCTGAGACTCACATGAGTGATTTTTATTTGTGTGTAATTACATGCCTACACTTCCAAAGTCCAATTTCTTTTAATCCAGTCCTGGAAGAGGTGTAGCTGAGGATTCAGTAGAGCTAAAAGCAAAGCCAATGTCCAGAGTTTCCGTTCCATGTTCTAGTTGGGTCCAGTTCATTATCAGGCTAGTTGCAGTCCACTTGTCCAGTGTATGTGGGGTCCACATGGCCAAGGACCATGTGGACAAATACAGGAAGCAGGAGGGAGAGAGCCCTGCAAGCCAGGAGTCAAGTGCAAAAGCCAAGGAGTGAATTCCTGTGCTTGCAGTGGCTACACCAATTCTGGCCAATGACCTCTGTTCTCAGGTGTGACTGACAGTAAGCACCTTTGCTAGTTCCCACACCATAATGGGCATGCTTCTATCGTCCCTTTGTCCAGTCCCTTCCCCAGAGATCTGTGGGGAATGGACCACTGGCTCCTTGGGAAGTATAAAGCTGCAGCTTCCTGGAAAAGCTGCCCAAATGACATGCCTATAATACTATTTGGCCTTCCTTTTGCTCCTTTCCTGTTATTAATAATTAGTTAATCACAATATTAAAAGGATGATGTTTCACTATTTTTAACCTGAAAAAAATCATTACACGCATATACACATTAACTCCTTTCCCTTCAGTCCTTTGGCAAAGTTTGCTATATATCTTTAAAGTGTTGTTACATATGTTACATAAATTTTGTTACATTTAAATTAGATAAGGTTAAAGTAAAAGATAGTAAAATGACATACACTTAATCTTTAATATGGTTTATGAGATATAGAAATTTGATTAAGGACCACAGGGCAGATAATCTAGAGATAACAATAAACCTCGAAAGAAATAATGCATAGTGTGTGGAGATGCTATAAGTCAGCCTTTCTTAATCTTGTAAAATTGGCCTCCGATAGGAAAGGAGTAAATGGCATAGAAAGAAATTCATAAAATTTATGTTTCATTTTGTATAATTATATTCTTGTTACATACACTTAAAATATTTTACCTGAAATAATACTAGTTTTCCTGGTGAAAGAATCAGAGTTGATTTTTAATTCTCCAAAATGTCATATTATCAGGTTTTAGGAGAGTAAAAACTCAAAGGAGCTAGTTTATGAGCCTAAACACATACAGAAGAAAATACTAAACTTCAGGAAAAAAAATATCACCTTACCCACTCCTATTATCCCTACAACTATATTTAAAAGGAAATGACCATTCTCACAGACCACCATAATGAGGGACTGAATACACTTCTTTGAATTATACTCCATGATGATAATGCCTGTGGTCTCCTTTATTGTTATGTTTATAGAGCTCCACTGTGTCAGCTTTTTTAGTGATTTTCCATTGTGCTGGCAGCTCCAAGCCACTCTCAGATATTACTAGAGGGAATAAAGGTAACTTTTGATACTTCAATTCTTTCCTTTGGAGTCACATTTGTCTCCATTCCAGACTATTAACCACCATTTCTTAGCACTAAGGCATATTTATCTAGTAAAAATGTATATATATTTCTTTTAGTTTTGATCTATTCCTGGGTTCCAGAGTCAAACTCTTTATTTTGTACCTGAGAATATCATCTAACACGATAAAATGTTGATATTGAATCTTGCGTTGTATATGTAGGGAATATGCAAGAAATCACTAAAAGAAGGATTTTCTACATTTTGCACTAAAAAGGTTTAAAATTAAACAAAAAACCCACACACATTTTATTTTGGAAATGTAGACTTAAAGATCATGAGTAAAGAGATCATCTAAATCACAAATCTGAAGCACTATCAGTATTTACTAGTAATATGTAAAGGACTGATTTTAACCAATGAAGTAGCACTATATAGCTTATACTAAAATAATTTCTCATTCTATTAAAGTTAGCTATAAACATTTATTGTTATCTAATATCAGCATCTGGAGCAAGCCTTAAGTGATTGAAAATTGATTATTCAAGATCAACACGTTGTTTAGTCAATAGTTTCCTTTATTAATGCCTCAATAGTCCCACGGAATTTAAGAATGCCATACTATTTAGCATTAAATGTTCTAAGATACTATCATTTATTTTCTTTGAAAATAAATGGTGAAGCATCAAATGTAAGCACATAATAATCACTCTGTGAGTATGACCAGTAGAAATCTATTTTTTAGTATACAACTAGGAACATTTATCTTATAGAGTAAGCAAAAATAGAAGGAGAATTACATGAGAAAATTAGATTGATTCCTATGTCACCACTATATTTCCTATAGTAACTTGGGTACCAGTCTATTCCAGGAAGGTTTTATTAGTCAACAGCAACAAATCAAAAATTCACTAGTTTAATGTCAATAGAAATTTTCCATGAATCAAAGCATGGTTACATGGCTTGCACCTTATTTTTAGGATGTCTGGTGGAGGCAAAGCTAAGGTTTCAATGCAAGTGGGGTTAAGAAGCGCTCCTTTTCCCAAGACATGTACAAATGAGTTGTAAACATGAGAATAAATTTCCCTAGCTGACAAAAGGATACAATAAATCCTGTAAGTGCCCCTTTCCTAGCTTCTGTGTGTTCCTACTTTTAACTTTGTACACTTGGGGAGCATTACCCTGCTGCTACTGGAACCATGTTGGCCACATACTCGGAAGTTCCTTGAGTTTCCATCACCCGAAGCAGCTCTTAGCTAATGATTGATTGCTATCAGAGCATGAAAACCCTCCTCCCTTGACCAGACAAAACTGAGGCACAGTGTATACCCTAGAGCTCCTCTGTGGAATATTAAGAGACTTTAACTGAAATCAGACCTTTGCTTGGCTTCTTCCCCTTTCTTCTCTTGATTCTCTCACATTCTTACAATTTTCTGTTTGGAACACTTACTTAAGAAATCTGTTGCATATAAGTCTTCACCTTGGGATTTGCTTCTGACATGTATCTATGTTTATTGTAGGGCAAAGGTAACTGGAAATGCAAGGAAAAGGGAGAGGACCATGGTATGGCACGGCACCTGCCCCTATCTACCCTCTTTGACTGATTTAGAATTCCGAAGTTGTTTTGCTTCTGGAAGAAGGTACTATTTTATCAACTACGTTTTGAGAGTCTGAATAATGTTCATGGTAATTTGAGACCAAGGAGACACCTTATGGGAGCAGAACTAGACATAGGGGCATTCTCTGAATCATTGTGGAAAGCTCAGTAATGTTTGGCTATTTCAAGAATTGTCAGCTTTAAAGCATAAGGAATGAATTCCCTCATTGGTATTTACAACAGAGGGTTTTTGCAGTAGAGACAATGGCGAGGCACCGTGAAAAGCAGTTAACATAGAAGAACATGTTCCTGAACATAAGAGATACAACTTATAGGAGACCCCATAGGGAACAGTCAGATCTTGATCTTAAGGGAAACCAGAGAAAGATTCTTAAACCATTGTAAAGGAGTCCTCATTTAGCTCTGATACACTCAGGTTATATACTCAAGAACTAGATATTTCTAAGAAAACTTATATTACACGAATGCCAAGAATAATATTGGGTGAAGAGGTGATAATACTAATAGCCAATATTACTCTCAGTTTCTCAAACCACATATTTTTTTTACTATCATAGCAAATCTCCTGGGTATAATGATCTCATACAAATTGTATGAGAGTAATATTGGCTATTAGTATTATCCATATTAGTAATATATATATGAGTAATAAATGTCTAAGTTTGCATAGCTCATCCATGGCAACATGTGTGTTTAATCTCATATATTTTAATTCCACATGATTTCTATATTTTAAAAACACTATATTATGAATACTTAAAGCTCTTCCAAGGAAAGTGAACAATGTATTGTATGTTTTATGTACCCTCATGTGGAACTACTCTAAATTGTATGCCTTTGACCATGCCATAAATAACAATAGTCAAGTGTTATTTTATATGAAGAATTTTAAAAATTGGCTGTTCCTCTAAAAGAATACAAACTGATGGAAATTCAGAAATATCATGCTTCTAATTAATATATTATCTTTAATTTATGTGCTGACTGAATTTATCCAGATTAGAATACAACTTAGTTGGTGATTTTAAATTTGGCCTGGATAATTTTGGGGTTTTGATTTCTTTCATAAGATTTAGTTTAAGTTGACTTTAAGAGATTCTCTTACAATGTAGTTGAATGACAAATAGGCTGATTAAACCTTCTAGTGCTCTTCAAGTTGGTTTATTTGTGCTATTGTACTTGCAGTGGTCTTCATGGCATAAGAATTTGTCCATAACACTTCAAAATTTGGACACAACAACTTCAAGGCATTAATACAACATTCTCAAAATTAAGATTAATCACATTCATCTTAATATGGGCTCTGCTTAAAGAAGTAATTCTAAAATTCTTTACTTTTGACATGCGTGATTTGATTGTTCATAGTGTTTTATTCTTACATCTATAAAGGAGCAATGAACATGTGCTGGAATATCCTTTCATGCATTGACAGAATTTTACATAAGCCACCACAATGGATGACCTATTTTACAAAATAGGAGAAAATGAAATATCTCTGTCCTTTATCAACACAGATATTTGGTCACCATTGTACATAGATGGTGATTTGTTTCTAATTTGCAGATAACAAGTAAAATGCATACATGCACACATACATACATAAATACTAGTACATTCAGCAGTGTCACATCTCAGTTATTTCTGTTACATAATTTTACTTCTGATAAAGAAAAGGATGAAAGAAATGCCAGGTGGTTTTGAGCATGTGTGTGTGTGTGTGTGTGTGTGTGTGTGTGTGTGTGTATAAAAAGTATTTCCCCATCATCCTATCTAATAAAAGAGTAACATGCAAATTGACCATCACTCCAACACACAAGATGACCGCCCCCATGTGGTCAAAGATGGCTGCCTCCATGTGGACACAAGATGGCCACCACAAGATGGCCTGCAGGGGAGGGCAGTTGTGGGCCATCAGCCAGCAGGGGAGGGCAGTTAGAGGTGACAAGGCCTGCAGGGGAGGACAGTTGCGGGCGGAACCCAGGCCGGCAGGGGAGAGCAGTTAGGGGCAATTGGGCCAGAAAGGAAGCAGTTTGGCATCAATCAGGCTGGCAGGGGAGTGGTTAGGGGTGATCAGGCTGGCAGGCAGAAGCGGTTAGGGGCATTCAGGCAGGCAGGCAGGCAGGTGAGCAGTTGGGAGCCAGCAGTCCTAGATTGTGAGTGGGATGTCTGACTGCCTGTTTAGGCCCGATCCCAGTCCCATATTGGAGATTGTGCAGGCTGGGCTGAGGGACACCAACCCCCCCCCCAGGCATGAATTTCATGCACCAGGCCTCTAGTTCTAATAATAAAAAAAAAAAAGTAAATCTAGTAGGAATATTAAGTTTAAATTAGCCTTTCTACTGCAACTCTCTTAGGACCTTGTTGGGCCAGGAAAGAGTGAATACTTTCAACTTTGATGATAACTATGTACTAAAGGGCTATGGCTTTAGATCTAAGAATAGGAAGAAGTCATAAGGCTTCAGGGCACTTGCCTAGAGGTTAATTAGCAGTATTAGTATTCATCTTCACAGCTATATTTTTGCTTGCTACCAATTGGCTGAGCAGATGGTAAGGACTAAAAATCTGGCACATCTTGAAAAATAATCAGATCTCATCAAGTCGATTAGTTCTGAAAACTACTTTAGAAATTCTTTGCTGACTTAAGGAGAAACAGTTTACCAATAATGTTTGTTCTGGGAAAAGATTTGTCCTGAAAATAATTCTTCTCCAGGTAATACCACCCCCCTACACACACACACACACACACACACACACACACAAACACACACATATATATGAAATAAATAGAAGGGAGGATTTTGTTTTTCTAACTGAACATTTTAATAAGCCTAGCCTAATTTCTAGCTAGAAGAAGGGGCCAGAAGCTTATTCTGCCCACTTGGGCTCACTTCAGTGAATTTAAATAACCTTTTCTCCCTTAAAAGGAGCATATATACACATGCACATGGAAGGAAAATATAAAAAGAGAGAGAAATCCCAAAGCAGTGGAGAAGAATAAAGGAGAAACATAAGGCATATTCTAGAAAGGAGCCAAAGAGTCCGTCTCCTGCCAGGAAATCTGAGATGATTAATTGCCAGCTCCACAGAAGGTGGAAAATCTTAAAACAAAATAAAAGAAAAAATGACCTGGAGAAAAATATCTAAATGTTAAACCATTTGCTTTTTCCAAAGATATTTGATAAACAATTAAGGAAATAAAAGAGTACAAAAGAGTCGAATTCTTCAGTTCCCCTTTGGGAGCAGGTAATAGATATGGACGTAAGATTACTAGAATCCTCTCCTAAGGATATCTATTTACTTGTGCATAAGGGTAAAAATCTACTGAAGAACATTTATGCAATATGAAAAATTTAAATATATAGAAAAATATGAAGACCAATGACATACCTTGGTCCTAAGTCAAATAATATTTTTATTGTTATTAGTTCTTTTAGAGAATAGGTATTTTAAGTTTATTTATATTATATATGTGTATATACATATACACACATATATATTCACACACATACACATACATATATTTATATACATATATAAATGTATACATTTTTAAAAAAACTACTACATGTTAGACAGCATTGTTGAAAATTGAAGGGGCGGGGAGTAGTGAACAAAAACCAGACTAATAACCTGGCTTCTGTAGTGTTTGCTTTCAATGGAAATAACAGATATTAAACTCTAATCTCAAAATAAAGTATAGTTTCTTATAAGGAGATGACCTCCTTGGGGGAAAAATAAGCAGTGATGAGGGAATAGGAGTGCTTTGGAAAGGTAGTTTATATAGAGTAGTCATACAGGCCTCATTGGAAGGTGTTTTTTTTTGAGCAAGGTTCCAGAGCAGGTAAAAGAGGGAATGGTATGGGGAAGAGGAAAGAATAGTTGAGAGGACAAGGCAGCCATGCTTGCCATCACTTGAGTTACAATAGAGAAACATTCACTATTGTGTAGAGGAAACTAGTGGAAATTAGAAGGAGATGAGTGAAAGAAATAAAGGAGACTAGAGTGGAGGGATAGGTTAACAGATATAAAATGAACATATATGGTTGACTTGGTGATAACAGAAAACTTTTACCACCTCTCAGTGTTGCATATTATTTACTGGAGGGCCTGCTCATAGTCACCTTTTTATTCTCCATCTCAGTACCAAAACAGAATAGGTGCTCAATGCATATCTATTACCAATGAACGATGGCTTATTTCCATTAGTCACAATTTTCATATAATTTCACTTGAACAAATATTTTCCCTATCTATAATAATAAAAGGGTAATATGCTAATTATACCAGATGTCATTCTGGAGGTCCTTCCGATGAAGCCAAGGCCAGAGGGAAGCCCGGGTCCCAGGTGCCAGAGGGAAGCCGGTGCTGACAGTCAGGCGAAGGAAGGCCTACTCTTGCATGAATTTCATGTATTGGGCCTCTATACTGTTTTAATAATATGTAAAAAATTTGCCTCTCACTTTAGTGGTTTTAAAAATAAATTTCAAGCCGACTCACTTGACCTGTAGAGTTTAAACTTGAGAATTTCTTCTTATACATTTCATTATTGGTCTTTTAAAAATATTTTTATTTTTATTGATTTCAGAAAGTAAGGGAGAGGGGGAGAGAGAGAGAAACATCAATGATGAGAGAGAATCATTGATTGGCTGCCTCCTGCACACCTCCCCACTAGGGACAGAGCCCCCAACCCGGATATGTTCCCTGACCTGGAATTGAACCGTGACCCTCCAGTTTATAGGTCAATGCTCAGCCTCTGAACTACACTGACTGGGCTCCTTATTGGGCTTTTGTTGACAAAGAATTAAAAGACTTTTTATTCTTGAACTTCATGTCAAATTTATTTAATTACAAGAAAGTGACTTTTAGTTCATCCCAATTCTAAGTATGCTTGGGAAACCAGGGAAACTGAGAGAGGAGGAGGCAGTAAAACTCGAACTCTCACAGAGTAGCACCTTGGTAAATCAAGGTGAAACAAATTAGAAATTGCACAGAGTTTATGAAAGTACCATGGGTTTGACTAATGGAAACAACCCATCATTCATGGCAGTAGATACACATCGAACACCTATTCTGGTTTGGTACTAAGGTGGAGAATAAAAAGATGACTATGAGCAGGTCCTTAGGCAAATAATACACAGCACTGAGCAGTGGGGAAAGTTTTCAGCTATTACCAAGTAAACCATATATGTTCATTTTATATCTGTTAATCTACCCTTCCCTTCTACTAGTTATTCAAGCCATCTCTGTGACCACGTATCTTTCTCCTTCAGTGAAGAGAAGTCAAAGGAATTGATAATTGTCTCATTTAATAAAGTTGCTACTTCTTTAATAACATTAGTGTTATTAGGGATATTTACATGAATTAAACCAAACTGAGACAGACCATTGAAATGTACCATTTGGATAGAAATAAGACCAAGTTAATCTGGTTCTGAAATTGACCCTTGCTGTTTGTGTATACCCTGAAATTTAGTTTATGATTTGAGGGTTTTTGTTTGTTTGTTTTGTTTAAATTAAAGAGATTAACTGTTGTATTTGTTGTTTTCCTTCTTCTTCTTCCTCCTCCTCCCCCCCACCTCCCCCTCCACCTCTTCTTCTTTTCTCCTTCCCCTCCTCCTCCTCTCCCCTCCTCCCCCTCCTTCTTCCCCCCTCCTTCCCCTCTTCCTCCTCCTCCTTCTCCTCTTCCTCCTCCTCCTCCTCCTCCTTCTTCTTCTTCTATGTTAATCCTCACCTGAGGATATTTTCCCATTGATTTTTAGGGAGAGTGGAAGAGAGAGGGAAGGCAGAGAGAAACATCAATGTAAGAAAAACACACTGATTGGTTGCCTACTGCAGTAGCCCCAACCAGGGTCTAGGATGCAGAGGAGCCTGCAACCAAGTTATGTGCCCTTGACTGGAATTAAACTAGGGACCCCTCGGTCCACAGGCAGATGTTCTTTCCACTGAGCCAAACCAGCTAGGGCACTACCACTGTTTTTCAAATGACCACTCTTTATGTTGATACATGTAAGGACACAGAGGGTAGTATGGATGAATACTACTGTGCTGGGATAACCCCAAGTTAGAGATAAATAAACAGAAACATCAAGATCATGCTGAGAGACTGGGAAGAAAGCTCAGACTTTCTGATTTTATGTTCAGTGTCTTTCCTATATAAAACAGCTCTAGTTACTCTTGTCAATGCAGGGCAGCTGAAGACCTAATTATGCCTTAAAGATCTCAGGTAGATGAGTATGTGCTTTTCTCTTATACATTGAAATGAACGTATCTCTCTGAAGTTTATAGCAAACTATTAATATCAAACACAATAATGTGTATATTTTACATGTGTTTTATTTGTTTTGTGGTTACCTTGATCCCAATATCCTCAATGCAAATCTATTTCAACTATTTAGGCTTTTCCACAAGTAAATGAATTGACTTCATTTGACAGGAAGAAAATAATTTCATGTAGAATGACTAAAACTCATATCAGACAGAAACGGAACAGAAGACTTATTGTTTAATTATGATAAGTTTTAAGATAATAATTTTCTATGATTAAGGACAAGGGATCTGGAAACTGTTCAGTTTAGGGATGCTTTGTATCATCTGCGTGTCGCCAGCTATGCTTTTAAACCTTCCTAATATCTTAGTGTACTGCTCTACAAAATGAAGACAAAAATAATAACTATCTCATAAGCTTTGGTGGGTTAAGTGTGCTAATGTATGCAAAGCACTTTAATCCATGCATGTACATAAAGAAGAACTCAGTGTAGTTAGATACTTTATTATGATCCTAGCTGAATAGCCCAGGGGAGTTACAGTTATTTTATTTAAATGAGACAGAGATGATCTTTCTCCATATAGTTTTTACTACCTGTCATATATCTTTTCATCAATAAATTTTTATTCTCAATAATAATTTTTTATTACAATAAAAAGCATCTATTAAAATGATGTAGTTTCATTTTTAAGATATTTTCCATGATTAAAAGAGAGATCACCACTATTTATTATTAAATATATACGCTTTATAAACCTAAAGCTAGTGAGTGTGGGGGTGAGTTGTTATGGCATTATTATAAGCCCTGCAAATGTGTGTAAAGATAAAGGATAGTTGCTGAGCTGCAAAAAGTAGTTGATGAGTTAAGTAGATTTTCATGGGGTAATGACAACAGGGATTAATACACTGTGACCTGTAATTCAAGGAAATGGAGGGGAATTAACAAAAGTGTTTACGAATGGTTCATAAAAGTCAAATATCATTTATCTTCTGTAGCCATTCCTTCTGTTCTCATTTTGTTCATTTCCCTTCATATATAGGCAACTCATCTTCCCCAGCTTTCATTTTCCTCTTAAATTTATTTCCCACCTTTAAATTTCATTCTCATTGTATTTTTATCTTGTCACCCTTCCTTCTATACTCTTTGCTACCCAGTAATACACTGAAGAATAACACAAACTGAGTATTACTTTTAAAATGCATTTGTTTTTTGTTCTTACTTTTAAAATTTGAATACAGTTCTATATATGTCCCATTACATATGCTTTCTTATATTTCTATTTGACTCTGTCATTTCAAAAGGGCCTGTGAACCTACGTCATGTATAACCTCCCAAAAAGTTAAAGTTTAAATTTTCACTTAAGATGAAGTTGATCTTTTTACTAGTTTTCTCAAAACTCTTACTCTCATTTCTAGATTAAAGAACTCCAGTGATGTTTGTTAGGCATTTGCTCTTCCCTCAAGAGCCTGGGATTTAACACATACAAAGTAAATGGTTATTTCCTGTCTCTTTACTGTTTTGTTTTTTTTAATCCTATTCCTAGGGAGTCAGTAAAACACATGGTCAAATTGATTTTCTGAGGCCCCCAAACCTGAGTCTTTATTTTTCAAAGGATCCTTTGATGCTATTGTGGTTTATGAATGCTAAATGTCATTCTTGATCTATGCCAGTATTAATGCCCAGTCAGACTATCATTAACTTTCACCTTTACTGCAAACTTTCATAGAAAGCCACATGGAGGTGATACATCAATTTGAAAATAGTTAATTAGCAGCCTTCTACTCCTTGCATTTCTTTCCAACAAGGTCATACACATTAACAATCATATTCCCATGGCACTAAGGCACCATAAACTTTAGTATAATTCTATACAAATATGTGCATTGGTCTTTATCTTAACCTGTTCACAATGAAAAATGTGTGTGATGTATCAAGTATTTAAAAAAATAACTGAATAGTAAGGCAGATGTTTTAGACTTGTGGGGAATATACCAAGAAGCACTTTTACTACTCCTACAACTAAGTTGGAGAAAAATTAATATTCCTATAACAATGATAAAATTAATATATATGTAATATATTTTCAAAACAGAGATAGGCATTCTATTCAACTTCTAAATAAAGGGATTTTAAACAATGATGTGTGTACTTGGGTGAGATGGTGGTCAATTTCTTAGGGAATCAGGGAAAATGCTCTTACACATTTAGCACATAGGACTGTATAAATTCTATGTAATTCACATACACAATAACTAGTAGTGTCCTATGTAGTCACATATATAATTGTTGTTATGAAAATGATGACAAAATTTATGGTGATACATGTATTCTCAAGTGTCTAATGAATTCACTTTTTTTGTTATCTGTCAGATATTTTATTCTAGTACTCTTTAATTGATTACAAAACCTTGTAAGTTTCTCAAATTTGGGCTAGTGTTTTATTGTGTTTATTGTCACAGAAGGGACAAACATGCTGTGAATTCATGATCACACCTATAGAGATAATTATAAGAAGGTAACAGCATGATGGGCACACATCTGATGGGCATAATTCAGCAATAATATGGAGGCTATTGGCTAAATTACTCTATGCCGAGACCTTATTATCTCAACAATAGTGCCTGGTGGAGCAGGTTGGATACAAAAGGAAACTAAAGTTTCCTTATCATCGATGTTCTTGGCATCTATTTAGAGGAAAAATATACAAGTGAGATTATTTGATGCTCAGTAATTTATAAATTATACAATCATCATTAAAGACAGAATTGGATTTCAGAAAAGTAGACTCTGGTTAGGGCCAGGGAGAAGGAAAGAATAATGTGATTGGTGAAACTTTGTAAGCAAGAGTAATGTATATTTAGGTTTGTTCTATATGAGGGGAAAAAGAGTGCTAAAAGCAATACGGAACTCAGAATGATTGTAGTATTTGAACAAAGAAAATGCTATTGGGATCTTTTCTTCTGCTACTTACCAGCTGTGTAACATGAGCAAGTTAGCGCACATCATTTGGTCTTAACTGCCTCATTTACAAATTAGAAGTAATAAATAATTTAAAAAATATTTTTAGGGTTATGTGAGATAACAAATGAACAAATACAATGCCTGAAATATTATAGACGATGCAAAAACATTTCGTAAAGTTCCATATTATGAAATAGACAACAAAACAGCTCAAAAGGGGAGATTATATTGTTTTTATAAATCAGAAAGATATAGTAAAGATATTGATTGTACTCTAATGAATATACAGCTTTAATATAACTTCCATCAAATTCTCAGATTTTTTGTAGGTATATATTATTCTAAAATTTATATGGAAAGGCAAAGAAACAAGAGTATCTCAAATAATTTTGAAAAAGAAGATTAAAGTGGGAGCAATAAATCTAATCCAGTGGTCGGCAAACTGCGGCTCGCGAACTGCGGTTTGCCGCTCTGTTGACTAATGAGTTTGCCGACCACTGGTCTAATCTATTACAAGACTTACTATATACTTTAAATCAAGGCTGTGGTATTGATAAAGAGAGAGACACACAGATCAATGAAAGAAAATAGATATTTCAGAAACAACCCTGCATAAATATGCCCGACCTTGATTTTTGACAAAGGTACAAAAGCATTGAATGGAGGAAAGATAGCATCCACAAGTGGTGCTACAGCAATTGAGCATCAACAGACAAAAAATGATCAGTAACCTGTTATACCTTATACAAAAAGTGAACTCAAACTGAATCACCAATTTCAATGTAAAAGGTATGAAAATTTTATGATTATTTTAGAAAAACATTGGAGAAAATCTTTAGGATTTTTACTGGGAATAGAGTTAGACTTTATATAAAGAGTATAATTCATAAAAAGAGACATCAATAAATTGGATTTTGTCAAAATTTGATGTTTATTCTCAAAAAGCAAAAACCTATAAAGAGGATATAAAGACATGCTATAAGCGAGGATGATATAGTTGCAAACCACAGATCTACTAAAGGACATGTTTCTAGAATGTACAAATAATTCTTAAAAAGCAATAGTACAAATAAATATAATAAGAAAATGGGTAGGGGATGAGCACAGACATTTCACAGGGTGAATATGAGTAGATATCTAGGGGGCAAATAACACATCAAAAGACATTATACATCACTAACCATTAAAATTAAAATCATGAAGAGATTACAGCACACCAATCAGAAAGACTAAAATAAAAACAGTAGTGACAGCACCAATTTGTGACCAAGGTATGAAGAAACTGGATCACTCATAAATTGCTGGTGGGAGGAATATAAAATGTTACAACCACTCAGAAAAAACTTTTCTGGTTTCCTAAAAAAAACTAAGCCACCAACAAATTAATTGTACTAATTAGCATTTATCCCAGAGGAATAAAATGTTATATTCACACAAAAGCCTAAGTATGAATGTTTATAGTTAGTTGATAATATGCCCAATCCAAAAATTATGTACATATTTGTTTATATTTTCTAGACGTGTTGTTATTTCTAGAGATGTTATTCATCACATGGCCAATTTTTTTTTTCATTTTTTTTTCTTTATTGATTAAGATGTTACATATGTGTCCTAATCCCCCTATGGCCCCCCACTCATGCTCTCACCCACCTGGTATCTGTGTCCATTGGTTAGGCTTATATGCATGCATACAATTCCTTTGGTTGATCATAAATCTATGGCATTTTTATACACCAATATTGGACTTACAGAAAGAGAGACTAAAAAAAAAATCTCATTTACCATCAAACCAAAAAAAAAATTAAGATACCTAGGAACAAACTTAACTAAGGGGGTAAAAGACCTGTATTCATAAAACTACAGGACACTGAAAAAAGAGATAGAGGAAGACATAAACACATGGAAGAACATACTGTGTTCATGGATTGCTATTTCACAGACCTAGAACAAACTCTCCAAAAATTTATCTGGAAAAAAAAAAAAGACCCAAAATAGCTGCAGCAATCCTAGAAAGAAAAACAAAGTATCAGGGATCTCAATACCGGATATCAAGCTGTATTACAAAGCCACTGTTCTCAAAACTGCCTGGTACTGGCACAAGAACAGACATATAGACCAATGGAATAGAATAGAGAACCCAGAAATCAACCCAAACCACTATGCTCAATTAATATTTGACAAAGAAGGCAAGAACATACAATGGAGCCAAGAAAGTCTCTTCAATAAATGGTGTTGGGAAAATTGGTCAGATACATGCAAAAAACCACCAACTTACACCATACACAAAAATAAACTCAAAATGGGTAAAGTACTTAAACATAAGAAGGGAAACCATAAAAATACTAGAGGAATCCATAGTCAGCAAAATCTCAGACATATGTTGAAGCAATATCTTCAGCGATACCACACCTAGGGCAATGGAAACTAAAGAGAAAATAAACAAATGGGGCTACATCAAAATGAAAAGCTTTTGTACAGCAAAAGAAACCATCAACAAAACAATAAGAAAGCCCAAATTCTTTTTAAAAATCTCATAGTACCCAAAATCAGCAGAATAAAGGAAATGATGAAAATTAAAGAAGAATTGAATAAAATAGAGGCAAAAAGACTATACAAAAAAAAAAAAAAACACAAAAAACTGAAGAGCTGGTTTTTGGAAAAGATTAGTAAAATTGACAAACCCCTGGCTGAACTAACTAAGGAAAGAAGAGAAAAGACTCATATAAACATAATCAGAATTGGAAGAGAAGAAGTTACCACAGATATCACAGAAATACCAGGGATCATGCTAGAATACTGTCAAGGACTATATGCCACCACATTCAATAACCTAAAATAAATGTATAAGTTCCTAGAAATATATAACCTTCATAAACTAAAACATGAAGAATTAGAAAATCTAAATAGATCAAGAAACAGTAAGAAAATTGAAACAACCCTTACCCCCCCCCCCCATAAAAAAAAAGAATCCTGGACTAGATAGCTTCACTATTGAATTCTACCGAACATTCAAAGATTTGAAAAAAATTAAAATTCATATTTATAATAGTGGGTAATTAGGATAAATTTATCGATTTTTATTCTAGCCATCAATAAATCAAATGTATGTACTTATCACAAAATGCTTTTTAATCACTGAAGAGGGATGTAAATTAGACAACAGGTGAATTCAGGCTTTTAGAAAATTAGTCTAAATCACCAAAGACACGCTTCATATAAAAATGAATTTGGTAGAATGTATGAAATCCATTCCCTTTTTATGAAAGGTGTTGCTGACTATATTAGACTAGAGGCCCGATGCACGAAAATTCGTGCAAGTGTACATCTTCCTTCCCCTGGCTATTGGCACTGGCTTCCCTCCACCCGCAGGCACCGGGGACCCAGGCCGGCTTCCCTCTGGCCCCAGCTAGATCAGGAAGGATGTCCTGAATGACATCAGGATGATGTCTGGTCTAATTAGCATATTACCCTTTTATTATCCCATCTATTAAAGAGGGAATATGCAAATTGACCATCCCACCATAACAAAAATGGCTGTGCCCCTGCCTGGTGGGGCTTGATGGGGGACCTCAGGCCATGCCCCCCTCCCCGGCTCCACCTGGCGGAGCTTGACAGGGGTGGGGCCAGCCAGATCTGGATGTAGCCCAATGGGGGTGGGGCCGGCCGGGTCTGGGTCTCACGCAATTTCAAGGAGCATGTGGGTAGGTGGAGACTTGACTCTGGTTCCCATGACGTGCCCCAGACTCTGACAGGAGGAAGATTTTCATATACATTTTACTAATTTTCTTTCATCTCTGACACTTCTATTATAGAGGAAGGGAAAATAGCAATATTAAAATATTTCCTCTAATTAATCCCCTTTTAATGTGCATGAATTTCGTGCACTGAGCCACTAGTTATAGATGAAAATGCTAAAGAAAGCTGCTATTGCCAAGTTTCATAAGCATAAGGGTACAAAATCATAAATCCTAGAAACAATATTATAGCTCACATTCTTAGATAGAATGTAAGTGGAAAATTATTACCAGGTTATTTTCAATTAAAGGCAACAAAATCAAATGTGTGTAAGGCTCTTCAATCAATCCTGGAATAAATGTCATTCTAAAGGTTGCAATATTTAATTATTTTAAGAAAAGAGGTAAAAATTTTTTTCAATTTAGTGAAAGGAATAATTTCAAAAATGGATTAAGAATGGATAAATAAAGTATTTTTGCTTTCTGCCTGCAGCTACTATTCCATACTTAAGATTCTAAAATATCTGAGGCACAATGAGAAACATTATTTGAAAATATAAAAAAAAAACATACACATTCAAATAAGATGTTGTATCATGTATTCACTTCCAAGAAAAAATAACTTTTCTTTTAAAAAAATATTTTTATTGATTTTACAAAGGAAGGGTGAAGAAGAGAGAGATAGTAACATCAATGATGAGAGAGAACCATTGATGGTCTGCCTCCTGCACACAACCCACTGGGGATGGAGCCCACAACCCAGACATGTGCCCTGACAAGGAATCTAACCATGACCTTCTGGTTCATAGGTTGACACTCAACTATGTTGCCTGGGCTGGTATTTCTTTTTTAATAGAGGTATTTCAGATGTAGTAATATTAATATAATCCATCAATATATTAACCACAAAGAGAAAAATATTGTAGCCAATCAGTTCTTAAACATCCCCTGAGGGTTCCTGTACTGCGAAAGTACATAGGCCGGGCTGAGGAATCAAGGAAGAAATTAAAGAAAGACATGATTCAATATTCTTTAAAACTTACCATGGTGGTTAAAACTAATTGTAGGTTAAAATTCAGCTCCAAGAATTCTTTCAAATGCAGAATATTTAAACTAAACATAATAGGATATTATTATATACCTAGTCTTAGATCTGATATTATTATTTATGGGAAAATTATAAAGAACAGATGGATTGAGAAAATGCCAATAAGAACTCACATTAATGAAGGGCTTTTTAAGGACATAAAATAAACATTAGCAATGTTATCATTATTACAGAGTGCTAATACTTAATAAATTTCCATATCTTAAAATAAATCTTAATAGAAGGTTAAGTAGGAATATATTTGTTTTTGATTGTTTAGCAGAAATTCTACTCAATACAGAATATGTAGGATATCTGCCAGTGTTAGCTTTCATATTTCTTCTTAAATCATATTTTAGAAAATAAGACCAGAATAAGTTGTCTTATTTGTTGCTCATTCCTCTCATTTGTGAAAAATTATAAAATATTTGCTGAATGAGCATGCTCAGCTTTGCACTAAAATACTACAGATTTTTAAAAAAATGAAACTTATTCCAAGTCCAAATTACTTTATGTATAGGATATATCAAGATAACAAATAAAAGAAAAAATAAACAGGAAAGCTAGCTTTGGAGATAAACCATTTCTCTGAATGGGATGGGCTAACAGAGAACAGACTGATGGTTGCCACAAGGGTGGGGGGTTATGAGATTCAGTGAAAAAGGTGAAGGGATTAAATAGTATAGACTGGTAGTTACAAAATAGTCATGGGGATATAAAGTACAGCATAGGGAATATCCTATGTAATAAAAGGCTGATATGCAAATCTACCGAACAGTTGAATGACTGGTCACTATGATGCACACTGACCACCAGGGGGAAAACTCTCAAGGCAGGAGCTGCCCCCTGGTGGTTAGTGTGCTCACACAGGGGGAGCACTGCTCAGCCAGAAGCCAGGCTCACAGCTGGAGAGCTCACAGCTGGCGAGCGCAGCAGCAGTGGTGGGGAGTGGGCTTAAACTGGCAGTTGCACATCCCCCGAGGGCTCCTGGGCTGCGAAAGGACACAGGCTGGGCTGAGGAATGCCCCTTCCCAAGTGCATGAATTTCGTGCACTGGGCCTCTAGTAGTCAATAATATTGTAATAACTATATATGGTGCCTGTTGGGTACTAAAAATATCAAAGGGAACATTTTGTAAAGTATATGATTGTTTAACCACTAAGCTATACATCTGAAATCAATACAAAATAATATTTAACATGAATGGAAATTAAGAAAATTAAGAAACAAAATCTAAAGGCCTGTACCACTTGGTAATGATTTATAATAAATTGGTTCCTACTAGGAGGAGGAGGAGGAGGAGGAGGGGGAGGAAGAGGGGGAGGAGGAGGAGGGAAAATCAAACATCTCCTTGATGAGGTCAGGTGCTATTTCTTATTAATATTTGTTTTCTAGGCATATCATATGAGAAATTTATTCAATATTTGTTTGTTAAATGAACCAATTAAAACTTCATCTGGATATAAACCTTTAAGTTCTCAATTTCTGAGAGGTAAAATTTTTACACAGTATTTGGAATTTTTCTAAAAAAAATCATTGTCTTTTCTCTCCAATTTATTTATTTATTTAATTATTCATTTATATTATTATAAACTTGTATATACTTATTTAATGCATTGTTTTTTAGTCAGTTAATCTGTTATTTATGGGGGGTTTTCAAATTTTCCAGTGTTAGCCATTGGGAATTCCTCCAAATTGATTGATTTGTCCATTTTTTCATTTTTTGAAGCAATCCTTTTCTTGCTTCAGATCACCTTTTTCCTTATCCTTTTTTCAACCCTGGAATCAGCTATTTCTCCAAAGAGCTCCTCATTCCTTATAATGAGACAAAAAACAAACAAACATAAACAATTTTACGTAAGCAAATTTTTGATCAAATACTTCTCAAAAGAATATTCAATATTCATGAAATGCAAATGAAAGCCACAATTGCTATAACTACATTTAAATATTATCAGAAATATAAAAGACCATAGTTTGGTTACAATGAGGAAATATCTATGTCTGGATAAATAGCTAGAAATTAAACACAAAAGAATGCATATTGTATGATTTCACTTATATGAATGGAAAATGGCATGTTAGTGTCTCATGAGGTTTCATGTACACTTTCCATACTATTTATAAATACCACCCATAGTTACGTATCCATGAGAATTGAGAAGAAATGTCCACACAAAGCCTTTTCCCCCAGCTTTACTGAAAGATAATTGACCTGCTACATTGTGTAAGTTTAAAGTCCACTTACTGTTGTAAAATGATTAACTCCATGACATGGACTCCATGGATAAACCTCTATCCTGTCACATGTATATGTATTCCTAAATATATATACTGATCATTTCCCAATTTATAGTAATTACCTAGCATAGGGCATTGTCATAGTAGGTACTCAATAAATATCTGTGCAAAAGAGAGTTTTGCTTAAGTTAAGAAAAATTGTATTTACTTGTAGATAACTGTATATGTGTGTGTGTGTGTGTGTATATATATATTTACTTATATATTTATATAATATATATAGTTTTACATATATTAACATATAAATTATATATAAAATTATATATAATTGTATATATGCATTAATATTCTTAATGGTTAATATGTAGTAATGTTAGAACCAAGTTTTTTTTCTAAATATAATAGCAATAGTAGATATTATGATCTGAATTCATTTTTCTAAAGTATTTTTTCTAAAATTTTGGCCCCAATGCCTGATATTTATATTATACTAGCAGGATTCATGTAATAGTTCCCAATTCTTTTGTGAATGCAGATGGGGGGAAAGTAACTAAGAAGGAAGGGAGGATGGTAAGAAGGAGACAGGAAAGAAAAGAAGGAGGATGAAATGAGGCAAGAAGGCAGAAGGAGAGACCTGAAGAAAGGATGCTAGTTAATTGGGGAGTGTTAAAATGTCAACATTTTTTAAATTAGGAAAACAGAAATTGCTCATCTAAATACAGGTGCTTGCCCAGCCAGTGTGTCTCTGTTGAGCTAAAACCTATGAACCAGGAGGTTGTGGTTTGATTCCGGGTCAGGGCACATTCCTGGGTTGTGGGCTTGATCCCCAGTGGGGGATGTGCAAGAAGCAGCCTACAGATGATTCTCTATCATCATTGATGTTTCTCTCCCTTCCTCTCTGAAATGAATAAAAATGTATTTTTAAATAAATAAATAAATAAATGTGCTCTAGTTTTAGGTAAACTTGCTCAACATTTTCCCAAAAAGAAAAATTGAAAGTAATATAAAATGTTAAAGAGAATGATTCTATTTTGGGGAAAGGCAAAGACAAAGAACTGCTATTTGTTGCCAGTGTTGAAATTCCTTGGCTATGTACCAATATTTTCTTTCATGGTGCTTGACAGGAGAAGTTACTCAAATGCATATAATTCTCCAAAGTTCATGTGAAATGCCTGAAAATAGCACCCATCTTATACAAATGAACTTTTTTTTATATCTGTGCTATATAATCAAAGCCAACCTTATGGAAGCTATAATCACATATTCTTTGCAGCTGATGTGACTTCCTCTTAAAGGTTGTTGGCATCACACTCATTTGGAATAGTGACAAACTCAGATTGTGAAACACAGGTTTTCTCCTGGGCGTTCCCTTTAGTTCTCCATCATTTGCCTTCTGTTCTCTCTTGTAAATAAATCAGAAAATACTTCCAAATAGTTTTGGTTGTTGTTTGCATATATGTAAGAGTTCTTGCCTGCACTGTCTGGAGACAACTGTAAAATCAGATTTTTTAAGAATGCCACTTATTTGCCTTGGAATAAAAACATTTTTTGAAATAATTTTTACAATAATAATGTTATGGGCCTTTTGCAAATGTTAGCCATAATACATTAGCTTTTGCAGGGCTGAATATTAACTGTGTTGAAGCACTATTACATTTCCCTCACTAATAATTTGAGAATTCACTGAAAATTCTATTAACATATTAACTAGTGCTTAGTTGATAATACTTTAATTTATTCAATATTAACAAAAATACTGGATTCCACTAAAATTATTTCGTTCAAGGAATTGATTTCTGATTATTAAAGTGTCATTGGGAGCCCTAGCCAGTTTGCCTTAGTGGATAAAATGTCATTGGGAATAGACATCTTTCTAAAGTATATGTCAATTATAATTTCCTATTGAAAATGTTTTAATATTCTTCAATACTGATTTATACCTAATTTACTAGAAATGGTTTTTTATTCAGTATTCCAGCTAGTCCTAGTCAGCCAGTTATTTTTCATGTAATAATATAGATAGATAAAGAAGGTAAAACTACCCCAATGTTTGCACAAATGTGCTTTGTAGACTACCAGTGTTAAAAGTAACTAATATGCCTATGTAAAATGGTGCTACTTCTGCCTGTTTCTATTTTTATTCAGTAATCTGGGTTATAAATTAGGAATTTATATGTTTAAAAAATGACTGTGATGTTATGCACTTAAATTAGAAAATCATGTAATTATATTTTATTAGGTTGTATTTAATGGAAATTAATGAGGAATGTATTCTCAACATCTCAGAATAAGTATATGTAATTCTATTTTAAAAATGGGTAAATAGGTGATGTTCTAATTTCCTTAAGAAAATCTCCTTTGGAGATTATGGCACATGAGTCATTTAAATAGAAAATAGTTACTGTTAGTCCAAATAAGTCTTTTTTAGTCATCAAAGATGGAATTGCTACATATAAAATGTTTGATAGTAGTTAATTGAACTGTATGCCTAATGGATATAAAATAGTATTTATTTACAATGTATTGCTTATTATTGTCTCGATTTAAGACTCAAATTCCTCCAGTAAATTATAGTTCACAAGGTGGAAAAGTATGAGATAACTACAACCAATATTTTCCCTTAACGTAGAGATTATAAGGCAACACATTTCACATGTAATATTATAAAATTTAAATCACATCCTTTTTCATATAATTTAATGTCTACATGTACTTATATTTTGTTTCTTCAGTATATATCCAATTACTCTTTTCTGTTGTAGAGACTCAGTATTTTTAATGGGTTGCAAAGCACGGTGGAATAAGTCTCTTTCATCTATGTGGTTATCCAAGTCTGAGGTACCTAAAAAAGTCACATTGCTAGACAGCACTGGAGCCAGGACCAGAACTCCATAGCTTTTGTCTGCAGCACAGTAGATGTGCCCACTTACTATCTAAGAGTACTAGTCTTTTAGAGGTCCTTCAGAGGCTTGTACAAGCCAAACTGATAATTCTTTATTATTATTATTAAATGTTTCTTATTATAAAAGTTATATGTATGAAAATGCAAATACACTTTGTTCACATAAAGAGATTAATAGACAATTTTTCTCATTTAATAAGATGTTGTAAAGTTCTTTCCGTATTAGCATATATAGATATGCCCAGTTATTTATGGACTACCTAGCAACATTCCACATGAGTATACAATGACTAATTTATCACAGTTGATTATACCCTGCTTCTTGAAACACTCTATTCTGGGCTTTCATGACTCTTCCTAATCTGCCTTCCTGTCTGCAATTCTGCTACTTAATATTGAAACACCCCTGGCACAAGCCCTTGCTTTCTCTCTGTTTTATCTATAGCCTCTACCTAGATGATGGCCAGGAATCCAATGCCTTTAAGTATTGTCTATATTCCAGTGACTGCCAACATTCTAGAGGGAACCATACATTAGATTAATAGAAATCTCCAAATTTTTTCAGACAAAACAGAATTATTTCTTCTGCAAACCCCCAACCCATAGTATAATATACTATTCTATATAGTAGTTCCCCTGCTTCCTCATAGTAGTATATCATACGATATTGTGTCTTTTTCCTCAAATCAAACTTAAGGCTCCAAATTTAATTCTCATCGTTTCCTCACTTTCCATATGTAATTCATCTGCACATGCCATTAGCTGTTCCTCAAAAATATATTCCAAATCTCTATTTTTCGATTTTTTTTTTTTTTTTTACAATTCAAGCCAGTCACCTCTTACCCATTCTAAAGCTATGACTTGTTTCCTTGTTTCTTCCTCTCTAGTCACAACCAATTTATACATTGCTCCTAAAAAGATATTGCAAAATGTAAACCAGATTAAAGATTTCCCCAGTTTCTCAATTCCAATGTCTTTCCATAGTACCTTGGATAAAAATCCAAACTCTTCTATTGAAGTCACCCCTGACCTTATCAGCCCCAGCTCATAAAATGTTCCCAATACTGTGAACTGGCTCCAACTGTAATCCATCCCTTCTTCTATAGATGGGAGAGTTAGAAACTACCTTTCGTTCCAGCTTTGTTTCTAGATGAATATCCGGATTGCTAATTAGATGTTCTTGTGTAAGCATTTGGGAGATAGAAATGAAACTTGGGCATCTTCCTGTCCAGTTGGCCTTTTTCCTTCTGCAAAGTAAATTTGTGAACCCAAGGATTCTCACAATAATGTTCAATATTCATTCTCCAATTCCTGGATGTGGAGCGGCGGGTGTAGCGGAGGCAGCAGCCAGATGTCTCTTTCCAGTGTCTGGTACCAACTTTGTGACTATAGAATGTGACTTACTGCAAAAGACTTTAGCAGCATGTGCTGGAACTCAACAAACCCAGTGGTAGTCTCAAACCTCATAGGACCTCATAGGCTGTTATCTACTATGCTGGTAGCCATTCCTGAAAATCCAGCTGCCTCCTCCAAAAATGATAAAACCTTGAATTCCTCTTAAAAATGTGGTTCTGTTTAAAAGATTTAGTGTGTTGCTTTTACCAGTACAGAAAACATATACCAAACTAATCTTCATTAACGGTGTCTTTGAACTGTCTTCTGTTTTGAATGCACTACCCTCAAACTTTGCAGAGTAGCCTTCAAAGTACCTTTGGCTTTCAGCTGAATCATCATCTACTCAGAATGGTTTCTCTCAAACATGCATTCAAAACAATCCCCTCAATATGTAGCTTTCACATCACTCTTTTATTTTCTTTGTAACATTTATTCATATAAAAGATGATTTTGTTAATTTTCATTTGTTTCATTCTTTCTGTCTCTCTGTCTCGCTCTTGATCTCGCTCTCACTCTCACTCTGTCTCCTTGTATGCCTTTAGAATGTAAATTTCATAGAAGCAGAGACTTTTTCAGTACTCTTTGCTATTAGGTTCGTAGCCATAGGAAAGGATATATAATATAATGAATAAACATTTTTACTGAGTGAATGAATGAATGAATAAAACCTGTCATCTCTTGATGAACAGTCAGATATTTCTAGTTTATCTGGAAATATAAAGTATTTATGATTGAACAACTTTGTGAATAATATTCTAGAAGTAGGATTTTGGGGTAAAAGCACATGAATTTTATTTTATTTTTATTTTTTTATTTTTTTATTTTTTGAAGTATTAAAAATAGTACATATGTCTCCTTCCCCCCCCATTGACCTCCCCCCAGCCTCCCCTACCCCAGTACATGCCTTCACCTGCCCCCCTCAACCCAGTGTCTTGGTTATGCTTATATGCATGTGCACAAGTCCTTCAGTTGATCTCTTACAGCCCCCCTCACCCAACCTCCCCTGCATTCCCACTGTAGTTTAACAGTCTGTTCAATGCTTCTTTGCCTCTGTATCTATTTTTCCCCCATTTCTTTCCTTTTAAAAATCTTGCCTCTGCTGACTAGAAATAAACATATAATATAAAAAATGTTTGAGTCCCAATTTCAATGTCCAACAGTTCTGAGTCCCTGTTTCAATGTCAAACAGTTCCTTATGTGTACATGTCAGCAATGATATCTGGATGGTGGGCACATGGTGGCAATGCAGGTCCAACCCTCTCAGGTTTGGTCCTAGGCAACCTGCAGCAACGCACAGCTGCTGACTGCTAGCACGGCAAGGCGTCGTCAGTGTCTTCCATCTCCGGACTGTTTCTCCTCTTGTCTTCGGTGGTTGGAGCAGTCCTGTCAATTCCTCTCTGTTGCAGGAATTCACATGGTCTTGGAGTTGTTTTCTGAAAATATATAAACATATTCTCGACCAAAAGTTAATAAAGGAATCTTTTCTATATAATTGATTTGAGGCATGTGCCCTGACTAGAATCAAACTGGCGGCCTCTTGGCTCCTGGGTTGATGCTCAACTGCTGAGCTACACTGGACATCCTCAGGAGAATCCTCAAATCATTCATAAGGACCAAGTAGTAGGTAGATATCTATGTTCTAGGAACCAGAATGGAGAAAAGCATCGTAAGGAAGGACAGAGGTTGCATATCAGTCCTCTTCTCTTAAGGAATGATCTACAAGCTGTTGCAGGATATTTCTGCTTTCGAGGGCATTAGGCAGAATTAATTATGTATTCACATTGAATAATGCTAGGAATTGCCCACCTTGGCGGCCATTTTACTTGCTATTAATAGAGGGGGGGAGGAGCTAACCTTTTTTGGACTAAATTAACTATTTTTCATTTTTTTTTCTATCTACCCTGCTTTTCTATATTTTCTGATACCCCCTTCAAGGGCCCAGGAGATAATAGAGAAGCATATATTTTTATGATTGCATGTAGGCATATTCATCAAATTTAAGAGTAGTCAACTAACACAAGTGAAAGAATCAGAATTCAAAATAATAATGAAAAACTTTCATTTTAAATTTATTTTCTGAATACAAATAGTATAACACCTAATAATTAAAACAAGTTAATAAACTTTTAGAAAAAAAAGCATTGTAGGTGTTATGGATCAATTCAATATAGTAACAAGTTGAAATTACAATTTTCATGTGATTGCTTAATTTATATTTTATTGATTGCATTTTGATATAGCTATAATTTATGTGCACTATTACATTCATTTCAAAAATTAAGATGAAAGATAGAAGCTAGTTATTTTTTTCAAGTTTACACATAAATTTGAAAGTGATTTTGAATTAAAATTATTAATTACTTTTCTCAGCTTCTGTTACTACACGTATATAATACATTTCACTTTAAATCTTTGAATGTTTGCTCTTTAACTAGCTTATCTGTTATATTACTTTCTGTAATAAATTTTGTTTGTTTATAAATTCTATTTTGGTAAAATTTTCTCTCAACAGTTTGTCAGTGCTAATAATAAGGACTGCACAGTTTATTATAATTCATTTTCAATTTTTTTACTTGATGCAAATGTTTACAAATATTTTCATTTTGCTTCCTACAACTTTGCTAAATACTCATGTGTAGCATCCTGATTAGAATATATTATTTCAGAAACTGATACTTCCACTCTAAAAATAATCACTGCTATTCTCATATCTTGCTTGTTCAATTTATAAATCAGGTGTTTGATCGTATAAAATCATATTCTCCAAAACTTGTGATTCTACAAAACTTAGTGAAAGACAAGGAAATGTTATCCCTAGGATAGGTGTTGTTTCCGTTTGATTAGTTGGTTAATGATTCATTTAGTATTAAGATGAAGATCTAGCTCAGGGCTACCACGTTGAAAGCAGGAGAAATCTATTTGTATTTATCTTAATTTCCCAGATCTGTGTTAAACATCTCTTAGGGGTAAAATGATAAGACTAGCTCATGGGCTGTCAGGGAAACAAACAGGTTCTTCCCAGGGATCTGTTGACATCAGTCCTTTATCAGAGTCTGGGGCCTCTTTATTAATGGGGATATCTGAAGAAAATTACCAGGAGGTATGGTTCCCTGACTGTAACTTTCTTATCATTACTTTGTAGGTTTTCTGAGGATTTTATATTGATTCTCACTATCTTTTCATATATGTTATTTTAGTATACCTTAGTTATGAGGAGTTGTCACTTACATGATAGCAATGAATAAACTAACAGATTCAGATTTGCATATTCCAGTGTCTAAGAATACACAATTCAAAAATTGTAATATTTCTGCACAGTTCTATGAAATGACAATTGAAGCTGTATCGAGCACTGATAAAATCCTTTAAATGGCCACTTCCTTTTTTCTCCTTAAAGGAGAAAATATACCATTTCTTAACTAAGAAATTAATTAAAATATGTTTTGTGCCCTAGCCAAAACTCTATCAGTGGATAGAGTGTCAGCCTGCAGACTGAAGGGTCCCGGGTTTGACTCTGGTCAAGGGCACATGCTCAGGTTGCAGGCTCGATCCCCAGTAGGGGGCGTGCAGGAGACAACTGATCAATGATTCTCTTATCATTGATGTTTCTACCTCTCTCTTCCTCTCCCTTCCTCTCTAAAATCAATAAATATATATTTTAAAACATTTTGTTTTAGAGATATGGTAGTCAAAATTTGATAAGAAAATAAATGAGAGCCCTAACCAGTTTGACTCAGTGGATAGAGCATTGGCCTGCAGACTGAAGGATCCCAGGTTCGATTCCAGTCAAGGGCATGTATCTTGGTTGCAGGCACACCGGAGCAGCTGTTCGATGTTTCTCTCTCATCAATGTCTCTAACTCTATATCCCTCCTCTCCCTTCCTCTCTGTAAAAAATCAATAAAATATTTTTTAATTAAAAAAAGAAGGAAATAAATGAGAACTGATTATCCTATATAATAAAAGGCTAATATGTAAATAGACCAAATGGCAGAACAACCGAACAACTGGTCTCTGTGATGTCTGTGGACCACCAAGGGACGTGTGTGAAACATGGCGGGATGGTGGAGCAAGTAAGCGGGTGTGCCAGACCAAGATGGGGCACCAGTCGCTGTCATCAGGGCAAGCCTCTGGTGGTTACTGAAAATTCTTTGCTCCTGCGCACCGTGGTCCTGCCCAGTGCTCACAGCTGCTGCTGGCCCTACTTGCACCTGCTGCCAGCACTGGAGCTGCTGCTCGCTTGTGCTTGGCACCTACAGTGATTGCGAGCAGTGGCTGCCAAGCCCTGATTACCCCTCAGGGCTTCTCCACCTCCACCTGTTCCTGAGGAGCTATCAGGGGCAGCAGCTGCCTCTCACACCCACTGCCGGCTATGGCCCCACTTGCACCCACTGCTGGTGCCAGTCCTACTCACACCCGCAGCCATCGCCGGAGCCACCACTTGCATCCACTGCTGGCGCCTGGCACCAGACCCAATTGCTTGGTGCCATCAGTGGGTGTGAGCAGTGGCTCCTGGCCCCAATCAACCCTGAGGGCTTCTCCACCTTCCCCCTGCTCCTGAGGGGCAATCAGGGCAGCAGCTGCTGCTAGCACCCACTAGGGCGCCAGCCCCAATCACCGTCAGCGGGTGCGAGCAGGGCTGGCACTGTCAGCACATGGGAGTGGTGGTGGCAGGAGTGGGGCTGCAGCAGATAGGGGACCTGGGGCCATGGTGGGAGGGGCTGGGCAGGGGTACGGAGGAAGGGCTGAGACCCTCCCCTGTGCCCACTGCAGCCTTGTGGTCCACAGTTCCTTTCAAGGTGCATGAATTTGTGCACTGGGCCCCAGTAATTACATAAAATATAAAAAAATTGAAATGCTGAATTGAAAAATGGTGGAAATGTAAAATCATTTTTAATAGGTATTATTCTTTACTTTGTTTTTTATCTCATCCCTGGTATGTTCCTGAGCAAGTCATTCTAGCCAGATAATATGTTAGATCTAGTTTCCTAGGATAGTTATAACTCATTCTATATGTAAAGCCTTCACAAGTATAAAGTCAAATTTTTAACACTGCATAAATTTTGATTAAGTCATAAACACCAGGATGCATTGAAGTATACAGTATAACTTGCTACAAATTTGTCATGAGATCAACAAGTAACCAGGAAATGTTCCCATGAATATATCAGGAAACACAGGGCAGTCAGCTGTATTTTATTAAAAGATAATATAGCATATGTACTACTATTTGTAATACTTCAAACAATAAAAAATAATAATAATAAAGAACAACAACAAAAAAAGATAATATAGCACTGAAAAATGACCAGCTGAAAATTCAGCTTGGTTTTGAAGTTGTTTGCATTGTAATTCCCTTTAGTTTGGCACAGAAAATTCCATGATTCAAATTTGTTTCTCAGATATCTAAAGGTCAGAAGCTACCATTCTATAAACATAAAATCTATTTGGGAAAACAGGAAACATTTATGAAACACTGAGAGGCAATTAAGTATTAAAGTGTAAGATGCTGATTCCAGTTAGAGATCTAGGAAAAAGGGCACATCAATGCTGGTTGCTCTTGTTTTGTTTGTTCTCCAGAATACCTCAGTGCAGTGATATATAATACATATTTTAGGGATTGACTGATATAAAAATAATTTGATCTGTAACAAGAAATGAAAAAGGCATTTTTATAAAAAATAATTTGTGCAAAGACTTGATTTTATACCTAAGAGTCACACTGGAGGGTAGTGGCTATACATATAACTTCAAATGAACAAAAGTGAAACACAATATTAGAAGCCAGAGATGGAAAGTAGGAAAAATATATGAACAGTTTTTAAAAGTAATTAGCCCTTAAATATATGAAAAATATTAAAAATCAATAACAATTATGCATTATGTTCAAAAGCTAACAAACTAAAACCACTGATAGATTATTTTTCTCCCATGAGATTGTTGAAACCAGAAGTTATTAAAAAAAAAACACTAACAATTTACATTTTTCTCCAGCATTCAGTATTTTTAGGAAATCTTTATTTTTGTCCATTGATAGGGATCAAATGGTATCTTATTTGACTTTGTATTAGAATTTCCTTGGTTATGTTTGAGGGTAAGTATTCTTATGTTTATTAGCCATATTTTTTTCTCCTTAGTGAAATGGCTATGTGTTCTGTCCATTTTTATTGTCTTTTCTCTATTAACTTATAAGCATTTATTATCTATTAGGACATGAAAACTTTGTAGGTGATGTATGTTGAAAAGATCTTCTCCCACTTTAAACAGAATGACCAAAAATAAAAATAAAAAACTTAATGTAGATTTTCTTGTACGTTATTATCTTTTCTTCCCTTGTTGTTTTGAAGATTCTTTCTTTGTCTTTGATCTTTGGCAGTCAGTATTATGTTTCGTGGGAGGATTTCTTTAAGTTTATTTTGTTTTCCTATGAGCATCATAATCTTGGATATCTAAATATCTCCCCAAATTTGGGAAGTTCTCATTCATTATTTCTTTAAGTAGGCTTTCTGCTTTCTTCTCTCTTTTTTTTTTTTTCGTACTGGATTCCAGTAATTTGCAAATTGATTATCTGATGGTATCACATAGATTATGTACATTTTCTTTATTTCCTTAAAATTACCTTTTCTTTATTCTTCTCTGACAATAATGTAGTATAATTGTTTTCAAAATGTTCACTGGTACTTAGGTACATACCTATACTAAAGGGTATCTAAAATTGAAACTTAGCTAGTTTTCCTCTCTTTTGCCTATTACAAATGTCAATCTTATATTTAAGTTCTTAATCTATTCCTCTCACTCTTTGCATAAAGATTGCATCTAGGGTGGCAAGAAAGAATAAGAGAAAGAGGCTTAAGTTCATATTAATTTAAATAACTTGCACTGGAAGTGAAACACATCATTTCCATGGACATACTACTCTCCAGAAGTTAATCATGTGGTCACATATATAAAGAGATTCTTACAGAATGTGTAGCTTCACAGTCATTCCCTTCAACTCTGTCACATAGAAGAAGGGGAAACTGGACCTTGGGGAAAGCAATCTCAGGCACAATATTATTTATAAAGTATTTTTCTGTTACATCAGAGACCACCTATCAGCCCACATTGCAGTGTGAAATCTATTAGCCACAATTCAAGAGGTTCAGTCTTGTGTCATCATGACATTCACACCTTTTAACCTTTAGAAAAGTGGTCATTTTACAAATATTTTACATCAGTAAGCTAATTGAGGTCAAAAGAAGTACTTACATCCTGGTTCTTGAAACCATACAAGCATGATTCTTCTTAGTACTTTTACTTAATACATTTTCTTAATAATGTTTCCAGAGCAGACACACTCCAATGCTAGCTGATAATTAGATTTCTAAATATTTTCATTTCATCTCTTGCTGAGCTCTATCAGTCTATCTTAACAGTGTAAATTATTGGCAAAGCTTGTATACCTAATCTCACTATACAAAAAAGCTTTATTATTGAGGCAGTTGACAACTTAGATGTCTATAAAAGCTCTCTTTTAAGGTTTCAAACAAAATAGAACCCAGGGGTAACCCTATTTAATTGTATTAATACTATCGTCAAAATTGCTATTAGGTAGTCAGAGGTTTTTCCTCTGAGATTAAATGTATCAACAGAAAGGGGCTCGAAGAGCACACTAGGATCATTTCTTCCGAACACCTAAATCTGAGACTTACAAACTTGAAATTAACATATTTTAATCGGCCATCATTTTTTAAAAGTATTTACTACAAAAAAAGGCACTTGTACTAGATGCTGTGTAAGATAAGGACTTGATTTTACACAGTTCCAACTGTCCAGTTTACAAATGGGGAATAAGCAGGTTTTAAATAGGTCTGTCATAAGAGAAGTACTAATTGCAATGTGAGGACACTGGAGGAAGAAATTATTTCTGGCTAGAAGTGCCTATGAAGGTATCATCATGGGAGAAATGCAGTTGGAGGATGGACTTGAATGATTAATTGATGCACAGAATAATGTTTATAACCTTCTGAATTAGAATTTTAGAAAATCTCTTTCTTGCCCTAGTAATTCAATAATCAGATAATCCAAATGAGTTACAAAAATTGTACTCACCAGCTATCATATCATGTGTTTAATATTTACTTTGGCATTGGAAATGATATTTTATACAGATTTATGTTATTTATGCCAGGTCTAATTAAAATGTGTGAGAAAATCAAATAAATGTCAAATGATTAACTTATTTGGATAACTTTAATAACTTCCTATATAATAAAAGGGTAATATGCAAATTGTCCCCTCGACCGGGAGTTTGACCAGAGTTCGGGGGGGGGGGGCAGGGTTACTTGGGGATTCAAAGAAGTAATGCATGTATATAATTTAGCACAATGTCTGACAGTAAATGTCTAATAACAAAGGCCATTATAATAGAGGAAATAATGTCACTAATAATAATTTGTTTGAATTTGTGAGCATTAAAGGGATGTAGTTAAAGGATAATACAAAATGGGAGTTAAAATACTGGATGAAAATGGATTTGAATAATCAATTTGAGATTAAAAGAATTAGGCACTAGAGGCAAAATGAGAGTACTGGTATGTTTTAAGCCATAAGGCCATAGGGGGCACCAGAGGTCTGGTATTGATAAATTAATAAAGTGTGGGGCTGACAAGGGACTAATGTCCCTGATAGTATTAAGAAAAAATTCATAGGTCATTGTCATTTTAATCCCATAATGTCTACTAATATATTTTGTTCATTTATTATGAATTCATTTTGTGCCTCTCCAATCTTAAATTGTAAGTTATGGGTAACATATTCTTATACAAGTTCTATTCTTCAACTACAAACATAATAACTATGTGTTGAAAAATTGAAAAATCATGTCATAGAATATTTTTATTAGTTATTAGTTCTTTGGACCTGAAAGATCTAATTTTATAGTTCAAATCAAAGCAGTGGATAAATAGCTGATTTTATGATGTCAGTTAATTTCAAGTAAAGTCATAAATATAGTTTTAAAAACCATACTTTCACTTTTAAGGGGCTTTGTATTTTCAAAGGATGAATACACAAGTAAAAACTTACATCTCACCACTTAAATTTTCTATAAAGTAAGACATGAAAGTTTGAAAGTTTCATTTTTCTTTCCCCTAGACTCTTTTGATGAACTCTTTGCATTAATTCTTCATTACAAATGAAAGAAATTTTGTTCTCTCTTTCTGTATAATCTCTGTATCAGAAGCTGACAAACCAGCACCTATGGCCCAAATCCAGTTTTATAAATATGATTTTGTTTGAATACAGTTCCTTCTTTTTGTTTACGTATTGTCTATTGCTGCTTTCATGATACAATGTCAGGGTTGAGTAGTTGCAACCAACTATATGACTATAAAGCCTAAAACTTTAGCTATCTGGCCCTTTATAGAAAAAATGTCCTGACCCTGATTTTCTTATTTATCTGTTGCTTACATTTTTGTTGTTATTGTTGTTAATCCTCACTCAATGATATTTTCCCATAGATCTTTAGAGAGAATGGGAGGGAGGGGGAAAGAGAAAAACACTGATGTGAGAGGGACACACATTGATTGGTTGTTTCCCACATGTGCTCTGACCAGAGCAGGGGATGGAGCCTGCAACCGAGGTATGTGCCCTTTATAGGATTCAAGACACTCTATCCATTGAGCCTAACTGGCTAGGGCTGTTGCTCACATTTTTCACTTAATCCTATGTTTTGAGAATCTCTCTATGTCAGTATACATAGATATGTTCTATTCATTTAAATTATTATAGTATACGCTTACCAAAATACATTAGTTTATCACTGGTGGAAATTTAGATATTTTCTACTTTTTAAGATTTCTGCAGTCATGTTTATTAAATGCCTATTAACAATTGCCAATGTATGATGTAAATCTTTTAGAATATTGTAGAAAAACAACAGCATTCTATAGCATATTCACAGATACTGTTTTATAACACAGATGTCTCCAACTTTCTAAAAGTTTGAATTGCACCACTTTACTTTTACAAAAGACCTACATTAGCATGGTCACAAAAGTCATAAAGCAAAAATTCTCATTGAATTTTCTTCAGGTAGCAAAAATAGAAACCAATGAAGTATTTAATAAAAGCAAAATGGCATAATGTGAACTTTTGAAAAGTGTAGCATACTTTTCTCTTTATACCATCTTTGACTTATGAAAAGTTTCATAGAAGCACACAGTTTTCAGATGGTGGAAGTGATGATATTCTGATTCACCATAAAATGAAAAGAAAAAGCATGGGAAAAATTCAAATGAGTAAAAATAATATTATGGAAATGACTGTTAAAAGAACTTAATGATCCTCAAATTTGAAGACTTTTACCCAGTGGAGTATACCAAAGTTAGTGATTGCTAGTTAACTACCAGATAGAAGTTTCCTCCTTTTATCCTTACAAATAGAACTTCCATTTAGCCTTGTCTTAGTTAAACATACTTAGTATTCTAGGCTCTGATACAGCTAGGAATGGCCTTGTATTGCTAGTATTTCCAAGTATTTGAGAATAGAAATAAATACAAAACACCTACAATTTTAGCAACCTTTTGATAAACCTTGATATGAGTAGCATTATGTTAAAGGATCACATTCAGAGGTATGGGGACATGAAAAGTAAATGTAATTTGATGATGTATGGAGCTATATCACTAGCCCTGAATTGTCTTACCCTGTGTTACAACAAAAACCCAGTCTTTCCTCCTGTGTTTCTCCTTCACTCATACTACTACCACACTCTCAACACTTCTGACACCAGATGTGTGGGGTATATTTTTCCCCACACTAAGCAATTCTGTGACACCAGGTGGATGTCCTACAATTTAACTCAATTCTGACACTACCAGGAGACGGCATCAGATTTCACAGGGTAAGGGTTCAAATCCCATGAAATTGCCCACTACTTTAGATGCCAATTGCAAGGAGAAGGTCCCCAGCTTACCCACAACTTCTGTCCAACTTGGCTACAAATCAGAAGTGCCCATGAAGGTCTCTAAGCACAGGAGCATCTGTCCCCAGGGAGTTGGGGTGTGTCACCCTCCCAGTACATGGATATGTTCAACAACCTGGAATCTCTCCAAACTCCTTTCTAGTGGGAATGTCATGTCAGCTTCATCATGAAGACATGATCAACTATTAACTCCATTTTCAGCCCTTCTCCTTTCTAAAGAGAGTGGGGGGGAGGGCCAAGGGCAGGGACAGGACTGGAAATTCCAGGCTTGAAATTATGGCTTTGGCTTTCATGAGACCAGCCATCATCCAGGAGCCTTGCAGGATCCCACCCAAAGTCACCCCAGAAGAACTCCTATCATCCAGGGGATTACAACACTTTCAGGAACCCTGTGTCAGAAACCAGGATCAGAGACCAATTATTAGGATAAAAGATGCTTCTAGTGCTCTTATCACTTAGGATATTAGAAGGATTTCAGGAGAATTATGCCAGGAACTGGGGTGCCAGACTAATATGTATTTTCTATTATCTCACATATCCCTAAGTTTTTGTGGCATGGGGCATTTAAGCTCCTATATATTTGAGCAACAGAACTTTTTTGGTTTTTGAACCAGATATAGTCCTAACAAGCAACCAGCAATCTGTAATGCGCCACAATTAGTTCCATTAAGTGAGTATTAACTTTCTATGTGAGCACATTTTTTCCTCTAATAGCTGTATGAACAGCTTGAACACATGAAGTTTTTATAAAGTAGGTATTTAATACATATCCACAGTTTTAAATACTATTTACATTTTAACAGTTCCAAACTTTATGTTTCTAGATCAAAATTATCTTCTCAGATCAAGCCTTATATAACCACCAGATTTTGTTATACCTCCCTTTGGATGTCTGACATAATTTCAAATTTAACACATTTCAAACTAAATGCTTAATCTCACCTGCCAAATTTTTCTCCTCCAGTCTTCAGAATTTACACCCACTCTGTTACTCAGGTCAGCAAGTTGGGTCACTTCCCCTTCATACCCGACATTACCAAAACGCAATCCAGTATGTCACCAAGATCTCTGAAGTCTACCCCCAAAACTTTGCTTGCCCCTTCTCTCCACCTCTATTTCAACAACATAGAACATACCATCACCTCCTACTACTGCCTCTGTAATTCTCTCTCTAAATTAAAAACCAATTTCCTTTCTATTCCTCTTCAATTTATTTTCCATGCAAGAGTTATCTTTTAAAAATATAACTCAAATCTCACTCACTACCTATTTTAAATGCTTTCAAAGGCTGTCTATCATACTATGAAAATAGTGTCTAAAAATGCCCTGTATGACCAGCTCCTTCCCACTTCTCAACATAATCTTATAAATTTTCTGCTTGTTCAATATGTTCAAGAAATCATGTATTATTTCAGTTCCTAAAGTACTTTAACTTATGTTGTACTCATGAGACTCTATATATGCTGTCCCCCTTCACTGAAGCTCTCCCTAGATTAATATTACCTTTCCTTTAGATTTTAGTTTTGACATTATGGCCTTCCTCAGAGAGTCTTTCACTGATGTTTAATCTAAGGTAATAGTTCCTCCTCACTTCTCACCATTAATTCATCCCATTGATAGTTCACAGCACCACCACCTCTTCCTTAATAGAATTTATTAACAGAATCAGAGGCCATCTCCATTTGCTTCAGCACTGTATGCTCAAATTTTATTGTAGTTTATGGCACATAGTAGGTGTTCAATAAGAGTATGAAAATGGTAGATGAATGCTTGGCAGAATGAGTTTGCTGATAGGCATTACAATGATAGATTTTGGAATTTCAGAACTGAGAGAACACAATAAATACCACTAGGACATTATTTATGTTTCTAGCATATTGTGATACTATAAAATCCAGATCCTTAAAATTCAATGGAACTATGGAGTTCAGTACTTGATTCTTGCAGTCTTTTTTTTTTTCTTTCTTTCTTATAGACAAACACTCAATCACCACAGAAAGGACATATTGGCATTTTGTGAATCCTCTGTATTGCAAGTTCTATTCAGAAACTAGTACTGCCATAACAAATACCATTGATGGGATGGCTAAAATGACAGAATTTATTTTCTTAGAGTTCTTGATACTAAAAGTCTAAGATCAAGGTGTCAGAAGATATGGTTTCTCCTAAATCCTCTGTCCCTGAGTTGCAGATGACCACCTTCTCCATGTTCTCATATAGTCTTTCCTCCATATACTTGCATCCTTGGTATCTTATTATTGTGTGTGGCCAGATTTCTTCTTATATCATGTTAGAGTATGGTCCACTCCAAGGCCCTCATTTTAACTGATCACCTCTTTAAAGGCCTTAATGTGACACAAAAAGGTTGCTAAAATCCAAAATCAGGTAATATTAGGATTCTATGACGTTTTATATATGTTCTGATTCACTAACTCCTCCCACTTCATTCCCATTAATATGAAGCACGGATAAAAATGAAGAATTGTTTGCCATTTATTCTGCAAGTCATTCATTGATTTATTTAGCAATTGTTTATTAATCACCTACTATTTGGTATGTGTTACAAAACCAATGGATGAAGAAAATTGACATTGTTTTCTTTGTTGTGAAGGTCCAACACCTGCATTTGGTTTCATGTCAAAAGTTATGAAATTCTGGTATTTTTGACCACCTCCCTCCCATCCTTCTTATACATGCAACTGACACCCTTAAAGGTAACTTTCCCCGGGTCACAGGAAATGTCAGCTGCTGTGTAACATTTTGCAGTGATGTTTCTTTCCCATCTACTGATGCTGGCTTTCAAGTAAAAGAAAACAAAAGCACTCTGAGTTTTCCTGTTTTCCTCTTACGTTGCTACTTTATTTTTCAATAGGCATTATCATATTTTTAAACTGAAACATTTACGTTCTGAGACTGTCAGAATTATCAGGCAAGCACAATGGCTCTATGGCAAAAGTTAATTTTAGAGATAATGTTGCTGATCAAACCTGAGGAATCATCCGATTTTTTTTTCTTTGAGATATGAGGCTCTACTAGCATTTTCTTCAATACCAACTCAAATGAAAATATGGGACCAAGCAAATTAACCTCATTCTTATTCAGATATAACATATTATGTCTTCTGAATAGGTATTCAACCCATGGGAAAAAGAAAACATCATATATAAAATCCATAGTGTAGTTGGAATGAGTCCAATCTCTTTAGGTGTTGCTGCCTTTGATAAATTTTCTTCATTTTCTAAAATTATTGAATATATATAAATTATTCCATACCCCATTTTAGCAGAATCAGGGTAAAATCTGCCTAATTAATAATGATTATAATACATTTTAAATACAGACTTTGTAATTTGAAAAATGAATATTTTTGAACTGTTACTTTTTATTTTGAAATGCCAAATCATAAGAAATAACTAATTCTACCCATATCTTCTTTAAATCCCTGAAAGTGAATATTGTCATTGTAATTTTGGAAGAATTAGGCATCTAAAAAATTGATCTTGGAACCTCTGGAGGTACCTTGAAGGCAGAGGCAGGGTATCGTTTAATGCCTGGAGACTCAACATTTTTATGGAATGTTTCCTATAAAGTGAACAATACCTGGAAGGAGACACCAATCCCAAATGGAAAATTTGCAGGAAGATATTTATGGGCCTTCATGTTTACAGTTAAAATTCACCATTGATCTTTAATAATTTTGCCCAAAAATAGAAGAAAGTATTAGTTTCATTATTACTAAATTATTAAACATGGGGCAATCAATGGCTTAAACCAACCTGGGCTAATGGAGAGTAAATTATCATTTTCCTCTGTGAGAATATTTCTCATAAATTACCTCTGAAGTCTAAAGGATTATTATTCACTTATTCTAATAGATTATGGCTCCATACTAAACTGGATGAGATTTTAATATTTTAGCATTCATTGAGTTGTGAAGGCTTAGAGCCAGCATAGTGATCAGCAAGCCTATTTGTGCTCTAATGAGAATAATTCTGGTATAGTTAATAGCCATCATTATCATAAATGTATGTAAATTCAGATTAACCTATAGAATTGAAGTTAATATTTTAATTTTGCATATTTTGTCTTGGAATCAAGGAATATCAGTTTAGTTTTTACTCATAAATACTTAATATAACCACTTAACATGTGTAATATAGGTACACATTTTATTTTATACTTAGCAGGCCAGCTGTACAATTTAAAGTGAATTTACATAAAGTCCCAGATGCTTACCTGAACTGCTCTTTAGTCTGTGTCATTATTCACATTTTCGTATTTGATACATGATGCTGAATGGTGGGAGCATCTGGGGCGAAGGCAGCTTCTCTAAACGTAGATAGACTTCCCAAGGGTGGGCTAGAGCTCTAAATAAAAGTCAGGTTGCTGCTGTCCAAAGAGAAAAGGAATTAGATAACTGCATCCTAAAATGCAAATATCTATGACAGTAATGGAGGAGAAAAGTCCAGAAGAAATAATAGGGAAATGAACTTGGGTCAGAAACAAGTTTCCCCAAGTCACCTGGGAAAGTAAACCAGACAAGGTTTGTCTACTGATCAACTGCATATAGCTCATTCCACATGTGAGTTCAGTTCTTCCCTGGTATTTTATCATTTATTTATTTGTTGACACTATTACAGATGTCCCCATTCCCACCCCCACCCCCTCCACTGAGTCCTCACCCCTTTCTCTGTCTGGTTATCACCACACTGTTGTCTGTGTCCATGGGGTTTGCATGGATGGTCTTTGGCTAATCCCTTCACCTTCTTTCCCTAGTATGTCATTAGTTTAATGAGAAATATGTAAAATTGGGGAGGGAATTCAATTGTTATTTTCACTGGCCATTTTTATGCTCTTATTGTTTCAGTATATAAGCATCTGTATATTGATATGCTGGCTTTTATATTAAGGGATCTGATGATTCTTGATAATGTTGTGAGTAAAGATATCGCTAAACTAGCTCAATTTTGCAAGCTTTGGGACAAAATTAAAATGTTCCCAACCGTAGCAGTACACTTTTAATTTATAACAAATACCAAGATTACTCTGACAATTTTTGTGTGAATACACTGATTTTAAAATCACAACACTGTATACATATTCTCCATCAACTTAAAAAGACAGCGACCAAATTAGACACCAAAGACTGTGATTTTCTTTTAAATAACTACATCTAGTACATTTTAGCTACATTGTAGTAGAAACAACTTAATATGGAAATAAGAAAAACAATAATATTTTAGAAGATAAACCAGACAAAAATATATAGAATTAAAAAAGATTTTGAGTTCTAACTGGTTTGTCTCAGTGGATAGAGTGTCAGTCAGCCTGGGGACTGAAGGGTCCTGGGTGCGATTCCAGTCAAGGGCTCATGCCTAGGTTGTGGGCTTGGTCCTCAGTAGGGGGCATGCAGGAGGCAGCCGATCAGTGATTCTCTCTTATCATTGACATTTCTCTCTCTCACCCTCTCTCTCCTCTCTGAAATCAATAAAAATAAAATAAAATAAAACGTATAAATTGTTTAAAAAGAAAAAGATTTTGGGTATTTTTATATTTATATTTTTCTACCTCAAAAGTGTACATTTCTGCCTCTTACAATAAAACCATCTCAGTTGTTTTAACACTGAGTATAGTTGTATGCTTCTGTGTGACAAAAAAAAAAAAAGAAAGCTAATAACTATTCTGTGTCCATGAGTATAGTAGCTATTTAACTACATGACAGCTTTCTGTCAGAAAGTGAATAGTAAAGTAGGCCAGAAATGACAGAGAGTTTATAAATAGAATATCTAGTCCATTCTTCCTGGTATACATTGGCCTTTTGCTTTTACTATACTCGATTTTATCTCAAAATAAACTAGAGGCCCGGGGCGGGTATCACTCAGCCCAGCCTGCACCCTCTCCAGTCTGGGACCCCTCGGGGGATGTCCGACTGCAGGTTTAGGCCCGATCCCAGGATCACTGGCCTCTCACAATTCGGGACCACCGGCTCCTAACCGCTCAGCTGCCTGCCTGATTGCCCCCTAATTGCTCCCTTGCTGGCCTGATTGACACCTAACTGCTCCTCTGCCGGCCTGATTGCCCCCAACTACTCTCCCCTGGTGGCCTGATCACCACCAAGGCTATTATTAGTATAGATATGACCCTTCACAGAAAATTTTACTAGCCCTGCTTTACAATAAGGGCTTGACGTTTGAATCATTGGGACCAGACACCAAGATTTCCTTTCTTTGAATAGTGGAGGGAATAATTATCTTGTTAAGTTGCCCTGAAATTAAAATGAGATAATGACTTAGAAAAGTATAAAAGCACCATATAAAGACAGCTGTCTTTTTCATGTACTGAAAAGACAATAAAGTGATAAAATGAAAAACACTATTTTTAATCTCCCCCTTCCTTCCTTTGCAGCCTTTATTTAAACTTTGAAATTTATAAAAATTTCGCTCCAATTTTCATTTCTTTACATTCAATATTATTTTGTGTTGGTTTCAGGTTTTATATTAGTTACAGAATAGCGGTTAGACAATCATACACTTTACAAAGTGTTCCCCGATATTTCCAGTACCCACCTGGCATCATACCATCCTTACAACTCTATTGACTATATTCCCTATTTAAGTGACAATGGGTTTACAGGTTCCGTCCAGTCTTTCTTTGGTGTTGTTCGCCTTTCCTTTTCTTTCTCACTTCTTCCCTCAGTTTCCTTCTACAGTATCTCAGTTGGCCCTCAAAGCTCAGTGGAGGCACTGGGACACGGTTAGTCCATTTCACAGACCAGGAAACTGAGGCCGATTCCAGGTGGCTGCGGAACCGGACTCAGCGCACAGGGAGCCCTCACAGCCATGCTCTCCGCCCTTCCTAAGGGGCAGCCGCCGGGCAAACAGAACCAACCTTGCCGTCAGGCTTCCGAGCCTCTTTCCCAAGCACCTCTTCATTGCGGACGCTCCACATTCTTTCCTCTCCCCGGTCCCCTGGCCCCATTCTTTACGGCCCCCCTTCTCCGGAGCAGGTGGAAGGCTTCGCAATCACCGCCAAGGCATGCTCTGCCATGGGGCAGGCGGCGGGCGCTTGCTTTTGGGTCAAGGCGGGAGCAGGAGTCGCAGCCTCCGAAGTGTGAAGGCCGCCTGGGCGAGGCCGGTCAGCACTGGGAGCTTCTCTGAATCACGTCAGTCAGTCCGGTACCCTGCAGTGCAGCACCGCCCCTCAGCCCTGCCTCAGGGCTGCGGGTCCTTGCCCCTCCGCCGGGTTGTCCTTCCCTGCCCCTTGATCCCTGGCCTGGCCCACCCACGTCTTGGGGCCACTGCAGAACCTCTCTCTCTCTCTCTGCAGGTGAGGCAGATCCCTGCCCTTGGTCTCCGCCAAGCTGTGAATCTGTGGCCAGAGGCCCGGTCTGGGTCTCAGCAACCCCACGTTCCCAAGGCCCGGCCACGCCTCCCTGGGCAGCCATGTTCCCAGGCCCCACAGGAGCGGCTAGGTGGGCCGCTGCCCTTCCTGGGGTCTGCGATGGACCCGGAACCCTGGTAGGCGTCTGGTGCTGCCCACCCCACCTCCCTGGTACCTTGTGGGCCGTGTTTGGCATCCCCAGCCCCCATGGACCCAGACCCCCAGGAGTGGGCCATCGCACTGCCCCCGCCCCCCCCGCCAGCATATGCAAATTAACCTCCATCTTTATTGGGTTAATTTGCATACTCACTCTGATCGGCTGTGGGCATAGCAGAGGTATGGTCAATTTACATGTTTCTCTATTAGGTAAGATAGTATATAGCCAGTAGACGTTTCTACAAAGAGGTTGCTAAAATCCCAAATCAGATAATATTTGGTTTCCATAACTTCTTATATATGTTCTGATTCATTAACTCTCCCCACTTCTTCTCATTAATATGATCTGGGATATTCAGATTTTTTCTTACTGAAGCAAGGATAAAATGCAGAATTGTTTGCCATGTATTCTGCAGGTCATTTATTTATTTAACAACTGTCTATTCATCACCTACTCTTTGATAGGTGTTACAAAACTAGTGGATGAAGAGGATTGACATTGTTACCTTTGCTCAGGGAAAGCCTAGTCTAAAAGGGAATTATTTATAATTCATTATGCTGGCAATTATTTGTTTTAAAATGTTATGTATGTACTATATATGTTTATAATACATAGTATTACATATGTAGGCATATATATATATAAATATTAAGCTCACAATAGTGGGATCTCAATAGTAAATTGCCATTATCTTTGTGAAGAGAAATGGAGAGAGTATGTATCCCACACAGAGTTTTAAGCAGAGTGGTAACATGATAAGCTTTGGATTTTAAATATAGTCATTTTAAACAAATTGCTATCAATTTCTTAGAAATAGCCATACAGCAATAGAAGAAGAGGCAATTGAAGTACGTAATATAAGAGATGTTGGTGGGTTGGGCTATAGACTATAGTCTAGACTCTAGACAGTAAAGCTGAAGAACATGTTGGAAGATTTGAAATATAAATAGTACATAGAATGAATGAAATTTAGTCATCCTTTACTTCATTCTCACAAAAAACAAACAAACAAACAAAAAACCCACAGTGTAACAGCCCTAACCGGTTTGGCTTGGTGGATAGAGCCTCGGCCTGCGGCCTGAAGGGTCCCAGGTTCGATTCTGGTCAAGGGCTTGTACCTTGGTTGCAGGCACATCCCCAGTAGGGGATGTGCAAGAGACATTGAATGTTTCTCTCTCATCGATGTTTCTACCTCCATCCCTCTCCTTTCCTCTCTGTAAAAATCAATAAAATGTATTTTTTTAAAAACCAACAATGTGGCAAATAAGAGAGTTTACATTTTTCTGAATTCTTGTCTCAGGAAAAATATTAAAACCCAAGTATTCAAATTCAAAGTCTGAGGGTGTGTGTGTGTGTGTGTGTGTGTGTGTGTGTGTGTGTGTGTACTAAATGTGCTAGGAAGATACATAAAATGAGAAATGAAAAGTGCATATTGGACTTAACACCATGGGAGTTTTGACCTTTGGGATTGTTATTTTGTTTTGTTTCTCTGAGTGGTTTTACCTCTCAAGATCATTCATTTACAACAGCTTTCTCATTTCTGAAGTTCTTATTTTGCTTCACTTCTTGGTTGGCTAGACTTACCATTGATCTTTTTCAACTGTGTCTTATATGCAGCACTTTATGAGAACGTCTTCTTGATTCACATCTTGCCAGTCTACTAATCTTGGATCATACTTTATTTCCCCACAATTTCGCTTATAACGTTTTCATCTAAGTCCCAATGTTGTTGGGCTGAATATGACCAGTCTTACTTTCTCCTCTTATGTAGAAAGCCTTTTGAAAAACAAAACACAGATATTTTTTAAAAGATTATTTATTTGCTCCAAACAGAACAATGTGAGCTCTTTTTTCAGGTTCTAAAATACAGAGTTGATCTCAATAATCTTAGTTTATCTCTAGCTACCAATTTTCAGAAACTCAAATATCAAAGTAAAACAAACCTTCTAAATGGAATTCAAAATTTATTGCAATACAAATTAGATATTACCACTACAAGGAGGACAACCTTTTTCTTTTTTTAATTAATCCCACTGTGTCAGCAATCAGATATATAGAGGGCAATTTATGGACCACTAAAAGTCTCAAAGCTACAGGACAATTCAGAACCCTGAACTGCTTTTACTTTTATTTCCTTTCAAACAGCCTAATAATTTCAATTACCCCAAACAACCTTATAGCCATTACCTCTCAGAGAAGAAGCTATAAAAGAATGACAGTTATAGCCAATAAGACAAAATCCAAACAAAAGCATGAAGACACTGCTTAGCATTTTTTAAACACAATCAGTCGCCAGGTACCTTAACTCCAATTTCCAGCTCTATTAGTAAATATCTATACTAATTTAATTTAGGTCAATTAATCATATCTCTACTGCTCAGTTTCCTGTCTACAACACAACAGATTCAACATTTTTTTGAACAGCATTCTACACACACTCCAGTGTTTTGCTGGGATTGCTCTGTGTGCTGGGGTAGGGAAAAGTGAGTAAAATGGAACTAATTGACTAGGGAGTCAAGAGCCTCTCCACTTTAATTTCTTTTGCAGCTTGATTTCTCCCCATTATTATATGTGATAGAGAAAATAAGGTGTGATAATACAAGATTAAATGCAAGATTCATTTTAGCTTTATAATCTAATTATCTCATGTAAGTTTTTCCTTGCAATACATAGTACCATGTTGGCAGAGTAAAGATACAGAATAAGTAGCTATTTATTTTTAAATTAGCAGTCATCCACAATAAATTTTATTTTATGTTCTCCATGCTTTTTACTTTTAGTAATCTCAAATTCATTATTCTTCTTTAACATCTGACATCTTTGGGAAATATCATGGCTTACTCAGGTTTTCCTTAGTGCATAGCTGTCTTGGTGAGATTGTGAACACCATGTCTGTTTGGCATAGTATTCAGTGAATGAACATAATTGGTGGAAGTATTGAGGTTAGACAATGAGTCAAGAAGTAAAATGGAGAAAAATCATGTATTCATATCCAGTCACTACAAAGGTTAATATGACGCAAATAAAACAGAATCAATAATACACTTATGAACTAAAACTTGAGTTGAGAATTACATGGGAAAAAGGCACACTGAAAATATTGTACTGCCTCCTTTGCTTCCCAGTTATTACTGACTGCTTTTATGTGCTAAAGGACGCACAGGATGTAAAATTAAACTTTATTAGTTCAAATTAAGAATATTAAAGCTAATTAGATTACCACAATATAAACAGTAATTATACCAGAAATGCTTCAATGCTTCCATAACTGAAAAGTTATTCAGCTATTTCTGAGGAAGCTTAAGATTCCAGAGAAGCTCTTCTTCTAGGGTGTGAATGAGTGCAATGAGAGTTCCAACTTTCCTGCCTTCTTGTATCCTTTTGTATCTTTGTAACCTCATACTTTCACCACTAAGATCAGTCATCTGCCCCATCACTTGACACTGGGTTCAACCATGTGACTTGCTCTTTCCAATGATATATTAGCTGGTGCAATGAGTTTTGCTATCTTGAGCTTTTGCCATCTTCATGACAGCATGCCTAGACTAATCTGCTGAAAGATGAAAGACACATGGAGCACAGCCAAGTCACCAAAGTCATCCCAGCCAAGACCAACCTAAATCAGCCAACATTTAGCTGTTGCGAATGAGCCTACAATGCAAGAGACCACAATATGTGAATGAGCACAGCCAAGACTAGAAACACTAAACATCTGATCACCGCCTAAATTGCAAACATTCAGACTAGTGAGATAAACAAAAGATGAATATGCTAAGCCACTTATTTTTGGGTAATAGATAATTGGTACAGAATTTCTAATGTTTAATTATGAATCTATGCATAAAGTGAGATTTATTTTCTAACATCTTGCATCAATTTATCTCAGGATGTGATTATAATACTTCCTATAGAACTTAGAGCAAGAGTATGACTTAAAACATGAAATCATATTTCCTTAAAATAAAATGTACTCAAAGAACATTACTCAGTACTAATACTAATCTTTATGAATTAATATATGTATATATATTTTTTTAATATATTTTTACTGATTTCAGAGAGGAAGAGAGAGGGAGAGAGAGAAACTTCAATGATGAGAGAGAATCATTGATCGGCTGCCTCCTGCATGACCCCCACTGGGGATCAAGCCCACGACTGAGGCATGTGCCCTTGACTGGAATCGAACCCGGGATCCTTCAGTCTGTAGGTCAATGCTCTATCCACTGAGCCAAACCATCTAGTGCTATATGTATATTTTTGAATGTCAACAAGATAATGGACTAAGAATTATCATGTGTTTTTCTGCATAAACGACAAGAGAGAGAGAGTGAGAGAAAGAGAGAGAGAGAGGATAGAGAGAAGGAAGTACTGACAAGGATGTGGAGAAAATGAAACTCTTGTGGGAATCTAAAATGGTGCAGCTACTGTGGAAATCAGCATAGTAATTCCTCAAAAAATGGAATGTAAAATTACCATATGGCCTAGCAACTCCACTTCCAGAAATATACCCATGATTAAAGGATGAATTCAAACAGATATTGGTAAACCCATGTTCAGAGCAGCATTATCCACAATAGCCAATGAGGAAAGTACCCTAAGTATCCATTTGCTCTTTGACAGATCAATGGATAAACAAAATGTGATTTTATATCCCATCTAATAAAAGAGTAATATGCAAATTAATCGTCACTCTGTGACAAAAATGGCAGCACCCAGAGCCACAAGATGGCTGTGCCCATTCCTCTCAGCCCCACCGGAGTTCCCCAGTCTCAGGGATGGCTGCCATTGAGAGCCTGAAGAGTAAGCAGCCTGGTTGAATGCTGCCCAGAGGCCCTCCTGACCCTTTATAAAAAACAAAAACAAATTCACTCTCCAAGGCCAGATCTCCTGCCAGTGGTGGCAGCCTGGGCTGGGGTCTCAACCTGGCAGGGGCGCACACCCCCACGGCATGATCCTCTCCCAATGGTGGCAGCCTGTGGTCTCAACCACTCATTCATATCAGCCAGGCAGATATGGAGGAATCTTAAATGTTTCTCTCTCTTTTTTTTTTTAATATATTTTATTGATTTTTTACAGAGAGGAAGGGAAATGGATAGAGAGTTAGAAACATCTATAAGAGAGAAACATCAGTCAGCTGCCTCCTGCACATGCCCCACTGGGTATGTGCCCCCAGCCAAGGTACATGCCCTTGACCTGAATCAAACCTGGGACCCTTGAGTCTGCAGGCCGATGCTCCATCCACCTAGCCAAACCAGTTAGGCTGTCCAATATGTTAAAGAAAAAACCCTATCTAATAAAGAGGGAATATGCAGGGGAGGGCATTTGGGGGTGACTGGGTTGTCAGAGGAGGGCAGTTAGGGGCAAACAGGCTGGCAGGGGAGCAGTTAGGCATTGATCAGGCTGGCAGGGGTGTGGTTAGGGGGCAATCAGGCAGGCAGGCGAGCAGTTGGGAGCCAGCAGTCCTGGAGTGTGAAAGGGATGTCTGACTGCCCTGAGGGGTCCCAGATTGGAGAGGTTGCAGGTTGGGCTGAGGGACACCCCCTCCAGTGCACGAATTTCGTGCACCAGGCCTCTAATACATATATATATATATATATATATATATATATATATATATATATATATATATGTGTGTGTGTATGTGTACTAGAGGCCTGGTGCATGAATTAGTGCATGGATGGGGTCCCTCAGGGTGGCCTGCAGGGATCTGGCCAAAACCCACAGTCCAATGCTACCTGCAGCTCCTACCTGCTGCTCCTGCTCATCCCGGCTCCACTGTGCCTCTCACAGGCTTGCGCCCAATCAGTCCTGATCGGGAGAGGCTCATGCTGCCACAGCAGCGCTCACCAGCCATAAGCCCTGTGTCTGGCACCCTCCCAAGGGGACTGGCCTGTGGGATCTGGCTAAAACCGGCTCTCTGACATCCCCTGGGGGGTCCCAGATTGCGAGAGGGTGCAAGCCAGGCTGAGGGACCCCATTGATGTACGATCAGGCTGGGGAGGGAACACAGTATGGCTCCAGGGTGTGTCTGGCCCATCTCGCTCAGTCCCTATTGGCTGGACCCCAGCAGCAAGCTAATCTACCAGTTGGAGCATTTGCCCCCTGGTGGTCAATGCACATCATAGTGACTGGTCAACCAGTTGACTGTCTGCCCCCTGGTGGTCAGTGCACATCATAGCAAGTGGTTGAGCAGCCTTAGCATAGCATTAGCATATTACGCTTTGATTGGTTGTTCGGTTGTTCTGCTGTTCGGTCTATTTGCATATTACCCTTTTATTATATAGGCTATACACACACGCATATATATGCCATTGAATTACACACTTCAACAATATACATTTATATACATAAAAGCATAAGTGACTATCCGACTGTTTGCTTGGTAGCTATGACCACCAGGGGGCAGACACTCAATGCAGGAGCTGCTGAACTGTGGTGACTTAGCAGCTATAGTTCTTGGGTGATGCACCCAGAACCAGAGAGAAGGGAGCCTGATTCCAGGGTGCATCATCTGAGAACTGCTCTCTCACAATCCGGGACCCCTCGGGGGATGTCAGAGAGCCAATTTTGGCCCGATCCCCGCAGGCCAGTCTGAGGGACCCCATCTGTGCATGATTCCATGCACTGGGCCTCTAGTTAAAAATAAATAAAAAACATTATTCTCTAATCAATGATGAAATTCCATTCCTATGCTGATTTAATCAGTTGGATATGAGTAAACAAGAAGAAAAGAGTTCATGACATTAGTAGATCAGAAATAAAATTTTGAAAATTTATAAAAGTTTGAAAGGTTAAAATACCAAACCAAACAAAAACAAGACAAAACAAAAAACCCCAACAGGGTCAGTGAAGTTATATGCACAGAATTCCTGGAGATTCTCAACTGGATACGATTTAAGAGATATCTTCTGTTACAAATAATTACAAAAGATTATTTAATATGCTTTATAATAACAACAACAGCCAGAAAGCACTTGAGATAAATTAGAAAATAATTTTAACCCAATACGGGTTAATTAAGGTAGAGAAAGGGGAAATGAGAGCAACAGGAGACCAGCTTTGTTTCTATAATTCCCTTTTATTTTTGTTGAACTCTCAGTTCTTGGAAAGACCAAAGGCTTGTTAGAAATGCCTGCTTGAAAATATGGACTCGAGTGGTCTAATTAGGAGAGAACAAAAGGGAAGGTCAAAAGGGAAGGTCAAAAGCTAGACAAGGAGAGCCCAGAAAGCAATTTCCTTATGTTCTTGTTCCAAGAGGCCAAACTGTTTTCAAAGTGGTGTTTTCTAAGGACCATTTCCTCGAGGCTGTGGTTTTACAATAGAAAAACATTGAACTTATACTTCAGACACACAAAATTTAAAGGTACAACCTTTTGTTTATCAAGCCTTGAACTTTTGAGTCATATCATGGAGTTTTGTGATTTACTACTGTTTCCTTCTCAGAAAAAGTCAAAACAAGAGGTTTCATCTCTTGCTATGAATTTACTGCTACATATTTAAGTCACTTAAAACTTTAAAATGAATAAGCTCTAAATATTTCTTTAAAAATTAAAATGGAGACATCTATCAAAAGAAATCAGAAGCTTTTAAAAATATGTGGTACAATTTCTTTCTTGCAGGAAACATTTCCAGAACACTTAAGATTTAAAAAGAATGGATACACAATATTTTGGTTTTTCTCCCCCTCTCTCATTCTCTCCTTCCCTCCACTCTGAGGCTGCATGTGTATGTGTGTATTATTTAGAATTAAACCACTAACTGTTATAATGTTTATATTCATGGACAGGCATTGCATTTCTTAAACATTAGGGATATTACGAACAATAATCACATTCTTATCTATTATGGTCTGACTAGTTTTCCCTTGAAATATTTCCATAGCTGTCTATTGAGGAAAAAGGCTTCAAGAAATATATATATTGAGCCCACCATTCCCTGTAACTGCTTTCTTTTTTCAGTTTAACTAGTTATTGCTCCATTGTGCTGAGTGGCTCTCTGCGGTACCAAAAGATCAAAAGGAGCAGCTGAAAGTATGTAACTACGTCTCAACTAGCAGTCAGACACGGAGACGACCTGAACCTTTGTGTGTGTGCATGTACACGCACACGCACACACGCGCGCGCGCGCGCACACACACACACACACACACACACACACACACACAGATCCCTACAAGAAATAACTTTCTGTTAGATGAACAGGATTAATTATATAACTGTTTTAATCCCACTTACCCCTAAATGATTTAAGATACTGTGTAAAATATATTCTATAACCAAATAATTTAACACTCATAGTGAGGAGCTGGTTGAATTAGGTGTGATCAAAAAAGTTGATCATAAGAGCAAAGAGTCAGATAAATTAAAAAAAAATACATAGGCAAAGGCATAAATAAATACTTGCTAAAATATGGAGTATAGACCTGGAAGCAAGTCTATATTGCTGAATTACAGACTATAAGAAAAAGCAGGTTCCTGTACAAATGTTAAGGGTTTTGGATTTATTCTAATTACAACCCTGACAACATGGATAAAATTAGCATAAGACTGATAAAATGAGATTTAAGTTAAAAAATTACTTTGCATATGATTTGTGTAAAGATTAATGAGAAGAAAGTTTTAAAGGACGAAATAACTGAGGTCAGAGATGCTGTGTTATTATACTGCTTTACCAGTAAAGCACTGGGGATTTGTTATTGATTGGATGGAGGGGAGAGTGAGACATTGAGGCTAGATCACAACTTTTGACTTATGCATATTAAATATGCATATACACATATGTGTAAAATATGTGTATGTATCAACAAAATGCAACTAGTCAGTTTAAATGTGGAAAACAAATACAGAAATATATGTGTATGTTTCTGTTAATAAGAAATCTAAATAGAAAGGGTTTTTTTTGCTCTATGTAAACATCCCAGCAATTGTGTCCCTTTTATACGTAAGGAATCTTGAAATACTGCCTACCCTCTTCTACTCCATGCCCATCACTTCATCCATGCCATCTCACTCCTCACTCCTACTTACTCCCATGGTCTAGGAAAACACATATAAAGAACCATACCTCCCTCAGAATCTGACCCTTGCTCTTGAAGTCATTAGCATCCAACATTGCTTTTCCCCCTAAGATCAACAGCAATGATCTACTGAGTGTTACTGTGTCCCAGGCACAATTTTAGTATCTGTGGGTTGATAATTAAGAAGAAACTGTACTGGGCACTTATATCTCAGTTTCTCCCATGAGTTGCAGACTAGATGTCAGCTGGGTCTACAGTCATCAGAAGGCTTGATTGGGACTGAAGGCTGTGATTGCAAGATGGCCAACACTCATAGGGAGGAGCTGGTTACTAGTCCATCTAGGATCTCTCCAAGGGACTTCTTAAGTTTCCTCCTGACACATTACCAGGTACTTAGCAAATGCTTAATTCAAGACAGATAGTATTATTTCTATTACTAAATCCACTAGATCACATATGCTCATTTAAGTAAAGGTTATAAAAATAGCATTTGACATATTTGATATTTTACTGCACATTTTTTTTCCTGTGGTGGCTTACATTTTTATTCAAAATCTTAACACAAAAGTTAATATTCATGGAAAGAAGAGTTATCAGCAATTTGGTGTTTGACATATAGATATTTTAACTGTGGTGAATATCTGCTATTTGTTATAATTGATACACATTTAAAATTCAATACATTTTTAATTAGATTCTGGTTGCCCATCATTTCATTCATTTATTTAGCTGAAATCAATTCCTGAAAAGTGTAATAAAATCTAAGGAGCAAATAGATTCTTTTCTATTAAAGGAGGGTGGGCCATGTATCTTTATCTCAGATGCCTTAAGAGTGAAAATTCATAGCAATAAATCTGCTTTAGGATGAAGCAAATGAGGAATGTGAGAGCAAGAGCATCTGGATGAAAAGTTCTGAGCTTTTAACACTTTACTGAATATGAAAATTAGGCCTTTTGCTTTATACCAAGCATTTAATATTCTCATGAGGAAGAGGAAATTAAGAACCTAGGGTATTGGTTTTCAATCTTATCTGCATGCTGGAATCACCTAGGGAACGTTAAAAGCTACTGATTCTTATGTCTTATCTCCAGAAATGTATTTAATTCACAGGAGGTTTATCCTGAGTTGTGGGATCTTTAATAAGCTCCCTAGGTGATACTTACAGTTTGAGAATCACCAACCTACAGAAAGGGAATGAGGTAGAGATCAAGTCTATACTGCCAATACTCTTCTCCAATATCTGGTTAGGAATAAAATAAATTGCAGCCCTAGCTGGTTTGGCTCAGTGAATAGAGTGTTGGCCTGCAGACTGAAGGGTCCCAGGTTCGATTCTGGTCAGGGGCACATGCTGGGGTTGTGGGCTCAGTCCCCTAGTGTGGGGTGTGCAGGAGGCAGCCGATCAATGATTCTCTCTCATCATTGATGTTTCTATCTCTCTCTCCCTCTCCCTTACTTTCTGAAATCAATAAAGTATGTATTTTTAAAAAACTTATTTAACTCATGTTTTTCTTTACCAAACTAACTTATTGTCAAAACATATTAGTTTTCAATGTGACTAAGATTTGGAAAACTAACTTATTGTCAAAAAGTATTAGTTTTCAATGTGACTAAGATTTGGAAAATTTGGATAATATTACTTCTCTACCTTAAATAGTGAACACTGGAGAGAAAATTATATTGAATTTGAATTTTATTTATATAACAAAACAGTATAACCAAATCTATCTTTCAGCTATAAACGTTATAATGTTCTAGACAACACACTAACTAAACAATATGGTATAAAGTGGACCTATGTATATTTATTTCATCATATCTGTAAGATGTCTATTTTATATAGGATATTCATTGTTAAGATTTCTAACTCTATGGAAATGCATTTCCATTCTTGTTCCCCACACACCCGATTCCCATGTTAAAGTCTACTGAAAAGCCACGAGGTGATGTATGGCGTGCCCTCAAAGCTTTCAGAGTGAATAATATCCAGCTTTTCTGGTGCTCAACACACTGCCTAGAGATAATGATAATGATGAATTTCCATGCAAACTCCCTCAGATATTAAGAAAATGGTTGGTTTCCTTTAACTCATATTAGATACTTAAGTTTTACATCAGTCTGGCTGTCTTTGAAAAATACTCCTTAAGAGCCCAAAATATTACTTCCCTTAAATAACTGTAGGTGCTTTGCAAACAACACACCATGCCCAGAAATTACAAGTATAAAGTGAGATAAATTAATGTGCTCCTTGAAGGTCTGGGTTTATGTTAGGCAGGGAGACACTAGCATGACCTAAACTAGAGCCGTATCTCAATTTTATATGCACCTGATTTTGTAGCCCCAATAAATTCTTTGAAAAAATTTGTAAGAACACTACCAACAAAAATATTCCAGATTGAGTGCTTGCAAAAAAAAAAGTCTTTGGGAAGTTCAGAGTAAAGATGTGGTGAATAAAATAAGTTGCTTTTAGTACAATATAAAATAAAGAACAGCAAAGTAATTGCAATGTGATCGCTGTATCTCAAAGCTGGTAGGTCAGTTTGTTATTTTCCTCAGTGAGGTATGAGCCATAAGGAGATATTATAAGGATGCCAATTTCATTATGTAATTATGTCCTTTCTTTCCTATTCCCACTAAAGTGACCTTAGTTAAGATATTTAACAATTCCACACTCAAAATACCACCACAAAGATCTAATTATTCTTCTGGCCTCTCTATTCACATTCATCTTGTATGCTACTGTCAGATTTAAAGCCATACTACATTATTCATTCCATTTCTTTACCTAAATATTCTTTTATTTAATATTTACTAAGTTTTAGGCACTATGTTCCACATACAGGACACAATAGTGAGAAAAAAAATGTTTTTTCTACCTTGTGAAGTCCTTACAGTCCCAACATGAGAAAACCTGATTTAAATAATGCATATTTTAAAAATTAATTGCTAAATTCTGCTACTTACTGTTCATGAGACCTATCTATTTTAACATTGCTCTGTTACAGGTTCCCATTAGGAAATATGAACTATAATAATTTTCCAGTAGGATTAGTTAGCAGAATATAAAGACAATCAATTGTAGTTGCTTGGCAGGTAGAGGTCTCAAAATTCAGCAGCTGACTTCTATGTAAATCTTCAGGTACAGTCAGAGGTTGTAGTTTTATTTTTTGTACTTATAAAAGCCTTTATGTTATTTCTCAATAGACCTGATGTATGTCTAAATTAATTGTGGAAAACTCTGTACAGAAAGTAAAATAATTATTTTGTCCTTAGTATTTTTTCTTTAGCACTTAAGATAATAAATCATTCTTAAAACCCAGACTATTTCCATCAGAGCCAAAGCAAAAGTCAAAAGGTAAACAACAACAAAAAAAACACATTTTTATTTTATTTTTTTTTAGAAATTCAAGGCCCTAGGCAAGGTTTAGAGAGGAAATCACTTCATTATTGATCTAAACATTTCTTTAAAAAGGGATACAAGGTAAAACCAAAATGGAAAATTCCAACAATAAGGGAGCCTCAGGAAGCCAGTGCCAGATGATTCAGTGTGGCAGGATCTGAATTTACTCATTAAATGCCAGTTCATTTCCTAGAACTCCAAAACAGGCTTATAGATTAACTTACTATATTAGTCCCCAAATATGACAAACCTGCTCCTGGAATACATATAAAGCGTTAGGAAGAATTAAAGCCAAAATCAGATCTATGAGATAGATCTTTTACTTTGTTGGGAGCTTGCAGTAGATTGAGAAATTTTACTGACAGAGAATTAGGATAACAGGTCTGTACTGTGAAAATCACAAAAGCCAAAAAGAGATGTTGAATTTAAAAAGACTTTATGGAGTACAAATTGGAATCAGGAAGCTGTGAGGCCCTAAATGTGTTCATAAATTAAACTAATAAAAGAATAATGTTATGGATTCATAGGGAACCAGAGATCAGGCTCTCCCTTCAGACTGTTTATGGACAAATTTAAAGTAAATAGTGTGAGTTTCAGCTTCTAAAGACTCATAATAGGGGGGGAAAGGGATGCGCTTTGGGATGACTAGATGGTCACAGCAACATTCACACTAACAGAAAATACATGGTTATGACCACACTCCAGATGGTGGGTTTGGCTGCATTTTATAAAACTGAGAACACCAAGAGTGTTCCTAGGATGTGGAGCAACTGAAATTCTTATATGTTGATGCTGAGACTATAAATGGAAACAATCACTTTGTAAAACTGTCAAATTCTTCTGTACAAATGTAAGTATCCAATTTATATGATCCAGCAATTCCCCTCTCACATATATATCCAAGAGAATTGCATATCAATGTACCCAAAGAGACTTAGACATGCAATAAGTATCTAAGTAATACTAAGGTATTTTTAAAAAATATATTTTATTGTTTTTGGGTTTTTTTTTACAGAGAGGAAGGGAGAAGGATAGAGAGTTAGAAACATCAATGAGAGAGAAACATTGATCAGCTGCCTCCTGCACATGCCCTTGGTACATGCCCTTGACCGGAATCGAACCTGGGACCCTTCAGTCTACAGGCCAAGGCTCTATCCACTGAGCCAAACCGGTCAGGGCTACTAAGGTATTTTTTAATGGCTATTAACTTACTGAGATTTTTGTTTTTTCTTCTGAGTCAGTTTGATAGGTTTTAAAAACTCCATTTCATATTATTTTTCTAATTTTTATTGGCATAACATGCACAAATGGTCAGAGTAGTATTAACTGATATATCCTCTTGAAATATGTTATTTTTAGTCAGTGAACTGTTTGTTAGCTTAATGTGAATTATTTTGGTTAATTTTATTTTATTCTTTGTTACTTGTATGTTGAGTTCTATCTTTCTATGTGTATATACTATAATTTATATGTAAGTATATACTATATATACTACTATATGTTTTATATGTATATTATATGATATACTGTATAGTATATAGTTTGTATATAATTTTTTACCTGTAATATATATTATAAGCATAATATATAACTATGCATGTATATAACAATATAATGTCTGATTTCCTCTAGGTTTGTTTTTAGGTTGTTTTCAGGCTTTTTCAATCATAATGACATCGATTTGTAAAATTACTGGGTTTTTTGATCAGCATGTCTTCAGCTTTGCCAGATATTGCCGTATTGCTCTCCAAAGTGTCTGTGCCAATATTCATGTAGCCATATTATAGATCTTCCAGATTTAAAATTTATTTCAATTTAGTGAAAGTTCTATATAATTGTGTTTTCTCTGTCCTTGCCAGGGTAACTAGAAGAGATTCAAAATCTCTTTATATTTCCTCATTATTATTGAGCTCCTCTTCTGTGATATGCTTAATCATATATTTTGCCCAAGTTTTTTGATGGATTACTTTTCTATACATTTGTATGATTCACTTATATATATTCTCAATATTGATCCATGCCAATCATATGTATTGTAAGTATTTTTCCAAAGAGTAACAGCTTATCTTCTTATACATTTAATATGTCTTTAGTGGAGAACACTTTAAATATCATTATTTTAATATTATCAACTTTGTTATCAGAGCTGCATTATTGCAACAATACAAGTAGACCTATTTATAGTTTACTAAGTGAATTACATAGTTTATTTAGAACATAAATCTTTTACCATTTCCTTTATATAATATACCCATATGTTTATCAGTTTTGTTAATTAATTTATATTTGTATTATTTGTATAAATACTAGTATCTTAAATCATTTGATAATGTTGCTGTAATATAGGTATGTACCTTCATTTATTACTCTTATAGTCACGACCACCTAACTAAACTTTTTTTTTTCCCTAATATTGTGTCTAAAGAACCTGTTGGGTCTTTTTCTATGAGGATGTCACATAGTATTACATATAAGCAAAACATATTGTCACAGAGTGTAATCCATCAATTCAAATTAACTTAAAAGACATATTATTAAGAAAATGCATTTTAAGGAACCAATATAATGTAATGTCACAACATAATGTTTTACAACATATGAAACAATGTCATGTGGGCAATCTGTATCATGGACATTTAAAAATGCATATAATTTCAAATCTTTATACTTCATATTACTTAAATTTGTCTTGAACATAGACATACATTTCTCATTCTTTGATTTAGCAAAATGTTTCTGTTATTTTACCATTGACTTTAATATTTGCTGCAGATTTTGATATTAAGAATGTTTCTTCCTATTGTTCGTTTGCTAATTGCTTATAATAGGAAAGTCAGTTTAGGTTTATCAAAGACTTTCTTTTTCTGTTAACATGATTTGATGGATTATTCTCTATAATATAATATTGCATGGATTACATTAATAGAATTTGCAAAATTAAGCCATCATTATACTTTAAGATAACATCACCTTGGTCCTTTCTAAGTAAAAGATATGTGTTTTATTCAAATATTACATTTGGAATGATTCCTAAGTAATATTGGCTTACAATATTAACTTTATAGTGTCCTAATTTGTTTTAATATCAAGGTTTATGGGCCTCATAAGATGAATTGAGGAGTGCCATGTCTTTTTCTGTTCTCTAAAAAATATTTAGATAAGACTAGAATTATATTTTTCATAAAAGTTTGGCTGATATCATTAGTGCAATTATATGGGTTTGACAGAATAATTTTGGTTGTATGTTTAAATAATACCAAAGTAATTTTTAATGGCTATTAAGTTATTGAGATTTTTGATAGGTTTTAGCTCTTAAAAAATCTATTTTATATTACTTTGCTAATTTATTGGCATAACATTATTCAAAGAATAAGTATAATTATTTTAATATCTACACTAACTGTTTCACTCCATATTTTTCTTAATATTTTGTATTTGTATCTTATTTTTTTCTTGATTAATGTCAGCAGTGATTTGTTTATTTTACTAACATTTTTGTAAGTAAATCTCAGTTGGTTCCCTACTATTTTTGTTTATGTGAATTTAAATTTGATTATTTACCATACTTTACATATTATGGTTTATTAAGTGAATTGAAATGTGAACATAGTAACTTGCAGATGATAAGAGCTTTATAAGTTTGATTACTATTGTAGCTCTAACACCTCCCATCCTCATATACTGGCCAACTCTCCTGGCTTACATTTGGCTTCTTTCTGTTCTCTGTGATTTCCATTTGGCAAGGCAGGCACTATGTCCTAATGTACCCTTCTTGGTGTCCTCCATAGCATCTATCTCATATGATGTGTCAACAAGAGTACAACTCTAAAGACATCTTTAATTAATTGACTTGAAAAATTACACACAAGGGTTCACCTGAACACAGGCAGTTTACATTATAAAAGGTCATTAGGTGAATTAGATTAGGTATTTTTAATTTAGTATGTGCACATTCACACTGCCTATAGGTAGACCCTACATGTCATATGAAAGCCATTTTCTTTTTAAGTTAACCTTATTTATGATATTACTTTCTATACATATTTTACTAGTAAACTCTGTTATCTGCTCTTTGAATTACTAGGCTGTCTTAGCCCATTCAGGCTTCTTATTTAAAAAACTAGAGGCCCAGTGCATAAACATTCATGCACTGGAGGGGGTCCCTCAGCCCAGCCTGCCCCCTCTCACAGTCCAGGAGCCCTCAGGGGTGGGAGGCGACCCAGCAATGAGGGGAAGGCAACACCTCATCACACCTCTGCTGCTGCCACTGCCAGCAGCTCAAGCCTCGATGGCCCTGGTTACCTGAGCCTCGGGGGCCCTGGGCGGCTGGGCAGCTGACATCTGAGGTTTGGCTGTGCCTTGGGCCAGTCCTGAGCTGCTGGGGGACTGAGGGAACTGGGGGACTCCAGAGGCAGGCAGCTGGGCCCGCCTGGTCTTGCCATGTGCCTGCCACCCCGGCGGGGCTGAGGGGACTGGGTGCTGCCATCTTGTGGCTGTGGGAGCCACCATCTTTGAGGGAGGGGCAGTCAATTAGCATATCCCCCCCTTATTGGCTGTGGGCGCCACCATCTTTAAGGGCAGGGCAGTCAATTAGCATATTCCCTCCTTATTGGGTGTGGGTGTCGCCATCTTTGAGATGATGTGAGGGTCAATTAGCATATTCCTCTTTGTTAGATAGGATACCAAGTCTGGGTGGCTTATAAACCACAACAAAATATTTGTCATAATTTTGAGGTCTAGGAAGTCCAAGATCAAGGTAACTACAGATTCAGTGTCTGGTGAGAGCATACTTCCTGGTTCCTATCTGGCATTCTTCTGGCTGTGTCCTCATCTGACTAAGGGATGAGGGAGCTGTCCGGGTCTCTTTTATAAGGGCACAAAATCTCATTCATGTGTCTCTGCCTTCATGACCTACTCACCTCCAAAAGGTTCCACCTGCAAATACCATTACTTTGAGGATTAGATTTCAGCATATGACTTTGGGGGGAACACAGCCATTAACTCTATAGCAAGAGCCTTATCACTAGTTCTCTCTTAATTTATAAGGTTGTTATGTGACACAAGATTACTAAATGACTTTTTAAAAAAACTTTAATGCAGGCTCTGACTGGAGAGAGGGTGGGTATTTTGAGTTAAATTTGGAGACATTGGAAATACCAAACAAATAACCACTGTTATTTTTTACAAATGTTGGGCTGACAGATTGTTTAATATAAACAGAATAATGCGTGTCCTGACATTTTTAAATTGTTCAGTAACTTTTAGAACTGAACACTTCATCATGCCTTTAGTTCTTCTGTGTTCTGTTCAGAAAATGTTCTCAGCCTGAAAGAAATGTATGACATTAGATTTTCCCTGGAAAAAACTACAAGCACATCTACCATTAAAAGAAGCACTTACCGTGCTCAAATCAGATAGAAGTTTCAGGAAGACTGCGAATATACATTTATTCTTATACCAAGTTAATGTTTATATGTATCAGATAATTGCATTGATAAGGTGGGAAAGAAGGTTAACTAAATTTTGGAGAGAATAGAAAAGAAGTCTTATTTCTAACAACCATCTTGCTCTTTTCTAATGTTTAGTTTCATAAAACCATATGCATCAAATATAAGACCCCTATCTTAACAAAGTCAATAAATGATACCTGGCCAGCGTGGCTCAGTGGTTGAGAATCAGCCTATGAATCAGGAGGTCAGGGTACAATTCCTGGTCAGGGTACATACCTTGGTTGCAGTCTCAATCCCCAATAGGGGGCTTGTGGGAGGCAGCCAATCACTGATTCTCTCATCATTGGTGTTTCTTTCTCTCCCTCTCCTTTCCTCTTTGAAATCAATAAAAATATATTTAAAACAAAGAAAAGAAAGTAAATAAATGAGCATACTTTAAAAAAGGAAAAAAAAGAGTAAATTTTTAAAAAAATAAATAATGTTTGGTTTACTGTTTTATAAAAGATTCAGCAGAAGCATTATTAGCATATTATATAGGAATTGAAATTGAGTGTCATTAAGTAAATGCACACATACACATAAAATCATTTTCAAAAAATCACATGTTTCATTCTGTCTGATAGTCTATTATGGCACCTGCAACAATCTGAGGTTCAATTTCTTATAAATTCAGTTATATTAGTTGGACAGCTGTGTAAGGATGATGAAAATATTCATGGTATTATCACAGGAATGGCTGAAATGTTCAATTTTTATGATATGTGTAACTACTAGGTACTTGCTAAAATAGATTAATAATAGATATTTATAATATTCAATTACTATATCAAATATCACTATTAATGATTCCTAAATTTTTAAAGGTTTATTCCTTTAGGCCAATGATATTCTTTTTTCAGTCATCTTAACACCATTTTTTTAGTAAATACTTGGAATAAATTAGTATGACTATGTGAGTCATTTTGAAAGAACCCACATATAAAGATTACCTATAAATGTTGCCTTCAGGGATAATGAATCAACAAATATCTGCATTTGAAACAGGTGAACTGGAAGTCCTAACCTTAAAATAATATTCTGCCTCTAAAGTAAAATACTTTGAGGAATCAAAAAGCATAAGCCAGAAGAAAACTCCACAAATTATTGTTAAATATGCAATTACAAATTACCCATTTTTATAAATAATATTTTTACTTTAAGTACACAGCTTCATCTCTAAAGGGGAAAAAAGTGGCATATTTATAGAGATCCACCAACTAGCTAATTGAAATAGCAAATGTTTACCCTGGATCACCTCATGACAGTGCCACCGTTTAACAGATTAAGATTTATAGAATGTCCCCACTAATGGCCCACAATGGGTGCAGCTGCACTATTTTGGTAGCCCAGGAAGTGTGCTTGGCTAGGGAAGCACCGCATCTGCATGCTCCATGTTAACACTCAGGCCTTTTATAGCCGTAATAAAGTCGGCACTTTATGCGCAGACATGCCAGAAGCTAGAGCCAAGCAAGACGAAACCACTGAGGTTGAGGGGCACAAATTCAAGCTGCCTGCCAAAAACATGGGCAGCTGTATTCCAAACAGGAAGTAGGTGCCAGTGACACACCTGCTCCAGATGCCTGGTTTGCAAAAATCTCTACTTCTTTCCTCCAGTGGACAGAGGCAACACTTGGCTTATTCTTGCTTAAGTACATCACAGTGGAAGATTTGGAGTCAGGTTTGTGATAATTATTCGTTATTTAAGAAGAGAAGTGGCCCACTTAAAATTAAGTGGTTCCTCCCCCCCCTCCCCACCTTTAAAGTATAGGAAGACATAATTGAGGTGTGCAACCTTTCATTCCTACTTCTTCAACAAAGCTGAGTTTACTGGTGGGTTATCATCCTAAACAGGGTACTAGTAGACACTTCTACCTTCAGTATTGGGGATCACTCATTGCTACTACTGAACCTTTGTCCTTGTGTTGACTTGTGAGATGTTAGTCTGCTTAATTGTGGTCATATGGTCTCAGAAAAGCCCCAGAGTTTCAGGATGAGAAATGCTCAAGTGCCTGAATTAAAGCCACCACATAAGATCCAAATTAGTCCAATTTTAGTATTCACAAAATGTGATGGTTAAGGGAAATATTTCTTTATAAGGAAAATGGTCTCTACCTGTGATTTCGTCACTTTATTAGTCTGAAATCAGGAAGAAGAAATGATATTGATTGGCTCTTTCTCAAACTGCAACAATTGTTGAGTTTGGAGCAAGAATAGATATTAGAAACAGAACTGGGTGTTGTTGAAAATAGGTATTATTGGTTTGATTACATTTTCCTTTCCTATCATGAGCCTCCAATGTGAGGTGCATATGCCAGGGAACAACTTAGGGAAGGGAGTAACCCCGGAAAGCCATTTCTTATTTTATTCAGATCAAAGTGGATCAACTGCTAAAGACATTGTGTATTCACTGTTCAGATCTTAGAAATGAAACCAGTCTACCATTTGGAATGACCTAGTATTTGTAATGAGAAGGTGTCATAGAAAACAGTAAAGTTGGTCAGGGCTTCAGGCAGCAAAGTTGTTTCTCATAGGTCATGGCATACGATTTGTGCCAAGGCCAGCCTGGTGCCAGTTAGTGAAAGAGCTACATGAGGCTCTCATTAAGCTCAACACGCTGGAAAGTGCTTCACAATAAGCAATTCTACAAAGAAAATAAGTCTGAAAAATCTAAGATATCCTGAGATCTTGATTTCTAAGGATTTCAGACACAGGTTTTTGCAATTTCTCCTATTGTTGAAGCTCCTGGAGCCATTCATCTGCATTCACAGTACTTACAGTTATCCTTATTCTCCTGGAAATGTTTTGTTCTCTGCACATGATGAAACCGTCTTCTTTAGAACATGTATCACCATTAACATAATATTTTAATTAATAAATTAGCATCTCTATGACTTCTGAACATTTCACAGGTGTCCAATGTGTGGATCAAATATACGAATTCCCCAGATACCTCAATATTTTAAAAAAATATTTCGTAAAGGATATGTCACCCACTGAACTAGCTAATTCATTCCTGTGAAGGACCACCAGTTCTAGTTGAAAGGCAATAAAGAATGTTGCTCTCATGATATCACTAATGCCTTCATGCTCTTTGTTTTGAGTTGCTTTTATTCTGGTTATTTCTTTTCTAACTTTAATGAAGTTAGGGGTACATCCAAACAATAAACTACATTTTAGTTTTAGATTTAAAGATTGATATTAAAGATGAAAAATGTGGCTAACAGATAATAAATATTAAAATCAAATTGTCAATTTTTTTGCTAATATACCACATTGGGAATGACACCGGCATCCTAAGATTAATTTCCTGGTTCCCAATATAAATAAAATGTATATACTGTTTTTTTCCCTGTGAGCATGCATTGCATATTTACAATGTGTTCTTTTCTGTTTCAAAGAAACAGTCAAGCTGAAAAATGATACTTCACATTGGTTTGAATTTCTTTTATAAAATCTTATAACAAATTTCTTTGTAATTTATTAGAGTTTGAATTTTGTATGCTTGTAATACAGATGCAATAATTAGGTAGATATAAAAGATGTATACTTTTTAATTCAGTAAATATTAGGTGAACCCACCTTTTGTTATACTACTCAAGAGAACTTCCACTTTTGTATATTTTAATTTATAACAGGCATCATATAGTAACTAGTTTCTTGTTCCTATTGTTATATTACACTTTAAGCTCATCTTTTATTTAAAAATCTTCACAAATTATTTATTATAAAGCAAACACAGATATATGAAAATAAAGATAGAAACATAAAATCAATATATACAAAATATATCCTATTAAATTCTCAATGCACTAATGTTTTTAATTTTTATGCACACAATTACATTATTACATAATAAAGAAAAGTTGCTCTAAAATATATGTAGATTAAAAAATTATTATTTAAACTGTATTTTGCTTTAAAACTCATTAAAATAGACAAAGCTATAAAATTTCTTAAACATAAGATAATAATTAGATGTCCTAACATTTGGCAATGAGTGTTTTTCTTTTTTTTTAGAAAAATTCACATTACACAATATTAACTATATTAAAGTGTACAGTTCAGTAGCACTTAGTACATTTCTATCTAGTTCCAAAATATTTTCATTACCCCAAAAGAGCACCCTGTACATATCAAGCTGTCACTCCCCATTCACCTGAAAATACTAATTTGCTTCCTGTTTCTATTGATATACTTTTCTGTATCTTTCATATAAATGGTAATTTTATGTTTGACTTTTTTCGCTTAGCATGTTATCAAGAATCATATATATTATAGCATGGATTAGTACCTCATTTACCTTTATTATTAATAGCATTTCATTACAGGGATATGAAACACTTTGTTCATTCATCTACTGGCAGATATTGTGAATTTTGCTACTATGAACATTAGTATACAAGTATTTGTTTCGGTACCTATGTTCCATTCTTTTGGGTTTAAACTTAGAAATGAAATTCCTAGGTCATATGAAATTCTCTATTTAAATTCTACTTTTCAAGGAATGGACAAAGCCCTCAGTAGCAGAACCATTTTATACTTATAATTTTTTAAACATTATTATTATAGTCAGCTGGTACATATGTGGAATGGTGTCTCATTGTACAACAATAAGTTTTTAGATAAAAGACAAAATCATGATCCATGAGAAAAAATCCTGTTGATTTGGGCTTCAATACAATAATAAAACTTCTGTGAAGGCCTGGCCAGCTTGCCTCAGTGGTTGAGTGTCAGCCTATGAACCAGGAGGTCATGGTTTGATATGCTTGGAATGCAGGCTCGATCAATTATTCCCCAGTGTGGTGTGTGCAGGAGGCAGCTGATCAATGATTCTCTCATCATTGATGTTTCTATCTCTCTCTCCTTCTCCCTTCCTCTCTGAAATCAATAAAAATATATATTTTTTAAATTCTGTGAAAAAGACATTATTAAGAGAATGGAAAGAAAACTAAATCTAATGTGATCTGAATGAGCTCCTGGACAGAAAAAAAAAATGATATTAAGTAGAAATAATGGAAACCTGAATCAAGTATGGATTTATTTAGTAATTATATATCAATATTCATTAATTAATTGTAAAATATGTAACATTTTAAAATAAACTTACATTTGCAAAAGATCAGTGAAATCTATACTAGTTTATAAAAGTGATTACTAGTATATTAGTACATCCCATTGACATATGACAGTTTTGCCTTTAACAGTTATAGATTCATTTTTATAAAGGACTGAAGAACCTTTACCTTTAGATTCTGGTTATTCCATTTTTCCCAAGAAGCCAAAACAAAACAAAACAAAAAACTCATTTTAAAAATATTTGCTATAAACCAACCCTGTCTTTTTCTTTGGAAACATGCATTTTAATGATATCATTTTCTTGAGTGAAAAAAATGTGAAACCTTTGTGTTCAGAACATAAAATTTGATTCTGTTCAGTTTATTTCAAAACCCAAGAAATATGGAATAATTTATGTTTTGAAATTATAATGTTGCTTGTGCTCTCTTTACTCCCTTATATAAATTCTGATTTTTAAAGCAAATTCAGATGAACATTGAATAAATAAAATCATATCTTCCAAAATAACGAATGTTTATCCTAACGAATACTGATAGTTTCCATTTACTAATAAGTCCTTCTCTGTTGTTTCTGTCTTCATATTTTCAAAGTTTATTTTTTATTGATGGGTCCCATACCACCACATCAGTAATTAGGTGGAGAATCATTCTTCTTTTGTAAAAAATATGCGTAGTGGCAGGAAAAGGTTGCAACAAAAGGAGGCTATTATAAAATATTGCAGATAGAAACTTGTGCTCAACACAGTATATTTAATAAATAAAATTGCAGTTGCCTGAAATTTGGAGATATTTAACCTCTCATTCAATAAACAAATACAGAAAAGTCTATTTTTGTTAGAGATACTGACTACAAAATATTTTTTCTTTCATTCTAATATATCTAGACACAAATATGTAACATAACCACATACACTATTTTTTAATGATAAATGGTGCCAACACAAAAAAGGGGGGTGATAATTTTTTAAGGAATTGAAGTGAGTTAAAATTTGTCTATTTTTTCCTGAGACATAAAAGTAAAAGACTTATCTCATTAATAAAAGTATGACTATGTCAGAATAAATGTTTGATGCTTTAAATCTGTCGAGAGAATAAATTAATATTTCTGAAGATACAGAAGTAGAATAGATTAAGTGGTCTGAATATACCTACAGGATTAATGTAGTTCATATTTTGATACTGACAAACTCTGATAAGAGCAATTGAAGCCTATTCAAACAGGCTTCTATTGTAATTCACCACATATTCATTGTGTGTACTTAATGTATAATATTCGACATCTAAACAGGAATATTCCTTTCATCCTGATACTGTTAATATTCTATGCTTGTCTTTGTAGTCTGATTTTCTGACATATCGTAGAATAGACTCTGGTGTGTGCACAGCCTCATGTGGGAATATTCCATCAGTCCTCTGAGCCTCCTCTCTGTGCTTTCTCGAGTGCGAGGATCAAATGCTTGCTGAGATGATCAGTGCAGCATTGATGTTATCTGAAAGCATGGCAGTGAAAATGTTCATCATTGAAAACGAAAATGAATAGAATTGCATACAAATCAAACTTTGCAAATAATTTAACAATCCTACCAGATCCTAACTGAATTCACACGTGTTCTTTACTTCCATTTTTCAGAGTCTCCATAGTTTTCTTCCTCCATAGACAAGGCAGAAAAAGTCTGTCTTCACTGCATATATTTAATATCCCTCAAGAGAGATGGATTTAAGTAGGGAGATGTTCACAGGAACAAAATATATATGAAATATCTAGCTGTTGTTTTCATTTTAGCCTGGTGATCATTTTCACAACTAGTATAAACAGACATAGCATTGATTTTTCAAAGTGACTGCAGGCCTTTTTCTAAGACCCTTATGATGCTGGAAGTTAATTCCTGTCATGCAAGAACTATGGTTAAGAATATCCTTCTTTGAATCTTTGTCAAAGTGTGAATGCTTTTATGATAAGACACCATTATATTGTCACATGGAAATTAGCAAATTTTACATTCAAAATGCTAAAAAAAATACTTAGTGAAGAAAAAATGCATATTAAAGGCAGCATTTGGATAATCCCTAGTTTAAAGAAAAAAATAAAGGTAATGGCATGTGTTTAAAATGTATGTTTTATTAAATTTCAACAATGTTGCAAAGTAAAAACAACAGTCAAAAACATGCATTCCTAAAGTTCTGAACATATTCCATGTAATTGATAATCTAGGTCTTTGACAAAAGAAATAAGGAAAAAGAATGAGTTTTTATCCTTCATTCTCCATTACAAAAGCTTTATTTGATGTGAAATACTTCCCTTTCAAATATACATAATCTGAAGATGTTATGCTATTACTCATAAGCAATTGGTGTGATCATTTATTTGCTTTACACTGAGATTCAGACTTTAACTTTGGGTGAAAGGCAAACCTAATGATTGAGATAGAGGAAATACAGCAAAAATGAAAAACCTGAACTTAAAAGGAAGCTATTATAAGACAGCAAATACCTGGGGTACCTGGTGCATAAGGAAGTGAGGATGTCAGAAAGTGAAAGAATAGAAAGAGGTAGGGTTAAATATAAAAAACTTATTTTGTTACTTTTGCAAATACAACTGAATCAGAGCCAGCCTTAGGGTTTATTATATATCCATATAAATAACAATTAAAATAATACTATAAAATAAAAGGGTAATATGCAAATAGACTGAACAGCAGAATGACCAGAATGCCTGTGGCCCCTGGCCCAGCCGGCCCCTGCCCCCAGCAGGCCCCCCATCCCAATTGGGGGTGGAGCTGGCCAGCAAACTGCCTTTGGCCCCTTTCCCTGGCCGTCCCCGTCCCCCAGCGGGCACCCCCACCTCGATTGGGGGTGGGGCTGGCTGGCAAACTGCCTGTAACCCCTCACCCCAGCCAGCCCCGCCCTTGATCAGCCCACCACCCCAGTCAGCCCACCTCTGATGGCCCCCTCAGGGTGGGCTGGCTACACCCCCACCAGTGCACAAATTTGTGCACCAGGCCTCTAGTCCTATATAATAAAGAGCTAATATGCTAATTAGACGGGACGGTGGAATAACCGTCGGGACAACCTTCCAGACGACCTTCTGGACGAAGCCAGGGCTTCGAGGGCCGAGTCAGCTGGGCACGTATGTTGTGCATGGGGTCTCTAGTATATAATAAAATATCTGTACATAATACTGTACGAATATGTCATGTATTCTAAAACATGCACAAAAAATGTAAATAGATGAGATAAATTTAAAAGTATTTTCTCTCTACTCTCCAGTGTATCTTTTGTGTGCATGCCCTGGTAAATAAATTTGAAATCTATTGGCTTAGGTAATGGTTAAGGAGCCAGACAAAACAGAATTTAAAATGTTATCTTTGACTATTTCTAGTGGTATATTTCTTACACAAAATACATAACCTCTTTAAACTTCAGTTTTTTTTTTTATGTCTTATAAAGTGGGGATCATACTAGAAAACCTAGGTTTCAGAATCTTTGAAAGGTTGTGAGATATCCCATACAAACTGCTTAGCTCATGCTTTGCTCAATATAAGTTCTCGGTGAAGGCTACCTATTAAGATTGTGTAGGTTGGCAAGCGTTCCGCGTGCCTCTCAAGCCACTTTGGAACACTGGTAATGGTTATAACTGTGCTTAAAAAGAGCACAATTGTAGGAATGGAACTGACCTATTCCTTCTTCAAGTGAGACACGTATACCACTGCCACCACCCCACAGCCATTGAAATTCTAACAGAGGAAAGAAAGCAAAGCAGGTCCCACCAGGCTTCCTGTTCTATTTTTCTAACTCATAATTGCTAAAGATGAAACCCATATAATTTATCTGCATTGTTTTACTGCTTGACATTATGTTAATTTCCTTTTCTGTTAATTTGTTCTTTGTTACTGGTTTCTGTGGAACCCTTAGGACACACTTCAAAATGAAATATTTTTCAGCCCTATTAAAATATTTTAATGAATCCACATCCGGAAAGTGCTTGACGGTGGCCAGCAGCACTATCTTATACATTGAAAAAGAGAAGTTGTAGGAGGACATAACATTGAGACAAAGAAGCAGCAGAAATGAGACCCTGGGTCACATATTTTAAAGGAGATGATCATAACATAGGGAATGATGACAAATAGTAAATTAAGGCCCATACTCAGAAAAAATTTTTTCTATCTCTTTCCTTTTCAAAAAGACTCACATAGACCTACCTTTTGTTCATAAATGCTTTTATTTTGTCTTAAGGGTGAACATTGTACTTTCAGCATCTCTCTCTCTAGAGTCTGTTTTTAATTAACACCAAATATTATGCTTCCTAAATTTATATTATGAACACAATCTTGTAATATAGAACTCCATAAAAAAGTAAAGGTTTTATGGAGAGCTTATATTACTCTGTTACTACTCCCCCAAATAAAACATAGAAAATCTTCATAACCTTTAAAGGCTTTTGTCCAAAAGTGGCCAAGAAATCAGGCCTTGCACGGGAAAGTGCAGAGAGGAGAGAGCAAGGATGTCAGGCACATACATAAAGGGGATATCTATTGCTCATTTCTGGTTGCCCCAAATGAGGGGGACTTTTTTCCCTTAAGGACAAGTTTAATCTTTTCCATACGTTTATTCGGTTGTTTAATTGGCAAATTCAAGGAAAAACCAGGAGGTCTTGGGCTCAGCCTCACACTGTCCTCTTCCATTTCATTCCCTTCAGCTGTAGCCTTCCCCACCTGGTCTTATCTAATTCTGAGTTTCCATGTTAGGAAGTTTCTTTGTCTCCTATCTAAACCCACCGTATCCCATATCATCCATATGAAAGGTGGTATTCTGCCCTCTCTCTTATGTCATAAATTTTTCAGAAATTAGGAAATCTATTAGCAGCTTCAATGGAGACCACAACAACGGGCCAGGTGTAGTGAGAGAGATGTGGCACTGGAGGCAACAGAGGGAAGAGCTGGACACCAGGTTATAGACTTAAGCCAACAGAGGTCCCCGCGGTGGCCCTCATCAGGAAAGTCACAGCAAACATCAGGAGACCAACCACACCCCACACCCTAGGGCTCTTGCCAAGATCTTTTGTTCCTTGAAAGACTGAGGAGTCAAGCTTAGAAGCAAACACAAGAAATAAAGCCCAGGTACAAAAGAGAAGCAAGATGACAGAGCAGTACTGTGCAGTGGGAAGAAACTACAGCTCTGATTACTGGCATCAAGGAATTTGTGTATCATGTTGTAGTGGATTAGCAGGACGGTCGACACATGATTAGCACCATGACCATTTCAGTGATGACAGTCAGTACACCCACCGACAGTAATAACTATTGAACACTAACTATATGTCCAGCAGTAGGTTAAGAACTCTAATGTATTAATAGATTCGATTCTCATAACCACCCAAAGAGAGAGGTAGTTGATACTTAGGCATTACCGATCAAGGGCTTCTTAAATTATCTCCAAGTTGGAGCAGAGCTGGCTGAGAATCTTGAATGGTGTTAAACATACAGGTAGGATGTAAGTGCCCACAATTTTAAAGGTTAAAGATTTATAGAGGCAATTCATTACAGTTATAGGCCGGCGTGCACTACATAGTTAGAGGCCTTTGTGAATCGTGGGACTACATATCCTAAAGTGAGGAGAGACCTGTGTGATCTTCTGACTTCCTCTCTGATCTTTTAACACTATCTCCACTTTGAGAAAGAATCTGTGGCACAGAGCGGTTAAGTGACTTATTGAGGATCAGACAGTGACAGTGGTAGAGACCTGCAAAATCATTCCTAATTAACTCTCTGAAACCTATTGATAACTCTTTGGGTAACAGCTGTTTGAAGAGCCAAATTAATCTTTCCTAGAATGCCCACGAATCAGAGCCTTTACCTTTCCCCACTGATGTTCAGACCCTCGGATCTTGGCGCTTAAAAAAACCACCTGCTACCTTGTAACCTACACCCATCCTCTTCAGCATGATGACTGCGGGCTCCACGGCAGTCCAGGTTGTCCCGTGGGGAGCTCACTTCCACAGCTTTCCACCAGAAGTCTCTTTATGAGCTGAAATTGCCATCCACACAATTTCATTGCTCGTAAAGACAAGCAGCAAGGAGAGCACAAAAGAAGCCAATTTATCCATTTTTCTGTATCTGGAATACATGTGGAGTCAAAATTGGTGGTTTGCCTTGGCTCTCCCTGCTAGGATAATTTGGGGTAATATTATAACTAAACGTTATGTTTAAACCATGCCAGTCACACTGTGCATTATAAAAACCACATTACAAGAGTGCATTACCTTTCTAACATATCGGAGTGTATGAGTGAATTTCAAAGCAGAATAGCATCCATGAATACGAAATGTTGTCAGCCTTAATTTCACATTGCTATTCCAAGACAGAGAAGCCTTGTGTGTCTTGCTTTCTTTCTATTTTGATATGATTTTCACTGATAGGGAAGTTCAAATGCTTGGATTTGTTTTTAAAGTGCTTTGTTTGTCTTGTCTCTCTTGTGCTTATGTATAAACATACAAACACACTCTCTCTCAATCCCTAAAATGTATAGCTTGGATCGTGTTTCTAAATTTCTCCCTTTCCTTTAAAATTAAATATAGTATCAAGTTCTTGGTATCTCCCTCTACAGAGAGTTCTAGAATTTCTCCTGTGTTTTTTTTTTGCATTTGCTCAGCAAAATTACATGCCAAATCCAAACTTTGCTCCTTACCGGAATTATTGTAACAAGTCTATTGTCTCTTTTTACTATCACTCTCTCTTCTCCCACTCCAGTTACCCAAAGCAAAAATGCCAGAGTTATCAAGCACTGAGTATACATTTACAGTAATGGTGTATATTTTTATCCTTTTGTTCACTATTTTAAAGAATCTATTCTCTGTTTTTTATTGTGTTAAGTCCAAATCCATTAACCTAATAATTAATAATAGAGGATTCTCAGACTAGAGGATTCTTGTTTGACTAGATGGCCAGAAGTTTTTATGTTTGTGTGTCTGTTTGTTTTTCTCTGTTCCCAACAAATTCTAGAGCTCTTAGCTGTTGGCTGTGCCATATCTCCCTTGATTTAGATAATGTCCCACTATGGCAGACGTAACCATTCTCTCTGATATCCAGTTCCCTTTCCTCTTTACATACAAGTAGTTGTGCCTTTCTGCTTCTTAAAGTTAAATGAGACTATGTGACTATTCCTGGATGTAAATGTGGACCAAACTTTGGACTGTAGCTTTTAACAGCAGGTGCTAGCTACATCCTGCAACTTTGTCATTGCCATTCTATGGTAGCCAAGGAAACATGATAGGATGAACCCTTCATCCATCCAATAGGTACATGTTAGACAGATATTATAAGCTACAAATAAAGCTTTGTTGTTGTAAGCCAGTGGTCGGCAAACCGTGGCTCACGAGCCACATGCAGCTCGCGAGCCGCGGTCTGCCGCTCTGTTGACTAATGAGTTTGCCGACCACTGTTTTAAGCCATTCAATTTTGATTATTATTCTTAACAGTAGCATATCTAGCCTCTTCTGAATTATACACGTAATAACAATCATTTAAAAGATGCCCCAGCCTGACCAGCAATGACCTATGAACCAAGAGGTCACAATTTGATTCAGGACACATGTATGGGTGGCATGCTCATCCCCAGTAGAAGGCATGCAGGAGTCAGCCAATGGATGATTCTCATCATTGATGTTCCTATTTTCTCTCTCTCTTTTTCTCTGAAATCAATAAAAATATGTATTTTCTTAAAAAGGTGTCACAAAAATCAAATCCAGGAAGTATTGCTTTGTTACTTCCTAATCTTTTCCTTTTCCCATTAGCACTTTATGTTTATCTTGCTCTTCAAAATTTGCATCAATTCATTTATTCAATTAGCTCTGCAGTGAATGTTTACTGCATACTCAGCCCAGTATTAAACTATTCAGCAAAAAAAGGTATATTAATTGAAAATGATTTAAACCAAGCTCGTGACTCTGGGAAATAATGAACTAAATTTCAAACAAATTTAAGAATGTACATGTTTGTTCCAAATTTATATACATTTTATGTGTATATTTCATATTATATTTGGGAACTTCCTTGGGTCAGATTTGCCCCCAGCTTCACTTCTTCTGTCTTTTCCAAGTGGCATGCTCATGGAAGACCAAAAATCAAAAGGAAATTTCATATTTTCTTTCTTCCAAATACTTGTCATATGAAGACACCAAAAACTTTTACAAGAATTGGAAACTAATAATTTATTTTACTCTATTCAGAAGTTTTTGTTATGCATTTTCTAAGAAATTCAAATACCAATGAAATGGTCAGTTTTAATAACTATATGACAAGTCAATACCATGGAAGTGGCAAATAATGAATTGTTTTCTGACAAAGCTTAACCATGCCGATAGTATGCTTACCTCTGCAGTAAATCAATATTAGCATAAAACCAACAAATATGTGGCTAAGTGTGAAAACCCTTATTTAAATATTTATTAGTGATTACTAAGGTCAGTAAGAATGAGAACACTAACAAAATAAATATTTTCTAATTATGCCTAGTCCTGAGTTCTGCCCTACTGCAATGCATTTTAATAACAGAAAATGTAGAGCTGAAATATTTAATTGTATAAGATTTCATGAAAAAAAAACCTGAAAATTTGAATGAATATAAATATATTTTAATGCTGTTACCAATGATAGTATGATAAACCTCTCTTGGATACCAAAATACATTCATCTTAATAATTGGGTATAAAATACATTTGGTGTGCTTCAGTCTTGGTCTAAGCTTTTGGTCAGCTTCTACAAAAATAAATGTTTTATTTTAGTGCTTCCACTGTATTCTATATGGGTATGCCAGTCTATAGCTATCTAGCTAACAATATAGACACAAACACAGTATAAGCATATGCAATTAATGTTAAAAGATAAACTATGCTTAAAATAATAAAAGCTGAATAAAACTTTTAAAAACATTTTTGGTAAGCTATAGGTAAACTTGTTCTTAATTGATGTGTCGAATAAAAACCTAGATTGCAGTGACACTAGCACGGTGAAATGATCAGCATTGTTCTCATTAACTCTATTTTTAAAATAATAGATTATATTTTTTCTTTAAAATTAATATTTAAATTACTTGGGTGAAGTTATGCTGACCTGAAAACATCCTTGGTGATTTCATTCCACTGAAAAAGCAAGAAGACAATGTTCTCTCTTGGGAAAAACAGAGGCCAAAGAGTTTGAAAGATAACTTTCAATAACTTCAAATATCAGAGCATTTTCTGTGTCAGCAGCACAAATATGCATAGGTCTTAGAAGATGTATACACACAGGCACACGCACAGACACACACAGCCTACCACTCCAACTAAATGTATATATCCATATGTGCATGTACAGTGAAGGTCAAACAGAGGGCAGGAGACAATAGAGGAAAGTCTTCTACAGCCAGAGGTTTAGGACTCCAGTCTTAACTACAAAATTTAAAGATAGATCCTGACAAACTGCTCACACTTCTCTCTAAGCCAGGATTTATTAATCTGCAAAATAAGGGATTGGATTAGAACATGTTTGCTATTCTTTTCACACAAGAAGCTCTCAATGACTCACATATTTTCAACTTTTTAAAAAAATATATTTTATTGATTTTTTACAGAGAGGAAGAGAGAGGGATAGAGCGTTAGAAACATCGATCAGCTGCCTCCTGCACACCCCCTACTGGGGATGTACCTGCAACCAAGGTACATGCCCTTGACCGAAATTGAACCTGGGACCTTTCAGTCCGCAGGCCGATGCTCTATCCTCTGAGCCAAACCAGTCAGGGCTATTTTCAACTTTTACCTTCCCTACTCCCTCCTACCTCCTAAAATAAGCAAAATGAAACATGTCCATTGCACAGCTCTTAAAATGAATAGGTGTCTTCCACATGCAAAAGACTGGAGTAATTTGGGGCATACAATTGCTTCTGTCAAGAAAAAAAAAGTAAAATAAAGATAAAATAGAAATATTTATATATATTTATAGAAATCATAACAGATATAGGGGCAATGATTTTGGAGTGAGAGAATCGTGAATGATGAATTTACAACCTGAAACCATATATTTTTGTTTTTTTCTGTAGGCATTCAATGAGAGTCTGGGATTTGCCTGGACAGAGCGCTACTGTAAGGGGATGTAAAAACTGCCAGAACTTTTGGTGGTCTTATAGACTAGCACAAGGGATAGTAATTTTTGTTGGTGTTAAGGGCCAGAGGATAAACATTTTCAGCTTTGCAGCTATACACTTTCTGTGGCAACTTCTTGGTTCTGTCATTGTAGCAAAAGTATCCTTAGACAATATGTAAATGTATCATGGTGGCTCTTACACTTAATCTGTTAAACCTTGAAAGCTTATTTTTTTTGTAATTTAAAAGTGTTCTTTTCATCTTTTCAAATCATTTAAAATCTAAATACTATTATCAGCTCATAGGTGGTAGAAAATGTCAGTGTGCTGGATTGGCCCACAGGCCACAAGTGCTGACCCAGGCCGGGCCTAAACAGACAACGTTGGAGACTTGAAAGGCTTCAAGCATACTGTCAATTTTTCTTTCAAGATGTTAGCCAAATTCTGAATCTGTGTGGAATGGCAGGCACAGTTTTAACTAGAACACTGTGAAAAACAGAAGAATTTTTCTAAAGCATTCTGGTAGTTGTGAGATAGAGTCTGGATGTCACAGGGAATGGTCTTGGAGAATCCACTAAATTCTAAATTTAAAGTTTTTGGAATCCCTGCCCGAAGGATTACGGGGAGAGGTAGATGAGCCTTCCTATAACTGCAATCCTGTCTCTACTACGCTCTCTCCAACATGGAATTATTTGCTTGCCACTCTGTTTATCTAGGAAAGGATGTGGTAGGTTGGCGAGCTTACTTTTTACTTACCTGGAGGCCACCACTACCGAATTGTCGCTCCTGCGTAGAAAGAACACAGAGGATGAGCAGTGCCTTCTAGAGGCAGACTGTGGTTTTGCTCTTTTCTGGTGGCTTGACAACAGGTATGCATTTGAATTCCTCTGGTTTCTTAACACCTCTATGCTGCATGCTATATTCTCTCAAAAGTTAGCCTGATACACTATCTCACTGAGAATTCTGCTGTTTGAAAAAAAAAAAAAAAAAGGTAAGGCATTAAAAAATAATGAACACTGTGCTCAGTACAAAATAGATGCTGAAGAGGTTTTACCTATTTTTACGTCCATCATTATCAGAATGATAATTTAGCTCAATATGTCACAGTAGCTATTACAAACACATTAAATCTAATATCAAGCTTTGACCCTCATTGTCAAACTCTAAAGAAACAATTGCTCTGTTTTCAAAGATTTAAATATTGTCCGGAAAAATGATGAATAAATGTATCGGCCAACAAGGGAAGAAAAGACCATCATTTACTGCTTATTGGCCTCAAATCACAGCAGTTTTCATTCAAATGCTGAGAGTGGATGAATCATTCTGTATCTTAATAATTAAACTTTCGATGAATTTCCATTTGTAGGCCAAACTGTAAATTCCATAGCACCCCTGACATTTACTGGTTCAGGAGGCAGATGTCAGCACATGCAGAATCACAGCCAAGCAGACTGCACTGGGGGATACTGGCTAACATGATAAAGGAAGTGTCAGGAGACAATTCTCCACGAATCTCCAGTATTGATTTACATCTTGGGAGAGAGGCACTAACTGCCCTTTGTCCCAAGTGATCTTTTCAGGGATATTTGAAGAGTAAACAATCTTGAAAGGTAAAATGGTGTCTCTCCAGAGCAAAAGGCAGGTTTGCTTTTAATCTTGGAGAGTAGAGAAGGTGCCTCCTCCTGGAACAAAGGGAGGCATGTCTCTCCATTAGGACGCTTTGGGCTCTTAATCTCAAGGTTTCTCTCTGTTGAAGTGTAACCCCCATCTTACAAAGGACGCCTCAAAAAGTCTAATTATGGAGTCATTTATTAAAAGCCGGCGGCATACGAGGGAGCAAAAGCGCTCCAGAACTCGCAGCCTCAGACAGCTTGCCACATCATCTGGCTTATACTGGCAGAATATCACAAAGGTATTGATTGCATCTTTGGGTCTGGAATGAGGAACCTGATTTGCGAAAAGCATTTTTACAGAAGCGAAATTGAGCAACTTAGTTATCTCAAGTATTTACGAATCACTGAATCAACAAAAATACATTATCTGGGACCACCTGGGCAATTTAGAATAATTGTGCTGTCCAGATTCCGAGACCACTGGGTCAACCAAAACTCAGTGATCTGTAGCTACTGAAACAATTTAGGATAATTTGTGCTCTTCTGATTCCCAGAAGAATGTGCTTCAGTAACCAGTGAGATCACAATCAATGGGATATTCAAACCATCATCAATGGAGTATTCAATCATACATAAGTTCAGAAAATCAAAATAACTTTTAAATGAGTACAGAACCCAAAACAGCAAGGTTAAAATATTAAACAGCAATTTTTACCCAAGTATGGTTGCTACCATACTTCATCTCCTGTAGCACATCCTACTGCATGTATAGGTTGTGGACGAAAGGGGCCACATGCTGACCTGACAAGCTCAGGGGAGGCCTGCATGGCAGTCTTGCAAACTCAGAGACCTAAGGTAACCACAAAGGATGGTCTGAAATTAAACTTTAACTAAAAGCAGTTATGGTGGGCAGTTACGTCCTAGGCCGGTATCTTCACTGACAAGGTCAACCTTTACCTTAACTGAGCCCATGTCTTTTTGCATCTATGATAACATACCCTTGAAATGTCTGGGTAACTTGTAACTTCCCTTTTTCTGGAGCCCCTGGGGCGCCAGGACAGATGCCACAAATTCCTTCATTATCATGTTAAATGTACCTGCACCCAACTAAGTATGTGTCCATCATTTTACTTTTTATCCAATCCTAGGGGTTTCCTACACTTTGCTTTATCCCACCTCCTTAATCTATCACCGATGAATTTCATGTAACCCACCTATGTCCCGCCTTTGATTGCAATGTATAAATACAAATGTAACCCGCCATTCTCTGGAGCATTATCTCAGTTCCTTGAGATTCTGCTTCCTGGCATATGTCCATAGTTTGGCTCAGATAAACTCACAAAAATTCTTTACAGGTTTCAATGTGTTTTTTTTTACATTAACGAGGTGAAAGAGAATTTTTGGACTGGAATCCAGATTCTTTGTCTCCCAGAGTCAAAGAATGAATCCATGGACAGAGAGTAGTATAGCAAAGGTGGAGATTTATTGAAGAACATGTACAGACTCCCACCTGGGGAGAGGAAAGAGTTCCATAGAATGGACTCCTAAGTAGGAAGGGGAAAAGGGTCCCACTGAGTTCCCTTTCCCAATGGCTTACAAAGGCTATAGATCCTGGTGCCTTGATATCCTCTCTGACTGGTTCCTATAGTAACTCACTATTCCCCTAGACTTGTTACTATAGTAACTCCTGGGTCCCATGTGAGGTTCTCCTCCCCCCACCCTCCACCCCCCTTCTTCCCTATTGGTTTCCTATTCCCTTTAGGCTTTCTTCTCTTTATTTTGTAAATATAGACCTTTTGCTGTTCCCAGCTCCCTCATTCTATGGAAATCTACCTGTTGTAACTTTCCAGCTCCCCCATTCTATGGAAATATACCTTCTACTGCTCTGCAGCCCTGTGCTTCCTCCATGGTCCCCCTAATTTCCAAAGTTTCTAAAATTTTCTAAACCTGTCTTTTTCACCCCCCAAAATTCCTGTTTCATAGGTGTCATCTAGCCCTCTTTGTTTTGGTCTATGGAAGTCAGGGCTCAGCTAACTGGCACAAAATCACTACTACTCTGGCTCACAATTGCTGTGAGTGATGGGCTGTCTGCAGCTCTGTTTTAGGAGTCTCCTGAGTCAGAAACTATTGCAGCCTAACTTATTAGCTTGTGAATAAAGTCTCATACCTTTCACAGTTCTTGAGCAGAATAAGCCAGGTATGTTTGGCAAACTTGCAAATGAAATATAGTCCTCAGCTTAAACTTGACAATAGAAACATTCTAACTAGGTATCACAGGAAAAAAAGATAGAAAGATAATATATTTTTAAAGGGTATACACCATTAAAATTCAGAATAAATCACCTTTAATTGAAGTGCATAGACAGTATTAAAATAACAACCAAAAGAGCTATTAGAACAAGAAATAGAATTTAGGAAACTTTGATTAAAAGAAAGCTATAATATAATAATTATGCCAACTTCAGTAGGGGATGGGGGATTCATTGTATGATATTTTACCAGCTGAGACCTCTTACTTTTGTCCATTTATTCAACAAGTACCTATTAATGGATCCACTCACTCAACCTTTTCCTATTTCAGTGCATGAAAAATTGCAGGCATCAATTGGATCCTGTGACTAGATTATTTTAGCTGATATGTGGTATTGTATTAGCTTTTCTAGGGAGAATAATTACTATCTAATGCTACATGCAATGATGAAAAATTATCATCAGCTATCAGCAACTTTAGACATACTGATATAACCAAATATACTCATAAACACATAATACAAACATAAATACAGAGATATGCATACATGAATTACCATACAAATAAAATTTCAAAGAATTCGAAAATCCCGAAAATAAATAAATATCAATAACAACATTATTCATCCAAGTAACTCACTAAAACCTTTGCTAGTAGTCACTCTGAAAAAAGAATAATCATTTTACAGTTAGAATAGTGGTAAAGTATATTAAAAATCCATCAAATGATGCTTTTAAGCTTCTACTAAACCCATTTATGCAATGCATCTTCTTATAAAATGTACTAAATCACATACTACAAGCATAATATATAGCTATATACTATAGATAAAAAAAAACCCACAAAAGTTGCTATTTTGTTTATAAAATAATTGATTTGGTCGTATAATAGAGAAATGCTGAGGATGCTGTCATAAAATGTATTCATTCTACAAAAATATTTGAGACTCTACTATTTATAAAGAAACTTTTTTTCACTTTGGAAGATACAGTAAGGAATGAAAAAGATAGAATTTCTTCCCTCATAAACTGCATAAACTACATAAGTAGAGTATCCTATATAATAAAATACTAATATGCAAATTGACTGAATGACTGGTCACTATGATGCACACTGACCACAAGGGGGCAGACGCTCAACGCAGGAGCTATCCCCTGGTGGTCAGTGAGCTCCCACAGGTGGAGTGCTGCTCAGGCAGAAGCTGGGCTCACTGCTGGAGAGCACAGCGATGGTGGTGGGAGCCTCTCCCACCTCCACGGCAGCACAAAAGATGTCCTACTGACAGCTTAGGCCCACTCCCCAAAGCTGTCAGTTGGACATCCTCCGAAGACTCCCAGACTGTGAGAGGGCACAGGCCGGGCTAAGGGACTCCCCCCGACCCTGAGTGCATGAGTTTCATGCACCATGACTCTAGTGTTAGATAAAATGTCAGAAAGTGATAAATGATTAAAGGTGGAGGGAACATATGGTAAGTAATGGGATGGAGAAGGAAGTTTGGAGGGAGGATGCTATATTATACCAGGAAGTTAGAGTTCTGAAAAAGGGGGTATTTGAGGAGGCAACTGACCATCCAGAGAGAGCAGACCATGTAAATACTAGGGAGAAGACTGTGCTACATGGAGTAAATTAACATAAAATGATCCCCTCTAATAAAAGAGAAACATGCAAATTAACCGTACCTCCGCTATGCCCACAAGCCATGCCTAACAGCCAATCAGGAATGAGTATGCAAATTAACCCAACAAATATGGTGGCAGCCACAGAGCTGGAGAGAGCAGGAGGCTTGGGTTGCCCCTGGCAATGGAGGAAGCCAAGCTTTCCTCCCACCCTGGCCTGCCCTAGCCTCCACTCAATGCTACAAAGTTTCAATTATAGAACATAAATAAATCCCAACAAAAATGGCCATAGCTGCAGAGCTGGAGCCAGCCAGAGGTTTGGGTTGCCCCTGGCGATGGAGGAAGCCAAGTTTTCAGCCCGCCCTGGCTTGCCCTGGCCTCTGCTCAAAGCTACAAAGTTTCAATTATAGAAGATAAATAAATCCCAGATAACAGAGCCTCCACTTGAGTTTCCGGAGGCGTGGCTGGTAGTCACTCTGAAAAAAGACCACCACAGGCCCCTTTCCCAGGCTTCCCCATGCCCCAAGGGAACCCCCACACTGATCTGGGACACGCTTAAGGGCAAACCAGGCAGCCCCCACCCATGCACCGGGTCTCTATCCTATCTAATAAAAGTAATATGCAAATTGACCATCACTCCAACACACAAGATGGCTGCCCCCATGTGGACACAAGATGGCCACCACAAGATGGCCAGCAGGGGAGGGTAGTTGGAAGGGACCAGGCCTGCAAGGGAGGGCAGTTGTGGGTGATCAGGCCAGCAGGAAAGGGCTATTGGGAGGGACCAGACCTGCAAGGGAGAGCACTTATGGGCAATCAGGCCAGCAGGGGAGGGCAGTTAGGGGTGACAAGGCCTGCAAGGGGAGGGAAGTTAGGGGCAATCAGGCTGGCAGGGGAGCAGTTAGGCATCAGGCTGGCAGGGGAATGGTTAGGGGGTGATCAGGCTGGCAGGCAGAAGCAGTTAGGGGCAATCAGAAGGCAGGCAGGTGAGCAATTGGGAGCCAGCAGTCCTGGATTGTGAGAGGGATGTCCGACTGCCCACTGGGATCAGGCCTAAAAGGACAGTCGGACATCCCTCAAGGGGTCCCAGATTGGAGAGGGTAAAGGCTGGGCTGAGGGACACTCCCCTCCCCCCCCCATGTATGAATTTCATGCACTGGGCCTCTAGTGTATACATAAGGCCACATAATGACTCTGATTTGATTTAAAGCTACATGAAATGTTGTATGATGAAAAATGACATTTGATTGTCCTATATAGAAATAATTGTTGTCCATGACATGAGATTTACATTGAGTTATATGAAGAAAACTCCAGATGAGCCTATGAAATGCTTGGAAGTCTTCCAAATAATGCTCATTGACTCTATATCACACTCTTTTAGATTATTTGACATCTCTCCCTTCCACCAAATCTATCTACCTTTTCTGTTCTTTCCATTCTAGTGTTTGTCAGGATAGAACCTCTACATAACTCCAGTAGCAAATCGGCCAGCTCATCTTCATATGAATCTACATACCTTACCTTCTTTTTGTTAAAGTGGATAAGGTGTTTTCTGTTGCTATTTAGGACCAAATCCTTCACTTTTTCCCTGGATCCCATCCTCTCTGCCATTGTCCAGGACATTGATCCTCCCATATCTCTTCTCTATTTCCTTGCTATTCCATTATTCTCTTCAATATTAAACACAGCGTAAAGTCCCAACATGAAAAATGACAACATGTTCCCATAATCACAATTCTAGTCTCATTTACTTGCTCAACTATACAGAGTAATTCTTCAGAAGAGTTATTAATACTCTTTTCCTCTTAGCATCTTTTCTTCTGTTGTATCTACTTCTATCAGTATATTTTTGTTAATATAATAGGAATACCAAAAATGGGAAAAAATGGATAATTGTTCATATAAAATATGTTTATAAATTTTTTAGAATAAAAGAAATATTTTATTTAAAAAACAAACAAACTACAGTACCCAAGGAAAAAATGTTTATAAAAGGATCAGCTCTATGCAGAAATTTTTCTAATAATACTCTTCATTTATCTATTTTATATAGTGTGTTTTCTCCAAGCCAAAATTTTCAAAATGGTGATGGTCTCATTTTTAATATGAACAGAGCACTCAGAATGCAAACCTGGATGTTCGATTGTCTTCCTTTGCTATTCCAATGCTTCCCTTTTTATCACCCTGAAATTAATGAACAATAGAGTAGACTAAATCAATAGGTGAACTCTAAAGAATTTCAGTTTATGAGTTTGTATAATGACTATGATTGCTGAATGAATATATTCACTCTTTGTTCTTTTTTTCTAAATGAAAGTGAAAAATTTGGCATGTAAAGAATCTTTTAGAGAAGAAGGCAGGGAAAGGACTTTTTCTGTTTTAGACCTGTCCATCAAGTGGCTTCCTCCACAGAGGCTCCAGCTGAAAGGCCTGTTTTCCAGTAGGTCAAACTCTCTCTAAAGGCCATGTTTGTCAGTGAGACTGCTAATGCCAAGGCAGGAAAATCAGCAGGGCTTTCTCTTCTTCTTGTAGACAGATGACCTTTCTGAAACCTAGTACAAAATAGGATGTATTGATGGAAGCGTTTGGGGATTGCTCAGTGTAACATATATTTTGAGGCATTCGCATGCTTTATACAATAATCAAGGAAACACATTTTATAGATTTTTCATATATGCTCTGTGTAATGGGAGAGAAGTTTTTAATAAAATCTGAAAAACTAAATTAAATAGTACTTTTTTATTTATGTACATTTTAAACAAACAGGTTAAAACAACTTTGATTTTATTTTAACTTACCTAAGAAAGCTTCCACTAAAATTAGAGAATTTTGTTTGCAGATATATGGGGTTTGCAGAGTACACTTTCTTAAAATGCTATCCTATCTAACAAAAGTGATATATAAATTGACCAACACACAAGACAGCTGCCCCCATGTGGTCAAAAATGGCCACCCCCATATGGACACAAGATGGTCACCACAAGATGGCCAGCGGGGAGGGCAGTTGGGAGGGACCAGGCCTGCAAGGAGGGCAGTTAGGGGTGACCGGGCTGGCAGAGGAGGGCAGTTGGGGATGACCAGGCCTGCAGGGGAAGACAGTTGGGGGGACCCAGGCCTGCAGGGGAGGGCAGTTGGGGGGGATCAGGCCTGCAGGGGAGGACAGTTAGGGATGACCATGCTGGCAGGGGAGGACAGTTAGGGGCAAACAGGCTGGCAGGGGAGCAGTTAGGTGTCAATCAGGCTGGCAGGTGAGTGGTTAGGGGGGGATCAGGCTGGCAGGCAGAAGTGGTTAGGGGCAATCAGGCAGGCAGGCAGGCGAGTGGTTGGGAGCCAGCAGTCCTGGATTGTGAGAGGGATGTCTGACTGCCCACCGGGATCGGGCCTAAATGGGCAGTTGGACATCCCTCAAGGGGTCCCAGATTGGAGAGGGTGAAGTCTGAGCTGAGGACACCCCCCGCCCCCCCATGCACAAATTTCGTGCACTGGGCCTCTAGTTCTGTTTATAAAATTTCATTTTTCTTTAGCAAGATCAGCAAGAACATCAATACTCATTGGAATCAATGAAAGTTGTGCGTTATTGAAATGTTTCACTTACATTTTGTCTAAAGTGAAACCAACATTTTGAATAAACAAACAAAATATGCAGGGTGAAAAAGGTGAAGGGATAAACAAAAAACAAATATATTTGAGAGAGGGAGAGAGAGAGAGACAACACCCTGGTGATTACCAAAGGCAAAAGTGGGTGAGGGGAGGTCAGTGAGGTAAAAGGGAATAAATGGTGACAGAAGGAAATGTGAGTTTGGGTGGTGAACACAATACAATATACAGATGAAGTATTATAGAATTGTACACCTGAAACTTATAAAATTTTATTAACCAATGTCACCGCAATAAGTTTGATAAAAATTAAAAACAAGAAAATGTTATGAAAATAATTATATTAAAAATAAGAGGAAGCAAACACAAAGTACTTCTTCAGTCAGTCATGCACTTTCATGTGTGGTATATGTGGGTGTACGTGTGCATATATAATTTATTATTTTTATTGTTTCATGCAGCCTAGATGAACAGAGGTATTATTAATGGTATAGTAATTATGGTGATTGAGTAAAAGCTGTGCCAGGGCTGACCAGCAGACCCTGAGCAATGGGTGAATGATTACTCTGACACAGGTTTGCTGTGAAAGAGAGGACTAAGGGACTCCCTGGCTAAAGGAACCAGACAGCCTCAATCGCCTGCCTCTTCAGGCTTTTATTGTAACAGCAGTTTTAGATAAAATTTATCTTTTAGGTAAAATCAGTAAGATAAGTAACCTTCAAGGGACACATGTGTCTGCAGTGTCCTTTAGAACACCACTAAAGATTAAGCATAAAGATTCTGGTAAACACCCAAGGGTCCGAATGTGCACAGACTTGTTTAGAAAGGTCAAGGAAAAATTAGGGGCAGGCACCTTCAGCCAAACTCCCCTAAGTCAGATTTCCAATAAATAGGGTGGGCCACCTTCAGCCCACTCCTTTTTTCAGGATTTTCCTCCTTAGAAACTTTTCAGTCAAGTCCAGTGCTTCCCCACAAAGCTGTGTGAACTCTTTTTGAGGAAAGGAATCATAGGGAAAAATAAGGAAACATTTTCACTTCCATACTTTGACTTTTCCAAAAATTACATAAGCAGAATAATTTGTCAGTTAAATCATTCAAAATTTAGAATTCATTTTTTTAGATATGCTAACCATGTTTCAAGGGCTCCACAGTCCCAAATAGTTACAACTACTCTATCTAACATATATATCATGACAAAAATTTCTATTAGGTAGTGCTATTTTAGAAATTAAAAACAAATAAACAAAAATTTAAAAAAACCTTCCATGAAGTTTGGATCTATTTTTCCCTTGCTGTGGTAGGGGTGTACAAATGTCATATTTTTTCACTGAAATTATCACACATTCATAATATAAACTCTATTATGAGATTTATTTATTATTAAGAAATCTAGGAATATATTTGTTTTTCCTATTTCCTAATTATACTAGTACTTTCAAAATATCTAAGGACTCTCCATGCTTTCCATTGATAATTTATGTCTTTTTCCTTATCTTTCTCAGTTGTCTACATAGAAAACCACCTTCTCATTTCACAGATTTTCTTTATTGTTTTTATTCCCTCAATTTTGTTGATATGTTCTCTTTATTATTTCATTGTTTCTGCTTTATTGAAGTTTAATTTGTTCTCCTATATTCCAAAAAGTAGAGTTTCAGTTGAAGTTTTATCTCATCCTTTTTTCCTGGAGCTCTGTCTGGGTGCCTGCCCTTGGCTCAAAACAAATAAATAAAAAAAATATTGGAGAAATATTAATAAATGGACAACTTATCTCTGTAAACATTGTCTCTCCAAGCTTAAACTTCCCCTTACAAATGCCTACTTATTGTTTATTTTTCAGTCCTCAGATCGCCCTTCTGTTTTTGTGCAAAGATTTTAATCTGTAGGAAAGAAAGGCTCTAGAAGACTTAATCTAACTTAACTGGCATATTTAGATTTCATTGTTTTCAAAGAAATCAAAATGAGAAGCTCTGACCAACATTCTCAGTGGTTAGAGCATTGCCCTGCCCACCAGCGTGTCACGGGTGCTATTTCCAGTTGAGGGCACATGCCTGGGTTACAGGTTTGATCTCTGGCCCCCGTTGGGGTGAATGCGGGAGGCAACCAATCTATGAATCTCATAACGATTGATGTTCTCTCTTTCTCTCTTTCCCCTCTCTCCTCCTTCCCCCTCTTTCCACCCTCTATAAAATTAAATGGGAAAAATATCTTCTGGTGAGGACTAACAAAAATAATCAAAATAAAAAAGATATATTTAATGTATATTTTTATATCTACAATTAATTTCTTCATTTCTATAATAATTATTATCCACCAGGCAGAACACCACAGTCACTATCATATGTAACAACTTAATTCTCACAGAGACTTTATGAGACAGGTACTTCTATTTTCTGTATTTTTAAATATGAAGGAATTAAGGCAGCAACAGGCCTGAAGCTGGCAAATGCCATAGTTAGAATTCACTTCCAGAAACCTGATAGACACTGGAAAAATAATGAATGAGTGAACCTACAAGTGATTTTATTAAGTAAGTATGTGCATGCTACAAAGGAGATGAAAAAGGAATTAGATTTGCATAAGGAACACAGGAAAGGCAGAAAGCAAGGATGGGGGGAAATGCACATTTTTAGAATGAATGTGTATAGATATTTTTGAGGTCTTTTTTTCAGAAGGGTGGGAAAGTGACTTCGTTTATGTGAAAACTTTGTAAAATTAGAACAAAGACTTGAAAAAGTCCAAAAATTGGAATTTCCATTAATTTGTGGAAAGTGAAGTCACTGAGGGTATTGTAACCTAACTGCCAAGTGAAATTACATCTATGTTTTTAAATATATTTTTAATTTTTCAATTAAAGTTGATATACAATATTACATTAGTTTCAGGTGTACACACCAGTGATTAGACATTATATAACTTACTATGTGATCATCCCGACAAATCGCATACCCATTTGACAGCATACATAGTTATTACAATATTATTGACTATATTCTCTATGCTGTACTTTATATCCCTGTGGCTATTCTGTAACTACCATTTAGATTTGAGCTTCTAAATATCTTCATCTTTTTCTTGAAGGTAGAAAAAATAGCTATTGTTTTCATTAAGAATCACCCTACATGTAAAAGCATGTAATATTTGTTCCCTGTGTATTTTCCCAAACATATAATTTTAGTTTTTTTCTTATAACAATAAAAACACATATAGGGTTTCTCTTTCAAACGTGATGTTCACTGGAAAACAAACTCCAGATACAGGCCTAGGAAGCTAAATTGCTTTCACATAAAAAGTCTATGTTTCTGTTTTAATAAGAAATTTATGCAGCACCTTCTGCATTAGGATCATCTGCTCAGCTGTCAGGCTGCCAGATAAATATAATAGACTTCCCCAGAAATTTGCTTCTACATAGAGTCATATTTTCCAAAGTTGGCAATGTGCATGAAATCTCCATCTTCCAGTTGTCTTATGTACAATTTAAAATAGCTGCATAGGAAGCATATGTGAAAGTAGCTTTTGTTTATCTAATTATTAATTTGGGTGTCAACCTGTTTGCTCACCGGGGACTTTAGAAATATAATATGTGTTTGCCATTTTGAGTTGTTGCGAGAGTTAATATATAATCAGAATCCCATCAGTAAACCATGCTGGGTAGTAAACCAAGCTGCCATGCAGCGCTCTCTAAAGGAAATACTATAATGGAGATACTATAGGTAAGATTCAATATAATGTGCATCCACAAATATCAGTTATAAAGTTACAATATGACTTAAATATAGTATCTCTGCCTATGTCATATCTAAACCAATAATAGTATTTAAGTGAGGAGTTGGCAAACTATCACCTGTGAGCCTAATTAATCTTCTTGTTTGTTCTTATAAATAAAGTTTTATTATAACACAGTTTACGTAATGTTTATGGCTGCTCAGTGCTAGAGTTGAGTAACAAATCAGAGACTTTATCATCCACAAAGCCTCAAAATACTCTATAGAGATTTTCACAGAAAAAGCTTGCCAACATCCAGTCTAAGTACAATTGACCCTTGAACAACACAGGTTTGAATTGCACAGGTCCACTTATACTCAGATTTTTTCAAATAAATACTATAAGTGCATTCCATCTTTCTTAAGACTTTCTTTATAACACTTTCTTTACTCTAGCTTAATTTATTGTAAGAATACAGTATATAATGCATATAACATAAAAAACCATACAAAATATGTCTTAAATTGCATTTTAAGGGGAAAATTGGTATTTGCCTGTTTCACAGGTTTGTGTATGGAAATTGCTGAATGCCTCTAAACTGGGATGATCCAGTGCTTTTCAGCATCAAAATAGTGGGTAATATGAAAATTACTCTCAAGAGTCATAGCTTCATCTCTTTGTCATGCAGACAAGGACCTCAGCTAGTGAAACGCCATGCCAAAATCTACATTCAGCGGTTTCTTTTGGCTCTAGAACTTACCTTAAATTATACAGAACACACTCTTGATAATATTAGCAAGCTAAATATTAAAGCAGAGCAAGGTTAGTCTTCAAAATTATTTCATTAATGACCTTCAGCATCTGGGACATGTTTTATTGCCAAGACAACTGCTGTTTTTTGTATTATTTGAAAAAGGAGGTTGATTTAGTTTAAGAAAGTATTTTGTATATAGAACTAGAGACACATTCTATCAGAAAAGGAAAAGAGAGTAACTATTTTTTAATTCTATGGGAAGTACCATGAAAATTAGGTAATCCATTACTATTCCTAAGTAATTAAAACGATCTTGGAAATAATTAAATGTGTAATGAAAAGTTAATTGGAAATTAGTGTACATTAAGCACAAAAACAATCCATCTAACTTATTATGTCAAATGGGTATTTTCTACAGTGCCCATTTATTAAATAGGTGAGCTATATAATAAGTTGCAAATAAAGTATATATTATGAAATTTTATTCATAATATATGTCCAATATTATTTAAAATATTCATAACTTTATGAATATCCATAATTCATGAAAAGAAGCAATTCAAAATTACTTATTTTGTCAGGAAAATTATTTGATAATTCAAATCGTTGTGGAATAGGTACTATGTGGGGTTTTTGCTGTGAAGAAGACATTGAGGAAAAACATTGTGCCTTGTTTTCAAAAACCATCATTTCAGTTTAGAAATCATGGCATCTATCCACATAAAGGCAACTAAGAAAGAACCCAGAACACACTCTCAAAGCAGTAACATAGAAGATTCCTTTTTTAATATTGTTCTATGGAGCATAATATATTTTTTATTAATATTTATTGAATACTTGCCATTTTTAGGCACTTGGCTGGGCACTTGAAGAAATTCATCATAATACAAATGGAACATCTGGAACCTTAGGTTTAGTATCCCTATGTGCAGTGTAGGCTGCTAAAAACCAGTCAACATCACAGTCAAACATTGGAAATAATAATGGATTGAGGATAAGGCAATTATGCTGATGTCTTAGTCTCCTATTCTTCCTTATTTAATTGCCAAGACAACTTTTGTGAACATTGATTTTTATGAACTCTTTTCAACTCTACTGAAGAGGTGGACAATGACAGAGGAGGCTTTATGTATTTTCTTAGTATAACTAATAAAAAAGAAAGATTATGTTTTGTTTTATTGACTAAGGAGTTATTTCCAGTTCGTCTATAAAAAGTCCTTCTGATGGTACATGCAGACCCTTGAGTCTGAAAATCTGCCTCAGTAAGCAGAGCACAGGGAAAGACCGAGAAAAGATGCTGACTATACCTATCTGGCAATTATGAGAGTTTATTAAGGGAACACCTTATGAGGCACAACTTGGCAAAACAAAGTGGGTATCCTCAGTACCATGTGGCAGGCTCTAAGAATTATATAGAACAGGGCAGATGGCTAGGGGTACTGGTGCTTGACTGGCCACCTAACATGCTTGCCCGGGGCAGGGTAAAGGCCTCTCCCAGGAACCCTGCTTTGGGGGACAGAGAAGGGGCTGCTCAGATAGGCTCTGAGGGGATTTATGGGAAGCAATCTCTGTTCTGGCTGGGATCTAGCTGCTGGTCTTTTATAATGTGCTATATAAATAGTGTACTATTTGAAAACTTTTCCAAAACTGCAATTGTTGATTATTTATATTAAATACATTAATTTTTAAAGATAAAACAACTAAAATAACTTAAAAATGCCTCATTTTCATTTACAAACTCTTACAAATTCCTTTAAAAGGCTAACTTAAATAATTAAAGGATTGACAGTAGTTTACGCATCTCTCTTTTTTTTAATCCTAAAAGGCAGTCAAAAAAGAAAATACTACAGAATGTTTCATATATAGATAGTAAGGTATCTTACAACTTTAAAATTTGAAAAACTACAAGTATTTACTACTATTTAATTGAGAATTGCAACAGTCACTTCAAAAATCCGTCATTTTCTTTTCTTTTCTCATGTAGTAGAAGGAAAAAACAAAATAATGAAAAAGAAATGAAGACTCAGAATGTGGGGTGGAGAAGATATGGGTCTTGTGGATGAAGTATTGAGAGAGCCCCATCTCTACCTAACATCATAATCCTATCTCTGACATTCTAATTACAGTTACCATGGATTTCTTTCATAAGCATGGAAAAAGAGGAACAAAGAAACAAGAAATCAAGTGTTTTAATTGCATGGGGAAAATGTAAGGAAGTGTGGAACTAACCTCTAATGTAAATGCACATGTAGTAGATGGCATTTAATGGGTGTACAAAAAGCATTCATTAACTAGAAATGCGACCATTGCAATTAGCAAGCATTTTACTTAACAAACCAATGAGAAGAACCCAGGTGTGCTCATATTTCATAGGCATTTGGCAATTTGTTACACCACAGATCCTAGCACAGTGATCGGCAAACTCATTCGTCAACAGAGCCAAATATCAACAGTACAACGATTGAAATTTCTTTTGAGAGCCAAATTTTTTAAACTTAAACTTCTTGTAACGCCACTTCTTCAATGTAGACTCACCTAGGCCATGGTATTTTGTGGAAGAGCCACACTCAAGGGGCCAAAGAGCCGCATGTGGCTCACAAGCTGTAGTTTGCCGACCATGGCCCTAGCATATGTGGTTGGGACCCACACATTAAATATCAAAAAGCAATGGTAAACCACTGCTTCATTTTCTTTCTCGATCTTTATTTTTCTTATCTCCTCACTTTGAAAATCTTATGATGAGACTGTTCACTCATTTATAGGGTCTCTAAGAGTCCAGCCAACTGGAGAGCACATAACAACAACCACCTGTAAAAAAATAAAAGAATGATAAAAAGTAGATAAAATTTGCATTCAGCATAAGTACCAATAGTTTGCTTTATAAAAGTATTTAAAAGAATTGTTAGCTCTAGATGAGTTATGAGAAGTAGATATACCAAAACTGAGTGTTTTTAAGATTTATTATTAATCTAATATATGTGTTAATATATTTGCTAGTATAGCTTTTATATTTAATTTAACTGGAATAAATCTATGTTCAATACATAAAGCAATTATTTTATTAGGCTACATATGATTTTCCTGATAAAATATATTAATTGGTATTTTATATACACATCTATAATAATAAAAGCATAGTATGCTAATTAGACCAAACAGCTGAACGACCTTCCGGACATCATTCCGGACATCTTACCTGATGAAGCTGCGGTGGCAGGGGCCGAGGCAGAGGTGGTGAGGGGCGATCAGGCAGGCAGGCGAGTGGTTAGGGGTGATCAGGCAGGCAGGCAGAGTGGTTAGGGTGATCAGGCAGGCAGGCAAGTGGTTAGGAGCCAGTGGTCCCAGATTATGAGAGGGTGTAGGCCAGGCTGAAGGCCCCCCCGCTCTGTGCATGAATTTCATCTACCGGACCTCTGGTATATTATAATAGTAATGATTAAAATGTTTCTCAGAGGAGAATAGTGTCCAGTTTTAAAAAATGAGTTTCTGTTTATATGTTTTAACTCCATCAGATGTACTAGGAACATTAACACCAATTGTTTTATAAGTATTGTTGAATAGCAGTTATTAATTAAGAGAATTTATACACATTGACTATGCGAACAAAGTGTTTCCTAAAATCTCACCTAGATACATTGATCATCCATGCAGACAACAGTAGCATTTCACTTTAACTAGACCTTTAAATAAATGATCATACTCTCTCAGGTCCTATGTTATTTAAAAATTTTGCATTAGTTTAAGTAGTCAGTGGATGTCAGCATTATTTCACTAAAATCTGTTTGTAGGTATTGTTTTCGACTAGCAAGTTTACAATTTTTAATTATTATCAAAATTACTTTCCTACGTTGTTTTAATCTTAGAGGCAAAGAAAAAATGTATGTGGTAAAAGATGAAGACCACTTAGAGAATGCATGAGAGATTGTCTTTAAATAGTAAAATTTCTATTAGGCATAGATCACACCATTTGAGGCAAAATAAAAACCTAGTAATAAAGAACTAATTATTTAAAGCTGCCATCAAAAGGCCCACAGATTGACCAAGATAGATCTCCTCTTAGAAGAAGCAAGAGCAAAGGGTCTTATTTTTATTTCCTGTCTCTTTCTTTCTTCCTTTTTTCTTTCCTTTTTTTTCTCTTCCTTCCTTCCTTCCTTCCTTCCTTCCTTCCTTCCTTCCTTCCTTCCTTCCTTCCTTCCTTCCTTCTTTTCTTTCTTTCTTTCTTTCTTTCTTTCTTTCTTTCTTTCTTTCTTTCTTTCTTTCTTCAGAAGTGTGGACATAGTTTTACTTTTAGCATATGCAATGATATTTCTATAAAATTTTAATTGTAGTTTACTACAATCTTTCTTTTGCAATATAAACACATTTTTAAACTCTTGCTCTGAATTCATAGCTTTACACATATAAACTACATGATGATCACCATGAAGTGATTCCACAGTGATACCTGTAGTCATTTTTAGTATACATGACTAATGAGTGCACAGGAAGTACAATAGCATCCATGTCTCTCTATACATTCATCTACTGAATGAGACATTTGTCTTCATTTCAATGTAATATGTACAAAATCTTCCCAACAAAAGGAAACAGTCCAGTGTACTACATGCCTTCCCATATAAACCCCTCCCCTTTGTTTTTGGCTGCAGTTGGTGGAAAAATGCTGAGAAAAAAATTGCCTGAGAGCAGTTAGAACATGCTCAAAGCAGAGATCGATCGTACCTGAGGAGAGAGAGAGAGAGATTCAGCAGAAGCTCACAACACAGCCAGCTACTGACAGAGCATGTGAATTGGGCTTCTTGACATCCACATAATTCAATAAATATGAGGTCTGAAGGTGATACCTTGATGAAATACTAACCAAAAAGCAAACATCCAGAAATAATTACCCTGAAGGATAAAAATAGTATGGATCAGGACGATATTCTACTCATAGGAGTGGATCAGAGTGGGCCTGTATAAAGATTCACTTGAGGAAGCAATGCTTTGTTTGACCTCTAAATATTGGAGCTCAAATTGCAGTAGATGCTCTAACACATACTTCATAGTAGTTTTGGCAGAACAAGAGGATGCATTAATAACAAGGTTTTAAAAGAGTGGTAGAAATAGAAATATTGGTGACATCTCTGCTTTGAGAGATAAAATATTACTTCTAAAACTGGAATGCATCAGTGGTATAGATATTTAGTAAATAGGAAACCCAGACACAACTGCTCAGGTAGCTAGTGTACAGCAAAATCTGCACTTAACCAAGTTTTAATTGAACATGCTAATTGAGAACCTCTAGAGTTACTGAAGTGGAGAGCTGTGATAAAATTCAAATAGCTCAGACTCCCTGGAGGATGAAAGGATATTGGAGTCTTTCATTAGAGAAGTGATGCATGTGGGTGTATTGATACCTTCAAATTCTGGATATAATAGGTCTGTCTGGCCAGTAAAATAAACAGCTGATAGGCCTTGGTGACTCTCAATGCTGAGAGAAGTCATTCTCATTCACTTCTCTGTCACAGTCATTGCAGGAGAGGAAATGCAGCAAGTTAGAGAAAAGTTAAACAAGCTACTTTATCTCACTAATACTTTTTTTTCTATCCAAAGGAGTATAACTTAACCAAGCTCTCATGGCTAGTAAAAGGTGAAGCTGGGATAATTGTGTATCATGATAGAAGCAGTAAGGAGATTCATCAGTCATCTGGGTCCCATATTCCAAATACCAGTGTTTTTATTCTGCTTCTGGATTTTACCAGAAACTCCAAACAACCTGGATTTATATAGTCAACACCTTTCTTCTCATAAAAATTCAACTTTTCCTGTGTACTTTGAACTGATTTATTAGATAACCCAATGACATCAAGTCACACACCACCTCATCCAATTAAGAATGAACTCTTCCTTAGAAATTGGCTTTTACTAATCTTATAATTAATTTTAGCTCTGGTAGTAACTTTGCAGTCAACTTTTTCTTCATGCACTAAAATGTGATATAAAGAATGTTTCAGAAGGCAACAGGCTTGAAATCTAGTGTTAGACTGTTTCATACTTAAAAACTTTCTTTTCTTCAACAAGATGCTTCTGTAAAATAAGGATAACAATAATATCTACCTCAAAACTTTGTTGAGATGATTAAATGGAACAATACATGTAAGGGGCTTAACTGTAATATCTATTAAGCATTCATTGTATACTGGCTATTATTGTTAGATATATGATCATGAGCAAATCACTTCCATTCTCTGAACCTCACATTTATTTTTTGCAAAACAAGAATGACAGTGAAGATCATTTCTAAGTTACTTTCTCCAAAACTTTTTTAATACTTTTAATCTTTAGGTAATATTTTTTATTTTATGAGGTGGTTATTGTTATGGAGCTCAAAATGATATATCAGAAACTACAGTTGAGAAAGGAATGCTGTGATGCCTCAAATATTTTTTTTTCTTAGAAACAGCTTAAAGGAGTCACTGTCTGAGGGTTGGAGGATACCATGTTGAATATTTTATAAAATATGATACATGATAATATAGTTATATATTTAGAGGTTTTTCTGAACTGAATATGGCTCTGATTAAATATTTAGAGGCTCGTTCTAAAATTGGCTAATTGAGCAAAAAATAAAATAAGAATACTAAGCAGAAATATTGGATTTTAGAGAAACATAAAATGTTCTGACATGTATAACTAAATCTCAATGTTGTACTCTATTTTAGTTTTTTTAGTACAACTAAGAATGTCAGGTAGTAAGACTTTACTGAATAAATTTATACCATATTTAGCTAATGGCTAATGAACTGTCCCTTACCAACTAACTGGGAAGCAGGATTTTTCTAAGTACTAACCGTACCTCCTCTTTATGATATTTTATGCTAATCTCTAATGCAAATCCACTGTCATACTGTTTATCATTACAACCCAGCTTCAGCAGAGTCAGAGCTTAAAGGAAGGATTTGTGATGTCAGAGAAGCTTCCAAAACTAATAAAACTCTTGTTCTTATAAGAACTCATCATAGGCTTTCCATGTGAACTTTCTTCAAAAGTTCAAGTAAAATCAGCCAATCAGAGAAAGACAAGTACCATTTGATTTCACTCATATGTGGGATCTAATGAACAAAATTAACTAACAAACAAAATAGAAACAGACTCATAGATAAAGAACAGACAGTTGTCAGAGGGGCTGTCTGAAAAATAGTGAAGAAATAGGGGCAGGAACCTTTTATCTGCCAAGAGCCATTTGGATAGTTATAGTATCATTAGAGGCCCCTTGCAAGAAGATTCCTGCAATAAGGCTTCCTGCAGTGATCTGCTTCCCTCCCTTCTCCCCCACCCTGCCTACTTCCCTCCCTTCTCCACAGCCCCACTTGCTTGCTTCTCAGCAGCTTCGCTTCCTTCTGCAATGCTTGGCTTCCTTCTACCTATGCTGTCTTCAGTCTTTGCCCTACTCCTGGATATGCAAATTAACTGCCATCTTGGTTGGGTTAATTTGCATGTTCGCTCCTGATTGGTTGGTAGGCGTGGCTTGTGGGCATGACTAGTGGGTGTAGCGGAGTGCTGGTTAATTTGCATATTACTCTTTTATTAGGTAGGATTTGCATGCCATACAAAATTATCAACTTAAAAATTAGCCTACTATATTTTGTTAACATTTAATTAACTCACCCCTAATGCGTTGGCAGGGCCAGACCAATTGTTTTCTCGGGCCTTACACAGCCCGCAGGCCAGACATTCCCCATCCCTGGATTAAGCAAGAGAAAAAAAACACAAAACCTCATAACACAGACAGCAGCATGGTAAATACCAGAGGGGAAAGGGGATTAAGGGAGGCAGAAAAGACCATAGGGGAGATAAATGGTGATGAAAGGAAACTGGATTTAGCTAGTGAGATACAAGTCAGGCAGATGCAATTTCACTAACATGGAAAGTTCCTCTATTAAATCATACAATGTGATAGTGGAATTCTAGACCTGAATACTATCTATTATAAATTAATTTATCATAAACTTATTATACGGTGCATAGCCAATAATAATTTTAATCAAACACTTGCAAGTAACTTGTCTATAACCATATATAATACTATTTCTTTACCTCTTTCAGCTATTACCTTAATTAGGTCCTTTTCACAATTCATTGAAGTATACTGAACTCAAAAATTTCAAACAATTTCTTCCACAAACAGGCTTTTCATCAAAACCATTAAGATGTTTTGGGAGGGAGAACTCAAATCATACCTCATTCAAGCTACTGAAGCTTGGGGTCAGGATTTTGATGTTGCTTGTTTAACAGCAGCTTAGCTTCTATCCTAATGAGTACAAACACACAATTGTAAACTGTTTTTAAATGTTAGAAAGACCAGAACACAGTGCTCAAGGGCACATAGCAGGTGGCAGCTACTTAAGCAGGTGGGAGCTACTCTGAGAAAGTGCAATTAAGCTGGCATTTGAAGAATAGGAGTTAGCCACACTAACAGATGAGGAATGGGGTATGAGCTGTTTGTGCAGAGTTCATGCAGCAGAAAGACGAGGAGGCATTTGAGGAATCCCTGGAAGTACGATGCAGCTAAAACATGAAAATAAAGTGCCACGTAAGTGAGGGACAAGGCTAGAGCGAAACCAGGTATTTACTCCAAGTGACATGGCAAGCAGAGGAATGGCATGATCATGAGATCTCTATATAAAGGGGTCTGTTACTTTTCTTTTTTACACTATAGAATGTGCATATTGACTATAGAATGTGAATATCGTCAACCAGAGTGAAAATGAGGAGACCTGTTAGGAGAGTTTTCCAATCTAGGTCAGAGATGATGATATCTTAAAAAAAAAAAAAAAAGTATACTAATGTTATGTAAAAAGTCCACATTTGGAAGTCTTGAACCTCTTAAAATACTAGGAAATATATTGAAAGACTCCTCAAAAAATGTTGATCTTCCTTCTCTTTTGATCCCTGGTGAATGTTACAGTCACCTCCACATGCTGGCACATGACTTGCCCTTGGTATTTACCTAATGTTACCAATCTTACCTAATAAAAGAGAAACATGCAAATTAACCATCACTCCGCTACGCCCACAGCCCATCAGAGTATGCAAATTAACTCAACAAAAATGGAGGTTAATTTGCATATACAGGCAAGGAGCAGCCAGGAGGGGCGTGATGCCTGCTATGAGGGGAAGGGGGGCGGCAGAGGGAGCTACAGGAGCGGTCCTCCGGCCAGGTCCCGGTCATCCAGGGAGTGGAGACATTCCGGCTCCTGGTCGGCAGGGGAGCAGGGATGTGCCGGCTCCCGGGTGGGCGGCTGGGGAGTGGGGACCTGCTGACTTCTGAGTGGCTGGGAGTGAAGCCAGGGGAAGGAAGGCCTATTCTTGCACTAATATCATGCAACGGGCCTCTAGTAGTATAATATTGCCATTCTGATTTATATTAAGTTTCTGGTTTCCAAATTGAATCACTCTTAAGGCAGCAGGCACTGATTCTATTAAACTTTCACTATGAACTGTAACCAACATGCACTATGAACATGTAAGACTGGAAGTGCATGTACAGGTCCAGTCTCATAATGATCAAAAGGGGTGGGAGCTCATTTATCTTTTAGTTATGTTTAATTATGTGATAGTTTTCCTTATTTTTTTCCCAATCTAAATCACATAGTAGAAAGTAGTCTAGTAAGATATGTCCAAAATTTTTAGACTGAGAGTCCCAGTGATATTATACTTCATTTAAAAGAATTCCTAGGAATGGTATCTAGCTCCTTAAAGAGCTCCATGGGTAGGAATATTTTAATCTGTAATAGATTCCATTTTACATTAGCTCCTGTGACTCTGCAAATGGCCCTCGCAGCACACTGATTGTCTAGAGGTCCCAAACTGTCAAATTCAGAGTGCACATTAAAACTAAGGACACTTTCTGCAGTTCACCAATCTAATTAGCATGATCAGTCAGCTGAGCAAACCTTCACACTAGCAAGTCAATTGTTAGGGTCATTTCAGATATTTTTAGATTAATGTCTTTAATAACACACAAAAAGTGATGCTGATCTTTAGGGAAAAGTGAGACAGAATTGTAACTGAAGAAGAATAGCCCTGTCAGTTTTCTCTCTGCAGTCCAAATATGATAAATTTAGAGTGTGAGCAAATTAATTCATGGAACTTTGGTTTCTCAATACCCAGGCTAAGCAGGATTTTCCCCCAAATTTTTTAGAGAAGTATGTTAAAAACATTATAAAACTATTTTTGTAAATATTCTTCAGAGGTTTAAGGCTGTCAGATGTGAGAAAAAAATCTAAATGGACATTGAACAGTACTAATTGATACAGTTTCATTTTTTCAAAATCTGAACTATCATTTCATCATTTCCTATCAGCTCTATGGTGAATGCATGGAATGGTTACTATTTCTCCACCTCCTGAAGGGGGTTAGGTGAGTGAGAATTATTAGGGAGATATTCAATGGGTTGGAATGCAAGTTTTGAGATATACTAAGCAAAGCAAACCTGAATGTGCATCAGTTGCAAAATCTTGGCATGTAGAGAATCTTAATTGACTAATGTTAGACCTTGACTGTTCTCCTCTCTTTCAATCAAACCTAATATGTCCTTTTGAAAAAGTCTCTATTTTCTGTCACGATAACAGAAGGTAGTTCCTATGTTGGCCACATTGTTAATATATATTTATCTTATAAAAGCCAGAATCTTGGCTCTCTAGAGCCAATTTGGCTACTTATCCAAACTTGGTCTTCCTTGCATTCTGTAAGACCCCAATATTTATCTAATAGTTTATATTTGTGCTTAGTCCAGAAATTGTTTTCTGCTTTGTGAAAGCAAATTCATGATCCTTCAATACATAATCAGAATTTGTAAGTTATAACAAGCACAATCATCAAAAGTTTTAAGTAGGAACAAAATAAATCAACAGGATGTGTGGGCACTGATTTTACCTTTGTAGCTTTATATTATACTAAAGGTCCGATGCATGAAATTTGTGCAAGGGGCTTGGCCCTCACAGCCGCGACAGCTGCCCTTGGCCCTCACAGCTGCAGTGGCTGCCCTCAACCCTTGGCCTGACGTCATCCAGAAGGAAGTCCAGAAGGTCATTCAGCTGTCTGGTCTAATTAGCATATTATGCTTTTATTATTATAGATACTAGAGGCTGGGTGCACGAATTTGTTCATGGATGGGATCCCTCAGGGTGGCCTACAGGAACAGGGCCGAAACCCGCAGTCCAATGCTGCCTGCAGCTCCTTCCCGTTGCTCCTGCTCATCTCAGCCCCACTGCACCTGCTGCGGGCTTGCACCCAATCAGGCCCAATCGGGAGAGGCTCGCACTGCTGTAGCAGAGATCACCAGCCATGAGCCCTGCATCTGGCGCCCTCCCAAGGGGAGTGGCCTGCGGGATCGGGCTGAAACCAGCTCTTTGACATCCCCCCGAGGGGTCCTGAATTGTGAGAAGCCAGGCTGAAGGACCCCAGTGGTGCACAATCAGGGCCAGGGAGGAACCACTGGAGGGCTCCAGGGCGTGTCTGGCCCATCTTGCTCAGTCCCGATTGGCTGGATGCAGCAGCAAGCTAATCTACCAGTGGGAATGTCTGCCCCCTGGTGGTCAGGGCACGTCATAGCAAGCAATTGAGAAGCCTTAGCATATCATTAGCATATTACATTTTGCTTGGTTGAACAGTCAACCAGTCACCAAACAACGGGACACTTAGTATATTAGGCTTTTATTATATAGGATGATATATATTTATCATTTTATAATATGTATATTAATATCATGAGACCTGCATATAGTTAATAAAAAGATACAAATAGAGGATGTGCTTATATTTGAAATAAATGTATGAAATAAAATATTTTCTGTTCAGGGTATGGAGAAGAAGAAATAATATCAGGGGAAGGCCATGGCAGTGTAAATTAAGAAGAATCATTCTCTCCTCTGATATCCTCTTACAACTGTTGACTGTTTCCCTCATTTAGGATTTTTCTCTGAATTTCCTAATAATTTCCTTTATATTTTATGTTTGTGACTCTTTATACCTAATAATAGTATATGCCTTTTGAGAACAAAATATTTAATCTATACTTCTCAGCTTAAGATCTAAACATTTATGTGTTGGTACCACCATGTAGTAACTGAATGTAAGTCAGAATAGTCTGTTATTCTGCAGAAAAAATGACCTAAAAATCATAGTAGCTTGCAACAACAGAGGTTTATTTCTGTCACCCACTATACAATTATTGTGGGTGAGGTGTGAATTTGTTTTATAAAAAATTTGCAACAATGGAAGGTGTATATGGGAAACCTTCTGCAGGCTTTTAAACATTTTGTTCATAAATGGCATTGTTATTGACCCCCACATTTCATTAGACTAATTAAGGCATATGGCCAAATCCGATGTCATTATAGCCAAGAAGTACAATCCATGCACAGCCAGGGCCATAAAAGGGAAGACAATAACAATGTTGACCAAAAGGCAGTAAGACCTACCATGAATTTAATTTAGTTACTTAATTCCTCCAATTTTCCGAGGGGCTATGTGATGTAAATACAAGCAGTGAGGAGTATGAAAACATCCAACCCAATCCCATAGGCAGGGTAGGTGCAGGGAGCGGGGGTCAATGGAAGAAAAAACAACAACAGCAACAAAAAAACAAAGGCGACATCTGTAATACTTTCAACAGTAAAGATTTTTTTAAAAAGATTGTTTATAGCAGCCTTATTGCTAATAATAAAGAAAAGGAAACAGCCCCATCATCCATCAGTGGGTGAATGAGTAAAGAAACTTGATATATTCATAGAATGGAATAACTACTTGTCAATAAAAAAGCAAAAGTTGCTTCTAATAAAACAACGCAGATGAGTGTAAAAAACAGTGAGCTCAATAAAATAATTCTGCATAAAAGATTGCATACTCTGTGATTTCATTAGCCTGACGTCCCTGAACTGGCAAAACTATTCTGTGCAAAAACAAATCAGAGCAATCTTGGACTCTGGTATCGGGCTGTCAAAAACTAATTAAGGAAGGCATTTTGGAACTTTCTGAAATGATGATGTTGTTTTGTATCTTGATAGAGATTTGAATTACACAGGTGAATATACATGGATGTCTGGTTTTACTGCGCTTACTTTATTGTGCTTGCAGATACTGCCTTTTTAACAAATGTGAAGGTTTGTGGCAGCCCTGTATCAAGCAAGTCTAACACTGCCTCATCATTTTAAAAATTGTTTCTATTATTAATGGAATCTTTATTATAGATTTCTAATTATTATTAATAGTTTTTATTTTCACATGTATAGGAACTTATTTTTATATATACTTTTATTAATTCTAACCATTAGTCATTATATTCTCTTCAGATTCTACATAGATATTTAATTATAATTTATACTCATCTTGACAATTTCTATCTGATATAAATTCTTTTCTCATTGTCCTGCTCAGAATTTTTGTGCAATGTTAAATAGAAGTGGAACAGTAGACATCTTATTTTCTGACTTTTAAAACAAAATATCTAATATTTCATTGATATTATCTGTGTCCAAGGTTGGAAAAGCAAATATTTGTTATTTTAAGAAATACTATTCATTTTTTCTAAGTTTTCACAGGTGGATACTGGACTGCATCCAAAGCTTTATCTGTACTTATGGAGACGATTATAGGTTTCTCTTTTCTCTTAAGGTGTTGTTTTATTAATAAATGTATTTAATTTAAATAATAATAATTTTTTGATTAACATATACTTTATACATTGCTTAATTTTGCTATTATTTGATTGTAAATTTTGAAAACATTTGTATTAGATTGGCCTTGGATCTCCTTTGCACTTTCTATTCTTTTGAATTTTGCTATGAAGTTTATTAAAGTGCTTTAGAAAGATGGGTATGTGTTTTTAATTGTCTGGGAAAAAAATGTATAAATGAGAGATTGATGTTTCCTTGGAATTGGGTCAAATTTGACTGAAGAATCTCAGAATCTGGTTTATTTTGTGTGGTATTTTTCTAGCTTGATGTCCTTAATGAACATTTACCTCAGCTTTCATTTCTTCTTGAGACAACTATAGCAAAGTTTGTTTTTCTTTGCCTCTTGTCTCCTAACCCTAGGCCCAGGGCCAGAAGACCTTGACTTGCACCTTGGTTTCCCTCTTACTGCCTTCGGAAAGTCAAATTGTCCTGCAGAGTTTCCTCCCCATCAACCCCGCCCACATTGATGAGAGTGTTTCCTATGCCACTCTCCTCCCACTCTCCTCCCCAGTGGTCTCTGCTGGTTTTGTTGTTGTTGTTGATCCTCACCCGAGGATATTTTTCCTTTTTTTTTTAGGGAGAGTGTGAGAGAGAGGGAAAGTCAGAGAGAAACATCAATTGGTTGCCTCCTGCATGATCCCTGACCAGGGCCCCGGGCTGGGGAGGACTCTGCAACTAAGGTATATGCCCTAGACAGGTACCGAACCTGGGACCCTTTGGTCTGTAGGCCTATACTCTATCCACTGAGTCAAACCAGCTGTGGCCTCCCCAGTGGTCTCTGGATTCCCTTTGTGTTTGGATTTTATTTGAGGAAAATCCTTTCTTCCAGCAGCCCATTAGGAAAGATGTTTGGATGTTTGCAGGATAATGTCATAGGGCCAAGTGGCACTTGGCTGATAGAATATGCTTGTTATAATCACTAATCCTTTTGCATCTTGCCATAAGCTATCTAATAAATCTCTTGGACTCTTCTTGTAAAATTGTCTATTTCATCAAAGTTTTAAAGTATACTTACATATATTTATTTAGAATATCCTGTTACGGTATTTTAATCTCTATTGTGTATGGACATATGTTCCATTTTTTTTTAATTTATTATTTAAAAGTCAAGTTTTTCTTTTCTTTTTTAAAAATTCCCACCCGAGGATATGTCTTACCTATATATATAAAAGCCAAGTGGCCGGAACAACTGGAACAACCAGTTGTTTGATGTGTACTGCAGCCCTAATCGGCTCCCCACCTCGATCGGGGGCGGGGCCAGCTGGTGGACCTCCGCGGCCCCTCCCCCCAGCTGGCCTGGCTCCAAATGGCCCTCATCAGGGTGGACTGGGCAGACCCCACCCTTGCATGAATTTGTGCACCGGGCCTCTAGTACTATATAATAAAACCCTAATATGCAAATCGACTGAACAGCAGAACAACCGGTTGCTATGACATGCACTGACCATCAGGGGGCAGACACAACGCAGGAGCTGCCTCCTGGTGGTCAGTGTGCTCCTACAGGGCTTGCTGCTCCTTCGCGCTGCCTCAGAGTCGGGAGAGGCTCCCATCACTGCCACTGGACTCACCAGCTGTGAGCCTGACTTTCTGGTGAGCGCAGCAGTGGTGGCAGGAGCCTTGCACACCTCCACAGCAGCACTAAGAACCCCTCAGGGGTCCCAGACTGTGAGAGGGCGTAGAACGGGCTGAGGGACCCCCTCCGCCCCACAGTGCACAGATGTTGTGCACTGGGCCTCTAGTTGATTATAAAAAGAAAGGAAGGGAGATTGGATCTGCGCTCTGGGTAAGTGCTCTGATTGGAAATCGAACTCTTGACCTTTCAGTGTATGGCATAGGCTCCAACCAACTCAGCCACACCAGCCAGGACTAAAATCATGTTTTTCTTCATCACAGTCTTTTTTAATGACTTAAAGTTTTGGTCAATCCTCAACATTTCTTTTTTTTTCTCATTGCATCAATTTCTATTTTTAAACTTTTACTTCTGTAAATTTTTAGAGTTACTATGGCATTTGCCTTCTTAATTTGTTTTTATTTGATTATATATTTCTTTAAGGTTAATTTATTGTTTTTATATTACCTGCTTTTTAAGCCAGAAAATAATCTAACTATTTCTTAGTAAAATCAAAAAGATCTATATGAAATGTTTTTTCTTGTCTTTAACTTCTAAATATTTTATAAATTCCATTATAGTCTTATCTTTGACCCATCAATTATTCAGAAGTCTTTTCTCAGTTCTCCCATCTTGTGATGGATGCTTATCTAAGAGGTATTTTTCTATAAAGTAATTTATAATCACTTTTGTTTTTGTTGTTGTGTATGTAGATATCTGAATTTCAAATAAGATAAACACTCCTTGTTCACCAGGTAGCAGTAAGATATATCCTACCTTTGCCCATTATTATGCAAATAAAATAGTTCTATCTTGAAGTACAAATATCAATTAAGCTAAGGAATAAATGAAGAGTACTATAAATTCCTCAACAATATGACAGATTCATTGAATTTAAAGGCAACCCATTTTTCCAGCCATTTGCCAATGGATTCAAATATATACTTTTTTAAATAAAGGATTTTCTATTAAGACAGTATTTTCAAGTACATATAAATATGTAAATAAGACCTACTTAGGACCATTTTTCCTGAAGGGATAATAATAATACCTACCTTATTGACTTATTATGCACATTGAATAAATATCTGGAAGAATGTACACGTTTCTGGCCTATAGTAGGCAACAAATAAAAAGCGTATTGTTATGTGTAAAATATTTAGCACCTGTTCTGCAAAAACCTTGCAACACAAACAAGTCAATTATTTTTTGTTATTAAAAATAAAACTAAGCATAATAAAATGATTCTTTAAAGATTTTTCATATAAAAATAGACATTGTGCTTATTTCATAGAAAGCAGGATTTAAAGTAATTTCTGAACCCCGAGAAATATATAACTACCATGAAAACTGAGATAAACATGAGAGAAAACCCCACATAAAATGTGTTCTTCTATTGATTGTAGTCAATCATGAGTCTTTTTGTGGAAGGTTTCTAAGCCTATCTACATATCTAAGCCACAGAAATGAAACTAGGAATTCACAGGAGGTGGAGAATGTTATATTTGCCAATGAAACTAATCTCAAAGTGTAGCACAGCTGTCCTGCGACTCCTTTGTGGCTTCTTTCTGTCTTTTCTTTGAACTCTCATTCATGCCTTTGGACACTGAGAGAATCATCTGATAATAGAATATCTGAATACAAAATGATTGAAGATAGAACCAAACTCAGAATTGGAGAATAACAAATCAAAATGTGATAAACATTAAGGGAACAAAAATACTGAGAGATAACTGAGACCAGGAAAGCCAAATGGTTTCTTAACTCCCAAACGTGTGAAAATATTCTAATGAATCTTTGTTGAAACCACAGCTATAAACTTAATCCAGGAGCACAACTCTAAGATAATTGCTTCTGGGACAATAGGAATAATTATCTTAAATAACTCTAAACAATGTTTACTAAACCTAAGTATGATGTTTATGACCCATGTGACGTGGGACACATTATTGAATCTGTCCAGATGCAGTTTCCTCATCTATAAAGTAAGTTCAATCTAAATGATCACTGTGATGCCTCAGTGACCCAAATTTCTGATTCCATTAATTATGTCAAAAATAATCTATCCAATATTGATTGAATTCTATATTCAGTTAGGTTTTTCAGAATCCTATTGAAATACAAATATTTTTCTTGGATGATGCTGTCAGTTTATTTGTTATCTAAAGAGTGAAAGTAAAGTTTCATCGGGTTTTAAACTACATAATTATTTCAAGATTTGTATCATGCTACTTGAAAAGTAAGGCTAGCTGGGCATATGTGATTTTAAAATTTTTAGCCTAAAGATAAATAAATGTGGTTTAAATATACACATTTAGCTTTGTAACTGAAATCAAAATAACAGAACCCCTGCTTTTTTTAAATGTATCATCTTGTTATCAGGGAAATTGAGGTAACCCTTTCCCCATGGAGTGCTGGGGATGGAGTTCTTACGATATCTTAAGAAAAAGAACTTTTTGACACTTGCACCAGAGGATGAGTGATTTTTATTTGCGTGGAATTATATCTCTGGGTTTCCAAAGGCCCACTTCCCTTAGTCCAGTTATAGAAGTGTAGTTGGGGTTTTAGTAAAGCAAAAAGCAAAGCCAGTGTCCAGAGTTTCCATTCCATGTTCCAGCAGGGTCCAGTTCAGCATCAGGCTGGTTGCAGTCATTAATCCGTTGTGTGTGGGGTCCACGTGGCCATGGACTATGTGGGCGAATGCAGGGAGGCAAGTCTGAGAAAGCCCTGCAAGCTAGGAGTTAAATGCAACAGGCAAAGAACAACCAAGAGCAACAGGAGAGCAAGTTCTTTTATTCAGGGATTAAATATCCCAAATTTCGTATCCTTAACATGGCCACGCCTATTCTGTCCAATGATCTGTTCCCATGTGTGACAGACAGGCTAGTACCTTCCCTCTGTCACCCCATCTTTACTGGGCCTGCGTCTATCTCCCCAGTGTTGTACCTGTGAGGAGCATAAAGCATTAGCCTCCTGGGGAAGCTGCCCAAATAGCATGCCTATAATATTTGGCCTTCCCTTTGCTCCTTTCCTTTTATTAACAGCTAGATTAATTACAACGGTATCAATCTTATCTACTCTTCCTTATATATACAGAAGGGGTGCTATAAAGCCCAGCAATTATATTCATATCTGGGTTGTAGGAAGGATATAGAACTGAGGGCAAAGTGGATATGTGTATCAAAGAAGTCTGTCTTGTCTGGAAGTAATCCATATGGTCTTCTTTTGTATCTTTACTGGAATCCCGGTGCACGAAATTCATACATGGGAGGGTGTGGTCTCTCAACTTGGCTTCACCCTCTTGCAATCTGGAATCCCTCTCACAATCTGGGACCACTGGCTCCTAACTGCTCACCTGCCTGATCGCCTCTAACTGCTTGCCTGCCTGCCTGATCGCCTCTAACTTCTTGCCTGCCTGCCTGATCGCCCTAACCATGGCTTTGTCAGGAAGGACATCCAGAATGTAACTCGGCTGTCCGGTATAATTAGCATATTACACTTTTATTATTATAGACTAGGGGCCCAGTGCACGAATTCATGCATCTTTTAAGGAACTTTGGGTTGCAAGGCTGTGGTGGGCACAGGGATAAGTCTCGGCCCATCCTCTGCACCCCCGCCCAGCCCCTCCCACCACAGCCCCAGTCCCCTGTCTGCAAGCAGCCTCACTCCTGCCACTGCCACTCCCACAGGCTGATGGTGCCAGCCCTGCTCACACCTGCTGACAGCATGGAACGATTGGGGCTGGCACCAGCAGTGGGTGCAAGCGGCAGCTGCTGCCCTGATCAACCATCAGAAGCAGGGGGAGGTAGAGAAACCCTCAGGGGAGATTGGAGCTGGCACCTGCTGCTCACACCTGCTGATGGTGCCAAGTGATTGGGACCTGCGCTAGGCGCCAGCAGTGGGTGTTAGCGGCGGCTCTGGCGCTGGCTGTGGGTGCGAGTGGGGCCGGCACCGGCAGTGGGTATGAGCACGTCTCTGGCGCTAGCAGCAGGTGTGAGCCAGGCCACCGCTGGCAGTGGGTGGGAGCGGGGCCATCGCCAGCAGCAGGTGCGAGAAGCGGCTCCTGGCCCCGATCACCCCTCAGGAGTAGGGGGAAGTGGAGAAGCCCTGAGGGGTGATTGGGGCCAGCAGTCGCTGCTCACACCAGCTGATGGCACCCTGGATCAGGGACAGCACTGGGCTCTGGCAGCAGGTGCAAGCACCAGGCAGGACCGTGGAGTGAGGGAGCAAAAAATTTTCAGTACCTACCAGAGGCTCACTCCAATGGCAGCGACCAGCACCCCGCCTTCGTCTGGCACCCCCACTCACCTGCTCCACCATCCCACCGCAGCCGCTGCCCACCATGTTCCGCGCACGCCCCCTGGTGGTCAGCACACATCATAGCGACTGGTTCTGTCATTCAGTCTATTTGCATATTAGGGATATATATATATATATATATATATATATATATATATATATATATGCATGTGTGTGTTTGTTTGTGTCTGTGTGTGTATGTGTGTGTGTATATATATGTATATATATATACATATACATATATACATATACATATATATATATATGTGTGTGTATATATATATATATATATACATATACATATATATATATTCTGAATCCTGCCAGTTGGGCATACTAACTATAGTGTATGCTGAGAAAATACAATATTTCAGTTTGTTTTTTTTATTAATAAGGAAGGAGAGAATAGATATCCACCACATTTCCTGCATCATCATTTTCATTTACTTCAAATTCCCCAAAATAATAATATGCTTGTGATGGTTTGTTCTTTGTTTCGGTTTGGCTAGGCTAAACTCTAGTTATTCAATCAAATGCTATATAGGTGTTATTGTGAATGGATTTTGTATATATGATTGAAGTCCACAATTAGTTGGCTTCGGGGAAAATTATCCTAGGTAATCAGAGTGGCCATGATTCGGACAATTGAAAGGCATCAAGACCAGAGATGAAGCTTCCCTGAAGAAACATTCTGCTTGTGGTTGCAGCTTCAGCTTGTGCCCCAAGGTTCCAGTGACTTACAACCACTCATCTGTTGGGGGTGGGAGAGGAATTGCCTATAAATGGTAACACAAAGGAACTTGGGGCATGAGGGAAATTTTCTGTTTCCCAACTGTGGACCCAGAACTCTGACTTTCTTAAAATAAACAGAACTGTATACCGCAAAGATTGAATTTTATTGTGTGTAAATTTTAAAGAGTAAATAACAAGATGAGAAAATGATTAAAAATGAAATACAATTGTAACAAAGAAACTTCTAATGATTAATATAATCATATTGAAGGGGTGGGTACTTCAATTATGGTTAGAAGAACTAACCTAAGTTATTTGAAAAACAATATTTTGCCTGCATATCATAAAGCAAAAGACAAAAGAAATATACACAATTACTGTACTCTAATTAGCATTTTTTAACTTTCTGTCCATATACATTAACAATTCTAAAAATACTTGAAGTGAATACTATGGTTGAAGAAATAAGTAACAATATGGCACATAATGAAAGCATTGTCTCTTAGTGTTAGAGAAGGAAATTAAGAGATAAGGAAAGGAGGAAGCTAGAATGCACCTTATGGTGTTTGAAGTATTGATATGAACACACGAACACATACACACATATATTATCCTATATAATAAAGAACTAATATGCTAATTAGACCAAACAGCAGAACAACCATCCAGATGACCTTGTGGCCAAGGCTACGAGGGGCTGCAAGGGCCAGCCAGGGCTGTGAGGGCCAAGCCCCTTGCACAAATTTCATGCATCAGGCCTCTAGTATGTCTCTAGTATGTGTGTGTGTGTGTGTGTGTGTGTGTGTGTGTATACTGAGTGGCCAGATTATTCTAATCTCTGAATGCATAATAATCTGTAATCTGGCCACTCAGTGTGTGTGTGTGTATGTGTATATATATATATTTTTTAGAGGCCTAGTGCATGAATTTGTACATGGGTGGGGTCTGGCCAGCCTGGGCAGGGAGAAGAGACATGGGCGGTTGGCTGGCCTGCTGGTCGAACTCCTGGTGAGGGGACAAGTTGCATATTAGCCTTTTATTATATAGGATATACACTGAGTGGCCAGATTATTATGCATTCAGAGATCATCATAATCTGGCCACTCAGTGTGTGTGTGTGTGTGTGTGTGTGTGTGTGTGTGTGTGTGTGTGTATCTCCTATATAATAAAAGGCTAATATGCAAATTGTCCCTACAGGCGGGGGTTTGACTGACCTGGAGTTAGACATGAGCTGATCACCAGGGGGTGGTGCAGAACATGGTGAGCATCAGCGATGCAGCAGTGAAAGCACTGCTGACCCCAATGGGCCCCGATGACAGCAGGACTGCGGCAGGATGGTGGAGCAGGTGAGCGAGCAGTGCCAGGCCAAAGCGGCAGGCAGCCGGAGGGAGGGAGGCCCCAGCTGGCAGCCGCTAGGGACCCTACCAGTGCACAATTTTCATGCGCTGGGCCTCTAGTATATGTGTGTGTGTGTGTGTGTGTGTGTGTGTGTGTGTGTGTATGTGTACACACATATACACACACACAGTTAGATAGATGCAGAAATAAATATGGATGTGTGAATACATGGATTATTATGCATACAATATTTCCTAGCTCTGTCTGCTGCAGGGACTAGAAGCAGTTGCACTAACCCTCACACTATTCTTGCTGCATTGTCCATCTTTCAGTAACTTGAAATAGCCTCCCTTTCTCCCACCCAAGAGTCTTGGAATTTGTTATTCTTTCTTCCTGCTATGTTCTTCCCTCATACTAACTGTTCGTTAGTCAAATTTACTTTAATTATGCATGGAAACCTTTCTTAACCTCCTTAATGATATCAAATATCTGTGTCGTATACTTTCTAAGTACCTCTTAGAGGCAAGTAACTACTTAACTTACCAAATTCTGCCTTTGGCTAATAGGGCCCTCCCTAGGACATTTCATTGACAGGGTAGTAGGCTCCTTGTCATAGGCCATTTTACTTCATGTACATCTCTTCCTGTAATCATCCCCCTCAGACAGAGAAATAGAGGCATGGCAGGCGCGGAGAGTCATGGTCCAGCCTTTATATTTGAAATGTAAGTTTTGGCCTTGACGCTATAATTAGCCAACTGTAAGACTTAGTAAGTTATGCCACTTCTCTGAACTTTCACAGTCTCCTCTGTTAGAAGAGGTGGGTGGTTTACAATCTCACAGATCTTCTTCACTATAATAGTCGGTGCCAGATGCTAATGAGCTGTAAGGAATTGTTAGTAAGTTATTTGTCCCTCAAAACATTGTAATTAGAGTGCTATATCATTGGCAGGAAAGCACTTGGGGCTTTATAAAGATGAAGTATTCCAGTAATGCCAAGTACTTCTGTGGTTGTAAAATTTTTATTATCATTGTAAAGTGAAAGTGCTGGTTTATAGAGTATTGGTATATATCCTAATAGTCAAACAAAACTGAATTTTGGAATAAAATTATTATAATGGTATTAAATTTATTACTTGTTTACTTATGCTATCACAGGTAGCTCTCATTTTCCCATGGTTACAACATTATCCCCTAACTACAAAGATAGAGCCTACTCTATGCCAGGTACTATGACAGATACTGGGAATTCAAAAATAAATGAGATTCCCTCCCACCTCTCCGCCCCCCACACACACCCTCCCTGGCACTCAGAGCTAACTCACAAGCTAATAAACATAAAATATATTACAATATGCTGATTCGTGTAAACAGAATCTTCTGAAAGCATGCAAGAACAGAAAATAGCACAACCTCAGGAAAATTTGGTTAAGTTTAAGAAAAGCTTTTAGCAAGAAGTGATATAAACTTGAATCCAGAATAATATGCCAGCTTCCGATCCATAGTTTTTTCTGTTTCCCAGATCTACTTGTTTACCGTATCTATTTTGGGGAAAATTACATTTATAAGGGAGAATTTCCAATTCAATTGGAAATAATTACTATGACAATAACTCTAGAGCGTGGCCAGTAATTACTATGACAATAGCGCATTGAAGTCACAGATAGTGAGGAGGAGGGATGGACCATGAGATAAAGGACAGCAGAGCCTGTCAGGAATGAGAGTTAGATAACCAAATCAATGGTTTTCAGTGTACATGAACAGTCCTGAAGCTATTAGGAGATTTTGATGATTATTGGAGATGTTTTAAGCCACATTGGGTAAAACAAAAAAAGATTCCAAATGGAAGTAAATTCTTGGATAATAGAGAGAAAAAGGAATATATGTCTAAATGTTCCTCCCATAGTAAGATGATGTCATGTTACACAGTATAAGTTGCTATGAATTGATAACCTAGATTATTTTAATACACAAAAAAGTGTGAAATGTCCCAATAATTCATTAGTCTGGGGGTGGGGGGAGGCGGAAGAGACCACTAGATGGTCACCAAAAATGGTTTCATTCTCTCAAAAGGCATAGCATCTCAAAAGGCATAGCATTATGATCCTTATGGATAGAAAGGAAGAACTGATATCAATGTTTAAATCATATCTCTGTGGCTTCTTATTTTCTTGGCATTTGATTCTGGCTATAAGGGATGCATATATTTTTAAAAGTAATTACTCAAATTTAACAGTGATTTGCTTGGAAAAAAATTTTTATGTTTGCTTTTTCATTATTTCATATATTTAGTTAATAATTTGAACTTCCATGTATAAAAACTGGTATAAGAAACATGAAAATAATTCAGAAACTTAAAAAATATTGATAATAATAATAGTGAAATGGTGCCCATGTATTCCACCCTTTATCTCACCCCCACTTTCTGTGCTTAAAGAAGGGATTGCTAATTAATCATGGCACTACTTTTTGAGCCCTGATAGTTTTTAAAACTCTCCAGCATAGCACTGAGCCACCAGTTAATAATAATTGGTGCAAAAGATCGAATTAATTTGCTATTCTTGGTCAAGTTGTAGCTAAATAGCATATGCTAGAGATGAAATTTCTCCCTTGCACTGTAATTTTCCCCAATGATTCCAGTTCAATTAATGTACTACAAATACTTCCCAGGTGCCTTGTAATAGTTCTAATACTAGGCTAAGCCCTGGAGTTTGCAGAACACTCAAAACATGTGCATCTAGTTAGAGAGAGAAGAAAACTTTCATGTAGTAAATAGAAAGAACTAAGTGGTACAATGTGTGGTACAGATTACTAAATATATATTTAAAAGGAGTGATCAGTTGGGCTAAAGGGATCCAGAAAGGCATCAGGAAAACAGAGGAATCTGAGATATTTGTGAACATGTTAAAACAAAGCCATATTCCCCAAATAAAAGCATTCTGAGAAATACTTTTACTAAATAGGTGGCAAAAACTGGTCTTAGCAGCTTTCTGAGATTGCTACTCGAGTTTAACATTCCAGACACATTTGCAGAACCACAAAGGAATGAGTGTCAATAATTGAGTTAGAGAAGTAAATAAAATATAAAAGGAAAAAAAAGATGGGAAAAAACTCATGGACAGGGACAAAAATATGGGGATTCTGAGGAAGAAGGGCGTGGGGGAGGTGGTAGAGGTTATAAGGGGGTAAATGGTGATGAACAAAGACTTGACTTGGGATATTGAACACACAGTACAGTGCACAGGTGATGTGTTGTAGAATTGTGCACCTGAAACCTGTATAATTTTGTTAACCAGCGTCACCCCAATAAATTATATATTTTTCATATTTAGGAAGTGTCTCCATAAAGGCTGTACTGAATATTTTCAAAATAATATGTTAAATTTCTATTTTTTGTAAAAAGAACATTATCATTATACATTTTCTAAAATAGAGTGGAAGCATCTCAAGATCAAATTAATCAGACAGATTCTTTATTGTTAAGGGAATTTATTTGTACAGTGACCTCATCATACAGAATACATGAAGCTTTGTTTTTGTTTAGAGAACAGAAAAGAAGAATAAACAGCCCAAATAACAAACAATAGATAGAACTTATTACTTTGGCCTCCTAAAAGGCTGGCAGAGAATAAAGAAAAAGGGGGGAACCTACGATGTGCTTGGCATCTTGGGAAAAGACTTACTATATGCCACATATACTGTGTGCCTGACACTTTTAAAGTATAATATTATTTAATTCTAAATTATAGGTTTAGTAAGTGAAATTGAAATTCCACAATGTTCTTACTTATGTAAAATCCACTATTCTTTTGTGTTATATTTTAGATGAGGTATTTACAAATTTAGCACCTTTCAAAGTTTTGAACAAGACATGACTTATGGGTGAAGCACCTCCTCGGCCACTAGCAAAGAATAATTATTATCAAGGTTGTCAACACCAGCATATGGGCAATACCTGGCAGAGGGAAGCTTCAAAGAGATCTAGGAAATTTATCATAAACAGGTAGCAGCTTTGGAAAGGAGTAAAGTTTGCTGATCATGGGTCAATTGGAAGGTTACATGATATCCCTGCAAAGTAGTAGTCTTTGACATTAGCCATCCCTAATATTATTTGCTAACTTTGCCATATACTAGTTGTTTTCATTGGTCAAGTTAGTTAGCCTCTCTAAACCTTAATATCCGTATTCATAAAATACATAATGTAAAAATAATTAGCGGCAGCCTCAGAGATTGAGGGTGAGAATTAAAGGAGATATTTCATAAAACTCATAATACAGTGTACGACATGTAAGTTGCTCACTCATTAGGTATTCCTCCTTCTTTTCACATGGTATAACGAAAGTTAAAGTAATGTAACAAAAACATAATTATATTTTTAAAGTTAAGTACCTGAATTCTTGTTCAGGTTCAAGCACTGATTTTCTGTGTATCTAGTTTCACTCTGCATAAAGTTTGAATACTAGTACTGCCCATCTATGTCTCCAGGGGTCATTATGGGGACTAAAAATATAAAATATCTGGTAGCTAAATGTTTTGAAAGTAGAAACAGCTACACTGATATAAAGAGCTAAAATTAAGTAATATTTGATTTTATAATTCCACTAGAGGCTCAGTGCTCAAAAATCATGCACGAAAACTGTGCACTGGGGGCATTCTTTAGCCTGGCCTGCACCCTCTCACAGCCCAGGATCCCTCTTCGCAGTCCAGGACCTCTCGCTTCTTACAGGACCTCCGCTTCTTACAGCAGAGGTGGGAGAGGCTCTTGCCACCACCTCTGCGCTCGCCAGCTGTGAGCTCAGCTTCTGGCTGAGCAGCACTCCCCCTGTGGGAGTGCACTGACCACCAGGGGGCAGCTCCTACATAGAGTTTCTGCCCCCCTGGTGGTCAGTGCGCGTCATAGCAACCGGTTGACCGGTCATTCTGCCGTTAGGTCAATTTGCATATTAGGGTTTTATTATATAGGGTTTTGTGAGTTTTCCAGATTAATTTACTTAAATACAAAATAGGTTAATTCTCATGCATTTTTCTGTTTCCTAATCCCCAAGAACATTTCCACAATTATATATAGGTGAGTAGTGTATTCTGTTTTTGACCAAGGCAAATATTTTAAATAAAAATGCAAATAAACAAAATAATGTTTAAGAAGCATTGGAATTCCTTATCATTTGCTAACATTAAAGACCAAAGGTCATCTCTCCCAAACAGATCACCAAGCTATAATCCCACTTGATGATCCCATATAATGCCACAGAGCCAGTAGTTATTTGACCTATTAACTGCCTTGTCTCCCTCCTGCACCCTGTTCATCACAGTACTCTTGCAGAGTGTGAATGCAGTCTCAGAAGATTTCCTCTGATGCACTGTTGGCAGCTATCCAACAATCGCAATCTGTACAGAAGTTTCAGCTTTATTTTCTAGACCATTGCTGGAGTCACTGGAGGGCTTGATAAAATCTTAAGCATGGCCTTTTAGGAGAGGGGATATCAAAGGAAAATAATAAAGAATCAATGAACACTTTGCCTCACCTTTTTCTCTAATCAACGCTACTGATCCAACTATGTACTCTGTATCACCACCTTTGGGAATAGTGTTCAGGGAGAAATATCTGATTAGCAATTTGAAAGAAGTTTTGCCTAAGTGATGTTTCTCCTAGAGAGGAGACAAATAAATTATACCAGGTGTCATTACAAATGAAAATGACAATGAAATATTGTAAGGGTCCCACATTGTCGTTCTTCTAACCTTTCAAAAAGATAGCTCAGAAATGTTCTTCTCATTATAGTTTAGCCTAAAATGTTTTTACAGGATGCTATCTTTTTTCTATGCTCTATCCCTGCAGCACCTTAGTGGTGACCAGGGAGTATAAAAGCTCAATGTGCCTCGAAAGATAGACTTTTGCAGAGTCAACATTTTGGTAAAAAGGAGAAGTATTGGGCACACAATATAGGCCTCCCTTAAATGCAAACACCGCCAAGAAAAACATTGCCAAGAACAATCAGCCATATATAAGTATGATTAAGGGACATAAGCAGGGTTTGCCAGCGTAAGTGGGGAAGCAGGAGATCTGGATGTAGATGGAAGGCAGCACTAGGGATTAGACATGAAAAGGACATAGGGCATATTATAAGTGATAAATGGGTGAAAGATGTATATCACCCAATTTGATATGTTGTTCATGGCTGAGATTCCCAAGATCTGTAATATCTATGAAAGGCGTTTTATCAAACATATATGGTAGTGATTATAACAAATCATGATTATGTCACGATTTATTTATTTATTTACTTACTGTTGTTAAGATATAAGGTTTTTGTGTGCTTTTATTGAATTTATTGGGTTGACATTGGCTATTAAAATTATACAGGTTTCAGGTATACAAATCTATAATTCATCATGTACTGTGTGTTTACCACACAAAGTCAAGTTTCCTTCCACCCCTGTTTATATCCCCTTTACTTTCTCCTACCTCTTCCAACCTCATTCCCTCTGGCAATCACCATACTGTTGTCTAGGCCCATGAGCCTTTCTTTTTTTTTTTTTTTAATTTGCTTAATTCCTTCACCCTTCTCACCTAACCCTCAAGCCCCTCATCTCTGACAGCTGTCAGTTTGTTTTCTGTCTCCATGAATCTCCCTCCTCTGTCTTTGTTAATCTTATTTTGTTCATTAGATTCCACATATAAGATTACACTTCTGGGAATATATCCAAAAAAATATGTCACAAATTTTAATCAGGGGGAAAGTAATTATACAAGGGTTATTTGCATCTGCCACTGATTGGTTTTTATATAACATTTAGGAAAAAGTGATACCATGTATAGTTTATTTTTATTCTTTCTTCTTTAATTAACCAATGCTAATAAACACATGCTGCTGGTATGAACCTCTATCATTAAAGTAAAAGTCAGTAAGCAGCAATATCATAAATTTCATTTTCTGCACAGCTAATGAAATTGGTTAACATTGAGCTTAGAAAACATTGCCCTGGAAAGTGCCTGGAAAGTCTGATGCATCTTCCACCTCTAGGAGTGTAGAGCAAGGGAAAGGTCTGATTTCTAGTCATAAAGGCAGAAGAACAATCAATGGGAAAACAATTTAGTAAATGTTCCAAGAAATGACCAGACATGGGAAATGCTGCATAGCTTATCAGAAGAATATTTCTTAAGAAGCCTCAGATAGCAAGATTATTTATAATGTCATGTTTGAAATGAGAAAATTATGCATCAAAATTATTAATAGGGGAGAAACCAAGGTGGTGGCATAGGTAAATACCTAAACTGCTGCCTCGCACAACAATTTCAAAACTACAACTAAAAGACAAAACAGACATCATCTGGAACCACAGGAAGGCTGGCTGAGTGGAAATTCTACAACTACAAGGAAAGAGAAAAGCACACTGAGACTCAGAGGAGCTGTAGGAGGCAGAGGTACTGAGACATGTGCACAGAGAGGACTGGCAGCTGAGTCCACAGCTGGCTTTCTCAAGCGGGAGGGAGACAAAAGTCCCCAACTGCACTGAACTCCAGTTCCAGGTGAGATTCTGGGGACCCAGACTCATTTGGGGAGAAGCTGTGCTGACAGTGGGTAGAACTCAAGGGCGGCTTTCTCGCAGAGGTTCTTGCAATGATTACCATGGGACACTGAGACACAGGGGCCTTTTAGGGCAGAGCTGACAGGAAACCAATGCTGAGAAAAGGATCCAATTCCTGAGACTATGCCCCATCCAAGCTGAGCACAGAGGCTTTTGCAAGTCTTGTCTCATAAGGGTGTCTCCAGCACAAAAATTCTCCCAATGTAGACACACCTGATCCTCACAGCCAATTGGCCTGGAGGTCAATTCCTCCCAGTGATACCAACAACAATCAAGGCTTACCTACAACACGACTGTGTACACAGCCCACAAAGGGTGCACCAAGAATGTCCACCTCAGATGACTGGGGAGGCTGAGACACTGGGCCCTATAGACACCTAGCACACAAAGCCACTCTATCAACTCAGGGAAGCAGCCAAAATGTGGAGACAAAGAAACAGATCACAAATGAAATAAATGGAGGAAAGCAAATGACTGGATATAGAGTTCAAAACCACAGTTATAAGGTTACTCAAGAATCTTCTAGAAACCTCTGAGAAATTTAGTGAGACCCTCAAGGATATGAATAAGGACCAACCAGAAATTAAGCATACACTGACTGAAATAAAGAATAATATACAGAGATCCAACAGCAGACTAGAGGATCCCAAGAATCAAATCAAAGATTTGAAATATGAAGAAGCAAAAAACACCCAACCGGAAAAGCAAAAAGAAAAAAGAATCCAAAAATATGAAGATAGTGTAAGGAGCCTCTGGGACAACTTCACGATTACCAACATCTGAATTATGGGGGTGCCAGAAGAAGAAAGAGAGCAAGATATTGAAAACCTATTTGAAGAAATAATAACAGAAAACTTCCCCTACCTACTGAAAGAAATAGACTTACAAGTCCAGGAAGCACAGAGAACCCCAAACAAGAGGAATCTGAAGAAGACCACACCAAGACACATCATAATTAAAATGCCAAGAGCAAAAGACAAAGAGAGAATCTTAAAAGCAGCAAGAGAAAAACAGTTACCTACAAGGGAGTACCCATACTACTGTCAGCTGATTCCTCAATAGAAACTATGCAGGCCAGATGGGAGTGGCAAGAAATATTCAAAGTGATGAATAGCAAGAACCTACAACCAAGATTACTCTACCCAGCAAAGCTATCATTCAGAATTGAAGGGCAGATAAAGAGCTTCATAGAGAAGAAAAAGCTAAAGGAGTTCATCACCACCAAACCAGTATTATATGAAATGCTGAAGGGTATTCTTTAAGAAGAGGAAGAAGAAGAAAAAGGTAAAGATAAAAATTATGAACAACAAAATGACAACAAATACATATGTATCAACAAGTGAATCTAAAAATCAAGTGAATAAAATATCTGTTGAACAGAATAAACTGGTGAATATAATAGAATCAGGGGCATAGAAAGGGAGTGGACTGACAATTCTCAGGGGGAAAGGGGTATGGGGGGGTGCAGGAAGAGACAACAAAAATCATACATCTATGAATGAGGACAGTGGGGAAGGGTAAGGGCATGGGGTGGGGTGGGAACTTGGTGGAGGAGAGCTATGAGGGAAAAAAAAGGAACAATTGTAATAATCTGAACAATAAAGATTTATTAAATTTAAAAAAATTATTAATAGGGCAGAATAAAATTAGGGTTCTTTTGTTCATATTTTATTCATATAAAACACGAAGGCAAGAGCTGAAAATACAATGTAAAGGTGTTTTATTACACTTCCTTGTTAAGCTAATTTTATCATTGACTTATCCACAGGGAATGCATAGGCAATGTGTGCACAGTGATTAATGAAATTTCATTTTTGAACTTTATTCTATAAGCCCAGATTTTTGTGCATTGACTTGGAAACCAAAAATTTAGAAGGCAATGAATACATTTTTATTTTGCATACAGTAACTTACCACCCCCTCTTCTACCTTTTAGCATTGAAAACAGGGGGAAAAAGAGAAAATATGGTTATATTCTAAATGAGTCTCAATTTGATACCATATCCTCCTGGTTATAAGAATATATTTTTGCAGCAGAATTTGTATAGCCACAGTAATATCTGCCATTCCTCTTAGCATCTACTCCTCTTCTGGAGGTTAACCAGCAGATCCTGAGCTATGGATGAATGATTACTCTGACACAGGTTTGCTGTGAAAGAGAGGGCTAAGGGACTGCTTGGCTAAAGGAACCAGACAGCCTTCATCACCTGCCTCATCAGGCTTTTATTGTAACAGCAGTTTGAGATAAAGTTTATCTTTTAGATATAATCAGTAGGGTAAATAATCTTGGGGGGACACATGTGTCTGCAATATTTTATGAAATTAATAAAATTAAGTCATTTTGGGAACTTATATTTATTATCAGAACCTATAATTAAGCTTTTTAATAGACTTGATAACAAAGCACAAAGTAAAACATTGCTACAATGATTAATATGCTTTAAAATAAAGACATTAGGATTATAAAAGATACCAAATGAAATGAAGGAAAATAAAATGAGGATGAAAAGGCAAATCATAAATTGAGGATTATAGCTATAATGTATATCACTGGCCATTAATTATACCCAGAAAATAACAAAGAATTCTGGTATTTCTATAAGAAAAAGCAATAATAGTGGGAAAAAGAAATAAACAGGAATAATATCACATGTTGGCAAGAATACTAAGTACCTGAAACATTCACTCATTGTAGGCATCCAGAAAATGAACATTAATAGAAAATAATGTTCAAAGTTCAACCCTCATGGAAAACACTTACTGTAGTATCTAGTAAATCTCATTATTTGCCTAAACTTAGTTCTAAAACCCTTCTCCTATGAAATGCTCTATTGAAAATCTTGAATAAAAGCACTAGAAAACTTATAAAAGACTGTTTATGGAAACATTTTCACATAAACTGAAAATAATCCAATGCATCAATTTAATGGTTGGCTAAGTTCTGATACATTCAAACAATGGAATATTATGCAGTAGTGATAATGGATAAACTATAGCTACATATATTAACATGGATGAATTCCAAATTTAATGTGGATTTAAAACATCATATTGAGAATAAATACTGAATATTACAATAATTTTAATTTCAAAAGTAAGAAACCATATATTGTTTAGAGATATATTAATTAGATTTAAAGAGTAAAATAAAACAGGGCAATTATTAAGAAAAATTTAAGTTGGTGTTGGAAGACAATTTCTTTGGGTCTCTCTTGTTTGTGCATATTTTCTGAGTAGAAGCATTGAGAGCTTTGTTCTGGAATATGTTTTCAAGGATGTTTGTAGAGCAATCAGCCTTAAAATTTAGAGATGGGATCTCCCTCTGGGGCAGAGGACAAATTTGCTTGATACCAAGAGTAATAAAGATAAATCTCCCACTGGGACAAAGATTAGGAAGGTTTCTAGCAATCCCCTCAAAATATTATAGTTTCCTAAACTCCAAGTTATTCAATTGAAAGACAAACTTGTTCTTACAAGTTCTCTCTGCATCCACATCACCTCTGTGGGACTTGGGAAGCAAGCTGAGGTAATGGGAACATGAAGCTAATGTTGCCTGCTCTAAGTATGACAGTTCTTTTCTCTGTCCTAAGATTTTTTTCTTCAAGGATTCATAAAACTGTGTCAGGCTGTTAGTTTGCAAGTAGGGTAAAATCTCTGAACCCTCACATGGTAATATCTGGTAGAGAAGAGAAGAATGCAATTGAGAGTCTCATATACGGGGCTTCTGATTTGGGGGATAATGGATACACACAAATGTAATATGTATGTATTTAAAAATGCATAACATGAAGACAAATAAATAGAAGTTGAAATCACTAGTAACTCAACTCCATTGGCACCTTCACCACAAATGTTTTAGAGCCAAATAATCCCATTTTCTTTTCTTCCATGAAATAAAAAAAATGTATTATTTACATATTTATGTATGCTTATATATGTAGTTAAGTTAGTATACTTCCATATTGCTTTTAAACAGCATTTTAAAAATTAATCCTATAACTTCCCATCTTTAAATGTATAGTGTTTTGCATTGTACATTGCTACATCCTAACGATTTACCATAGTTTATTTAACTGATTTCCTATTGTTGGATATATTCTACTGTCACTTTCATTAACAGCTTCCAATTCATCAAGTGAAATCTATGCTAAACTTGCCTACATTATGTGTAGCTATAGAGTCTCATGCCAGTTCTGAAGCTATATTGACACCTAACATTAAATATAGCTCAGTGGTGACTCATTTTACAATAATAAAGTTCAGAGAAGGTTTGCTGCCAGAGAGCTTAAAAATAACCGCCACAACAGTCCTTAGGGCAAACACAATTTATTTAGAAAGAACTTCATAATGGAATGAATATATATTATTTTATTCCTGAGAAGATGATGATTGATGCTTATGACAAATATGATATCTGCACACATCATTCATAGTTTTATCTACCACTTCCTTTGGCACATGGAGTATCCATGTGACCAAAATAGCGAGGGCAAGACAAATCACCATGGAGAGATGGAATGTGGTTTCAACTTTTTTGAGTACGCAATTACCCTTTGGACTTCATCTTGACACATTAGAAAAGAAGAGAGACCATTTTGTTTTATGGAAAGCTTAACAAGCGTCTTGCAGAAGTTCTAGGTGCTATTGACTATGGAGAGGCAACTTTAAACTAGTTGTGATCAAGGAATAGTGTGAATACAGATAACTTTTGGTATTTTAATAAATTTACACATACATAATTGAGTCCCCTATTGTTCAAAACATGTGACTTTTGGGAGGCATGAAAAATTGGACTAAAAGTAAACAAAGAAATAAGCACCTGAAATTCTTACTTTAATGACACTTGTTATTTCTCTAATTTAATCTTACTCAGTTTAATTATCATGGTATGATTTTCGGTGGAGGTCCCAAATGCTTTATGCAAAATACTTAGAGCAAGGTATGTTACAGGGATTCAAAATCCTTCAGACTTTTGAAAGGTAAAATGATGCATATACTGTACATTATATAGTACCCCCAATAGCGTCTACTATAACACTCCATAATCAAAGCCCATAATATTGATGCAGTAAAACATATGAAGAGCTGCACTAAGAAGGACTAACAAAGAAACTCATAACTTTTATTTCAAGTTTGTCATCAAATCAACTGGCTGCATAATTATGTATAAAATTTTGGCTTATGGGGCTTTTTGAATTTTTGAATTATAAATCGAATAGTATAGATCAGTGTGCTATGACAGCAACATAGCACAGCACAGAAAAGTATGAGGTAACTTATACGTATATACCAAATAATAAATGTTAGATACAATAGGAGGATAAATGATGGTGAGTGGAGACTTGACTCGAAGTGGTGAACACACTATGCAGTGTACAGGTGAAATTGTACTCTGAAATCTGATAATTTTATTAACTAGTGTTACCCCAATAAATTCAGTGGAAAGGAAAAAAATATTTGGGTAGCATTTGGAACTTATTATTCTATATATTATACAAGACACATTATAAAATGTCAAATGTATGTTATTAAAATGAAATTGGCCATGCTTTTAATTTAATTATTTATATGTATATATAATTTAATATATAACAGTGCAAAGAATATTTTTATTTCAAACTTTACAAAAATAAAGAAAACATGGCAAATTATGATATATAATTTTATCACCCATATCCATTTTATTTTTTTCATTTTACTTTATTTTTAAGCCTTTTAAAATTAAATTTATTGGGGTGACATTAGTTAATAAAATTACACTGAGTGGCCATATTATTATGACCACCCCATCAGTACTTCGTTGGGCCACCTTTTGCCTTCAATACTGCGGTGATTCTTCTTGGCATTGACTCCATGAGATGTTGAAAGGTGATGTGAGGAATCTGACACCATGCCTGATAAATAGCACTGTCCAGTTCTGTGAGATTTGATGGTTGTGGAACCAGCTGCCTGATGGCTCTTTTAACTTTGTCCCCCAAATGATCAATTGGATTGAGATCTGGTGATTGTGGGGGCCACCTAAGCAAGGTAAAGTCTCCCTCATGTTCTCGAAACCACTCCTGAACAATACGAGCACTGTGGCATGGCACATTGTCTTTTTGGAAGAAGCCATCTCCATTGGGCTATGCCATCAACATGATAGGATGAACTTGATCAGCAACAATACTTAGGTATGTTGTGCTATTCAGATGTTGCTCCACATGAATTAAAGGGCCCAAATCATGCCAGGAAAACATGCCCCAAACCATAACACTGACCCCACCAGCTTGAAGGATTGTACTCACACATGAGGGGTGCATGCTTTCATGCTGTTTCCATGAAATTCTCACTCTGCCATCTGCATGATGCAACTGGAAATGTGATTCATCGGACCACATGACTTTTTTACAATGCTCGACTGTCCAATCCTTGTGTTCCTGTGTGAATTGGAGACGTTTTATCTTGGTAACTGCAGTCAGCAAAGGTGTTCGAACAGGCCTTCAGCTTCCATATCCCCTACAATGCAGTGTACAGCTAATTTGCCTACAAGTGTCATGTGGTCATAATAATCTGACCACTCAGTGTATATAGGTTTCAAGTGTACAATTCTATGGTACATACACGATTCTTCAAATAGTTCATTTTACTTCAATTACTAGCTTACCATGGCATTTCACATGTGTTCATAACAAAGCTAAGGAAAAATTCAAATTGTTCTTGTAATCTCTTTTAAGTCCTATTTACACCAACAAAAGGAAAAACTTAAAAAGAGGTAACTATTAGAGGTATTTAGAATGAATATTCAAGCAGGCTAATGAACTTCCATTTCTAAAGTAATAAAACAGTAGGAAGGAGAGAGAGAGAGAGAGAGAGAGAGAGAGAGAGAGAGAGAGAGAGAGAGCTCTATCAATTTCACTGGATAAATTAGACCTTCCATAAGATCTCTATATATAAAAGCCTAAGTGACCATCTGACCATTCAACCATTCAGCCGGTGCTATGACGTGCAGTGACCATCAGAGGGCAGATGCTCAATGCACAGGCATGGAAACATGGAACAGACTGATGAATCTCAGAGAGAAGCAGGGAGGGTGGGAAGAGATTAACCAAAGATCTTATATTCATACTAGAGGCCTGGTGCACACCAGTGGGGTCCCTCAGTCCAGCCTGCAGGGATCAGGCTGAAACCAGCAGTCTGACATCCCACGAGGGGTCCCAGATTGCAAGAGGGCACAGGCCAGGCCAAGGGACACCACCAGTGTACAAATCCATGCACTGGGCCTCTGGTTAAGGTAATAAATGGGAATTGTGTAATAAACAGTCTTGGCAGATAAAAAATGAAAATCTTTCAAGGTAGAAGTAATTTATGATATCGAGACAAAAGAATAGAAACCATGGGACTCCAAAATGTGTGCCCTTCCTCTGTTAACTAATCCATGTAATACCTCAGCAGGTAGGTAAGCATTAGTCTCCCCAGTTTGTAGTTAAGAAAACTGTGAGATTCTGTGAAATCAAGTCAGTTTTATAAACCCCCAGCTTAAGTTGTTGAAAAGCCAGAATCTCTAGGCAAATACTGCAGGTCCATGCAATGACTAAATTCATCCTTTGTGTGCACAGAAAATACAGATTGAATTTTCTCGGGGATTGAAATAAGTACCACAATTTTGCACACAAAACCTAATTCCAGAATATCTCAGTGGGTACTTCTAACAGCACTGAATATATTTTAAAAAATAATTTGTGTCACTGACCTTTGACTGGTAAAAAAAAATTATATTTAGGTGGAAAATAGTAGTGACTTGAGTAGCAAGCTGCTAATTAGCAGTAGAACTGAGAACACAGTTCTTGTTCCCTGTCCGGAACTCTTCCCATTTGTTTTCATCTGGAGTGCATGTCCTAGTTATTCTCAATTCAGTCACCAGATCTTCATCTTGTAAATATTCTTTATAGATATAAGTGAATGCATTATTTAACAGTAAAATATTTCCCCAAAATGTAAGCACAGTTCTCAATGCCTTACTATGTTTTGTTAATTTAGAAGAAATTTTCCATTATTTCTTACTTGTTTTTAGGGGGGAAAGTGCAATACAATAATTATTTTTTAATGTTTCTGAAAAAAGATAAAAGAAAGGAAACCCGAACAGTACATGTATTTGCTAAAGATTTGAAAGTCTCTTAATGATGTGAAGTCTAAGGTGATGATAAAATTATTTAGATTCATAAGAAGTATGCAATTCATTGATAAATAAATAATGGAGAACAAAAGAGAGATCTAAATACCAAGAAAATTATAATTTAGGAAGTAAGATGCTAAGTGTCTATCAATGCAATGAATACATTAAGACACCCTTTCCTGCTGTTTAGGATGGTAAAGTCAGCAGTTATGGGGTTATTTTGTTAAATTATCTGGTTTATATATAATGCTATTCCCTTCATACTTGGTAGGTGGACAATATTTGGCTATGATGATTCACTTTATTAGACTTAGCCAGGTAATAATAAACACAATATTCAAGATTATCTGGTGTCAGGATACAGAATTTACCTTGGCTTTATCTGAAAGATCTTTTAAGTTTCAAACTTTAAAAGAACCACAAAAATGGAGTTGGAAAAATAACTACTTCCAGTATAATCACATATTTGGTTTACAGGGGTAAAGTACAATTTTGAGGCTGTGCCCACACTTTATTTGAGAGAAGTTTATGATTTTCTTCAAGTAATTTGAAAATTCAGGTAATAAACATTGAAAATGTTAGCATTTTTTTCCTTTCCACTTACCTTCATGGCCTAATTTAAATTCAAAAGTTACTGAGGCAAGCAAGAGGAGCCATTATTTTGCATATGGGGCTAGAAAATGGGATCAAAGGATCTCTGTTGTATGATAAAATGAGGTAAATCCAGGTTGCTTTACATTTATAGAGTAGCAATGAGCTAAAAAAAAAAAAATCTCACAGCAGATTCACACAGAGACATTTCCAGAACAAATTTGAAACCACACTATTTGGTAAGAAGTCACTTTGAGAAACCTCACTCTCCTTATCTCTTTCTCTCTCTATACACACACACACACACACACACACTATCCTAATATATAAAAACGCAGAGTCTGTAACAACCGACCAAAGCACTGACTGCCAAAGGGGCTGCGGATCAGGCTCAGAGAGAGGCCCGAAGAGAGAGGCAGGGTCTGATCCGCAGCCTCCGTGGCAGCTGTTGATCACCATTGCCTCTCTCTTTCTCACCAGGCTTTGCCATCAGTCACGCCTCTGTTTCTCTCCAGGCCTTTGAGGGTACTGCTGATTAGCCCTGCCTCTCTGATCAGGCTCGGAGATAGACCCAGAGACTCTGATTGGCATAGAAACTGACCAATCAGAACCAAATTGGCCAGCAGGGGAGGGCAGTTGGGTGCGAGATCAGGCCTGTAGGAAAGGGCGGTTAGGGGTGATCAGGCAGGAAGGGGAGGGCAGTTGGGGGCAACCAAGCCGGTAGGGGAGGGAAGTTGGGGTCAAGATCAGGACAGCAGGGAAGGGCAGTTGGGGGCGATCAGGCAGGCAGGCAGAGAGGTTAGGGGCTATCAGGAAGGCAGGCAGAGTCAGTTAGGGGTGATCAGGCAGGCAGGCAAGTGAGCAGTTAGGAGCCAGTGGTCCCAGTTTGCAAGAGGGATGTTCAACTGTTGGTTTAGGCCCAATCCCAAGGAATCCCCAATTGGAGAGGGTGCAGGCTGGGCTGAGGGAATCCCCCCCTCTGTGCATGAATTTCGTACACTGGGCCACTAGTATATATATATATATATAATGTTCTATTGACTTTTTAATCTTCCCCTGATAATAGCAGGAGTGTGACTAAGTATCAGCTGAGACTTAAATCTCATGTTCCTTTACACTTTTAAAAAATAATGATATTTTAGACAGAAAAAGTCAAGAACCATGATTTCACTCACACGTGGGATATAAAACTGAAAGCAATAAATGAACAATCAAGAAAAACAAACAAATGAAAACTCATAGACACAGATGGCAGTATGGTGGTTACCAGAGAGAAGAGGGTTGGGCAGTTAGTAAAGGATAAAGTGGGTCAAACATATGGTGATGGAAGAAGATTTGACTTTAGGTGGTGGACACACAATGCAATATAAAGATGATGTATCATAGAATTGTACACTTAAAATAATAATAAATGTGTAATATGTTAATTAGACTGGACAGCTGAACTACCTTCTGGATGTCCTTCCTGGATGAAGCCAGGATGCAAGGGCTGAGCCCCTTGCATGAATTTCATGCATAGGGCCTCTAATATAATTTTATAAGGCAAAGTCACCCCTATAAATTCAATTTAAAATATATCAGTGGTTGTTTTAGAAGGAGAGTATAATCATTGTATTGGAATTTAGCAGAGGTATTTTCTATTTAAAAGCTTTTAACACTGAACAAAATATGGACTTTGAAAGTCAAATAACTTATATCCAAATGATGGCATAAGACAATTTCCTGGACCAAATTTACCCTTGGTTTATTAGAGAAAACAAAAGTAGTTTATCAGTCTTCTCTTTTAATCCATATTTTCAGCAAATTGAAAAAAAACACACAACTAGAAACAGCCAACAAACCATGTTTTCTGGATATGCAGTCATGAGGGTAATGTGTACACACACAGGACACTACGTTCACCAGCTTCGCAACCCTAGAGAAGACTTAGAAGTTATCAGAGCATGCACTTGACATATACTCTCTTTTCCAAGACCTTGCTAAACCTCTACTCACTCCGATCACTTCCTTTGGGGGATTTAAACATTCCCCAGGAGCAGCAATATCCATAAATTAATGTGATAACTTTTCTGTGTAAACACACCATTACTAAACTAACATAATGTGTTGTGTCACTATTCATAGTTGGGTTCAACAGCTCTTAATCTCTTATCCAGATTTCTTTCTGATTAAAAGCATACATGCTTAAGACAATATATAGATTCATATATAACAAAATGAATATTATACTTCATATCTATACTAATAAAGGGTAATATGCTAATTAGACCGGGAGACCTTCTGGACATCCTTCCGGACAAAGCCATGGTTTCAGGGCTAAGGCAGAGGTGGTTAGGGGCGATCAAGCTGGCAGGGGAGGGCAGTTGGGGGTGAACAAGCCAGCAGGGGGGCAGTTGTGGTTGATCAGACCGGCACCAGAGTGGTTAGGGATGATCAGGCAGGCAGGCAGGTGAGTGGATAGGAGCCAGTGGTCCTGAATTGCGAGAGGGATCTCCGACTGCTGGGCCTAAACCAGCAGTCAGATAATTCCTGAGGGGTCCCAGATTGGAGAGGGTGCAGGCCGGGTTTAGGAACAACCCACCCCCATGCATGAATTTTGTGCACCAGGCCACTAGTATTACAATATAAAAAATATACATATATGAGTAAATAATGTCATGATTTGCAGATATGAAACAGAATGGAACTCATGGAGAAATCATTCTCTGATATTAATTTTATTTTCATAATGTTGAAAGGAGGAGACGCAGGAAAATGCATGCAATGTTACTGAGCACTCTGGTAACTCATATTCTAATACTGCTTTTTCTCCTACATAAAGAGTTTTCAAATGTCTGTAGGGAAGGCAAATATTTATCTCTATCCTCTTAGGGTGTTTTGGCCAGGTTTAAGCATTAAACTGACTTAATACCTATAAATAAGAAAAGAAAAAAAACACAACCCTATGAAGTACCACACAGAACTAATTACTCTAGTCATACACACAGATGTCTGCATGCACACACATGCACATTATTTCTTTTGTATTTCTGCTGCTATTACATTGGTTTGGGCTTTTAGTCAATAAGCTCCTAAATCAGTGGTCGGCAAACTCATTAGTCAACAGAGCCAAATATCAACAGTACAATGATTGAAATTTCTTTTGAGAGCCAAATTTTTTAAACTTAAACTTCTTCTAACGTCACTTCTTCAAAATAGACTCTCCTAGGCCTATTTTGTGGAAGAGCCACACTCAAGGGGCCAAAGAGCCGCATGTGGCTCACCATCCACGGTTTGCCAATATAACTAGCCTAAAGACTTTCTCTAGCTAGTCCATCCTCTATATAGCCCTACTAAAGTTAGCTTCCTAGAAGATAGCATCTAATAAAATGTTGTAATGATTCTTCTTTGGATCTAAGGCCTCAACTCCCTAATAGATAAGGCACACAAGAAGCTTTGTAACTAGACTCCAGATTCTCTGTTCAGCACCTCCAGCTTCTTCTTTTCCATCTATATACAATTTTCTCCAAATGCAGCAAGCTGTTTACTACTCCCCTTACATGTCCAGTTCTTTCAGACCTGTGAGGTTTAGCAGAGATGATGCATTCCCCCTGGAAAGAGTTGCCAACGAAAACTCTCCTTTGGTAATACTTTCCCAAACAAGACATTTGGGGTTTATTTCTGAGATCTCACATGCAGTTAAGTTGTCCCTATAAGAAGTAATGTATTTGTTTTTGACTTTGTAGCATTTTTCATACATATTTTGACCAAATGAATAATAGAGACTTCTGTCAAAAAAATGGGCTTATCGGGGAGACACTTAACTGTCTAACCACAGCTGCAGTGACTCAGTTTCTGGTCTGGGTGCACAACATCTATTGTCAACAGAATAAAAGATACTTTTCTTTATTCTTATTTTCATTTACTTAATCTAGCACTGAGAAGAGGAATTTTTTCTTCTTGTTCAAATTCTGAATGTTTTCAGTTTCCATTGACTACCTGAGCAGGGATTTGGCAAAAGATCAAATTGAAAAATGAGGCTTCACAAAGAATTCAGCTTTGATTTTTTTCTCTCAATCTTTAATAAGACTCATTAGGTTTTCAAAATGACCTTAGGGTCATATAAAAGAAATATCAGGTTTTACAACTGAATTTCAGGGTGCGGTCTGGTTGGCTAGATCTTGGAAGAGAGAGAAGTAGTCCCTATTAAATTCCCTTTTGTGTAGTACCTGGAGTTGGAAGAGAACCCTGTGGGTATTTAATAAGTATAATTTCAAGATAATGAACATATAAAGAAGCACTGTGTCTGGCAAAGATTTGAAATCCTACCATGTATTCATTCTAAGTCAGAGTTAGAGCTTTCTGAACAGCACACTGAAACTGTGCCTTGATTGCAATACTAGTGAAAGTGCATCTAAGCATGTTTTACCTGTCAGTTTTCAATTAATAAATGAAGTTTAATTGACTCTCTATGGCTCATCTTGTAAAGTCCACTTGCTAGAATGGTCGTTGTTTAATGACTACGGTGCTTTTCAGGTCCTTGCTGCTCAAAGCTTGGCCCATGTCTGGCAGCTTCACCAGCATCACCTGAGAGTTGATCAGGAATGCAGTTTCAGGTCCCACCCGGATCCACTGAATGAGAATCTGCATTTTAAGAGGACCTTCAATTGATTGAAATGCACATTAACGTTTGAGAGGCATTGATGTCAGCCATCACCAAGCATAATTTTCTGGATTCTATTAGTTTGAGACTGAGATCATGAGACGTAAAATGTAAAACTAAATTATTAAATTATTGGGTTATAATACACTAAGAGAAAGAGAGTTTGCTGCCTAAATCCTGGAGTATTTTCGACCACCAAATTATAATTACCTTAATAGTCTTCTCTTATGAGGTGAGTAATTTTATCTGTAGCTGTCTTTTGATCACATATTCTACTTTAAATGTTAGTTATCTATGTATGAGCCTCATTTGCTAAACAGGGCTTTGAAGTACTTGAATACAGAAACTTATTTTATACTTCATAGGATGTGGAAAACCATAAGCTCTCAGAATTGGTAATTCTCAGAGTTTATAATTACTCAATATCAGAGATTCATGATTTATCAGAAAGATAAATATTAGTTTGTTATCTTGGAATATTGATTTTATTTTTTTAAATAAATCTTTATTGTTCAGATTATTACAGTTGTTCCTCTTTTTCCTCCTATAGCTCCCCTCCAACCAGTTCCCACCCCGCCCCATGCCCTTACCCTCCCCCACTGTCCTCATCCATAGATGTAAGATTTTTTTTCCAATCTCTTCCTGCACCCCCACATCCCCTTCTCCCCGAGAATTGTTAGTCCACTCCCTTTCTATGCCCCTGATTCTATTATATTCACCAGTTTATTCTGTTCAACAGATATTTTATTCACTTGATTTTTAGATTCACTTGTTGATACATATGTATTTGTTGTCATTTTGTTGTTCATAATTTTTATCTTTACCTTTTTCTTCTTCTTCCTCTTCTTAAAGAATACCCTTCAGCATTTCATATAATACTGGTTTGGTGGTGATGAACTCCTTTAGCTTTTTCTTCTCTATGAAGCTCTTTATCTGCCCTTCAATTCTGAATGATAGCTTTGCTGGGTAGAGTAATCTTGGTTGTAGGTTCTTGCTATTCATCACTTTGAATATTTCTTGCCACTCCCATCTGGCCTGCATAGTTTCTGTTGAGGAATCAGCTGACAGTAGTATGGGTACTCCCTTGTAGGTAACTGTTTTTCTCTTGCTGCTTTTAAGATTCTCTCTTTGTCTTTTGCTCTTGGCATTTTAATTATGATGTGTCTTGGTGTGGTCTTCTTCAGATTCCTCTTGTTTGGGGTTCTCTGTGCTTCCTGGACTTGTAAGTCTATTTCTTTCAGTAGGTAGGGGAAGTTTTCTGTTATTATTTCTTCAAATAGGTTTTCAATATCTTGCTCTCTTTCTTCTTCTGGCACCCCCATAATTCAGATGTTGGTAATTGTGAAGTTGTCCCAGAGGCTCCTTACACTATCTTCATATTTTTGGATTCTTTTTTCTTTTTGCTTTTCCGGTTGGGTGTTTTTTGCTTCTTCATATTTCAAATCTTTGATTTGATTCTTGGGATCCTCTAGTCTGCTGTTGGATCTCTGTATATTATTCTTTATTTCAGTCAGTGTATGCTTAATTTCTGGTTGGTCCTTATTCATATCCTTGAGGGTCTCACTAAATTTCTCAGAGGTTTCTAGAAGATTCTTGAGTAACCTTATAACTGTGGTTTTGAACTCTATATCCAGTCATTTGCTTTCCTCCATTTATTTCATTTGTGACCTGTTTCTTTGTCTCCACATTTTGGCTGCTTCCCTGTGTTTGTTTCTATGTACTGGGTAGCTGGTAAGTCTCCTTGAGTTGATAGAGTGGCCTTATATGGTTGGTGTCCTATAGGGCCCAGTGGCTCAGCCTCCCAAATCACCTGAGATGGACGCTCTTGGTGCACTCCTTTGTGGGCTGTTTGCGAAGTCTTATTGTAGTTAACCCTTGATTGCTATTGGTATCACTGGGAGGAATTCACCTCCAGGCCAATTGGCTGTGATGAACAACTGTGTCTACACTGGAAGATCTTATTCAGGAGACACCCTTATGGGGCAGGACTTGCTTCAGCAGGGCTGTGGTGCTCATTGAGTCTGCCCCTTGAGTGTGTCTCTTATGGATGTGAAGAGTTGTAATCTGGCATGGTCTCATTCTGATCACTGGGTACACCGACTCTTGGATCTCAAAGGAGAGCCACTCTCTGTGGCAGCCCAGCAGAAGCTACAGAGACATCTGCAGATTCCTCCTCTTTGTAGGGGGTTTGGAAGTGCCCAGACAAGGCCCAGATGTGAAGCAAGGCCACTGCTGCTGCAGGGCCTTGGGCCTTCTTTTGGAAGCTCTGGGGCTCTCTGACCCAGCTGCAGTTTGACAGGTTTTAGGCAAAAGAACAGTCTATTTTATATGAAAAAGCAGCAAAGACAATGGGGTATGCAGAGAAAGTAGAAAAAGGTATGGAGTAAATGCTGTCCCACTGACCTGTATAGGAACTAGTATCTAGGAATTAAGATTAATCTCAGATACCTGCAATTTTTAAGGTGAATGATCTAAATGAGGATAATGGACATAAAGTGATAAATCCTGATGGTCTTGATGCAGATACTGGTGGCAAACCTACAAATATTTGAGGGTTAGGATAGAGTGTAAGATTTTGCCAAGATGACAGAGTTCTGGCACTCAGTTTTCACCCTGGACAATAGTGACAGGCACTCTGAGGATGGGTTGGCTTATCTGGAGCATACATATTTATTGGGTTCCAACTTGAATCATAATTTTAAAAGCATTTTTTCTTTATATCTTATTTGAACCTCAATTAAAAATATAATTCAGTTTTGTTTTTTCAGAGAGTGGAAGGGGGAGAGAGATAGAAACATCAATGATGAAAGAGAATCATTGATCAGCTGCCTCCTGCACACCCCACACTGGGATGGAGCTCTCAACCTGGGGATATGCCCTGATTGGGAATCGAACCAGGACCTCTTGGTTCATAGGTCGACACTCAACCACTGAGCTACACCAGCCAGGCCAGATATTATTATTATTAATTTATATTGAAGAAGCCAAAGACCAAGAGTCTAACTTATCTTCAGTTGGTAACTCATGTTTGCTAACACCAAGGCAAGCTTCCAACCACAACTACACTGAAATGAAATTTGTCACCCATGTAGATAGAATGGCTCCCAACCTACCACTAATTTATACCAGTAAAGAATAGACAATGTAAGAAAGGAAGACATCCTTTCTGCTGCTGCTGCAGTCCTTGAACCAAAATTTTTCCAGCACTGCCCTCCAGGTTTTGCAAGTCCATTGGTTAGAAAACCATATTGATTTATCATTCTCTCTCAGAAGTCTTTCTGAGTTTGTGGAACCAAACTCCATTTTAATAAGCAGGAATATAAGTCACAAGGAAAATGATGAATTACACAGAAATCCATTGTCAGGCGGGAAGTTTAAGTTATCTGGAGTGTCCAAAATGTCAAACACCATATGTGTCCACCCTATAAACACTTCATGGCTTTTTCCACTTGTTTAACTTCAAGGCAGTCAAGCCAAGTGAGATGCTGAGCAGAAGTGACAGGAAGGCTACCGTGTCATAAAGGAAGCTTCTCACCTCGTCATTTCCAAATAGAGCACTCATCCCTGAGAGTGCTAGCTTCTCAACCAGAGGTGGAAGGACCCTCTGCCTCCTCCTACTTCTGCTGGCATAGCAAACATTTAGTAAAACAGCCTCTAGTGACAAAAACCCCAGAAAGTTCTTGAAATGGAGCCTATACTAGATGGTAAATCTTGGCTTTTCAAATTCCCCAGGTAAAGTATTCTGCCCCTGCCCTTTTTAGCACTGCATGGTGTGAGCTACTCTCACCATTACCTTGTGCAATGTGTCTGATATCTCAGGAACAATGGCTACCTGCCTCGCCTGCAAAACAGTTTCACTCCACAAATGTGAAAGGGAATGAGGATTGTCAGTACTGGACATCGCTGAACAGCAACTGATTATCTTACTCTCCAGCTCTCAGTCCTATTGAAATCACCCTCATTTGGGAAGCCATGTGATTACCAGTCCTCTGAGGCCTTTATTATTATTCTATGTCTGTCATGTAAGTGCCAGGCTTAATTTAAATATCAATTTAACTTTCCTATGTATTCCCAGTCTTTTCATTTATATTCTAATCCATTATAGCCCCTTGTACCCCACCTCTTATTTCATTGGATGATAGTTGTGGGGATCCAAGGAGGAAAAAAACTATGGTCTGTGTAAAATTATTTTATTAACAATATAGTTGGATAAACTGAAAACAAATAAGATTTAAAAATGGACACATGAGTTTGACTTCAGAGCAAGATTACTTACCTATCACCTGTCTGTCTATCATCATCATTATCATTTAGCTTTATGATAGGATTGATAAAGAAAGAAAAGGAATCAAATTACTAAGGAAATATTAAATGCCAGGCATTTTGCCTGCAAAACTGTATTATGCATTTATTCAGCAATCTTATGTAGGAAAATTAACCCCAATTTCATGAAGGAAGTTGTTTCAGATTAGTTGTCTGACAAACACCAGAACACTTACTTAAATTTAGGAGTTTCTAACTGGAAAGTTTATGTCCTTGCCTCTATCTGATACTGCCTCAGGGCCAGAAATTTGAGAAAAATCTAGACTTAGATCAGGAAATAGTTTTATTTTTCACTTTTCACTCCAGAGTCCCTCCAGGCAGAGGTTATCACTTCTTATCATTCTACCTTCAGACTTCAGGAGGATTAACAGATTATAACAGAATTAGTTTGACAGGAGATTGCTGGCTGTGGTCTGATGGCATCTGAGTGGTCTGACGCACTCATTATTGGTCCTCCATGTCTTTCCCCTGGGTTTTAGAGACCATGTTGTTTTCTTTGATCTTGCAGAATATATGACAAATATTGTTTGCTCTACCTTCTCACTTCTTCATAATAATGTAATGGAATAAGAATTATTTTATTTTATTTCAATTATTTCAAAGACAGATTTCACTCTGATGATTTAAGCTATGAGATCATAAACCTACAATCAAAATGGTGCCTTTAGATCTTGGACTGTTTCTTATTTTTCCTTAACTTCATTGAGGGAATGATTGACAAATAAAGATTATCAATTTAGGTTGTTCAACATGAATTTTTAAAATGTGTAGAATGCAATGATTTAATATGTGTATGTATATATTGTGAAATAATTATCATAATCAAGTAACATATCAGTCAACTCACATAATTACTATTGTATATGTGTATGAATTTGTGTGTCTGTGTGTGGTGAAAACACTTATCATTTACTCTCCTTCAAGTATGCAGTGCAATATTGTTAGCTATAATCACCACACTGTACTTTAAATCACCAGAACTTACTCATTTTATAAAGAAAATCTGTACCTTTTGATCAACATCTCCCTATTTCCCTCACCTCCCACCCTACCCCAGCCCCTGGTAACTACTATTTTTGCAATTATTTTTATTCAACCTCTAGTATCACAATCAATTCCACAATTTTTTCTTTTCATAATTAATAATTTGAAGATCAATGCTGCCTTTTCCAAAATGATAAAAATTAAATGAAAAAAAAATGTGCCTATTCATTATAGTTATTGCCCATAAATTTTTGCTAAATTTCCAGTTTGAGAGATTACTATCTTTCTTTTAAAATTAGAGACATTGAGAAAAGATGGTAGCAAAATGAAGCCATGAATACATATTAAAATGCTGATTAATAGATCCACAAATTAAACCATATGTTGTAAGATTCAGAAAATGAAAGAGGCAGTTAGATTACATAATCTGTTATTTTCTTAAAAGGAAGGTAAGACCCAGGCCATTTATGTAATTAACACAACCACAAGTAGACAATTTATACAAGAAAGTAACTTCTAGTTCCCAGTTTCTGACTTCCTCTCCAACATCTCTCAAAACTGATTTTCTTCCCTTTGCCCTCATCCCATCTTCTATTATATTTCAAGATATAGTGAAAAGCAAATTTAAAATTTGCTTTTATTTCTTATTATCGATCATCTAAAAATAGGTTGAGGTGACTTACAGTTGATTTGCTCAACTAGGATATGTGCCTTGACTTTCAATAAATTGGGAAGACATCCTATAGTCTGACACCTGCAGACAGTCAACCATATGCCTTCCCTAGGGTACCTCATGGCCGCAGTTCTGGCATGCACATCAAAGTAGCAGCCATCCACTGTGGCAGGCAGTAAGTTTGTCACTCCTCCTGCTGAGAAGAGGCCCTCAGCAGGAGGAGTGACAAACTCAGGAGGGGCTGGGTAAGGATGAGTTCTCAACTGAGCCCTGTCAGAAATAAGGTGTCTTCATCGGGACCGAGAAGCTGATGCTCCATCATCCTCCTGATCTTTGCCAGCTGACTCAGATCAATCCATCCTTGACACAAAGTGTGATTTGTCTAGGACTGAAGCATTGCCCAATGTAACCTTTATGTTAGAGGAAGCTTTTGAAAATGCATTCACCTTTTAAATCTATTAGATTTTCTACAAATGTATTGACTTAGATTATATATATATATATTTTTTTTTTTTTTTTGAAATTTTAGCTAGATATACCAAATGCAGTGATCCTGAAATACAATGACTTTTTTTTATCCTGGTGCCAAATTTTATTTGGCTATTTTTATTATACATAATTGACATATAAGTGTTAACAGGTAGTACAATTTCCATAATACAATAGCCCTAGCCGGTTTGGCTCAGTGGATAGAGCGTCAGCCTGCAGACCAAAGGGTCCCAGATTCTATTCCAGTCAAGAACACATACCTTGGTTGCAGGCTTCTCCCTAGCCTGGGCCTTGGTCAGAGCTCATGCAGGAGACAACCAATAGATGTGTCTCTCTCATATCAATATTTCTCTCTCTCTTTCCCTCTCTCTTCTGCTCTCTCTAAAAATCAATGAAAAAATATCCTCAGGTGAGGATAAATAAATAAATATTATAATTCCCAGTGATCAGAACTAGTGTTAATTTTTGCCTTTCAATATAAAAATATTTTTAAAAATAAATGCATGTACAATGCAGAAATAATATAAACATAAAAATACACATATGGAAATCTATAGGTATATAAGTCACACATAATGACTTTGAAAATATTTGTATGCAACCCTGGCCAGTGGCTCAGTTGGTAGAAGAATGTGTGTGTGTGTGTGTGTGTGTGTGTGTGTGTGTGTGTGTGTCTTTCTTTAAAAAAACATAGAAGCATCGTGTACAAAATGTTTTTTCTTATTTAGGACTTTTAGTGATTATTTCCCCACATCTTAAACTATTCTTTTATAGCATTTTAAATAGTATTTTATAGAGTGTTTTATTAAAGTGCAAAATTTTATTTTAACAATTTCCTATGGTTGGACATTTAAATTTTTTCTAATTTTCACTATTATACATAATGCTTGTTGAATAGTAAAACTTTGTGCAGCTCAGAATAAATTACTATGACTGAGTGGTAGGTCAAAGGGTATATTCACTTTTAATTTCAACAATTTCATACCAATTTGTGTTTCAGCTATTCTAGAACTCTTGTCTATTTTGTTCATTTAATAATGTTTAATGGATGTCAACTCGGTGCCAGGCACGTGCTGAGCACCAGAGCAAATGGGTGAGGAAAATAGATACAGTGTGGATGGAAACAGAGTCATAGAAGAGGAGGGTGATTAATGAAATAAAAACACTCTAATATATGCTATGAAAACAGAGTCAGACTATATGAGAACATTTAGCAGAGAGAATTTACCTAAAGAATAAGGTATGTTTCCCTGAAGAAATGACAAACATCTGAAGTAGGATGGATTCGTTTAAGTGAGAAAGGTCCACAGAACAAAGAGTTCTAAGAAAAGGGAGCACCCACACTTTTGCCAAAACTAAAAAGAGTTTACATTAGAAAAAAGTGATAATATTATTCATTGTAAAGTTACCATTTTCCCACCAGCCAGAGGATTGGAGGATCAAGAACAAAATTAAATGTGCTATAAAGAAAAAAGGAGTGGCCTTTTCTTTGTATTATCCTATATATTAAAAGCCTAGGTGGCATCACACATGACATCATCATAAGCTGACCACACAAGATGGCTGCCACCACATCGTCACAAGATGGCCACTCTCACATCATCACAATATGGCCACCATAAGATGGATGTCAAAAGATGGCTGTCACAAGATGGCCATAACAAGATGGCTGGCAGGGGCGGGCAGTTGGGGGTGATCAGGCCAGCAGGAGAGGGCAGTTAGGTGTGACCAGGTCAGCATGGGAGGGCAGTTGGGGCGACCAGGCTGGCAGGGGAGGGCAGTTGTGGGTGATCAGGCTGGCAGGGGAGCAGTTAGGTTTCAATCAGGCCAGTATGAGAGCACAGTTGGGGGTGATCAGGCCAGCAGGGGAGGGCAGTTGGGGGCAATCAGGCCAGCTGGGGAGGGCAGTTTGGGGAAATCAGGCTAGCAGGGGAGCAGTTAGGCATCAATCAGGTCATCAGGGGAGAGGTTAGGGGGCAATCAGGCAGGCAGGCAAGCAAGCGGTTAGGAGCCAGCAGTCCTGGATTGCGAGGGGTCCCAGATAGGAGTGGGTGCAGGCCTGGCTGAAGGACATTTCCCCCATGCACAAATTTTGTGCACCAGGCCTCTAGTGTGTATATAATTAACCCTACTGTAATGCACATAATTTTTTGTATGTTTCTTAGGTTGCTGGTGAAACTTAGTCATTTGTAAATTATCTTGGAATGCTCTATACTCATGCTATCAAAATGTAGTTTAAAATAAAAATTTCATACTGATATGTGAATTATATAAGTATATTTACCTTGTTTCATATTTTGTAAATATTTCCTTTATATTACAAGGCAAAATTATGCTCTCTCTGACATACAGAAGTTTGATTTTATGTAATCAAACCTTTAATACTTGTTCTTTATGCTTTATGACTTTAGGTGCCATATTTAGCCTTACAAAAACAATTTTAGCCTTTCTTGAATTTAGTGCTGGAAGTACTTTTGTTTGACTGGTTAAAAGAAATTTATACTTCTCAGGAAGAGGTCCAATATTTAGTTATATAAGTTTAGGCATTATTAACCACAAGGCCTTATATTTTATACTAGAGGCCCAGTGTACAAAACTTGTGCACGGGAGTGTGTGTCCCTCAGCCCAGCCTGCACCCTCTCCAATCTGGGACCTCTTGAGGTCAGTTGGAATTCCCTCTCACAATCCAGGACTGCTGGCTCCCAACTGCTCGCCTGCCTGCCTTCCTGATTGCCCCTAACCGCTTCTGCCTGCCAGCCTGATCACCCCCTAACCACGCCCCTGCCAGCCTGATTGATGCCTAACTGCTCCCCTGCCAGCCTGTTTGCCCCTAACTGCCTTCCCCTGCAGGCCTGGTCACCCCTAACTACCCTCCCCTGCAGGCCTACTTCCCCCCAACTGCTCTCCCCTGCAGGCCTGGGTCTCCCCCAACTGCCCTTCCCTATAGGCCCAGTTGTCCCCAACTTCCCTCTTCTGCTGGCCTGATCACTCACAACTGCCCTCCCTTGCAGGCTTGGTCCCTCCCAACTGCCCTCCCCTGCTGGCCATTTTATGGCAGCCATCTTGTGTCCACATGGGGGCAGCCATCTTTGACCACATGGGGGCAGCCATCTTGTGTGTTGGAATGATGGTCAATTTGCATATTATTCTTTTATTAGATAGGATAGAGGTGGGGGCCGGCTGGTTTGCTCTGAAGGTTGTTCCAGATCAGGGTGGGGGTTCCCTTGGGACATGGGGCGGCCTGGGCAAGGGGCCTGTGGTGGTTTGCAGGCTGGCCATGCCCCCCAGCGACCCAAGTGGAGGCCCTGGGATCTGGGATTTATTTATCTTCTATAAGTGAAACTTTGTAGCCTTGAGTGGAGCCAAGCCTCCTGCTTGCTCCATGGCCACAGCCATTTTTGTTGGGATTTATTTATCTTCTATAATTGAAACTTTGTAGCAGAGGACAAGGCAGTCCAGGGCTGCAGGAGCTTGGCTTCTTCCATCGCCAGGGGCAACCCAAGTCTCCTGCTCTCTCCAGCTCTGTGGCTGCCACCATTTTTGTTGGGATTTATTTATCTTTTATAATTGAAACTTTGCAACCTTGAGTGGAGGCCTGGGCCTGCCAGGGTGTGTGGAAAGCTTGGCTTCCTCCATTGCTGGGGAAACCCAAGCCTCCTGCTCTCTTTGTGGCTGCAGCCTACTTGGTTGGATTAATTTGCATACTCACTCCTGATTGGCTGGTGGGCGTGGCTTGTGGGTGTAGTGGGTTGATGGTTAATTTGCATATTACTCTTTTATTAGATAGGCTGGCTAACTTTTTATAATACATCTATATTATTGAACAATTTATAATCAAACAAGTGGAAAATGACTTTAAAGCTAACACTACTTTGTACATACCAATACCAATAGTGAGGATTGCTCTTCATACCATGTTTTGGCACATATGTCCATGTAGACATCCATACTCAATCTTGGTGCAGGATTTGCAAGGACAGCCTATTGCATTTTTTTGAAAATGGAAAAAACAAAACAAACAAACAAAAATACCTAAGTTCCTTGCCAAGGATCTTAGGTTCTGTCTCAAGTCTAGCATCAACATAGTGAATTTTTTTTGTGATTTTGACATCTGAGCTTCTAATTAAAGAATAGTTAAAATCAATCCTCACCTATTGCAAGGATTATATTATATTAATTCAACAGTCATTCAATGATTATTTTGGCATTTGCTATACCAGTCTCATAAGAATGCACATACAAAAAGCATACACTGGAAACATGGTGAAGGCTTTCAAATATCATTTTCATCAAAGTTTGATGAGAGCTATAAGAGAGATGCACTCTGGATGCTGGGAGCACAGACAGATGTGTGGTACCTGGAGCAGATAGTGAGAGGTAAGGAGACCTTTCCAGAAGAACTAAAGCCTTGACTGCATGTTCCCAAAAGAGCTAGAGACAGAACCTTGAAGAGTAATGGGAAGCAGTGTTTCTAGCCCATGTCCTGTTGTGAGACATATCATACTGTTTTAGAACTGCAAAGTGATCCCTATGGGTAGAGAAGGGGTGCACAGTGAGAGAAGAGGCTGGAGAGCTTGAGAGGTCTTTACATGACAGGTGAGCAGTTTGTACATCAAATCCTATGGAGAGTCATTTAAGGTTTTTAGCTGCCAAGTCACATAATCTGAAGGACAGAGGCAAAGGTACTTTCACAGGTAGAAACAGCACACAGCTATAAGATGTTAATGTCTTTAGTCACCCGATTTGGAAATAAAAAGCATCCAGAAAAATATAACCCTGATTTTAGAATAAGAAAATCCACAAAATAAATAGCAATTATTAACAATTAGATTTAAACAGAAAGTTGGCATCTAAAATTGTTATGCAAATTATGAAGTATTTATAAAAATAAACAAGTAAGAATATTTAGGAAGTCTCTAAAAATAAATCACACTAATTAAAACTGTATTATATAGAAGCATGAATACGTATAGAAGCCAAAGGAACAAAAAAAGAAAGACTAGGAATAACCTAAATGCATAGGGGAAATTTGTACATAAAAAAGGCAATATCTCCAATGTGTGAAGATAATATGGACTTGTGAATAAGTGATTTGGGGTCATTTGGTTTAGAGAATTTAGATCCATATCTCTAGACATATGTAAACTCTAAATTAATAAACATTTCAGTGTAAAATATGAAAAACATACATGTGCTTGAGGAAATTGAGTGAATTATTTTATAACCTTACAGTAGGCAGGATTTTTAAATTATGACTCAAAGCCTAGAAACCATAAAATTATACACTAATAGAATCAACCATAAGTGCATATTTTAAAAAAAAGAATAAAAACTTTGATAAAGTTTTATGTCATAAAATGATTAATATCTCTATAGGTAGAGATCCTCAAAAAATTGATAAAAGACAAATAATTTATTATATAAATGAATAAAGTATGTACATAGTTCACAGAAAAATAGATACTTCAACAGATAAAAAGATGTTTAAATTCACTCCTCATAAGAGAAATGCAAAATCCAAAAGGTGGACCACATAGTCTATTGAGAAGGCAATTGAAAATTTACTCTCATAACTGCTGCCAAGAATGTGAAGAAAACTAAAATTTAGAGTGCTACCACATATCAAAATATTATGCAGAATTTTTAAAAATGAGGAAACTTTCTCTGTCCTGATAGTAAATGATCTCTATAAGACAGGTGAAACAAAAGTAGGTTTATAGAAAATAATAAAATAATCCTATCTAATAAAGAGGGAATATGCTAATTGACCATCACTCCATAACAATGATGGTTGCACCCACAACTGAGGACAAGTTCCCTTAAGGAGCCTTAACAAGCAATCAGCAGGGACCTGAGGCTACACCCTCCCCCACCCCCGTGGGGCTTGACAGGGGATCTCAAGGCACACCCCTCGCCCCATCTGGGGGACATCAGGCCACGCCCCTCATCCTGGCGCCAGGCCAGGGGACCTGAGGCTATGCCCACTGCCTGGCAGGGCTTGACAAGAGTGGGACTGGCTGGGTATGGATCTGGCCCAATGGGGTGGAGCGGCCTGGTCTGGGTCTCACGTGATTTTGAGGCACATGTGGGTGGGTGGGGACTTGAATCTGGGTCCCCCTTTCAATGTGCACGAATTTCATGCGCCAGACCACTAGTTAATAAATAATAATACAGGAATAAACTGTGTTCTGCATATTCACAACTGTAAACCTACTTTTGCCCATCCTTGTATATTCTTAAGTGAGGAAAAAGGTTTTAGGACAGTACGTTACAAAGGGGAAGAAAATGTATAATAGTGTTAATTAGAAGTTGCACAAAGCAACACTGGGAAACTACACAAGAAACTAAAAATGGTTACATAGAGAGTAGGCATGATAGAACAAGACTGTTACAGAAATTGCCAGGCCAGGAGGACACACAGCTAGGCACTTGGAAGATTCAGAAGAGGCACTTTATTGCAGGAGCACCAGTGCTGAATGGCACAGGGAAATTGGTTCCCAATGCTGAGCACTGAATGCAGCAGGTGTTTCTCTTATAAAGGGTACCAAGTTCTTTGTCTGCTTTTTCTTTTTTCTTTATTTATTAAGGCATTACATATGTGTCCTTATCCCCCATTGCCCCTTCACCCCCCCACACACACACACTCTTACCCTCACCCCCCTGGTGTCTGTGTCCATTGATTAGGCTTATATGCATGCATACAAGTCCTTTGGTTGATCTCTCCCCTTTACCTCCACCCTTCCCTACCTTACCTCTGAGGTTTGAAGGTCTGATCAATGCTTCTCTGTCTCTGGATCTGTTTTTGTTCATCAGTTTATGTTGTTGGTTATATTCCACAAATGAGTGAGAGAGATCATGTGATATTTATCTTTTTCTGATTGGCTTATTTCACTTAGAATAATGCTCTCCAGTTCCATCCATGCTGTTGCAAATGGTAAGAACTCCTTCTTTTTTACCGCAGCATAGTGTAGATGTACCACAGTTTTTAATCCACTCGTCTGCTGATGGGCACTTAGGCTGTTTCCAAATCTTAGCTATTGTAAATTTGTTGCTATGGACATAGGGGTGTATATATCCTTTCTGACTGGTGTTTCTAGCTTCTTCGGATATATTCCTAGAAGTGGGATCACTGGGTCAGATGGGAGTTCCATTTTTAGTTTTTTAAGGAAACTCCATACTGTTCTCCACAGTGGCTGCACCAGTCTGCATTTCCCACCAGCAATGCAGGAGGGTTCCTTTTTCTCTGCATCCTCGCCAGCACTTGTCATTTGTTGATTTGTTGATGATAGCCATTCTCACAGGTGTGAGATGGTACCGCATTGTTGTTTTGATTTGGATCTCTTGGATAATTAGTGACTTTGAGCATGTTTTCATATGTCTCTTGGCCTTCCTTATATCCTATTTGTCTACTTTTTCAAGAGCTTTTGCAGCCCCTATGACAGTTGTAAGGGAGAGGTAAGATTATGACCAAGGCCCCCACTGGTGCCAGCAGTTATCTCCTTGGGGGGGTTGTGCATGGTTTATGGTCCCCTTAAGGTAAGCATTCAGGGAAACAGGTTTGGCAGGGGGGGGCTTGGGCTTAATTATAGGTTAGCATATTTGTCAGAATGCAGGTTGAGGGGGCACAGACTCTGGCTTCTAATCTTTCTTAACATGACAAAGATTAGAATAAGATTTCTTGTATACCTTTTATATTGCTTTGATTTTTATAAGAATTATATATTAAAAATATAAAATTAATTAAAAATAATAAAATATGCCCTAAATAAAAATACTACTTCATATAAATATGTTTACAGAATCTATAGATATCTGAATTAAATAAACAGTAAATAAAATGGAAAACAGATCCATAATTTTTAAATGTATTTATTTGCATGTTTTATGATAAAAGAATTATAAGTATTCACTATAATGATAAAATAATAAACATTGGTGCTTTCTATACTACCTGTCTCTTGAGTACAGTTTGATGGTAAAACATAACATATGTCATAATAAATATAAAATAATACTTCTGTATGGAATATAAAATGAAAATACCTGTTCCTCTCTGCATATCGCTAATTTGAGGTTCTAAGAAGTTTAACCCATTTGTATATTATTAACATAGTAGAGATGGAAGTTGTTAGTGACTGTGTGGTTTATTAAAAACAAAGTACTGTTTAATTTTTATTGTTACTCTGTGAAGATTATTTTGGTTTCTGAGTATTATAAAGCTCCATACTTGGAAAACCTACCCAGGCTAAAATCAATAGCATCATCAGTCACTTGCTGCCTTTCAGGCCCAGTGTGTCCAGGTGTAGCAATCAAAGTGAGTGTGTGAGAGAATCGGGCTTAATCTTGGAAGTTAGAACTATTGAATGCTAAAATGGATTTGACTACTTTAGAAGAACTCATTCAAAAGCCTTCAGGATTCTTCTTGTAACAAAACAATTTACTCCTACAAGGCCTAAATTATAAATTGAATGTAAATGAAAGACTTGGACAGACACCATGAAGAATATGTACAATCAGAAGGGCCAGCCATGAAGTGTAGACAACCACAAAGCAACAGACAAGAAAGCAATCATGTCTGTGGCCTTTACTGAGGGAGGGGTGATGGATAATTAATACGAAGAAGCCCATCCTACTTAATATTACCTCAGCTTATTGGTATAGAAAGAAGTGAATGCTCAAAACAAGAAATTAGAAGAGATTTAAAATTTTCAAATTAGGAAAGATGACAAGAGAAGGAAGGAGGAGGTGGGAACAGTAATTATTTGGTACATAAATGTTTCCTGGAGCTTTCCAGCACAGAAAGAACTAATTGATTTGCAGAAGGGGGTCAAAGTTATAATCCAATAGCCTTGTTGCTTTTCATTTGGCCTTCACATCTGTGTTCCTTTGAAATAAATCTTTGAAAAGGATGCGTTAGTGATAATAAAGAACTTGGCAAAGAAAATCAGTGACTTAGGACTTGATTTACCAGCAAATAATGGACCAGCAGAGGGATTCTATAAAACCAACTGCAGGTTGCCATCCGCCACAGTAGTAGGGGGTTCCGATCAGCAATTAGACTTGTCAGTATCACTTCCATGCCCTAGCTATGTTATTGTTTTTCTTGCTTGCTTTCCAGTAAAGAATCAAACAGAAAAATTCCTTGGAAAACATAAATAAATTAGTAGTCTCAAATCATTACTTCTAACATTTTCTTTTAATTTTAAGTGTTATTAGTCAGCTCAAAGAAGATTTTGGCATGTAGTCATTATGTGAGGATTTAAAATGAAAGAGATGACACTCTAAAGTGACAGATGGAACTTCCATCGTTTACAGTGAAAAGAAAGCTGAGGATTCTTCTGGGTGCACTGAATTTTAATTTAGTGGTTATAAAAAATAAGAATTTGAAAAGCTGGATTGAAAAGTGCTCATTTCTTTTTATGAAGATGAATGATTACAAAACTGCATAGCTTAGGTGAATTTTGAGAATTAAAGACATTTCTAATTCATATTGAATAGAGAGAACATAAATTGATCTCGGTGCAGAGTAACTTTAAGTAAAACTTTCTCCATATAAATTACAATACATTCCACCACAACTGTCATTTCTCTGTGTTATTAAGCTCTGATTTTTTGAACCTATACTAAGTATTAGAATTAGTTTTGTAGATTTATTTATGTGCTTACCTGTTCATTGTCTCTTTCTCCCTGTAGACTGAAAGCTGCATGATGGCAAGGATCACCTATGATTTCTTTACGACTGAGGATTCAGCATAGAGTAAGTGCTCAGTAAACATTTGTTGAACTGAATGTATTATTCAAACAACACAACAATCAAACATAAAGTTTTAATCTCCTATTTGGAACCGAGGTGTGAGATCACATAGTTGATACTTTGAAGGCAACATCCCAAGAAGGTCTGGCCATTAATTTTTTAAATTTCTGTGCTGTTTAACAGTTTTATGCACATTTTCTACATTTATGGATTTTCACAGTAATGCATGTACTTGCCTGGCAAATGAAAGAGGGTATGGTACACCACACCTAAGGAGTCCTTTTAGGATTTTCAATATTCTTTCTGATCTTACTATTTCCCTATTTCTAAACTTATTATAGGACAGTTAATCTCTGTCCAAAACATATGGTAAACAAAGCTTACTTTCTTAGCCACTTCTTTACTGCCATGTATACTCAGACAGGTATCTCACTTTTGACTCTGAAATAGGTAAAGGTGTTGGGCTCAGGAGCTATATTGTAACCAGGGTTTTAATAGGTCTGAGTGATGGATTGGCCTCATTTTGTGAGAAATGGAGAGAGAAATGGCCATTGGTAGGTATGCGGCTGGAAGAAAGTTGAGGGGAGGAGGGGGAAGCATGGCTCTTTTCTGTCTTTATGTCCTTCCCCATTATGTTTCTGACCTTAGTGAAATTTCTACCTAGAAGAGTCATCTTGATTCAAATTGAGCAGGAGTGAGCTTTGGTGTCCTTCGACCAAAAATATGACATTGTGGACTGGGGAGATAATAGCCTCATTAAGTCTAATTTTAATGAAATACCAGGACACATGCTCTCTAACAAGGACCTTGGCCATCCTTTCAATTAGATCTTAAGTTACTTAATGTTGGTTAACTACTACCTCCATGAGAGGATGTTTTACACAGGGAATCATTGCTAAATTCTTCAACCTAAATGTAGGAGACTCCATTTGTGTCATGTGACTCTGCTGGCATGTTTCTCTTGGATACATATAATCATCCATTATGGCACACTCACTGTATACTAGGAATTGAGTCTCACAGCCCCAAAGATCCAAAGACCAATAGGTTATTCTTAAATGGTGTTTAACTATTGTTTAAGAGGAAACATAATTCATTTCCACGGTAATAATTTGAATACTACAAAGGACTCCTCTCCCCACCCCCCCCCAAAATTTTTTCTCTATCTTACTCTTGCCACAGCGCTATTTTCTGAAGTACAGTTAAAAATGATCTCAATTTCCCTCTCTCAAAAAATGCTTTTGCACCCTACCCTGTTCTGTTGCATCATCACCAGCTGCTACCTCTGGACCCCGCCATGGAGGAGACAATAGGAGACCCGCCCACATCAGCTGTCTTGCTGGACCACTGTCCTTTCTCTCAGGTCATCTTTAACAGTGTGGAGAAGTTCTATGTTCCTGGAGGGGATGTCACATGCTATTACACCCTCACCCAGCAATTCACTCCCCGTCAAAAGGATTGGATTGGAATCTTTAGAGTGGGATAGAAGACAACCCGTGAATATTACACCTTCATGTGGGTTACTTTGCCCGTTGACCCAAACAACATATCAACCAAACAGCAGGAAGTCCAATTCAAAGCTTATTACCTGCCCAAGGATGATGAGTATTACCAGTACTGCTATGTGGATCAGGATGCTGTGGTCTGGGGAGCAAGTATCCCTTTCCAGTTCTGTCCAGAAAATGAGGAGGACATCCTAGTTGTTACCACGCAGGGGAGGTGGAAGAGACTGAGCAACACAACAATGAGCTTCACAAGGAAAACCAGGAGCTGAAGGCCAGCTGTGTCAGCCTCCAGAAGCAGAACTCAGACATGCAGGCTGAGCTGCAAAAAAAGCAGGAGGAGCTAGAAACCTTAAAGAGCATCAACAAGAAGTTGGAACAGAAAGTGGAGGAGCAGAAGGACAGTTGGGAGACAAAGCTGCTACAACTGAAAGAACAAAACCAGAAGATGTCCTCAGAAAACGAGAAGATGGGAGTCAGAGTGGATCAGCTTCAGGCACAGCTGTCAACTCAAGAGAAAGTAATGGAGAAGCTTGTTCAGGAAGGTCAAGATAAGACAGAGCAGTTGGAATGTCTGAAAAAGGAAAATGGCCATCTCTTTCTCAGTTTAATGGAACAGAGGAAGCACCAGCAGAAGCTAGAGAAGACAATGGAGGAGCTGAAGCAGCAAGAAGCTATTGCAATGAAGAAACAGCAGGAGTTAACGGACCAGAACTTTGACCTGTCAAAAAGGCTGAGTGAGAACGAGATGATATGTAATGTTCTGCAGAGAGAGAAAGAGAGATTGGAAGGAGAAAATGATCATTTGAAGAGGGATAACATCAGATTGATGAGTTACATGGGTCTGGATTTTGACTCTGCTGTTTCAAGCGCCTACTTCAGATCAAGGAGGTGCAGGACAAAACCCAGGACTTGTCTTTGGAACCCCATATTCTGGCATCCAAGAAAGTTCTGCCCCCAGCCTGCGCTCCATCAAGACGTGTCCCACCTGCAAATCAAACCTTGCTGATGATGTTTTTGATCACATATCGCAGCAGCAGCCCATTCAGACCCTGTCTTTGAATTGTCCGATTTGTGACAAGAGCTTCTCACCAAACGAAGAGCAATGTGTTCTGCCACAGTCTCTAAGTGACCCAGCCTCCTGGATCTATACTGCACATAGATTTTATAGAGTAGGACCTATAGCTTCTACTATGGTTATGACACAGCCTGCCTAACCTGAAATTATTAAGGATTTACTCAGTCCTGCTGCCCTAAAGGTAGAATCATGTCGATAATCTAAAAGATAGTGTTAAGGGCTGTTACTTCTTTTAAATCACAGAACGCTAGCTATGTCAGCCTCTCACCTATGATGCCCATTTTTCCAAGGATTTCCAGTACAAGGGCCCTGGAATAGAAGCACCCTAGCTATTCAGAATAGGATTGACTCATATACAAAGTGGTTCATTTTCCAGGTTGTCCTACAGCCATTCAAGGTCAAGCCTTGAGTATATTTGTACTCAGTCTTCAGTCCTACCCTTGGGGCTGGAGATTGATCGAAGTTGATCATTTCTTCCTGCTCTTCTTCAGGCCTCTTTCTCCAACTGATTGCATTAGGCTGGCCAGAAATGGCATGGCAGAGAACTCAGGCATCTGGCTGGGATACCAACGATTTCTCATCTTGATTTCTCAGCTCCTAATAGAAGCACCTTATTCCAGAACCATGGATATGAAATATTATTTCAGTCACAGAAAGCCTACTTTCTCTCTGGATACCTCTGATTGGCATTTTCTACTCTTTGATCTTTCCTATGCACATAACATTTATTGTTGTAAGTCCTTAACAATTAGTGGGAGTTGTTAGAAACTATGGGTTTGCAACTTTGTAAGCTGGTGACTTTCATTATGGATGAGTCAGAATAATGAGAACTACTGTTAACCTCTTTAATACTAAAAATAAACTAGTCCTCTTTTTCAGGAACTTTGGTAATTTAAAATAAAAAAAAATGTTTTTGCATTTAAGTGCTATATATATAATAAACTTATTTACATACATAAGACATTCTATATCATTCTACAATTTTTCTCACTTCATGTAATAACGAATACATCTTGAAATACTCCAAAACAGTACAGAGTGATTAAAATAAAATGGAATAATCCAATTCATGCACATATCAAAATCACTTAATGAATCTACTGAAAAATATTTAGGTCTTTACTGAAATAATGCAGTGAATATTTATATCTATATCCTTGTACTTTCATACAAAAATACATACCTGTGTGATGAATTTTTGTTGGTGGAATTGCTTTGTCAAAGAGTATTCGTGTTTTAATTCAAATAGTTATTATTATTACAAAGATTCTTTCACCTGATCTAATCATCAAACCAATGTGAGACAGATTAACAAAATAATATCAAATTCATTTTTTACTTATGGGAACAGCATATATATGAGAGTCAGAGACCCCACATTCCTACTATTGATGTAACCATATTATTGAATGAGTTAATATACATGATTCATATGGTATAGGTTAGGCACCCAATAAATGTTAGTTGAATATGTGAACAAAGATACACATACCATATTTTAAAACCCTTCATATTTATCATAAAATCCTTTTTGTCTCTGAAGTAGTCTAAAATAATATTTAAGTGCATTGATCAAATGTCATGAGCATATATATATATATCCTATCTAATAAAAGAATAATATGCAAATTAACCATCACTCTGGCACACCCACCAGTTATGCCCACCAACCAATCAGGAGGGAATATGCAAATAAACCCAACCAAGATGGCTGCAGCCACAGACAGCAAGAGGGAGGCTTGGGTTTCCCTGGCAATGGAGGAAGCCAAGCTTTCCGCCTGCCCTTGCCGGCCAGGCCTCCATTCAATGCTGCAAAGTTTCAATGATAGAAGATAAATAAGTCCCAACAGAAATGGTGGCAGCCACAGAGCTGGAGACAGCAGGAGACTAGGATTGACCACAGTGATGGAGGAAGCCAAGCTTCTGCAGTCCTAACCTGCTTTGTCCTCCACTTAAGGCTACAAAGTTTCAATTATAGAAGATACATAAATCCCAACAGAATTGGCTGCCGCCACAGAGCAAGCAGAAGGCTTGGCTCTGCTCCAGGCTACAAAGTTTCAATTGTAGAAGATAAATAAATCCCAGATCCCAGAGCCTCCGCTTGGGTCTCTGGGGGCGTGGCCAGCCTGCAAACCACCACAGGCCCCTCGCCCAGGCCGCCCCACGCCCCAAGGGAACCACCACCCTGATCTGGGATACCCTTCAGGGCAAACCAGCTGGCCCCTACCCATGCACCAGGCTTCTATCCTATCTAATAAAAGAGTAATATGCAGATTGACCATCACTCCAACACACAAGATGGCTGCCCCTATGTGGTCAAAGATGGCTGCCCCCATGTGGACACAAGATGGCCACCACAAGATGGCCAGCAGGGGAGAGCAGCTGAGGGGGGACCAAGCCTGCAGGGGAGGGCAGTTAGGGGTGACCAGGCCTGCAGAAGAGGGAAGTTAGGGGCAAACAGGCTGGCATGGGAGCAGTTAGGCATCATTCAGGCTGGTGGGGGAGTGGTTAGGGAGTGATCAGGCTGGCAGGCAGAAGCAGTTAGGGGCAATCAGGAAGGCAGGCAGGTGAGCAGTTGGGAGCCAGCAGTCCTGGATTGTGAGAGGGATGTCTGACTGCCCAGTGGGATCGGGCCTAAATGGGCAGTCAGACATCCCTTGAGGGGTCCCAGATAAGAGAGGGTACAGGCTGGACTGAGGGACCCCTTCCCCCATGCATGAATTTTATGCACTGGGCCTCTAGTATATATATATATATATATATATATATATATATATATATATATATATATAGAGAGAGAGAGAGAGAGAGAGAGAGAGAGAGAGAGAGAGACAGTTATATGAGAGACAGAGTGTGACTATGTATGATTAAATATATGCAACATAGAGGCCACTAAAGAATAATACCAATATATAATTTCCCTGTGCTTCAATTGCAATACTATATTCTTAGTGAGTAATAGCTAGTCCAATAGATTATACTGTAACCGCTTCATCTTTGAGATTAAGTACCCCATATCGCAATGTTCTCTGCCAAGGGCTTTACCACATATTCTGTCTGAGTGTATACTTAATGTGTGTGTACCTTATTCTATTGTACCAGGTGTACCGGTTAATAATGTAGATTTTGTAATCAAAGAAAACATGATAATTTCAAGAGAAACAACAAAAGTGCTTTATTGAAAGTAATGTCCATCGCTAGCTACACATTTCCCCATCTTTCAGATAATTTGTGGATACCATCCCAATAGGACTTTTCTTATTTTGAGACAAACCATTCAGAGACCCAATTTTCCACTTCTTTGTTCATTTTGAAGTGCTGCTCAGAAAGTGCATGTGCCATTGATCAGAACATGTGGTAATCTGAAGGATCAAGGTCTGGTGAATACGGCGGGTGGGTTACTACTTCCCAGGAAAGATCTTTTAATGTGTCTTTAACTGGTTTTGAAGTGTGTGATGGTGTGTCATCATGAAGCAAAATTACTTTGTTGTGTCTTCTGGCCCATTCTGGTCATTCGTTTTATGATCAAAGCATGGTTCAAATTGATTATTTGTTTTCAGTAGCCATCAGTATTAATGGTTTCACCTGGTTTTAGAAGCTTGTAATACACCACATGTTCCTGATCCCAACAAATGCAGAGCATTGTCTTCTTTCCGAAGTGATTTGGCCTTGCAGTCAGTGTTGATGGTTGACCTGGATCAACCCATGATTTTGTGCATTTGGGATTCTCAAAATAAATCCACTTTTCATTGCCAGTCACAATTCAATGCAAAAAAGACTTTCTTTAGTGCCCTTGAAGCAACATTTTACTGATGACTTTTCGGTTTTCCATTTGTCTTTCATTCAGTTGATGTGGCACCCATTTTCCTTCCTTTAAAATCTTTCCCATTGTGCCCTAACCGGTTTGGCTCAGTGGATAGAGTGTCCACCTGCGGACAGAAGGGTCCTAGGTTCGGTTCTGGTCAAGGGCATGTACCTTGGTTGCGGGCACATCCCCAGTGGGGAGTGTGCAGGAGGCAGCTGATTGATGTTTCTAACTCTCTATCCCTCTCCCTTCCTCTCTTTGAAAAATCAATAAAATATTTTTAAAAATCTTTCCCATTGCTTGTAAATGATCAGAAATTGTTTGCTGAGCATCGTTTAATCTTTCTGCAAGTTGTTTTTGAGCTTGACACTCATCTTCATCCACTAATGCTTATAATTGTTGGTCTTCAAACTTTTTCGGTTGACCTGGATGTTCTCTGTCTTTCACATTGAAATCATCACTTTTAAAGCATTTAAACCAGAGTTCACAAATATCTTGAAATGCAGCATGTTCACCATAAGCTTCCCAAAGTATACCATAACTTTCAGCAGCACTTTTCTTTAAAATAAAGTAATGAATTAAAACTTCCCACAAATGCTCTTTTCTTGGCATGAAGTTCAACATTTTTAACTGTAAAATTATCTCTGATGTTAACACCTTCAGAAAATTTGATATATAAAGTTTTGAAGCTTGTTGTCAATACAACAAAATGGCATACATATCAAATCGCATGTATATCAACATATGTGTAACTCCATCTATTGAAAAAAATCCACATTATTAACGGGTACACCTGGTAAGCTCTCATTCTGCCATGTATTGAGTGTCCTAGGAAAGTCTTTGGCCTATTAATACTGACAAAATACTTTAGAAAAGCCCGAGGAGAATATCATTCTATATTTTCAAATATAATTTTTATAGCAAGTTCAGGTGAAGAATAAAGAAGGTACAGTTAGGAGCTAAGTAGGGACTGTCGGAAGATATTTGACATTAAAAAGCAGCTAAAACTTCTCTGGAACCTGAAAGGAATGCCCAATTACAACCCATTAATTTGCTTTGGCTGTTTCCTCAAAATAATGTTTAAAATGGAAGAGAAATTGCCCATATATGAGGTCAGAAACAAGCTCCATAGGATCCATGTATACCTCCGGTTCAGCTTGCGCTTTCACTACCGTAGCTCTTCTCTGTGTCCTCAACAAGGTCTATGTCAAAGATCCTAACACAACACAACACCTGAAATGTAGAGGCCATTACTCATGAACTATGCATTTAGGCATCTGTATCTTGAACTTTGTTTGAGCAATATGTAGTTCTTTCACGATTTATATCTCCCCACGTTAATTTTATATATATATAGTTATATATATATATATATATATATATATATAGTTATATATATATAGTTATATATATATGAGGTATGTGAAATATATATATATATACATATATATATATATATATATTTCACATACCTCATACCACATTGCTCTTTTTTTCTACTAGGAATGTTTTTCCATCAAGCAAGCAATAGAGAATTTAAGTATACAAGTTGTGATCTGGATTATCCCTGTGCTAATGAGCAGAAAGGTAACCGCCAATGTGCTTAAGTAGTAAGATATATGGATAAAGGGAATAAGTGAGGCAGAACCTGGGAAAGGGATACAGGAACACTTAAAACAATAGAATTTAAAATAATACCAGAAAACATATTCCAATAGCAAAAAGGAAAAAAAAAAGGGTAGAGAAATGAGCAGTTTTTTGTGTGTTTTTTTTTTGAAGAGATGAGAAAATGAGCTAATTTTTTAAAACCCATGATTCACAGGAAACAAGAAGAAAATAAAAACTGGATAGACAATATAACAACCTAAGAAAGCAATGCTGGCAAGGAAAATGAAGTTTACAGAATTGGAAAGAAATAAAAAAAAATAACTACTGATTAAAACTCATCAGGGAAGACTTTTTTAAAAAATGCGAACATACATAAACCAGCAGGACCAAATAAAATAGATCCCTGGGCGTTGAGGGACTTGACTAATGAACTTTCCAACACAGTCGCAATTGTAGCTGGAAAGTCATGGAGTGCTGCGGAGAGCTAGAAAATTGGAAAACAACAAGAAATGTGGCATCGTTTACTAAAAAGGCGAAGCATCGTTCTATCATGTACCTTCCAATAAGCTGAGTGCAGACACTTTAAAAAACAAGAGACTATTAGAGCTGCCCAACTTGAGTTCCTCCAGGGCAAGCACGTTAGTGTGCAGAGTGTATGGCTCAATTTTCAGGACAAAAGAAAGCTCCATAAATAATATTTGCTGAAGAGTGTAACTGAGTCACTATTGGCACAACCCGCTTGGCAAATTCATTTGTTTCTTCGGCAAAAAATCACATACAGAATAGATATCAGAAATGGAAAACCTCATAGTTAAACTGATATTCACAGCCTACAATAATTTACAAGTTATTTTGTTAATTTGTAATAACACGGGATAGAGGTGATGGGTTGTATTTTATTGCATCACAGAGCTCCCATGGGCTTCGGTGTAAGACGTGGCTGGATTTGAGCCCCAGCTCCCTCAATGCATTTTTTGACGAGAGAAATTTATTGAATCTTTCTGAGTCATAACCTTTCATATATAAAGTGTCTAACAATAGGAGTTATATATTTATTTATGTGTGATGTTTTTCATAAAGGAAATAGGGCAGTTACCGTAAAAATTAAATAGGTAACCTGAGGAAACAAGCTGATCATGTAAACAGCATCTGGAAAAATAGCAGGGGGTCCATAAAATTTAGTTCCATTCCCTGTCTCCATTGCTACCACAACAACATCCGTCAGTTCTCTTTAGCACAGCAGCTGTTTTAAAAATAATTAGATGGAAGATACCCAGTTTTCTATATTCATATCAATTAGATTGAAATAGGAGATCTCTAAAGGAAAATAAAAGTTCCGCCTCTTGATAGAATATTGCGCAAACTTCAAATAAGTCATTTGTTCATTACAAAGTGAACTAAATTCCAAATTGTGTTTTTGGGCTTCTTGCATACAGTTGTACTTGAGAAGTATTAATAAACACATAGGGCATATTCAAATGGAAGATGAAAAATATGATGAGCAGTTCATTACTGCAGATATAATTAAAATTAATATGTTTAACTTTTTTCTCTATAAAAGGGCAGCTACTTTAATTTGCTTTCATAATTAATTTAAAATTATTGCAGTTAACTCATAGCATGGGAAAACTATCTATAGATCATTGAAACTTGACTATTTCCTGCACTCCCACGCTGATTTGCTTACTATCTTCCTATCTCCACCATTAAGCTGCTCTGTTGTTTTGATCATTTACTATGTCAGACAGGGGAGACAGAGAAGGCTGAATTCCCAATTATTTTCAAGGTGCATTTTTTTACTGTTATAATTGAAAATGAATAGCTTCTATTCTCCTACAGAAATACTTATTATTATATGGATTAATTATTATTATATTAATGAAAATAAACTTCCAAAACTGATTTTAAAATCCTCCCATTTAACCAATGAGGATTTCAACTGTCCCACATTCTGAAAGTCAACCAATTTGTGGCAGCCAAAATCCTGTAACTAAAGCCGAAGCCCCCCAGTACTTAAACACTCCTGGTTCTAATAGCCCACTAATTTCTGATATACGCATTTCCGAAAACCCGTATCTAAAATCAGCAATGTGCTTTGTTCAGAGATACAGTCTTAAAGTACAACTCTCCATTGCTGAGCAAGAAATAAAACAGTTTTATTTCAAATATTGAGTGGCAATTTCTTCCTCAATAGACAACAATCAGAAAGTTGAAATTACATTCCAAGTCATTTGTAAACAATTTCAGTATCTTCTGAGTCATATTTTGTTATATTCTATTCACATTAATAATTTCAGTGACTGAATCAAAGAAGAATAACTCTCCTGGGATATATAGGCAATTACTTTTGCATCTCTTGCTTAAACCACAAGTAAATGATATTTTTATAGACTCTGAATCAGCATTTACTTAAATCAAAGAATGATCTATAACGCAAGAATTGAACTTTTTACTATGTTAAAAGTGTTTCTGAAATGAAATCTTCAAGAAAAGAAACAGGAAAAATATTTATTCAGAATGGATTTATATGTGGTGATGGTGCTTTCAGGGTTCTCTGTCCTAACTTTGTTGTATAAAGGCAAATACTAGCACTAATCTCATCATCAAAAGCTTTTATATGCTCAATAGTATCTTCATTTCTTCCAGGACAATTATGAAATCATTAGTCATCATCCACGCTACTGGGATAGGCATTTTGCAAGATTGGTGTTTATTCAAATAATATATGTATAAGCTTTTATGCTGTTGGTCACTCCATAGGCTAAAAAGGCAAACACAGACCACCAAAAAAAATCCCTTTATAATATAATTATGATGATATTCTATTAAATTGACTTAGTGGCACTCTAAGTCCTGGAGAACAGCTTTCCAATCTTTGAAATCCTCTAACTCCCTATCTCAGTGGTTGGCAAACCGCGGCTCACAAACCACATGCAGGTATTTGGCCCCTTGAGTGTGGCTCTTCTACAAAATACCACGGCCTGGGCGAGTCTATTTTGAAGAAGTGGCATTAGAAGAAGTTTAAGTTTAAAAAATTTGGCTCTCAAAAGAAATTTCAATCATTGTACTGTTGATATTTGGCTCTGTTGACTAATGAGTTTGCCGACCACTGCCCACCATATTCTGAAATTCTACACGTTCTCTTAACTCCATTTTTGAATTCTTAATTTTTTAAACCTTTATTGTTGAGAGTATAACAGACCCCCTCTGTTTCCCCCATTGCTCCCATCTACCCAGTTCCTGTCCCACCCCAGGCATCACCACTCCTTGTCTGTGTCCACAGGTAATGCATATAAATTCTTTGATTGATCTCTTCCCAACCTCCCTCCCCCCTTCCTCTGACACTCATCATTCTGTTCCATGTTTCCATGTCTCTGGTTCTATTTTATTCATCAGTTTATTTTGTTTATTAGATTTCATGTTCATTTATTTTGATTTTTAGATTCAATTATAGATGTGTATGCATTTATTACCATTTTATTGTTCATATTTTTGATCTTTTATTCATCCTGCTCCTCCTCTTTCTTCTTCTTCCTCCTCCTCTTCTTCTTCTCCTTCTTCTTCTTCTAGAAGACGCTTTAACATTTCATGTAATTCTGGTTTGGTGGTGATGAACTCCTTTAGCTTTTCCTTGTCTGGGAAGCTCTCTATCTGACCTTCAATTCTAAATGATAGCTTTGCTGGGTAGAGTAATCTTGGTGTAGGTCCTTGCTTTTCATCACCTTAAATATTCCTTGTCATTCCCTTCTGGCCTGCATAGTTTCTGTTGAAAACTCAGCTGGCAGTCATATGGGTGCTACCCTGTGGGTAACTAACTGCTTTTCTCTTGCTATCTTTAAGATTCTCTCTAATGTTTTTAGAATTTTAATGATGTGTCTTGGCATGGGCCTCTTTGGGTTCCTCTTATTTAGTGTTTTCTGGACTTGATTATCTATTTCTTTCACCAGGTAAGTGAAGTTTTCTCTATTTTTTTCCCCAAATAGGTTTTTGATTTCTTTGTCCCTATCTTCTCCTTCCTGAACTACCATGATGTGAATGTTGGTATGCTTGAAGTTGCCCCAGGGCTCCTATACTCTTTTCATATATATTTTTTAAATATATTTTTATTTATTTTAGAGAGGAAGGGAGAGGGACAGAGATAGAAACATCAATGATGAGAGAAAATCATTGATTGGCCGCTTCATGCACACCCCACACTGGGGATCAAGCTGGCAACCCTGGCATGTGCCCTTGACTGGAATCGAGCCCAGGACCCCTCAGGCTGACATTCTATCCACTGAGCCAAACCAGCTAGGGCTGTCTTCATATTTTTGGATTATTTTTTTTTTCTGTTTGCTCTTCTGATTGGGTGTTTTTTGCTTCCTTATATTCCAAATAATTTATTTTATTCTCAGCCTCTTCTACTATTGATCCCCTATAAATTATTCTTTATATCAATTAGTATATGCTTCATTTTTGTATGGTCCTTTTTTATGTTTTTGATGTTTTCACTAATTTCTTTGAAATTCTCACCAAGTTCCTTAAAGTTCTCATTAATTTCCTTGAGCATCCTTATAAACATTGTTTTGAACTCTGTATCTAGTAGTTTTCTTCTATTTCATTTAGTTCCTTTTCTGTAGATTTCTCCTTTTCTTTCATTTGTGACATGTTTCTTTGTCTCCACACTTTGGCTGCTTCCCTGTGTTTGTTTTTTATGTATTAGATAGATAAGCTAGCTGAAACCGGTTTGGCTCAGTGGATAGAGCGTCCACCTGCAGACTGAAAGATCCCAGGTTCGATTCTGGTCAAGGGCATGTACCTGGGTTGCGGGCACACCCCCAGTAGGGGGCGTGCAGGAGGCAGCTGATTGATGTTTCTCTCTCATCAATGTTTCTAACTCTCTATCTCTCTCCCTTCCTCTCTATAAAAAATCAATAAAATATATTTAAAAAAAAAAGATAGATAGGCTATGTCTCCCAGATTTAGTAGAGTTGTCTTATGTAGTAGATGTCCTGTAGAACCCAATAGTTCAATTTCCCCAGTCACCTGAACTGGGCACTCCAGGTGCACTCCTGTATGAGTTGCACTGTCCTATTGTAGTTGAGCCATGATTTATGTTGGTATCACTGGGAGGGATTGACCCTCAGGCCAATTGGCTGAAACTACTGCTGAAGAGCTGCTGTGCAGGAGCCGAACCCTATGAAGCAGAACTTGCTTCATTGGTTTTGGTGCTCACTGAGTCTACCCTTTGAGTGTGTCATTTATGGAGGTGTAGGCTTATAATCCAGTATGGTCAAAGTTGATCACCAGGTGCACTGGGTCTGGGGCTGCCTAGGAGGTGCAAAGTCAGCCTCTGCCTGTGCCCTGCTCAGGGCCACCCAGAATGAGCTAAAAGCAATTTTCCAATGGAAACTACTTGTGTTGACCTTGAAGGTGCCTAGGAGAAGCCAAACTGTGAACTAGGGTGGGGTGCCACTAGTGCTAGGCCTAGGGTCACTTATTAAGAGATACTGGGTACTCTGATGCCAACTGCTGCTTGTTTGAGAGATTTTAGGAATGTCAAAACATGAGGCAAGAGAGACCAGTTGTATGGAAAAGCTACTGGAAATGGCTTAATTGTGCCTGTGGGTAGAAAGGGGCAGGGTCTCAGGGAATCACCAGGGTAGGATGAAAAGTGTGAGTCAAGTGATGGAGATTCAGATATGGTGCCCCTGTCTGTCTGTTCTGTAGCAGGGAGGGCTCATTCAAGGGAACATTGGCCTCTCACAGCACTTTTTTCAGGGACAAAGCTTCTCCACCAGCTCTTGCCCTGATTCCAGACAAGTTAGTTCCTCCCTCAATGACCCAGGTTCCTTTGAAGCTGCTGCTCCAATGCTGGAGCTCAGAGGGAGTGAGTCCGAGTAAGGCCATGTATGGGCCCTTTAAGAGGAACTGCCTGGGACTTCCAGAGCTTTCATGTCACAGCCACAGATTTTAAGATGAGAAGGTACATAATTTTCTAATATTCTTTTGAGGGATACATGATCAAAAACTTTAAAGGTAGCTGCCCTTAACTATCATCCATTGATTTTTCCTGCCCAATACAAGCAGATGAAATTAAATGTGGGTGACTATTTTCTATTTTATATTAGAAAAATATGAATTTGAAATAAGGGACAAATAAAAAAACCATATACAAATATCCCTTTCTTAAACCATTATTTGAAAATTATTAGTACTTGAGTTTTATGTTTCAATAAAATTTATGAAAAAGTTATTATTGGAAATAACCATACATGTAACAATTTCTGCCTTTAATGAATGAGTCAAAGTGATGAGAAAATTAGCCTACGCTTTAACAGAAAGTTGACTACAAGGCATTAGGAATTCTTCTGTGGATCCCTTCTACAGGTAAGGGGTAAGAATTACTGGTGAAGTCCTTACATTTGCATTCAGTAGGGAATATTGGTTCAGAGACAACTTTTTACTTGTTGGTAGTCTCTGGTGTTTTAGTTCCCTTCTATGTTTGCTTGATTTATTATGAAATACTTGAAATACACAAAACATGCAGAATAACATAATAAATTCCCAAGTGCCTGTCACCCAGATTTAAGAAATGTTAACACCCTACTGTATTTGTAGTTTATTCTCACAGAAATAATGATTTACCAACATAACTAATAACCACTGTGTCTCTCTTCCCAAATATTCTCTGCCCTTTATCTTCAGATAGAGTCAGTACCAATTTATATATTACTTTTACTACATATGTATCTATATGTAAACATATAAAATATGGACTGTTTTGGAGACTTTTAGGCTTTACATAAATTATATCATACTATGATTTTACCCCATTTTCTTTTTCCCTTTAAACAATATACATTCAAGCAATGTTGCTTTAGAATTGATGTAGCTCTAGTTCAGTCATTTCATCTATTGAGAATTATTCCATTTTCTGAATTAATAAACCATGAGTTTATTTTTCCATTCTTCTTCTTCATAGATACTTAAGTATTTCCCCCATCTTTATCTTTCTTTGCTTATTGTTTACTCGTAGTATTATAAAATGTATTGCAGTAAACATGGAAGTCAAAGAAAAACAAGTCCAGACTTAGAAAGGAGAGGCTTTATTCGAAGAAAAGCAATGGCCATGGGAAGAAGACTCCGATCTCCAGAATCTGCATGCATCTCACAATGAAACAAACAAATGAAAACAGTTTTTCATTTTATGGGTAAACAGGAGAAAGCAGAGATAAACATAAGCTTTTATAGAGAAGCTGTACACACAAGGAACAATAACCAGTAGGATCTAACAAGAAAATGGTCTTACTGTGGTCAGTCAAATGCCAGGAAAAGCATTTGATAAGGTGGCAGATTTCACTCTTTGAGTGCTTATTTGTGCTTGGGCACACAGAATTTAGGAGCAAAGGAATGAGAAAAACCTTACTAAACACTGGGCAAGACAAAGTAGAGGATAAGAATTGGGTAATGTGAACACTTGAACAGTCAGTCCTTCCTGCTATTTATGAGACAAAGTCTGTCCTTGGACACTATTAGGGATAGAATGAAACTCATTGAGGTTATTAGGGTATTACCTTCCTAATAACATCAGCCTATTTCTTATTGGCCTGTTTTATAAGGCCACATCTGCCTGCAAGGAAGTTTAATAAATGTAGATATTGATCAAGTCTTATCACTCCCAAATAAATTCTTATTTATGATTAAGAGAGAAATGCAACCAATTTCTCATTGTAGGTGTTTGTTTTGCCTTTTGGAGCACATCTTTGATGTTAGGTTTAAAAATGGGAGCCTAGTGAATAAGAGTTGGCCCAGACTTTATAATGAGCTGTATTTATTTAACTCAAGTTTATACAAGCCGAGGGGACAATTTATCTTATTTTAAAATAAAACCATTTTTTATTTATTTGGCTTTACTCATTACTGCATTTGACATGGAGTCTGAGAAAACTGAAACTGACTTAATGGTTTTTCAAAAGCTACTAGTCTTCCCCAAATAATGACGATCAAAAATAACTAAGCCTAAAATATGAAGGGAGTTTCAAATCCTGAGGATTTTGCATAAAATGCTTGAACTAAGACAATCAGCACTTATAAACTGCTTTTCCAATATATTTTGACTGAGAGAACATTTAAGATTTCCAGGGAATCATAATTCAGGGCATGAAAAGGGCACAATGTGTATCTGTTTTCTTCACTAAGAAGGATGTTTGGGATTTTATTGGATCATCTCCTAAAGCCATCTCCTTTGCTCATTTACACAATTTCTGCATGGAGACAATTCGTTTTCTGGATGTGAACGTCCTTCATTCTTATCTAGTTTAACAATTTGTATGCTGCTCAGTGTCAGAATGAGCGCTCATCTAGTCTTTTCAAGGCCAGTCTTGTCTTTACAAACATTTCTTGATATGTTTTATTATCCTACCCTGGAGAAGATGGATTTGATACATTTTGTTTAGTTAAACATCGTGCTTGGTTTGAAACAGCATACTAAGATAATGCTCTAGTGTTTAATCCTCTGCTGCCTTTCCATTCTTTCCTTCCTTTGAGTACTTTCTCATTTTAATTTTGTATTGCTATATTTTCTCTTATGCCTGCCATATATCTCTTTATCAAAGATATTTACTTTTTATAATTTAGGCATCGGTGGTTGAGGAATATGTTTTAGACTAATTTTTAAAAATGATTCAATAATTGTCAGCAACTTTTATTGTTTTCTTTCAGCAATTCTATCTGTTTCATTTTATGGTTTTGTAGGGAGGCTTCTTTTATTTCCTAATATTTAAAACTATTCCATATCTATCTGTCACCTATAGCCTATTTAAATTACTGCTTTAACTTAAAATGTAGTATCCACAAAAGGCAGTAAAAAGCGTTAGTTTTTACCCTTATTCTGTTAAGGCTGAAAAACCCCCTCCTCTGGTCAATTTATGAACTGGAAAAACATAAATGCAGAACATTGACCTGTATCATTTAATATGTGTTCATGCTCTTGTTCTATCTTGATTACTCAATTTCCTTCAGTTTCTATAGAAGTCATTCTATATAATGACTATAGAATGTATTGGAGATATTTCTAGAATTTCATACTTCCATTAGCAATATATTCCAGCAAGGACTGCAAAAACAGAAACTGCAACTTTCAAACTACCAACTAAAATAAAATTTAAAAAATGTGCTTTATAATCTCCCTAATATACTTGGTTCCTACAGGATGCCATGAAACAATAGAATATTAATTTAGTTAAGTGTGACCATTTTAATAGATATGTAGCACTTGTTTAATTTTGTAATTCACTAATGATATTCTGATGACAAATATATGGTATGATAAACGATGAGTATTTCTTTGTATTCTTCTTTTCCATTTGTATATATTCTTTGGAGAGGTATCTGTTCAGATCATTTGCTCATTTAAAAATTGTTGTTTCTTTTAATTTATTGTTGAGTTTTAAGAATCCTTTTCATATTTTGGATACAGATCCTTTATTTTGGAAACATTTTCTTTCAGTCTATGGTTTGTCTTTTAATTTTCTTAATAGCAACTTCTAAAACTTTTATAATCTTGAATTTTACATTTAGGCTTATAATTCATTTTTAGTTAATTTTTGTAAAAAGTTTAAGATATGTGTCTAGATTCATTTTTTTAATATATTTTATTCATATTTTACACAGAGGAAGGGAGAGGGATAGAGAGTTAGAAACACTGATGAGAGAAACATCAATCAGCTGCCTCCTGCACACCTCCTACTGGGGATGTGCCCGCAACCAAGGTATGTGCCCTTGACTGGAATCGAACCTGGGACCTTTCAGTCCACAGGCTGAAGCTCTATCCACTCAGCCAAACTGGTTTCGGCAAGATTCATTTTTTTACATATGAATGTCCAATTGTTTCAGCACCATTTGTTGAAATCACTGTCCTTTTTCCAATGTATCACCTTTTCTCCTTTGTCAAAGATCAGCTGACTGTGTTTGTGTGAGTCCATTTGTGGGCTGTTTCTTCTGCACTGTCAATCTGTTTGACTATTATTTCACAAATACCATGCTATCTTGATTACTGTCTATATACATAAAGAGGTAATATGCTCATTGGTCCTAGTGGTGTTCTAGTCATGACCGCTCAACAGGCTGCGTGTGCACAGTAGCTGGTGGGCGGGGATGGGGGTGGGGACTTCTGCCCCCAGCAGAGGCACGTGCAGGCCTGTCCAGTGCTAACATCACACTGCCTCGGAGGCAGAGGCCGCTCTCAACAGAGGCACGCACAGGCAGGAGCGGGTGGTGGGAACACAGACAGGGAGGCCTGGCCGAGCTGCCGTGGCATGGCTTGAGCAGGCCCAGAGTGGACACAGACATTTTTTCGTGGTGAAGGGTCTAGAGTCTGTGTTCATGAAAACACCTTGGTGGCTGCGGTGGCCGGCAGTGGCGGCAGCAGCAGCAGGTGATGGGGGTGGCACCTTCCCCTGATCAGCCCAGTCACCTCCCACAGAGGAGTCAGACATTCCCCGAGGGCTCCTAGACTGGGAGAGGGCACAGGCCTCCCTGAGGGACCCCCTGAGTGCACGAATCTTGTGCACTGGGCCTCTGGTTTTCTAATATAACTTGGCAGCCTGTTCCTAAACTAAAAGCTGCAAACACAGGGCATTTACTCAGTGCTATCTCCTTCAAAATGTCAGCTTCCCTCCTCCTTGCCAGTTATCTACCTGCTAGTGGTCATTCCCCTGTGCTTTCTACTAGCTTTTTAAAATTGTTTTGTCTTGTTTTTAGCTGTCAGGCAAACTTGGTCTATTAGGAGGTAATTGGCCATATGAGAAGTAAAATTCTTAGAACACAGTTGATTTTTGAAATTTGATAGTACATAGAGTAACTGTTGAATGCATAGGGCTTCGTATGCAGTTACAATGGGTGACATCAGACTCGACGTGCGTCATTTCATGGTATGTCACCATCTCCCATTTGTTTATAAAAAGAAATGTTCTGTTATTTTGACATATGTACATATGTGCTTTATGTTTTTTATTATTTATTTACAACAAGTAAAGGTCAGGAATCATTACCTTTCTTTTCATTTTTTTTTTACTGTTTCACTTCATTACTGCTGTGTATGTGCTCCATGTGAGTGATGTAGGTGCTTATGTAGGTGGGTTCTGACCTACAGTGAAAATCACATTAAGTCTCGCCATAGGAATGGATCTCCGACGTAACCCGAGGACCTACTGTATTTATATATTTTGTTAGTAAGAATAAATTTGACTCTATCATTTTTTTAAAATTTAATCCTCACCCAGCAGATATTTTTTCCATTGATTTTTAGAGAGAGTGGAAGAGAGAGGAAAATACAGAGAGAAATATGTATGTGAGGGAAACACATCCATTGGTTGCCTCTTGCATGCACCCTGACCAGGGCCCAGCCCGTGAGGAGCCAGCAACCAAGGTATGTGCCTTTGATCAGAATCAAACCCCAGACCCTTCGGTCTGCAGGCCAAAGTTCTATCCACTGAGCAAGACTGGCTGGGGCTGACTCTATCATTTTGATCCTATACCTCTATTTCTTATTTCCTCTGACTTATAACAGGATTTCCAGTATATAATGTAGTATATAATAATGTGCATATGTTTTTTTTAAAGGTAATATGTCCTGTGTTAATTTTTTTTCTCTTAAGTGTCAGATTTATAGTTCATATGATGCATACACACCACACACATTTGTTAAATAAGTTTAACAAATGTAGAGTACATTTTTTCTAATTTAAACCCACAAGTTGCTTAGTTTTGACTGCTATTTTTTTCATCATGAATTGGTGTTTAGATTTATTGATATTTTTTCTGTTTCAGTTGGGAAAATTATTGTGTAATTTTTTTCCTTCACAAAACTTTTTTGGTAAATTATATCACTATATTATAAAATATGAAATCATGCTTGGATTCCAGGGGTAAAATGTAGAGAAATGTGATAAGTTTTAATATACTTTGGGGTCAAATAATGTGGAGTCTAATCTTCATGAAAAGAAAAATATTAAGAAATATGCATGTCTCCTTTACCCAGATTTTATTAAAGAGAAAGTAAAAACTGGAAAAAAAAGCATCTTAGAGTAGCTGATTAATCACCCAAAGGGAGATTCATTGCTTTATATCAAGGTAAAACAAAAATTACTTATTACATGTTTATATTTCTTCTGTTTAATTTTGTCAAAATACTTTCAATGTGTAGATGTCAAAAAGCAGCAATGTAATCTTAATGTTTGAAAAGATAACTTGGGTTTTGAGCACGTGCTTTGTTGGTGTGCAAAATGTATTGTTAGCATGTGAAATATTTTTGTCTCTTTGGTAATTATTTATTTTAGAGTAAAGTGACTGGTATTTTTCTACTTTAAACATGCATTAAACATTCTTATTACTACACAAATCTAATATTTTACTTGGAAATTTCACATCTATTATCATAAATGAAATGGACCAATGCTTTTCCATTCCCATGCTATCCTAATCTGGTTAGAACCTAGATTTTTAAATATACTTTGTAAATTGGGTGAATGTATTTTGGACCCTTTTCCATTGTGATGATTAATTTTGTATGTTAACTTTGAGGGTGTTTTAAGATGAGATTAACATTTAAATTGGTGAAGTTTGAGTATAACAGATAGCTCTCCATAATGTGGGTGGGCCTCAGCCAATCATCTCAAGGAGAAAAATGGAATTTTCAGAAAAATATTCACACACACACACACACACACACACACACACACACACACACACACACATATGGTCTTAGAGTAAGGCGCCACTTAACAATGGGCTACATTCTGAGAAATGTGTCATTAGTCAATTTTGTCATTGTGTGAACTTCATGGAGTATACTTACTCAAATCTAGATTTTATAGCCTACTACATACCTAAGCTATATGGCATAGCCTATTACTCCTAGGTTATAAGCCTGTGCAGCATTTTACTGTACAAAACAATGTGAGATTAAATCAAGCACAAGAGAAAAGAGTGCAATCAAGAGATGTATGATGCTGCTACTGGCATAGCAGGACATACTGTTTTACAGTGAACTTTTTTCTAGATAGAAAGAGTACATTCTAAAACAACAATAAATGTTTTAGTATAGTCAATACATAAACCAGCAACATAATTGTTTATTACAATTATCAAGTGTCATTTACTGTACATAATTGTATATGCTTTTATATGACTATAATGTGGTAGATTTGTTTACGCCAGCATCACCAAAAACATGTGTGCTACAATGTTAAAATATAAGTAGGCAATAAGAATTTTTCAGCTCCATTTGAACCATAGAGGGCCACCATTATATACAGTTTAAGACATTAAATCATGCTTGCATTCTGTATTCAACTGTATCATAGTTAGATCTAAACTTTGGAAAGACCACTCATCTATATTGATATAGCTATAGATACCGTTGACCCTTTAACACTGTGAGGATCAAGGGCACCAATACCCCATACTGTCAAAAATCTACATAAACTTTTGACTCACCAAAAATTTAGGTTATCCCTAAGTACCCATAGGGGATTGATTCCAGAAACCCCCGCCCCCACCTTGTGTATAACAAAATCTGCAGATGTTCAAGTCACCTATGTAAACCTGTGTAGATCAATGAGTACAGTCAGCCCTTCACATACACAGACTCCCAACTTCAGATGAAAACAGTACAGGTAGCCATGGCTTGGTGGCTCAGTTGATTGCATTCTCTCTCTCTCTCTCTCTCTCTCTCTCTCTCTCTCTCTCTCTCTCTCTCTCTCTCTCTCTCTCTCCCCCCACCCCCCCATATCCTCAGGCGAGGATTAAAAAAAAAAGTACATGTATTTATTTATTTTTTTTAAATATGCAAATAAGTGGACCTGCATTGTTTAAACCCATGTTATTCAATGGTCAACTGCGTGTGTGTGTGTGTGTGTGTGTGTGTGTGTACATAATCAGTTCTGTTTCTCCAGAGAACCCTAAATAAATGCATCTCTTTTCTGGATCAACATAAAAGGAAGGGATTATCTATTTTCAGAAACTTTGGAAAGACAATTTATCTATAAAAACATCTGAACCTAAGATTATTTTGTTGATATATTTTGTCAGCAAAACTTAGTACTTCATTATAACTGATTTGATCTTTTGGCTAATAGTCAATTTAGATATTCACATAATCTTTATTTGGTTATTTCTTATGACTGCTTACTTCAGCTTAATTTTTCCATCATTTTTACTTATGCTTTTTTTATGTGGCAGGGGAGGTCTGTTTAATTAAATATTTTTGTCCACTTCTTTTTCATTCTTCCTTATTGTCATTTATTTATTTTTATCTTGTGAGTTCATAGCCTTTTGGCAATAGCGGATGCATTGGCTGGGCATGCATTGGCTCCGCAAAACTGACATTATCCAGTCTCTGAATTATTTCTTGCAAGGTGAATTTAGGAAGTGATGTGGGAAATGTGCCTCCAGGTAGAGATTCTCTTTTCTTATCATCTGAATTCACCAACTCATACCTCCTTCAACACATACTCATCCAAAAGATTTCTATACTTCACCACACCCATGATTTCCTCCCCTGAATTCTGATACTCTAGACAACTGAGAGCAAAGGGTGGTGGGGAGGATGGACAAAAAGGATTGAAATATCTGAGGCTGATCTCTGTACCCCTTTCTCTTCTTACTTTTCCTCCAGCACAGCCAGCTCTCTAACCCCCAGTCCTCCTCCTCTCTCCTTCACTGATTATTCTTTTTTTTTAATTCTTTATTGTTGAAAGTATTACATATGACTCCTTTTCCCCCCCATTGACCTCTCCCAGGCTGCTTTCTCCCCCGCCCCGGCCCCCAGCACATGTCCCCAACCTCCATAATGCCTTTGTCCTTTAGTTAGGCTTATATGCATGCGTACAAGTCCTTTGATTGATCTCTTACTCCCACACACACCTCCCTCTGCCTTCCCTCTGAGGCTCGACATTCTGTTCATGCTTCTGTGTCTCTGGATCTGTTTTTGTTCATCAGTTTACGTTGTTCATTATATTCCACAAATGAGTGAGATCAAGTGATATTTATCTTTATTCGACTGGGTTATTTCACTTAGCATAATGCTCTCCAGATCCATCCATGCTGTTGCAAATGGTAAGAGTTCTTTCTTTTTTACAACAACATAGTATTCCATTGTTTAGTTGTACCACAGTTTTTTAATCCACTCATCTGTGATGGGCACTTAGGCTGTTTCCAAATCATAGCTATAGTAAATTGTGCTGCTATGAACATAGGGGTGTGTATATCCTTTCTGATTGGTATTTCTGATTTCTTGGGGTACATTTCTAGAAGTGGGATCACTGGGTCAAATGGGAGTTCCATTTTTTGAGGTAACTCCTCACTGATTATTCTTTATGAATCTTGTCAGTCTTTGAACAGGTGAGCAGTAATACCCTCAGGCAATTTGGGTAAGAGGAATAAAGAGAAAAATAGTTTTTTTCTCTCAATCTCAGGAGCCACGTGATATATTGCCCCAAAGAGGCAGGCCCCACTCACCCAACCAGGGCTCCTCGATGGATTGCCCCAAAGAGATAGGCAGGAGTCGCAGGACCCATCTCCATGCCACACATGTAGCGTCAAGCCCCTGCCCACCTACATGCGCACGCAGTCCTGCCCAACCGTGCATGCCTGCTGCGCACACAGCCTCCTGGTGATCACTCATTATGGCATGAGGGTGTCATGACCACATAGGCTTTTATTAATAGGATATATTCAAATATCCCACTCTTTTACTGAGGCAATTTAAAATTTAAATCTGAAAAATAGCACAATTAGTATTAAAACAAATAGGAACAGAAAGATAAAATTCTTCCTGCTTTGAGAAGAGATGATAAATATTCCTAAGCCCAGAATTTGACTATGTATTTCCTACAAGCTAATAAAAATGGAAAATCAGCTGCTTTTCATAGACCTACTTACATTCACTTATTTTTCCTAGAGATTCTCTGAATTTTCCTAGTACTTGGCTCCCTATGGTAACCACTAGAAGTGCTCTTTCCTTCCAGGAGATTCTAAAAGCTCTGAGTAATATAATCCTCAATTCATTTTCAGCTTATTTACTAAGGTGAGGCATGATTATTATTTATTCCAGAATGGAAAGCATTTATTTTAAGATTTTCTAGATATTTTCTCAATCTCTTGTTTCTCCCCCTATGTTTTGCTAATGAACTCGTATCAATTTATTGTCCAGTAAGGGGGAAATTACATAAAATTTAGGAAGATTCTCCAATAACCTACCACAGTTTAAGGAATTGATTTTATGCAAATGACAAATGCATATGTTGCATAAACGAATTGTTTTCAAGCTATAACTGGGCCATGAAGGTGTCCCCCCGCCTAAGCACAGAAAGTGGTATAGTGTCACCACTAGATGGTTAAAGGTAAAGAGGCTCTGTATTTTTCTCTTAAGAGTCTTTGGGAAATATGATCTAAATTAAAAGCCATCTGGATATGCTCACTAAAGTTCAACATGTATAGTATAATCACAAAAGCAACCAATCAGTTCCTCATCCAAAAGTGAGGTTTACTTTTAAAACATTTTTTAAATCATACTCTAGAAATTATCAAAATATGCATGGGAAACAGCTACCTTCAGATAGCTCTATAAATGCTTGTGTCTAATGCACCCCAAAATAATTCATGCTCTAAGTTTAGTCAGTGCAGAACACTGGAGCCACTAATGAGTTGAAAGCCAGTAGGTGAATCATTGAAGGCATTAGATTTCCAAAGCAGATCTACTATAGAAATTGTATGTCCTCTATTTTCTTTACACAAAAACAAAACAAGACAACAGCCCTAGCAATGTAAGAGCTTTGTAGCCTGTGGCAGAGCTTGTGTCTCTGCAAGCAGAGAAAGCAGGAGATACTTTTATATTACACTTTCAGTGGGTACAGACAGGATACTTTCATCTCCACCCATTCTCACTCTTGTCACCTGAAAGTTCATTTTAAGTAACCGTCTCTTCTGCTATGAATATACCTACAATTATAGCGTTACTTTGTCAAATGTGGCTATCAGCTATTTCCAAACCCAAGCTCTTCTTTCTCTTCCCATATCATGCTATGCTTTGTATGCTTCATTAACCCTTAACTATGATTTTTTGTTAGTTGCTGTTTAAACATAGACTACAAATTATTTCCAGAAAGGGACCTTGTTTACCTTTGGCATTATCTCTCTAATAGTCATCCAGTGCCTAGGTTATATTAGATGCTTATCAGATATTTGGAATAAAAGTATGGCATAATGAATACTTGATATACCACAAAATTATTTGTACAAAATTCTGACAAATGAAAGTCAAAGACCTTTTGCACTATATTTTCTTCCTACCAAAATGTTAAAATGTCCTGCAAACTCTGTGGAAAAGAGAATATGTCCTTAAAATGTTTATTTCCAAGCCATTTGATGGTCTAGAAACACTGTCCAATATAAATATGATGTGAGGTATATATATTATTTAAAATTATATAGTAACCACATTAACTGAGTAAAAAAAAAGAATCTTAATGTTAATAATATATTTAAATAATAATATTATTAATTTTAATAATATACTTTGTTAACCAATATATATAAAATATTGTCATAAAATTAATATAAAATTATTTTGTATATACACTGAGTGGCCAGATTATTATGCGTTCAGAGATCATAATAATCTGGCCACTCAGTGTATATTTCAGATTAAATCTTCGGGTAGTCTGGTGCATATTTCATATTATGGCATATCTTAAAAATCACATATAACTATTGGCTACCATATTGACCAGTGAAAGCCAACAGCAAAAACTTCCCATACTTAAATGTTCATAATACACGCCTGAGGATACCATAAAAATGCAGATTCCGACTCAGTAGATAAGGGCTGGGCAGAGATTATACCTTCCTAATGACTTCCTAGGTAATGCTGATACTGCTGGTCCACAGATCACAAGTTGCAAGAGCTGGAGAACAATATATATTCCTCAATAACAAAATAAAGAAATACACAGCAGCAAATTCTCAAATTTATAGAAAGAGCCAGAATATCCCTCCATATTTGTACAGTCATCAGTCTATTTGACATTTCCACTTGAATGAATAATAAACATCTCAAGTTCAATATGGATGCTTTATTATGTGCTGTCTGCAGAGTAAACTGGAGCTCAGTCACACCAGGGACCTGAGAAACTCTAGAATCTGCCTCAGAATATTCCCAACATGTGGAGTCGAAGAATTTATGCACTGACTTATATCCCCACTGTTTGAGAGTTGTCCCTGGGGGTATTGCCTCCATTCCACTCCTGGGCTGCACCTGCAGTCGAGTTGAACAACAACAACAACAAAATGCTCGTTGCTTTAGAGAAAATCCAGATTAGAGGAGACATCTGTTTGGATCTTCAGAGAGGGGCATTTTCAGGGTGTATTGAAATTGGCCACTGCAGTTGAAATCAAAGATTGCTGGACTATATAGTGATTGTGTGGAGACCTAAAGTTGTCAGCTATATTGCTTATTAATAATGGAGAGCTGTGACTTGAACTCTCTTAAAATGTGCAAGACTGATAAGTATTCCCTGAAAAATTGACTGAGTTAATGTTTGTAGTATATTTAGAAGAGTGCCAAATATAAGCGGTTATTACTACACATATAGTCTATTTTTAGCTCTATAGCTCATTTCCTAATTTCTGAAATGCTTGGGTATCTTAATCCTTTGTTTTTGTTACTAGTGATTCTCACTCACAGTGGTTCTCTTGTATTTCAGCAATTTTTGATTTTGAATTATTTTTGCTTCATCTTATTTCTTAACCTATGGAAAGACTGGGGTTCTAAATTGAAATATTCTGTCCTCAAAAAATAATTTCATTTGATTCTTCCAGGAATTAGAGTTTTGACCACTTTGACACTCTTCAAAATTACTAGTTTATTCTAAAAGCCATTTACTCTGATTTACACCAATATCATCACATGTCCTCAGTATAAATCTGACCTTTAATACATTTTCATTCTGTTTTCAGATAACATATTGTTATTTCTTTTAGTTACTTTGGCCCTTACAGATTTCTCTTGTTTCAAGCACACAGGATAAGCATGATGAAAATTATGTTTCATACAAAAAAAAAATCATTGCTTTTTGGTGGCAGTATATCCAGATTTTCTTCTGGGGGGAAAATCTAAAAATTACCTTGTTTTACTTATTCTCTAGATTGCACATCCCTGTTTCTCCTAATGTGTTCTCAAAGCCATGTTATAAATTAATCTATAAAAATCTGGGGATTCTTTAGTCCACAGTTTGTTAAATATCACCTGGCTGGTGTGGCTGGTTGATCACCATCCTCTGAACCAGAAGATCATGGTTCAATTCCCGGTCAGGGCACATGCCTGGGTTTCCAGATAGAAAAGTGGTAACAAAAGTATTTAGAATTGATCGCAACATTTAAATGTGGAGAGACACACATAGGAGAATTTAAAGATATATAATAATCAACTATGTTATTAGTCATATTTCCAGATAAACAATATTTACTAATCACAAATAACTTTTAGTTTTTAAATTTTTCCCCAGTGTGGGGCCTGCAGGAGGCAACCAATCAATGATTCTCTCTCATCATTGATGTTTCTATCTCTCTCTCTCCTCCCTTCCTCCCTGAAATCAATAAAAATATATTTTTTTAAAAAATGGTTAAATATTGGCAAGCTCCTATACTGCACTGTTGAAGAAACCGGAAGATTGAAGTGTCTTTGAGGGCACTATTGGGTAATCCTGTTTAAAATTATATAGATGCAGAGAATTTCAGAGAAATCATCATTCAAATACCTTGTCAAACAACAGCAAACTCCAATACTCTAATTCAAAAATGTATCTTATGGAAGATTCCAAGGAATCCCTATGTCCTTTTCATACAGGGGTGAGTAAAAGTAGGTTTATAGTTGTAATACAAATAAATAATACAACAATTAATAGATATTAACACAATAATAAACTCTGTGTTTTGCATACTCACAACTGTGAACCCACTTTTGCCAACACCTATATATGATGGTTTTCCGTCTTTGCTCCAGGTGCTTTGGAGCAAAGGCATAATGACACAACATGCTCACTGTCCTTTGAGAATCTGAGAACATAGATGGCAGTCATGTGGTTCAGAGGGGAGGGGTAGCAGGCTTGTCCCGCCATGGCTTTCGTGAGGCATTTACAGTTGATTTATAGCATTCCATGTTGTGAATGAGGCAAAACTCATTTTTGTTTTAATTTGTGGCTATTCAGTGGCAGGGCATTCAGCTCCATCTCTTCCCAGATGAGTGCCTAATCACCTATGAATCATAATGTGTTGACATTACAAAATCAAAACTAATATTTACGAAGGTTGCAGATAGGATTAAAAGTGCTAATCAGCTGACCTTGATTTGGGGGGATTGTTGTGGACTAGCCATGTGAACTCAATATAATCACAAGGGTTTTTATAAATGAAAGAGGCACTCAGGAGGGTCATTGTCGGAGTCAGAGACTTGAAGATGCTGCACTGCTGGTTTGAAGATGGACGGGGGCCCTAAGGAAAGGAATATCAGCAGCCTATAGAAGCTGGGAAAGTTAAGGGAAACCCCCAGAAAGAATGTAGCCCTGACAACACCCTGGGCCCTGTGAATGCATTTTGGACTTTGGGTCTCTAGAATTGTAAGATACATTTCAAGCCACCAAGTTAGTTTTAATTTGTTATAATGATAATGAGAACCAAATAAATCAAGTATAAAATGTATAATTCTATTTTTATATATAAAAGCACATATGTTTCAGGGTGAAAATATTTTTTTTAAAATATGGTTTTATTGATTTCAGAGAGGAAGGGAGTGGGAGAGAGAGACAGAAACATCAATGATGATAGAGAATCATTGATCAGCTCACTCATGCATGCCCCCCTCTGGGAACTGAGCTCGAAACCTGAGCCAGGATGGAACCTGGGATTCTTCAGTCCATAGGCTGAAGCTCTACCCACTGAGCCTAACTGGCTAGGTCAGGGTGAAAATATTATGGGCGATTTTAAAATCCTACTTTTTTTAGTTTTATTTGTATTTATTTTCACTTTTCTTTAAAGAACATCTATATCTCTATGTAGTATTATGTTGAAAAATAAAAATAATATATAATATTCATGAATTTAGATAGAAAAGTGGGAACAAAAGTATTTAGAATTGATCGCAATTTTTAAATGTGGAGAGACACACATAGAAGAATTTAAAGATATATAATAATCAGCTATGTTATTAGTCATAGTTCCAGATTAACTATATTTACTAATCACAAATAAGTTTTAGTTTTTAAATTTTTCAAAATCTCTACAGTATGCCTGTGATACATGTAAAAATGTAATAAAAGTTATTTTTTTCAACTATAACTTGGATTTTATAGACTACTCATAGATGGTGATGCAAGGGACATTAATAACTAATTACTTTTAAAATCAAAGGTTGATATATAAAAAGTAATGTCTTCAAATTATCCAAAGCAGAAATATGACAACATATTTCAGCACATTATCAGAAATGTTCAATGTATTTTTATCTAATTGTAAAGAAGAAAAATCATCACATATAAGGAAAGAGATGGTAAAAAAAAAAATCTCACAGCTTGAATGAAAGAAAATGTGGCATTCATAAAAATGTGCACATATATTCTAAATACAATTTGAAAGGCAGACACATAAAACTAAGTAACACCCTAATCACTTTTATGCTAACAAATTGGAAAGGAAAGGGATTAATTACAAAATAACCTATCACTGAAGGCTTCTGGCATAAGTGAATCTAAATTTATTTTTCTAGACATGTCTACCATTTTTCACTATGCACTTGTATTAGTTTTCTATTGCTGTATAACAAATCATCACAAACTTAAGGCTTAAAACAGTAAGAATGTATTACCTCATCTTTTCTATGGGTCACGGGTCTGGGTGTAGACCTGCTTGTTTCTCTGTGCCACATTTCCCCAGGCTGAAGTCAAGATGCAGCCAAGCCCTGATGCCATATGTGGTTCCGCCCTCTTCTAAGCTCACTGGTGGTTGTTGGAATTGAGTTCTTTGCAAATGGAGGACTGAAGTCCCCGACTCCTTGCTGGTTGTCAGTCAGGGACTGCTGTCATATCACAGAGGTCACTCTCAGGTCTCTGTAACACGGACTGCCACCACAGGCAGACCACAGCACCGTCGTAGAGATCTGCAAGGCCAGCAGGCGAGAGATCACTGCTGCTTACAATCTCTCTGACTTCTTTTAAGGACTGACCTGACTAGGTCAGGTGTACCCAGGATAATCTTTCTTTTGATTAACTTAAAGCCGACTAATTAGGGGCTCAAATTACATCTTAAAAAATCCCTCTGCAACAATGTCTTGATTCATGTTTTGTTAAAATAAGGATTAATATTGTACACTAGAGCCAGGGACTCTTGGAGACCATCTTAGAATTCTACCTACCACATTAGTGGCAGTCATTAAACTATTCTGTTCACTATTTCCCCAAAGACCCTGAGCTTTCTCAACGCTGTTCTGCATTGCTTGTGCCATCTCCAAACTGGAATGTCCATACCCCGTTTTATGGAAGGAGTTTTGAAATTCTATTTATTTTTAACAGTTTTACTGAGATGTCATTTATATACTATATACTATACTAGAGGCCCAGTGTATGAAAATTGTGCACAGGTGTGGTCCACAGGCCTGGCTGGGGATCAAAGCCTAAGCATCTGGTGTGGAAGGGCAGGGCTCAGCTGACCTCTGGGCCCTGGGCAGCACCTGGGCCCCCTGGCCCCTGCGCGCACCCCTCCGCCTGAATCATTGGGCCCCTGCCTGGCTCCCTTAGCGCCTGGGAGCTGGGTGGCGGCCCTGCCCGCTACCACCACCGCTAGTTGCCATCTGCAGGATGATTGGCGGGGTGATCGGGCCCCGCTCACACCTGCCTTGGCCTGGTGCTACCCACTCACCTGCTCCACCATCCTGCCGCAGTCCCACTCTCATTGGGGCCCTTGGGGCCAGCAGCGCCTCCACTGTCACCCGCTGCCAGCACCACATGGCTGACTTCTGCCATGTTCCTTGCTGCCCCCTGGTGGTCAGCACACATTATAACAAGTGGTTAAACTCCTGGTCAAACTCCTGGTCGAGGGGACAATTTGCATGTTAGTTAGGCTTTTATTATATAGGATGTTTTTCTTTAACATTACTCTAGACCTCAATTTGTTTTTATCTTTAAAAGTAGGGACTTTTAAAATATCATTTCCAGATCTCATATGTGTTATTCTTTTATTTATATAGCTAGATATAGATATAGATATTTATATATTTTTTAAGAGTAAAGGATGTGTCACACAATGTCTCTCAATTTGGGTTTGTTGGCTAATTTCTTACAATTAGACACAGGTTATGAAATTTTTGGCAGGAAGACCATAAGAATGATGTGTTTATTTAAGAACATTATATCAGGAGACACTTGAAATTTACTACTGGTGATAACTTAGATCATTTAATTAAAGTGTGTCTGTGAGGTTTCTCTACTGTAAAGGTACTATTATCCCTTTTCTAACTAATAAACATCTAATGAGGAAATACTTTGTGACTGTGTAAATATCACATTACTCTTCTAATATTGACCCACTAGTTTTAGCATTCATTAGTGATTCTTTTTTTAAATCAGTTATTATCATCATAGTTGCCAAATGGTGATTTTGGTGAATTGTTAAATCACTTTATAGAAAGACTGTGGTAGGTATTCTGCCCTGTTATATCAAGAAGTGTATGAGAAAGAAAATGAGAGAGAGGAGGAGGAGAAGAAGGAAGAAAACAAGAAAGCTCTTTCTAAAATAATGTCCAGGCAATGCTATTTTTTATATTGTACTTTGTGCTTCCCATAATCCTATAAAGCAGTTATATGCTGTATCACAGATAGAAATGGACAGATCATCAAATTTTAAAACAAATAAACAAACAAACAAACAAAAATCTTTGTTTCAAATGACACATCTAGGAACTAACTAAACCAAGATATAATCCCAAATATCCTATATAATAAAATTGTCCCCTCGGGAGTTCAACTGACTGGGAGTTTGATGGTTCATTATTATATGAGCTGACAACCAGGGGGTGGCGCAGAAGGAAGGAAGGCCCAGGCCAGCAGTTGGCAGCCAGGGGAAGGAAGGCCCCCATTGGCCCTCATCACCAGCCAGACCTAGGGACCCTACCTGTGCACAGATTTTTTATACCAGGCCTCTAGGATATTATAGAAGCCAAAATAATAACTGCATTCCACCATCCTGTCATATTTAAGTCTGCTAATTGCTTTCTGTTGAATTCATGTGGTTTAGTTAATTGAGGTGATCAAAGTTCTTTGAAAATCTATCTCTCAGCAAATTTGGCATTTAATTAGTCATTTTGAAGGGACTTGAGTGCCACTATTGTGTCCCTGCATTGGAAGGCTTTGAAACTTTCAAGTACCAGGGGCTAAATCCTATTTGGATTCTTCCCAAGGAGATTCCTGGAATCAGAGTATAAAAATAACGAGAGAGAGAGAACGTATGGACATTAAAACAATGTGGTGATTGTGGATGGTGGGAGTGGGGTAGAGGTAGAAAGAGGTATGGGGGGATAAATTAAATGGTGATCTGCAAAAATTTTAAAAATACAAATAATTTGTGGAAGGAAGGAAGGAAAAAAGGGAGGGAGGGAGGAAGGGAGGGAGGGAGGGAGGGAGGGACGGAGGGAGGGAGGGAGGGAGAAGTTAAATATTATGCAAAACTAAAACTTTCAAAACTATCTCCCAAGGTATTATGAATGTCATTGTGCAGTACTGATAGCCAAATCTAGCATGCTTATGTTCTAAAATATTTGGGAATTCAGGCCAGAAAAAGAAATACACTTCACAAAAAGATTGACTTAAAAAATGTTACAAGTTGATATATAAGCTAAACTTAATTGTTGTCACATTGGCCACTTTATATTAATGCATGTAGTTTACCATTAATTTGGGCATAACAACACTTGGAGAGTAGGAACAAAGCTGATAAGGAAAATTTCTGGATGGCTATAAGATTCAGCCCAAAACCTAGGTTGTGGCAACATTTTCGTCCAAAAATTAAGTGATAAATTCTAACATTAAATTCTGACTTGTGAAGTATAATTCATTAATGGAGTGGAACAGTATTGCTCAATATTTTCAAGTATGAGGCCTCTTTATATAACAAAAGTATTGATACATTCAAATAATAGTAGTTGCTCAGATTGGGAAATTTATTGATTGTTAATTAATATTTTTAAATATGAGGAAAACTACTATGAAATCATCAATACTTGCAACTGCTTTGTTGTTAATTACACTAATATACATATCTATTTTGATGTGAAATATAGTATGTATTTATGTATAAATTTATTCAAGTCTATCAACAGGCTTTTAATAAATGGATTAATAGACCACTTGCAATAAATTTTTGACTCTTCAGAATTATTTTGCTTACTGTTTAGAGAAAACAGTTGAATTGTTTTCTGACTTGACTTCTGAAAATAATAATTTTCAAAACTTAAGTCCATTAGTCTCTTTGTGATGTACTTTACCCTCTAGGTCAGTGGTTCTCAATCTTTCTAATGTTGCGACCCTTTAATACAGTTCCTCATGTGTAGTGACCCCCAACTATAAAATTATTTTCGTTGCTACTTCATAACTGTAATTTTGCTACTGTTAATAAATCGTAATGTAAATATCTGTGTTTTCCAATGGTCTTAGGTGACCCTGCTAGTGGTTCTCAACCTGTGGTTCACAACCCACAGGTTGAGAACCGCTGCTGTAGGTTTAATTTTCTTCATTACCAAATTAAGGGTCTGTCAGAGTACGTACTCCTGAATCTTGCTCACCCTGCTCACTGTGCCAACTGTCAGGCAGCAAGTTCCTCCATGATCCTGCTCTACTATGCCAACTGTGGGGTGCACAGGTCCTTCTCTACCAAGAATTGGACTTTTGTGGATGCCTGGTATTAAATGGAAAAGATGTGAGCAATCATAAATGTATAGGAGAGTGTTTATTACAGACTAAAAGCCATTGCTAACAAGGAGTGATCAGACAAAACAGTTCTTCAAAGTAGCCTTACAAAGCAGTAGCCACACAAAGCAGCCTCAGCAAACATAAGAGCCATTGCACACACAGTAGCCTAGCCCTACACCAAATCAGCCTCATACTGGCTGGTCAGTAACACACTTCATACCGACTTAGACAAAAGAGACTTCTTGCCAAATAGTGACATCAGTATTTGGGTTACAGGAAAGTACGGCCGCACAGTGCATACAATACAATCACTGTGTCCTTGCTTTTGCACCTGCATATGACAAATTGGCCTTTAGCATCCGTGTACTCTGGACAGAGCCCCCACACACAGATTGGCCTTGAACATCTAGCATACTTTAATTAGGGTTCACATAGGGTCTGGATTACATGATTTTGAGAAAGTCTTCAAGCATTTCCTTTTGATACATTAATATATTTTTATAATTTTCTAAATGTTGAGAGTTGTTTTGTTGTTGCTGTTATTATGGTAGATTGAGGAATTGGATATTTACTTACATTATTGGGATGATTCCTTCCTGTAACAAAATATATTTTGTTTAAATTATTTGTACATTTTAAGTGAAAATATTATTTGACTTTAGGTATCAAGATCATTGCTTTAACTATGACATGAATCAGCTAATTTGTTTTTCAGAATAGCTCGTATTTTCTAGCAAAACCTCCACGTCCTCATTCCTTATTGTCTGAAATCTACCATACCCTTCAGTTCTTTCAAAAACTTCAATTGTTAGAACTCAGTCATGGCCTCTGAGCAGGATATTTAAAAGGTTATAATAGTGCTCTTCTTCCCTTTTGCAATTCAGAAGTATCAGACATGCAATGGATTTTATTTCAAACTAGAGGCCCGGTGCGCGAAATTCATGCACTTGGCGGGGGCTGGGGGAGGGGCGTCCCTCAGCTCAGCCTGTACCATCTCCAATCTGGAACCCCTCAGGAGAATGTCCAACTGCCAGTTTAGGCCTGATCCCACAGGGCAGTTGTTCATCTCTCTCACAATCCGGGACTACTGGCTCCCAACTGCTCGCCTGCCTACCTGCCTGCCAGCCTAATCACCCCCTAACCACTGCTCTGCCAGCCTGATCTCCCCCAACTGCCCTCCCCTGCCAGACCAGTCACTCCCAACTGCCCTTTCCTGCCAACCTGTTTGCCTCCATGCCCTCCTCTGTCGGCCATCTTGTGGTGGCCATCTTATGACCACATAGGGGTGGCCATTTTATGCGAGGGAGTGATGATCAATTTGCATATTTCCTCTTTATTATATAGGCCTAGAGACCTGGTGCATGGGATTCATGCACTAGTGGGGGGGGGGGGGAGGGAGGGGGTGGCCTGTGGGGATCCTTCACATGCAGGGGAAAATTTTGCTAGAAAATATGCAAAATACACTGAGTGGCCAGATTATTATGACCTCTGAATGCACAATAATCTGGCCACTCAGTGTGTGTGTGTGTATGTGTACTAGTGGCCCAGTGCACGAAATTCATGCACATTAAAAGGAGGACCCAGAGTCAAGTCCCCACCCACCCACATGCACCTCAAAATCGCGTGAGACCCAGACCCTGCTGCCCACCCCCCATTGGGCTAGATCCAGACCCAGCCAGTCCCACCCTTGTCAAGCCACGCCGGACAGGGGGCACAGCCTCAGATCCCCCGTCAAACCCCACTGGCAGGGGGGTGCAGACTCAGGTCCCCTGTCAAGCTCCACTGGGTGAGGAGTGTGGCCTGAGGTCCCCTGTCAAGCCCCACCTGGTGGGAGGCGTGGCCTGAGGTCCCCCAGCATGGCACTAGGGCCGGGGGAGCAGCCTGAGGTCCCTTAGGCCAGCACCAGGATGGGAAGCGCACCTTGAGGTCCCGTCAAGCCCTGCTGGGCAGGGGGGTGGGGGGGTCCTCAGGTCTCCTGGCCTGGCGCCAGGGCAGGGGTTGCAGCCTGAGGTTCCCCGGCCTGACACCAGGGCAGGGGGCAAGGCCTGAGGTCCCCCAGCCTGATGCCAGGGTGGGGGGTACAGCCTGAGGTCCGCTGTCAAGCCCTGCCAGGTGGGAGCCTGGTGCCCCCAAGGCAGGAGGTACGGCCTGAAGTCCCCCCCGCCTGACGCGGGCATGGCATGAGGTCCCCTGTCAAGCCCCAAGGGGGCGGGGTAGGATGTAGTCTCAGGTCCCTGCGGATTGCTTGTTAAGGCTCCTTAAGGGAACTTGGCCTCAGCTGTGGATGCAGTCATCTTTGTGACAGAGTGATGGTCAATTAGCATATTCCCTCTTTATTAGATAGGATATATATGAGGCCCAGTGCATGAATTCATGCATGGGTGCGGTCCAGCCAGCCTGGCCAGGGGGAGGGGACATGGGTGGTTGGCCGGCCTGCCTGCTGGTCGAACTCCTGGTCGAGGGGACAATTTGCATGTTAGCCTTTTATTATATAGGATATACACTGAGTGGCCAGATTATTATGCGTTCAGAGATCATAATAACCTGGCCACTCAGTGTAATCTCTAGATGCAGTCTTGTAATTGAAGAAAGAGAAAAAGGAAGGATGGAATTGAGGGGAGGAAGGAAGGGAGGGAGGAGATGAGTAGGATTGATAAAAATCACTCTTTGTGTTGCTATGCATTAAGAATTAGATGTACCAGAAGAACCCTGTTCTTGTTCCTTCTACTTTTCCTTCCATGCCTGCAATGCCAGATCAGCCCTCTTGCTTTATTTCTTTTGAACAAAGAACATACAGAGTGTTAATGTGAAAAAACCACTGAAACCTGTAAAGAATTTTTGTGAGTTTTTTTGAGCCAACCTGTAGACATATGCCTGGAAGCAGAACCTCAATGAATTGAGATAATGTTCCAGAGAATGGTGGGTTACATCTGTATTTATACATTGTAATCAAAGGAGGGACATAGGTGGGCTACATGAAATCCATTGGTGATAGACCAGAGAGGCAGGAGAAAGCAAAGCAGGGAAACCCCTGGGATTGGATAAAAAGTAAAATGATAGACACATTGCAGGAACAATCAACATGATAATGAAGGAATTTGTGGTATCTGTGCTGGTGCCCAGCACATTAGGTTGTGCCCCAAGGGCTCCAGAAAAGGGGAAGTTACAAATTACCCAGACATTTCAAGGGTATGTTATTATAGATGCAAAAAGACAGATAGGCTCAGTTAAGGTAAAGGTTGACCTTATCAGTGAAGATACAGGCCTAGGATGTCACTGCCCACCATAACTGCTTTTAGTTAAAAGTTTAATTTCAGACCATCCTTTGTGGTTACTTTAGGTCTCTGAGTTTGCAAGAATGCCAAGCTCAGAAGCTTGTCAGGTTAGCATGTGGCAAAGGAAGGATGGGATTGAGGAGAGGAAGGGAAGGAGGGAGGAGGTAAGTAGCATTGATAAAAATCACTCTTTGTGTTGCTATGCATTAAGAATTAGATGTCCCAGAAGAACCCTGTTCTTATTCCTTCTACTTTTCCTTCCATGCCTGCAATCCCAGATCAGCCCTCTTGCTTTGTTTCTTTTGAACAAAGAACATACAGAGAAAATTCCATCAGTGTTTGAGAAATGTACTTCCTTAGGTTCTGCCCTTTTCTCCTTTGCTCTCCTTTGGCTTGCTGGTTTATTTCAAAACCCTAGCCAGTTTTCCTTCTCTATTTTCCCCAACATAAATAGAAAGAGAACTCCTAAACACATATTCTTGTGTTCTCTCTTCTCCCAACATAAAAGAAGATCGTAGGAGCAGGCTGCAGTGGGTGAATGGTGAGTGGTTTTGCTCATCAGCATGCACCCTTGTGTGCCTCTTTAGCTCTTTGCACACTGAATGCTGCTCATCACAAGGTATTGGGTGAGCTCACGAAAGCCTTTGGAAGCAGGCAATATCAATCATTAGTCCTCTGGCTTCCAGCTCCCTCTTTCGTTGCAATGAGCCACATTTTCCTGCTGCACTTGGGAGAATCCGTTTTTATTGGCTAAAATTGCTCTTTGCTTCAGAGCACGCAAAATTGCCTTAGGGAAAAAAGTGGTTTGATTGTTTTTCCCTTTTATGCAGCTTTTAGAATAACTGGACATGACTGGTTTTTCTTTTCTATAATTTTTTCGAGGGGAGTCAATTAAGAATGGTAACATCTATATAGATACTAGACAGGTACATGTTCCTTAAAAAGTAAAGGAAAGAAACAAATAGAAAAGACAACAGAGCCTTTATATGTGCATCCATTAATAGCCTCAGCTCCCAAGCTCTTAAAATCTATCCATTACTGATGGACACTGCCTCAGTTTTAAAAATGCAGAACAGGAAAGGAAGACAAGAGAGCTTTGTATCCTAATTAAGTATTGCAGGTGTGAGAGAAGAGTAACATAAGTAGCAACTCCTTTGGTTAAAGGGGACCCTTCGCATCTGAAGAAGTCAAGTATTTTTAAAATATCTAAATCTCTCTCCTGGAAGAAAGTTGCTTAGTGAAAGATGCTGACTCATTTCTGTGAATGCTGATAATGTCAGCTGCGTTAGTCAGCCTGTTATGTGATATTAATTTATATTCTAAAAAGAAAGGAAGGAGAGAAGAGAAAAAAGGAGAGGAGAGCAGACTTAGAAGGAACGGGAGGCTAGATGCCTGAGCCAGAGGAACTGAAAAGCTTGAAGCACAGCCAATATGTATGCTATTTCCAGATTCCTCATGCAAAACACAAGTTCTGAAAATAGGGTTTATTCACCATGATGAATATGCAGATTGTCAGAAAAGCAATAACTTCACTGAAAGCCATTGTTATGGATGAAAGCTTCTAATCCAGCTCTCATATTTGTTCACTGGGATTCGTTGACACCTAAATGAAAACCTATTCACTAGAAACTGTTAACATTTATGTATCCTGGAAAGCAAAAACATGAGCATCATAATCAAAAGTAGTTTCTCTCCCTGAAGTTACAGAAGTCCAAAATAAATACACTCAGAAGATCAGAACCAAAATTATTACGGTCTAGAAACCTTTCACTTATTTCTTGATTGAGTTAAATATGGTTTATTTTATCAGCTTATACACTCATGTGTTCCACCAATATTCATTAGCCCTACATTGTGCTTAAAATTGTTTTAGTGTTCAACAACGGTGCAGTGCTGAATAAGGCATGCCCCTGACTTCATTGAGCTTACTTTCTAATGGGGACAAACAAAATTAAATAGCAAACAAAAAAAAAATAATATCAGCACATTAATGGGTCAGTGTTCATTCAGTGCAGTTTAGGATAATACTTTAGGTATTTTAAACAGAAGGGGTATGGAACCAATTTTTTTTAAAAATTTTATTGATTTGAGATAGAGAAGAAGAGAAGAGAGAGAGAGAGAGCGAGATGGAAACATCGATCAGTTGCCTCTGCACCCACCCTGACTGAGGATCAAACTCAAAACCTGGATATGTGCTCGGACCAGCAATCGAACCCCAAGATCTTTTGGTGTACGGGATGACACTCCAACCCATTGCGCCACACTGGCCGGGACAAACAGAGATTTAATAGAGAAATGCAATATGAAACAGGTCAAAAGGCTAAAGAAATGAAAAGTCAGAGGCTGCCACTACTGTGGTTATGTTCAACAGTACTTCACTTTTGCCCACCTGCGCTCAAGAGCAGGTTTGGCAACACTCTTGCCTCTGACATTGGTGAAACTAGAGAGTACATTCTGAAACACAAAGTTCATTGTTTTCAATACCGTCTGGGCATCCTCACGTCCACTACCTTGCTTGTCGACAAAAGCAGAAAGAAGAGAGTCTGTACCTTACTTCTACTTCCCAAATGTCACGTAATACTTAGTTTCATCTAGAATCCTATTGAAAAAGAGTCTAGGAAGTGTAGAAGTTAGTTTACCAGTCTCTGTGGTGTAGGGAGGCAACCTAGACGGAGGCCGAGTGGAGCAATTCATAGAATCCATCACATTGCAGGTTGAGAGGAATGATATCAGGCAGTAACTTAAGTGATGTAATAGAGAATAATGTCAGTGTTAGGAGTTTGCTATGAAGGCTGGTCAGAGAGGGCTCTTGAGACGTTCACATTTGATCAGAGAGCTGGAGAAAAGTGCTAATGTCAGGCATTTAAAGAGCTGGTGAAAGAACTGCAAAATAATGAGTAAATGCAAAGATACTATTGGGAAAGCCATTTGTGAGGAAAGGAAAGAAGGCTGGTGGCTCAAGTATAATGCAGTGGAAGAGTGAGGCAGAAAAGTATAAAATGAAGACGGAAGACAGAAGTGAAATCTACCTTATAAGCCCATAAAAGAGCAATTAACAGCTATTGCCAAGTTTTAAGCAGTATAGCAAAATGATCTGGTCTACTTTCTAAATATATGACTGTAAGTGCTATAGAGACCTTATTTTGAGATTAATCAATAGCAGAGGTTGAAAAACAAGTAAAGGCTCATGTGATAGTCTTTTATGACTTGGATTGATAGGCTTTGTAGGTCACATGGAGAAAAACAATGCTATTTGGACATAGCCCAGAGTGGAACTGGAAGAAAATCATGATGTGGTCCATGGAGCAAAGCAGGGGTGTTGAAAAGAGAGGATCAAAGAATGTGTGCAAAAATGTGCTCCACTTACCAGTCTGGTCTACATTGTTGCTCTCTTCTGACCTTTTGGCTTTTTATTTCTGCCTAAAATCAGTTCTTGAACCTGACACCTGATATCCCTCCTTTCATTCTGACTTTGGTTCTCCTTCAGGACTACAGTTGTACTTACCCTTTGGATTGAGACTGCTTTTAATGCATTACAATAAAGACCTAGTTTTCTCTATTCTCCATGTGAACCCATATGCACAGCCATTGGCCAGAAGGAATTTGCATTCTAACATAGCTGATGGGTTGGCGGGGGGGGGGGGGGGGGGGGGGGGCAGGGATAGCAGGGGGCGGGGGTGGAGCAGCAGTGACTGCATACTTTGAAAGATTCTTCTAAGTTTTCTAGTTCTAAAAAAGCATAGATTTCAAAAATTCAAAAATCAGTAAAATGTCACCTAAAACATTTTTTTCCAGTAACTTCTTTGTTCTGTGTGGTATTTGACTAATGAATGGATTACTTCATTTGGAAGTGGGTGACCAAGGCCTTTGTCCTCCCTTTTTCAGATTGACAACAAAAATGTTTACAGCTACTCTGTCAAATACCACTGCTCCGTTCACTAAACCGAAATGACATTTCATATTCTGAAAAAAGCAGAAGTTGAGGAATTTTCATTGGTTACTCAGTCAGTTATAGTTTGCGGGTGAGTCCCTGGCAAGAGAACAACTTGAAAGAACACTGACAAAAAAGACAAGAGGCCCCAGATCATGGAAAATACTCACAGATGATAGAATGGATCACAGGCACAAGCAAATAGTGCAGAAATAAAGGGGATAGCAAAGTTGAAGCAAACAGATGTTATGTTGACCTCTGTTTATCAAAATCAAATATCTAATTTACTTACTATCTTCTAGTATTTTGAAATGGTCCCAGAGGAAGCTGGAAGTGGCAGTGAATATGTAAACCAGGTACTTCCAGATTTTAGTGAGGTACACTCTGAGAAAACAAAAGCAGTCCCCGTTGGAATGCAAAGAAGACAATGCTGCAATAACATTAGCATAGTGTATGGTCCCAGCTGACAGTATTCCTAGGCAGCAAACTGCAACATGGGGAAATAACTACCTTCATTTTCTCTTCACTTCATTGCTTGATTGAAACACATAGCTATTGAAAACTCCGCTGACAGGCTGTAAGGCCTTCCAGCACCATGAGACTGGGCTTTGTCATTGTCAGTAACACATGCAATTCAGGAGTCAGAAGCTGAAAGTCTTCAGAATCGACACTCTTTCAGAAGCTCTAGATCCTCACATTCAAACCAATGCAAGTTTCAGGTAGCTAAGTCATAGTGTAATGGGGAATGAATATGCTATCCTTTATGATAAAAGCCTAATATGCTAAGTGTCCAACCATTCATTTGACCATTCGACCAGTCACTGTGATGCACACTGACAACCAGGGGGCAGATGCTGTGACCAGTAGGTTAGCTTGCTGCTAGTGTCCAGCCAATTGGGACTGGGCAAGATGGGCCAGACACACCTTGGAGCCCTCCTGCAGTCTCTCCCCAGCTGGCCAACCTCCTGCATCCCTCCACAGCCCTGATCATGCACCAGTGAGGTCCCTTGGCCTGGCCTGCACCCTCTCGCAATCTGGGACCCCTCAGGGGATGTCAGAGAGCTGATTTTGGCCCGATCCCCACAGGCCAGGCTGAGGGACCCCACTGGTGCATGAAGCTATGCACTGGGCCTCTAGTACTTAATACAAACCAACCATATAAATCTTAGTAAATGTTAGACCCGACTTGTTACTCTAACCCGATTTTTCCTCTTAAAACCAAAGCTTACACATTAAAAGTTTCTTTTCTAAGTGCACTTAACTAAAATCAGCAGTTTCAGTTTCTGTGTGAACCTAAGGAGCAACCTGACCTCAAGACCCCAGAGTCAGGAATTCAACCAGATGGCCCACTAAAGGATGCTGACCATGATAATCGATATTGGAACCAGCAAAGATGCTGCCTGCATATCACCAGCCCTTCCACATGATCTCTGTGTTCTGTGTTCCCTCTCCTTCCTAATAAAAACCTCTGCCTGCATCGACATGTGAAGATGGACTTCAGTACAAGACTCCCCCATCTTCTCGGGTGGTTGGCACTTGCAAAAACATTTTCCCTTTTCATCAGCACCTGTCTCACAAAGTTAAAAACCATAAATTACTGTCAAAGCCTGGAAGTGGAATGCCTGGGCTTTTGTGACTTTGGTCTGTTCATTTAAAGTTCTGAGTCTCAATTTCCTATATTATATAAATTATTTATTTAATTTTTCTTAAAAGATCAGCTAACAATTACATATCCTATATAATAAAACCCTAATATGCAAATCGACCAAATGATGGAACAACTGGCAGAATGACCAGTCACTATGATGCACACTGACCACCAGGGGGCAGATGCTCAATGCAGGAGCTGCCCCCAACCCACAGGCCCCAACCACTGGTGCTGGTGGGGGGCAGGGCTGGTGAGTGGGCAGCACCAGGCCAGCCAAGGCGGGTGTCAGGGGGGCCCTCTGTTCACCCCGCCAGTTGCCCTGCAGATTGGCCCTGATCACCAGCCAGGCCTAGGGATCCTACCTGTGCACTAATTTTGTGCACTGAGCCTCTAGCATCCTATCTAATAAAAGAGTAATATGCAAATTGGCCATACCTCCACTACAACCACAAGCCACACCCACCAGCCAATCAGGGGCAAGTATCAAATTAACCCAACCAAGATGTCTGCAGCCACAGAAAAAGCAGGATGCTTGGATTTCCCCGGCAATGGAGGAAGCCAAGATTTCCGCCTGCCCTGGCCTGCCTTGGCCTCCACTTCAGGCTACAAAGTTTCAATTATAGAAGATAAATAAATCCCAGATACAAGGGCCTCCCCTTGGGTGGCCAGGGGCATGGACAGCCTGCAAACCACCACAGGCCCCTCGCCCAGGCTGCCCCATGCCCCAAGGGAACCCCCACCCTGATCCAGGACACCCTTCAGGGCAAACCAACTGGCCCCCATCCATGCACCAGGCCTCTATCCTATCTAATAAAAGAATAATATGCAAATTGACTGTCATTCCAACACACAAGATGGCTGCCCCCATGTGGTCAAAGATGGCTGCCACAAGATGGCCAGCAGGGGAGGGCAGTTGGGAGGGACCAGGCCTGCAAAGGAGGGCAGTTGGGGGTGATCAAGCCCACAGGGGAGGGCAGTTAGGGGTGACCAGGCCTTCAGGGGAGGGCAGTTAGGGGCAAACAGGCTGGCAGGAGAGCAGTTAGGCATCAATCAGGCTGGCAGGGAAGTGGTTCGGGGGTGATCAGGATGGCAGGCAGAAGTGGTTAGGGGCAATCAGGAAGGCAGGCAGGCAAGCAATTGGGAGCCAGCCATCCTGGATTGTGAGAGAGATGTCCAATTGCCTATTTAGGCCCGATCCTACCTGAATCAGACCTAAACGGGCGCCGGACATCCCTCGAGGGTTCCCAGATTGGAGAGGGTGCTGGCTGGGCTGAGTGACACACACTCTTGTGCATGAATTTTGTGCACCAAGCCTCCAGTTATATATATTTCATAACTGTTCTTGCTGCATCATAGGCACATAGTACATTTTAATGCCTTTCTGCCTTGGGAGGAAGCACAAGTTTGGGTTAAGAAGTGTAAGTTTTAAAATTAAGTTTAAAAATTATTGGGGTCAAAACATAGCCAAGCTATTTAAAGTATTTAGCTTCAGTCTCCTGTGAAGTAATTATAACTTCTGAGCTCTTATAATATAGAACATTTTAAGTATTAAATAAACTGATCTATATAAACACTTGCCATTATACCAGAGTATATATTCAGCAAATTTTGTTAAGGAATGATTAAATGAATGAATAAATTATAGTAATATTTCAATTGGAATTCATATACTTTCTATTTAGATAATTTTGACAATTCCACTCAACAATGTACATTATCACCTCTGAGCCCCAGATTCTTCATGTATAAAATGCAGGATTTAGTGAGCAATTCTCAAATACTTATGTGTAAAATAACCATCTAGAGACTTTATTAGAAATTAAGATTCCTGGGTCCATATCAAAGGAGTTTGTATTAGAAGGTCTGTGTGTGAGGCCCAAGCATCTGTATTTTTTTAAAAAAATCACAGTTGATCATGGTTCAGGGAGTCCAAAAAACAGATGTTTTTTTGAAAGTCTGGATTAAGATGCCTTCTGGCTCTAAAATCCCCTGCTTCATTTTCATTCTCCCAAACTACAGTAAGTCCTCACTAATGTTGTTGGTAGATTCCTCGAAACTGTGACTTTTAATTAAACAACGTATAATAAAACCAATTTTACTATAGGATAATTAACATAAATGGGAATTAAATTTCCTACAGAATATTTCTACTCACAAAAACATCACCAAACTCCGAAATAAACACCTCAAGCATTTTTAACATTAAACATTGAGATAAATATGAGCTATACATACATTTAAGAAAGATGAATAAAAACAGGAAGGTAAATTTTTCCAGTGCACTTATTCCAGTTCGGTTTGCAAGTGTCCAGAGCCTAGCCCAACAACTCAGGGTGCAGGACCAACTCCCCCCCCCCAACACACACACACATACATACAGGCTGCCATTTTATCACAGGGTGTACTAACCCCGTCCACACTCACTCAGACTGAGACAATTCAGACGCAACAACTCACCTCAGTGCGCATCTTTGGGATGTGAGAGGAAACGGGAGTATACAGAGAAAGCCCACACAGACATAGGGAAAATGTGCATGGATATATAGAACAGACTGACAACTGTCAGAGGGAAGAGGGGAGGGGAACTGGATGAAAGAAGGTGAAGGGGTTAGCCAAATAATATATAGGCATAACCCATATATACAGACAACAGTATGGTGATGGCCAGAGGGAAATGTGAGCAGGGGCTGGGTGGAGGTGGGCAAAAGGAGTGAAAGATGGAGACATGTGTAACAGTGTAAACAATAAAAATAAAATAACAACAAAATAATAAATGTGAAAAAAATAATAAAATAAAAATAAATTCCACAGGACAGTGGCCTCTCCAGAAATTGATTTTTTCCCCCACATCAATGTTATAACAACATAAGGTTGCATGATATGGCATTATTTGAAGACTTGCTGTATTTCTTCAAATATAATCTGAGATTATTTCTTTATTCTTAAAATAATTTCACTATCATATGTATTTATGTACAAAGTGTGCATACACTCAGCTGAACATTCTCATAAAAATTCCATCTGAGATCTTCTCTATTACCCATCAGGATAGTAGATTTTGAAAGATGTGAGTGTAGCTATAATGTAGAGCTGCCATATTGTAAAATTTCTGGAGGCATCATTCACATTGGTCTGCCAGTCTAAGAAACCTTTTATTCATTGTCTAAATGGTTTGTTCAAGACACAGAGCAGAACTGAGACTACAGTGAAGATTCTAAAATTCTTAACATTATTACATTTATCTGCCATCCAGAATACAAATTCTCTAAATCCCTAAAGAGTTTATGAGCAACCTAATCCTTAAGATCATGTATATTCATCTTTGTGTCTCCAAAACCAGCCCAGGTTTGTGATAGGAGCAAAAGAATGTAACTTTATGAATATTTCTCAGACCTTTTAACTATCCTCAAATTTCTTCCATAGAGAGGCAGACACCTAGCAATCTTAAACTGAAGCTAAACATAAAGATAACTGGGAGTGAGCTCCAATCCCATTCACAAACAAAGCATAAAGAATTCCATCACCCTAGCAGCAAAATGCTTCACCTCTTGAGCATTTTTCTAGAGTTGTTTTGTGAATAAATCTTACTCCTTGGAGGAGCATATTCCCTTAGCTAGTGAGGCTGAGGAATGAGAGGAGCTCAGTTCACACAGCCTTGGCACTGGTACCTTCTTCGTCTTTTCTTAATGGTATCTTTTGGGGGAAAGTGTCTTGTTTTCCTTTTATATAGAAACAAGAGTACATTCCACTTCTTCTATGGTTTTAACTCTAGAAATAAGAAATAGCAAAATTAGACATTAAAATGTGTTTAAGTGGAAAAACGAAAAGGTATACCAGGTTCTCTGGTCTAGTTCCTATAGTTGAGTCTTCAGGCTCCACAGCTATTAGAGACAATGTTTTAACCTGAGGTCAGTAACACAAGCTCAGACATGTAAGTACACATGTCTTTAGATATAAGTGTGTGATGGTCATGAGACTGTGTCTCTCAAATCTCCGACTGCAGAAGGTGTAATTGGCCAAGGACTTCAGCTGCATCTTCTAAAGCCTATTGCAGTGTTTCTGTAGCAGTCAGATTTTCTGCCCACGGCTGCTCTTGGCCAATGACTGAGTGTGGTAGAGATGCTAGAGGAGCTGGTCTCCGTTAATGCACAACTTAATGCGATTTACTAGTACCAGTAGCCTTGCTAACATTTCCTTAGAACAGCATTGAAGCCTAATATGCTTCCATCCAAACCTCCTTCTTCCCTTCTCTTTATCATTCTGGTCATACTTACAAGATGGTCTGGTGAATCTCTCAGCATCTCTCAGCTCCCACCCCATTTTATCTCACAGGTGATTTTCCCCCATAAGTTTCTCGATATTAATTCCATCTTGGTTTCTGCTTAGCAGAGAACTTATCCTATATAATAAAACGCTAATACACTAATCAACTTAACCTTGGAATGACTGGTCACTATGATGTGCATTGACCACTGGGGGCAGACGCTCAACACAGGAGCTGCCCCCTGGTGGTCAGTGCGTTCGCACAGCAGGAGGGCCACTCAGCCAGAAGCCAGTCTCATGGCTGGTGAACGCAGTGGCAGTGGCAGGAGCCTCTCCCGCCTCCACAGCAGCACCAAGGAGCAGCAAGCAGGTGGGCAGTAAGGACTGAGGGATCCCAGACTGCGAGAGATTACAGGCTGGGCTGAGGACCCCCCTAACCCCCAGGGCACGAATTTCGTGCACCAGGCCTCTAGTACATAATAAAAAGTATTGCCTGGCTGGCATGTCTCAGTGGTTGAGCATTGACTTATGAACCAAGAGGTCACAGTTTGATTCCACTCAGGGCACTTGTGCAGGAGGCAGCCAATCTATGATTCTCTCTCATCATTGATGTTTCTAACTCTCTCTCCATCTCCCTTCCTCTCTGAAATCAATTTTTTTTAAAAAAAAGTATTGATCTTTCCAAACCAATACATTCATACAAGAGTTTAAAAATATTATCTCTTGATTATGCATAAAACATGTAAAATATGCAAAACTGATCATTAATAGGAAATGTTAATATTAATTTGTTTTTCTGTAGTATTTTGAGAAACTCATTTAAATATGTTAGGTTTAATTTGTTGTAAATATTAAATTATCTTCCCTTTTCAAAATAATTTATTCCCTTTTTGCAGAAATCTTTCTTAAGTGCACAGCACTGTGCTAAACACTGTTTGGTGGCAAGAAATGCCTGTCATCAAAACCTTTCAGTCCAGTGAGGAATTAAGAGTACACCTCTGGAAACAAAAGCAAATTATGAAAGATGGTGGGTTAGTAAATAAATAACAAATTAAAAAATTAAATTCAGCTCCAAAAATCCCACCAACCCCCATACAGGGATCCAGGTTAATGAGATATATATCTCTCAGTGACTTTTCTTCATGAGTTTACTGGCTATTGGGGGAGATAGATTGAAATACAGATCATTCCGTTGTGTAAGGCAGTAATTTACAAGACAGAGGTGAACACAATGTAATAAATCTTCCATTTACAGGATGCTTTCTGAGGATTTATGAAGATATACCTCTAATTTGCACACTAACATTCATGACCATCTTTAAATGAAAGCAGAGTGTGTTAAGATCCCTGGCCTTGGTGGGAAAAGATGGGATTTCTGTTAATTACAGTACTTCCAACTAAGATTTATGAGATACTGGGCAAGCTGTTATACTCCTCCATCATTCCCTCAGACATTAAAGGAAAGGTTCACTAGATTAGGGTTCTAAATCTGAGATTCATCGACGCTCAGGGAGGTTTGTGGGTGGAATTCATAAGGCCTGTAAATTTGAATAGGTAAAAAAAAACTTGTTTACTAGTTTCTAAAACAAATTAATTATGTCCTTCCTTTATGAATGTAAAAGATATATAGAGATAATCACAGATATAAGATAAATAAATAGATAGATATACATAGATAATAACAGAAGTATTAATGGCATCTCTGAATTCAGTACAATGAGAAATCACAGTCATGAATATTTTCTGAAGATATCTCAAAATATATTATTGGGATGATATTATGACATTCTCTGTATAATAATATGTTAACATATAAGGACATACATTACTATATCACAGGTGTTTTTAAAAATTTTGATTGTATTTAAACACTGTTGGTTTCTTTGAAATAAATGTATTACATATTTTCTGCATATGAAGACATTATTTTGAAAAATAGTGCATAGGACTTACAGGACTTCCAGAGGGTACAAGATCAAAGGAATTAAAAAGTTAAAAGTTCTGCATCATATGATTTCTAGGGTCTTATATAGATACAATGTTTTAAGCACCAAATTATTATTTAGGGCATTTACAGTAGTTTAGCCTAACCATACAATAATTTCTAATCATGTTAAGGCAAAAAAAATAAATTAGTCAAGACAGAAGTATATCATGAGTTTTTCAGTACCTCTAATACACTCTAGGGAACTAAAGCATCTGAACATGGAAATTAAAAACAACAGCAAGAAGGACTAGCAAAAAGCAATTGCAGCTGCACCTAGTGGGGTTCCTTTGTGGAATTTTTTCATAAACTTATATTGCTGGTTTAGACACTTGTTTGTCTTTAATGTATTTTGGTCTTCTGACGCCCAGTCCTGTCTTCAGCAATCTTCCTGTGACCACTTGCCCGATTTCACCTTCTGAATCACCAGTTCTTAACACTAGATCTTAAGCAATTTGACAACAAACTTTAGAAAATACTACTAATAAAAGCTTATTAAAGAATTAGAAAGTTAAAGAATTTTATAATATATGAGAACTTTAATGGAGTCTTTAGGAGCGACATTATTTGGAGAATTAGATCATGCAATACAGGTCTCCCAGCTAAGAGGACCAGAGCTCAGGAGTACATATATGTTGTAGAGAGTGAAAACAATGGTCTATCCTGAGAAGGTGTGTGTGTGTGTGTGTGTGTGTGTGTGTGTGTTTGCATGCATATGTGCATGTTTAGGGGACAAAGGAAAGTAAGTCCAAGTAAGCATGTAAACTTATATTAGGATAAGTCAAGGAAACCAGAAATTTAGAAAAGATGCAGTGAAAATGAGTCCAAAATTACTGCTTTGAACAAATTGCCTGAGAAATAGGGGGAAATGTTTGTATTTATATGATTGGCATCATTATTATTACCTTTATTCTGTGTTTTATATTGGGTTGTCTTTCCTTTTAGAATAAAACATTTAAAAGACTTTTTCTTTTGTAGTTTCCTGCCTTATTTGAACATACATTTTTGCTATATTTATAGTTTTCATTCTGATCATCAGAAAGCACAGTGCTATTCATGGTTCTGTTCCACAAGTCAAAGGAATGAAAAATGGGTTGGAGAATCAGATCATATATTCACAATACTCTTGGGAAAATATTCTTTGCTCTCCACAGATCCTTTGGGAATTTGTTTCCATCTTCTTTTGTCTGCCTGAGTACATTCAGCTCTTTTCTTCTTTTATATTCTTCATTTATTCACCAAAAGAGTAGATACATAATTTGGTTGGATCCCCATTAAAAGTGTATTGAGCTTTGAGAGAGTAAGTTCTTCTTTAAAATATGTTTTTATTGATTTTTTAGAGAGAGGGGAGGAAAGGGAGAGAGATTGAAACGTCAATGAGAGAAATATTGATCAGCTGCCTCCTGCACACACCCTACTGGGGATCAATCCCACAACCTGGGCACTGCTCTGACCAGAAATTGAACCAGTGACCTCTTGGTGGCATAGGAGGACGCTCAACCAACTGAGCCACACCAGCCAGGGTGAGAGAGTAAATTCTTCAGAGGTCATTTGATAAAAGTAAGTAAACAAGTACATTTTTGAATGATCCCAGCAGCTTAAGTGACAGTATCTAAATTAGTTTTATAAAATTGCACTGAACTAGTACAAAATTAGTATTATTCTTGAAAAGCAAAATTTGCAATATAAAGATAACTAAATCTAAAAATATACCTCTTTTAAAAGTACTAAGGAATCTGATTAAAAAATGAAAACATTTACACAAAGTTTTTATCGTATGTCAAAACTGAAATGCTTCAAAACATATTTAGACCACAACATGATTTCAGGGCAGTAGAAAGAAATTCTAAATCCTTCTTCCACAATTTTCAAGTCTATAAAATAGTTACATTCAGGGATTTCCTTGACCCATAAGCACTGCAGTTGATTTGCAATGCACCAACGAAAAAGGCCTCCAGAGTTGCTCATGTTTACAGAAAATTTTGTATGGAGAACTTTAGATTGGCTTTTAAGAATAGCAGTATAGACATGCTTTGGAATCAAAGCCTCATCAAAAGGAACCTGGCTATTCTATGGTTTGTGTAGTCTTTTCAGAAACAACCTGTTCCCCAAGGGCTCAAAAATAGTCATGTTAGAGCAAAGTTTCTAAACTCAGGATATGTGAGGGAACTAACAAGGAAAGAAGGGAAACAAATGCTTTGTGTCTGAGCTAAAGATGGAGTTGAACAGTTGTACTCACAGGTGAAAATAAACAAAATGTGGCTGAAAGGAAATGTGTCTTCTGTAGCCCGTGCACGTCCATGTATCAGGATAACACATCTGAATTGATTATTCAAAAGGTATACCAGAATGATGCCAGAGAGAAATGTGTTCAGAAATAGATATTTACACTTATGGAGGTATTAGATTTATGTAGTCTAGATCTTGAAATCTAGAAGTCTTAGAAGTCATGTAAATCTTGACTGGTAGTTCTGTGTCTATGGGTTAGTGTCTTTCTAGAATGATAACGTCATAGGTAAAATTTATAGTCATTTATAGATTTGCTCCTTTGGAGGGTTATGGCAAGTTTTTTTTTAATTTATTTTTATTTTACCAAGTTAGAATAATAGAAGTTTTTTCCCCGGGGAAAATAAATACTATAAACAAGATTTACATCGCACAGCCTAGCCTGCTTCACACTGTTTCAAAATCTCTTGAAAGTGTTATAGTTTACCAACTTAAGTACTAGTATATAAAATTTTCAATTTATGAAATATATAAATCTCCAATTCTTTAAAATTCTTTCAGGATACCTACTTGATTGTGAGTTTATTAGCTGGTAATCTCTTAAAATACAGAATGCACACTGGCAAATGTATTTGGAAGTAGAAGGCTGGCTTGTAACATTGGTACTTCCCTGACTGTATAAGGAAAGACCAGGTGTTTATCCAGAGTAATTGCAGCATTCGGCACTCCCTGCAAAGAATGAAACTTGCTCCACATCTTCATCAGTACTTGTTACTGGGTGGCTGCTCTGTTTTAACCACTTGCTTGGGCATGGACCATTATCTCCTAATGAAATAACACCTGTCGGATGAATAGGATGTGGAATATATTTTCATGTGTTGATTGGTCATTTTTATACATTTATTTGAGAAGTCCCTTGTTAAATATTTTTTCTAGTGTAATCAGGTTATTTGCTTTTTTTCTTTTTTTTATTAAGGTATTATATGTGTACATATCTTACCATTGCCCCACCCCCACCCCACTCCCATACATGCCCTCACCCCCCAGTGTTTTGCATCCTTTGGTTATTCTTATGTGCATGCATATAAGTCCTTCAGTTGATCAGGTTATTTGCTTTTTAAAAAATTTGCACAGGTTTTATATCTGGAGGCAAATCCTTTGTTAGATATATATACTAAGAATAGAATCTTTTCTCCCAGTCTGTGGGTTACCCACTCATTTTTTTATCTTCTTATGTAGTGATATATTCAGTTTTGGTGAATTATAATTTAACATTTGTTTCTTCTATTACAGATAGTGCATTTTTTCTTCTATATAGAAAATATTTAAAGAACAGCTGTGAAGATACTCTACTGCTTTCTTATAGAAAATTTATGACTTTATCTATGATTCATCTATCTATTATTTATCTCAAATTAGATTTTGTCTATCAAGTGAAATAGAAGGCAAAGTTTATTTTATTTCATACAGATATCTAATTGTTTCAGCAGTATATGCTGAAAAGACTCTCCTTTTCTCCTTGAATTACATTGACCCCTTTGTCAAAAATGAATTGACTGTATACAGTATATGAGATTTTCATTTCTGAACTCTATTCTTGCCCTGTTTCTGATCTTTGGAGGAAAGCATACAATGTTTCAGCATTAAATATGATGTTATCTATAGATTTCTTTTCAGAGAAGTCTATTATAAGATAGAAGAAGATACTGTCTATTCCTAGTTTGCTTAAAGACCATTGCCATGAATCATTGTTGAAATGTATTAAACACCTTTTTTAGCATTTATTGATTAATTGTATGATTTTCCCCTTTATTCTATAATGTAGTTTATTTTTTTTAAACCTATAGCACATAGTATTCCCAGATGGTCTCTCATCCCACTACTAACCAAGCCCTACCCTGCTTAGCTTCTGAGATCAGACAAAATTGGGCAACATTCAGGGCGGTATGGCCATAGACTATAACATAATTTATTGATTGGTTTTTGAATGTTAAACCAATGTTTCCATCCTGGGAAAAATATAATTGTTTATCCTTTTTTTATGTTGATGGACTCAATTTATTAAGATTTTTTGCAGAATTTTTATGTTGATGCTCATGAGACATATTCATCTGCTTGTTATTGTTTTGCTCTTATAATGTCATTATTTAGTATCGGTATCATGGTGACAAAATGAATCAAAGTGCTTCTTCTTCTTTATTCATTTTCTGAGAAAATTTGTAAAAGATTGATTTTATTTTTCCCCTTTAATCTTTGATTGAATTAATTGACTAGACAAGCCACCTGAGATCAGAGAGTTTTTGTTTTGTTTTGTTTTACAGTAGTAATTTTTTTTTTTATTAAGAATCCAATTTCTTTAACAGGAATTTTTCCATTTGTTCTTGGTATTCAATATATTGCCTTAACATTGTCCTTAATATATTTTTTCTTCTGATGTCTGTGAAATATGTAATAATGCCTCCTTACTTTTATTCTTGATACTGCTATTTGTGCTTTCCCTTTTGGGAAAGCCATCATGAATGGAATTAATGCCCTTATAAAAGAGACCTTAGGAAGATTATTTTACCTTCTGCCATGTGAGGACATAGTGAAAGACAGAGAGCTTTGAACTTGCCCAGCCTCTAGAACTGTGAGAAACAAATGTTTGTTGTTGATAGGCAGTTCAGACTAGTAACCCACACTTAACCACATCTCTACTATGACTCATCCAATAAATTTTTATGTTTTCATCTTTATTCAATATAAAACATTATCTAATTTCCCTTGTTATTTATCTTAGGTCATGACAAATATAGAACTGTGTTTATTAATTTTCAAATATTTGCCTGTTTCCTAGATAACATTGTTAGTAATTTCTAATTATTATGGGACTATAAGAAAACATACTCTGCCTGATTTCAAGCCTTCTGAAATTTACTGATACTTATTTTATACTCCAACTTATTCATCTTGGTGAATTTTCCATGTGTCTTTGAAACAAATGTATATTCTGCAGTTGTTGGGTTGTAGAGTTCTAAAAATTATATTTAGGTGAGGTCATTGATATCATAGTTCAAATCTTGTATATATGTACTGATTTTGTCTACTTAATCAAGAGGTGTGTTATAATCTGACACTTGGATTGTGAATTTATCTGTTTTTCCCTTTATTCTGTTACTTTATCCAACATGTATTTTACAGTTTCTTATTAAGTAGATTGTTTGCTATGCCTTCTGAGGAACTGGCCTTTTCTTTTTATAAAGTATTTTTTCACATCTCTTTATATTAAAGATAAATTCCTCTGATATAAATACAGCATCAGCTGTTCTCTTAACCTTATCATTTTTATAGTATACCAGTGCCCTGGTGCATGGATTCATGCACATTAAAAGGAAGTTAATTAAAAGGTGGCCACAGGATGGAACTGGGTGAGACGGGCTAGACACCCCCTGGGGCCAACCTCTCGTTGTCCCTCCCCAGCCAGCCACACCTGGGGCAGTGCTGTGACTTCAAAGGCATATGCAGAGTGAGTGGGGTCCCTCCAGCAGGTGGGGTCCCTTGGCATGGCCTGCAGGGATCAGGCCGAAAATGGCTCTTCAATATCCCCTGAGGGATCCCAGATTGCGAGAGGGCAGTTCTCGGGTGATGCACCTCGAGAATTGGGCTCCCTTCTCTCTGGTTATGGGGAGTGTCTGCCCCCTGGTGGTCAGTACATGTCATACCTACTGGCCAGTCAGATGGTCGGACGGTCGCGTAGCCTTTTGTATATATAGAGATATAGGTATTTTTCATGTTTACGTGGAAAGAGCCACCTTATAGCTGCATTAAGAAATTTATTTTATACAAAATATACAATGGTAAATATTATACACTTAGCAAAATATTCTCTTTTGACTTCACAAGGTCTCTGAAGCACAGGATGAGATAACTTAGCTTTCAAGTATGGAACCTAGGAATCAGTCCTCAGGTCTTTTCAACTTGTACTCACTCTCTTGGTGATCTCAGCCAAGCTTGTGGCTTTAACATCTTCTGTATGTCAATTGCTTTAAAATTTATATCTTCAGTTCAGATCTCACTCCCAAATTCCATGCTCATATATCCAATGTCACCTTAATAGCTTCTTTTCAATATGTAATTTAAAAATAGCCCAAAACTGACCTCCTGATTTTCTGCCTCTCATAGCCATCCTTATATGAGAAAAGTCTACACTTTTTTCCAGCTGGTTTGGTTAGATCAAAAACATTAAGTTGTCCTTAATAAAGGTTTTTTCCTCTCATGCTATATTTTCAGAAAATCCTATTGATTCTGACTTAAAAATTCGTTCAGAATCCATTTATTCCTACACATTTTTGCTGCTACTAACTGAAGCCACCATGGTTCCTTGCCTGGATCATTGCATTAGCCTTCTAACCATTATAACTTTTTACTCTGGACTCTCTCTAATCTATTGTAAACAGAGAAGACCAAATAGCCCTTATATTACTCCATCATATGATATCACTACTCTGCTCAAAATCCAGCTGTTACCAAAGTACCTAAAACAGTCAAGACTGGCCTGGCTGACATGGCTCGGTGTTTGAGCATTGACTTATGAAGCAGGAAATCATGGTTCAATGCATGGTCGGGGCATATGCCCAGGTTGAAGGCTCAATCCCCAATGTGGGGCATGCCGGAGGCAGCCAATCAATGATCCTCTCTCATCATTGATGTTTCTATCTCTCTCTCCCTCTCCCTTTCTCTCTGAAATCAATAAAAATATATTTTAGAAAATAAGTAAAATAAAATATCTATTGCATGTAAGTTTTCTCACTGCTTCCAGACCCAGGCAAATCTAAGTCTAGATGGAGTGTCAGCATTATTTTAAATTTAAGGCTATACCACTGAGACAAAACTCATTCAACACAACTTGAAAAATATCTATGAATACTACTGAAAAAAATAACCCTACAGTTTTAATCACGTACCAAGTGTCAAACATAATTCTAACTTCCCTGATACATTATCTTAATCACAATGTCATTGCAAAAAATGTCTTAGTCTCACTTAAAAAATTGTTAAGAGGTTATTAATTTTCCAAGTTCATGAAGCTAATACAGGACAGATATTCTAAGACTTGACCTCAGGTCTCTGCCTCTGAACCTTGACTTTACCTTATACCTATTTACCAGCACTTTGGTGAATTAACAGAAGACATGGTAGTAAATATTCCCCCGGCCTCCCTTACCCCCCAGTATATGCCTTCACCTGCCCCATCATTCCCCCCCTCCCCCATGCCCAGTGTCTTGTATCCATTGGTTATGCTTATATGCATGCGTACAAGTCCTTCGGTTGATCTCTAACAGCCCCCCTACCACCTCCCCTGCCTTCCCGCTGTAGTTTGACAGTCTGTTCAATGCTTCTTTGCCTCTGTATCTATTTCTTCCCCCATTTCTTTAAAAAAATCTTGCCTCTGCAGACTAGAAATAAACATATAATAACAAAAAATGTATGAGTCCCAATTTCAATGTCCAACCGTTCTGAGTCCCCGTTTCAATGTCAAACAGTTCCTTACCTGTACATGTCAGCAATGATATCTGGATGGTGGGCACATGATGGCAATGCAGGTCCAACCCTCTCTGGTTTGGTCCTAGGCAACCTGCAGCAGTGCACAGCTGCTGACTGCTCGCATAGCAAGGCGTTGTCAGCATCTTCCATCTCTGGACTGTTTCTCCTCTTGTCTTCGTAGTTGGATCAGACCTGTCAATTCCTGTCTGTTGCAGGAATCCACATGGTCTTGGAGTTGTTTTCTGAAATTATACAAACATATTCTCGACCAAAAGTTAATAAAGGAATCTTTTCTATATAATTGATTTGGGTTCCTTTTTATTTTTTCCCAAATGATTTTCCTTTATCTTATTTAGACCCCATGTGTGTTTTTCATGGGTGTCTTGCTTTTAGCATTACAAATGAAAATTAATTTTGTAAAATAAAAATTTTCTAGATGTAATTTACTTATAGGATATTTTTCCTTAAATGATATTACCCTACTATCCCCACCCCTTTTTTATGATTAATGGAGGCTTTTGTAAATTTTATAATGCAGTCTTGATAACTTTAAATTTAATTTTTTTTTTTTGCCCAAAAATATGACTGCTTTATGTTCATTGCATGTTCAGGAATTTTACCATGGGATGAACTACCAATAGAAATTTTAGTTATTACTTTAGAAACAGCTTTTTGTCCAGTACAATTAAATTTACTTGAATATTCACTTATTTCAATTAGCCTATTTAAATTAATCTGAAAACTTGATTACTATTTTACTGTCAAATTTAATACTCTACCAACAATCTTAGTTTACCCTGCAAATATTAGTGGGAAGGCTTATTTGCATTCTTGAGTAGGCCCTGAGCATTCCTGGTGCTTTGCTGGATTTAGATATAGGGCAGCTGTTGTTGGTCAAGTCTCTATCTGTCACCTGTGTCCCAATCTGAGCTGGGCGTGGAAAGCAAAGCAACTATGGGGGCAGGAGACCTCCCTCAGAAGGGGTGAGGGTTCAGGCCCCTTCAGGGTTGGGGGGGGGGCCCAACCTTGCCAGGTGCCTGCCTCCAGAGTCCCCCAGTCCCCTCAGCCCCCCAGCCACCCAGGGCCAGCCCGAGGCACAGGCAAGCCTTGGATGGCAACTGCCCAGCCTCCCAGGCCGCCTGAGGCTCAGGTAACCAGGGCCAGCCGAGGCTTGTGTTGCCAGCAGTGGCAGCAGCAGAGGTGTGATGCGGACATCACCTTCCCCTGATTGCTGGGTCACCTCCTGCCCCTGAGGGCTCCCAGACTGTGAGAGGGGGCAGGCCGGGCTGAGGGACCCCTCCTCCAGTGCATGAATCTTTGTGCACCGATCCCCTAGTATATTATAATACGTTAAGTATGTATAGATAGATCTACTACTCTATGTATATTCCTTCAGCACACATACTAGCATAGATCAGACTATTCAGTGTCTTGTGGTATAAAATAAAGGATATTGCTGTGGCTTTATTTGCTTGTTACTGTTTTGAATTTATTTATTATTTGTTTGTTTGTTTATCCACTTTTTAGTGGATGCCTGTACCTTCTGCTAAGGCATCAACGGCAGGCTTCTCTGTTCTCAGTTTTTTCCCTAGATATATACAGAGAGAAGGCATTCTCATCCCACACCCACATATTGGGACCAGTTTAGTTCATATGGGCAGTTCACTGCTAGATCTACCAGTGTTAGTGAATCACGCTGGTTCTCCAAATTATTCCTGCAACAAACCAGCTGGTGAAGACTCCTAAGCTGATCCAAAGGCCCCTTGGCAGCTGACTTTTCAGGAGCCATGGATTCCCTGGTTTGTGTCCCAAAGCACAAGCAAAGAGTTTCCTCTGCTGCTGGCCCTCTGCTTCTTAACCAGCACCAAATAAAGTCTCACAGTAGAAAAATAGAAGGAAATTCTGTTGTGTTGGCCTGCCTGGTCTAAAAAGATATTAACGCAACTTCAGCTACCTACCATTTGGACCACACCATCTGCTGGACTGTGATAATTAGTCCAGCTTGGATACTGAAATGTAAAGCTCTGTAAATTTTGGATAATGTCAAGGAAAGGAAGAGAAACTAAAAAGCAAACCCAGGAAACATATGCTACCAAAGCAATAGAAAGTTAAATGATGGAGGGCCAGGGTTGTCTTCAAAATTATTTCAAAGAATGCATGCTTTTTCTTGATGATTTTTCTTGATTTAGAGATTGTACTAAGTTTTAACTTTTCATATTACACCCACTGGGGAAAATACATTTTATTTAATTTATCTCAATATCCTATTTAGGAAATAAATAGTTCTAAGAAATTTTACTGGCGTAGTGATGAAATAAGTTGATAGAGAAAGTAATGGTCAACTCCTTATATCTGGTCTTCTATTCCTTCAGTTGTTAAACAAAATGACATATAAAAGATACTTAATATGAATCACGTGTTTTGTTTACACGAGTCATAGCTTGGTCTCTCATATGCACCGTTTTTATGAATTGCTGTAGGAAGTTGTGACTCCTGTGCCTTCATTTGGCTGAACCACTTCATGTCTCCCCATCATTCCCTGTCTATTTTGACACTATACTCTCTCTTTTTGTATCTGTGTTTCAGGAACCACTAAAAAAATTGTAGATGCACTTTAACTTTCTTTTAAATTTTTTTTTTAAAATATTAACATCCATACCAAGAAAGGCACAAACCATAGCTTATTTACAGTTCGTTGAAAACTTCCCATATGCATTTCATTATGAAGGTATCTTTTTAAATATTAATGAAATGTCATTAATGTAAGAGAAGTAATTTTACTAGATATCAGTTAGGATTCAATTTTTATCTGATGTGAGTGTATTATTGTGACAATATCTACAGTCAGAGAGAATAAGTTGGTTGGAAAGAGTAGGAATTAACAGGTATTAATAACTGCATTCAGCAACTAATGTCAGTATTCCACAGACTGTTCTCACACATGCCATTATTAAGGATTATCGCAGAAAAATAGAGGACAGGTTCAAAAATTAAAAAGAAATCTTTTTTCCCCCTAGTATAAGCTTTTATGCTACCCAGACCACATTGAGCATCAGATGCCTAAGGAGTTAGTTATAAAATATCTATGTTGATGCCTTATGCCTGATCTTATGACTGATTATTTTCCCCTGGGAATAGGATTACCCAGGTAGAAAAATGATGGAGCCTTGGTTGTTCAGCCAAATGTGACAGCCAAGTTTGAGGACCTCAACCTGTGAGTTCAACATCAATGTACATATAAAATATTATAACATGTCTCATACTTTCCATATCACCATTAATATCCTACCCTATTCCTATCAGCACATCAAAACCATCCTAAGATCCTTAATAAGCTCATCGTATTCATATATATTACATTTTCCTGGGTGGTTTTTTTTTTGGAAGTCAACAATTATTGCCATAATTTTCCTGATTATAAAAAAGAAAAAAAGTAGCATTCCCAATATTCTTTACATGAACAGATCATAGTCTATTTATTTCCTAAATCCTCTGTTGTTCTCCCCCACAATCTGGAGACTGAGAAAAGTGAAGTCACTGAGTCACCTTGAAACTATGATAGTTCTTGTTTGATTCCCATTTCTATTAGGTGGGTTGCCTGAGGACTATCTAGTCTTGGTGAGCTCATTAAATACTTTCTGGACATTTCAAAATGCTTTCTTTAAAGTCAATCATTAGCATGGGAATTTTTGGAGAAACACAGCTGTAGATATATATTTTTTTACTCTTAAAATTTTTTTCTATTGTTTAAAGTATTACATATAGTATTACATATGACTCCTTTTCCCCCCAGTGACCTCCCCCCATCCATTCCCAGTCCCCAACACATGCCCTCATCCCCCTGGTGTCTGTGTCTATTGGTTATGCTTATATGCATGCATACAAGTCCTTTGGTTGATCTCTTAACCACCACCCCCCTTCCCACTGAAGTTTGACAGTCTGTTTGATGCTACTCTGAACACAACAGTCTTATAAATTATTCGACAAGATCCATTTGAAGTTTTCCTTTAGGTATTAATGAGTTGGAGCTACAGTTTTCCCAGCCACACTCTTTCACCTAATGTTGTTGAGTGAGTAGGTGTTTCATAGACCAAACTAAATCTTTCACGACCTAAAACCTATATTTATTGTGCCTCTCCCCTCTTATTTTCCAGAGAAGATTATGAATTTCTTTTATGTAGAATTTTCTAGGATATTTCTATTAAATTAGAAAATATTCTGCCCCCTAGAAGGTCCTACACAGATCATGCACAGAAACATCCTTTGCTGTTGTCTGTCTATTTTGAAAGTTTGGTTTCTATGGTACAATGTTTTTCTCTGCCCAATATATATAAACCAGAAACAATATACAGGTGATTCTTGAACAACATGGGTTTAAACATGTGCAGGTCCACTTACATGCAGATTTTTTTTCAATAAATACATCTGCTTTTTCCTATCTGCAGTTGGGAGTCCATGGATGCAGAGGGTGGACTGTATGCATTGATCTAAGCCATCTTATACAGAGGATGTGAGCATCTGTGAATTTCATCATTCTAAGGGAGAATCAGTCCACGAGGGATAACTAAGTTTGGTGGGGGGTGGGAATCCACTGTGACATTCTTAAAATGCCAAATCAAAAGTTTGGGAAGGGGGGATAGCAAAAGTTATACTAGTACATGTTGTTTTGTATCTTCTAATGGTGGGAGGTACAAAAAACATAATGACAAAGAGTACATCAATTTGACCATTCCCTTGCTTCTTTAATAAGTGCCTGAAAGTTCAAATTAAGTACGGTTGTTGTTTTACTTTTAATAAGACAGTTACTAGCTTTTAATTAAGTATCTCTTAGTGCTGAGAAAACTGTGTGTGTGTGTGTGTGTGTGTGTGTGTGTGTGTGTGTGTGTGTAGACAGAGAAAGTGATGATCTGCAGAATCCCTATATCACCTGACACTGAGACTGATTCCCATCTGTTTCTATTTTGTGTGCTGTCATCTCTTAGTGCAAACCTCAGGATATCTTTCCGAAATATACTCCCTGGTGTTTTCTGTTACCTTCAAATTCTGAAACTACATGGAGCTCAACATAGCCCTTTCATGAAGCTAAGTATATCTTATAATTTTGAGATCCTCTGTGACTTTATTTGGAGGTAAAGTGATTCTTCAGTTGCTAAAGCCTGAGTAGACTCTCTGGAAGTCAGAACAGGAGCAATCGTGTGCAAATACCTACAGTCTGACTTTCTTCTTTCCATTCTGTAGAGACAGAATGCACCGTGACATGCTTAAATGACAAACCAAAAGTTTTGCCTTCTTTGTCTTTCTTTGATCATGCAAAAATACATTTAAATAAAATATTCTATTTTAAGAACTTTTTGTGATGAGGCTAACATAAGTATATAAAATCTTTAAAGTGTATTGAACAGGAGGAAAAAATGTTTTAGTTTATTTTATTATGTAGAATGTATGCTGAGAAATAGATCAGTAAATCCCACAGATATATTAATTTAATGTCCATTATCATCCCAGAAATTTGCAACCATATTTAAATATATACCTATGTATATGTCTATGACCACAAGTAGTAGTAAATGTCTCCAAAAGGGACTTATTTACAATGACTAAACCTATCCCAGCTATGTACACATGTGCTCTGAGTGAATTGTTTAATGTTATTTAGTTGTTAGCTTCACCATTAAAAAAATCACTTCTTATCCAACTGCAGTAAAATATTGCTAAAGAGTTATTGGAGAATTATATTGTGTGGATGAGGGAGCCAAGAAATAGCAGTTTTCTGAAAAAACTAAATTTTGTTTAAATTGCATTTATAAGCAATGAGTTCAGGAGCTGTTCATAATTTCAAAAGTTAAATGTATTACTGTATTCCTAAACAATTAATTAATTAAAGGGCATCAATTAATCATAACTAATGATTCAGGTCCACATTGTGTACTCAATTCCTGTACATGCTCTAAGAAATGATGCTCTCAGGGATTAATGAAGTATGAGGATTGCTTTATTTCTATACCAGTTCATACCAGATAATATTTTAGGATTTTCTTTTTAACCAACTTATTTCCCCTGGTCATATTTTCTGCTTAATGTCTGCATTAGATGTTTTTCCTCACTTCTGATTTTTTTTAAATTTGATTTTAAAAAATCAGCCCTCAAATTAGAATTTATGTGAAAGTTGTGCAAATAGGTCTCGAATGAGCACTTGTGCCTTTAAGGAAGAGTTTTGGAGGCTGTTTTACACATAGTTTTATAGTTAAAATGTTCTATTTCACTTACTTCTTGAAGGAAAAGTCATTTTTCCAGAGACAGGACATGATAGCCATTCAGGCTATCCACAAATATGCCAGTTCTGCTGGCCATGGGAAAATGGCACTTTCTAGACACTTGAAGTTATAAGTGTTCATGTGTCTTAGTTGGCTAACAAAATATGAGCAAAAGAACCATGCATCACTTCTAGGCCTATGCAAGAATAAGCACATTCTCTTACTACCCACTTATTCTGGTTATCATGGAAGAGAGTGTCAAGATGGGGTTAAATGTCAGCCTGGAGCTCCTGAGGAACTCTGACAAGCACAGCCTTAGCCAAATTATGATGACCATAGTGACTCTAGTGTATTTTACCAAAGAAAGACACCCGAGTTCAGTGCTTATTTCTCTCAAAGAAGGAGGTGAGAAGATGCCCAATGAGCTTATTTTTATTGATTCTTCACTTTGCTGCCATAACAATTCATCATAATGTGGCAGAAAAATAGTGTTTTCTTTTTAATTCAAACATTGTGTTCATAAATTCCAAGACTTGTTTAAATCACTCCTAAACAGGATAAATACCCCCATTTTCATACATCCTACTAAGCACTAACTTACCTAACAAAGTTTTACCTAGCAAAACTGATTTGGAATAACAAGTAGTAGTATGTTTTGTAAAATACCTAATATGAAAGGAGTATGATTGTTGATAAATTGTTAAACTGCATTTTTAAACATCATTTTATAGTTTGCCAATGTTTAATGTTCAAAAAGATATACAGTCCTGTTTTATAGATCTGAGTTTCAAAAACATCCATTTATTCTTCTTTGAGAAACCAACATTTATTATAGAGTTCAAGACTTCCCCTTCAGCTTTTTGTAAGACTTTGTGCAGTCTCAGTCTATTTACTCTCTTAAACTATGTCCCAAGGTGAAAAGAAAAAATATGTTTACTACATATATAGCTACAGAGTTGTTATGAGAACTGAGCTAAAACTGAGAGTGCTTTGCAATTATAAAATGAAAGATGATATTTATGTTGCAAATGTTATCAGTCCTGCCACTGCTGTAAACGAGTGTACAACTACGGGTGGTATGGTTGAAACTGTGCAGTGAGTGAGAGTAATCAGCATACGATCCATGGTCATTTTTAGTTTGGGCCATTATCTGAACCAGAACAAGGGTAAGAGCAAGCATACATCTACCTAGTACCAGAAATCAAAACAAAAGTGAGTGCTTCTGTGCTTTTTTTTCAAATTGCATCAGTACTCACTTCAATTTCTTTAAGCAATGGCACCCATCATCACCCCTCTGTCTCTCTACCAGATGATATTAAAAGAGATTCTGTTGGACAAAAAACAAATAAGAAAGAATTATCACACATTTTTAGGTACTGTTCCCTTGATATTGAAAAATAAAGCAAACTTGATACAAAAAAGTACATAAGTATCTGATAATCACAGGTGTGAGTTATTTCTGCTTTTGCAGAAATAGGGTGGGGGTGGAAGTGATGGTTGTTTGAGTGTTTTGTCTTATTAATAAATTTGTTTTAGTTTTCTATTTTATAATACTAAAATCAGAAATAATAGCAAGCAGTATTTATGAGGTGTTTACTTTTATGGACCAGAAATATACCAAGGGTTTTCCATTTAATTCTTAATTGTTTACTATAGTACTATGGGGGTAAGGTTACTATTAGACCCAATTTACAAATGGACTTAGAATGACTTAAGCAGGGTTATAGAGCAAGAATTCAAACTTACTCTGCATATCTGAAATGTAATCACTTTACCATATGCCTAATGACAATAGCTAAGAAAAAGGAAATCATCTAAATCTTTGACTACATTACAAAAGCTTACTTATTGGCAACAGTTCTCAAAGTGTGCTCCAAAGTAATACTAATACTAATACTAATACTAATACTAATACTAATACTAATACTAATACTACTAATAAGGAGGACAAGGCGGAATGAGTAAGTGGGATGTGGACATGGAGAAGGTCATTTACCTTTTTCACTTTTATTCTTTCAAGAGTTCACAATAGATCTTCTAAGGACTCCATGATGTGTGATACCACAACAAAGTAAATGCCAAAGAAGATACCAGAACTGAGCTATCTTCTATTAACCCAGACATTAAGAAGACTTGTAAATCTATAAAACTATGTCACTCACCTCACTAAACTTTCTGTGAAAATATTCATAGAATATGTTACTTATATTAACACATATATTATTTTTAAATAAATAAATAGAGACATAAAATCTCTACATTTTAACTTCTAATTGGGAAGTGTTAATAAATATCCCAATAAATAACACTTTGTAAAGCCCAATGATTTTTTAAGAATATAAAGGAGTTCTAGATCAAAATGTGAGGACCACTGTTATGAAACATTTCAATTAACACTATTTCACCTACCTTTGTTGAGTTATCTACTTCTTTATAAGTCCAAAATGTTTAAAACCAGTTTGGCTCAGTGGATAGAGTGTTGGCCTGCAGACTCAAGGGTCCCAGGTTTGATTCCAGTCAAGGGCATGTACCTTGGTTGCTGGCACATACACAGTAGGGAATGTGCAGGAGGCAGCTAATAGATGTTTCTCTCTCATTGATGTTTCTAACTCATATATATATATATATATATATATAAAGTCTATTACCTTTCTATAAAGGCCTTCCCAAATTTCATCCTGAAAAATCTTCCTTTAAAGGTATTGTATGAAGCCTGATTCTTGCCTGCCCAAGTCTTGGAAATGTTCTTAGTTCAACATCAATGGAGTGGTTTTCTATTCTTATTAATGTAGGATTAAGTTGGGTTTGACTTGATATTCATTTCTTTACAATAACCCACTGAGTACATGAAAATAAATGGGAGAAACCGTATTGAGCGAAGTGGTGCTCTTGAAGTTTTCATAACTTTGTGTTGCTAGGAAACAACTTTACCAGTACAGAGTTTAAACTTGGAGCATCTGCTTCATTTAAAGTCTGGCTTCCAGGCAGTATAGATTGCATTGAGCATTGGGAGAGGGGGGAAAAAAAGCAAAAGAAAAACCAATTACTTTCTAAAAACAACAATGTTAAAAGTCTTGAAAGTAGTCTTATTCTATATTTGTAATTATATCCTTTGGAAACTGTTGCTGGAGGGGTTGTCTTTCTACTGACTTATGAAGCTTGAAGCTGAGGTCCAGAGTAGAAATCGGGATCACTCAAGTTCAAAGTCTTAGGAAATACTGTGAAAATTGAGCGATGGTATCTTAGCATTTGAGAAGGGAGTGATGGGGGAAATACACTCTATGTAGTTAAACTGCATTTTATTTAATTCTTTTTATGCAAGAGTTTTACTTTATAGAAATATGATGGATACAGCCCATATACTAGAACCTTGCTCCTACCCCTTCTCTCATTGTTTTATATTTGAACATGATACAATCAGTGTATGACAGAATAGAGAAAAAAACACACATATGTATTATCAATTATTTGTGCATTTTGCAAACTGAAACTATATTCTAGTACCATTTTTTCAAAAGAAATCTGCTTAAATAAATTAATACTAACATTTCTACTGATCCATTGGGGATAAAAGTGCATTCCAACGTCAATGAATGGAGTGTTGGTGTCAATCTGGTCCAATAAAAGCAATGCATGTTGCTATTTTTTAAGCTTTATTGTTGACACTTACAGATGTCCCCATTTTCCCCCTTGGTCCCCGCCACTCATCCCCCTATGCTGCCCTTCCCTTTGGCCATCACCACACTATTGTCTGTATCTACAGTTTATTCATAGTCTTTGACTAATCCCTTCACCTTATTTTATCCAGCCTCCCCACCACCTTCCCTCCCCTCTTCTTCTCTGTTAGCTGTCAGTCTGCTGCATGTGTCCATGCCTCTGTTTCTGTTTTGTTGTTTTGAGGTTCTTGGGCTATATTCCCAGAAGTGGAATCACTGGGCCAAATGGCAGTTCCATTTTTATTTTTTTATTGTTTTCCACAGTGGCTGCACCAGTCTGCATTCCTACCAAGAGTGTATTAGGGTTCCCTTTTCTCCACATCCTCACCAGCACTTGTTGTTTGTTGATTTATTGATAGTAGCCATTCTGGCAGGTGTTAGGTGATATCTCATTGTGGTTTTAATTTGCAGCTCTTTGATGACTAGTTACCTTGAGCATTTTTTCATATGCCTATTGGCCATCTGAGCATGTTAGTATTTTTATGCTAACAAGTCCAAGCCCTAAAGAGCTGAATGACTTGTTTCATGGCATTTTTATATTTGTACTCCTGAGATGATTGCAAATGAGAGAGAGAGAGAGAGAGAGAGAGAGAGAGAGAGAGAGAGAGAGAGAGAGAGAGAGAGAGAGAGAGAGAATAAAAGGTAAGGGAAGAACCAAAATAAGAAAGAAGGACCTGAAGAGGGTTTTACAGTGTTTCAAGAACTATAACACATTTGCTTGAACACCCTTTTTCCAGTATCTTATTTTAAATTTGCTTTCTAAAAGAGGACACAGTTTTTAATACTTCTTCAATCTGGGGAAATACTGTGGATCATCAATATCTCCAGGCTTCCTGTTGAGGACATATGGACTCTATTCTGGTCTCACTGTGGGCAGCCCACGATGAGCAGACTTCAGTAATACCGCCGATATATAGATCTTTTGACCTGTGTGGCTCTTTTCTTTCCCATATGAGCAAAGTAGATAAAAGTGGTCCTCCACCACTAGAACTTTTATCCAAACTGCTTATTCATGACCCCCGATCCACCTTAAATCTAGTGGCTATTTTCTTTTCTTTGGATTTCCACATAAATTAGCTCTGTATAACTATATCTCCCTACTGACAGCAACATCTTATTTGTACTGTTTGGCTCTGGGTCCTACCTCCCCACCCTCTACCCAGATTGCCTGTCAAAGTCCTAAATTCAGGATTCTATTGGTTCTCTAGTTAAATCCCTTAGATCTTTCTATTTGAAATAGCATGCACTATATTTGAGAGCCAACCCTTATGTTCAGTACCTCTTCTACTTCAACAAACCAATGCCTTGTGTTACTTTTTATCAATGCATTTTTCATATAAGAAATGTATTTTTAATTTGTATTGGCTCCGTATTGAAAAATCATACAACACTAATTGCTTTCAGATTTTTCTCTTAAACTATCTAATTTATAAATTTCCATTTTTTTCAGATCATTTTATTTCAGTTTTATTACATGACTAAAATTTCCTCAGGGTAATGTGGTAATGTTTATAGACTAACTTTTGTAGTGTTGTTGTTTTAAATCAAACAGAGTTGAAGGCCTATGTATAATCAAATGTATAAGACCTAATATGTTCACATAAAAATTACATAGCTTTCTTTTTCTTAGTCTCATTTCATACAAGCTGACAAGATATTCAAAGCTGGTATCCAATTCTTGGGTATCCTGCTCTGTTTTCATCTTTTTTTCCATTTATTTTTATACTTTAGGAAGTTTTTATTGACCCATTTTCATTCTCACTGATTCTCTTCCAAGCTGCATCCAGTCTGCTAATGAGCCCATGAAAGAGAGCATTCTGTTAGTTTATTTCTAGATTAAGAAAAAAAATTATTGCTTAGAGTTTCCATCTCTGTGCTTGTTACCCAACTTTTCTTGAATTTTGTCTACTTTGCCATTAGAATACTTATATTATTTAGTCTTTTAAATTCCTGTTTGAGAGTTCTACATCTGTGTCATATCTGAGTCTAGTTATGATACTTGCTGTCTCTTCCAATTGTGTTCTTTTTTCTTACCCTGTAGTGTACCTAGTAATTTTTTGTTAAAAGCCAGACATGCTTTATCAAGTAATAGGAACTGAGTTGAATAGGTCTCTAATTGTGAGGTTGTATGTTCATCTGGCTAGGAGCTGAACTCTGTTTAATATTTGCTGTAGCTATTGGTATCAGAAGTTTCAGATTTTTCTAGTGTTCTTATTTTTGTCTCTCCTCCTATTTCTACACTTCCCTCTGTTCTTTTCTTCACAGGTAATCCGTACCATGCAACTGTCTCAATAGTGGCCATTACTATTAGACTGGAGGCCTGCTAATGTGTTGGTTAGGTATAGAAAAGAAGGACAAATCTCCCAATTTAATCCCTGTCTTCTGGTAGGCCTGTGTTTCTACTCTGTAACTGAGCTGTGACCTTCCTAAGTGTTTCTTCTTCTTTTTTTTTTATTGTTGAAGTATTACAAATAGTAGTACATATGTCTCCTTTTCTTTCTTTTTTTCCCCATTGACATACCCCTGGCTTCCCCTACCCCCCAGTACATGCCTTCACTTGCCTGCCCCTCCCTCCCCCAGTGTCTTGTATCCATTGGTTATGCTTATATGCATGCATGCAAGTCCTTTGGTTGATCTCTTACAGCCCCCCTCACCCAACCTCCCCTGCCTTCCCAATGTAGTTTGACAGTCTGTTCAATGCTTCTTTGCCTCTGTATCTATTTCCCCCCATTTCTTTCCTTTAAAAAATTTTGCCTCTGCAGACTAGAAAAAAACATATAATAACAAACAAAAAATGTTTGAGTCCCAATTTCAATGTCCAACCGTTCTGAGTCCCCGTTTCAATGTCAAACAGTTCCTTATATGTACATGTCAGCAATGATATCTGGATGGTGGGCACATGGTGGCAATGCAGGTCCGACACTCTCTGGTTTGGTCCTAGGCAACCTGCAGTGGTGCACAGCTGCTGACTGCTCGCGTGGCAAGGCGTTGTCAGCATCTTCCATCTCTGGACTGTTTTTCCTCTTGTCTTCATGGTTGGAGCAGACCTGTCAATTCCTCTCCGTTGAAGGAATCCACATGGTCTTGGAGTTGTTTTCTGAAAATATACAAACATAGTCTCAACCAAAAGTTAATAAAGGAATCTTTTCTATATAATTGATTTGGGATCCTTTTTATTTTTCCCCAAATGATTTTCCTTTGTCTTATTTAGACCCCATGTGTGTTTTTCATGGGTGTCTTGCTGTTAGCATTACAAATGAAAATTAATTTTGTAAAGTAAAAATTTTCTAGATGTAATTTACTTATAGGACATTTTTCCTTACATGATATTACCCTACTATCACCCCCTCCTTTTTTTTCTTTTTGATTAATGGAGGTTTTTGTAAATTTTATAATGCAGTCTTGATAACTTTAAATTTTATATTTTTTTGCCCCAAAATATGACTGCTTTAGGTTCATTGCATATTCAGGAATTTTACCATGAGATGAACTACCAATAGAAATTTTAGTTATTTAAGAACAGCTTTTTGTCCAGTACAATTAAATTTACTTGAATATTCACTTATTTCAATTAGCCTATTTAAATTAATCTGAAAATTTGATTACTATTTTACTGTCAAATTTAATACTCTACCAACAATCTTAGTTTACCCTGAAAATATTAGTGGGAAGGATTATTTGCATTCTTGAGTGGGCCCTGAGCATTCCTGATGCTAGGCTGAATTTAGATATAGGGCAACTGCTGTCGGCCAAGTCTCTTGTCTGTTACCTGGGTCCCGATCTGAGCTGGGTGTAGGAAGCATGAAGCAGCCATGGAGTCAGGAGACCTCCCTCAGAAGGGGCGAGGGTTCAAGCCCCTGCAATGTTGGGGGGTGAGGGTCTGTGCCCCACCTCTGTTGACCCCCAAGTTCTCTCCTGATGGCCCTTCTGCAACTGTGCCTGTCTTAGGTTGTTCCTTCCCTGAGGAATCTTACCCGTCTCTGGCTAACCAGTCATCCTCTAGGGGCCAAGCAGGGTGATGTGAGGTTGAGTTCTGTCTCCTTGGTAGCCTATGCTCCTGTGGCCTCCACGCCCAGCACCTGCCTTGGGATCCCCTGGCCTGCTGGCGGGGTCCCAGTGCTGATCACATATCTCAGGGAACTCAGGTTTCTTCTCCAGGGAGGGCCCAGCTCACACGATTGGGAGAGAGACAGATCCATGGTACCAGCCACCCCGAGGCTTCAAGCTCAGCATGAACAGAAAGCTCAGGCAACAGCTGAGGGCAATTGGATTGTGAGAAGAGGGTCCCTCTTGGCACAAAAGGCAAGAGGGGCCAATATAGGATGCTCAAGTGCCTTCCCAGTGCCTTAATTCCTTCTGAAAGGGATTAAATCTTTTCATGACCTTTTTTTTTTTTTAATTACTGCCAACCATTCAAAGAATTAGTTTGTAAGTTTGTTTGGGATAATTGTACAATATGCTGTTGTAAAATATCTAAAATTATAATGACATTGTAGAATAATATTATGTAAGGATATTCTTTGCTCTAGGCCCTGGCAATTCCATTTCAAACTGGCTGTCAATTCCTTTTTGTAACTTTATATAAACTTTGTCAGGGAGGCAAAAACACAAATTACTTATTTTAGTTCAAGAGGCCAAATATATTGACTTTCAATTACAATCCTTATGACTTTTGAAGGAAACTTCTCTTTGTTTCCTTCCAACATAATTTTCAGGCTACAGAGAGTTTCATTTAAAAATCTTTGTCACATGAAACAATTTCTCTTAAGGTTATGGTGACCACTAGTATGGTTCAGATTTAGTATTTTATTTTTATTTTATAATTTTTTAATTAATTTTTTTTAATTTTTATTTTTTACATATGTGCCCTTATTCCCCCATAACCCCCCTCCCCACTTATACCCCACCCCCTTGTTGTCTGTGTCCATTGATTAGGTACATATGCATGCATACAAGTCCCTTGGTTGATCTCTCCATCTTACCCCCACCCTCCCCTACCTTACTGAGGTATGATGTTCTGATAGACGTTTCTCAGCCTCTGGATCTGTTCTTGTTCATCAGTCTATGCCGTTCATTATGTTCCACAAATGAGTGAGATCATGTGATATTTATCTTTCTCTTAAAAAAAACAATACTGTGGTATATCTACGCAATGGAATATTATGCTGTGGTAAAAAAGAAGGAGTTCCTACCATTTGCAACAAAATGGATGGAGATGGAGAATATTATGTTAAGTGAAATAAGCCAGGCAGAGTAAGTGTTTCTTCTTTTATAACTTCTTATCATCTAGCCCATAGATAAAACAGAAAGGTTAGGGAAAACTGGATTGAAAAGAATGTCCATCCCCCATGGCTCTGGGACAAGACTCTGGTAAGTCTTCTCCCTGGAGAGTAGTCCTTTGCTACAGAGACAGCTCTGATACATTTCACAGAAATTATTCTTCCTACCCTCTGCCAGAGCTATGAGAGGATCTTTCTCAACTATTCACAGTGATACCCTGGTGGGGTTCCTGGCAAAAGTGTGTGATTTCTCAAAGATTTTAGCCCCGGTAGTTTCTCATTCTTACACTAATCCACACCCCAGCCACTAGCAGTTGGTTACCATTTAAGTGTTTCTCCCATTTTATGGCTTCAGTGGTCTCTAATTCTAGTGCATAGATCTCAGCTGTGATTCTGGTTTCTTCTATCTCAATGATGAATGCCAAAAAAAAAAAAGTATTGTTCTTTAGTTGATTCAGCTTTTTGTTGTCATAACGATGGGGGTGATGACTTCCAAATTCTTTATGTGGAGTTGTTATTGATTTTTAACAATATACATTTACTCAAAACAAAATTGATTCATTTGCTCATCAAACAATTATTGAGCTCTTAATCTGTCCTGACACTATACTATGTGTAGTGGCCTTAAAAAGGAGCCAATCAGAGTGTGCCTCTGAAATCCCTTTCCATTGGTAGAGTAGATACTGATCTTTTGGCTACCCTAATTATTAGAAAGAGTGTCAGGATTCTCTAAAATAAAAACTGTCTTTTTCCATTCTTGTGTGGTTGGCACACCCTCAGATGTATCAATTCAATGCAGAGGTATTTGTTTCCCCTCCTTGTGTCTTGCTGTTGAGTGTGATTTGCACTTCCTGCTGCTTTGCTTCAGGCAAGAGAAGAGGTGACAACTCCAATTTGAAAAATTAGACTAATTGCAGTAAACACCCGAGGTTTTTAAGGAATGTGCAAATATAGAAAACCAAGTTTTTAGTATTACTATCCAATTTTATAGTGTGTAATAATATATTTATGAAGCTTTACCTTCAAAAATAGAAATAGAGATGCTGAACTTAAACAAAAATAAAACAAAAGTAGGCTCTATGCCCAGAAATCAAGAGCAATAAACTAAATACAGCAGAAAAAATATTGCCAAAAAGGAAGAGTTTCAAACATGCATAAAAAGTGCTTTGAAAATAATTTTGCCCAAATTAAAAGAGGATTGAATATCATAGCAACTATAGGAAAGCAAGAATTTTCTACAGAAAAAGGTTTTCATAGAATGTCTATATGAACCCTTAAAGATAGCAATCAGGAAATTAATGATGAAAAATAATATCATATTGCCAGTGCTCAAGATCTGCACTAGAATTCATCTCCTGACTGCCAGTTCATCATTTCATCTACACAGACAAGACCTTTATTTATGGTTTTAATTTTTTAAAATATATTTTTATTGGTTTCAGAGAGGAAGGGAGAGGGAAAGGGAGAGACAGATAAAAACATCAATGATGAAAGGGAATCATTTATTGACTGCCTCCTGAATACCCCCTACTGGAAATCAAGCCTGCACCCTGTGTGTGTGCCCTTGAGTGGAATCAAACCCGGGATCCTTCATTCCACAGGCTGAGGCTCTATCCATTGAGCCAAACCAGCCAGGCTAGTCTTAAATATAATTTATACAAGTAAAATTAGCAGGATTTATACAAGTAAGATAAACTAGAATAAATGAAGACTTCAGTATAAGTAACTAGCATAGCTTTGTTATTGGAGGGGAGAGGGCCTCATCTCCCCTGGTTGTTAATGGGGGTGGATTTCTTGTGATGTCCTGAGAAAAATAATTCTCTGAGACTCACAGGGAAGGATGAACTATGGTAAAAAGCTTTATTTCCATGGAATGAAATCCCCGAGTTTCCAAAGTCCCATCTTCCCTTTGTTCCACCATGAAAGAAGTGTAGTAGAGCCACTGTCCACAGTTTCCTTTCCATGTTGGAGCTGAGTCCAGTCCAGCATCAGGCCAGCTTAGCTTGTGTTTCTCTGCTACAGTCCATTAGTCCATTGCATGTGGGCCTTCATGGCTGTTGACCATAGGGGCGAATGCAAGAGGACCAAGAGTCACAAGTGTCACGAGCCAAGTTGCCAAGAGCAACAAGAGAGAATACATTTGTTTAGGGGATTCTCTGTGCTTGCACTGATCACACCCATTCTGGCCAATGATTTCATATATATATAAAATTTACCTCAGAGATGAGGGGAGAGGAAGAGGGAGATAGGAACATTAGAACATTAATCATTAATGACCTCCTGGTTCACAGGTCAACACTCAACCACTGAGCCACACCAGTGACTTCTGTCCCCAGGTGTGACAGAGAGTACCTTCCCTATGTCATCCCAACGTTATTAAGCATGCATATATCTTCTCTTTGTTGGATCCCTTCCCCCAGGGTTTTGCAGGGAATAGGATTGTGGTTCCCTGAGGTGTGAAAAGCTGAAGTTTCCTGGTGAAGCTGCCCAAAGGACATGCCAAGAATATCTGGCCTTCCCTTTGCTTCTTTGCTATTATTAATAACTAACTAACTCTAACCGTATCAGATTCATAAGAGTGATAAATATGCTGCATAATCTACTGATTTATAGGCACGTCATTTTACCATTGTATTTTGTCATATCTAAAATAAAAATGTTTGGTAAATTCTGTAAAACTGTGTCTCCATAGGTTCATTAAAATAATATATATAGGTATTTAAATAAAAACAATTCACAAATCAGTAAAAACCCTTTTCTCCCCATCAAACAAGTTAGTTGTGTTGTTGTTTTTTTATGGAATGAGTCGTGGTTTGATTTCTAGATTATTAGTAGCTATTAATAAATAGCTTTAAATCAATATGTGCATTGGCTTCACCTCAGATAGTATTGCGTCTGTCACATTCTCAAAATGCCAGAGACAGAAGCACAAAGCACTCCTGAACAATCAACACTGACTTTTGGAATTGAAGTATAACATTACTGTTAAATTCTGCGATTGTTCTTTATTGTTTTAAACAGTTTTTGGCATCTCACCTTTAAAGAGATTATATTTGTATTAGAGGCCCAGTGCACCCTCTTGCAATCCAGGACCACTGGCTCCTAACTGCTCACCTGCCTGCCTGCCTGATCACCCCTAACCACTCTGCCTGCCTGCCTGCCTGCCTGATTGCCCCTAACTGCCTCTGCCTGCCCCCCTAATCGCCCCTAACCACCTCTGCATGCCTGCCTGATGCCCCTAACTGCTCCCCTGCTGGCCTGATTGCCCCTAACTGCTCCCCTGCCAGCCTGATCACCCCTAACCACCTCTGCCTTGGCCCTGCCACCGTGGCTTTGTCCGGAAGTATGTCCAAAAGACGCCCAGTCTATCTGGTCTAATTAGCATATTACCCTTTTATTAGTATAGATTATTAATATAGATTTGTGCTTCTAAATTAGCAATTTAAAGTCTTTGGTATGGCATAGAATCCTCAGTTGTTTTTCAAATGACTAGGTGCACATGAAAACAAATGGTGCCTTTTAATCTCCCACATATGTTTTTATCTTTTTCTAATTATGAAGTGAATACATTAATATATTTGAACATAATAAAAACAAGTATTATATTGAGTAGACCTAAAAAGCAAATCAAATTAAATATGCATATATGTGCTAGGAGTGGGAAACCCTGGGGTAGGTAAATCAAGGGAAAAGAACAGGGCATAAGCGAAATAGACAATGGTTATGAACTCAGAATATGGATAAGATAATTGGTCAGTGAACCCAGATAGTCAACTGGCAGGAGAATTATAACAAGTAAATGGACCCAAGGAATTTCTGTAAACAAGAGATTGAGGCAATAAACTAGAACTGCAGGAGTGGAAATGGAGACCTAGCAGAGATTTGCAGTAGAGAAAATTGATGGAAATGAGCAGAATATGTATTTACCCATGTCTTCTAGGATGTTGATCCTCAAACTTTGAGGTACATACAGATCATCTGGGGATCTTGTTAAAATGAATATTTTAACAGAATAGGATTCGAGCCTGAGATCTAACAAGCTCCCAGGTGATGACCATAATGTGGGCCCATGGACCACACTTTGTACAGCAAGATTCTAACACATTTGTTTTATTTTAGCTCTGGCAAAGTCACCAAAATATGAAGGAACTCCCAAAGTTACTGAGTTAAGCTAGTTATTATAATTGGTTTAATAAAATATACATTATATTAGAGCCAAAAATGTGAGCTAATGCCATTCAAAGAAATAAGATACTTCTATTATTTTAGTAAGAATGAAAAATCTTAGAGCCCCAGCCTGTTTGGCTCAGTGGATAGAGCATCAGCCTGCAGACTGAAGGGTCCCAGGTTCAGTTCCGGCTAAGGGCACATGCCTGGGTTGCTGGCTCAATTCCCAGTAGGGGGTGTGCAGGAGGCAGCCAATCAATGATTCTCATCATTGATGTTTCTATATCTACATCCTTCTGCCTTCTTCTCTGAAATCAATAAAAATATGTTAACAAAAAAGAATCTTAGAGACCTAGATTTTTCCCCCCATTGGCATTTGATAGGGGTGTGTGTGTGTGTGTGTGTGTGTGTGTGTGTGTGTGTGTATTTAGTTTGTTTTTATATAGTCACCAATTGTGTAGGAAAGACAATCTCTGTGAGAATGAGTGCTCAGCTAATGTTCTGTATCTTGCTATATCCAATTGGCTAGATCACAGTACATAGGATTTGTTTTCTTAGGGATAAAGGGCAAATGAATTTGCTTAAATAGTTTTATTTCATGTAAACAGCACTGCTTTTTAATTTATTATTATTATTATTATTATTATTATTATTATTATTGGTAACCTCATTTAGAATGTGCCAGTGTCATGATTTAAGGCATTTATTTACATTAAATGATATTTTGGAACAGGGATTTCTGAGATAACAGAAGCACACTCAGCATCTTTACTGAAGTTAAGAAAGCTAAGGTTCAAAAAATGTGATTTAAATTGGTTAAAGCATAGTAAAAATATTCTTATGTCTGAGTAGAAAAAAAAATGTGTGTCATCATTAGGGAGTCTAAAGAATTTGGCATGCATATATGGTGATACATTATTACTATCTATATCTATCAGATTATTCATTGCCCATATTTACATATTCATTCTACATGTTACTTAACACACTTACAGAAAGCAGAATAACATTATTTACGGTAGAACGGTTCAATTGCCTACTAGTTCACTGATTGTGTAGCTTTCCCCTGAATGAGAATGTAGACCGCAGATTGTAAAGCTGCTTCCAAAGTGAAGGTTAGCTTCCCATGTGACCTTGTGCAAGGCACTCTTCCCTGGAGACTATTGCTTCAAGGATAAAATAGAGCAGGGACAGACACTTGGAAAATAGGGGTCAATACTGAATGGTGTAAAAGTCTCCTGGTTTTATAATGATAGTGTAATATCGATAAAGATATTATAAAGATGATTTTTCTTTCAAAGGTCAGGATAGGTTATATATAGTATATTGAAAAATATGTCAATAATGACTTAAACAATTGCATGAGACACTAATTTTAGTTACAAGATTATGGGCAGAAATATCATGCAACTAGTTTTTAATTACATAGTCACTGGTGATTGTTTATTAAACTATTGAATAATTATCCCAGAAGGCCAAGAAATGACTTAGGTCCTGATTCCGTCTCACAACGTCTCTGCAGCTGTAGAGACAGCTGAGGCCTGGAGGTTTTTCCCTCTGGTCGCTGCCAGCTACGCAGACGTTCCTCCTTCCTTCTGCTTGAAGTCAGCAGCCTGATTCTCCTTTTCCTGTCGTCTGTGTCCCCATCCAGTGACTGGTGCCCAGGGCACTTAGACGACTGCATGTCAGACCGTGGCTTCACTGAAGGAGCCTCCTTAGGCTTGAACCTTGTGCCAGGCTGTGGGGGCCCCCAGTCCCACATGGATGCCTCCTATTCTTGGCTTTGGGACAGGTTTGTTCAGGAAGAAAGGAGAGGAAAACGAAAGAAAGAAAAAGAAAAAGGAAAAGAGGAAGAGGATAAAAGGGAATGACAATAGGTTTTAAAATTAATATCAATGTATGCTTGAGAACAAAACAAAACAAAACAGTAATAAAAAACAAAATAGCAATAACTCGTACCACTTTAAAATTCCAAAAATCTTATACATCGTTGGAGTGAGCATGTTCTATTACAGTGAGTCATCGGGCCAGTGAACATTTCTAAATAGATTTAGAGGTTCAAAAGCCACCCAGAAAAGTACGCACAAAGGTTTTCAACATGTTAATCTCTGCCTTCTGCCTGGGTTCAATTCAAGAAGCTCTAATTAATAATTTATAACATGAGACATGCATTTAGCAAGCACCTACGGAAAATGTTTTATGGGGGGGGGGGAGGGTGAAATGTGTGGATAGGAATGCAGATATTACCAGAGTTATCACTGTATCAGGCTTAAGACTTAATGCAGGTTGGAACAGCAATCGAGAATATAGACGCTACAGCCAAATGTCCTGGTTCAAATACATTCACTACATGATCAACGTCTTGATTGATTAACATCTCTGTGATTCAGTTTCCTTCCCTATAGAATGGGACTCATAACAGTAACTACCTCATTGAGTTGGTCTGGGGGTTAAATGGGTTATTTTTCTAACTGGTGGAAGAGTTCCTGTACATATTATTGACCATGTAAGTGTTTATTGTTGTTACTGGGATGGGGTGGATATAGTGGCTGCTTACTTAAGAGTCTGCTGATATGCAGGGGGGTGGGAGGAGCCTGTCAGCTTGAAGTAAAAGGCAGATTGAATAGAAAAGGAAATTTCTTAGAAGGCTAGATCTGTGAGTGTGAATGAACAGAAATCTGGAAGCTGGTCAGAAGGAACGCTGTGTTATATGGGAAAGTTTAAATGACACTACAATTTTGAAACAAGAGTTTTACTGCTGTCTGCTTATGGTGAGACAAGAGAGAAAGGACAAGAGGGAGTTTTATGCTGGGTTGCTAGAGTAAGCATGTTTTAGGCAATTAGAGCAATATTTCCTAACATTGGATAAACTGTAATTATCAGCACTTATGAGATCCAATTAAGTAGCTCTGTGGTACTTCTTTGGCACAGAATTACTGCTATTTTTACTTTCCAATCTCAAAGTTATGTGTAAGTTAATGTTTTCAATTTAAAGTCAAAAAAGGGTGAGATAATTATCCTAAGGTCCCAATCTCATTCCTGGTACTTAAAGGAGAAAAAATATATATATGAATCATCATTATGACATCAGCATCCTCCCTTCCCAGCCCAACATAATACTTTTGAGGATAGTACTGGACTTACTCAGAATCTGGTGCCACTGTTTATATGCATGACTTTGAATAAATCAGGTCCATGCTGCATTTCTGCAATTACACCTACCATGTGAGTTTTTGTAAGAGGAACGGAGATACAGTATCTCCAATATTGCACAGTATTGGCCCATATTAGGCAGAGCAGCATAACATAGAGGCAGTAGTAATGGCCCCCATAAACAATATTGACTTTCAAGAGCCATAACTCAATGTCTGTTAGACATGAGCAGCTGGGGTGGAGGTGGGGGTGGGGGTGGGATTAGGGGTGGGGTTGGGGTTGGGGTGGGGGTGGGGGTGGGGGTTGGGGGAGGGGGTGGGGGTGGGGGGTGGGGGTGGGGATGGGGGTGGGCCTGCCCTGAGGTCCTGGAACAGAGATGGGACCAACACTGCCTTCAGACCCCCTCTCTGTGAGTGGCCCAGCAGCCAGCAGACCACCAGATGGCAGGTTCAGAACCAGCTGGTTCTTGGCACAAGCTCAGATGTGACTTTACTAAGATACTGGGCTAATTATAATAAAATTTGTATTTTGGTTTTGACATATCCCCTCCACACCTCCCCCCTCCCTCCCCAATGGGTTTTTCTGTATGTATTATGGGTAAAGGAATGGCCAGAAGAAATATAGTTATATAACCCTTTTCTGTCAATTATCCCTGAATGCAAATGAAAGTCTCCACCCAGAAAATCCCTCATTTAAACCATTTAATCCAGGGGTTTGGGGTCATTGTCTCTCCCAACTGGCCTGCTCCTCACTTGGAGTGTATCGTCAATAAATCCCACTTTTTTTACTTTCATTTTCATTGACCTTAAAATCTTTTCTGCACCTATGAGAAGAACCGAGGTCCCAGATGGTAACCCCAATAGGTAACAAACCTATATAAAAGATATTAGACATTTAAAGATTTAGTATTTCCATGCTACTTGCTATATAAAGAGCAGCCAAAACAATGTATATATCAGTTCACATGAGTTATGTCTTTCTTTCCCAATTATGAAAACTGCATTCTGATTTTTTATTCTTTTTGGATTAATGTGTAGGGGAGGAAGACTTTTCTCTTCTTAGCTACTAGATTCTTTGACTGGCCTAATAATTAAATTGACATAGACTGATTAACAGAAGAAAAACAAATTAAATTTTGAATATATAGGAGCTCCACAAAAACATGAGAATCTAAAAAAAAGACATGACATCTGTTCAATTGTTTATATTATTAACTGTCTGGTGCACTTATTTTACCCCAAAATGTTCACTCCGTCTTTTTAAAATTTGTGGAAAATATCAGTATAAACCTGAGGCGGTGGGGGGGGGGGGGGAACGAGGGGCATATTCTCGTCTTGGAAGTAATATGTGTGTGAAGTCATTGAGCGATTTTCAACCAGCGTGCTGCAAGAATTTTTAAAACATGCAAAACCTATTTTAGTCAGGGACACCGATCACTTTTCCCATAAATTGTCAATTAAAAACACAACAGCCAACACAACAATAGCCGTCTGGTGTGAAGAATAAAAAAAAAATACCTTTTTTTTGTGTGTGTCAGATCAGCAAAAACTATAATATATTGTTTGGTGTGCCCCAGAATTTTAGTAATTAATTTATGTGTGCTTTTGGATGGAAATGGTTGAAAATTGCTGGATTATAATAGAGTATTTCATAACATACCATGACCAAGACTGTCTTAATACCACCTTCCTTCCACTGAACTTTAGAGATTTTTTCCTGACTACATTTCTTAAAGCATTTACTTGGAGAAATGTGCCCTCTTAAATTCTTTCTCTGCTGCTTTAAAATGTAGATTTCCCCCCAACAACTTTCAGTTTTACTTTAGAGTTGAGAAGAATGTCTTTCTCAAAGACCTGGAGCCATCCCTTTGTAATATAACCAAGAAAGATAGAAAGCCTGTTCTCAGTTTCTGTGGGAGGGTAGAAGCTTAGCTTCCCTGAGAGCCATTAGCAAACACAGGCACCTAATCATGCCTCCTACCTACACTCCTCCCTTATTTTAGCTCATCCTGGAGCTTAAAAACTCGCCACCTTTTGTTTCAGAGATGCTCAGCCCAGTATCTCACCCCTATTGCAATAGTCCTGACTCCTGTTCTAATAGTTGTGAAGGAAGTCTTTCTTAGTTGCTTTACTCCATCTGGTGTACTACTATTTGTTCTTAGACAATAAAAACACCTCTTTGTTAAATGGATTTAAATACAGCCCTGACTAAAGGCAGGGAAAAGTACTAGAACATCTCTTGAAGTTTTTAAACTCCTCAAATGGGAGCACAGAGTGAAATTATTAAAAAATTTTTGAAAATGTCATATGACACCTGCTCCAGAGTGAAAACAAAAACAAAACAAAACAAAAAATCACCTAGTCATTGTGCTTCACAACCCCAAGAAAAAACTTTGAAAGTGATATCTTTAGCTTGAGAGTGACTCACGCTTCATGAAACAGCCAAAGAAAATTAAATTTCTTTGAAGCCACCCAAATGCTATTTCACTGAATTGGTGTGTGTGGCAGAAATAATCCTAAGAAACGTAAATCCATTTTCCATTTTAGAAAGACAAGGCTTCTGTAATGAGATGGAGTGCAGAGAGCAAAATTATCATATATTGTCATTGAAATATATTTCCCTGGTGGTTTTGCCCAAAAATGTATGAAATTGAGATAGAAAATAAAACAGATGATACTGTAGACAGAGGTTGTTGGATATGCATCACCTGAAATGTGCGACTCGCTTAACAAACTGTTGGTTTTCTGACTGATGGGAATTAAGATTAGATCTTTAGAAGTCCTGAATTTAAGGTGATGGAGGCCTGAGTGTGTCACAGATTCATATCAGCTTTACTGTTCCAATCTACAGGCAAGATAGAAAGCAGTAAGTACATGGAGATAAAGAGTCTTGCTGTTGCTGAGAGAATGAAAAAGCTAACTAAATAAAGGTCCTTTAGTTGAGGGGTGGAGGAGTGGGAAGTGGGCAAACCTTTCTCATTTCTGTAAGAAAATTGCAAGCCCTATGACACTGTCTAGATTGCTTTGAGATTGTTAAGGAACCTATTGGAAAGATACCATCAGTACCCACTTTTTCTTTTGCTGTTTCTTCCAAGGAAGTTAAAACAATTTACACTTTATCCAAAGCATAAATAAGTAAAAAAACACACATACACAAAAAAAATTCCAAGTGCTGTCGAAAGATGCATCATCTTTTATTGTTCCTTTAGCTTTTCAAAGATCTAAGATATCAAATTTAGGGTCCTAGTGCAGTGATCTTCTTACTGAGATGAACTACAGAAATAGAATCACTTTGTTTTCAGAGTCATACTGCTGATTAATGAAAAAGGGAAACTTTTTTTAATCTATTACCTATCTCTCTATTTATTCCTGGGTCATGTTGTTGTAAGAGAAATGCCTGAATGGGCTTTCCTCATTGTTAGTGGGAGTGGGGTTCTTGGGGTACCGTAACTGGAATAAGCATTTCCAGAGGCCCCATGGGAGGATGAGATGTGGTAAAAAGCTTTATTTTTGTAGAATTATGTCCCTGGGCTTCAGAAGTCCTATTTCCCTTAATCTAGTCAAGGAAGATGAGTAGCTGGGGATTCAGTAGAGTTAGAAGCAAAGCCATTGACCCAAGTTTCTGCTCCATGGTGGAGCTGTGTCCGGTTAGCATTAGGCCAGTTTCAATCCATTAGTCCACTGTGTGGCTTCCACGTGGCTGTGGGCCAAGGCAAGGGAGCAGAGCAAAAGAGCCCTGAAAGCCAGAAATCAAGGGCAACACACCAAGAGTGCAAACTGCTTTCTTCAAAAATTGAGTTCAGAGAGGAAGGGAGAGTGAGAGAGAGAGAAACATCAATGATGAGAGAGAATCATTGATCAGCTGCCTCCTTTCTGCCCCCCACTGGGGATCAAGTCCCCAACCCAGGCATGTGTCCTGACCGGGAATTTCACCATGACCTCCTGATTCATAGGACACTCAATCACTGAGCCATGCAGGCTGGGTTAGTGAAAACTTCTTTGTTTCAGGGTTAAGTATCTCAAATCTTAATAGGCTTACAGTGGCCACACCCATTCTGGCCAACCATTTCTGTCGCCAGGTGTGACTGACAGACAAGTACCTTACCTATGGTATCCCTACTTTACTGGGCGTGTGTCTATGTTCCCTTTGTCCATTCCCCTCCCCCCAGTGTTTTTCAGGAAACACGCCTATAATGCCTGAACTGCCTTTTGCTCCTTTCCTCTTATTAATAATTTGTTCATCGCAATGGTATCAAAGTATCTTGGACTTTTAAATATGTAGAGTCATTTTTCTGGAAAATAATGATAATTTTTATTTCTAATTCATATGCCTCTTATTCATTTTTATTGGTTTGCTTCTTTTGCTAATATCTCCAGTACAGTACATTTCTAATGAAAAAGCTAATAATGTTTCACTATTAATTTCTGTATTTCAATATAAAATTTTTAATATTTTATTGTGTTAAAATATACATATTATAGGACTGATCATTTTAACCATTTTTTATTTTTTTTCCATCACCATTTATCTCATCTTTCACCTCAACCCCCTCCCCACTCCTAGCAAGCACCATACTGTTGTCCATGTCCATGAGTTCTCTCTTTTTTCCTTTTTTCTCAGTCCCTCCATTCCCTTTGACTCCCCTACCCCATACCAGTGTACAATTCAGTGGCATTAAGTACATTCACAATGTCCTGAAACTATCATCACTATCTATTTCCAGAAATATTTCATTATCCCAATCATAAACCCTGTTGATTTCCTGAGGAGAGTCTGAGCTGAAAGTAACTTCTTTTGAAGAAGAAGCATAGCATGGATTAGTGTATAGTAGCTCTATGAGCAAAGTGTTAAGGTAACAAGAGCAAGGAGCAAATAAATTTTGTTGACAGGTAGAATTACCAGAAGAGATATGAAATAAGTTTGTTCCTGAAACATTAAAAGATGAGCAACAGGTTAAGAAATTAGCACAGAATATCAGAGGCTGTTGAGAGATTATAAAGACCAAGAGGAACTGAAGATCGTGCTATGTTAGGGACTGTAAGTAACCCAGTAAACAGTGGGTGAGCAAAGTAGATGAAGTTGCAAGAAACAACATTAGCTGTGTTGTATCTGTTGCATGATATGAAAATAATGGAAAGTATGACCCAGTGAGTATTTTAGACTTAGATTCAATACCTCCTGGCTATCTTTCACACACCTTTCTTCTTCATCTGCTTTGACATCCCCTTTCAAACTGCTATTCTCATTGTTCCTCTCTCAGGCACATTTGGATTATGGACTTTCCTACTCAAAACTACCAATGTTTCTGCCTCCATAACTGAAAGAAAAATAATCCTATCTTTTTAAATAGACATTTAATTTGGTCAGCTCAAAAAAGTTGTGTTAATATTTAAGAACTCAACTCAAATGTCACCTCTTTAATAAAAGGGTGTTAAGATACTCTCTTCTAAATTCTGATGGTCACATTTTTTTTTCTTATGTGAAGAATTACTTCATATATCGTCTTCCATGTAGAATCTCTATAGGACATCTCCTACATTTTTATTTCATATCCAAATATCCTCTAGCACCAGATATGGTGTCTTTCATAGAATAGAAATTTAACAATATTTATTGAATTACTTAATGACTACACCTGTTTGTGTTCCATTATACACAATATAAAATTCAAACTTTTATATTGCCTGAAAATGCCTTGCCTGACCTGGGCTTTTATCTCTCCAAACTTATCTACCATGAATTTACCTTTTCGTTGGCCATTCACAGGAATCTTGTGCCCTCCCCTTGGACTTTTACATTGACTGCTTCCTCTGTAGCATATTTCACTACCAGATGATTCATCAGCTGCTGCCTCTCATCATTCAGACCTCAGCTACCGTGGAAACTTCCCTGACTGTCCCAATGTAAATTGACACCATGACCAATTACTGTCAATTACATCACATGTTTTCTTTATCTTTTTTCAACGCTATCATTATTCACATTTAATTTAGACTTTTCAATTATCATTCCTCTTAATTATTATCTAAATTATTTGAAATATAAGCTATACTAGGGCAAATAATAGTGTCTCTTGACTACCCATATGTCCCTCAAAAATATTGTAGTTTTAAAACTTAGTACTTATTTTATACGTTTGTTGAATGAATTACCCTATTATAGTTTACAAATTCTTCTTCTAACTAAATGTAAAATGCATAATAAACTAGAGGTGGAAATACAAAAAGTGACTTAATAATTCTCTTCTGTCAAACTTAGTTTCTCCCGAACCTACCTCAGGGGATCAGCTGATCAAATTATTTTAGAGGGGTAGCCTGTTTAAAATATCCAATGGGCATACTGATGAAATCAGAACTTCCAACTTGGCAATCCTCCAATGGTCTGAAATTCCCAAATCAATTATCTTTCCATTTGAGAGAACATGCTAACATGACTTGAAAAGCAATCCCAGGAACTGGTTTTCACTGCAGGTAAAATTATATACATTAACTACAACATATTTTTGGAATTTTGCTATTTTTCCCCATTTCAAAATGTTATATTATCCTTTTAATTTGGCCTAAAATATAACTGTTTTTAATGTTCTGTAAATATTTTAGAATATTAGAATCCTGTAACCTTTTGCCTTTTTCATGAGTCTTAATCAGATTACATGGTGTGTTTGTGTGTGCACATGTACATGGGTGTATAAAATGCTATTTAAAATTGATGATGACAATGAAATTTAGGTATTGCCATTTCCATTTTACAAGCAGCCATAATTATATAGGCTTTCAATGAAGAACTACATAAAAGAGAAGCAGGTAACAATTGATTCAGTGGAAGAGACGTGGGTGAACAGAGAAGACTTTGTCTGTGTGTGCATTTTAGCTGAGTCTGAAAAGACCATCAGAGGTAAGCACAGTTGCAATAGCAGGTACAGAAGTGGGGAAATTAATAATATATAATACAGTTAGCTCAAGAAAAGGCAATAGCACAATTAAACACAGATGGCAAACAGAGTCTGCTTTGCCCTTAATTCACTTCTGATCTTTTCCTTTTAACTACTTGTTTGTTTTTAAATAAAGTTTCAGCATTTTCCAGAAGTAATATTTATAAACTGAAATCGGAATCACTTTTTAATTTATTCAATACAATCTTTCCTCTAAGATATATGTTCTTATAGATCTTCTAAAAAATGAAAATAAAACTGCATATTAGTATTGACTCTTCAAGTTCTTCTACCGTAACCCTGATTGATCGAGCAATTTGAGAAATAGTGTTATAAAACAAGCAAAAGTAATTACAAAATGTTCTTTTATTTTTAGAGAAAAATTGAGTTGATTTATGGTTTAATTATCTCTGTCATTTCATGCAGTGACCTGGGGTAGCATTGCCCTTGGATTACTAATAAAAAACATAGGCTTGATGAGTCACATAGATTATTAAATATAGAATGATCTGGGATACACTTAATATAAATGGAATGATACTACTAACTGATACTTAGAACTGAATGTGAAGTTTACATAACTTAAATTACTGCTTGGTGAAATTGAAATTAATCTTGAATAGTCATATTTATAAAATGCTGAGGAAGACAAATTAATTCAAAATGGCAATTCATACACAGTCATTTCTTCCTGGCCACATAATTGGACATATAGGTGCTAATGTAGCCAATTTCTTGTTGGGTATAAAATAGTCCTAATGTAAAATGTCATGAGCTTCTGTTCCATAAGATATTTCCTAATGTAAAAGACAAAGTACAGCGTCACTTATATTTCTGCTCAGAAGAGTCAATTTTGGACTATAACTGAAAGTTACTGTTCATACCAAATGATTCTTCATTATTGAATAATAGATAAACAAAGGCAGGTAGTGAAGCATGAGATAAAAAGTTTATCACTATACATTTGTGAAGATGTAGTTCAGTAGTAGCAGGATTTGCAGAGCATATTTAAGAGAAGCATATCTCCCTTAATAATGTGGTAGATAAAGACCATATTTCAAATTAACTTCAACATGTAGACAGTAAGAAATTATAATAAACGTTAATACAGCTTCCATTCAAAGGCCTGGCTCTCTCAGTGCAGGCTGTGAAGTACCTCAGGTAATATGCTGAAGAGAATCAGATCTTGAAAAAACATAAAAAGAAAATGTTGGATGAGAACAGAAAAGACAAAATCTCCAAATCACATTTGGCCAAGGTTTATCATGAAATCTTAATGTAGAGGATTTAAAAACGAACAGTGAAAGAGTTTTGCTGCATATTCATTTAATTTTACTATAGACAATGTGTGTTGAAAAGTTTATTGTACAACTGATCTGGCTGTATGTGTGATATCAGCAAAGAACAGTTGGGCCAACCCACTTCTGCTGCACATCCACCAGCAGTGAAAGCTGATCTGCCCACAATAACAGCAGCAAAGCCAAGCAGGTAAACCCATTCCCACACCACACCTTCTGATAGCCCGCCCCCTATGGCAAAGTAAATTGTAATCAGAGATCTGTCTCCTGACTCACAGCTCAACAATGGCAACCCAATCTGCCTCAGCAACACCTACTGTAGGATCCCTGCCTTCCTGCCTCACCTGATATATACCTAGGAAGGAAGGCCTGATCTGCTAAGGTGTCAACATCAGCAGGTTCCCTGACTAACACCTGCACAGCAAGTGGTTCAATCCACTCATAAGCGACAGCATCAGGAGAATCTGGGTGGGGTTGCATCCCCATCTCATTCGCACGGGAAAGCCCAACTCGCTGGCATCTGCAGACAGCACAAAACAAAACACACTAGACTATCATTGCCCTGTCCTGAAAACGGAACTGGCATTGGAATTACCGCTTCCAAAAGTAGTCAAGGACCTACATGCTGTGCCTAATAGTGTAGATATCTGCTAAAGTAGAAATTTTAAACAGGATCAAATCTCTCCTATACAATATGAAAATGGCAAAGATAAACTTTGAATAAAATTTTATAAAACCAAGACCTGAGTAAAACAAAATTTGAAAGATAAAAGTAATCCTTTAACAGTTACACTGAGATTATGTGCATGTTGGAATTATGTGACAAGGATTTCAAAGTGGTTGTTATAAAAATGCTTTAAGAAGCAGTTAATTCTCTTGAAGCAAATGAAAAAAATACATGTAGTTACAGAAAGCTAAACATGATAAAATTTCATAGAACTGTAAATACACACTCCCAAATCAGTGCATCTGTAAGTGGTAAAATCTAAATAAGCACTGTGGATATTACCAAGGTCAGTTACCTGGTTTGACATTATAATTATACAAGATATTAACTGGGGAAGGCTGGGGGAAAAAAGATGCAAGGGACAACCTGGTACATTTTTAACAATTTCCTGTGAATCTATAACTATTTTTTAAAAAGTTAAAAAAAAAACACAAAGTGTTTTGCACCATGAACTACATTGAGTTAAATTTCCACAGTGAAGTTTTAATCCACTATGAATTAATTGCTTTGCTGTTTTTTTAACCATAATAGAATATTTTATTATGTCCTTGTTATTTATCAGATGCCTAGAGTTTCTCATTTAATCTTTCCAATAAATATTTCCCCATGTTATATTAAGAATCATTTAAAACTCAAATATTTTGATTTAATGGAATAATATTTTGTTCTGATTTTTTCCAGCCAACAAAGACATTTCTTTTCTCAATCAATTCCATCATATTAAAGGATTATTCAGAATTACTTTATTTTATATCATTAATATATAGTTAATATAAACTATTTTATTAACTTCATGTATACAACATAGTTCTTCAATACTAATATACCTAACAAAATGATCATCACACTGAAATCTTGCCATTTGCAACAATATGGATGAACCAAAAGAGTATTACGCTAAGTGAAATAAGTCAGACAGAGAAGGACAAATACTGTATGATTTCACTTACATGAAGAATCTAAAATACAACAATGAAAACGAATAAAAAATACTAAACAGAAACAGTCCTATAGATATAGACAATAAACTGATGTTTGCCAAAAGAGACAGGGCAAGAAAAGGGCAAAAAATACGAAGGAAAATAACAAGTACTGGCTTCCAGTTGTACAATAAGCCACAGGGATGTAAGGGACAGCATAGGAAATATAGCCAATCCTATCATAATAACCTTGTACAGTGACAGATGGTTATTTTGTTCTGGCTTTTAAACTCATGCTTTTATATCTAGAAACATGATTCCCTCCATGATTATTTCACTTTAAAACAAATTCTCAATCTGTGACTTCCAGTTTCTCAACTGAAAAGAAAGTGATTATCATTTTAGAGACCTGTTTTATAGTCTGTTTGGGCTGCTACAACAAAATACCACAATCTGAGTCCTTATAACACACAGTTCTGAGGGCTGGAAGTCCAAGATCAGGGTGACAACAGGGTTGGCTTCTGGTGAGGCCCTCTTCTGGGTTGCAAACTGCCAACTTGACTTATAACATAGTAAAGGGGTGACCGTCTCTCTGGGGCTTCTCTTAATTAAGGCACTAATTTCTTTCATGAGGACTCTGCCCTCATGACCTAATTACTTTCAAAGACCTCATCTCCTAATACCATCATCTGGGGCTTTCGGTTTCCAACATACGAATTTTGGAGGCACACAAACATTCTGTCTAAAGTAGGACCTTTCCAACCTCATTATTAGACCCAGCACAAGGAAGCACAGTGGTGAGGGTTGAAGGAGAAAACGTTTGTGGTAGAGAAATGAGTAGTTTAGAATACTTGACTCCTGGGGAAGCTACCTAAATTATCTAAGGCAAAGTTTCCATGCTCCATCTTTCCAAATAGAAACATATTTCTCTTTCCCTGAAATAAGAATATCTGGTCAATCTGAAAACAAAACAGGAAATTCACTGCTAATAAGTGACATTACTCTTTGAATGCAATTGAAGAACTGAGGGAGTGCTCGGGCTTGGCAGCTGGGTTCCTGTCAGCAAGCCATCTCTTGCTTGGTTGGCAAGATTAAAAATGGTTATCGCCTTAGGAAGTAAAGGTAGCCTGGAGGAAATGGCCTGAAGGAAGCTAAAATGCAGCACTGGAAAGACAATACAGGGCAGAAAGAAGGGAAGTCAGCTGAGGACCTGTGGAACTCTTTGTTCAGAAGGTGTAGAGCTGCAGAGACAAGTTAGAAAGTAAACAAGCTCACAAAAATGTCAGGCAATATTTTGAATATTGTGCTTGTTTTCTACAGTGTTATTACAACGTCCTAATAAATGGGAACGGGGGCCTTTCTTTGTCTTACTCTTAATTATATTTCCTTATATGTAATCATATAGACACATAATGTTAGTTAGTATGCTAAGTCTCATCTGTAGGACTTCATTTGATAAAGAGTCTGCATGAGCCACCTTGACTAGAATCTTATACCAGTCTTTCCAATTTAAACCTGAACTTGAGATATAATTTTTAAATATGTTTTTATGGATTTCAGAGAGGAAAAGAGAGGGAGAGAGAGATAGGAACATCAATGATGAGAGAGAATCATCATCGATTGGCTGCCTCCTGCACACCTCCACTGGGCATTGAGCCCGCAACCTGGGCATATGCCCTTGGCTGGAATCCAACCTGGGACCCTTCAGTCCACAGCCAATGCTCTATCCACTGAGCCAAAGCAGCTAGGGCAAGATGTAATTTTTACGAAAGGCAAAACCAGGAAAAATAAAAGGAGTGGATCAAAGATTTCCTGCCAGTAGAGAAAGTATAAAAGTAAAGAAATTAGTTTCCGTAAACTTATTCATTCATGAGTGAAAAAGCCACAGCAGCGAGGGCCAAGGCATAGGTGGTCAGGGGTGATCAGGAAGGCAGGCAAAGTGGTTAGGGGCAATCGGGCAGACAGGCAGAGTGCTTAGGGGTGATCAGGCAGGCAGGCAAATGTTTAGGGGTGATCAGGCAGGCAGGCGAGTGTTTAGGGGTGACCAGGCAGGCAGGCAGGCAAGTGTTTAGAAGCCACTGGTCCCGGATTGTAAGAGGGATGTCTGACTGTCCGACTGCAGCGGTGGGATTGGGCTTAAACTGGCAGTCGGACATCCCCTGACAGGTCCCAGGTTGCGAGAGGGGGCTGAGGGACCTCCTGGTGAATTTCATGCACTGGGCCTCTAGTATACATATAAAATTCAGTTATATGTAAGAAATAACTTTGATGTCAGTTTGCTGTGAGATGTGGAAAATTTCTTTTCCTCACAATCTTTACATTCTTTTCCTTGATGATAAGTTCAATGAGAGGCCTCTCATGAGACAGAGAGAAAAATTCATTTCTGGAGACTATAATTTTCTGGTAGTTCAGTCTCTGTAAGGGTTTTTGTGGTTATGCAAACTGCCAGGGACTCAATATTAGAGTTAGGATTTTAAAGGGTTCTATATTGATGTGTGATTATATGGCTATGAAGAACTAATTGTTGTACACAGTTTTATTCTAAAATTCTCTTACTCATATTCATTTTAAAGACACAAAATAAATGACAAATGAACACTAAATTCATGCAGTAACTGGGTTCAAAATATTCACTGAAGTGTCACTAGAAAGTTGTGACTTAATCACAATTAATCTTGGCACTATATCCTAGTTGTTGATGAGTAAGAAAATCTGAAGTCATTCAGTTATTTGGAATTCATATATCTGATAACAGACATATTTCAAACACATAAAGCTCTTAAAACTCAAGAATAAAAGGCAAATAACCCAGTTTAAAAATGAGGACAGGAACTAAATAGACATTTCTCCAAGGAAATTTTACAAATGGCCGATAAGTACATTAAAAATATTTGGCATCATTAGTCATGAAGGAAATGCAAATTAAAAACACAGTGAGATACCACTTATCACCCACAAGATGGCTCTAATAAAAAAGTTAGATTAAAAACAAGTGCTGATGAAATGTGGAAAAAATGGGACCCTCATAAACTGCTGATGGGGATGTAAAATGATAGTCACTTTGGAAAGCAGCCTGGCATTCCCTCAAAATCTTAAATACATAGTTATTGTATAACCCAGCAATTCTACTCCTATTCATATAACCATGAGAAATTAAACATTAGAACTTGGATACAAATCTATATAAGCAGCATTATTCATAAAAGTCAAAATACAGAAATAACCCAAATGTTCGTCAAATAACAAATAGATTTAAAAAATCTTATATCCATACCACAGAATAATATTTGGTCATAAAAAGGGAATAAAATACTAACTCATGTTATAATATGAATAAAAATTGAGAACATTAGGGTAAGCTAATGAAGCCAGTTATAAAAGACCATGTATTATAAGATTACATTCATATAAAATGTCTAGGATTAAGAAACCTTTTGAGACAGAAAGTAAATTAATGGTTGCTTAGGGATGGGATGAGGTGAGGTCCAGGATGGGAATAAGAGGAATGATATCTAAAGTGTATAGGGCTTTATGAGGTGATGAAAATGAACTAAATTTAACTATTGTGATAGTTGCATATGTCTGAGAATATGCTAAAAAAGACATTGAGTTGTGTGCTTTAAATGGGTATAGGGTATGTGAATTACATCTCAATAAACCTGCTCAAGAAAAAAGAAGAGGAGGAGGAGGAGGAGGAGGAGGAGACAACAAAAGAAAATTCTTAACATTTCCCACACTTGGAGGAAGGGTGGGAGGTTGGGAAGCAAAGCCCAGCTAGGCAAATGCATTAAAGCACAGCAATGTAAAACAAGTAAAAAATCCCATTTTTTAGAAATTAAAAATGACTCACTGACAAGAGTTGATGTGATAGAGCCTTAATATCAGATAATAAAAGATAGGAGAGAAATAGAATGTACAGTATTTGATAAAGCATTGAACTCTAAAATGTGTAAAGATATTGACAGACATTCAAAGCAGAAAAGTGTTGGATGCTATATAGATACATCATGATTCCATAAACAGTTTGTCAATTAAAATTCATTTGCATAGCTACACTAATTTTTTTGTTTGATTCATTACAAGATATGGTTTCTGAACTCTCAATTAGGTTTTCAATGAAAATATAACAAAGTAAGAATTTTGAGACTAGAAATTGTTTTTTAAAACTGAGTTAATTCCTAGTTAATTACAATAGAGGTATAACAATTTATTGGGCGAGCAGATAATATAAATGTACTGAAACATAATGAATACTTCTCTGAACTTCATTAGGCTTTCATATACTCATTTCTATTTAATTATAACTAAATCACCACCATTTATTGCCAAGTTGGAAACACTTTCAAATAATAGCCTGCTTAATACTAAATTAAAGCACAATCCCATGGAAGTCCCTACATAAAAACAAATGAATTAACTAGGAATAAATTTGTCACTATGAGTACTAGAAGAGTTATTTTAATTATGTCATTATTTCATTTTGGTATGCAGAAACATTTAGAAACTATAGGCTCAGAATAAAAAGAGTGTGTTTAAAAAGTTAATTTTGCTCTCCTAAGTGGTTGTGTAAAGTAAAGTATTTTACTTTAGACCATTTGTTATTTGAGCCATTTTGTAAGGAATTCTCCCAGCGCCTAACTCAAAGATATTTCAAGAACTGTAGATGAAAATGAAACATAACTAATTTAAAGCAATTGGGTTAAAAACATTCAGCATCAAAATGAAAATCACAATGCCACACTGGAAGAAAGTTTAAATTCAATTTTTCCCATTTGAAAAATGTTACTTGTGTTGATATGTTTATTCAATAACTATATGTATCAGAAATACATGATTAAGGAAGTGATTTTAAATTGCATTTTGATTTTTCCTCAAAATGTGTTATCTTCTGTAGTAAAGTAAACTTACTGTAGTGTGGCAAACACACTGTGACCTCCAAGGCTTAGATTTTGTCTGATAATTTTCCTTGCTTAGTATTTTGAGAAGCATTTTGGCAAGTGGACCAAAATTTGCAGCTAGCACATATATTTGAACACAGAAAATATAATGCATGGCTGCCCTTCCTTTTTGATCCTTTCTAACATCTCAGTACAATGTTGGGCACATTTGTAAAAAATCTTGGTCACTTAATTGATTAGGTCCCAGTCATTAATAAGTGAGAGTTAGAGCCCGGCTGGTGTGGTTCAATGATGAGCATCAACTTGTGAACGAGAAGGTCAAGATTCAAATCTTGGTCAGGTTACATGCCTGGGTTTGTGGCTCAATCCCCAGTAGGGGGCATGAAGGAGGCAGCAGATCAATGATTTTCTCATCATTGATGTTTCTCTCTCTATCCCTCTCCCTTCTTCTCTGAAATCAATAAAAATATATTTAAAAAATAAGTGAGAGTTGGAAATGTTATGCCCAGTGTTCAGGATCCCCAAAGACCCACCAGGAAGGAGCCGAGCCGGATGCAAAAGCAAGAGAACCTTTATTCGTGCTAGCACGAGCTCCTGTCTCCATCAATCACCGGCACAGCGGCAGGAGAGAGAGTGAGCTTTGGGAGAACAAAGGCTTTATAGGGGGTCCAAAGCAGTGGGCAGGGGGAATGCTCCTGGCCCCCCGTCGATTGGTCAGGGGGCAAGATCAGGGGTCTGGTTACACAGGGGTACTGTGCAGTTTGCCTAATTTGGGCTGAGTCCACTTCTCTGCATTCCTATTGGCAGGTTTGTGCAACTGTTACATACTTGCGGTTTACACGGAAGGGCAGCAGGAAGAGTTGCAGAACGGCGGGTACAGAACAAAAGAAACATTATAAAAGTAACAAAAAGAACTCCATGGGGTCAACCTAGTTTTAGCTCTATCATTCCCCCCTTGTCATGAGACTTTCAGGCCCAATCATGGGTCGGTTTGTATTTCTACCTCGCCTTCTGTTGCTAGAGGCCTGTACTGGGCACGCAGGACCACTTTTAAGCACATTAACCACATCTTGTTTTTGCAGAGCAAGTAACCCAAGACAAAACAGTTTTTCCTTAGCAACGTCAGGATCATGCCATTGATGACCATGTTATTTACAGGATCATCCTGTTCTTCAGAAAGCTGACAGTGTTCTATGAAAGAAGGCCTACGTGCTGGGAAGGGGCCATGAGACCATATCTCAAGGCCTGGCCTGGTGTCAGCACTGATAACTCTACCTAGGGCATAGTCCACGGTCTCGGGAATGGGCAAAAATTCCCACTCTCCAACAGATATACTAGTAGACTGGTGCAACATTAAACTCAGACCTCAATGCCTGGGAGGTGGCAAAGCCCTCATCACGCAAACTCCCCAAGTACCTGGGTGGCATAGTCAAACTAGGGTTTCTCTATCCTCCTTGGTCTCTAGCAACCAGAGGCTGCTGCTGGTCATCCCTCTCTTCTGAAGAGTATTTTTCTGCCTTGTCCTTCTGGATAACATCCAGCTTGCTACCCTGCTTAACTTCCTGATTTGTATCTGAATGTAACTATTACTAAGACCCCATCCTCCTAGAATCTCTTTTTGCTTCCCTGAATTGGAATCCTATTAACTGCATCCCTCAGGTTGGGTCCCTTCTCCTGGCATCCTCTTCCTCCATATCTACGCTTGAATACTGGTATCTTCACCCAATAAGCCCAGGCTCTAACATGGCAGCCACAGGCAGGGTTATTCTCTCTCCCCTCCTCTATACTCTCCATCACTGAACTTCTAACTCAAAGCAAACCCACTTAATACAATGCTGTCATGAATATGTTTAGGTAGGAATATTCTCAACTTGGGTATGAGATCCTTCGGACTCATTCTCTGTGTTTGGTCAGGAATCACTGTCAGGCCAGGTCAGATGAGCTTCAGTTACATATCAAAGGGAAAAATATGAAGTAAAAGCATGTAGGAGGCATAGAAAAATATTAATACCAGATAGGACCATTTTGAAAGTTTGTTTTTCTGATGTATGTTTGATAAAACTGAATGAAGTGAAAGTCAAAGAAGAAAAGCAGCATGGTAAGCACTCAGAAATACTGAATAATTGGGTTTATTGTGAATGAAGTGACTCTTATTGTCATTACAGGATAATTCCACCAAAATGTAATTAAAAACAATTCCAAAACATAGTTCAAAGCAGCTATACTAGGAGGTACAGCAGTAAAGATGGAAGAAGTGGATTTGAATACATTTAATATTATGCCATTTAAGGGTCATTTCCTATGTATCTTGAGGCATTGGTGGATAAATTTGCATATGATACTTCCTGAAACTGCTACTTAAGATATTTCAGATGTAGATAATCCTACTTTTCTTCTTTGACCAAAATAATAATAATAATAATAAGTAAGTAAGTATTCAGAACATATCCATTAGTGTGCTATCATCTAAATAGTTCTAGGTCCTTTGGCTTCCCAAATATCCAAGATATACATACTACTGGTAAATAACAGAGTTTGCCTTATCATACCTCTGTGTCTATTTTATCTACACCATTTTTTGTCTTAAAAACAAAACAAAACAAACAAAAACAGATTGTCCCAAAGTGAGACAAGTAAATAAATTCTAGAAGAAGAAAAAAAGCAAAGGATGAGAATTATAATTATGAGCTGGGGCCTTCAATTTCAAATCTTTCCCTCAGTCTCTTTCAGTGATCTGTGGAAAATTATTTCACTTCTTTTAAACCCCTTCTGTAAAATAAAGATATTCATACCTGTATCAAAAATGTGTTGTCCTTGGGTACATATCCAGATACACAGTGATTTAATTTCCTCTGAACGTTGTGGGTACACACACTTCAGGTAATAATACAGAACACCAGGAATGCTGTTGGGTTTGAGTTGAGATCATGAAAGCTGATCCCATCTCATGGATACAGCAGTCCCAGTGGAGCATCCCCTGGGTCTGAGCTGCAGTGAGGGTCCTCTCCACTGGTTGCCTGACGTGACCGGTGAGATCGAGGTCCCCTGATCCCTTTGGCTTCTTTTATTCAGATTTTCAGCACTGTATGGTTAAAGTTATTTCTCACTGTATTCAGAAAAAGAAATGACAGATAAAGTCATTTCCAAAAAGGCCCAGGTGCTCAAGGGCAGAGGAAGGTGCCTGAATCCACAGAGGGCTTGGCAGGCTCTCTTCTGCTACCAGTGGCCTGCAACAACACAGATGGGTTGTGTGTGAGGTGATAAAATGCTTGGGAAGGTGAAATGATTCCCAAGGAGAGGAGGTGGCTATGGCAAATAAGGCATTAAATTGGCAAAGGAAGTGAAAATTAAAACACAAACTCACTGGAGCCACCGAGAATATACAACTCCCAAGTGCACAACAATTTTGGATGATTTAAATGAGTTTAATTGCTTACAAAAAGAGGTAAATGTACTTACATGGATCAGTACTTAAATTGTTTTTGCTATATTCTTCTTGGTTTATCTTATTAAAGATAACTTGATATGCAGCCCCTCAACTTATATAAAACAAAAACAGGACACCGCCAACACAAAAGGAACACTGAACGACTGCAGGCCACATGCAATGCATTTTAACTTGTTATTTAGAGATGATTCTAAATTCAATTAAAGTTGCAGAAATAAGCTAAAGATTCTGCATATTGTTAGGTCTGATCAAATAATTGAATCGATACCCCTCCCCTGGGAACTGACCTTTAGTCTACTTCCCAATGGACATTCCCTTTCGCTTAGGCCACATTCCCTTTCTCTGAGACCACATTCCACTTGTTAAGACTATTATCCTTCCCCTCTGGACCTTCCTAGGATCCAGACCCGCCCGGATAATTCTCTGCCCAGAGAAAGCCCACCTAGAGTCTTTTAAAATCTCTGACTCCTCGTCCCTGGCTACTGGCAACATTTTGAGGCTCAGCTCATCTGGTTATCCAGATGACCTAATAAATTTATAATCTCTAATCACTTTTGGTCCCATGTATTCCTCCTTCAGCCACTCTAACACATATCTTTTACCAGGTTCCCCCCATGCTAACATCATACAAAGTTATAGTACAAGATCATAACCAGGATATTGACACTGATGCAGTTTAATGCAGAATAATTTCATCACCATTAAGATCCCTGACCATGCAATGCATTGTAAATCCCAGATCAATAGATTTTATAAGTATTGGCTTAATAGATTAAATAAAAAGCACAGCACTAAGAACCAAAATAGGCTCATCCTATATACTAGTAATAAAAGCCTAATATGCTAAAGTGTCCAGTGCTCTCTGGTCAGCTGTTTAACCAATCAAAGCATAATATCTAATGATATGCTAAGACCTCTCAACTGCTCCCTATGACATTCACTGACCACCAAGGGGCAGATGCTCTGACCAGTAGGTTAGATTGCTGCTTGGGTCTGGCCAATTGGGACTGAGTGAAATAGGTCGACACACTCTGGAGCCCTCCTTCAGTCCCTCTCTGGCTGGTCAACCTCCCGTGTCCCTCCCTGGCCCTGATCATGCACCAGTAGGGTCCCTTGGCCTGGCCTGTGCCCTATTACAATCCAGGACTCCTAGGGGGATATCGGAGAGCCAGTTTCGGCCTGACCCTGCAGGCCAGGCCGAGGGACCCACTGGTGCACTAATTCATGCACCAGGCCTCTAGTATATATATATGAATATGCTGGCTGTTGCCAAAGAACTAAAAATGCAGTTGGGTGCAACATAATGTAAATTGGCAAAGAGTTAACAGTATCTGGCACCAAGAGTTATGGTGGGAATCAATACTTATTAAGTTCTTTTTATGCATTGAGCTCATTATAAATTAATCTACTAGAATACAACCTTTTGAGAGAGGTATAGTTAGTATCCCCACTTTAAGGAGGATAATGTAATTCTTACAGTTAGCAATACATGGAGCTAGAATTTAAACCTGTTTAGACAATATGTGTCAAAAAATATGAGCTGGAGAAGACAGAGATCTCTGGAGAACTCCCAGGATGAATACCCAGAAATTGTGAAATTTAGATTTCATTCAAAGTGTAATAGGACCTAGTTAGGAGGAGAGTATAGAGATGGACTGAAATAAAGAAAAAAAAAGTTAAGAATACAAAACAAATCATCAGGAGATAATGACTAGAAGAATTTTTCTATAAGAGTTTGTGCAGGTTGACAGGATAGAGGGAGAAAAAAAAATGTTTGCACTGGTTCCATGAGACTAAATTAGAGAAGCCATTATATTAAAATGGTAGTGATGCAATAAATAAATAAAATTGATCCATGCTGTGGCAGACCACATTCTTAGGACTTTATGGATTACCTCATTTATATTGCACAATAACTCTTTTCTATAATCACCTCAAACTATGATGATTAATAAAAATACTGTTACTAAATTAGTAAAGTATGCACTCTTGTTTAATTGAAATTGCAGGTAGTGAGGGAAGCACTAGGAAAAACAAAGTCAACTCTTAGTTATTCAAGATCTGATCTTTCAGGTTCTTGAAGTTCCTGGCCCCAAACTACCATAATCTGCTTTCTATCCCTTTTACTGCTCATCTGTACTTTCCCCAAAGGAGTGGAAACTTTGAGAGAGGGCTAAGATTGAATTATTATGTGGATATGCTTGCAATCTTTGCTTGGATTAACATGGAAGCATTTTATTTATTTGTCCCTTTGCACTACTACATTTCTTACAAGCAATCTATCAATGTTTAGTTTAATAACGCCGTATTTTTTTCTAGTCATAGACACTTTTTCTTCTCACCATAAAAAGGCAGCTTGCTTTATTGTCGTGATGCCAGTGGGGGCAATTTTTTGATCTTACCAAAGGTATCGAAGGAAGGTTTTTATATTACTAATTCATAACTACCATCTGACACCAGACACTTTTAAGACTCCATCAATTTTAAGTACACCTGAATTTAAGAAAGGATTAATTGTGAAAAAGTATATATCTTGAAATCTATGAAAGTGAATAAAGTGGCTAATAATTATTAAGCCTTTATAAGTCTTTTAAGTCAGGAACCAAACTAAGCAGATCATATACACTATCTCAATTAATGGTTATATTAGATACCTTTGTCCCATTCATTTTGTTCATTTTGCCTCTCATCTAATTATTGGAGTTTAGGAATTAACCTTCCTCCAAACCACAGAAATGGTCTTGCTATGTACTTTCCTGAGGACATGACCTGTCCTTTTAGCTCCTCTCCACACATTTCTTTCTTTGTGCATAAATCACTTCTCCTAAAATTCACACGCAAGCTCATCTTTTCGGACCACTTTTTAAGCTAGTTTCTAAAAGTTTGATTCCCTGGACTATTGTTTCTGTTTCAGTATAACTTTAAAGCTGCTCATCCATTCTAAACTTTGCTCTGTTCATGGAATATAGCCTTAGGGGCAACTTGTGCTATTGTTATGAGTCAAACTGTGCCCTTCAACAAAAGTCAATGAGTATTATCTGCAGACACCTCAGGACATGCTTTAGCAAGTTAAAACTTCTCCACTACCATGTAGGTAGCTGTATGCTAGTTATTTTACACACACACAAAAAAAAAAACCGGATTTTTAGAAAAGAACAAAAGTTAAGGAATAGCCCTAACCAGTTTGGTTCAGTGGATAGAGTGTCAGCCTGCAGACTCAAGGGTCCCAGGTTCGATTCCGGTCAAGGGCATGTACTTTGGTTGCAGGCACCTCCCCAATAGGAGGTGTGCAGGAGGCAACTGGTTGATGTTTCTCTCTCATCGATGTTTCTAACTGTCTATCCTTCTCCCTTCCTCTCTGTAAAAAAATCAATAAAATATATATTTTTTAAAAAGTTAAGGAATAAAAATAGTAAATAGCTTTCTTCAGTCACCCAAGACAAGACCAAGGTGGTATGCTTTGAAAGTTGCCAGGAAGATGCCCCTGGGGCGGGGAGGAATGTTTACCAGACAAAAGCAAATGTCTGAGAGCATTTGATTAGAGAATTGAAGTAGCCATTACTAATGCTCGCTAAGGCTGCTGTCCTCCTTGAGAATGTTGCCAGGTACAGCATAGGATGCTCAGTTAAATTTAAACTTCAGATTTATATATATGTGCAAACTCGGCAGTCCTACCCCGGATATAACACTCTTCAGCCCCAGCGACCAACAGGGCAGGTGAACAATTCTGGCCGTCAAATGTGAATAGAAATATTGCGTCAACTCCAGACTAAGGTTGGGAAATCCCCTACACAATCTTCCTCTTCAGTGGCCAACACAGAAGTTGCGTAACATGTCATATCCTTGATAACCCAATAAATAATCCTATTTTAATCTGTCCTGTCCTAGCAAGCCTTAAAAGTGCATAGGTCTTCAAAGGATTGAAAAAGCCTAATGTATCTAATGTTTACCTTACATTTGTCTGACTTACCTGTACTATCTTGAATTTTCCTTTCTGAATTCCCACTTATGGGTGCTGACCCATTGGCCTAATATTATTATTGATTACTCAGTACAGATTCTCACAGGTAAACTAGCTCCATCCCAGAGGAAGAGTGTCACATTAGAATCAACAGAGCCTGTTTGCAATGTCCATCAAATCCACAGAAGCCCCCTCCTCAAACTGATATAAACTAATCTTCTTGCTTATCAAGTATACTTAATATAGTTATAATATATCAATCACTAAAAAGAAATGAATACACCTATCCAGTATGGTTCAGTGCTTGAGTGTCAACCTATGAACCAGGAGGTCAAGGTTAGGTTCCTGGTATGGGGATATACCTGGGTTGCAGTGTGGGGCATGCAGGAGGCAGCTGATCAATGATTCTCTATCATCATTGATGTTTCTATCTCTCTCTCCCTCTCCCTTCCTCTCTGAAATCAATAAAAAATATATTTTTTTAAAAAGTGAATACTTTAGTAAAATACTAAAGTAGTAAAATACTAAAGTACTAAAAATAAACAGAACAAGAATTGTGTTATGCTTGGAATAGACTATATATTAAATATTTTTTGTACTAAATACCTAGTTGACTAAATGAGTCAACAAATGAAAGAAAGAAATAAAAGGGGCACACCTCCTAGAATTAGCCTTTTCAAGCCTGATTTTTTAGGTCCATTACAAGAAAAAATATTAAACAAATAATATATAGTCATTCTTTACTCACCTGCTGCAGAGCAAGGCCTATAATTATTAAATAATGATCATAATTAACAACTATAAATAACAACACATCCTGAACTCACCCCTGGCAAAGGATTCATAGAAATCTGTGGGCTTTGAGATCATAGCAGAGGAGTTTTATAGTTGGAATTGCGTCAATATTTTCTCTCAGTAAGGACTGGAAGCATGACCCATGCCTGCAAAACTGATAGGGCTTGGTGATTCACCCAGAAATATAGCACACAACATCTCTAGAAAGGAATTTCTGAGAATTGGTCTTTGCTTTCCAACCTGAAGATCACATCTCTGACTTAAAAGTGCAAATTTGGATTGAAACAAAGTCAGGAAATTAAAGTGAGGTTAAAACACACACACACACACACACACACACACACACACACACACACACACTGCTGAACATAAGAGAGTCAAGAAAGAAATTGAGCCATGGTTCAAGTACATAGAGCAGAACATGCTAGGATAAGAAGGCAGAGCCTCAGCTGGGATAAGAGGGTCTCTGGTTTCCTGTGCCAGAAGTTTCTGCCAATCTGACCTTGCCTCTTGCTTGAATCCTTACCTATGTAGCTGCCTGCTTTCTTGATAGGTTTTACTAGATGTATATTAAAAATATCTGCCCTTAAAACCCTTAGGATAGAGAACCCAGTGTGCTCTCTCTCCCTCCCTGGCTCTCCCTCTCTCCTCCCCAGGCATGTTACCATTAGCTCCCTCACTCCCAAGCTCCAGGCACCCTTCCTTTACCTCTCTATGTCTTGTTTCCTAAATTAATTTCTTCTAGGAATTACTTGGTCTACCTCTGTAATTTACCTAATAAATATTCTCTTACAAACAAACAAACAACAAAAAAGGATGGTAGAGCTATATTACAACCATTGACAATATTTATATTCTAACATAACACATGTATTGAGTTCAGAGTCACATTATGACTTTCGTGGGCCCTGGACATGTTTGCCTTCATGGACTCCTTCCTCCATAAACAGACATTAAGATTACATTTTATAATTCCACTGATATAAAGAATATACGAGTATCAATAGCATATGTTAAAACATTTTCTTTCACCTAAACACCGTTTCCTTTGTGAAATAATGAAAACGTTTTTATGGGCGCCTAAAACTACCATGGGCTCTTAGCACAGCACCTAACTGATCATTATTGCCTGACTGCAATTACTCTTCTGGATTTCCCCCTTAATTAACAGATCGTTTTTCCTTTCCAAAGTGCCAATCAAGTAGTACTTTTTCTCAATATATATAGAACTGTGATTTGTGTGTCATTGTATTGATTTTCAATCGGTGTGCCATGGCACACTGGTGTGCCGTAAGAATTTTAAAATATACAATACCTGACTATTTATTCAGGGACACTGACCTCTTTCCTCTTAGACTGTCAAATAAAAAATGACAACAGCCAACACAATAGCTGTCCAGTGTGAATGAATCAAAATTATATTTATTTTTTTGTCAGATCAGCAAAAAAATATAACTTTATTTTTGGTGTGTGGCAGAATTTTAGTAATTAGTTTATGTGTGACATGAGATGAAAAAGGTTGACAATAGCTACGTTGGGGGTTGGAGAGGAGCTAACAGCTATGGCAGAAAAGTGATTATATTTAATGAGTTTGCTTTCTAATTGGAGAGCAAGACTAGTGCACAGAAATTTCTTCAAGACAATTCAAGACATATGCACAGAAATTGATTCAAGACAATTCAAAATCACTTAATTTGTAGGTAATAGTTAAATGTGATCCTCTCCCTAAATGTAAGACTTTAAATATCTTTCATGTTGATGACAATTATGGATTATTATTATAATGCGGAAATATTGTGGGTAATTGGAGGTCAAAGTTTCTTATAAAGGCCTCTAATCCTTTAAGAATTAAAGTTAATCTCTAGGGCAGGAAACAAGAGTTTATTAATTTCTTCCATGTGAGTTGAAGAGAGGCCCAAGGAGTACAACTGGCAGTGACCCTTCCCTTTTCCCCTCCCCCACAGTACAAAAGTGGAGGTACCCTGTTTGGGATTATAATTAGGATTATCCGTACTCTGGGTCCTTATCTTTTACCACAGACTCTACTTAAATGGGAAACTCAGCTACCTGGAGGCTGACAGCAGGCTAAGTCATTACTCAAAATCTATTGCCTATCCCTGGGTAATTCCCTGATTCGACAATTAATCAAGTGCCACCTGGTTTAGACTTGAGTTTACTTAAGAATTTATCCTTTTCTTATGATCCTTCAGAGTATTATTTGATATCAGCTTGGTAGGTTAGATTTGCTAATGGTTCTGCGGTTTACATTTGGGAACTGATGGGTTTTGTTTGTTTGTTAGAGTTCCTTTCTGACCCAAAACAAATACAGCATACCCAATAAATCAGGGATGGATGTGGGTTGGGAAGGGGTCTAATATTTATTAATCCATAGGTAAGGCATTTTGCAATATAGTGTTTCACTTCATTCCCACAATATTTCTCCAAGGTGGTAACTCCTATATCACTAGTGAGAAAATTGAGGTTAAGAGTATTCATGAACCTGGCTCCAAATCATAGAACTAGTAAGTGATAGAGTTGGATATTGATCACAGTGTCAGAGTTAAAAGCACAGGCTATAAGGCAAACTGTTCAGCTCACACTCCTTCCAGCCACCCTGGTATCCTTACTGCATATGACTCCTATCTTGTTTTTTGTACTTTCTGCTCTCTCCTTCTAGAACAAGATCTCTGCAGATCTACTCTCTTACCACATTTACGTTTTTGCTCAGATGTCATTTCCATGTAATCAATCAATAAATATTTGAGCACTACTAAGAGGTGAGCACTGTTCTAGGAACATCAAATATATCAGGGAATAAAGAGACAAATGTTCCACTCTTGATAAAGCTTATATTCTAGCAATGAGGAAAAAAATAATGGTTGAATAATAAAATTTTAAAAAATTATATAATACTAGAGGCCCCGTGCATGAATTCATGCATGGGTGGGGTGCCTTGGCCTGGCCAGCAATTGGGGCCTATTGGAACTGTCTTGCCCAGTCCCAATTGGGGCGCATTGGGGATGGCCGGCTGGGGGAAGGACCATGGGAGGTTGGCTGGCCGGGGGAGGTTGGCTTTGGGAGCGCACTGACTACCAGGGGGGAGCTCCTGTGTTGAGCATCTACCCCCTGGTGGTCAGTGCTCATCATAGCTACTGGTCATTTGGTTAACCAGTTGCTTAGGCTTTTATATACATAGATTAGAAGGTGATACATGCTATGAATAAAAGAGACTGAGGTGGATTGAGTAAGTCAGTTAATAATAGTAGGAGTCATGAAAATGTCAACATGGATTGAATATGAAGTTTGAGGGAAAGCATACTAAAGATAAAGACTCCAAATTTTGAGGCCAAACTATTGGAAGTGTAGAATTGTCATAAATTTGTCTTGATTTCTTACAGTTTTCCAGGCTCCTGAAACCTGCACAACCAGGCCACCCTAGTCTCTGAACTTTCCTGCAGAGGGAGTTCTGATATCTTTTGATATAAGGTCACAGATTCTTAAACCAGGATGAATAGAAATAAACTCATGCATGGTCTGATGTCCTCAAACTCAGAAAAATTTAGTAATTTGTATATGATTTAAAAAAGTACCACAATCCAGCAGTTAAGGTATCTTTGCCTGTGGTAGGTGGGCAGTAAGTGCCCTTCTCCATGATTACATGTCTATTAAGTGTGAGCTGTTTAATATTGCTATGAGGATCTCATTTTTATGAAGGTGCACTAGTGTGTCAAGAAAGAGCAAGCAAGCAAAAATTAAATAGGCTGTAGCACTCTTTATTTCTGGGGCCGTTTCTTGGTAAGAATTAAATTATAATCATTCTTGCCAAAATGAGTTAATGCCTTTATAGTAATTTGTACCCAAAGGAAGTGAAGACCTAACATGCAGAGTCTGCAACTAATTTGAACTAAAAATAAATTTTGAATGTCTAATTCAGTATACTTATATTGCATTAAGTTCTACTTGAAGAGCTTCATTCCACTGTGATATAGCCAGGGATACTATGAGAAGAATTATAAGCAAAGAGAAAGTGTGAAAATTACTCAGCATAGTTAGCTTATCTTTCATGTTAGCTCCTTGTCAATGAATTTCTGGTGTGTTATTCTTCAGTAACTAACTGCAGTAGAAATAGTAAAAAGACTCACTACTTTCCCACTAAAACACTAATTAATCCCTGTACCACTAGTCTGAACTAGTGTCATGCAAATGCTGTTTTATAACGCTCCTCTCTCTTACCATCCTGCCCTCTTCAATTCTTCACTCTTTTCCATAATTACCCCTCCCCTGGCCCAATCAACAAATCTAGAAATCAGTTATCTATTCGGGTACACTTTCTTTGTAATTACAAATATTGGAATATATTTTTCCGTGATTTGTCAGGCATCAGATAATTTATAGACTCTGAGTTTATCAAGTATTTAAGCTTTGTCTATATCAGGACAAAGATGAGAATGAGTTTTTTCATTAAATTAATCAGATATTTAGGCAGATTGTGGGAGGGATTACCTAAAAGCTCTGATGAGTCCTTTTCTTTCATAGATTTACCCTGGACTTAATTTTAGTCTATCTGTGTCTCACTGGAGGTAGTAAAATTCTTTTATTCCTCCAAATTTCCAAAGGAAGTTTCTGAAGATATTCGATTAGAGGAATGTCCTACCACATTTGTGTCAACATGGCATTTTCCCACATACAATCTACTGATACAATTTGATATCCTTGGAGTCAGGACTGAAATATCTATCCTTTGTGTTCCAGCAGAGTATGTCACATGGTAGAAATGCAAAAATTGCTGTTACTATACTAGTAATTCAGTATCGTTAAAAATTATATCCAGACATTTCATGAGTTTCACTTTGATCTTTATCTCAGTTGAATGATCAGGAAAGAAAAAAAGCAATGCAGTGCTTACTCATGAAATCAACATTAAGTAGTGAGAGAAGACTGGTCCCTAGTCAGCAGTTTGACTGGTACCCTAATACTCTCTTTGATGATCACTGTTTTCTTAGTTTTAGATAGCTCAGTGCCATTTGTTTCAGACAACTGTATATATCCACTGGCACTTTTCATTTCAGGGAAAATGTTAACAAATGATTTTGTGTGTTATTTGATAGAGGTAGAACAAAGACATAAAGGAAGGGCGCTACATAATGGTATTAAGTCATTGAAGAAGCAATACGTGATCTTGACAAGGTCATCTTGTATAAAAATTGCTTCCAGTAACCCTCCATGGTCTCTCAGGCAACCTTTCTCTCTCAGAGCTCGACTTCAGGCATATCAGGGCCCCCAAAACTTGTGCTTTAGATTCTTTGAAACTACAGTTTTTCAATCCCCAAGTGTTTATGATCCTTAAAAACAGACAACCTCAGAGTTGATTGAATATTGGGTCCTCCCTTACTGAAAATAAATTACTAAAAAATTCTTCTTTAATTTTTAAAACAAGAGGAAAGCTTGGAAATTAAGCAAAAACAAGTAAAGAGTAAACAAATGCATCTTTTTTCCTTCCTACTTCAAATTTTCCAGTGATGGTACCTGAAAAGTATTTAGCATGATTTGGGGAGGAAATTAAGCAAAGACAAACTGAGATTTAGAAGGTCGCTTTAAGTATATATATTTTTTAAAACAAAGCCAAAAGGGAGAAACCAATTTTTGTTAAGTCATACTATTGGTCAATGATTGTTCATCATTACAAACAAACAAATTATTAAACATGTAAAGAATCAAGCTTAGACCAGGCCACTTCCATGCTTTGGGGCTGAAATGTCAGCCATTTTTCATTGAGCTGTAATCAACAATAGGTAAGTCACTCCGACTGCATACATCTAGCCCAGGGCATTCATTCTCACAGTCTAAACTCAGATTCTGACAGATTCCCCAAGTCCCTGGGTAAGGGAGACCTGGAAAGTTGGTTAAGAAAGGCTATTTTCATGTTGTTGTTTTCCAATTGGCGTGATGTGGTAAATCTTCAAATAAACTGAGCCATAATTTTTGTTAAAAGTTTTGTAGCATACCTCTTCCTAACATAGATCTGCCTGTTTTCCTTACTTTTGCAATACTCATAATTCTAGTTAAACGCCTTTTTAGTGTACCTCATTCTAACACATTGCTACATAGTTTCCCTTAGTATAATTAAAATCTTATTCCTCTTGGAAATTGAGGAGTTGCTTACCCACTGACTATTCCTCTGTCCGTTCTGTTCTTATGGTGAAATAGTATTAGAAAGATTTTCTTTTCAAATGTCCTCCCTCTTTCCTAAAAGAAGAGGATACGTTGTTTATCTGATTGTTGACACTGGAAAAAGACGTGCTGGCTCTCTTTGCAAGGAGGCAAGATCCAGTCCACTCAGCTCCGTCTCCAAGGTACCCTGGAGTAAGGGTCCAGTCTGCTCTCCACATCCCTGTGGAGACAGGCAGCACCAAAGCTAGACCTGGGTAGTAGGAGTAGGAAGTATAGTGTAGACATGGATCTAAGTCACACTACACAATGCAGCTTAAAAAAAAAAAAAAATTGAAGCCAATATTTTGACCTATAGCTACACAAAACTTGTGTCTGGTTCTCAATTTAGAACTAAGATGTCTAGAAAGAGATTTCTATTTTATTTCCCACAAATAGCAGTCATAGGAATTGGATAACAGTAATCTCATTGGCCTATACCTTCAAATTCCAGAATACAATTATATGTGTACCACCATCACAGAGAGCAGGTAGCACATTTCCTTATGAAGTTGGGTAGAACTGTGTTGCCTAGTATGGTAGCTACTAGCCACATGCAGCTACTGAGCTGTGAAATGTCAGTGGTCTGAATTGAGGAGTGCTACAAATGTACCAGATTACAAAGACTTGATTAAAGAAAGTAAAATATCTCAATAATTTTTACATTGATTATACATATTGACACAGCCATATTTTAGATATATTGGATTATAGAAGATTTTTATTATAATTATATTTACATGCTTCTTTTTACTTTTTTAATATAGTTCTTAGAAAATTCAAGATGCTACATGTAGCTTACATTTTATTTTTATTGGACAACACTGGGCTAGAACAATGGAGACATTGCTATTCTTTTCCAAGCTGTGGATAATGACGAAACCTGGGAGCTCTTGGGCATATATGATTAAAATTAGGAGGATGAAACAAAGGCATTTGTATTCAATGGCTTCCTATACAATGCCTAAAACCAATTCCAATGTTGAAGTATTTATTTGGGGTTAAGTTATTCTCATCTTTGCACTTTACTATTTACGACTATGCATATTGTTTCCACTAAAGCAGAAATCTATGTTATTCTTTTTTTTTTTAGACCCAAAGAATTAAACTCATATGAGTTTCTTTATACTTTACGAGTAGATGGAAATAATTTTCTCTGTTGTAAAGGGCAAACAGAGCAATTTCCTCTTTCCTTTCCTGTTTTTTTTTCGGTGTTTCTTTGGAAACAGTAAGCTTGAGTTCTTATGATAACCTTTGGAATGGAGATAAATCTTCCTAGGGATTAAGCCTACATTTCAGTTTTTACAATGTAGAGATAACTATAAAGTTTTGGGCCAAATAAACTCTAGATAAGTCAAAACGTACCTCTAGAACTAGCTGATGGGCTTCTCACGAGATGTACAAGAAAAGCCAGGCAATGCAGCTCTTAGTCTGTCAAGGAGACAATGAATTTCTTTCTCCTTCTTTGCCATTAAAAGGTGTGAGATTTTGTCTTAACTTCATAGTAATTGTTGTGCTTCTTTACATGTACCTGGTATGTAGATCAATTAATGCTTAGCAGTAGCATGTTGTGTTCTCCCTTCATTATTGGAGGGATGGAGAGATATTTTTGTTGGCAGGATTACATTATTTCTCTAAAATTACTTAACCTGAGCCTCAATAGATACAAATCCCTAGCAAATATAAATGTTAGCACATCATTAAGGAAGTATGGTGTAATGATCCAAAAGTAATGTGGTCACTTGCTGAAATGATGAAAGAGTGTTTCAGAACATGAGTCAATCAACATAGCTGCTGGTGAGACATTGGGGGAAAAATACATTCAGTATTAAACAGTTGAAGCTGAAAAGTAGTCTGGATTTCATAGAAACCACAGACTTATTTTATAGATAAGAGATTAGTACAGAGGGAGCGGAAGTGACTTCTTTAAGGACATATTCCAGGTAAAGTAGTACAATTGGAATTGGAACCCAGGGTTAACATCTGTGTAGAATACCAGGGATTTTTTTTTTATCCAGTTCTATTTTGCTATAATTTATCTCATCCCCTGGATGATAATTAAAAGGTTAAAACTTGAGCTTTGCCCGACCCTAATGCTTAATAAAGATGAAGTATGAAGTGAAAATGAGTATTGTTCATGAGGAATAGTGAACAATTGCCACCAGATATCAAAAGAACATTTTCACCTGCCAGTTCATATAGTACTGACATTATTCCAAAATATTAGTATATTCTTTCTGTGCTCTTTCTGAATGGGTAGGTTATTCTTTTTAATTAGCTTTCTTTACGACAGCTTTCAATGATACTATTACTGGATGAATGAGAATTCACAATTGTTTTATGTTCTCCTGGGCTTTCTGTCTCATTAGTCAAATGTTTTTACTTTTACTTTCCCCCTGCTTCTTCTAACTCTCTCATCTCAACAACATTTTTGATTACAAAAGTCAAGAAAAAAAATTTCCTCAGTAAAATTTCTTAGAAGACTGAGACATAGAGTTGACCACTCCCCCAATTCCAATCTTCTGAGACCAATCTATCCTCAGGAAATTTTCAAAGCATTATAATAAAAATTTATCAACTGAAAATTTAATTATACTTTAACATAAAGAGCATTGTATACAGATATAGTTTTATAAATGTTCTGAATTGGTTCTTAATGAAAAGATACCAAGTAGGACATATTTATTAAAAAATATAAAATTTTCTAGCTCAAAGAAACTGTCTGACATTCTTTGATATTTAAGATATATCATTCTTACAACACTAACTTCATTGGAATTCACCACAAAATGCTTGTGGAAATAATGTATTTAAAGAAAATGAGTATATGTTTAATGTTAGAAAATACAAAAAACAAAAAAATCAAACAGCCATGTAGATGTAGTATTTCTCCCAGGACACAATTTCTACTTCTTTGAAAGTATTAAAGGAAGATGACTATTCTGCCAACTGAAGTTTTTTTAATGCATAAAAAACCAGCTGTCCCTGCATTTGAGGCCATTTTAAGTAGATCTATTTCCATCAGTGTTTGTGAGGTAAAAAAAAAATAAAAAAAGGACCTAAATGTACTGGTGTCCATATGCAAATGTTACTGACTTCTTAACTGACTTACATTAACAATAAATCATCTCATGTAGTCTCCATCTTCATAGCTCATTCAGAAAAGTAGGCAAACATCTGTTCAAGGAAGTCATTAAGAAATGGAATTTTGTTCTTATTTACAGATATGGAAGTTAATATCAGACAATGGTTTAGAAATACTTCATTCTTATCCCATAGCATTAGGTTACTTTCCAAAGGTGTGAACCCCAAATCTCATGGTCCACATGTAAGTGGTGATGTGCTCAGTGAGAAGTCAGGGGGTCCAATAACAAGCAAAAGGAGAGAATGAGAGACAATTGGCCTGGTCTGAGATTGCCAACATATAATAATTATAATTTTGCATGTTATGAATGTGGGCAGAATGAAAAGGAAAGAGGGAGAAAAGTTAATGAAAAGAAAAGAAGGATAAAAATGAAGGAGGGAAAAAAGAAAGGAAGAGAAGAGAATATAAATAAAGGTATGGCTTATTAGTTTTTACTTGAAATCCATCTACTTATAATAACTCAGAATGAGGACATCAATTATGGATATATATAATATATATTCATAATATATATGTATATATGTGTGCCTGTGTGTATGTAAGACTTGGAAAATTCAAGAGAAATATGAAGGGTTTTCTAAAGGAACATAAAGAACAATTAAAAACTAGTAGTGATGATATATGTATTAAGTGTGAGTGATGGGGACATCAGTGTGGCTAGAATGGAAGAAGAATATTAAAAATTATGCAGGAAATCTTACACTTCATATATAGTGAGTTAGAAATAAAATAAGAAACTATTATGTTTTTAAGAAAGAGTGATTTAATAGAAGAATTCTTTTGGAAGATCCTAAGGCAAAGATATACAAGATTGATTTGGAGAGGAGAGGGACAGAGCGTCAGGAAAATGAGAAGAATCATAAAGGGCACTGACTACAAGGCAGGGCTGGAGAAGAGAGCATGTTGTAGTTCCCCCTTTATCCACTAGGGGAATGTTCCGGGACCCCCAGTGGATACTTGAAACCGTGGATAGTTTGTGTTTTATTCCTCCGCATACATACCTATAATGACAACGTAACAAATACGACAACATACAGCAGTGAAATGGATGTGAATTTTTTTCTCTCTCCAATAACTTTTAACATTTTTAAGTCTAAACCTACTCTTGAATCTGTTTCATTATCCCTTACTTGCAGTAAATGGTTTTGTATCACTCATTTAAGGGGACCCCTCGATGAAGTCTTTGTATAGGCTCAGTGTTTTCTGGTGCAACACATTGCTGTCAACTGGAAAATGTTTTTTATTCATATGTTCCATCCACAAATATAATGGCTTTTCATATTAACTAAGCACTTATCACACCCCGGTGGATGTCACTTTTGCGGTTTGAGATACTGCAATAAAACTAGTATGAATGTCTTTTTCCTTCTTCACAATGTCACAGCTAGATTTTTTTTTTTTATCATCCATCTTAGCAACCTCAGCATATGATTTTTTTTTTCTTTTCTTATTAAGTAGAGAACTTTCACCTTTGCACTTTAAGGGGAGCACTTTATGGCTTCTCTGTGGCGTGTCAGAATTGCAGCATCAGCACTCTTGAGTTTGGGGCCATTATTAAGTAAAAATAAGGGTTACTTGAATACAAGCACTGCAAGACGGAGACAGTTGATCTCATTGCAGTTACTCAGTGACTAGGGTGGGAAGCATTGCAGAGTAGATACCCTGGAAAAGGGATGATGCGCATCCTGAGTGAGACTGAGGTTTCATCACGATACTCAGAACAGCGTGAAATTTAAAACCTCTTTCCATTTAATAATTTTGGACCCTGGTTGACTGTAGGTAACTGAAACCATGGGAATGGGCACATACAAAGGATGATTCTAAGGAGGAACTAGCAACCTCAGATCGCAGGGCTCAGGTACAGCATACTCATAGACCTATTTGAATTTTGCCAAGGGACATAACAACCAATATCTGCTGCTTTATTGGCACTTCCTCCTGGGTGATGAATATTACCTTGGTTCCTAATAAGACTAAGTTGGAGAACCAATGCAATTTTATTAAAGAAGTGTCTCAAGTGAAAAAAAAAATAGCTTATTTATTAATAGTCAAGATTTCATCACCAGAACAGCAAGAAGGAAACTTGGGTTTCCTTTTATAAAGAAATCAGTCAAATTTTTCAAATTCTAAAGAAACTGAAATATGAGATTAACCTCTTATATCACCCATAATATTCAATATTATGAAATAACTTACTACCAAAATTTTTAAAAAGTATATGGTATTGATTTATTTACAACAAAGTGTTTTTTTTTCTTTTGTTTGAGAAAAGATTCTAAGTATATTCTTGGTATTGAGAAGCTCTGCCACAGAAATTCATTAATGAATTGAAGGTTAATTATGTATTTTCAAAAGAAATACAATTACAGCATCCTTACTTTTTGAAGTTTTAGGCACTTTACCACCTTTAGATTTAAGTGTTAGAACTCTAAAGTTAAAATTACTGTATTCATAGAGGTTTTATTATTTTTCAAAAGGAATTCTTAGATCTTTTATTGATACTGTTGCTTTTGAATAACATGACCAGCATACATTACTTTTAACTCTTTATGATATTTTCAAGCTAACTAATGGTCTTAATTTATCTTAGAGTTTTAGCCATTTGATGACAAAACATAAATAAAAATATATTTAGAAATAAATACTATAATAAAGAAGGGAAAGAAGGAAGGGAGGGAGGGAGCAAGGGAGGGAGGAAGAAAAATAAAAATGAAAACAAGTTATTCGGATAATTTCAAATTAGCAAAATGGGGGAAATATTAGGTAAACAATTCACCAGAAATAACAACTCCAAGATATCAGATACTGTGAAGGCAATGGTGGAAAAGGCAATGCACTTGACTGGAAATGGGGGAAAGGGGTTTGCTTTCAAGTAAATATACTAAATGGTGAGCCTCTCAGACATCTTCTACCACTGGTCTCTCAAAACTGGACCCCATTATTAGCGCAGAAGAACCTAAACCGTAACTGAAAAGTCACTGGAGGTACTGTGTGGACATGTCTGAGAGTTAAAAGTCGAGTGGGAGCACAACTTTTAAGCAGGGGAGACCTTTTTGTGAGTTTACCTCTAAGAGCTCTACTAGTTTCCCTCAATGAAGATCAGAGAAAATTCCCCTTGTGCTTCCAGCAGGAGGAGAGGAAAAGTAACTATTCTCAATTAAATCAGAGTAATCTGTCTTCTTAATGATGCCGGCCCTCAGGAGAACCTAGTTCACCAGAGCCTAATCTATTAGGGTTTTATTAAAGCCTAACCAACCTGATCGAAGGGAAAGACCCAACTCCAGCCACTGTAGCCATCCTGTCCCACCTAAGGCTGAGGAGAGCGTGAAGGAGAGAGATGCAGGCCTGTGGAGGTCCCAGTCCTGAGATGCCGGCTCACTAAAGACTGAGACCTAATCGTGTGTTCCCCCACACCTTGGCACCACACCACTCAGGGCCTATTTACTAGGTTTCCTTCTACCTAGTACATCATATCTAGCTTTCAACAAAAAAGTATAAGGGATATTAACAGGCAAAAAGTAATGAGTCGATTATTTTTATTACAATAACTGTGTCTTATTTAGGTACAGTTTTATTGCTCACAAACATCTATCTAATCCAGTAATGAGAGAATAAAGTAAAACAACACATCTAATCAGTTTGCTACCTGTTGGATCATAAAAAAGAATAGCAACTTCTGAACCAAAAATACAACAGGAAATTAATTCAGATAGTGAATTACCAAATCATTTTAACTTATTCATGATATTTGACCCAATGCCAGATAAATATTTGTCTTTAGTCAATATCATAAAGTGGTATATAACAGGGATATAAAACACACAATGATATTATCTTCTTTAAAATCTTTAATTAAGGTATTAAAAAATATCAAGTTGCTTCCCACATTCTCACAATGAGTAAACATCCAACGTTTAGTAACAATTTTACCTTTCACAAAAATAATTAAGATTTGAAAACAGGTGTTTAAAGAAGCTCTTTGCCAGAATTCTATTTAATTATTTGAATTGAAATCAAAACATAGCAAAAGTGATACTTTGGCATATGGTCTGCCAATAGGAATTAATCAATATTTTCTTCCCAAATATTTTCACACAATTACTAAGTTATTCAAGCCTTGTCCCGCCCACCTTCAGATGTGAGCATAAGAACAGTATAACTTATTCACAGCTCCAGAACTCAGGTTGTCTTTAACTTTTCCTATTTCATTCTTTAGGACATTGTGTTTTGAAAATTTAGAATTCATCACCTAAAATATTGTCATGCTACCTCGTATTCTTTTAGGAATGTAGTGAGTAGCTTGTTTTATCTCCTTTCTAAAGCTAGTGGGAACCCTGAACACCATCTTCACAGGACATTTTGCTCCTTATAAATATAACTTCTGATCAGATTTATTTTAGAGAGAATGGTAATGACTCATCATAAATATCACTGGGTGAATCTAAGGCTCAGCTATACGTTTACTTTACACAGGCATAGAAGTTTTCATTCAGTTGAGCCCCTAGAGGAGTGGATCCTAACAAGTATTAAATGGCCTAATTTCCCATAAACTTAAGATAAGTTTTAGGATAAAATTAAAATCATCCTCAAATTTGCCACCTAGATATAACAATTGCAACATGTTGGTAGATTTTTCTACTTATCATTACTTATGCTTGTGTATCTCTTAACATTATGACCACACTAATGTAATTTTAACATTGCTTTTTTTACTTCAAAATATACAGTGAATATTTCCAATATCATTAAATGATCTTTGAAAACATAGTTTTAATCACTATAAGAAAACAACATTTTTTACTTCAGTGATCCAAAGATTTGTAACAGTTCTTTATGTCACTGAGCATGTGTAGATTTTATCAAAATGACCACATTTTTCTTTATTTTAGGGACTTTTCATTTCCTTCTAAATGATCAAAATATATCAATGGAGCTGCACTTTCTGTTTTCATTTCCTATGAAGCAGTTCTGAAGCAGGATGAAAGCATTTAGCTTGAATCTGTAAAGCATCTGCAGCTGAAATTCAGAAGTTCATAGCTGAAAGATGGCCCTTACCCTCCCAAAACAAGCTGCTGGTCACTAACTACTTCACTAGGATTTATCTAAGTGATGGATGAAATCTAGTTTGTTGTATTTCCTTTAAAATATACACATTTTTCTTTAAAAGTATAAAACATCCCATTTGCCTTACTATCCATCCGTACTCACTGGGGAAGGTAGAACACTGGAGACCATGTTGGATATAGGACCAGAGAAGAGAGCATTTGCTTTGTGTAAGACCAAATTTGGTTGGCAGGCTTCTACCCAGAATGGCGAATAAATAGACTCACACCCTAAATCTAAGAGTTCTTTGTGAACATTTGCTGTTCATTCATTTTCTTGCTCAATATTTTCTCCCTAGGGCTACTTAGATCTCTATGGGAATAGTGCAAAGAATACAATTAAAACCAAGCATTTATTTTGTTTTCCTGTTTACTTTTTTCTTCCACAGTGCAGAAAAGACTGTGCTTTATGTAGATTTAAGTAAAAATAATCCATTAACACATCACTGGAGGAAAGAAAGCTAAATTACACTCTCTGTATGAAGAATATTATGCAGTTGGTTAAGAATATCCATGGGGCATTCGGAAAATGCACATGATACAAGCTGGAGGTGGGGAGTTTAAGAAGCTGAACAAAGAGGTAGGGAGAGACCATCATCTGGATGTTCCAAAGTACACAACTGGGGAGCCTAATTTATTATATATTTAGTCAAATCTACAGATTTGTTATGTGTTGGAAACTATATGTAAACTTAAGTAAAAGCAATGGGCATTTCCATATGCAACATGTTCTTATACATAAGAAAATAAATAACCAGGAAGGGAAGGATGTTTGCTTTCCATTCTTAGAAACTCAGTGGGTTGGTATGCTGCTCCTCTGATTCTCTCTGAAATGACTGTGTTTTGGGGGAAACAGCTCACTTTTCTTTTCCTAAGTATATGTTCCAAATGAGCATGACCATCTTAAATGAACCCACCTCCCTCCCTGGTTGTCATTGTCAGACTAGATGAATAATAGACACTAGCAAGTCACATGACCCTTCCCCTGGTATAACTATAGGCACAAGAGCCAGTGTTGGCTAGTCAGTGACCCTCCACAATATTTTCTCATTTGAGCTGTAAGTAAAGGATTATTTCCTCTTTGGTGATAAAACTTTAAGAATTGAGATGTATGTAGCTTTACATCCAGGTACACTAAGATGCCTATTGGAAATAATGAGGTCAACACATAGAAAAAAGTAGAGCTAGAGATGAAAATGATCCTGACTTTTTAGAGAACTTTTAAAAATCTAATGAATGTATTGTAATTGATTCAAAAGGATGTTCTTGAATTTTGTAATGAAATAAAATACTGTCATGTAATAAAAATAAGTATAAGAGAATCAGTGCAGAATCTAGTTGTGCTTGACAATGTTGTACTATTTGACAGGAATTAAAGGGAAAATTAAGTTATCCTGCTTTTTCTAACTTTGCTTTTCATTTAGCCCTTTGTTTCAAAACATACACCAGAAGACTACATTTTAAGTCATAGAGAAGGTCCTGGGATTTTCTTTTTTCTCTGTGGTGCAGTCCTAGAAAACTACAGATTTTATTGTAGAATATACATTCACCATAAAATGCCTTTTCTGTTTTGGAAAATATTTGAAGGACTAACAACAAAGGGATAATTATTTAAATTTATTTTTATTTTTTATTATATTTTTATTGATTTCAGAAAGGAAGGAAGAGAAATAGAAACATCAATGATGAGAGAGAATCATTGAATGGCTGCCCCCTACTGGGGATTGAGCCCACAACCCAGGCATGAGCCCTTGACCAGAATCAAAGCCAGGACCCTTCAGTCCCCAGGCCAATGCTCTACCCATCGAGCCAAACTGGCTAGGGCCAAAGGGATAATTATTTAAAAGAGGGTCATTGGAAGAAAAGAAAGTTCACAAAGATTTTAAATCTAAGGAGATTCAAAGCTATATAATTCCCATCGTGAAAAAAGCTGGTGCTATTAATATATAGATAATTTGGGTTTCTGTAAATTAAATTTTAGCTGACATTTGTTTAGCAATGATTTGTTTAGCTAAAGATTTGTTAGCAAGTTTCAGATACTGTGTTAGGTGTTTAAAATATTACAATTAACAAATATGGTCATTTTAGGAATAAGCTAAGGGCATGTACTGAAGTATATATATATATATTTATAATTTCTGATTTGGTATTTTGAGTAGTAAAAACATATACAATTTGCTGTGAACCAAAACTTCTCTAACAATAAATTCTATTAAATTAAATTTTTAAAAGAACACCCAACTATACATAAATTGTTGCTTCCAGCCACTAATGGCCTAGGTAAGTCACTTGAACTGAGTTTATTTGAGGAGTTGGCATCATTTATGAACTCAGAAAACTATTATTGCTATAAGGGAAGCATGTTGGTATGATGTAGGTATCGTGTTAGCCAGAATATACTAGATGCATTGACTTTCATTTGTCTCCTTTGAAATTTCAAAAATCAATGAGATAAAATAAGTGAAACAACCACGGACAGGCCTGTGTTGCATACTGCTGCCCTAGGGATATAACTTATTTCCCTGAAATGGTTTTGGACTTATATTCAGATGCTATCCATTAGCATAACATGATTGAAATGTTCCCATAGAGTTTAAATCTGAGTTGGGTGAGAATTTAGGAAAAGCTTTCTGAATTTTTTATCTGAGACAAAACAGTTTTTCATTTTAAAATAATTACATGCCCTTATGATTTACAATGTCCAATAATCGAAATGCCGTAAGTCTAAGTCTTTGAATTCTATGGTGAATTTCTAACTAAAACCTATGTCAACATCCCTTCAATTTTATTTGCACTATTCTAAGCAGTACATAAGGCATTACAACATTGCTCTGAACCCTGAATTTTGCACTCTGAGCATACATTTACTTTTGAGAGACTTTAAATGCAGAATAGAAAGGAAGTAGAAAAGATGGTCTAATTATAATTACAATTAATTTGCATAGTGAAAATGAAACTATGTAAGCCAGGAAGAAAAGAACGACTAGTATAATATTATGTGGATAAATAATCCAGGTAAGGGAATCATAAGAAATATATCTTAGTCCAGATTTTATTCTTAAATACCTAAGTGAGCAAAACACTGAACTGTGGCCTTCTTTTTCATCTCAGATATGATTTCCAAAGTTCTTCACAATCTATGGTATTTAATATCTCTGAGGATCAAAGATATTGTAATTTTATGATGATGGTAGTGTCAGGAGAGAGATGGAAGAATTTATAGTGAAAAGAGTGTAGGTTAGCTACAAATGGCCTCCTAGAGGAGCTCAGTATTTTAAGAAGCATGGAGAAGTAGGAAAGAGGAATTTGAAAGGGGGAAGAAGACGACATGCAAAGATATCCTAAATAACTTAACAGTCAGCTAAAAATGAGTATTTAGAGCACGTATGTTAAAATATATTTACATTTGTTTGCATAGTTTAAGGAATATGGCAGGTTGTTTCCAGTCCCAGATTCTGGACTCCAATCTCTGGTATCTAAATCAAGACTCTGGCACCTACTACCTTTTCAAATTTGGCGAACTACCTTAATTTTTTTTGTGTGACCTCGTTTCTTTCAAGTTTGGGTGATTAGAATCAAAATGGATGGTATATATTGTATATTTCCAACTGCATGATATCCTGGAAAAGGCAAACTACTGAGGCAGTAAGAAGATCAGTAGTTGCCAAGGGTTAGGGGGGAAGAAATGAGTAAGCAGAGCACAGAGGATATTTTGGGCATTGAAACTATTCTGTATGATACTATAATTCTGGATATATTTCATTATTAATTTGTCCAGACCCATAGAATATACAACACCAAGAGTCAACCCTAATGTAAACTATTAATTTTGGGTGATTGTGATGGGTAAATGTAGGTTCTTCAGTTGTAACAAATATATCATTCTGATAGGACATCTTAATAATGGGGGAATCTATCCTAGTATGTGGGCAAAAATATATAGGAAATCTCTGTAACTTCTGTTTAATTTTTCTGGGAACCCAACATTTCTCTGAAAAGTAAAGTCTCTTAAAATAAACTGAATGAAGCTGGTGTTAGGGCAGTAAATGAAGGTGAGGATACTCTGGAGAGATAGGTGTTGATCAGGTTATACAGACTTCTTAGGTTACGTTAAAAATATTTATCTTTATCTTTAGCACAATGTGAAACCATTAAGATATTTTAAACAAAGAGTAAAATAAAATACAAAGAATCCCATCTTGATAAGATCGGTATTGCTGTAGTATGGAGAACCACTATCAAGATGGCAGAGCAGACATGGAGGAAAATTTTGGAAATTGTTTTAGTAATCCAGATAAAAGAGGATAGTATTTTGGATAGTGTGAAAAGGCAGTGAAAATTGCATTAAATCTAGAGATTTAGGACGTTATAAAGAAACTTACGATTAGTGAAATACGAGTAAAAAGGAAACAGGAATAGTAGAAGTGACTATAATTTTTGCTCAATAGAACTGAAAAGATGGTGTTCCATTTGTTGATACAGGAGACAATGAAATTATTTTAGGGGGAATAATACGAATTTAAATTGGGAATGATGATTTTGAGGATGACTTTGGTTAGTTTATGTGAGTATGAAGCTGAGAGGAATGTCTTAGCTGGGAAATATATCTGAAAGTCAGAGCATACAATGAATTAAGTTTATGGCTAAGAATTAGTGTGGGAATATTGGCAATAGCTAGTGAGAAGATACTAAAATATGGAGAATAAAATAGAAGAATTACTCAAAAAAATTAAAAATGGAACTCCCATTTGACCCAGTAATCCTACTTCTAGGAATATATCCCAATAAATCAGAAACACCAATCAGAAAGGACATATGCACATATGTGTTCATAGCAGCACAGTTTACAATAGCTAAGATTTGGAAACAGCCTAAGTGCCCATCAGCAGATGAGTGGATTAAAAAGCAGTGGTACATCTACCCAATGGAATACTACGCTGCTATAAAAAAAGAAAACTCTTACCATTCGCAACAGCATGAATGGACACAAAGAACATTATGCTAAGCGAAATAAGCCAGTCAGAGAAAGATAAATATCACAGGATCTCACTCATTTGTGGAATATAATGAACAACATAAACTGATGAACAAAAATAGATCCAGAGACAGAGAAACACTGAGTAGACCTTAAAATCTCAGAGAGAAGGCAAGGGAGGGTGGGTGGGTAAGAGATCAACCAAATGACTTGTATACATGAATATAAGCATAACCAATGGACACAGACACTAGGGGGATGAGGGGATGTGTGTGTGTGTGGGGGGGAGGGGGTTGCTGGGGAGAGGCCAATGGGGAAAAAAGGAGACATATGCAATACTATATGTAATATTTTAAACAATAAAGAATTTAAAAAACTAGAAGAATTCTAAGTGTGTCACTATACCAATAGCTAACAGGCACATAAAAGAGGATGAGCTTACAAATGTGAATAAAAACAATCTTTCAAACAGACAGGAGGAAATCAAGAAGTACATCAAAGGAAGAGCAAACATCAAGAAGCAAAGTGTGGTCAATAATGTTAAACTCTCCTAAGAGTTAAGATAAGGACCAAAAAAACATTCCTTAGATATGATGACATTAAAAAATCGTTAGTGACAGTAGTAAGAGCTTATGGAAGCAGAAGCCAGACTGGAGTAGGAGGTGAGAATTAAATACATACGGTCAACTTCTAAGAAAGTTGACTATAAATAGGGTGAGGGAGCTAAGCAATAGGTAATAGGAGAATGTAGTTTCTGAAAATGTGTTGGTATGTGTATACATGTATGAATGTCAATAAAAAATTTCAGGTGAGTATATAGGAAAGCAGTGGTCTGAAAGTGGCCATAGGAAACATAACCATGGATTAAGCTCATACACACTCTAAGAGTGACATGTTTGTGCATTTTGGCTCCTTTTATACTTATATCTATCTATAATAATAAAACTGTAATATGCTAATTAGACCAGACAGCTGAACAACCTTCCAGACATCCTTCCGGACGACTTTGCGGACAAAGCCGGGGCTGCGAGAGCCAAGCCCTTGCACAAATTTCGTGCATTGGGCCTCTAGTATTGTATAATAGGCAAGGAAAAAGGTACTATATTTATTCACATGAGAAAATAGAAGCTTAAAATATTAGACAACTTATCAGTGGCAAAACCCTAGATCTTTAGTTCTTTGATTTAAAAGGAAGAAATGAAAAAAGGAAATATAGTATATAAAAGTCCATATCAGCTTAAAAGCCTACTATGACATCTTCTCTGTGAAATCATTTTGAAGTTCTGGAAGTAATTCCCGTTGTTTTCATAGGGTTTATGTTTCTGAATCCTCTCCTAACAAGGCAAAACTCTCCTGCTCTATTACATTCCATACCTGGTGTACAACATGCGAGTAAAATTGTCAAGTAAAATTTGCCACTGTTGGTCTTGGCTATTTCCAATATAATACTTGCATGTTATATTCTTTAATGATATAATTAATAATATATTGAACCTAAGCATTTGCAAGATCCACAGTATCATTTCAATTTTCTAGGTCTTCACAATGCAGTTTTATTAATAATTCATAATGGTGAGCTAAATAATGAAAGCTTCTGCTGGTGTCAGTCATGTCATCCAGCCTAAAACCTTCCCCAGACTCGGCCTTGATTGTCATACACAAATGCTACTGGCAAAACTCCAAGAGAAAACATGTTCCTGCCAATCAAATCCCAGGAGGTGGGCACAACCTACTGGTGGATCCACATTGCAGATTCAATTCTGCAAAACATAAAACTCCATGCAAATGTTTTCCAAAATGAAACATGCTGGTAATTTGGAAATTGTTTTAGGAATACAAATAAGAGAGGATAGTATCTTGGACTAGTGTAAAAGCAGTGAAAAGTGCATGAAATCTAGAGATTTAGGATGTTATAAAGAAACTTACAAATTACATGTAAATAAAAATGAATTTACACAATTATAAGTGTTTTTTTAAGTATAAAAAATTTTATTTGAGGAAAGAATATACAGAGAAAATGCTTATTACCCACTATGATCAGGAATATAAATAAATTCTGCATTATTAAACCATCCTTAATATACTCAGAGTAGCTGACTGATTAGAGGATGAGGTTAAAGAACAGGAAGTGAGTATAGATTTTTCCAGAATGGCATTTTCGTAAAGCAATAGTTTTCAACTTTATCTATAAATCATTATTACTTGGGGAGCACTTTATAAATTCTAAATGTCCTGACTGTCATCAACAGAGATTCTGAGTCATTGCATCTAGGAATGGCCTGAGCATCAAAATTGTTTTCTTTCTTTTTCCTTTATTTCATCTGATTGATTCAAATGCTATTGAAACCACTATTTTAGAACCAACTTCTTAACAATATGAATTCAGATAAGGTGAATTTGTGGCTTCCTGAACCCAACCCAAGACAAGCAGCTGACCTGAATATCTATTTAGATAAATGAGGGCGGGCTAAAATTGCTCAATAAAAAGGAAAGGTTAGGTCCCTGGCATAAGTTGGGTTCTTTTACTGATTGGATTAAAAATCCTCACCTCATGAAGTTACAGTGTAGTGGGTAGACTTGGACTTTTGATGAGAAAATAGTGTTTCTTCTAGGCAAACTTTATTTTTTACATGTTTCTAGGACTTATCAATGCAATTCTTTAAGCCATAATTTTTATGAATTAGACCGCTGTTATCTTCACTTTCCATCCTAAGATAAATAAGTACTTAGATGCTAAATAATATTTCCTTGCTACCTTAAGTAATCTAATACTAAGTCAGTCTCTGCTATGGACTGCCCTGGATGGGGATGTGCAATCTCGTATCAAACAACTCCAGATTTCTATTAGTAATACCCATATTTTTTAGATTTTTAAGATCTAAAATTCCTATTTAATTATGTCATCCTCCTGACTTCCAAGAATCAATCTACCATTAAACCTCAATATCCTTCCTAGAAAATATCTTCTAGATTTTCCAGCTGCTTCCCATTACCAAGAACACATCCAGAACCTCTTTGCTTCTTTGTTGGAAACACTACATTCATCTTGCATAGACTAAGAGTCAACATTTTAAAATTCAAATTTTACCATGCTCTCCATTTCAAGAATAAGTCATTGTTCTAACGCAAGCATCTCAAACTCGTGGCCCGTGGGCCGCATTAGGCTCACAATGAATATTTTTGTGGCCCAGTCAATATAACAGTCTGTAAGAAATGCTTTAATAAAAATTTTGTAACTTAATTTTTACAATATCCTGTTATACATAATTATTAATAACAAACTACAATGTTCGCTAATGACTGATTACTATAATCATGTTGCATTCATTTCCCTTATGCACCTTGCGTGCAGGCACACCATTTCTCTCCACTAATACTAGCAGCGAATATTTTAGCGACTGACTGCCATGTCATTAGTCTTGGACTGACTTGTTTGGTGTGTGCAACAGGAAATATTTCGCTTTTGGAGAATAAGAAAAATAGGTTTATTTGCATTACACTTATTAATTTATGCAGTTAGTCAGTGTCTAGTAAGTTAATGTTCAAGAAAAATATTAATTTTTATTTAAAAGGTTCTATTATTTTATGTTAATGATTACTCATTTATTTCAGCCCTTTGTATTCAGCATGTCTCTATCGAAATAAACCTATGTTTCTATGAAAATTGAAGCTTTTGTTTTTTTTGCAGCCCACATAAACTTAAACCTTGTTTATTTGTCCCACGTTAGTCTTTGAGTTTGATGTGCTTGTTCTAAAGCATTGATAAAACAATTCCCAGTAAAACTCGGTAAGTTCTTTTTTTACCATGTAGAGAAATTTAAACAGTGCCTCAACTTCTATTAACGTTTCTTTTCTTCCCTTGAAAATTGCCCAAAGGAAAATGAATTCATTCAGTTATTTGAAGCTTTAAGTCCTGGTATTATAGCCTATTTAAAAATATTTCAATGTGGGATGGTAGGAAGGACAAAGGTGTTGCAGTGAAATGTTGGCTTCATCACTTACTGTGTGACCATGAGCAAGTTTCAGTCTTTTTATGTTTAGTTTGTTTTGTGTGTGTGTAAAATGGGGGCTAATAAACTTGTTAAATTGCAGTAAGAGCTCTATGGGAAAATTTTTTTCTCTCTTTATATTTGCTATACCATAATGCTTTGAACATAGTAGGTCCTCAATAAATTGAAGCTCTTTTATTTTGTTTTGGTTTATTGTTATTTGTTAATATGCTTTAAGAAAAACATTCCTATTTTTCTACAATGAAAAACCTTCACTTGGACCGAGATGGCAATTCTCCTTCTGAGAGGTTAATTTCCTTTTGTAAGATTCAGAAACTGATGGCTGAGGTGTTATTTCTTCTTGTTTGCTGTGGAAGGGTAAACCAAAGGAAACATCAAAATCTAGTCTGGCTTTGTTTAGCATGTGTGACAACTTAGAGGATTCAAAGGATCTTTTGCCTTTTAGCTTCCAAGTGAAAGGGGTTTGTTTATGGCGTCTACAAAGGTAAAAACAAAATTGCTAATTAGAAATTGAAAAACGTAGTCAATCAACAGGACTTTGTTGTTAGGTTTTGATCACTGCAAAAGGAAGTTTGCATTTGCCTAAGCACATACAAAAGGCACTTTGTTACATTGCAAAAGAGCAGCAAAGGCTTCTGTTGTTCTACTTACTCTGAATATACTGTGAATAGAGAGAGAAGGCTGATTACCAGCTCACCAGTAACAGCATTTTTGGTATAAAAGAAAAACCTGAAAAGACAAACTTATTTAGGCTTAAAATTATTCATGTTTGTTCTCCCAATCAAACACCACTTGGGGAAAATTCTTTGGTTCAAAATAGCAGAGAACCTGTATTGGGACAAAACCTATTTATAATTAGGAGGAATATCACTGGGGCCATGTTTCCTCTGTGAGAAGTTGCGGAACTCTGTAGCTGGCAGGCAAGGAGAGGAGAGACTGCAAAGCAAGGAGCAAAATGTGAATATGAAGTCCTATTCTAGGTATGTGACCAGGGAAACTGCATTTGAGTTGACTATTTTATTTCATTCACCTGGAAAATGTGTGTATTTTTGCTATTTAAATTGATTTGTGTTAGGGTTTGACCCTTGACCTGGGCTGTGAAAGAATTCACAAATAAAAGAAGAGATTCAGAGAGGAAGTTTATTTTACTTTCCGAGAGAGAAAAGGGCCAAGTATTGCTAATCAATACAGGGCAAGAAACAAATGGGAGCCTGCTCTTTTAAGTAGAGGCTGTTGCTATGCAACAAGGAAGGGAGGGGAATTGGGGCTAAAGTTGAGCAGGCATCAGCTGGTTGTCTTGAAAAGTTAGTTTGTTTGCTTTTCAGAAGACAGTCGGGCAGATGTCCTAGGGAGGTGTCTTATCAGTATTTTTTCCAAGCCTGTAAAACATGCTTAGAGCAAAAGTTATGAAGAGTTCAAAAGAGGCTTGTTTGTAGGGGAGTGGGGAAGGGAACTTTCTACTAACTAGAGACTCCTTGGTTCGAATTATCCCTGAGTTATAAAAATATCAGGGAGACGGGGAATGCAAGAATGTAGCCTTGAGCCTGACTGATGTGGCTCACTCAGTGGTTGAACTTGGACCTATGAACCAAGATGTCACAGTTTGATTCCTCCCCTTGTCAAGGCACATGTCTGGGTTGCAGGCTTGATCCCCAGTAGGGGATGTGCAGGAGGCAGCCAATTGATGATTCTCTCTCATCATTGATATTTCTATCCCTCTCTCTCCCTCTTACTTCCTCTTTCTGAAATCAATTTTTTTAAAAAGACATATCTATTTTTAAAAAATAAAAAAGAAAGAAAGCAAAAGAACGTAGCCTTAAGAGTTTGTCTTGCAGTTTGACCAGAGGGGTTATTTGAATCAGAGGAGCTAACAATCTTGGGGTTTGATGACCAGGTGCTTCTCATCAAATGTGGAAGTCTACAGGAAAGAAAAAGAAAGGCTTTTTTTTCTGTCCTTACAATTTGGTTAACAGATAACTTAAATTTATCGAAATGCGAATGTGAATGGAGAGGAGTACCCCGTCTTCCCCCGGGAACTGTGTGTGTGAGTTTGAACCTGAAAGAGAGATGAGTGTCCCATGATGCCCCAGGAGACTGAAGAAGGAGTGACCCTGCAGCTGTAAAGGTGAAGCTGCTTTCCAGTTTCACACTGAAATTCTTTCCATTCAGGGCTGATTTAAAAGAATAGTAACAATAATATCAAAACATTACCTATGGTTCATGTCTTTCTCCATAAGATGCTTATCCTTCAATCCTGGATTAATTTCCATATTCTCTGTATGTAACTCACAGACTTGTATTCTCTTCCTTATCTGCCTTATACTCTTCTTTTGTGGAGAGAGACTCTTGTACACTCTGGTGCACTACACAGGGCAGGCTTTCAGCAAGGCAATTTGGAAATATGTATGAAAAACTTGAGTGCATATACCAGGTATTTGTTTAAAATAGAAAATAAATAAAATGTATTCAAAGATATGTGCACAAGGATATTAATTGAAATGTTAATTATAAATTTTAAAATATATACCCATAGAGAGTAGGCTGAGAACCGGGGGGCAGGGTGGTTGGCAATGGGAGGGACAAAGTGGAGGGCGGGGGGAGGCAGAGGGCATGGAGGAATAGAGCAAAAAAGGAAAAAAGAGAAAGAACTCATGGACACAGAAAGTGTGGTGGTAGGGGGGGAAGCATTAGGGGCAGGGGTAGAGGTGGAAGAGAGTATAGGGGGAATAAATGGTGACGGGAAAAAATAAAATTTAAAAATAAAACAATAAAGAAAAGAAAAGAGAGAGAAAGATCCTAATGCCCCATCACCTGGGATTGATTAAGTCTGGGAAATTAAAGAAAAACACAACATATTATGTAACAAGTAGGTGCCCAGTGCACGAATTCATGCACCTTGAAAGGAACTGTAGGCTGCGAGGCTGCGGTGGGCATAGGGGCAGATTTCAGTCCATCCTCTGCCCCCTCGCTTGGCCCCTACCACCACAGCCCCCAGTTCCTGTCTGCCAGCAGCCTCACTCCTGCAGCTGCCACACACACTGACAGCAGCACTGGCCCCGCTCACATCTGCTGATGTTGCAGAGCTACTGGGGCCAGCGCCATCAGCGGGTGCGAGTAGCGGCTGCTGCCCCAATCGCCCCTCAGGAGCAGGGGAAGTGGAGAAGCCCTCAGGAGTGTTGGGGCCAGCAGCTGCCACTCGTACCTGCTGACAGCGCTGAGTGATCAGGACTGGCACTGGGTGCCAGCAGTAGGTGCGAGTGGGACCATCACCAGCAGTGGGTGTGAGAGGTGGCTGCTGGCCCTGACCACCCCTCAGGAGCAATGGGGGGTGGAGAATCTCTGAGGGGCAATCAGGGCTTGCAGCTGCCACTTGCACCCGCTGATGGCACCTGGAGCGGGTGTGAGCAGCGGCTCCAGCGCCAGCAGTGGGTGTGAGCACTGGGTGGGACTGTGGCATGCGGGAGCAAAGAAATTTCAGTAACCACCAGAGGCTCACCCGATGACAGTGACTGGTGCCCCACCTTGGCCTGGTGCCCCACTCACCTGTTCCACCATCCTGCCGCAACCAACGCCCACCATGTTCTGCATGTGCCCCCTGGTGGTCAGCACACGCCATAGTGACCAGTTGTTCGGTTGTTCGGTTATTCCACCGTTCAGTCTATTAGCATATTAGAATTTTACATATATAGATTCATATCATAATGTCTATTTATATTTTTATAGAAATGAATTTTAAGTATAAGTGTTAATTACATTTGTAAAAACTACCTGAATTACATAATAACACAGTATAAGTTAGATGTTCACATTTTGTTTTATATATATATAAATATAAAGTATATTAATTAGCTTTTTTCTGCTAAAATTTTATATTATTCCACGATTATTAAACTAAAGGTCATATTAAACTAAAGGTCATATGTTCTACTCAGACAATGGGGGGGAAGCTTTTTTATAATTAGGGACTCTAATTTAATTTGTGATCTCTTAAGTTCCACAATGGTGGGAATTTTGTCTCAGAAAAACCCCCTTCACTGTCTCATTGTTAGTGGTAGCTTCACACACCCACACGATCATTGTGTTCCTGGAGTAAAGGGGTCTTCTTGCCTGTACACATCAAGGCCCAACAAGACAGGAACAGGAGTCTGCAGCCAAGAAGTTAGGGTTTATTAATTGAGGAGATGGCACCATGCCCAGAGTCACAGATGAGCTAATGCTCTAAGACCTGGCTCCTCCATGGCTTCCAGATGATGGGTTACGTAGGGGGAAGTCATTACTCATGGTGACTAAAAGATTTAGGGTCACACAGGGCTGTGGTCTCTACTAATTGGTAGGTGTTGGGGCAGGTGGATGGTTGATCAGTACATCTGGTCCTCATGTCCACCATGGCTTCACTGGTCTGGTTGGTTCCACTATCCTGGGTCTGCAGTTGAAACACAACTGAGGCCTAGATGTCACCTTTAGTTTCAAAACTCAGTCTCTGGGGTTAATAGACCCCGAGGCTTTGTTCCTAAATTTGTTTAAAGTCGACCAGGGTCCCATTGTCCTGAGGGCTTAATGATTAAGGAAAGGGATGTGCAAGGAGAAGGAGGCAGGTGAGTCTGGGTGCTGGATGAGACCAATTTGTATCAAAAGAAAAAGAGAAAAAGTCACAGTAAAGCCATGAAGTTTCTACACTGTAATAATTTGAAGGTGATTTTGGATTGTTTCTAGGAAGAATATTGATTCCCAGGTCATTTCTCCAACTCTCATCTGAAATCCCAAGAGAAGTAACTCTGGGATCACTGAAGAGTTTCAAACTGCACAGGGCTAACTAACCCCCTGAAATCTGAGATTCCAATTTTAAAGTTGCTCTGGTTCTGAGAACAGGTATGGAGCATTCTGGTGGCTGTCTCCTTGACTGTCCTGCATTTTATCTGTAATGTATTCTAAAGATCACTCTCCTTGTCATGACTTCCTTAAATCAAGCATATAAATGCCAGTCAGGAATCAGAGCCACTAGATAGTCTGCATGCATTTTACAGTGGGGAGAGCAGAGGTGAGAGCCCTGGCAGGACCAGCCTGATAATGAAGCACAGCTTTTAACCCCTGACGAGGCGCCGAGGAAACCACATCTAGCAGAGTCTGACCTTCATAGAGAGGAGCATCAGCCACTTCCTGAACATCTTAACAGCAAGTTTGTGCAAAATAGGTATTGAATGCATTCTTAGTAGCAATATAGTGCAAACCAAGTGTAACATACAGATATGAATGTTTCGTCATTTGAAAGGAAAAATAACCCCTCTCCAACTAGTTACTGTTATTGAGATAAAGGGTGGCACCTCTCTCTCCTCCACATAACATTAAGATACTGCATGAAAAGATCTAGTGGCACATCACACCTTCCAGTCAATGTATGTTTTGGGTGTTTTTTTTTTTTTCGGGTTCATTTGTTTGTTTGTTTCTAGTGGCTCATATCAACCAACACAATTGAACACTTTCCAAAACTGATTTGAAAACTAACAATAAGATTTTTAGAGGAAGGCTTCTGTTAAAAAGAGACCACAGTTGTTTTCTGAAAATATACAAACATATTCTCGACCACAAGTTAATAAAGGAATCTTTTCTATATAATTGACTTGGGATCCTTTTTATTTTTGCCCAAACGATTTTCCTTTGTCTTATTTAGACACCATGTGTGTTTTTCATGTGGATTCCTGCAACAGAGAGAAATTGACAGTTGTGCTCCAATCACGAAGACAAGAGGAAAAACAGTCCAGAGATGGAAGACGCTGACAACGCCTTGCCATGCGAGCAGTCAGCAGCTGTGCACCGCTGCAGGTTGCCTAGGACCAAACCAGAGAGGGTCGGACCTGCATTACCACCATGTGCCCACCATCCAGGTATCATTGCTGACATGTACACATAAAGAACTGTTAGACATTGAAATGGGGTCTCAGAACTGTTGGACATTGAAATTGGGACTCAAACATTTTTTTTTGTTGTTTTTTTTTTTAAATAAATCTTTATTGTTCAGATTATTACAGGTGTTCCTCTATTTTTTCCCCCATAGCTCCCCTCCACCTGATTCCCCACCCCACCCCATGCCCTTACCCCCGCCATTGTCTTCATCCATAGGAGTAAGATTTTTGTCCAATCTCTTCCCGCACCCCTCACACCTGCTTCCCCTGAGAATCGTCAGTTCACTCCCTTTCTATGTCCCTGATTCTATTATATTCACCAGTCCATTCTGTTCTTCAGATTTTTTATTCACTTGATTTTTAGATTCATTTGTTGGTAGGTATGTATTTGATGTCATTTTTTTGTTCATAATTTTTATCTTTACCTTTTTCTTCTTCTTCCTCTCCTTAAAGAATACCCTTCAGCATTTCATGTAATCCTGGTTTGGTGGCGATGAACTCCTTTAGCTTTTTCTTGTCTGTGAAGCTCTTTATCTGACCTTCAACTCTGAATGATAGCTTTGCTGGGTAGAGTAATCTTGGCTGTAGGTTCTTGCTGTTCATCACTTTGAATATTTCTTGCCACTCCCTTCTGGCCTGCATAGTTTCTGTTGAGAAATCAGCTGACAGTCGTATGGGTACTCCCTTGTAGGTAATTAACTGTTTTTCTCTTGCTGCTTTTAATATTCTCTCTTTGTCTTTTGCCCTTGGCATTTTAATTATGATGTGTCTTGGTGTGGTCCTCTTTGGATTCCTCTTGTATGGGGTTCTGTGTGCTTCCTGGACTTGTACATCTATTTCTTTCACCAGGCAAGGAAAGTTTTCTGTCATTATTTCTTCTAATAGGTTTTCAATATTTTGCTCTCTCCCTTCTTCTGGCACCCCAAAAATTCGGATGTTGGTTCGCTTAAAGTTGTCCCAGAGGCTCCTTACACTATCTTCATATTTTTGGATTCTTTTTTCTTTTTGTTTTTCTGGTTGGATGTTTTTTGTTTCCACATATTTCAGATCTTTGGTTTGATTCTTGGCGTACGTTGTTCTACAGTTGAGTTTCTGTATATTCTTTATTTCAGACAGTGTATGCTTCATTTCTGACTGATCCTTTTCCATTTTTTTGGCATTCTCATTAAGCTCCTTGAAGGTCTCATCAAGTTTCTCAGCGGTTTTAAGAAGATTCTTGAGTAACCTTATAAATGTGGTTCTGAACTCTATGTCATCCAGTAGTTTGCTTTCCTCCGTTTCTTTCATTCGTGACATGTTTCTTTGTCTCCTCATTTTGGCTGCTTCCCTGTGTTGATGGAGTAGCTTTGTGTGGTAGGTGACCTATAGGGGGCAGTAGCTCAGCCTCCCCAATCACCTGATGTGGACACTCTTGGTACACCCCTTTGTGGGCTGAGTGTAAAGACTTGGTGCAGTTAAAGCCTTAATTGCTGTTGGTATACTGGGAGGAATTGACCTCCAGGCCAATTAGCTGTGAGCACTCACTGTGTCTATAATGGAAGAACTGCTGCACTGAAGACACACTTATGGGGCAGGACTTGTTTCAGTGGGGCTTTGGTGCTCACTGAGTCTGCCTTTGAATGTGTCACTTATGGATGTGAGGAGTTGAAATCTGGTGTCTCACTCTGACCACTAGGTACACTGGCTTCTGGATCTCCAACGGGGTGCAGGTCAGCTACTGTCTGAGGCCATCCAGCAGGAGCTACAGTGAGAGCTACAGTTTTCTCCTCTTTGCTTGGGGTTTGGAGGTTTTGGAGCTGTCTGACCCAGGCTGCAAGTTTGCTAGGTTAAGCTGCGATAGGGCGGGGCTTTCTTCTGCTAACGCTGCTGCTTGGAGCTTGGGTGGGTTTGTAGGTTGTGCAGGGCGGGGCCTCAGGGCGTCACTAGGCTAGGGCGTGGCAAACAGCAATGGCTGCTAGTTAGCCGGCTCTGTGTCCCCAAGGGCGTCCCGGAGTCCCGTGCCCCAGTGCTGTAAACAATTATTCCTGCGCGCAGCTGTGCAAGTAAGCCCCCCTCACTGGCAGACAGTCCAGCTTCTCCCCGTAGGAGTTTGGGTCCCCCGCATCTCCCCAGAAACTGGATTTCAGAGTAATTGGGGGCTTGTCTCTCTTTGGGTTGAAAAAAGCAACGCCCACCGCCAGCCCGGATCACGCGCCTCCGTACCTCAGCTTTTCAGCGCTCGTGCACGTCTCGATGCTCTTTTCCCTTTCCTTCTAGTTGTAGAACTTCCACTCAGCCAGCTTTCCCGTGGTTCTGGGTGATAGACGTTTTGTCTTTTAGTTGAATTTTTGAAATTGTTGCGCGAGGCAGCAGTTTAGGTGTATACCTATGCCGCCATCTTGGATTCTCTGTTGTTTTGTTATTATATGTTTATTTCTAGTCTGCAAAGGCAAAACTTTTTAAAGGAAAGAAATGGTGGGAAAAAGATACAGAGGCAAAGAAGCATTGAACAGACTGTCAAACTACAGTGGGAAGGCAGGAGAGGTTGGGTGAGGGGGGCTGTAAGAGACCAACCGAAGGACTGTACGCATGCATATAAGCATAACCAATGGATACAAGACACTGGGAGGGGGGAGGGCGGGCAGGTGAAGGCATGTACTGGGGAGTAGGGGAGGTCTGGGGGAGGTCAATGGGGGGAAAAAAAGGAGACATATGTACTACTATTTGTAATACTTAAAACAATAAAATAAATAAATAAATAAATAAATAAATAAATAAATAAATAAATAAATAAATAAATAAAAGAGACCACAGGCCCCAGAGTTACTTGTGCTAAGTCCCAAATCAGCAAACCAAGACTTCATACCTAACCTAATGCCAGTTTCAGCCTCTTCCAGGAATGTAACCTTTAACCTGTAGGTCTGGGATTTCCTGGCCAGCCGTAGTGAGATAATCTGACCAATTAGGCCTCTTCCTTCCCATTTAAGGGAAAGTGACTTGCCTAAAACAATGCAGCCCCTTGTCACACTCCTTTCTGGCTCCCAAGCCTTCCTTCAAGCTCCTTTCTATTTGCTAGATGGGATGCTGCCCAATTCATAAATTGTTGAATGAAGACAAACAGATCTTTAATTTTACTTGGTTGAACTTTGTTTTTTAACACCCCATAAAACAAATATTCATTGAGCATGTACTCGTGGCTATGTGCCCTGACAGAGGGAGATGGAAAAGAATGATAGGGTCTTAACCTCAATGAGAAAATTTGAGAGATAACATTATTAATAAAACAAAACTTATTCAGTAGTTTCTCAGTATCTATGTCAAGAATAAGGGTTGCTAGATTTAGCAGATAAAAATTTAAGGACTCACATTGTGAATTTCAGATACACAATGAATAATTTTTTTTTAGTACAAGTACATTTTACATATTTCATGGAACATACTTATACTAAAAATAATGTTACTCTAGAATAACTGGCTCTTCAGTATTTTATCCAACAACTTTATCAAGGAAAGATTTTTCAAACCACTGTTGAATACAAATTAGAAATCAGTCCTAGTCAACAACTAATTAAGTCTAGGAACCTTGCAAATTATATTCAGTTAAGTTGGTACCAAATATTCAATAGGAAGAAAATGCTATATGCAAATCAGAATAAACAGTCTGGTTCCATTTTTGCTGTTTGACTGCTGAAGCCTATAAGCTGTCCCCCTCTTTCTTTCCCTCCCGCCCCACATCCGGGGAAGCACATAAGAAAGCCTAATGCTTCCTCTGGAAAGAAGCTCAAACTGTGCAAGCGCTGCTGGCACTGGCGCCGCCCACTCCATCCAAATCCACCACCCTGAGCCAGCGCGAAAACCCAAGTGCATGGCCTTTCTCTGCTCTTTCAAGCCATTTTGGACCTAATTGGGAGCCAGGCTGTTCTCCCCAGGAAGCTGACTATGAAAGCAGTAAACCTTTTCCTACCTTCTTGGTGTGTTTTGTGTGACATAATACTGACATCTAAGCCACGTTTTGGGTGGTGGAGATTCTACCCCATTTTTACAGTGACTAGAATGCAAATCCCAACCATTTTACCCATCCACTGAAAATATATCAAGAGACACAACTTGAAAAGTTCTATCAGAAATTGCAAGCCTCCCTGGGTGTAGCTTTCCGCTAAGATACTACAAATATAAAATTAATGCCTTTATTTTTGGAGCTTGATCAGACCCCTGTGTTTTTCCAGCAATGAAATTCTAATTCCCTAAGATCATTTTATTCACTATTTCTGCCCCAGGTGCTAAGGTATGGCTACATCTACTCCAGAAAGAGAAGTAATTGCTTTGATAACCCTGATACTCAGAAGCAATGGGGAGAAAAGTAGCTTCGGGGACAATATTCAGTAGCTAATCATTCAACTGTTCAGTCCACATTGCTTACAGACACTGAGTCTCATTGGCTTTTGATTCATTTTTAATAAATGAAGATATTGAGAAATGTATTGAAAGCTCTCTGTCTCTTCACTAAAGATCACAGTAACTTACTGTTCCATTGGTGTATCTCTAAATGTCATTTGTTGTACTTTTTACTTGGGATTATAAATTAATTTGAAGAGAAATCATCCATTTTTCTTTCAGGTGCTAAGAGGGAGGATAGCAGCAATCTGGGAGTTAAACTGGGGGAGGTGTTGAAGATGGTCACAGTTCAGTTCGGCTTTTGATATAGTGGTTGTTCCCATCATCTACTGTCTGCAATCCAGGAGCATCAAGTATCTCTGCTTCAATTGTCCCAGTGGGCAAATCACCTGGCTCCTCCCTATCTTTGGGAGAATATCTCGGTCATTTTCCTACCCCTTATACAGAATTTAACCCACACTTCAGTGTTAAATTCCTCCCCTCAAGGTACCTAGCCCACAACTCTCTCTATAGCATGTGTCAGCTTCTTTCTTGTTTTTATCAAGGCAAGTTCTCAGATTTCAGTTTTAGCCACTCTGTCATCCCAGATTTTATCTATTCATCTTCTAGAAGTTCTCAATTGCTCTCTCTTCCCCCATTCTCTTTATCTTTGTGAGTTTATATCTATTTTAGAGAGAGTAGAGCAAGCATGTCAAACTCACGGCCCACAACAAATATTTTTGCAGCCCAGCCAACAGTATGTAAGAAACGTTTTAACAAAAATTTGTAACTTAATTTTTACAATATCCTGTTATACATAATTATTAATAATGAACTACAATGTTCGCTAATGACTGATTACTATAATCATGTTGCATTCATTTCCCTTACATGCCTTCTATCAAAATAAACGTACGTTTCTATGAAAATTGAAGCTTTTGTTTTTTTGCAGCCCACATAAACTTAAACTTTGTTTATTTGTTAGCCTTTGAGTTTGACATGCTTGGAGCAGAGGTAAAGAAATGTACAATTTTCCAAGTTAAGTAATCCAATGGGTATTTTTTTCTCCACATCATCAAGCAATTAACTGAATTCTGATACTATCTCCCTGGAGATAACATGGATTCCCACAAGTTAAGGGCTCAGTTGCACAAGACTACTCCCCTAATTCAGTCACCATTTCTTAGTTCTGATTGTTACCTGTGCTCCTGATGGACCAGCTATAAATCAGAGATTCCCAGCATTTCCTACTCACTGATTCATTTGCCAGTGCTACTCACAGAACTCAGGAAAACAGTTTAGTTATTAGATTATTAGTTTATTATAAAAGGTACAAGAGGCCCAGTGCATGAAAATTCATGCACTGGAGTGGGGGTGGTCCCTCAGCCCAGCCTGACCCCTCTCACAGTCCAGGAGCCCTCACGGGAGGAGGTGACCCAGTGATCAGGGAAAGGTGATGCCCCATCACACCTCTGCTGCTGCCACTGGGGGCAGCACAAGCCCTGGTTACCTGAGCCTCAGGTGGCCCTGGGCAGCTGGGCAGCTGCCATCCAAGGCTTGCCTGCACCTCGGGCAGGCCCTGAGTGGCTGGGGCTAAGGGGACTGGGGGACTCTGGAGGCAGGCATGCAGAGCAGCCAGGCTTGCCTGGGAGCGGACCCAGCCTTGCTGCATGCCTGCTGCCTCGGCGGGGCTGAGGGGACTGGGCGCCACCACCTTGTGGCTGTGGGCGCTGCCATCTTTGAGGGTGTGGCAGTCAATTAGCATATTCCCTCCTTATTGGCTGTGGGTATTCCCTCCTTATACCATACCATTAGTATAAGGTTTTGAATTATTTAACTTTCTGACACCTTGTGGCTGTGGGCGCCTCCATCTTTGAGGGTAGGGTAGCCAATTAGCATATTCCTTCCTTATTGGCTGTGGTTGCTGCCATCTTCGTGATGGCGTGAGGGTCAATTAGCATATTTCCTCTTTATTATACAGGATAATTCAGGAATAGCCAGATGGAAGTCTCCAAACCCCGTCTTTTCATATGTTTTATGAAGGCTTCGGACATAGGCATAATTTACTGGCCATTGGCAATTTCTGAAAGTCAAGGATATTGGACTGAAAGTTTCAACCCTCCAATCTCAGGGTTGTTTCCCCTAGCAAGCAGAACCCATCGTTAGGTGCTTTCCAAAAGTAACCCTATTGACATAAACTCAGGTGTGGTTGAAAGGGGTTTGTTATGAATATTTAGAGACTTTTATTGCTCTTATGACTTCAGAAATTCTAAGTGTTTTGGGAGCTCTGTTATAGAAACAGGGATGAAGACCAAGTTTTATCCTATATAATAAAAGGCTAATGTGCAAATCGACTGAACAGCAGAACGACCAGTCTCTATGACACTCACTGACCACCAGAGGGCAGACGCTCCAATGAAGGAGCTGTTCCCTGGTGGTCAGTGCACTCCTATAGGGGGAGCACCACTCAGCCAGAAGCCGGCTCACACAGCTGGCGAGTGCAGCGATGGTGGCAGGAGTGCTTCCTGCCTCCGTGGCAGCCTCTCCCACCTCTGTGGCAGCACTAAGGATGTCTGGCTACCAGCTTAGGCTTGCTCCTGCGAGAGGGCTCAGGCCAGTCTGAGGGGAACCCCCCAACCCCCACGAGTGCAGAATTTTGTGCACCAGGCCTCTAGTATTTATTATAAATCACACTATCACAACTAGAAATCACCACATTGCCCTTCCATTCTTATCTTCCTGCTCCTCTCCTAGAGTATTATTCTTTAGTCACTTTCCCAAACTTACTAAACCTGAACCATATTTTCATTTCTTTAAAAAAATTTTTTTTTTAATTTCAGAGAGAAAGGGAGAGGGAAAGAAAGACAGAAACATCAATGATGATAGAGAATCATTGATTGGCTGCCTCTTGCATGCCCCACACTGGGGACAGAGCCCGCAACCCAGGCATGTGTCCTGACCAGAAATCAAACTGGGACCTCCTGGTTCATAGGTTGATGCTCAACCACTGAACCATACTAGCCGGGCAATATTTTCATTTCTTAATTTTTGCTCATCCTCTCTCTCCCACCCTCAATTAGAAGATATTGCTGTTTTGTTAAAAGATAAGGGGAAGCACATTAAAATTTTTAAGATTTTATTTCAGCAAAAATGGATTCTAATTAAGCAGTACCAAACCAGAAATGGTTAGGAGCCCAGGAGCTTGGGGAGAGTCTTTTATAGAGAAGTCTGCTGAAATAAAGCAAGAAAATTGTTTGATTGGCCATTGGTTAACCTATTGCCTGGAAAACCTAGTTGGCTGTTTGTGATTGGCTGTACTTAGGTTTTGATTTTTAATCTTGAGGCATTGACAGGCTTAGGTTTTTGTTTGTTTACATAGGATGCTAAAGCATTAGAATCACCTCAGTCTAATGGCTCCTTGTTTACTAACACTCTAGAATGCTCTTTCTTCCCATATGTCAGTATTTTGTCCACACTGCAAAATCAAACCATGCCTGTCATTTTTGTGAAGTAATTCATCAGCCCATTTTGAATTAATTTCTTTTTCTTCTGTGTTTATGTAGCCTCCAATTGTACTTCTACTACAAAACCAATGTTTTCCTGCCTTGACTTAGACTTTCTTTTCCCTCTGGATTTTATTCTTCTTGAAAATTAAAAATTATCTCAGTAACCTCTGTATTGTTCATATAATGTCTATACTTACAACTTAAATGCATATTTATTGAATTAAAACAAAATTGAACTCTAAAACTTTATAAGATACAGTATTTCTTCTGCACCTTCACTTCTCTTTTTCTTTTTAGTTTCTCCTAGGAGCCCAAAGTGTAAGCACTTTTATCCAGTATTAACATGCAGAACCTCATCTCCATTTCTGTTTCAATAAAATCAAATAATAACTATTGATTGAGCCCTTACTATTAACTGAAATTAAACTAATATTATGTAAATGCCTATCTTATGCTCAGAAATCCTTTTGGAGTTAAGAAAGCCATCCCATTAGTATAAGGTTTTGAATTATTTAACTTTAACTGTAATTAGGAAAATAAGACTCAAACATATTGAACAGTTAAAGGCAGTGTAGAATAAAAGACTAGATTGTGGGTTCTGTGAGGGCCCAGATAAATGTAGAAAAACTGCCTGGGTATAATCCTTCTCAAAAAAAATGGATAAGAATTCAAAAGAAAGGAAAGAAAAAAAAGGGAAAATTTAAAGTGAAAGAGCAGAATTTTTGAAATCCTAGAGGGATTTCATAAGGAGATTGTTCTCACTGGAGCAGCAGTGAATCAACTTGGGGAAGCTTTGAAAGAGTGTGAATTGGTTAAGAATATTTTCACTATCAATGGCTTATTCATAAATAAGAAAATAAGGCACCACTAATCAGAGGACTATGATGCTTTACAAGATTTATGTCAAGCCTCCTGAAGAATGGCTATGTTGGAAGAGATGAACTGGAAACCAGAATCAGCCCAGGAATTACAGATCGTGGAATCTTATCCCAGGAATATAAAGTAGTGAGATAATCAAGAGCAGGAATGAGAGACAAATTATACTGGACAATGCTCAGGACACTTTCAATGGTTCATTCCACCTAGTATTTTTTTCTGTGAGGGAGCCATATTTTGCAGTTGCTTGCAGATGTTCTGATGTTGTAAACAATGGGCTCAAGGAGTCCAGGTTAGGACAGTTGAAAGAATCTAATTCTCAAGTTATGAAGGTCTGGACTAGCTAACAATTCTAAATAAGAAAAGAAGATGCCTTGTTAGGTGCAAAGACACTGCCAGTGTTAGATAAGGAAGGACTAGTTAAGAGACAAGGTAGGATAATCTTGTGAGTTTAGACTCATTTTTAAAAAACTTGCTTCTTGCTTTCATTTTCTTTACTGAATATATTTGATTTTCAAATTAGATGGTGTGATTTTATGTGAAATTTCAGCACATTTTTGATATGCCTCATCTTCATATGCCTTATGAACCAGAACAATATTTATTTTTTTTCTTAAAAGGCCTTGTTTTATGAATGGGTGGCTATCCATCCCATGTAAAGTGGCTATGCAGGCTTTCCCATCTTAAAGCATGTGTCTCTCACATGCATGTTGTTTCTTAAAATTCTAGCAGCTCAGATATCTCCCTACTCTTCAGACTTTACCTTCTGCTTCTGTGAAAATGATCTGGGAGGAGTAGTACTTTTCAACCTGACTTTTACTATAAATGTCTAAGTGTAGGTTTTTTTGGAGTACAGATTTTGATTGGAGAATGGTGATGAAAGAAAGGAAAGAAAAATCGCTGGAAGACTGGGGCATGGGCAAAGACAACCTAAGAAAGGAAATGAGTATGCCAAGTGTCATGGCAGTGCTACTGCTACCAAAGACCAACTTTCTTCCATTTCACATTCCACATTGATCCAGTCCGAGGTGAATTATGAACCCAGATATTAATCCAAAACAATGGTAGCACTTTTCTAAGTACATCTTGAAACAGAAGACTCATAAGCTGATGTTTATATCATTTATTTCCTTTCCTGTCACCACTGACTTCATTTAAAGATTGTCACATAAGCCTACCAAAAGCTACAGGATTAAAGTACCTCCTGATATCACCCCAGTTTCAGGGATTTGTGGTCCAGGATGACTTGTTACCTTAAGAATGAGACATTGTGCCAATTTCAAAGTTCAACTAAAGAGTTTCACTTCTAAATCTACTTCAGAGGATGCTTTTGATGCATTTGGAATATAAGGTATCCTGAGACTGCTGCTTTTAATGATTACCCCTCTGCCTTTATCTCAATTCTCTTTATCTCCCTCAGTGAAGGAGTCTCACTGTGGAAATAAGTATTGTCAGGTTGGAGGTCATAATCAAGTGAAATCTTATTGCATCATTAGTTTGGAATTATGTTTTGCTAAATATTGCTTTAGGAGAAAATCAATGGGTATAAATAGAAAATTTTCAAGTATCAGAAAAATAGACTTTGAGGTGAGGTGTTTGAAATATATGGTTCATAAAGGAAAATACTCAAAAGGCATACATTTCTGCTTCTGAGGATGAACCATAACGTGTAATTGCTTTATATTAGCAATTTCCATCTTCTCACATTCATAATTGCTTTAGCTAATGCAAAAGTTAAGATCTTAATATGATTAGACATTTGGGTGAATTAGAAAATGTTATATAAAGAAATAACACAGAAATACAAGAAATGTACTACCTTAGAAAAAGCAGCAAGAGTTATATATTCCAGTGGTGCTGCATCCCATAGTTCTTAATTTGCATATAAATAATGAATATGCATACTCAAATAATGCCAGTTTCTGAGCATTACATTCACTATGAATTATGCAGAAACACTTCAAAAATTCCTTTAATAGTCAAGGGAATTACCACCCTCTAAGGTGTGTAGAAAATAAAAATCATTTATTTGAGGAAAATAAATTAAAAACAGCAGATCTGACTTAAACATTCAGGAAAGGAAAGTTTCTTAATCAACTATCTTGTTGTTGTGGGGTTTTTTTATGTGTAATTTATTTTTAGGAATTGCAGCCTTCAGAAATTTGAAAGTACTTACATGAGTCTCTGAAAAAAGAGCAGCATTCAATTACACAAGTACCAAAGCTGCAGAATAAATAGTAGGAAGTATTCGGACTACCCTGCAGAGAAGACACTTGAGTTGAAGAAAGAGTTAAGTAAGTCCATCAAGAGAGGAGTAAAATCCTGTTGTTGTTTTTTTCAGTTGTATGTGAGAGAATAGGAATAGTAATTCAGTATGTGTGTTGGAGATTCATTGGATAAAAGGATTTATGTAGGCCTCACTTATAATCATAAAAATGTCAGCATGCAGAAACACTCGGGCTACTTCATGGGTAGGCCAGCCTTTGCTGGGGGTTTTCCCCAGCTATTAGAAGGAATGATTGCCCCTGATAATCAAGTTGGCCCGGAACTGGGAAAGAAGCATTAAAGGAGGAATGGTTTCAGAACCTTTTGTCCCAATTGGCCGTTTAAGTTTAATAGTAAAGGTCTGGTCACTGACTACCATGCATCTTAAAACATTCCACAGGAAAGGAGAATGTTTTGTGGATCCTTTGGTTTTATTAGTTTTTAAAATCTGTACTGTTTAATGCAAACAACTTTATTTAAGTAGTCTTATCAAAACTTCTGAGCAGTGAGCAGTTCCCGGGGCCATTGACATTGGTCCCATGAAACTCCTTCTTTGATCCTTGATTAGTACCCTTTTTGTTCCTCTCCCTCTCTCTCATTAAGTTTTGCTTGAATGGGTCTCAATATTCTGTGACAGGTTTTTGGATAATATGGAAAACGAAATTATTTCTCTAAGGACAAACGTATTCAACAATATATTGTGGTTGAAGGCTAATTCTAAAGGAAGAGTTTAAGAGAAAAAAAATGCATATATTGAAACAAGAGGTTAAATATATATCATCAACTGAAAAGTACTGAATAAAAAAATCAAAAGGCCACATTTTTAATATTGAGTTTACAACTTTAAGCAGATGGAAGACTGTAGATTAAAAGTGACATTGAATGGGCGGTAGTAGTGACTGAATTTGGAAAACTTTGATCATCTTTGAAACACATATCAAGAATATATAAGCAATATAAAAACTGCTTAAATTACCTCATTTTAGTTTTTTATATTTTCGCACTTTCGTGGGTAGGATTTGATGAAATGCAGCCCTTTTGGTCTGCAAGCTAATACAGGGACACAGACAATTACATAACAATGTACATTCTTGTTGTGCCAACATTGTCAGCCTAGGCAGTAGAACACAAGGTTATTTGGGGGGTGGGAGGGAACTCTAGAATCAGATTGCCTAGATCTAAATTCTGAAGACTCAATTCACTAAGTGTGCAACTGTGGGCAAGTTACTTAAATTCTCTTGACCTTACTTTCCTCACCTGTAAACCAGAAATAATAATACTGCCTATCTACATAGGGTGTTGTAAAGATTTAGCAAGTACATACATGTAAAGCACTTAAAATAGAACCCGTGTGACAATGTCAGTGTGAATTCAGCAGCTTTTAATGCTTGTGTTTTTGCCAGCCTGGCTGAGTGAGCTAGACATGCCCTCAGTGTGTTTGTGAGGTTGTTCTTCCATGTGCCTTCTTAGTAGAACATGATTTGGTTTTTAAATGGACCTTTTTTAAAAAAAACCAACCCCAGATCTTATTTATATCTAAATTTTCTAAATATGGCTTCTTTCAATAAATTTCATAATTTTTACTGCTGACAGCAATCCAACTAATATTAAATGGCGGAGAAAGAAGGATATGTTTTACCAATCAATCTACGTTCTTATTTTCTTCTTCTTCCTCATTTTTCTTTTCTTTCTTCTTTGTCGCTTGAAACTGAGACAGTGAAAGTACAACCTTTCCCTCCTTGCTTTTTGCTATGAGAGAAGGAAAACCTTTAAAACATTAGATGACAGACATCTGAATATCTTGGAGGATCCGCCTAATTCTCTATTTTTATGTAACTTTAAAGGTAAAGTCCCACAGAAATCACCTGGACAGGTAGGCCAAGAACAGACGTTTCAAAATTAAGCCTCCTGTAAACAGTGTATGCAATTGGTCAATTTTCTAGCTCCTCAGGTTTGTCCCCTCTCCCCATCGATTCCAAAATACTGATTTTTTAAAGGCCTTATCTCTGGCTTCTCTACCCTTCACTTCATTTCACCCTCTTTTCTTGAGTTTAGGCTAAATTCAGATATACTTTAAAATAAATTCTATTGTTTATGTTGACAAAAGGTTACAATCTGTACATGACATTTAAAGTTATGAAGAAAATTCTCTGTCAAGCCACTATTTCAAGAACCTGGTAGCCTAAGGACAAATGCAACTATATATTTCTCCCAATTTGTTCATCTATGTGTCAGAAATATTTTCTAGCAAATCAGATACCACAGGAGAAACAGTCTAAATGTCAAGGTATTGATGTTAATAGGCAAATACTTATAAAAGAAGTTGATTTCTCTCTCTCTCTCACTCTTTCTTTCACAAACACACACACACACATTTCTACCTTTCAATAATCAGTGTTTGATTAACTATAGAAAACTTGAGCTCTTGACTCCTCATTTATCCAATATCAAGAAATAAAATAAAATTCAAAGGTCCAGAATGAGGTTATGAGGTTCTCAAAAGGGGAACCACACTAGGAGAAAGCTGGTCCTCCCATGCCATATCTTTACCAGCCTATTGGGCTCCTAGAGGGTGTGGGAGCTGGTAGAACCAACTATCCAGGGCCTTTTGGAAGTCAGCGTTCTCTCTTGCAAAGATTATGCAAAAGGGCCGAACTGTTAAAAATTCTGAAAAGAAATTTAATAAGCTGGGGATTTTAAGAGAAACACTATCAAAATACATTCAAACGTCACCTGAGCAGTCCTTTTCCTTGGGACTTAGATACCTATATGAAGACTTTGACTATCTCTGCAGGCAAGCTAGGCAAATACATGTTCTTCTCAGAACCATCATTTTCTAACTTGTAAAATCTGGAAAAGAACAACTACCCTGTTGGGTGGATTTAATGAGACCATACATTAAGGACCTGTTTACATGGCAATGCAAACTTAAAGATTTTATAATCATATACAATAGAAACATTTAAATATATTAAATAATGTATTGCCTTCTTAAAACAAATTTGCTGGGTGAAACAGAACTTTTGAGATGGCTTGGGATCATTGGAAGTGCATGTTCTAAGAATGATAGATTATCAACATTGCTAGTTAGATTGTGTTTCATCTAATGATGGTCCGCTGAAGTGTTTGAAAATTCCGTACAGTATTTTGCCTGACATATTGGTTCATAGCTCTGTCCAGAAGTTTAAAATTGCCAAATATCTAATCCCCTTATTGAGTATCAATGAACTTTTTAATGCTAATACTACATTTAGAATTGATAAGGTATCATCCATTCACAGATATAAATAGTAAAATATATTTTATTCAGATAAATCCAGTACAAAGTAAAAAGTGACCTATATTGGGAATAGAGAAACAATCATGTAGAAATAATTACAATCCAAAAAAGAATTCTCGAATCCTGAGTTTTAATAAAAAGTATATCAACCTGGGGAATAAGAGATAGCTAGAAGCAAGTGCTATTGTTCAACATAAGAGGTTAACTGAGAAAAAATAGAGGTCATAAGCAAAACATCTGACTTAATGGCAGATGATTTCAACCCTCCAGAAAGCTGTTCAGACAAGAACTTCGTAGCTAGAGGGAAAATGTTATTAGAGGAATTTAAAGTTCATCTTAGACTCGAAGCTAAAACCTTCCAAACAAGTATTTTGAATTAAAGCTTGGGAAACTGGAAATTTATTAGTTTGGGAAAGGGTTTGAAGACAGATGGCCCAGACAACATCAGAATTAAATAATATATCACATCAGATAAAACAAATTAATCTTATAGTTAGGTGTCACATTCAGATACCTGGAGAAGGAGGGAGCTATCAATGGCTGATGCCAAGATAATAGATCCATGGGAAAGGGGAGCATGGAGTTCACATTTCAGTGGGAGACAAAAGATAAAAACATCACAAAGAGTTTTGTGTTTTTCAATTGTTAGGGAAGAGGCCAGCTGGATTCAATACAAGGGCAGAGGACCACTCTCTGTACTGCAAGAGGTTAATGCTGTCTGATTACCTATCAAGAAGAATGTGTTTAATTATTTCTGGAAGCTGGTGGCAAAATAACTGATGCAATTATAAGTAATGGGATATGCCATGCTACTGTAGAGCTCGGTATTAAAAACAACTTGAACTAAAGCAACTCTGTATTAAAAACAACTTGAAAAAAATCATTAAACAGAATTACAATTAGTATATATGTTACAATGAGTGCTTGGAGGCGAATCTAGAAAACAGCAGGACACAAACACTTGATTGGATTTCATGCTGGAGGAAGTTAGGGGAAAAAATTTGAAATCTTGAATAGCATAAATGTTCAGGCTATGATTAATAATAATTAGAGAGAAGGCAAGCTCTTGTTGCTTAAAGTATGAGTATTTTCATCTTCTTTAATCTGCAAAGTATTTTTCAGGTAAAATACATAATTTAATTTTTCATTGGTAAACTTATACAATTGAATATTGTAAGAGGTTCAGGGAAGAGCCTCAATCAAGTAATAAATATTTCTAAAACATTGTTCATGTGCTTAGTGACAACATAAATGCTATGAAGGTAAAAGAGACTGTAAGATGCTGACTGCTGCCTTGGAATAACTGTTTATCTTGCTGGGGAGAGAGTAGTGGTGTCATTAAGTTATTGGGGTGTACTGATTGATAACAAGGAAACTCTGATGTGTCACAGGAAACCAGAAGGACCTGTAAACAGGGAGATTAGGGTGGATGGCGAAAACCTACTTCCATGGATGGGTAGACATTGACTTGGGTATTGTCAGCAGAAGTAGTCTACGAGAACTTGGCTGGAAATACCATGTAGAGAGACGTGACATGTTAAAGAGCCCACAGGCAAAATAGGAATGTTAAGAAAATTGAATACTGTATTATTACAACAGCATGATATTCTGGAAAAGGCAAACCTCTCAAGAAGATGAAATGACTAGTGGTTGTGGGGGAGGAGGGATAGAGAGATGAATAAGCAGAGCACAGAGGATTTTTAGGGCATTGATATTATTCTATGCAATATTATAATGATGATCTATATATTTGTCCAATGCCTAGAATGTAAAACACCAACAGTGAACCATAAGGTAAACTATAGACCTGGGGTGATTATGATGTGTTACATAAGGCCATCCTTTGTTTAAAAAAATAATAAATGTACCATTTTTGCTAACAATGTTGATAATGGAGGGGTCTTATATACCCCTATATAAGGGCAGGGGCTATATAAGAAATACCTGCACCTTTCTCTCAGTTTTGTTATAATCCTAAAGCTGCACCCCCAAATCTTTTAAAATAAATGAATATATTGAAAACTGGTTCCCATTCTGCTACATAAATCATTAGGAAAAAGATATACACTTATTATTAAAAATAAACCTATTGATAAGATGTATTTGGGACCAATCATTTTCCAAAATCTCTATATAATTTTCACTTTCACGTTAGTTTTCTTGTCAGGAGAGAGACATATTTTTCCCAATGTTGAGTGTCATACTGAAGACTTTTTTTCTAAAAATTTCTGGGTGAACTTTATGAAAAGGATTCCTGGACCATTGCCTTTAGCAGATTGATAGGTTGAGCTTATTTGTGGATATTCAAGAGTTAATAAGATACTAGAGGCCTGGTGCATGAAAATTCATGCAATGGAGGGGGGTCCCTCAGCCCGGCCTGCCCCCTCTCACAGTCCAGGAGCCCTCAGGGGTGGGAGGCAACCCGGCGATCAGGGGAAAGTGACACCCCCATCACACCTCTGCTGCTGCCACTGCCAGCAGCGCAAGCCTCGGGTGGCCCTGGGCGGCTGGGCAGCTGTTATCCAAGGCTTGCCTGTGCCTCGAGCCCACCCTGGGCAGCTGGGCAGCTGCCATCTGAGGCTTGCCTGATCCTCAGGCCAGCCCTGGGTGGCTATGGGGCTGAAGGGACTGGGGGACTCCAGAGGCAGGCTCACAGAGGAGCCAGACCTGCCTGGGGGTGGGCCTGGCCATGTCACACACTTGCCACCCTGGTGGGGCTGAGGGGACTGGGCACCACCATCTTGTGGCTGTGGCTGCTGCCATCTTTGAGGGCATGGCAGTCAATTAGCATAGTCCCTCCTTATTGGCTGTGGGCACCACCATCTTTGTGAAGGCATGACGGTCAATTAGCATATTCCCTCTTTATTAGATAGAATTATTGAAAAGACCAATGTTGTTTTTGGCTTGGGAGCTCTATCATATTGGCATGGATTTGACAATAGGGGGAAAAAACATACCGTTCTTTCTCATTCTCGCTTTACTAGCCTTAGTCCTATATTCCATTAACCTCTACAAACTGAGGTTTTAACCTTTCTCAAATTCATGAGATTTTTAAAAATTTAATAGTTATTTACTCAGCATTTAATGTACTGAGAGAGGTTTTACATATGACATAAAATTGGATGGGTCTAAGTCAAGGTAAGTTCCTGGTATAGTGGGTCCCAACACTGTGGGTTTAAATTCCAAGATTTATCACAGAATAGCATGTAATCTTGGCCAAATTACTTTTTTTTTTTTTAGATATGGAATGTTTTTTAAACTTCATTTTTATTACTGACACTATTACAGATGTCCACATTTCCCCCCTCTTTGCTCACCTCTAGCTTTCTTCTGCCCATCATCACACTGCTGTCTGTGTCTGTGTCATGCATGTATGTTCTTTGGCTAATCCCTTCACCTTCTTCTGCCCCGTTCCCTTTGACAGCTGTCAGTCTGTTCCCTGTAACCTTACCTCTGTTTCTGTTTTGTTCTTCAGCTTATTTTGTTCATTAGATTGGAGTCTATTTCTATAGTGTCATGTGGAGCTAGGTGACAGTAGGAAAAATTATGACATACAACTTTTTATAGTTATATCTATAACGAGAGCTCCCTTCCTGGAGTAGTCCCATCATCTAAATTCTTTCAGGCAGTTGAGGGAAAGGTCAAAAGTTTTTCCTGAGTCTGCTCTTTCTTAAAAATAACAAGCTTAACATAATCAATATCCCAAAGAAGCATATTTTGGAGGGGCAACCTCTGTTCCCTTCATATGCTAATAATTTTACTTATGGAAAAAAGGAACATTAAAACTTTGTTTTAAAATGGCAATACCTATGGGATTCCCTTACAATTTGTTCAAAATGCTTGTAAGAAATCCTATGAGGTAATGGGAGTAGAGGAGGGCTTAGGGGAAGAAAAAGTTTTAGTAAAGACATGTTGTTGCTGAGACCGGTTTGGCTCAGTGGATAGAGCGTCAGCCTGCAGACTGAAGGGTCCCGGGTTTGATTCTAGTCAAGGGCATGTACCTTGGTTGCGGGCACGTCCCCAGATCGATGTTTCTCTCTCATCGATGTTTCTGGTTCTCTGTCCCTCTTCCTTCCTCTCTGTAAAAAAATCAATAAAATATATTAAAAAGAAAAAAGGACATGTTACTTATGAAGCTTTGAGCACTGAAAGCTCAATTACTTACCCAAATGGGCAAGAAATCTGGTTATAATGAGACATATATAAATTAAGATATTAAAACAAAAAGAATAAAACCTAGAAGCAAATGAAAGCCAGATTAAGGCAGAATAATATTAGTTTTCATAATACAGGTACCTGGAGACTATAAAAATTGGAGACAGAGAAGAAAGTTGATTTAAGATGGACAAGTGAATGACTTTGCAAAATGCTAAATATGGTTTGGCTTTGAATGTGTGAAAAGAACATTGATATTTGAGAAGAAAGAGATGGGAAATGTATCACATTGGTATATGATAAGTAAGAGAACAGGGAAAAGCCCTCTGGTTGAGGGTAAGGGAATGAGAATGAGCAAGAATTACTTGGTAAGACATGTAAATAAGTGTTCCTTTTTTCCCTCAAGAAGTAGACCAATGGAAATGAATGCCTCTATTTTTTACCATAAAGAAGAATCTGTGGTTAGAGATAGTCATGTGATCACAGGGTGATCTCAGTAGGAATGAAGAGATTCTAGGCGTCTTCCTTCCTCACTACTCCTCTGCCAGAGGACAAGAAGACCTCCCGAAGTGCTGTCAGAATAAACAAGGGAAGATGCCAATTGTTCTGCGATCCATGAAAAGTACAGTGCAGTTACAAAATAAATTTTAAAAATGCAGCTCCCTGTGCTTTTGTTATTCTCCTTTCATTTAACTTAAAGCTATTACTTCTCAGGAAACCATTTAGTGCTCTCAAGCTAAATGGAAAATTCAAGCCCCCAGCACCCTGATAAAGTTCATTGGTTCAAATAAGTAAATGCATCCTTTCAGGGGCTATTTTACCTCAGTAGCATCCAGTCAAGCAAGTTTGCTGCTTTGAGACTTCCCATAGGATGGAGCTGAAGGGTGGGGAGGATTGACTAGACTTTTAGCCTCTGGCTTTTAACAGAGTTCATAATCCACAGTGTGTGTTTTTTTGTTGTTGTTGTTTTTTCCTTGAGGACTCACCAGCCTAAATTGCTTTTCTTTCATGGGTTTGAAGCAACACATTAGTGGCATTGCAATGATTTTTTCCCATGGGGTATAAGGCACTATTAGTTCCATCTCAGATGCCTTTAACTAAATGCATCTGCAAATAATTGTTTTAAAGGATAACCAATTGTTTTGACAACTATAGGGCAAGACTTTCAATAAATAGAGCAGCATTAAATTTGGGGTTTGTAAATCTAGCAGAGTTAGGCTTTGAAAGTGCATATAGCATTTAAGTCTCCCATTGATATGCTCTCTTGCTAAGTGGCTTATTATTTCAGCTACTATAGACACAGAGATCAGATCTGTGTCTTGGTTCATACCCTCATTATTATGATATCATCTAGCATTACCATGGCTAATATCCTGGGCTTATCTCACCTGATACTGGCAGAGTTTCCATGAAAAATTCACTTTCTTTGAAAAATGCAGCATTTCTGAATACATTTATCAATAGACTCTTGTGTATATGCCTTTCAAGGAACTAGATAAGAATAACTCCAAGGAGAACACATCTCACTCAGTGCTTATGGCACTTCCAAGAACAGTGTGTTACCATCCCCAACAGAGCAATTCCCCTGCTAATGAGGAGAATGCCTTCTAAAACTACATCCAACTAGAATGCTTCTACCTGAGCGAGAAGACGGAGGTCTACTGGTGACATCTAGAAAGCAGATTATCACTGCTGTTCTCGCTGCTTTCCATCCAAGTGGGGCAGGGCGTGCCCCCTGACATTTGCAGCCCTGGAAAGGGAGTGCTCCTGCTTCACTTGAGGCAACCAAAGGCAGCCAAAAGTGGAGCACAGGTCTTTCTTCAGCTGGCCCAGCATTTCAGCAAACTTGGGGGGGGGGGGGAGGGGAGGGGGGCTGTGCTTAAGACAAGGCAAATGTTACTTCCTTTTTAGCAGCTCTTGGCCCAGGATGAGAGACAAGAAGGTACCCTTACATCTCGATTTCTGCCTTTTGTTAAATAATGGTAACAATAGCATTTACAGTGGTAGTAATAGAAAGAGCAATTGTTGTGGGTTTCGGAGAGGTTTCCAGTGGAGGTAATTAGATGATACTGGAGACCTATCTCCCCAATTGTCACTCATTCTTTCTCAGGAGAATAGTCTTATCTGAACGGAGAGTCTGGAAGTAGAAGCCAAGTAGGTATAACTGGAAGCCATCTGGGCTCTCTTTTTCTAAACAGACCTATTTATAGTATGAAAACATTCTGGTTCCTTCCCAGCAGTGTGGAAGCAGACTGCTCCTTTTGGGGCCATTTATTCACCAGAGATCCAAGAGGGTAATTAAATTAATTCAGGAACAAATATCACGCTTACTTAGCTGTAACTCTACAGCCACATTTTCCAATCAGTTTATCAGTAATATTCAGATCTTCATTTGACCCTTATGCTTATCTTTTAATTAATTGTGAATTCAGGGAAGAAACAGAGTATTAGCTATTAGCCTCTGAAGACATTATTTATGGGCTATTCTCTGTCTGGATACCATACTGAATACTCAGTACTCTTGCATAGTGGCTAATCTGCTTAGACTCTAGAACATAAAGCCTGGGTTCATATATCCAGTGTTCTATGATTTGGGAGATAAAATATGCATTCCTCACTTTTCTCATCTGAAAATAGGAATTATATTAGCTCCTACCTCACAGGCTTATTTTGGCAATTCAATGGACTTAGAAAAATGCCAAGCATATCATACATGACTGATAAGTGTAAACTAGCATGCCTTAACACAACCCTGTAAAGTAAGCACTTAATTTATATTAAGTTTTTTATTCCAAAACTGACTTAGAAAAGTTAAATTCATTTCTCACCACATGCTCATAGTTGGCAAATGGTAAAGGTAGGATTTGAAACCAGATCTAGCTAACTATTGTGCTCTGTAGTGCTTCCAATTTCTATAATTTATTCTTAGAAGGGATATTTATTAAGATCTTTAGTGAATTAAAACAAAATAGGTAGGGGAATCTAAGGTACCATCATCAGTCTTATTTTTCCATAAAAGGAATAAATATCCGCTTTCACATTGTAGCAATTTTCTTTGCATACTCTTTAATCAATGTTGTCCTTTGTTAGCATTTGTATATAATCAAATATCCACAACCAAGCTTTAAGAATTGCTCATGTCAAGGCTGTCACTAAGTTTTATCTAAACTATTATTCAGATGTTTGTACAAAGTTTCCATGCTTAAAATAAAAACTCCTCATTCTTTCCCTCTACCACCAATATGAGAAAGATCTTAGGTGTATTTAAAGGCATTCTTTATACTTTGAAAATTTCAAGTATGGAATTGCTATTTTTCATGAAAAAAAAACTGTTAAGTAATTTAAAATAAGTTGTGGTGAGATTATTTATTGAATTATCTATGTAGATTCACCGCACCCAGTTTGGTTAGATTCCTTGGTAATCATAACATATTCCAACCTAGCTTTACTTTTTGGAGGAGGATTGTTTCCAGTTTAGTAGCATGTTTTAAGGCCAAAAATGGCCTGAATTGAAGGGAAATGGCATAATATTATGAATAATAGTCTTACCGCAGAGGCATGAATTATCTTACTCTGTCCAGTTCTAATTCACAATGGATTGACCCAGTTTTCTCACTGTTAACCTACTGCACTACAGAGTCAAGAAAAATTGTGGAAAGCTGAATGATGAAATCAACAATTTTGTCATCTAACAGTCAGGGGGAATAAAATTTAGACTACATTGAAAGAAAACACAGGTCACCTTGAATCTGGAGAAGATACTGTGGTACCAGAGGAGGCCATGTGTGGCCAATATGGTCAAAACGATTCAAAAAGTAGAGATACTCACCAGCAACCCAGCTGTCCCTGATAGTTGCTTGACATATTTCTAAGAAAACCTTGATAAATTGTACATGATTTGCTCTAGATCTGATGTGGTTTTTGCACTCTATACCACTGCAGGTAAGGAACTTCATTTCTCCTATGACATTTCCAATAGTTTCTATGTAGTCTTTTCCCCATACACAAAGGGACAAGGCCTAGCAAGTTGCTTAGCTAAGGAAGAATGTGACAGCAGCAGCTCTCCTAACTCTTGATGTCAGCCTTCACTCACATGAAAACTTGAGACTCTGACTCTGAAGCTGAAAGTAATATGTTGTGTCATCAGAACTACACAGGTAGCTTGTCCATGTTTATTAAATATGTCTATATCTGACAGTAATTGCCTCTATTATTTATCCTTCCCTGAATGATAAGGACTTCTTAATTAGTGCCTGGGAAAGGAAATGAGGATTTAACTGACAGACACAGTGTGCATGGTTTTGCTATAATGAAGTCAGCCATGTAATGAAGCATAAGCCAGGTTTTTATTCTACCCAGACACAAACTAGTAAATTGCCACAACAGACATTTTCTGAATTTTACCCATCACCATTATAAACAAGTGGAACATTGACAGATGTACCTTACATGAAATTTCCTTGACACATTCTTAATTTTATCTTATACATTCTTTTAATAAAGCATATCTATATCTATATCTATCTAGATAGGTAACATAGAAAACCAACAAATAACAAGAAGCTGGCACTTCTGCTTCTAAAAGGATTACCATTCTTACTTAAGGAAATGCAGCCAGCAAGCCAAGTCATTCTGCAAAGTTATGAAAGACTGTAAGCCATGTTTATGGAAAGCATATAAGGAAAAAACTAATAAAAAAAGAAGCCACTGGAAAAAGAGAAATATTTCAAGGAAAGGTTAACATTGAGGGTTCCCTCCCCTCCCTATTCTATAAGGCTTTCCTTTTTCTAACAGAATTCTCTTCTCTCAGCCTTCTTAATAGAGGCAAGTTATTTCTAGTAGGTCCTTCCAAGCTCTGTTTCATCACCTTCAAATCTCCAAGACTTATAATAGGGATAACCAACATAAAACCTATTTCCTTTTTCTCTCTCTTCACAATTTACTTCTAAAGCTCAGTAGGCATCTGCTCTTGGACATACCCATATATGTCTATCTCCCTTTCCACTTATTGATTGCAAAAACCTCAAAAATTATCCTATTCTGTCCTCTATGTCACAACACAGAATGCCATTTTAAACTTCATTATTTCATGAATGGTTCTTCACTGGTATGGCAATCTGACTTCTATCCAAATTTATTATTAATTCCTTGTGGAGAAATTCATTTTACATTTCATTTGTACCACCAAATATACGGGGCTATGCTGAGTCCATAAAAAACCTAGTATGTGATGTGTGTTTCACAATCTAGAGTTAAGTGATCGCAGCTTGTCTGCTTTACAGAGGGTTGATATTTCCCTTATTCGAAGTGCTGCAGATGTGAAGAACACAATATTCGATGCAACTGAATCTACATATATCCAGATGCTTTTCCTAATATGGTAGTTTTCAGAATTTTAGACCAAGTCGGTACCTTACAAATTGCTTAGCCTAATTAGCTCAATCTTCTCTTTTATTAATCCTCACCTGAGGATATTTTTCCATTGGTTTTTAGGGAGAGTGAGGGAAAGATGGAGAAATATAGATGTGAGAGAAACACATTGATTGGTTGCCATCTGCACAGGACCTGACTAGGGCCCTGGCCTGTGAGAAGCTGCAACCAAGGTAGGTGATCTTGACTGGAATCAAACCCGGGATCCTTTGGTCCACAGGCCGACACTCTATCCACTGAGCCAAACCAGCTGGGGCTCTTCTCTTTTTTATACAAAATCATAAATATTTAGTGACTTGGTCAAGATTGCAGATTGTTAGTCAAAGTTCCAGCATTAATAACTTGGCCTTCTTAAACTTTGTGGCTAGTCTAGAAGGCTTTTTATTCTAATAATACTTATTTCATATTATAAAAGTTATGTTTCTTTTAAATTTAGAGATTTAAAAATATTTCAATAAATAAATGAAACATAAGTTGGTGATAATCACACCTATCAGGTATAAACAACATTTTTAATATACATTGCTCTACTATTTTCCTCATATAAATAGTTTTAAAGTGTGTCAGTATTTTGTAATTCTTCTTGATTGCTGGGATTGATTATCTTGATTTTAACAAAACTGCGTGTAAGAAGAAGACTAGTTTATCTTGCTGACCTAAAGTTATTTTTAATGGAAATATTACATAAGAATGTTCCAATAACATTAATCTACGTAATCTTTACTTATGTAGAAGCCCAACATATTCCACAAATTCAAAAACTGCACTAATTTGAGCAGGGATGGGAAGCCTTGACCTTCACCATTGTCCCCTCTCACATTGGGCTTCAAAACATCTTAGAGTGACTCTAAGGCTGTGGGAATTTGGTTTACAATGCATTACCACAGGGAGTCTCCAGATGATGCATGCTGATGATGCTTTCGGTCCCTAAGCTGACCCTTTCCATAAAGCGTCTCTCTTTCACTACATTTACCTTGCATGGAAAAGTGATCTAAAACAGAGCATGGCCTGTAGCCACAGACAGCTTTTCCTTGCCAAGGACACTGAAGTGGTTTCCTCTGCAGGGTGTATGGCATTTACATGGCAAAAACATAAGATTCTAAAGATTCAGTAGAAACAAACCCTTCTTAGATCAGAGCTGGCAAATTTCATAATTTTATCTGAAATATTACCAATAAGACCAATAACACAAAATGATGCATTTCACAGCCACTTCTGCCTGACCTTGAAAAGAAAGGTATGACCTTAAAACAAAACAGCTAACAAACTTTAAAATTATATCATTGATTCATTATACCTGAAACCAATTGCTTTTCAAGGTGGAATCTGCCTTCATTATACTATTTAAAATGTTTTCAGAAACTAATAAAAAACTAATTATTAAAGCTTGCTTTGTTGCTTCCACATCTAATTGTTAACCTTAACATCTTATAAACTACTAATGCCTGCCATTGTTAAATCCACATGTAATTACAAAAGCAATAATATTACAAGTCCAGACCATGAAATTCCTGCATGTTAATAGGCACTGCGTAGTTTAAAACAAATGACATTTATAATATATGTAAAAATTAAAGTCAATTTACAACTCTATTAAGGATAAGCATTCTATAGATTTGAGAAGAGAAAGAAATATGCAACCAAGGAATCAACCAATCAGTTTAGGTCAGTGGTCAGCAAACTGCGGCTCGCGAGCCACATGCGGCTCTTTGACCCCTTGAGTGTGGCCCTTCCACAAAATACCACAGCCTGGGCGAGTCTATTTTGAAGAAGTGGCATTAGAAGAAGTTTAAGTTTAAAAAATTTGGCTCTCAAAAGAAATTTCAATCGTTGTACTGTTGATATTTGGCTCTGTTGTCTATTGAGTTTGCTGACCACTGGTTTAGGTCATTTGAAGAGTACCCATATCTCAGGATCAAGGCATATATTTCTCTAAAGCATTTAGATTAGGAAATAAATAAAACAAAAGTGTATTCTGTAAAAGTTCTATGGCTGACTTATTCTATGCACTGATAGTATGACTTTTTCCTGGGAAAATAAACACTTTGCTAACTTTATCTCAAACTCACCATCAGCCCAGAGAGAAAAGATCCTCTGAGATGAAGACACTAGTCCCCAAGAAGAACTAGTATCTAGAATATAAACCATAGATTCTGAATCCCAATAAATTCTCCATATTTCTTCACATCACCAAAACCATCTAAACATTTGAATTCATAAGGAAAATAATCTATTAAAAAGCTGTTGGCTTAAAATGGGGGGAAAAATCACTTCTCTCTCTAATAACATTTCTTTCATATTAAAAATTATTTTTAAAAATTTGGAAATTTTAAAAAATGTTAAAAAGTTACTAGTAATCGTGTCCAATAGAATGACTATGATAAAAACAACAGATAATAACAAGTGTTGGCAAAAATGTGGAGAAAATTGAACTTGCATATGTTGCTATTGGGAACATAAGACAGTGCAACTTCTTTGGAAAATAGTTTGGTAGTTTCTCTAAATGTAAAACAAAGTTATCAGAGGTCTCAACAATTCAATTTCTAGACATATATTCAAGAGAATTAAAAACATATCTACACAAAATCTTACACACAATGTTTATAGAAGGAATATTCATAATAGCCAAAAAAGTGAGAACAATCCAACTAATGCAGTACATCCACACAATGGAATATTATTCAGCTGTAATAGGGATAAAAATCTGACATATGCTACAGCATGGATGAACTTTGAAACACTATGCTAAGTGAAAGAAGCCAATCATATTATATGAGAGGCCCAATACATGAAATTCGTGCAAGAATAGGCCTTCCTTCCTCTGGTTGCCAGCACCAGCTTCCCTCTGGCACCTGGGACCCAGGCTTCCCTCTGGGTCCCAGCTTCATCAGGAAGGACATCTGGTCTAATTAGCATGTTACACTTTTATTATTATAAATAATTCCATTTGTATGAAATGTCCAGAATAAGCAATTCTGTAGAGACAAAAGGTAGTATATTGGTTTCCTAGGCCTGGAGAGCTTAAGAGGAAATGGTATGTGACTGCTAAAAGGTGGAAGGGGTATCATTTGAAGGTGATAAAACTGTCCTAAAATTGATTATAGTGATGATTCCACAAATGTGTGACTTTATGAAAAACTATTGAATTGCACATTTTATTTTGTTTTCCTTTTTATTGAATTTATTGGGTTGACACTGGTTAACAAAATTATAAATGTTTCGGGTGCACAATTCTATAACACATCGTCTGTATACTATATAGTGTGATCACCACTCCAAGTCAAGTCTCTAACACCCACCATTCATTCCCCCATACTCCCCTCCTCCTACCATACCCCCGAGCAATTACCACACTTGTCCATGTCCATGAGTTTTCTCTCTCTTTTTTCCCCCCTTTTTGTTCTATCCTTCCACCTACCCCCATCTCCCCAAATAGCTCTCAGCCTATATCTATAAGTCTGTCTCTATTTTCTTGGTATTTAATTTTGTTCATTAGATTCCACATACAAATTGCACATTGTAAATGGTTATGGTGTTATCAAAGTAAATGCCCATTTCTTCTACATGTTTTAACTTATTGGGAAAATAACAAACTCAGAAGTATTTAAATAGTCTACTGGAATCTGAGACTTTAAATTGACAAAGTTATAGTTTCTCCAGTTAAGACCAAAACACCTGGGATTAAAAATCAAAATAATTTTATCAACCACCAAGATTGTTCTGTAAATTAATATATTTAGCATCATGAAATCAGAATGGAGAAGAAAACTGAAAGATTGCATGATAGTTTGGTATATTCCAGTGACTGGATTCCTATTACCATAGGGGCATGACTTTGGGGGAGAAGGGTGGTTTTAATTGGATTTTGGTTCCAGCCTAACATCAGAATCTGAAATTCTTTATAGCTCAGATAATGACTTGGGTATTTTTTTCCTCCTAAAGTTGTTTTAAAAAAAAAAGCAATAAGAATGGTAATAGAGTTATTATTTTTTTTAGATGCCTGGTTGATTTGTTTTCTCAGAACCTATAAACTATCTCCAAGGCTACAAACTTGCAATGTAAAGTATATGTGTTGTCTCTGAGCATAAGCTAAGTTTCTATCCAAGCATAAAAGTGATTGACATATGTAGAGATTATTGCCAATTTACTTTAAATAACTGGAATATTAGAATTCATTAGGATATCCCCAGGAAGAAAGGCCTCGAAAATCCTTTCAGAAAATATATGATATATGGTTACAGGTTGAAACAACAATTATATTGTAGCTTGTTTTCTGAATAATTTAAATTTCTAAGTACCCTTGTTCAGCCTGTATTTAAAATTAGCAACAGATAAAAATATTTTTTCTAATGGATTGAAAAAAAGAAATAGATGTAATTGTTGACAGCTAGTAAATTTTATGTTAAAAAAAAGACTGACAGTTGCAAAAGTAAAACCACAGGATTTGAATACCAATTTTACCTATATGACCTTGAACAAAGTAGTTTATCGTTAGTCTATGTTTTGGAAGGGAATAATCAGACACTTACAGACATATTAACATATAATTATTATTAATTGCATCATTTATAGAAGTAAAAATTTGAACATAACTGTTCTGTAGGATAATTATGGAATCATTAAATTATGGTATAACAATAGTATGGAGTATTATGCAGCCATAATACCAACTCTAAACACATTGCATATGTTTAATATATGAAATGTGTTTAGAGCAGTATATATTATTGTTACAGAAGACCAGAGAAGAACCAAACAATGCTTAGAGAGATGGAGTTACACTTTGTTATTATTATTATTATTATTATTATTATGCATGGGCTGAGAGAAAATATTTCAAATTCTGGGCCCCAACATTGAGGAAGTTTCCCTATTTATATCTTTTACCTTCTTTGTCTCCCAAATATGGGGTTTTCCGGTCCCCTTTGCAAGTTCTTAAAGAGCCCTATGTGCTGGGGCTTTGAGACCTCAACCAAAGGCTTGGTCTGGCACCAGCACTGATAACTTCATCTTGGGAAGAAGGTTTATGGCCTCTCTGGAATGGAAGTAGTCTTATTTTTCTTATCATTTAAGCAAGCAAGCATTTACAGAAGCCAAAATAGCAGAGTTAAAATTTTAAACAGCAGTTTTTATATAATATGGATGCTTCATTATCACATTTAGCTGTTAGACACACCAAAATAATAATAATAATAATAACAACAACAACAACAAAAGATAAGTGGATACATATGAAAATCCCCAGTGGAAAGATTGTGGATCATCTTGATATCCTATTTTTCTCTGTATTGTCCAACTATTCGCCAAGAAGCCCTAGGTTTAAGTGTGTACAAAGAAATGTCTTAAAACTGGTGAAGCAACAAAACAAAGAGAAACATTTTGCTCAGTCTTTGTTTTCATAAGAGTGAGGGGCAGTCTCAGTCCAGTCACCACTTCAGGTTTACCCTGGAACATGAAGCTGGCAACATAAAAATTGTGCCGGAACTCTAATCTCCATCCTGAAATGTGAAAAAGAGGTTTCTGTTGTATAGACCAAAATGATCCCAGTAAAAAACAGATGCTTTGCAATCTTGAAATGAATGGTAGGATATGTGGCAGAATAGTTGCCACTGTCAGATGTTGCTTATTAACCCCCCACCTAGCTAAGCATGCAGTTAAACTGGGGAAGAGCCTCCCAAACTGCTCTCTTCCCAGGAGACAATTCGTTGACACGTCAGTTGCACAAGACAGTTTTCCAAAATCACTGATACTGTCTTTTTTTTAATAGCCCATACTTAATTAACACACCCTCTTTCCCTCCATTTTAAATCAATATAAGACAGCGATCAAGAGCTGATTTAACTTACCCTAAGTAATATTTCATTCGAAACTAAAGGTTTTTAGTTGGATCCTGAAGATACAGGGTGAAAAAAGTCTCTTCATGTATCCACTTGCTTATCAAATGACATGCCAACACCAGCAAAGGAGGCACTTTAATGGTTCTGACTTAGGGTGACAGATGCCACTTATTTATCAAAATGTATTTTACAATGTAGTCTATGATTATAAAATTAATACAGAAAAACAATTCCTTATCTGAAATTCAAAAAAGTAATAAATAAATTAAGCTCTAAAAATGAAAACACATTTCACAACACATTTTGTGACAAAAGTTGATCTGACCTGAAATGACATAAAGCCATATTGTTATTCATGGGGTGCCCTCTGCATCCCTAACTGTTATGGGTGGAAGTGGAGTTTTTGGGATGCCATGAAAACAAGAATTTTCCGAGGTCCTCATGGGAGGATGAGGTATCCTGGAAAGCTTTATTGATGATGTAACATTAAGGGGAGGCCCCATCTCCCTCCCTTCTGCCATGGAAAAAGTCCCATCTTGTTTTCAGCAGAGTTAGAATGAAAGCCACTGCTCAGAGTCTTCTCTCCATATGAAAGCACAGTCTAGTCCAGCATCTGGCTAGCTTAGCTAGTGTCCAAGCTGCAGTCCATTGCGTGTGGCATCCATATGGCCATAGATGATGTGGCTTCTAGCATCACATGGAGGGCTAGCATGGGTCACTGAGCAAGTGAGTGAAGCAAGAGGAACAGTTTTCCCAACACCATTTATTGAATAGACTATATTTACCGCATTGTATGTTCTTGCCTCCTTTGTCAAATATTAATTGACCCTAAAGGCATGGGTTTATTTCTGTTTCATTGATCTGTATGTCTATTTTCATGCCAGTAGCATGCTATTTTGATTACTATGGTCTTGTAGTATAGTGTGATATCAGGTAGCATAACTCTTCCAACTTTGTTCTTCTTTCTCAAGATTGCTGTGGCTATTCAGGGTCTTTTTGTGTTTTCATATAAATTTTTGGAATATTTGTTCTAGTTCTGTGAAATATGCTATTGGTATGTTGATAGGAATTGTTTTGAATCTACAGGTTGCTTTGGGTAGTAGACATGTTAATGATGTCAATTCTTCCTATCCATGAACACGGTATATACTTCCACTTACTTGTGTTTTATTCACTTTCTTTCTTTGGTGTCTTATGATTTTTTGAGTACAGGTCTTTTGCATCCTTAGTTACATTTATTCAAAAGTATTTTATATTTTTGATGCAATGGTAAATGGGATTGTTTTCTCAGTTTCCCTTTCTGATAATTCATTATTGTTGCATAAATATGCAACTGATTTCTGGATATTTATTTTGTATTTTGCTACTTTGCTAAATTTATACTTTCTGGTAGTTTTTTGGTGGAAACTTTAGGATTCTCTGTATACAGTATTATGCCATCTGTACAAGAGAAGTACGGAACATAAAATTAAGATAAAATGTTATGCCACTACCAAAACTAACAAGTTTGAACATTTTCATGAATGTTTTTAATATTATATATATATATATATATATATATTCCTGAAAGATGAATAAATATACACTACTTTGTGACTTCTTCCTCTATTTAAGACTATATCATAAACCTCTTTCATCATAAATATAGATTGACCAAATCATCATACTGAAATATTATATGCATGTACTATAATATATTTAACCAAACCTCTATTTTTAGGGTATATGTATTGTTTCTAAGTGGTTACAACTATAAACAACACCATTAAATATCGTTATACATATATATCATTATTTCAACAGGATAGATTTCAAGTTGGGCTGCTAGGTGAGAAAACATGACTACATTAAATTTTGACAGGTTTTCCAAAATGCCTTGCAGAAACACAGTACCAATTTACATCTTCAGCCACAGTGTGAAATTTACTATTTCACCTTGATAACTTTGCTTGACTTTTGCTGTAGCTCAGATATTTTCTATATGTAAAATAACACACAATAATTTAACCAATATTATAAGGTATTGTGTGGATTACATGAATCATCACACATGAAAACAATCAGTACAGTCCAAAACAGTCAGTACAGACCACTAGTGGGCAGGTCCAGAATCAGTTGGTTCTTGGCACAAGCTCAGAGGACAATGACACGACCTCAGTGGGACCTTGCTAGTGCCCTGGACTAATTATGATAAAATTTGGTTTTGACCCCCTCCCTCATGGGTTTTTCTGGGCATGGGAAAGGGCATGTGCAGAAGGAATGTTATTATATAATCCTTTTCTGTCAATCATCCTTGAATGCAAATGAAAGTCTCTACCCAGAAAAACCTTCATTTAAAACATATAACCCTGCTGTTCAGGGCCATTGTCTCTCTCAACTGGCCCGCTCCTGGCAGAAGGTATCTTCATAAATTCCACTTTGCTTTACTTTCATTTTTGTTGACCTTAAAATCTTTTCTGCGTCGACAAGAAGAACCAAGATCCCAGGCAGTAACTCTAATCAGTAACAAATTTACTTCCCCTTTGCTTCTCCTCATTGGTCCATGATCAAAGGTATACTGCTTACCTGGGCAGTCATTGCACAAAAGGAGGATCCACTGGGAAGTCTGAAGGACAGGCTGAGAATTAATTAGCTAATTCCCACCCACAAAACAAATAAAAAAACCTAAATATATATATATATATATATATATATATATATATATATATATATATATCTTCCTGAGGACAATCCATTCCTTAATAATACAAATAATGAACATATGAAGAATAATAAAATATAAAGAGAATATGAGATAATGTGCCATGACTACCAGAAAAACCTCACTGAAGAAATAAAGCAATTAAAAAAAAAAATAGCTACACTTCTCACCAAAGGGGGCGGTGTGTAGAAAGAAAGAAAAAGAAAATTTAAAAGCTTATACTTCTAATAAAGTACTTTGCTTTCCAAGGGTAATCTAAGATTCATAATTATCCTATCTAATAAAAGGGTAATATGCAAATTAACCATCACTCCATCACAAAGATGGCAGCGCCCATAGCCATGAGATGGCAGCACCCAGTCCCCTCAGCCTCACCGGAGTCCCCCAGTCCTAGGGGGGCTGCCACTGAGAGCAGGCAGCGTAAGCAGCCTGGCAGAATGCTTGCTTCATCGCCACAGCGACGGAGGGCCTCTGGGAGATGGGGAGCTGGCCCGCAGCCTCTGCAGCCAAGCACAGGCCTGGAGAGGAGACGGTGGGCCCACCTCCCACAGAAGCAGCACAGGTCCCTCCCAGCTCCGGCAGAAGCCGCACAGCTCCCGTGGCTGCGATTACAGCCAGCTCTCTGGGAAGTGGCGAGCGGCCTACTGCGCACAATATCGCACGATGGGCTACTAAATACAATTATAATTTTTAAAGACAATTATTCTAAATTCATAATATTCAAAACCATAAATTTCAAAATAATGTATTCCTTATAGTGTTGTGTCTCTTATTCATAATGACTACATATTTGCCAACTATTATTTTATACTCCAAAGCCACAGTCATTGGCATTTAAAGAGCTATGACCATATCATCGAACAAAGCACATTATTTGCTCAATTACCTAGTAAGCTTGAGTGCACAATGACATTCAATCTAAGTCATTAAAGCATAAGAACAGTAAAGTGATGCTATTTAAAAGCCTTTTTAAGCATAAGGACAGAAAAGTGATTCGAGTATTCAAATGTCTTTAAAGTTTGGATTGTCTATCTTTATTTTTAAAAAACCCACAATTCTGGTTTAGTTATGGAAATGTTGCCCTTGAAAAGATCAGAGGTCAATCCCTGAGGAGTCACTTGCTCATCAAGTTCAATAAATTGCTTTCACCCTTTTGCATTGCTGGTCTGAACCACAATGGGATAGGTTCATAAAACAAAAAGGCACTAACAAGGACTATGTCTATAGCTTTAATAGAAGAGGAGAGGCAGATGACTCTATGGCCTTAGTGGCATTATGAGCATTCACCAATCCATAAACTCCTTTGTGGATTGTCTCCTGGTTGCAAGAATTGTTCTTCCAAGAGAAAGAAGTGCATTTCTTAGAAAATAAACTCTCAGGCTTGCCTTGGTATAGGTGGTTTCACGGGCTCTCCTGACATTTCGGCATATGGATTTGCTCATGCAGCAAGGATATAATTGCCCGTGGTGTGAAAAATGTATTCTGAATAATTGCTAGGTGTGAAAAACAGCTTCAGCATTTTAAGACTGTTACGGTAGAAGCACCCAATTCTTTCACCTAAGAGATCAATACACGAGATGCTACCATGTGGCTGTCATCTTTGATAAAATGGATAGTGGCTAACTAATATTTTTCTGTTGTGAATTTGACTTCTATATTGAAACTTCCTCCCTAGTGTTGCAGAAAAATGTTGGAGCCTGTTGTGAATTGAATGATTCAGCAAGCGTTCCCATGATTCTTAATAGTCCATAGATGAAGCAGGGAGTTTAGACACAGAGAAGTTACATAACCAAAGCCAAAATATAATCAGAATTTTTCCCAATTTGAACGTAGTATATTCAGCTGAAACTTCTTTCACCTGAGATCATTAGACTTATTCATAGCATATAAATTATTTTTTTCCCACAAGAAGCCATAAGTTTATTAATGATAGAAACAGTACAAATTTCAAACCAAGCTGCTGTAACTCTTTTGAAATACACACAAAAAGTGTCCTCCTTTTTAGATGGTTACATTGTTAATTCCATAATAGCATTTACAATATCATTACTGTTGTTCTTCAGGGCTCTGACCGCCTTTGCTCTTGACACATTTGCTTGTGACATGACCAATTCTATGTCCTTAACTTCTACACCTGTTTCATCAACCTCTTCCTCTTCACTCTCCTCTTGTACAGTTGGAGTCTGTGTGTTTTCTTGAATGTTGGAGACAGCTTCACCTTGAACTTGGAATTTCTCAGCAGCTGCTAGCTGTGCTTGCTGAGATAAATCCTCAATCTTGGCTTCCCCAAAAACTATGTAGGTATCTGAAGCAGGGCTCTTGTAGACATCTGGTTTTGTGATGACAAAGAGGATATTCTTAGATTTCCGTATAGTGACCCTAGTAACCCCTGTAACCTGTGGAAGACCCAGATTGGACATAGCCTTCCGTGCCTTCTTTTCGGCTCTGTTTTGCTTTACTGACTGGTTCTTCATCGACTTCAGCCACCGCCGCCGCCAGCTGGGCTTGCCGTGTGGTTGCCCAAGTGGAATCTTGTTCTTCGAGCTCTGGTACTGATTCATCACTGTCAGATTCTGTTCCAGACCCTGTCTCAGCCTGGGGCTGTGGCAACTCTTGCTCTGTAGCAGGGACGGTTTCTGTGCCTTCACCCGGCATTTTGTGCGGGGAACGCGGAACCAAGATGGCGGCAGAAAGAGAGCGAGCGACAGCGTGCATAGCATATAAATTATTAGGGAGTCAGATTAGGCTTAAGAACTTCACTTCTAATACTGTCCCGTACTTCTAATAATGTCTCCTCATCTATACTAACTATAGATAGAAAGCAGAGTAGTGAAAGGAGCGGAAAGACCTGGTTATAAATAAAGCTAGTGTTTGTGCAAGCAGCATCAGTGCAGCTGAGGGCTGGTAATTTCTATAGGAGGAAGGCTCATGACAGGATCAAGCTCAAGGCAGGCAGAGGTCAAGGATGGAGCCAAAGATCTGTATACCACTGAGTTAGTGGGAATAGTCCAATACTCTGAATAGCAACAGGAGAAGATAAAAATGCTGTCCTCAAATGCAAAACCCACTTCTGTTTAGTAGAAAAAATCTCCTATTGCATGTGTGTTTGTGTGTGTGAAATAGAAAAATATATACTTTACCCTCCCAGAATTTTCTGAACAAACCTAAAGTTTACATTTCTTGTCTCTTTGGGCTTTGTGACTTATTCTTGTTCTTAGGAGTGCCATCATACAATTTGGGGATAGGATTCATCTTCCTCTTTACCCTAAGGTTGATGTTCTAAGAGACTTTATCCCCACCCATGGGTAGAGATTTAATTCCCAGAAGAACTCTAATTATTCTACCTAAACAGGCTTTACAATACATCACAACATAGTAGGCCTTTCTGTGACCTATATAATCAAAGCCTAATATGCTAGGTGCCCAGTCGCCCAGTTGTCCGTTCAACCAATCAAAGTATAATATGCTAATGATATGCTAAGTTCACTCAACCACTCTTCATGATGTGCACTGACCACCAGGAGACAGATGCTCCGACCAATAGGCTAGCTTGCTGCTGGGGTCCGGCTGATTGGAACTGAGTGACACAAGCCAGACATGCCCTGGAACCCTACCATGGTCCTTCTCAGGCTGGCCAGCCTTCCACATCCCTCCCCAGCTGTGATCGTGCACCAGTGGGGTCTCTCAGCTGGGGGATGTGGGAGAGCCAGTTTCAGCACACTCCTGCAGGTCAGGCCAAGGGACCCCACTGGTGCACGAATTCATGCACTGGGCCTCTAGTATAATAATAACTATCATGAGCCAATTGTTAAGAAATTTTATTCCCGTAATAGCAATTAACCAATTCCCTTCCCTCAAGATACTACCTCTTTTGAGCTACCAAAATCAAATGTAAAAACTCCTACTGAAATAAGAGAAAACTTCATTACTTTCAGTTCAAATGGTACTATAACAAAGGAAATACTATATTAAATAGTGGAGGTACATAGCAATTTATAGTGGTGTCCTGATAATATAAGGGAGAAAACTGGCATTCTCACCCTACCATTTCAGCCAATGGTCAAAGGTCTGGCTCCTGAACATGGGATAGGGTCAGAAAAAGTTTTACTTCCAAGAAGTAATGTACACATCTGGCAATTTCCATAATTTATTTGTTTGGGTCAGTGTCTTAACTTTTATAGAATAGAAGGATTTCCCTATCTTCACCTCCCTGGGCAAAATGTTTAATATTCAGGCGTGATTACTGCTTTGCCTACTATTATGAAGTAATGGAGTTGTGAAGTCAGCTATTAGTTGTACCACAGGAAGTAGAATAGGTCTGGGATTGGCTGCTATCACTATTTGCAACATCAGCTAATGTCAGCGATCCATGAGTATGAGCAGGCAGTTTGAGTAATCGAAAATTGAATGATCTAGGATGAACAAAAAATCCCCTTTGCTGAAACATTTGCTGAGAAGCAGACTCATTTATCTTCTGGTGGGTATGTCTCCCTAGTCACTTAGAATGAGCAGATGAGAAGCTCTGTTTCTGTGGTTTTATATGTGAGTGAATTGTTTGAAAGAGATCATGCTAAAGCAGTGATTGCCAAATGTGAATAATTCTTAGAATTCAAATTGCTCAATCAGCTGCAGTGTGAGTTGCCAATGTTTTACATGATATGACCCTTTGATAACTTTATCATAGACAAAAATGTACCTGAATGGATTTAACAATGCATAGAAAGTGTTACATCAAATAACCTGATTTAAAAATGGGCAAATTACCCAAATAGGCATGTTTCCAAAGAAGACATGCAAATGGCCAATAGGTATATGAAAAGGTGCTCAACATTATTAAATTAAGGAAATGTAAATAAAAATCACAATGAGCTATCACCTCACACCTGTTAGAATGGCTATTATAAAGAAAACTAAAAGATAACCATTGCCAATGATGTGGAAAAAAGAGAACTCTTGTGTACTGATGGTGATAATGTAAAAAAACTGAGGCTAGAGGTACTCTAAACAATCCTTAATCTGGGTAACTCAAAGGAAATGAAGTCAGTACCTTAAAGAAATATTGTGCTCCCATGATCATTGAAGTGATATTCACAATAGCCAGGATATGAAAACAACCAAAGTATCCATTGACAGATGAAGGGAGAAAGAAGAACTTGTGACATATATATGTTCATATGAAAAATATAACAAAAATAATAGTACAAGAATAAACTATGTTTCTTGTCATCACAACTATAAACCTAGCTTTTGCTTCAGTCTTAAAAAAGGAGATCTTGCCATTTTCAACAATGTGAATGAACCTGGAAGACATTATGCTGAGTGAAATAAGGCAGGCATAGGGAAAAAACTCCATGATCTCACTTAAATGTGGAATTCAAAAAAAAAACCCAAAAAACAGAAAATAGAAAGGTGGTTACAGTGTGAGAAGGTGAGAAATGAGATGTTGGTCAAAGGATTCAAAGTTGGAGTTATGTAGAATGAACAAGTCTACACATATAATGTTCAGCATGATGACTATCCTATCTAATAAAAGAGTAATATGCAAATTGACCATCACTCCAACACACAAGATGGCCTCCCCCATGTGGTCAAAGATGGCCGCCCCCATGTGGACACAAAATGGCCACCACAAGATGGTCAGCAGGGGATGGCAGTTGTTGGGGGGGGGGGGGGGACCAGGCCTGCAGGGGAGGGCAGTTGTGGGTGATCAGGCCAGCAGGGGAGGGCAGTTGGAAGGGACCAGGCTTGCAGGGGAGGGCAGTTGGGGGTGACCAGGCCAGCAGGGGAAAACAGTTGGGGGGGGTGACCAGGCCTGCAGGGGAGGGCAGTTGGGTGGGGGGGTGACCAGGCCTGCAGGGGAGGGCAGTTAGCGGCAACCAGACTGGCAGAAGAGGGCAGTTAGGGGTGACCAGGCCTTCAGGGGAGGGCAGTTAGGGGCAATCAGGCTGGCAGGGGAGCAGTTAGGCGTCAATCAGGCTGGCAGGGGAGTGGTTAGGGGTGATCAGGCTGGCAGGTGAGCAGTTGGGAGCCAGCAGTCCTGGATTGTGAGAGGGATGTCCGACTGCCCATTTAGGCCCAATCCGGATCGGGCCTAAACGGGCAGTCGGACATCCCTCAAGGGATTCCAGATTGAAAACGGTGCAGGCTGGACTGAGGGACAACCCCTCTACCCCTGTCCATGCACGAATTTCGTGCACTGGGCCTCTAGTCTATATATATAAAAGCCTACGTGACCAAATGTCTGTTTGAAAGTTCGACCGTTTGACCTGTAGCTATGATGTGCACTGACCACCAGGGAGCAGATGCTCAACGCACAGGCATGGAAACATGGAACAGACTGATGAATCTCAAAGGGGATGGGGGAGTGGGGGAAGAGATTAACCAAAGATCTTATATGCATACTAGAGGCCTGGTGCATGGATTCTTGCACCAGTGGGGTCCCTCAGCCTAGCCTGTGGGATAACTTTATCATAGATAAAAATGTACCTGAATGGATTTAACGATGCATAGAAAGTGTTACATCAAATAACCTGATTTAAAAATGGGCAAATTACCCAAATAGGCATTTTTCCAAAGAAGACATGCAAATGGCAACCAGACTGGCAGAAGAGGGAAATCCATGCACCAGGCCTCTGACATCCCACAAGGGGCCCTGTACTGCAAATTCTCGGAAAACTAAGAGCTCTAACACTAGTTACAATAACTCTCTAGGCTTGTTAACATGGAAACCGCATTGAAATGGTATCTGTATATCATATCTCCACAGCCCAGAACCATCAGCTGGATCAAGTTTGACTGTTAATGTTTTCTATTATCATCATTTGCAATCTTCATCCAGGTTCCAATTTGCTCCCTCAATATGGTTTTTGGCTTGTTTGTTTTTCTAAATTAAGTTTCTGCTTTCTTGTATATGGCATATTTGGGGGGTTTCTTTACACAACTCTTTTTTTTTCTTGGTTGCATATTAAGTGAAAACAGAATAAATACAAATAGTAAGCTATCATGTAACCCCATTTAATAAAATTGTAAAAAGCAACAAAAGATATCAACAGGCACAGAGGTGATTTTATAAATTTCTCTCGAAGATGAAAATTCTGGGAATTATATCTAGATTAAAATTCAGAAGTATTAAGTCTGTAACCTGGGAGAAGCATAGACATTCCTTTAAACCCCTGGGGATTGGGAAGATTCTATAGAAATATCATTTCACTTCGGAAATCAAATTTCCTTTTCCAAACACCTTGCTCCTAACCTCGTAGATTTTCTCTCTAAGGAGAACATCATCCTCCCAGTCATCCAGGATCAAAACTACAGACTCAAAGTTGACTGCCAGTTTCTTGTCCCTTAATAAGTTTTCAAGTCTAATCAATTTCACCTATACAATATAACTTTCTGCTTCTCTGCTTCTACCCTATTTTAGATCCAAGGTCTTCAGAATAATGTTTAAAATCTAACTGTATGAAATGCTTTCTGATCTCTTTCAGTCCTGCCTTTCTAACCTATTTTGGGAGCAAATGACTGTGTTATTTCATTTATCTGGGCTTTTGCTCTTCCTTCTGCCCAGAATACCCACCTCTATCTTTACCATTTGTCCAACTTTCCTCTATCCCTCAGATGGCAGTAGAAATGCCTGTATGCTGGAAAGCCTATTTCATTTCCACCAATGAGATGACAGTCATCACTCCCTCCTCTGAGTTCCTATGCACTTAGTCATTCTCTCTTTCTCTCTTCCTCTCTCTCTCTCTCTCTCAATCATCTGTTATCTATTTTTTGTAGACTGTAACATCCTTGAAAGTAGCAAAACATTAATTCAACTTCATTTTTTTCATCATCTTCTAAAATGCAAATGGATATTCAATATATTTCGGTGAAAAACCAACAACATAACATTTTAGTGCTAACACTTCAATAGATAAATTAGTCTTTCATGCTGTCTAAATAATAAATTAATCCACATGGGCAGGGAATAAATCAGCACAGCCAGGTGATGTGATTTTACACGATTTTATGTTACTGCCATTTACCTGGTCACCTTTGTCATAAATGCCCCTGGCTCCACTCTGAATGAATCAGAACGTGGTAAAATCCCTTCATTGAAGAGGAACATTTAAAAGGGTCTGGACGGGCATGAAATTCAAATAGGGTAAAGTGGCAGGGAAGGAGGCATATTTTTGGTTTCACAGGTCTAGTCAAATATGACAGCCTCAATGCATTAAATTAGGCTGGAACTGCTTGCTCAAGTGGAATGTTATTCACTGTAGACCTTCAAAATCAGTATTCAAGTAGCCTGTTCACACACCTGGTTCACACCTGATGCAACATCCTTAGTCCCTCAGAAATGACTGGCCAACCCAGCAGTGAATTAATAACTCATAGAGTTTCCTTTAACAGATTTTTGCATTTACTTGCAAATTCAATGAAAACTGAAAAATCAATTAGAGAAAAGTAATTTGAACCAAAATTAGGAGAAAGGGAAGAATATACAGTGGTGCACTTTTGATTACATATTACATAACAGCAGGAGGACTTAAAAAATAAACTCTTCTCACTTGGCAAGAGCTTCCCCAATGGTAGCCCTGCATTCTCAATCAGAGAATTGCCAACGGCTACTTGAAGAAGAAAAACAGGAAAAAGGAGCTTTATTTCACAAGAGAAACATAATATTTGTTAAGGGAAGTTTATTAAAAAAATGCCACGTCCAGACTACTCCATTGTACAGAGTAGTAAAAATTAAAGCTAGCCTTTGCAAACAGGGGGCTTCTCTGTGAAGGCAGGGCTCACCTTCGGCATTATTTAAATAACCACAAAATATGTAGTTACAAACTCTGATACATGCTTTGACAAAGAATTAAAAGGACCAGCGGGCAGGAAAAGCAGTGGGGCCTAGTCCAGTATGAGTGGCTAGGCTCGGCTTCTCTGAGAAAGTAACATCTGAGACAAATAATGAGAATGAAATGATGTAAAGAAAGGGAGAAAGGCAAGGGCAGGGCTGGACAGAGGGGGAAATGGCCCATGCAAAGGCCCCACAGAAGGAGGCAGTGATTCACTGAAGGCAATTCTTGTCCTCGCTCATCCTTATGAGTTTTATAACCGAGTATTATGAAGCCAAGTATGTGAAATAAAAGCTTCTAAGTAAGTAAAAGTATTTACCGTGTCAGGAAAAACAAAGTGCTCTTTCGGAACGGGGAAGAAAATAAAAATGATCTTAAAATTCATCAAAGATATCCTTGGGACTCAAAGATGGTGTGACCTACGAGGCAGGCGGTAGCATCTGGAAATGATGCCAAGTGGTGACAAAAACTAAATGGATTCCCAAGTTTCATTGCTCTTTCTGAGCTTTTCAACCCAAGTGGCCTGTGCTGTTGCCATAGGAACAAATCTCAGCCAAAGAAATCAATAAGTTAAAAATAAGTGTGAGAAGAGTGATAATAAACTTGATTTGCCCTAGAGTCTGACCTCTCTAGAACATAGCTCTGTATTGGTGGGAGCAAGTGAGAGAATAAATGAAGGTTCCTCCCCGGAGACGAATCTGCTTGGCCCAACTCTTTGTAGTGTGCCAGGCTAGACAACCCACTGTGACTGCCAAGTTAATAAACAAAGTCTGGGAGCTATTCCTTCTCAGGGTCCAACTGGCTGTGACTACGGGGAGGAGAGTAGGATTATGCAATGGTTTCAGCCCAGATGAGGAAGATTTCATTAGAAAGAGCTGCAAGGGAAAGCAATGATCCAAATCTAGTAGTCTTACACAAACACAGACATGTGTGATCTTGAGGACCTTTTAATTCTGCCAAAGAAAAATGAAGATGAAAAATATAGCTCTGACCATACTACTGAAGCATCATTCATTTAGCTTGAGGTTTTGTCTCATTAGGTTCAGATACATCATTTAGGGGTAACATTCTATTTAAATCAGAGCCAGTCCTTTAAACCTTATTGTGAGAGAGTTTCTCAGGTCCTTTTCTGAGATTTTGAAGGGGAATTCGTAAGGCACTTGTCTAGTGAAGTTTAAAGGTGTAAAGTAAAGACTGAGGGTATAGATTGTCTTCATAGACTCAGTAATTTTGAATAGATGCAGCTTCATCTTCTCCCAGTCCTAGCCTTCCTGATGTATTCTTTAAAAAGCAATCACAAAGAAGTTCTTGCAGTAGATGTTTTGTTATAGCACTGCCTTGAAATGTTAACTTTTTTTTATTTTCAGGAGAAGTACAGCTCTTTAAAACAAAGAAACCTAAATAGTCCTTACTGGAGACACTGCCTCTGAATCTGAGGCATCCAAAGAAAGAAGTGGTCTGTCTGGAGGAGAAATCAAATGTCAGCAGTGTTCTTTGCACTTTATTGATTAACAGAAAAAATATTCATTGGATGAATTCAATGGTAAAACTGATCAGTCAGTACACTTGAAGATAGATCAATAAAAATTATGTAATCTGAACAAGCAGCATGGATGGACCTGGAGAGCATTATGTTAAGTGAAATAAGCCAGTCAATGAAAGAAAAATACCACATGATTTCACTCATTTATGGAAAATAAAGAACATTATAACCTGATAAACAAAAAGATAAATACAGAGGCAGTAAAGCACCGAACAGACTGTCAAATTACAGCGGGAAGGCTGGGGAGTGTTGGGGAGGAGGGAAATAGATCAACCAAAGGACTTGTATGCATGCACATAAGCACACCAATGGACACAAGACCCTGGGGGGCTCAGAGGGTGGGATGAGGGCATGCAACAGGGGGTAGAGGAGGCTGGGGGAAGGTCAATGGGGGAAAAAAGGAGATATATGTACTACTACATGTAATACTTTAAACAATAAAAAAAATTAACAAATAAAAATTTAAAAAAAGAGATTTTTAAAAAGAAAAAGAAAACACCACTTCAGGTACCTGTAAGACAATATAATGAAATCTAAATTTAGAGCCATACAGGCCCCAGAAATTCAGGAGAAAGAGTGTGTATTAAAAAATATTGGAAGAAATAAAGGCAGAAATAATTCCTAATTGGTAAAAGGCATACATTTAGAGATTTGAAAGGCTCAGCAAACCCCAATCAGGAAAAATTCAAAGACTACTTGCCCAAATATACTGTAATTAAAACCAAAGACAAAGAAAAATTTTAAAACAGGCAAAACATGGTAACATAAATAGGAGAAAAAGTATTTGAACAATTATTAATTTCTTAAATGGAACTAAATGCTGAAACAAGTTATCCAGGCAAAAGTAAATTATATCAGAAGGAAATCTGAAACTTTTGGAATAAAGGAAAAGCAATGAAAATGCTAGATGTATGGGTAGCTATATTAGTCTCCCCACCCCTCCCTTCTTAAATTCTCTAAAATATACATAATAGCAGAAAACAAAAATTGTGTCATAGTGTGTGGGAATGTCCAACGTACATGGATGTAATTCATGACAACTAGAACTTACAAGGAGGAAGAGTAAAGAGACTTACATAGTGTTAATGTATCTACTAGTATATTACACTTGAAGTGATAAACTATTAATTCTAAGTAGACTCTGAAAATTTTAAGTATGCATATGGTAAACCCAAGAATGACTGGCCCCAAAATAAAATTGCACATAGATATAGTCTAATACCCCAACAAATAAAAAATACACCGAAGTACTTTTATGGCACATAGTTGTAATTTAAAAGTAAACACAAGGGCCTATATGCACAAGTAGTTTCTACTCCAAGGGAACTTTAAGTAGAGGAAAAGTTCTGTCTTGAATGCAGTGATTATTATGTGGGTTTTAATTCAAGTCTCTTTGAACTGTACTCTTAAATGGATGCACTTTATATGCTAATTATATCTCAATCAACTTGATTTTACAAATAAAATACACACCAAGAAAAAGATAGTTGTGGCTCTAAATAGGGCTCATTAATTTCAAATATATGAAAATAATACCTAAAATTATTCTCATTTGTTAATTGTCCACATATAAATGTTATAGATTTTAGAAAATAAACACGTTATAAATTCTTTTGTATCCTTAATAGGAGCTTCAGAAGTGTTTTTTTATCTCCTTTGATATGATTTTTCCCCCCATTTTGTAAGTTGGGTACATTCTAAATATATGAGTGACTATGAGTTGTAAAACAGTGCTTTTGAATGATGTACAAAGTGTTTAAATTGATGCATATCTTCAGACATCTCAGAGGGAAGGAGGGGGGTGGGTGGGAGGTAATCAACCAAAGACCTTATAGCATATAGGTATAACCCATGGACATAAACAATAAGGTGCTGAAGGCCTGGGGCGGGGGGTGGGGGGGAAAGGGGGACATATGTAATATGTTGAACACTAAAGAATTATATAAAAAAATGTCTGCAAATAACTTTCAATTCATGCTATATGCCCACTGGATATAAAAATAACAATTAAAATATTAAATAATATAAATTGAGTGGTTCAAGTAGTAACTATACAATGATGCCGATTAGGAAGGAAAAACCAGTGGGTTTAAAATGGAGGAGCAGGAGAGGCTCCATGGAGGTAGGGGTACATGGGCACGGGACTAAAAGTTCTATAAGGGTGTTTTCAACTCTGGGAAGAACTATGATTATGAGTGAGTGAAAAAAAATTGCCCAGAATGAATGAAAAAGAGTGGTAGAATACTTTAAGCTTAGCAAAGGAAATCAAAATAATAACATTAAATCCAGCCAAACCATATTCTATGTGCTTAGAAATTGACATCTATGTACCATTAACTAAAGGTGATGACAAAGAACCAAAATAAATTCAAGGATTTTTTATTGGATTTTATTCTCTTGCTGACTGTAGTACCTTAGGGACTGAAAAGAGAGCTTGTTTGTTGAGAAAACTATTTCCTGAGAAAACTATTTTCTAATGAACACTACAATGCATAATGCAAGGGATGAAGATTACTTTGGCTTTCTTTTATTTACTCTCCTGTGCTGCAAAACAATTCCACAATATTAGCAAATGAATAATGTATTTAATGTAAATGTACACACCTGTTTTCAAACTGATGCTGACACTTTCACTTATTATGAAAAAAAAGTTTATAAAATAAATCACCCCAGAGACCTTAGCCCACAGACTTGTGTTGTTTAAATTGACAAAGTCTCTTCATCCACTGGCTTATATAGAAAAACTAGAGGCTCAGTGCACAAAATTTGTGCACGGGGTGGGGGTGGGGGAGGTGGTTCCCCTCAGCCCAACCTGCACCCTCTCCAACTCAGGACTCCTCTAGGGATTCTGACTGCCGGTTTAGGATCAATCCTAAACCGGCAGTCGGACATCCCTCTCACAATCTGGGACTGCTGGCTCCTAACTGCTCACCTGCCTGCCTGCCTGATCACCCTTAACTGCCCACCCCCCTGCCAGCCTGATTACCCCTAACCACCTTTGCCTGCTGTCCTGATCACCCCTAACTGCCCCCCTGCCAGCCTGGTCACCCCAGCTTCCCCCCTGCCAGCCTGGTCACCCCCAACTGCCCCCCTGCCAGCCTGGTCACCCCCAACTACTCCCCCTGCCAGCCTGGTCGCCCCTCACTGCCCCCCTCTGTCAGCCTGGTCACCCATCACTGCTCCCCCCTGCTGGCCTGCTCACCCCATGCAGCCTGCTGTTCAGTTGTTTGGTTGTCCCTCACTAATCCCCCTGCCAGCCTTGTCGCCCCACGTAGCCTGCTGTTCCGTTGTTACTATAAAGGCATCCTGACCAATTTGCATATTACCCTTTTATTAGTATAGATTGTTGCTTGTATATAAAAATAAATTAATTAATGTAATAAGGGAGGATCTCTCCTCCTCCAAATTAGCGTCCTTCTTTACATGTTAATTTCTAAACATATTTTGAAGAAAAACAGAGTGGCATATGGAGGCCAAAATACTACTGGTTCACTCTAACACTAAGTTAAAGGGCTTAGTTGTGAGGACTAAATGGACTCCTGACACTAAAATCCCCAAATAGGTGGGCTTATTACCCAGTGTCTCTCAAGGCCACAGGGAACAGAAACCAATTCGGGAAAGACAACAACTTGTGTTCCTCGTGGGCAACTTCAATTCTGAAAGGACGAGGTAGCAGTTCTGATAAATCTTTTTTCACTCCCCCCCCCCCCCACTTTTATTAACTAGATACATCACTCCACTGCCCCTGAGTTGCCGTGAGTAAATGGATAGACAGATTCTGCATTTCTTTCATAGGTAGAAAACATGAAGAGTGAGGGTGCCTTTCTTTTTTCTTCAAAACCCAGTAAGCTTCTTTGTGATCGAATGGGAGTGTGGCCGCCCTCTTTGGGAGAGGAGACCAGGGGTCTAACAGGGAAGCACTGCCCTTACCTTCACTAGGCTGCCTCATCTTTACTAACCACTGCTCTGTGAGATTCAGCCTGGGACCACTGGTAGTCACTTTGGATTTTGCTAAACTTGATGAGAAGAATGTTTTATCTAAATTAGTTGCAAGGCCACCCTGTACCCAGGAGTAAAAATCCATTGAAGATACGGTCTGCCATGCCAAATTGCAACAAACCACTAGCCACACAGCATTCCAGAAATTCTGCAACCTTAAACACATTCCAATCATAAAAAGTATACCCATAACACAGGGCCATCCCAATGTGAATAAAAAACACCCCCCATTATCAAATTCCAAAAGAGAATGGTTAAATCCCCTTGCAAGTGAAAAATCCCCAAATATTAACGTTTCAGTGCCTTAATATTTGAACTCAATTTTGTTTGCCTTTTTGAGTACAGAGTCCAAAACTCCCATTTTTAAAATTAAGTGCAAACCCCATCTTTTTCAGCAAAACCTTGGTCCTGTGGAATTGTTTTGTGTTTTTTTTAAACATTCTCAGAAAAAAAGGCATAGTTCCTTTGGGATCACAAATCGCTATGGCAGCTCCCTGGCATATTTCAGTAGGAAACATCTCCATGAGCAATGGGCATACATGACCCCCGAACAGCGACTGCGCCATCACACTTTGCAGAAAGGAGCCACGCCCAGGTGCTAGAGCCCTTGCGTCCAGCAAAACCAAGTTCCCAGAATCAGCAATTCGTGCTGAAAAGACCACCTGGAAGAGAGGTGGAGGTTTTGCTGAGATGCCAATCACTAGTCGATGCCAAAATGTCTGGAATCCCCAACTGGGGGACGTAAAGAAGATTGGAGAGGCCAGGTGCTCCCTGTAGACAGCAGCCCGTGTTTCCTGCTTCATCAGGTGTGAGACGTCTGCTCTCGGCCCTGGAATCCCGTGCCAACAGCGCCATCAACCACCACCAACCGCCCTCAGCGGGCCCGGGGACCTGTTCATGTCCTCCAACTCTGACGGCGATGCTGTGTCTTTGAAGGACTTTGCCCAGTATTGTCTTCGGCAATTTCATGACGAGAGGGAGAAGGCTGGGAGGCCACGCAGGCTGGAGAGGTGGCCAACCTTCCATGAGGATATAGAAGAACCAGGGCTCCGCTGAAGGCGACCCGGTCTGCGTCCCACTTGGAAACTGGTGTGAATCAGTCACTACTGAAACTGCGCGAACTGGCCACCCACAAAAAGGCACTCAGTGCCCAAGGAGCAGGTGAGTGAAAGCCATGGAATAACCCGGTGAACTTGTAACCAGCTTGCACGAGATGCAACCGCCCCTCCCCCCTGAGCCCCCTCCCCTCCCAGCTCCACCCGGAAGCTGGCTCAGCCCAGTGTCTGGGACAGGTGCACCCCTAGAGATAGTGGTGTCTAGAGCTAAACCTAGGCTGGCTTCCCCTTGGCCACCAGGTGACGCTCCATAGTCACCAATGCAGTGTGTGCCTATTGGGCTTACCCTTCCTGGAAGTTGTACAAGAACATTTACTTATGTTCTGTCATTGGTGCATTCCTTCAAATGGAATAATTTGGTACCCCTCACCTAAAAAAAAAAAAAAAATGAGGAAAATCTCCCAGAATGAGATTCATTTTACCTCAGTGCATATATCATATTTGAGGCAAAGATATAGGTGGGAATTAGAAAGGATATATGCACCCCTATGTTCATAGCAGCACAATTTACAATAGCTAAGATTGGAAACAGCCTAAGTGCCCATCAGCAGATGAGTGGATTAAAAAACTGTGGTACATCTACACAATGGAATACTACGCTGCGGTAAAAAAGGAGTTCTTATCATTTGCAACAACTTGGATAGAGCGGGAGAGCATAATGCTAAGTGAAATAAGCCAGTCAGAGAAAGATAAATATCACATGATCTCACTCATTTATGGAATATAATGAACAACATAAACTGATGAACAAAAATAGATTCAGAGACAGAGAAACATCAATCACACCATTAAACCTCAGAGGAAGGTAGGGGAGGGTGGGGGTAAGGGGGAGAGATCAACCAAAGGACTTGTATGCATGCATATAAGCCTAACCAATGGTCATAGACACCAGAGGGGTGAGGGCGTGAGTGGGGGGGATAAGGGGTAATGGGGAAATAAGGACAAATATGTAACACCTTAATCAATAAAGAAATTTTTAAAAAAGGATATGGGTGGAGAAATGCTTTCTCATGCAGTATATATTTCTGAAATTTATTAATGTCTATTTCCTCTTGGAGCTACATTGTCTTTTGAATTCTGATATTTTAATAAGAATGAACTCTAGCCCTGGCTAGTGTTGCTCAGTTGGCTGGAGTGCCATCCTGTGGGATGTAAGGTTGTGGGTTCCATTCTGGGTTAGGGCACAGGCCTGGATTAGGGGTTTCACCCTTGTTGGAGCATACTGGAGGCACTGATTGATATTTCTCTCTTTCTCTCCTCTCCCTCTCTCACTCCCTCCCTTTCTCTTTCCCTATATATCCTCAGATGATGACTTAAAGAAAAAGTGAACTCTAATGATATGCTGTTTTATTTATTAACTAGAGGCCCAGTGCAAGAAATTCTTGCACGGGTAGGATCCCTAGGCCTGGCTGGTGATCAGGGCTGACCTGTGGGGCAACTGGCACAGCGATCGGGGAGGCCCGCTGGCACCCGCCTTGGCTGGCCTGGGGGCTGGAGGCAGCTCCTGCATTGAGCATCTGCCCCCTGGTGGTCAGTGCACATCATAGCGGTCATTCCACTGGTCATTCTGCTGTTCAGTCAATTTGCATATTAGGCCTTTATTATATAGGATTATTATTATTCTCTAATGTTTTCTGCTATGTTCTTTTCTTTACCTTTCAGTTATTGTCCCCACTTCTTGAGATAGATACTTAGGCCTAAGGCCTTCACTACATGTTCACATTTGGTTTAACTGCAAATCAACCTTTGCAAATTATAGAAATTGCTGCTGTTGCTTCTGAAGCTTGTGCTTCAGGAAATGGGTTTTCAAAGTGTGGTCTCCAACATCAGCATCACTGGGAATTGGCTAGAAATGCAAATTATTGGCCCAGTGGAAACATCTGAACCAGAAACTTTGTAGATGAAGCCTAACAACTGGTATGTTAACCAGTCCTCCATGCAATTCCCATGTATGCTCAAGTTGAGAATCATTGCCCTCTTCTAGGAAGGGTTGGCAAACTTTTTCTGTAACAAGCCAATGGGCCGTACAATCTCTGTCACACTACTCAGCTCTGCCACCGTGGAAGAAAGTTACCTTAGACCAGTGGTCGCGAGCCACATGCGACTCTTTGGCCCCTTGAGTGTGGCTCTTCCACAAAATACTACAGCCTGGGCGAGTCTATTTTGAAGAAGTGGCGTTAGAAGAAGTTTAAGTTTAAAAAATTTGGCTCTCAAAAGAAATTTCAATCCTTGTACTGTTGATATTTGGCTCTGTTGACTAATGAGTTTGCCAACCACTGCCTTAGACTAACGCTGTCTTCCAATGATACTTTATTAAGAAAAATATCAGGCAGCCTGATTTGGCCTATTTGGAATAGTTTGATGACCCCTGCTCGAGGGGATTAAAATAGAGCAATACTTCTGTCTTGTGTCCCTTAAGACACTATCTTTCTTCCACTTTTCAATTTTATATACTGTTCAACATTATTTTAGGTCACAGGCCTACTACCCATAATAATTCAGTCATCTTGTAAAAGCAATACATACATTACTCTTTTGAGAATTATTCATTCTTGTGTATGTTATAAAGCTGCCTTAAGTATAAGATTAAATCCTCCAACAGTGTCTCCTTGGTTCTGACTATATGATAGCATTTGGAATTGCCATCTGGCAATGCCTATCTATTCCTGGCACTAAGACTTTAGATTCTGTGAACTGGGAATGACAGAACTATGGGAAGATGGCTTTCTTAATGTCTAAATGCAACAAATATTTTATACCCATCAATACCAGGGACATGTGTGAAGATTCTCTTTTTCTTATAAAATGAATCTTTGTCACGGATTTGTTTGTTAGGAAAAGCCCAGCCTCTGAATTAAACGGTGGTCACACATACCTGTTAGAAGGCCATCCAGGGCACCTGTAGCAGAGCTAAGAAGCTTTGCCTAGTCAACTTTGGGACTCTCGTGCACCTTTGCTGAGGACATGCATGTGAGCCACCTCTGATGGGACTCTCTGTTGCTTTTGCCAGACCTTTTGGTGTCCTTGTTTGAGGCCTACACAGCCTTATGAATTAAGCCCAGCTGTAGACTAGCCGGCAATGTGAGGACACACTGTAATAAATTGATAATAAGCCTCTGTACTCCCCTAAGGTCAGAAAACTACAGTGATACATAAAAGCTCAAGGTCCAAAGTTTTAGTCATGATCCCATCAAAATCTTCTCTATTACACTTTTTTGTCCAAAATTCTACTCCCTGTTTAGTTCTCAATGCCTTTAACCAGCACACCAAATGCTGAGGTCTCTTAAGAGACGTAAACATCTTCCTCCTCCCCACTCAAGTTTCAAGCACACTAAAAATTAATGTAGAGGGTACCTATCCACTCTATTTCTTATAAATGCAGGATTAGGAAAATGTGCTTGGGTGTCAGAGAATAGTGGGTCTTCTGACACTGAACTGAGAATTGGGTGCAGTTAGTCAACAATCTTGATACCTGAAGACTGGAGAAGACCTTCTTCTTCCTACACTCCTCCCCCACTGAGACAGAGGCTTCCTGTGGTGGAGCAGCCAGGTATGTGCTCCCTCTAGTAGGCGCCACTGAAAAGAAGATTACTTATTGCTGCTTGTTTGTTCTCCCCAAATTTACCCAACAACTAAATCACTTAATGCCACATGGGCTAGGATGCATAAAAGGACAGAGAGTAGAAAGAGGTTATATTAGTTAAATGCCCTTCCATAAATAATAAATAAATAAATAAATAAATAAATAAATAAATTTAAATATCTCATCTTAACAGAAGAAAGGACTATATTCGCCAAACACTGTTCACTGTCAACCAACAACTCCTCCCATCTGCAGATTATTCCCTAAGAAATGAACCTTGATTTGACAGGTTGTATGGAAAGATATCTGATCTCAAAAGATAAAGAATTTTCCTCACCACCCCTAGGTGATGAGAAGATACCTCATCCCCAGAAAGGGAGCTTCTACACAGGTCTGAAATGATGATTCAAACCAGTCACAATAATCCTATTCTACTTAATGTGAAATTGGTCTAGGGGTGAGTAAAGATCTTCTAGCCAATGAGATGTAAAAAAATTTTTTTTCTTTTCCTGAGAACTTCCTGTCCTTGATAAAATAAAGTCTATCAGAATTTTTTTGCCCCTAATCCATATTTCTTGTTGCTGTTGACTGGAAGGGCATCATTCATGTTTGGAAAGGACAGAGTCTGAGATTTTAAGTTTAATAAAACCAGAATGATTAAACCTACTTGATTGTTAACAAACTCCTTAATAAGGTTTCTGTTACTTGGACCCAAAACATCCCTGATACAGATGAAAGCACTGTAATCAACTACTTGAGCCATATTGTTATTCAGTTTATAATTCATAGACTTGATGATTTATAAATCCATAATCAAGTTGTGTCTTGAAACATAACAAATAGAGACAATTTGAGCCTCTTCATTTGAAATACTCCCCCCCGCCCCACACCGCATTTTGAATTCCTTGTAAGTTGAGGCATAATTTAAATATAGTGAAATGCCCTGATGCTAAATGTACAGTTTGATGAGTTTTTACAAATGCAGACATTCATAGATTCCTATCCCTATCAAGATAAAGAATTTTCCTCATCACCCCTAGGAATATCCATCATGTATCATGCTGTTCAATCTCTTCCCTGCACCCAGAGGCAACCACTGTTCTCATTTCTAGTACCATAGATTAATTTGCCTATTTTAATATTTCATGTAAAAGGAATCATTCAGCATATAGTCTTTTGTGTCTAGATTCCTACAAGCAGAATAATGTTTTCGATATTCAACCATATTGCCATACATATCTGTGTTTGTGAAAAGTGTTTCCTTGTATAAATAGAACAATTTGTTTATACATCTACCTGTGGATGAACATTTGGGTTGTTGGTTTTTTTTTTTCTTTGCTACTATGACTAGAGAGGCTATGAACAAATGTTTAACAGTGTTTTGTGAACATATGTTTACATTTCTCTTGGGTAAATAGCTAAGAGTGGAATGCTAAGTCATAACATTCGTGTGTTTAACTTTATAGGAAAATGTCAAAACATTTTCCAACATGATTGTGTTATTTTACTCTCAGCACTGTATGAGCCTTTTGGTTACTCCATATCTTTCCCGGCATTTGGTTTTTATCAGTCACTTGGATATTATTTATTCTGGACAGTGTGCAATGACATTTCCGTGTTATTTTAATATGTATTTCTCTGGAGAAATACATATGTATGTCATCGGAGAAATACATATTTGAGCATGTTTTTGTATGCTTATTGGCTACTTGTAAATATTTCCTTGTGAAGATTCAAGCCCTTTGCTCATTGTATTTAGATTATTGTTGATTTGTAGCAGTTGCTTATATTTTCTGCAGCTGAGTTCTTTGTTAGTTGTATGTATTGAGAATATTTTCTCCTAGTCTGTGACTGGTCTATTCCTTTCTTAATGGTGCTTTGTTTTGATGAACAGGAACTTTACAAATTTGATTACGTTATCATTCCATAAATTAATTTTTCTTCTCCTAGTTATTTCTCTGTTTTCTTTTATTTATTAAGCCTTCCTTAAACACATATCATGAAAATATTCTCACCGTGGCCAGGTAGCTCAGTTTTTTAGAGTATTGCCCCGATGCCCAGAGGGTGGGGGTTTGATCCCTGGTCAGGGCACATGTAAGGGTCAAGCAATGAATCCAGGAATGGGTGGAATAAGAAAATAGATGTTTCTCCCTCTGCCTTCCTCTCTCTCTGTGAAATCAATAAATAACATATTTTAAGAAAGAAAGTATTCTTTTCTTCTATAATATTAATGCTTTTAGCTTACCATTTCTGGATCCGCCCAAATTAATTTTTTGTGTGGTGCAAGGAAGACACCATATGGATATGCAGTTATTTCAGTGTCATTTGTTGAAGAGACTTTTCCTTCCTTTCCTTCATTGAGTTGTTTTCACACCTTTGTCAAAAATTGATTGCCTAGATATATATATATGAGTTTATTTTTTGGCCTCTCCATTCTGTTTCATTTATCTACTTGTCTAATTTTGTTATATCAATTACGTGCTGTTTTATTTAGTGTAATTCTTGAAATAAGCAACTATAGGTCCTCCAACTTTGATCTTTATTTTCAAGATTATTTTGGCTATATAAGTCCTTTGTATTTCCATATAAAGTTGAAAATCTGCCTGTAAATTTCCACCCTGAGGTAGTCAATTTAGTTCTTCCCCCTGTGTCCCTGGTGCTTTCTGAGTTGCTGCCCCTGTGCCTGGAACTTAGAGTGAGTGAGTTTGTGAAGAAGTGTGTGCACTGGCCCTTTAAGAGCATTGCGCCTCCATCTCCCACTGCCCTTTTCTTTCTGGGATGCAATCCCCACTGGTTTTCACAGCCAGATATTATGGGAACTCCTCTTTCCAGCACTGGTGCCCTGCCTGGGAAGCCCAGTGTAAGACCCCTTTCCCCTACCCTCCCCCTCCTCAGTGGGTCCTCTGCAGACAAGATATCCCTCCCAATTTTTAATCACCACACTGTGGATGAGGGACCTGCCCATTCCACAGGAGGACTTTAAGTGTTTCATCATTAATTTTGATGTTAGCTCTAAGTTTTAAATCCCCTATTTTATTTTGTGAAAATTCACTTTCAGTCCTAGTTTCTTGAGCATGTATCATGAATGTTGATTTTTTTCAAAATGCTTATTTGCATCTATTGAGATAAGTTTTTTGAAATGTTAAATAAGGGGAAGGTGGGAGATATCTGTAATACCACCAACAATAAAAATATATTAAATAAGTAAATAACAGTAATTATGAAAAAATAAATAAAACATTAAATAAATACTTTCTTTAGAATAGATGTGAAGAGAAGAAATCCAGCTTTATTATGTCATATTTTAGAAGATTTCATTCTCTCCAAATTGAGTCTTGGGACCTCTTGTACTTAAATGGAACTGGACTGATAAATTAAAAGCCTAAGACTTTGTGAAGTAGTCAAAGAATATTAGAATGAGAAGAGCAATTTAGTAAAATGTTAGCAATAATTTAAATAAAACAAATGACTAATCTTTGAAACAACCTAAATTCTCAATTTCAGATTGAAGTCACCAATAATCAGCTTTCCTTTACTTATTTATTCAAGAAAAATCTATCAGGTACTTATTACTCATTATGTTTAAATAAATGTATTTCTGCATGCATGTACAGACATACAGAGAAAAGATTGTCAAGTATACATCAAAATGGTAACAGTTATCACTAAGGTATGTCTGATTGGTGTATTTTCTTCTCCAAATAATTTTATTTTATGAATTCACTTCAAAAGAATGTCTTACTTTTGCAACTTAAAAAAAGTTATTATTTTTAAATCATTCTGAAATGAAGTCAGTATCATCTATAAATCATATCAGCACTCACCTCTGACAGCAGTTCACATGGTACAGAGTGGCAAATTGCATGGACAAATGCATAGTATCTTTAGTCCTTAGTTCAATGTCATCTGGAGCACCATCCATCATGTTTGTGCTGGATATCATAAACATCCCATTTTTTTCCCTTATATCATTATACATGGTAGCAAGTGAAATGTTCAGTATATGACAAAAACAGAATAAAATAAATGGGGTGTCTGTTTCTAAAGTCCAAGCTCAGTTTCACTGAATACTTATTATTAATTCCAATTTCATGTAGTAAGCCAAATGAGCTTTCAGTAGGGAAAATCACAGCTAAGGCCAAATTTTGTTTTTATTCCTAAGAGACCTGCTCATCAGCTTAGTTGGTCAGATCTAATTATAGTATCAGAGGTATTAAGAATGTGTGGCAACCATTCATTCCTCCAACAAGGACTTACTATTTTCCTGGCAATATTCTAAGTATTGAGAATAATAGCATAGACAAGACTCTTGCTTCCATAGAGTTTCTATTTAATAAAAATGGAGAGATTTAAAAACAAACAAACAAAACATGAAAGTGCTAAGAAGAAAAATAAGCATGTACCATAAAGTACTGTTTACTCTAGGCTGAGTGATCAGGAAAGGCCTGATGGTGAAATCTAAGCTAAATGATAAGATAAAGTCAGATATGGAAAAATCTGGTGACAGCATTCTGTACAAAAGGAATATTAAGTATATAAGCACTTAGGTGGGCAAGAACTGAGTGTGATAAGACACAGGAAGAAGGTTGGTGAGGCTGACACAATGAATAAGAAAGAACAGGAGGAAGTGTGGTTTAAGATGTAGATGGGATGGCCTTTCTATGACTTCTAATATTACTACAGATCATGACATTTTACTCATTTCCCTTTCTAGCTTTTAAGATTGTTTATAGAAAGGATTTCACTCACATCTTCTAAATTAACTCATAACATTAATGCTGGTAATAACTATACAGTGGTACAAAAATGAGAAAAGGTTATATATTTACTAGAGGCCCGGTACATGAAATTCGTGCATGGGGATGTGTGTCCCTCAGTCCAGCCTGCACCCTCTCCAATCTGGGACCCCTTGAGGGATGTCCGACTGCCCGTTTAGGCCCGATCCCAGCAGGATCGGGACTGAATGGGTAGTCGGACATCCCTCTCACAATCCAGGACTGCTGGCTCCCAACTGCTCACCTGCCTGCCTTCCTGATTGCCCCTAACCGCTTCTGCCTGCCAGCCTGATCACCCCCTAACCACTCCCCTGCCAGCCTGATTGATGCCTAACTACTCCCCTGCCAGCCTGATTGCACCTAACTGCCCTCCCCTGAAGGCCTGGGCCCCCCACAACTGCCCTTCCCTGCAGGTCCAGTCACCTCCAACTTCCCTCCTCTGCCAGCCTGGTCACCCCTAACTGCCCTTCCCTGCAGGCTTGATTGCCCCCAACTGCCCTCCCTTGCAGGCCTGGTCCCTCCCTTGCAGGCCTGGTTCCTCCCAACTGCCCTCCCCTGCTGGCCATCTTGTGGTAGCCATCTTGTGTCCACATGGGGGCAGCCATCTTGTGTGTTGGAGTGATGGTCAATTTGCATATTAGTCTTTTATTAAATAGGATTCTAAAGTAACTTAGAAATAAAGAGCAAATACTATTTTAGACTCTAGATGTTCACTTTATTTCTCTTCTCTGTTTTAGTCTTCACTGTCTCCTCTACTGTGGCATAAACATGAGTTATTGAACTTCTAGACCTTCAATTTCCTTATAGGTTCAATGAAAATAATTATCCATATAATAGCAATTGGGCAATCATGATGTGAGATTTTAGTGAGATAATGGATGTGAAAGAACTTTAAAGAGCTGGAATTTAAGAGGAAAATGTTAATATGTAGAAACCTTCTGTGAAACTGGAATTAGGACTCTTTCCTCTTCCCATTAGAAGGAGACTATTCAAACTATCTTTGAAATCACCTGTATTATTAGTTTCCTATTGCTGCTATAGAAGATTACCACAAAGTTAGTGGCTTAAAACAACACACATTTATTTTCTAACAGTTCTGGTGGTGAGAAGTCAGAACTGGATTTCCCTGAGCTAAAGTCAACACATTGTCGGGGTTGCATTCCTTCTAGAGGCTATGATGGAGAACATATGTCCTGACCTTTTCCAACTTCCAGAGGCTGCTTGCATGCCTTGACTCATCCGACTATGCCTCCATCTTTAAAGCCAGCATCATTGGGCTGAGTCTGCGCTGTGCTGTTGTCTCTCTGGTTCTCTCTCCTCTGCCTCTCTCTTCCACTTGTATATATTTTCCTGATTACATTGAGCCCACCCAGATAATCCAGGAAAACTTTCCATCTCAAGATCTGCTGATTCACAGCCTTAATTCTAGCTCTAATCCTACTTCCCTGTTGCCATGCAACCTAATATATTTTTGGTTCTTGGGATTAAAATATAGAATTGTTTGGGAAACTATTATTCTGCATATCATACCACCCTAGAATGGTCTATTAAGAAATTCTTAGTTAGGCTGTTGTGGATAACATAATGAGGATTTTATTATGGGAGTGAGTAGCTAAGGCCTTGGTGCTTAGAAGAGAATATTTCATGTTACTTTATGTAATTTTTGAAGAGACTATTTGACACATTCCCACAGGGAAAGAATCTGTTCCAAGGGGAGAAGGAAACAGTGGGTTCCCCATAGGTTCTACTTCAATCTGTGCAAATAATAGCACAAACCCCTTAGTGTTTAAGTCCTTAGAAGAAAGAACATGTAGGGTGAGAACAGAAAACTAGATTCCACCAATCAGAGGTTTGTTTCCATAGCATTTCCAGTCCTAGTTTCTTTCTTTAGACAGCCCTCTAGCTTGAACTCAATCAAGTTCTGCTGTTTTTGTAAATATCTTCTTAATATTTACCTAAGAATTCTTCCTGTTGGCTTTTACTTGGTAGTTCATTATAAAAAAATATTTTTGACCATAATGTCTATAGTTGCTTTGCCTATGTGAACATGCAGTCATGACAAATAAAACCTTCACCTAATGCTGCAACTGTGACAGACCAGGAACCTAAGTGTAACGTATGATCTGTGCATACCTAAATTTTATTAAAATCATCAGCATCAAATATTAATCATGAGCACACTACCCACAGGGCTTTCTATATTAGGCAATGAAGATAAATAGTTATGAGACACGCTTTCTACTTTTAAAGGCTTGATAAACTCTTTGGGGATGACAGGATCCATACATAAAATAATAAGTAAAAATGCAGGGCAAAATGCCAAGAGAGTGGTTGAGGCAATGAGTGCTACAGAATCGCAAAGAAGGAAAAAAAATCACTGAAAGAGGGAACATTTATTGCAGGCTTTATGGAGCTTGAATTCAGTTTGCCTTGCACAAGTACAGAGGAGCAAACAGGTCATTCAAGACAAAGAAGATACAGTTATGGGAGCAAAGTCACATAGGTAAAATTTTACATGATTTTCCTCAGGGAAAATGAAACACCTATTTTGGCTAGCACAAGTGATATGTGTAGAGCATACAGTGAGATCAACTTGAAACTTGACTGCACAAGATTCTCTGCATCGTGGTGATTAGGTTGATCATTGAGCTTAGACAGAGGTGAGGGTTTTGGTTAAGGGGATATCAGGGTGAAGAGCCAATGTACAAAGAAAACCAACAGAATGTATTAGTGAGCATGTATTATTATAAGGATGTGGTTCTGATTGTTTCATTATCCATATTATTACCTCTATTTCTGTATCTATACCTATATTTGTGCCTACAAATATACATATATTTGCATAACTTAACCTGTCCCCATCATTTAATAAGCCCTTTGGTCCAAAAATTGATACTGTTTTATTTTTATGGAACTGAACCATGGCCCCATAAGGTACTAAGAAATAACACTGAGGAGAGAAACCAAGATGGCGGTATAGGTAAGCACCTAAACCGCTGCCTCACACAACAATTTCAAAACTACAACTAAAAGACAGAAGGGACACCATCCAGAACCACAGGAAAGCTGGCTGAGTGGAAATTCTACAACTAGAAGGAAAGAGAAAGCTCTCGGAGAATTGGAGGAACAGCAAAGGGTTGAGGTATGGCAAAGGGTTTTTGTGCACGCAGAGAGGAAGGGCAGCTGAGAGCCTGGCTAAACTTTCTCTGATGGTAGGGGGAAGAAAGCCCCCGACTGCACTGAACCCCAGTGCCAGGCAAAACCCCCTGGACCCAGGCTCATACAGTGGGAGTCTGGACTGTCAGGTAGAGAGAAAGGCACTTGGAGACTCGGAGACCCGGGGAAGAGCCAGGGGAGCCCCAGCGGGAAGGGGTCTGGAAGTGTGCATGCACGAGTGTGCACAAAGACTGCAGAGGTTTCCACAGGCTTTCCCTAGCAGAAGGGAGTTGGAAGCTCCTGACTGCACTGAACCCCAGTTCTACGTAAGCCCCTAGGGACCCACGCTCTTGCAGGGGGAATCTGGACTCTCGGGCAGAGGTTCAGGAGCCTGGGAAGGCAGAGGCTGGAGGTGCGCGCACGCGTGCGCAAGGGCAGGGCTGATGGGAAGCCAAGACTGTCTGCTCAGCTCTGAGACTCCACCCCATCCAAGCTGAACACAGAGGCTTTTGCAATTTGGCAAGTCTAATCCTACAAGGCTGTCTCCAGCACCAACTTCTCCCAGCGTAGACACAGCTGATCCTCACAGCCAACTGGCCTGGAGGTCAATTCCTCCCAGTGATACCAACAACAATCAACAATTAACTACAACAAGGCTGTACACACAGTCCACAAAGGGGTGCACCAAGAGTGTCCACCTCAGGTAACTGGGAGGCCGACCCACTGGGCCATATAGGAAACCTAGCACACAAAGCTACCCTACCAACTCAGGGAAGCAGTGAAAATGTGGCAACAAAGAAACAGATCACAAACGAAAGAAATGGAGGAAAACAAACGACTGGATATAGAATTCAAAACCACGGTTATAAGGCTTTTCAAGAATATCCTAGAAAAGGCCAATAAATATAATGAGACCCTCGAAGATATGAAAAAGGACCAACTAGAAATTAAATATACACTGACTGAAATAAAAAATATTATACAGAGACCCAACAACAGACTAGAGGAACGCAAGAATCAAGTCAAAGAATTGAAATACAAAGAAGCAAAAAACACTCAACTGAAAAAGCAAAAAGAAAAAAAAATCCAAAAAGTTGAAGATAGTGTAAGAAGCCTCTGGGACAACTTCAAGCATACCAACATCAGAATTATGGGGGTGCCAGAAGAAGAGAGAGAGCAAGATACTGAAAACCTATTGGAAGAAATAATGACTGAAAACTTCCCCCACCTGGTGAAAGAAATAGACTTACAAGTCCAGGAAGCGCACAGAACCCCAAACAAAAGGAATCCAAAGAGGACCACACCAAGACACGTGATAATTAAAATGCCAAGAGCAAAAGACAAAGAGAGAATATTAAAAGCAGCAAAAGAAAAACAGTTAATTACCTACAAGGGAGCACCCATACGATTATCAGCTGATTTCTCAGCAGAAACTATGCAGGCCAGACGGGAGTGGCAAGAAATCTACAAAGTGATGAATAGCAAGAAGCTACAACCAAGATTACTCTACCCAGCAAAGCTATCATTCAGAATTGAAGGTCAGATAAAGAGCTTCACAGATAAGAAAAAGCTAAAGGAGTTCATCACCACCAAACCAGTATTATATGAAATGCTGAAAGGTATTCTTTAAGAAGAGGAGGAAGAAGAAAAAGGTAAAGATAAAAATTATGAAAAACAAATACATATCTATCAACAAGTGAACCTAAAAATCAAGTGAATTAAAAACCTGATGAACAGAATGAACTGGTGACTATAATAGAATCAGGGGCATAGAAAGTGAGTGGACTGATAATTCTCAGGGGGAAACGGGTATGGGAGGGTGCAGGAAGAGACTGGACAAAAATCGTACACCTATGGATAAGGACAGTTGGGGGGAGGTAAGGGCAGAAGGTGGGGTGGGAACCAAGTGGAGGGGAGCTATGGGGGGAAAAAGGAGAAATAATTGTAATAATCTGAATAAAGATTTATTAAAAAATAAAAGAAAAGAAAAAACATTGACCTTCAATGTTTTTGTGTATTTTCTAACATTTCTGCACTTGAAAACCATAAAAACAATGCCTTCTTAAGCTGACTGCTTTCCTAAAAAAACAAATACTCCTCCAGTGAATACATTTCAGTGAACACCTGTTCCTGAAAACAAGTGGAAAAACTAGACCCTTAGTCCAGTTTTCAATTGGCTACCAGACACACTCCACTCCTCTGAATTAATGCTGCTTGCCATCTTCCTTGTGGTGATGCAGCTGTGTGGGTGTGTAGGTGTGTGTGTGTGGGAGGGGAGAGTTTAATACCACAAATATGCCTTCAGCTCTGATGGTTTGGCTCTAAAAAAGACAGGAATGTGGCTCAAAGAAAAGTTAAATAACATTCAATAGTGGTTGGAAACATACCCTGAAATGGGTATTGCCAATAAACAGATAGGCATTCAAAAATCTAAAGTACTTCCAATGCTTCTGAATTTGTCTTTCTTTTCAAATTGTGGGAGGATAATTTTGTTCTTACATATGGCTCCTCTCATCAGTTCTGATGGCAAAATATATACACACAATTAAAGAAATAGTAAGTGTACTAATGAAAATATTAAAATAGAAGACATTTCATTTCCAGTTCAAAGTTCTTAAGCTTTGCACTTGTAGCTATGATATAGATTTTAAATAATAGTGTCACACTATGTTTATATCAGATATTAGGCTATACATGGTACTTTATATATGCCTAAAATCATCAAAATAAACCTGTGGATTAGGCAGTGAAGGTTTCACCAACTTTGTTTTATAAATAAGAAAAACATTCACAGAGTCAATGACTCACCAAGTTCATGTGGTCATTTAATAAAATTACATTATAGACTAGAGGCCCGGTGCACGAAATTGGTGCACGAGTACGGTCTCTAGGCCTGGCCAGCCATCAGGGCCTATCGGGGGTCTTCTGGCTGCCAGCCGGGGCCTTCCTTCATTCCACACTGCCCCCCTGGTGGTCAGCACATGTCATAGCAAGTGATCAGTCTCCCAGTTGAACTCCAGAGCAGACAATTTGCATATTAGGCTTTTATAGAGAGAGATAAGCACATGGACTGTGGATTTTAACATATCTCTGTTGGAGTCCAGCTGTTTCCCTCAGAGCTTATTAGTAAGATGCCCAACAGATTCTTCAACCCCAAACATCACCCCAGCCAACACTTATCTTCTTTCTCCAAAAATGCCGGAAAGCAGACAGAGTGGAATTGATGTAGTTGTAGGAAATATGATCTTCTTGTTAAGAGAATTTCCCACCACAGCCACCACCACCCCACCAGCAAACCAACTGAGAGTGATCTCTGGGAGACTAATTTGTAGAAATTGAAGGCACCTGCAAAATAAGAAGGCAGACTCTCCACACCTGGTAGGAAAGTCACTAAGCAGAGATTTAGGGAGGCCCACTTTGGAGCTGTTGGTTGAGCCAGGAGGGCAGAAGGGAGAGAGTGATAACGTTATTAGAAGAATTTGACTGGTAGTCCCAGGAGTTTAGGGTCACATATATAGAGTGTGGAACTCATTACTCAGATAGAGATTTCTAAAGATGGAAGGCTTGAGTGGGTTGACCTCTACATAAGGCCAATAGGCACTGTAGTGTGATGGGCCTAGGGAAAAGAATTCCCCCTGACCCCTGGAAGGCATAGAAAAGGAACTTAGTTGCTGCCATGCCTCCATGTGAAGGAGCACAGAGTATGGGGAGATGAAGACAATGTGGAAGACACTGATGTCCAGCCAATCATGCCCCTCTTTAGTCCATAGCATGGAATTGAGGCTGGGATAGGGCTAACAGAGAAGGGCTGAATTCCCCAAATCCTTTTGTAGGTAGCCAGGTAACTAAGATCTTGTCAATAAACTGTAAGCCAAAGCAATGCACACTTCTGCCTCACTTCCTTAAGAGGAAATTTCTGAGACTAGTCCTTTATTTATTCCCTTCTAATAGCACACTGGTAATGACCATGAACACATGAACCTTAAGTCATGTCAACATTGATGGCACATCAGCCTTGCTTCTAAATGACTGTGCAGAGATTAACTTGCAACACGCACAATGGGCCATACTGGACCACTGTGCAAGAGGGAAATAAACTTTTGTTTTGTCGGAGCTATTGAATTTTGAGGTTTCTTCCTTAGAGCATTTTTTAGCAAGTATCCTCTCTAATCCAGACAACATAAATTGTGAGCCAGAAATCTGACAAGATAATTGGGCTACTGGCAGGACACAAAGCAGACATACCTAGTTAGCTGTTGAGAATGATACATGCTTTGGTGCTTCTAGCAACATGAGTCCATTTATGAAATCAAACAACTGAGATACACATATTTTTTGAATATTCAAATATCCTTTCACCTCCAATTAACAAGATTATTGTAAACTATATGAAACTCTTGAGCACAGACATATGCTAAGTGCTGACTTAGGGTGCTCCACAATGATGTAGAGAATTCCAGGAGCAGAGTGGGGAGGAGAATGAAAATCTCTAGGGAGGATACCACTCATTAAACTGAGATTTTGTGTTTGCAGAGCCAAGACGCAGCTATGGGGGAATACCACTGAGGAACATTAAAGAAACATCAGGCTGACTAATAATAAGAATTTCCATCCAAATCCGTCTACCAAATCAAGTGAGCCTGCAATAAATATAAACCCACACGTAGTAGTCTCTCTCCAGGGAAAGCTAGCATTTTCCCACAGACAGGATTGTTCTGCAGAGCAGCAGTTTGATAGGGAGGGTGACAGCCTGTCTATCTTGGCCTGCTGGGTTCAGATCAGAATGTCAGCTGTGCTCCCACTCAAGGCTCCTCTTCAGACTAACCGAGGTGACAATTTGCCAAAATAGTCTCTCAGCCATACCATTCAAGGGCAAGACACTAAGAATAAGTTCAGCCATTGCAAATGAGATGGGAAATTTCTCGATACATGACTAGGAAACTTTTAAAATGCAAAGTTCCAAAGAAGCACGTGACGTTAGAAGGTCTTTAGTAACAACATATTCTGAGTTGAATTAGTGATTTCTTTAAGAATCATTTGTTTTCTTATTACTTAGCCAGAGAGGGTGAACCAGAAACTGAGCTGTACCTAACTTCTTGAAGCCTTGCAGGCATGAACTTGTTTTGTACCTTCAGCAAGGCTCTTTTTATTTAACATATAATAATGCTAACAATAAATTATAGTAATTATTTCAATGTTCGGTAATTAGTTATTGGAATGAAGATGGGTGGCTCAGTTTTTTTTTTGTTTTTTTTTACATTACTTATACTCACAAAACAGTTTCTCGCTTGTGATTATTCTGAGAATAATACTATATTTTACATTTTCTAGATTGAACATTACAATAAAGCATTTATATTGTCATATATTGTATATCAATATCCAAAGGGCTTGACTTATGTTCAATATGCCAGTGAGTAAAATAAAATAAAAATATACAAATAAATAAATAAATAAGATAAGATAAGATAAAACTTGACTGAAAATCCCTTTCATCTAACTCACATCATTAACTCAAGTAAAATATTCAGTTAGGAGGAATCCAAATTATGTTAATGTATTTACTGCAAAACTGGTACAAAGATATTAGTTTATGATTCTGTGTAGATTCTTAGTTAATTTGCCAGAGAGGTATATATCCAACATGAACTTGAACTAGCATTACTATTCATTTTGGTGTGTGTGGTTTTTTTTCTGTTTTTTGTTTTTGTGTGTATTTTTTATAATCTTGGATAAGATACTTATCTTATGTAAGAGCAAACATTATTCTCCTGTAAATAATGAAAAATCAGCCATCTTATAATGATGGGGTCTTTCTCCAGCATCTAGAAGGATTCAGGAATCTGGAGAAGGCACTGAGTGTAAATTAATAAAGAGACTAGAAATATAATATACATTTATAATCCATGGGGAGCCAGAGGAGGGCTTAGCTTCAGTAACCAAGTTCTCTTATCTCTGGACTCCTTGCTCTTTATTAACACAAATTGCCCTAAAGCAAAGCAGATATACATATCAAAGGTAAGGTTTAGTATGCAGTAGGCATTGTCAGTTTGGGGAGAACTGCCTTCCACTGTTGAGCTGTTTGACCAGCAGGAGGCAATAACATGTAGATTAAAATGCCCTCAGCTGTTTGGCAGCAAGCAATCATTTATGTAAAATCCAGCTTTGGGGAAATGCTTTCGGCCATTCCAGTAGGCAACAATATGTATTTTCAGCCCTTGCTGAAGGCTCAAGTTTCCATCAACCTTTTGATGAAACTTCTTGCATTTATGACATGTTGGAATTAGCTTCCAGGATCTTAATATATTTTTCCATAGGAAAAGCTCTGAAGAAAACAATTTTGATTAAAATATTGGATCCATTGGGTACTGAGAACCTATAATACCCCAAAACACTGAGATGTGTTCTTATTAAGCAAGGGTAGGGGCAAAAATATAGACCTCAGGCAGAGGCACAGCTCACCAGAGATTACATATAAGGAAGACCACATTTAATTCTGGAGAAATTTATCAGTATATATCAGTATATTGTAATACACAGGCTAATGGAAGCATGAATACCCAGAATATAATTACATACTTGTTAAATTTTCAGCAGTTACTAAGCAAAATAAAGAATAAGATTGCTTCTTTCCAAGACCAAAAAAAAAGTTTATTGAGATATTTTGACATTTTATAAGGCTATGATATTTTATATGTATTAATACTATCCTTAGTTGTCTATCTTTTTCTTATCTGTTACTTAAAATGTTGAAGTATTCAGGGTGAGTGAGTTATGAGGATTAAAAGGGAACCAAAAAAATAATCTAGACAATAGCACAGTAACAAGAACAAAAAGGAACTGTGAAATTGCCTATATTTTGTCCTTACTCAAGATTTTACAAATGTGAATATTGCTAAGCATTTTTGTTCTTAATGTTTCATCTTTGCAAAGCTTCTAGATAAACTTTAGTATATATCATTGATTTACATATAAACATTTTTATTGAAGTAATTTTTCTTTCATTTTGAAAAAGCATTAACAATACAAATAAGCAATATAAAATGTCCACCATCTCTAATCCCATCTCCCACTTTGATTATTCTGACTTTCGCCTGAACTATATTAGAGGGGACTCTCTCCTTCTGGTTTCCTAAAGAAGTGATTAAACCAGCACACACTTCTGTCTGCTCGGTAGGCCTCCCCTCACTTTCTCTCTGGAGCAGAATGACTGGTTAGTATAGGAAGAATAAATTTTCATGGAAAACTCAGATACTCTCACCTCCAGGTATTGCTGCCCCTCTTGCAGGTGGTAGGGGTGCTACCTGTGGATAAATCTACTTAATCACAGAGTTCAATTAACAGGTCCAAGGATACTAACACTAAACCATGCCCTCCCACGGGATCATTAAAACACTGAAAGAGCTTCTATCTACCGCTCCTAGTTTTGTTTCTCAACTTGTTCAGAGTCCTGGAAGACTAAAGAAATGTCATTTATTTGGCCTCCTAAGAGACCTGAATTCTTATCTTTTTTTATAATAATAGGGGCAAATTTATAAATAACATATAAGCATGTTAGCTGGTCATTACAGGCCAGAGTTTTATAATTAGCCCTACTCTGTAATCCTAGTTCAATTACAGAAACTCTGCTGGCTTCGGCCTCTTCATATAGCTGACAAACGTTCTTCTATAAAGAGCCAATGAGTACCCTTTAGTACATTTTAGAAATCTTGGGCTATAGTGTCTCTGATACAGTTAGTCACCTCTGTCTCTTTGGTGAGAAAGCAGCCACAGACAATACTTAAACCAATAGCTCTGGCTGTATTCCAATAAAGCTTAATTCTTTTACATAACAGGTGGCCTTCAGATTTGTCCTGTGGCCAAAATCAGATTCCTAGATGAAACATTCACTCTATACCTGAATTTTTAGTTTTTCTTTTTATATCATATTATTTTTATAGAAGTAGCTGAGTGAAATATGATTTGTGAGGTCTAAGAAATTATATTGCATAACATACAAGGTCCTGTTACTTCAAGAGAAATGCGCTAACTTGGTTAAGGCTGTTTCCTCTAGAAACAATCTGGATCTACCTGAGAGATCCAAGCCCATGAAGTAGTTTGTGATCTGCTCTGTCTATAGGGCAGCATTGGGCCCTAAGATGCCTGACATTTCCAGAACAGGGTTAATAATTTCAGGAATCTCCCTCTTAGCTGGCACTTACTCTGAAAAGATTAAATCTAACAATAAGTGATGAAATGGGCCAAACCCACATTTTTCTGCTTCCCTAGATAAAGCCCAGAGAAGTCAAGTCTTCCATTCTAAGCACCTACCCAGCCCCTGTAGAATATAGTTTTATCTCACTGTGGTTTAAAGGGGAAGCTGGGCAGAAGCTTGGAGCTATAAAAATGTAAATAAATACAATAAAGAAAAATTGCACTGGACAAAATTAAACAGGTGAGGAAGAGTTTATTCAAGACTATTGCAGCAGAGGAGAGGGGTTGAACTTAATTCCACTGAAATAAAATGCAGAAGGGTTTTTAAGTTCTGGGGTGAGCTAGTGTAAAGTACTGGATGACATTAGTAGGAAGGTTGGTCAATGGGATGAGTTGACACATTGGGTTATTTCTCAGTTTGCAGATGCTTAGGTCTGTGGTTAGGCGATCTGTGTTTGCTCACTGAAGGCCACTGAGGTTTGGTTCTTACTTTCCTACTGAAACCAGAAGGTAGGGCCTCTATCTTTCTTGAGGATCGCACTTCAAAGAATGGCTGCCAGGTCCTTCAGAAAGACATTTCTGGTTTGTAAAACTGGCAAGAGGCTGGGAGATTTATTTTCATTTCACATGGGGCAGAAAATAATTTGCAATTCCAAGTTTTTAAAAGTAAATGCTCCAAGAAAAGGGAGGTGATAGTTGATTGGAAGTTTAGGAGAGTGTAAAGTTAAAGTCTAAGTAATGGTAATATGAATCCTGACAACCAAAGTCAATCAATACTACCTCTATTCCATTACCTCAGGGGAAGTTATTAGAAAGTTTTGCTATATATGTAACTGCCAATGGGTGAGATTTTATACTTGTTTCTTATTTATATAAACAACCAAACAAATACATTTCATATATACTTCTGACAGCCATTCAATAAAGTGGTATTGTTATTTCCATTTTCCTAAGAAAGAAATTGAGAAAGGGAATATCCCAAGGCTACTGAGATAATAAATGGAAGAATCAAAATTTTAACCCAGATCAAATTTTCTATCTTTTTCTCTTCACTTAACTATTTCTCAGAGAAAAAAATCTTGGTTTTTTTCCTACAAAACAAAGAAAAATAATACCCATGATATAAAATCAATATTCTCCAGCTCTTCTGAGGAGGATTTAGAGCTGTTATGGAAATCATAGCTCTGTTTTAGAGCATGACTTTCTCAACCGTGGCACTATTGACATTTTGGGTCAGATAATTTGTTACTGTGGGGAGCCATTCTGTCCTGTCTACTGTAGGATGTTTAACCTCTGCCAACTAGATGCCTATAGCACTGCCAAATTGTGACAACAAAACAAGTTGGTAGACATTATCAAATGTCTCCTGGGGAAAGAAATAGCCTCTGTTGAAAGTCATTGATTTAAAGGGATATTCTTATACAGTATTTTTAGCAGTGGACATTTTGAAGGAAGAAATATTGTATAGAACACTGATTGTTAAAATTTAGATAAAATAAGGACGTTTCCTTAGAAGATAGAGCTACACCCACTTGATTTTGTCCTGACCTCCCCTCACCAACCTCCTGAGATAGTTACATCAATTTCTAGGATCTCAGGAAGACTATGTAGAAATGGCTGTTCAGAGAGAATTTGTATCTTTCTCTTGAGATGTTGCCATACATGGTTCTACATTCCATCTACTCTTCATCTCATTTAACATAGACTTGCCAGTTATGTAGTTGCACCTTTGACAAGGTGAATAAGCAGAGTTGTTATCAGGTTTTTTGTTTTTATTTGCAAAGCCTCATTCAAACCAGAAAAATGACTCCAACTGTTCAGGAAAATGGCTGTTAGATCCAATTGGGTGAATCTAACAACTCATTTGCCACAGAACTATCTCCAACAGCGATGCTCCCAGCATGCAATGGATCTGTCTTAGATTTCACTAAAATCAAGATGGACCCTAGCAGGTTTGGCTCAATGGATAGAGCATGGGCCTGCAGACTGAAGGGTCCTGGGTTAGATTTTGGTCAGGGACAGGTACCTTGGTTGCAGGTTCCTCCCCGACCTGGGCCCTGCTGGGGGCTCATGAAGGAGGCAACCAATCAATGTTTTCTCTCACATCGGTATTTCTCTTTGTTTTACCCTCTCTCTTTCACACTCTGTACAAATCAATAGAAAAATATTCTCCAGTAAGGATTTTAAAAAATAAGTTAAAAAGATAAAAGCAAGATGGATCCTTGGCTCAGCTGGTCTTAAACTTCGATTACAGATTATAAGCTTTCTAGATGAAAACCTACATTTTCCTTGTGGTTTTTGTTCTATAATGGCATTTCTTTTGTTACAATTGATATATTCCATCACTCCCTGTTTTACAAATGGGGAAAGTTCATAGTATACGTTAATACCTATGGAGAGGATATTGTATACTTCCCCAAATATGTAAGTATGTTGGTGTAAGTTAAATTTCATGCTGACTGGCTAAAATCAGAAGAGTCAATAGTTGTTGGTGTTTGGCTAATTTTGTCCAAAACTTATTCACATTAGATCTGTGTTAAATGTTCCTGTTGTAAAAATAGATTATTTAAAAGTATCTTGTATAGACCAAAGAATATTTTAAGCTGCGTACTGATGGTAACTAAGTACCCAGACCAGAGATTGTGTATTGCACAGAATAAAATGTAGTCTATATGATGCAGTTTGAAAGTTAATGAATTGCCTATGCTGACCCCAGTCCCCCACCCCCAAAATAGGTAACACTGGACTTTCAGAGCACTTGGCATCCCACTGTTAATCACTTAAAGCTCCTTTTCTGATCAGCCAGACCCCTGCAGCAAGCTAACCTACAAGTCGGAATGTCTGCCCCCTGGTGGTCATATACACTGTGCGTCATAGCAACTGGTGAGCAGTCGAATGAACAGTTGGACACTTAGCATATTAAGCTTTTATTACATAGGATAGTTTGTTTAAGCAATTAAATATCTTGCTCACAACTGATATGAAAGGGCTTTGTATGAGGTGAGAAAGGAAGACCATGTTTTCATCTGAAACAACTAAAAGAATTATGATTTTGTCAATGACTGTTTCCCATTTCTTACATAGCCACAAGACAGACACATATATTTCATATTTTAAAATGCTGGTTGACAACCATTGACCTAAGTGCACAGTCAAGTTTAAGAACCATTGGTCTAAGTCATTTGTGGTACTCAAGGTCTTCCCTTTATCACGTAGCTTTGAATCTAGAGGTGACCACATGATCCATTTCTGGTTAATGAGATATGAAGTCACTTCTAATTAAATGATTCTGGGAAAGCTATTGCTTTTCTCTTTGAGAATAGCAGCCATAGCTGGCATTGTTCCTCAGTCTCTTTCTTCTGCCTTAAATGCAGATGTAATGGCTGAAGATCTTGTAGCCATTTGCTACTGTGATGAGACAAGCACAGAATAAAAATGAACAATCTAAGCATGGCAAAGCAGAAAAATAGAAATAATCAGGGGGCCCGAAAGCATTGTTCAGGGGGCCCGAAAGCTAAATAAATGCCAAAAACAACTGGCAATGTTCAATTTTTTCTTAAAGCAAACATTTCTTGAAGTCACATTTCTTCTGTTTAAACCATTGTTAACTGCAATCGACAAGCATTACTAGGTGATATATGTCATTTTCCACAATAGGTGGTCTTCTGTTTTCATTCCTATCTGATTAAACAAAAATTTGCAATCTGTAATTGCCACTGATAACATTCTTGTAGTTTGGTCTCTCTTTCTCTTGCTATCTCTCTCCCTCTTTCCTCTTCTCTATGTATTTATAAATCATATTGATAAATCACACTATAAATGTTGTCTTATAACTTGTTTTCTTACCTTATATTTGATAATTTCCTTATATTCTTCTAAATTCTAAAACATAACTCAATGCCTGATATGGATGCAATTTAATTAGATCAGCCAACTTATAGGAGCTTTGTTTTCAGGTGGTTTTGTTTTTGTTATTACTGGTGGAAGATAAACCTTGTGTTTAATTTTTGTGAGCACCTGTGTTTATTTTCAGAATTAAAATTTTAGAAATGTAATTAATTGGAAGAAAGGAGTTGGAAAAGATTGTTGACTTACTTTCTACTTCAAATCATTTTAAGTTTTCAGAAGGCTTGCCTATATTAGGGCTGAATCCTATGAACTCTTCTGCATACTATGTAGTTTTCTGTTTGCTTGTTTTTATCATTGGAATCAGGAATTATGATGAACCTATCTATGTATAGAGATTGCCATTGTGCTGCTTATGCTTTTCTGTTTAAAATGAACTTCTTTCTATGTTACATTCTAAAATTCTAAAATAGTTCTAATGTAACATTTCATCATTTTAGCTATCAGAAAATCTCAACAGTCTTCCATTTAATTAAAATATATTTGTTGTATAGCTAACAAGTTAACTCCTTGAAAAGATTTTAAATAGCTACACCAATGACATCATTATCAAAAGCAGCCACCTGCTGAAAAGCAAAAGTAATGTGATAAATTATAAAAATAGACACAATCTTTCCTCCTTCCCTTTGCACTATGACTATGATGCTCTTCTCAACAAGAGATGGCGTCTGTCCCCCCCCCCCCCCCCCCCGCCTTGAATCTGGTTTGTTGTTGGGAATTGCTTTGGCTATAAGCATACGATAGAAAGAAGGTATGCCAGTTCTAAGAGTCTTGGAGAGCAATTTTAAGCTGGGGTCCCACAAGACTTTTTAAACCACACAATTCCTAACTATTTAGTCAGGGACACTGATCTCTTTTCCCTTAGACTGTCAAATAAATAAAAAAATGACAACAACCAACACAGCAATAGCTGCCTGTTGTGAAGCCCTTCTTAAAGCATAAATATATAGATCATATAATGGAGTTGCACCTTATTGTTCACATTTCATAATAAGGTTGTGTCTGATTGGTTAATTATTGGTACCAAAAATCTTTATATATAACTATAGGCACCTGACTTTTAAAAAAGTCACTTTGGACAAAAAGAGTAGGTTATTATTATTATTATTATTATTGTAAATCAATAAAAAGTATACCTATTTTTTGTCAGATTGGCAAAAAAAATGTATTTTTGGTATGCTGCAGAATTTTAGTAATTAGTTTATGTGTGCCATGAGATGAGTGAAAAAGGTTGAAAATCTCTGGTGTAGGACAACACAAACCTTGCTGCTTGCACAAACCCTACCTCCCCTGCCACAACTCACCCCCACCAATTGATGTGAACAATATCTGTCTGGCTAGTGCTAAAAGATAAGGACTATACTAAGGCCAGTATAAGTCATCCATTCCTTATCTCACTTTACTGCTGATTGCTGATATTTGCATGAACTCAGTTGAGACCAGAAGAAACGCACAGTTGAGTCCAGACCAAATTGCCAACCTATATAATTATGTATTATGTAAATAGTCATTTTAAACCATTAGGTGTGGAGATAATATATTACACAATAATAGCTAACTGCTATAGGAAATGGTTCCTTTAAGTAAAGTAGCTTAATAACCAAATCTATAAATTCTCTAGCAAATAGAGGAAATGATAAAAATACCCATTAAGTTTTACTAAAACCAAGAAACTAGAGCAATCTTGGTAAGTAATGACAAAGATATACAGATTAATTTGAAATAATATTTTCTGATTTCTTATTTACATAGTAAAATTTTTATTAAAAACAAATGTTTCATCTCTCAGTAATGATCACTATTGTTTATATTTTAGTAACTTACAAAAAATGTAATTATAAATTATATTTTTCAGGGGGGTAGGGACTGAGAGGAGTGGGGAAAAGGGGGGAAATGGGAGATATCTAATACTATCAACGATTAAAATATATTTAAAAATGAAAAAACAAAATAAAATAAAATGCAGGTCCAGGTTTTTTAGATGATGTTCAACTTTTATTTATAGCAAATGAAAAAACCTTTCCTCATTTTAGATAACTCCACCTAAGCAAATAGCATATGTTGGAATAAAATAGCAGATCTAATTCTAGTGCTAGTTCACTATAATAGTGAATTCATTTACCTTATGTTGTCCTCCCTATGAATGAAAGAATGAAGCCTCTGTCCACTAACTTTAGAGGGTGCTTGTTAAGAGGAACTGAGACAGTTCATCTTAAAATACTTCATAGAACACAAAGCACTATGTAAATGCAAGGTGTTATCACTATTACATCAGGGGAATAGCCTTTCTTCTGTGCTGTGTAAACAGAGATTGACAGGAGAAAGAGTTCATCCCTGGTTAAAAATTAATCACTTTATTTTGTGAGATATGGAAAGCACTTTCTTGCCCTCCTCTGAGAACTTGAGGGGGTACTGTCTGGTGGGCCCTCCGAGCATTTCACAATCAATCTCACATTTCATTAATCAACTATAGGCATTTAAAAGGCCACCTGTCCCCTTCTAGTCGTTCCTTAAAATGAAAAACGTTGCTCTGGGTGACAGTTTTCTGATTAATCTGAATATTTACTACAGGATTTATCATACTGTCATCAATCTCCCACAAATATATAAAGTCAAAGGAGGCTTATAAAAATATTATGCTCAGTAAAGACAACAGGGAAAATGGAAGGGGAGAAAATGGGGCAGAGAGAAATAGGAAAAGAGAGATGGGAGAGGGAAAATAAGTTCTTGAGCAGTAAGCTTTTCTGATATGTTTCTCCTGGTAAATACTGTTTTTATTTTTTTAGGACAACAGACTTTATTATGACTTGCTTTGTGTTTGTTCTTCCGTGTATTTATATGCCTCAGCATGAAGTGCTAATAAAAATCAGAATTTGGGGTCTGTGTCACATGGAACATTTTTCTTTGCCCTATAACATGGTTATACACTAAGCTGGGCCCCTAACCCCAACCAGACCCATAAGAGTATCTGTTATGGGTCTCAGTGAGGCTGTGGTAGAATAAATAGTTATATAAATAGCTTAACAGCCTAAGAGTGTAGGGGCTTGTGTTCTTATTCATATTCATATTGTCTCTCTATCTCTTGTCTCCTTACCTCCCAGCTCACTAAGTTCAAAATTTGATTTCTTTAACAGTGGAAAATCTTTTGAGACAAAGTTAAAAATAACACTTCAAATTAAAATGTCCCTGAGAAAATTCACAAAAATGTATTATAATAATTGCTTATGTGACAACTTTGTGGAAACAGGCTATCAAAGACCGGAGACAGCCATGAAGTTGTTACATAGCCTAATAGGAGAGTGAGAGAAGGGCCATGACAACAAGAGAATGGCACTGGTTTTGATCTTGAAGATGGACATAATAGATGGCATAGTTTGGGCAAAGAATTATCCTACATGGGAGGTAAAGTGGATGGAGCAACTTAAAGCAATTGCCAGTATAGCAAGAACAACTCAAAGCAAATGTGTTCGTAATGGTGTATCAGCCAAGCCATTTTGGTTCGGAGTACAATATAGAGCTTAGTAGCTTCTGGTATGTGCTTTATAATCTAGTCATTCCATGGCTTAGATCCACTTCTCAACATTCGCCTCCAATGACTTCAGTTACATAGAGGACTTTCATGTGTGAAGGAATCATATATTAGTCTAAAAGGTTAAATCGCCAGCAGAGGATTGAAAGGGAATAGAAGAGAAGGATCCTCTAAGGATACTTTGTGAGATGACCTGGAACCAATCCTCTTACTCACAATAACCAATTACTGTCTACACTTTCTCTTTTCTATCAGATAGCATCAGTAATCTTAGTTACTACAGGATTCAGTCATTTCAGCAGAGACACCCAGATGTGAAATGGATGCTGATTATGGCTGGCATGTGAGTGGGATATTCTTCTCACATATGACTGAGGAGCAATTCCAATTCAAGGTCTGGAGGCCCATGGGAATAAATCTAAACCAAAAAAAAAAAATCTTATTTTTGTTAAAATTTCAATAACTGGATTGCATCTATCCTTTCTAATAGCTGCCAATTAGGAGAAAACTCTGTCCTAGCTTTTGTATCTGAACAGTAATCTACAGGGTAATTATATGAGCTATATGGTGAGAGTTTAGCTAACAAACTTTTACAGGTCAAAAACAAGTATTATTTTGCTTGTAGTGAGGTCTCAATGTGAGATCAAAAAATGAATCCCATGTATTCTGTTGCTGGGGTTGATCAGCAGTCCCTGAACTACAGATGAATGGATTACTCTGAACCAACATTTGCTGTGAAAGAGAGGGCTAAGGGACTGCCTGGCTAAAGGAAACAGACAGCCTCCATTGCCTACCTTGTTAGACTTAACTGTAGCAGGAGTTTGAGATAAAGTTTATCTTTTAGATACAATCAGTAGAGTAAGTAATATTGGAAGGACACATGTGTTTGTAATGTCCTTTAAGCAAGGACACCCAAAGATTAAGCATAAGGATCCCAGTAAACACATGGGGGTCTGCACATGCACAGACTTGTTTGGAAAGGTCAAGGAATAATGAGGGGTGCCGCCTTCCGCACTCCCCTAAATAGGAATTCTGATTAACAGGGCAGGTGGCCTTTTGCACACTTCCCTTTTCTGGGAATGTCCTCCTTACAAACTTTCCAACCAAGTCTCATGCTTCCCCACATTCTGTGGTTGAATTAATAATATAACCATTTGAAACTATAATTCTATCTGTGAAAGAAATAGGCCCTTTAGAGTAATATATAGACTGCTACTGCACTTCAAATAGGGAATGATTAAAATAGGTCCCAAAGAAGTAATCATCTCTGCCTGTAATAAAACCTTATGCACAATTTTTGGTGTATACCAACATACTTTGAAGTGCATAAGAAAGTCTACATGACAGAAAAATTTTAAAAGAAAAAATTTGGGATGAAAATGTTTACCTGCAGTGATTTTGATTCAATTTCCTGTTCTTCCTTATAATTCACACGGTACAATTGGCTTACCTTAAAAAATGGTTCTATTTGACACATGGATAACTTTGTTATTGAAAAGATACTTTGGCATGATTGACAAGGTATAAAGTTAAGCCTACATTCTCAAATTGAATAACATCTGAAACAAAACCATAGAATATCCTTGGGCCTCAATTACCTTATACCTAACTACTGAGAAAAATAATACCAAAATTGTTGTCAGAAGTAAATAGCATGACTTCCAAAACACATTTTAAAATTTAAGATATAGCACGGCTTGCATGGCTCAGTAGTTGAGGGTAGACCTATAAACCAGTAGGTCCCATTTTGATTTTGGTCAGGTCACATGCTGGAGTTATAGGCTCAATCCCCAGTTTGAGGCATGCAGGAAGCAGCCAATCAATGATTCTCTCTCTCCATTGATGTTTCTCTCTCTCTCTCTCTCTCCTTTCCTCTCTGAAATCAATAGAAATATATTTTAAAATTTTTAAATAAAATGTAAAATATAAGTATTGGCGAAAATGGTATTGTTATCATTTTGATGAATAAAAGGAACAAACAAGTAATCATATTTCCCATTTTATAGCTGGAACATACCTCTTGCTTGAGTTTACTGGCCAACCATATCAATAATGACAAAAACAGCCTCTGTGTTCATATATTATACAAGAAAGGAGTTTTTTAATAACTTAAATGGCATACATATTCTGAAAACAAACTTTACCATATTGTTTCTCATGATTAATTAGACAAAATATGGACACCTTAGCAATGGCAGCAATCACTGAGTTTGCCAAAGGCACAGGAGATGACCTCAAAATTGAAATCTCTTTAGTAGAGGACTAAATTTTAGACCCAATACCCTGCACCATCAAATTGACAATCATTCAGAAGTAGTCCTTTTAGAGGATTCAAATGTGGACCAAGTTTGAGTAATATACCTTCTATTTAAGCTCATTATATTAAACAACCATACACATATTCACACTGCACACTATGCACGCGTGTACACACACACAATTTTACTCATTGCTGCTCACAACTACATAGTGAGGCAATTTAGATTGCCTTCACTATCCATTTGTCAAATGGAACAGCATGGGAAGTTCAAATGGTTTGCCCAGTTTTCCTAGAACAACTCAGGGGAAGTGGAACTAAAAGTCATCTGCTTCAACTCATAGCCTATTCCTCTTTATGTGGTGCCACACTCCTCACTCAAGCCTGCCACAGATATGTGAACTTTGGGAGGGTTTCAAAGATTGCTGGTAGAAGCATACTATATTTGATGGTGCCTGGATTTTTGGAAGACAAGTGAAAAGACACTATGGAAAGTATAGTGTGTGGGAGATGTTGGAAAGAAAGAACTCTGGGGGGAGGGGAGATAAAAGGCTGTACTCTCAGAAATTCCCATCCCACCACTCTCTATATAATAACATCCATTGTGCCTTACTTTCTTGACTAGATTAACCATTTGTCTCTGATGGGTGATGAACTCATGCCCAAGGCAGTCAATTACCTGCCTGAGAACTTTTTCCCAAAGCTCAACCAGTGCTTGCTTCCCAAAGGCAGAAAGAGGATAGGATTTATTAAAAAGAGAATAAAATGTTCTTTCCATAGCGATATGACTGTGTCGATATGTAGGACACTGCCCAGGAATCACAAATAACTACCGTGAATTAATGATGAGAAACCTTAGGAATGGAAATAAAAGCTACCATTCTAGAAAAAAAAAAATCACATCATTTTAAAAAATAGACACCAAGCATGAATCTCCTTTGAAAGCAGCAGTTTTTTGGCAGTTGAATTCTATTGTGATAATTGTACTGTCTTTCAAATACATGACTGGATAAAAAAGTTAATTTATTTTGTGGGAGAATGATGAAGTTACACAAGATTGCTCTATGAACATTTGAATTCTAAAGATACCAGACAATCTAAAATATCCCACCAAATCAATCTTGGTGCAATGGAGCTTCCTTAAATCATTATAATCATCAAGCATACTGTCCAATGTGGGTCGTTGCTCTCTAGCTCTGTTGTAAAGCTGTTAACTTAGACCTTCCTTTCTCTTTGGTTGCCTTTACCTCTCTGGTAGTGGGCCCTAGGTCCTTTCCTTTCTTGGTTATTCTCCTACGTTAGTCCAATAGCTTCCTGAGAAAAGGTTAATGGAAGGTAATTGTTTTAGATCTTTCATATATGAAATATCTTTATTCTACCTTATACTAATTATTGCTATCAGTTATGATAGGCTATGTATGTTAAAGTGTTAAGGACACTAAAATGTCGGTTAGATTTAGGTATTTGGTGCTGAATCTCTAATTTTCTTCCTTTCATGTCTTTGCCTTTAACTGGTACTTTCTGGGAGATCCCAAATTTATTTTCTATAGTTTCTGTTAAAATCTTTCCACTTATCATCATTTTTTTTTATTTCCCACATCTCTTGTTTATTCTATTATTGCTCTTTAATAGTAGCATAACAACTTATTTTTGATTCATGGACACATTTTCTCATCTCTCTGAGGATATTGATAATTTCTTCTAAGTTTCTTATAAATTCACTAGAGGCCCAGTGCATAAAATTCATGCATGGGTAGGGTCCCTAGGCCTGGCCAGCGATCAGGGCCAATCGGGGCCTTCCTTCCCCCAGCTGCCAGTTGCCTGCCGGGGCCTTCCTTCATTCTGCGCCACCCTCTGGTGGTCAGTACAAGCATAGCAAGTGGTCAAACTCCCGAGGGGACAATTTGCATATTAGCCTTTTATTATATAGGATTGTCTGCATTTCCTTCAAGGTGTGTATTATTCTGCTTGTTTACTTTGGTGTCTGAATTCAATATTAAAGACCTTTCTCAGTTTCTTGTGGTCCTTGGCTGACTATTACTATTGAAAAATGGGAATTGAAAATTTGACTGGCAACCAGGAGTGTCCCATAAGGTATGTCAACCCTGGGTCTTGAGAAGTGATTGAAATTTTAGGGTGGAAAAACACCATTGTACATTTAGCTTTTTTGCTTTGGGGCTTTTCTGATTTACCAAGATGAAATTATAATAAACATTTACCTAGTGCTTTTTAATCTTCTACAATTTTAAGAGAAAGGTACTATTTTTATCCTAGTGCTATAGATGAGGACATTGAGATAAAAAGAAGTTAAAGTCACTTGTTCAATGTTACACAGCTAACTAGAGATACACAAACATGTAGCTGGCTCCCATGTCCACTGCAATGATATCACTTCCTAAGTACCTATTGAAAAGTATAAGCTACACATTACATGGGTGAAAAGGGCTAGGCTACCAGCATTCTGTATATAGATAGATACTCCATTTAATCTCTCTGTTTTCCATAAAGTGTTACTACCTCCAACACTACCTGATGCCTCCTCTTGTACCCACCTAGTTCAGAGACTTTATGTCTCCCCTTCTAGAGAATAGACCTCCAGGCTTTTGTGGGATCATAGAAGAAAAGCTGTCCTACTTTTTGTCAAAAAAGGAAGATCTGAGATTTAATGCCTTTTTAAACAGATTGTTGCCCAATTCTCTTGTTGATATACCTATGTTATTCTCACTTCCATGGGAACCCGGTGCCATGAGCTTTGGGGTGTGTTTGTGTGCCTGGGTGTGAAGATCATGGTGCTTCACAGCTTTCACCATTGCCAACTAGAATTCCTTTTAGGTGGGCCATAATATTTACCAGATGTTCTTTTGGTTTCCAATCCCCACAATTGTATTGTTACCATCTCCTTTACCATTTGGGAGAATTTATGCTTTTTGTAAAAATTCCTGTACCATTTCATTGGGGTATTCATAGAGAGTAGAGGCAAATTTTATTTTTGATAGCCTATGTCAACTGGAAATTAGTTATATATTTTTCATTCACAAACATCTATTTTAGATGACCTACCCTTCCAAGGCAAGCATTGGAACTAATCTTGGCAAAATTTAGTTACAAGATGTCATACTTGGGATTTGGGAGGGAGAATTATTATTTGCTAAGTATTCAACTATACTAGTATACCAGGCAATGAGAAAAGGAATTTAATCACTCTCACGTATTAATTTGTTTATTCAGTAAATATTTATACAACAGGCTGTATGCATTGTAATAAGCAGTAATTTCAACCAGGGGAGATGTTATCCTCAGGAGGCATTTAGCAATGTCTGGAGACACTCTGGTTGTCACAACTGCAGAGGTGAGGGATTTCTATAGGCATCTATCCAGTGCATAGAAGCGAGGAATGCTGCTAAACATACAGAGCACAGAACAGTCTTCACAACAAAGAATTATCTAGCCCACATGTCAATAATCCCAAGGTTGAGATACTCTGAAATGAAGACTTAGGAAAATGATAACATTGAAATTATAAAGACCTGGTTTCTTGTACTAGCACTTATTCAGCTACTGATACTTGTGCCTGGTTCCCATTGATTCCTCCCCCCCATTCATTTTATAAAAAAGGGAAACTGCACAGTTTACATGATTGTAACTGTAATGTCTTAAAATCAAGTAGTACAAGTACTCATATATTCTTGATTTTTTCAGATTCTATTGGATATTTTATATACACAATCATGTTTTCTATTAATAAAGACAGTTTTACTTCTTTATTAATAAAAAAAGGGGGGGAGGACTAAATTGCATTGCTGTTAGCCTGTTACTTTCTCATAGGATGTTTGATTCAAAGATTGGGATGTTTTTCTGTTTCCTGTTCATTGTCTGCTTGTTTTAGGATAGATTAGAAGACTGCTCTTGTGTAGCTAAAGGTTGGCTACAGCAGTAGCAATGAAGATCTACAAAGACATTCCAGAATAATGTGCCTCCAGCCTTGAGATCACTGAACAGAAAGGGTGGTAGAGGAAAGACCATGGTCACACTTCTGCTTGCAGACATGGAAGGAAGCAGTTTTTTCCCCCCAAAGAAAGCTAGCTCTCCCTGGGAAGGTGAATGCCCATGTTACCTTTGGAAGTGAAGAATTGGTCTCACTGTGCCAAAAACGTAAAATAGATCCCACAGCTGAAGGTTTCTAAAGTTGTTATACTTTTTGAAGAACAACTCATAGGAAAAAGTTTATTTAGGAAAAAATATACAGTTTTCTTGAGTCATAAAAGATTTATTGTGTGAGGGATTTGTTATACTGGAGACCGGAGATACTGTAACAGAATTCATCTGCCATAAAATTGTATAGCCACTTTCAAATATAATGAAAAATTCATCACTCAACTTTTTTCTTCAATAGAGTGGGTATTATTCTGAAGTAGAGGGAAAAGTCATGTTTTCCATTACCTTCCATTTTAATGTGGAAAAAGAAAAGGATTTTATTTTTCTGTAAAACCAGATGATTGTTTCATTTCTACATAACTATCTCTTCACAACTCTGTCCTGACCAACTGTCCCCTATTTCACCTGTCCCCCCCAGGACTTCTAAGTTTTGTCTATTGTGAGTCTTCATAATAAGTGTGTGTGTGTGTGTGTGTGTGTGTGTGTGTGTGTGTGTGTGTACACGTGAGCGTGCACGCCTTGGAAAGGAGGTATGTATTATTTCCAGAACTGTAAAACTACCAGGAACTCGGTATTGAAAATTCAAAGCTTTGTCCATGTTGCCCTATTTTTCTTGGGCTTTAAAGTGCAAGCTCATTAGACTGACCAATTTGCACCATACTACTAGCAATTTTGAGAATAGCCTGGTCCCTTTTTTGTGATAAGACCTCAATTAAGGTAAATACATCTATAATTATGTCATTCACGTTTTGGCCCATTTTCTAACATAACTATTAAAAATGAACACGAAATTACCTTCTCTCTTGTCTAAATTTTTATCTTCTTATCCTGAATTTGCTACCAATATTGTGAGTGCTTTTTACTATTAGAATATGATAAGATGTAGTCAATTTCCCCCCCCCACAAAATAGATATTTAAAATAACAATGGATACTTGGGCAATACCTATTATTGCTCCTACTTGAACTAGAGGGTTGCCAGATCCAGCAGAAAACAGAAGAAAAAAAAAACAGATTGGTGAGCATTTGTGTATTCAGAAAATACTTAAATTTGTAACACTTCAAAATTTTAGCTAGTTCTTTCAAAAGAAAATTAATTTCCTGGGACCAAACTCAAGTAATACACCTTTCTTAAGACCTTGTGGGACTTAAGAGAATATGACCATTGTTCTCAAACACTTGATATATTTCAGTGAGGATCAGTTAAAACTTTCCTTAAAACTGCCTGGCTGGTGTGGCTCGGTGGTTGAGCATTGACCCATGAACAAGGAGGTCAAGGTTTGATTCCCAGTCAGGGCACATGCTCAGGTTGCAGGCTTGACCCCAAGGAGGTGGCATGTAGGAGGCAGCTGATGGATGATTCTTTCTCATCTTTGATGTTTCTATCCCTCTTTCCCTCTTTCTCTCTCTGAAATCAATAAAAACATATTTTAAAAAAACTTTCCACAAAATTAATGAAGATATGGTTGCAAGAGTTTCTTTTCTATAACTAGAATGGTATGCAGCCAACTTGAATGGCAAGATATCTTGTTTTGCTATTTTTTTTTTACATAACCTTGAGAATCTTTATTATTTCCCACAGCTGAGGGGACTGGCTTATCAGTCACCTTAAAACTTGTAGGGCCTGCAAGTTGACAGTAAAACCAATGACACTGAATATTGCTTGATAAGTTTTATAGATTCATGTCCACTTCTTCTCCAGGGTGTGCAGTGTTAAGCCCAGCATTTGTGACTGCTTCATTTAAGAGGGATTCTGCAATTACTGCTTTGTAAACTCGAAGACAACTAACCAACAAAATGAGTAAAAATTCTGAAAGAGACACATAAGACCTTGAGCTGAATTTAATCTTTCTCTGGGAAAAGTGGCTGTCAGCATATAAAAGAAAAATAAGGTTTCTGTGGGTCGGGAGTTAAGCTGGAGCAAAAGCTCTAACCTCCTGCCCAGAGCCCCACAAGAACAAACATGGAACAAACACTGAATGTGCTTCCTTGGTGGCGGTCATGCACTACGTAGGAGCACAGACTGTGAACCAGGCTGCCCAGGTTTAATTCTCACCCTTACTAATGGTGTGACCTCAGGTGAGTTCCTTAACCTGTCTTAGCTCGGTTTCCTCATCTGAAACATGAGGATAATGATAGTACCTACTTTGGAAGCTTTTGTGAGGATTAAATGAGGTAATATTTACAAAGTGCATAGAATCATGCCTGGACACAGCATAAGGCCTGTGAGTGTTAGTTCTTATTGTTATATCAGCTTGAGGGACAAAGGGTGAGGGCAAAACATGAAATGACCTAGGATCTGCCTGACGCAATGTACACTAGACAGATCTAGACAAGTGAAACTCTCTGCGAGTTTTCTAAGTAAGGGTCAGAGTGAAAGAATAAACAAGAGACCTACGCCAGGGAGGGGGAGATGGAGCTAAATCCACTTGCTGAATTCCAGCACTAAGGCTTCTCACCCCAAGGACAGCAACCACCAGAGCTAACACTCCAGCTGCCTCTGCCTCATAGCTACATAAATAGGAAATGTCTTGCCAACTTTCTTGAACCACACAAGGCTGGAGTAATTTGATTTCTCTGTTTGAAGTGGTGGCTTTGGGGAGGTTTCTTTGTTATTGTTTTTTCTTCCAGACAACAATGTAGAGTCAAACAAAGCCAGGCCAGGAGAGAGAGAGAGAGACTAAATTGGTCATAATTCCAGATTTGTCCTCAATATCTGGGGGAATTAATTATCTTCTCTGAATATTGTTTCATAGTTTTGTTTTTGTGGAAGGTTAAACAATTTACTCTACATGAAATGCCTAATGTGGTATCTTGCACAGTGCCTGGCTGGTAGGAGGTACTGAGTAAATCTTAGGTGATCTTTTCCTCCAGAACTAAGGTCAGACCCCTTGTTTGTTGTCCATTATATTGCAGTTCCCAAAGCTCAGGATTCCTCAGCTGTGATACAAGCCCAGCCTGTGAGCAGCATCCACTGTGGACCACACTCCCTTGCTCCCTCGGGAATTAGGAGCTGAGGGGCAGCAATGCAAACGTGAGGCTCATGAGGGTTGCTGTGCAGTAAGCAGTCAAGTCCTTTGTCTCTGGCCCGTGAATCTCCTGTCTTCTGCTGGCATCCGTTAAACTGTGGCAATCTCACCTGTTAGATCTCAGTAATGGTTAAAAAGTCTCAAACTATTCACAGTTCTTGGTAACAATTTTCCTTTTTCTGAAAACCTTTCTCCCAGAAGCTCATGAGCGGTATGGCTAGGTACAGAACCCAGTGAATGAGGGAGCGGGTGTGTAAGGAACAGAAAAGAAATCTACCGCATGCCCCTTGTCCATTTTGAGGTTCAAAGCATGGGTCAGATAGGAAGATGCTTTTAGTTGGGTGAAAGATTGAAACTTTGATATTAGACTGGTTTTAACTTTTGCATCCCTGAAAAATAAACTTTTTTTTTTTTACTTGAAATTGTCTGAGGATAGTATGTCTACCTAAGGTATCCTAAAGGAAAGAAAGGGGGCTTTAACATGTCATGATTAAAACATATGGCCAGAAAATAAGGGAGAGGTTCATGTTTGCCTTCCATCAAGTCCAGTTTGTTCGAGACACTAATAACATGCTTATGAGTATAAATCTATGTACACATATCTAATTTATCAAATGACTGATGTACACACAAACATCAAACATTGTCCTAAGAGTTTTGCACATATTAGTGTATTTAATCCTCAAAATCAAATGAGTTAACCCTGGCTGGTTTGGCTCAGTGGGTAAAGCGTCAGCTTGCAGAATGAAGGGTACCAGGTTCAAATCCAGTCAAGGGGATATGCTTGGATTGCGGGCTCTATCCCCAGTAGGGGGAGTGAAGGAGGCAGCTGATCAATGATTCTCTCTTGACATTGATATTTCTATCTCTCTCTGCCTCTCCCTTCCTCTCTGAAATGAATGAAAATACATTAAAACAAAACAAATGATTAGGTATGAATGAGGCACAGAACAGTTAAAATACATGATCATGATTATGCAGCTAGAAGGTAGCAGAGCCAAGGCTTGAATAATTGTATTAAAAATATTTTTTATCTTAGAAATATAGCTTTATAATTAAGGTATTTTTCTTTTAATTAATTTTAACACTTGTCATCAGTAACATCTTTTTATACTTAAAAGTAAAGGGAGAGCCCTGACTGGTTTGGTTCAGTGGATAGAGCATCTGCTTGCAGACTGAAGGGTCCCAGGTTCGATTCCAGTCAAAGGCATGTACCTTGGTTGCGGGCACATCCCCAGTAGGGGGTGTGCAGAAGGCAGCTGATCGATGTTTCTAACTCTATCCCTTTCCCTTCCTCTATGTAAAAAATCAATAAAATATATAAAAAAATAAAAATAAAGGGAGAGGTTCATGTTTGCCTTCCATCAAGTCCAGCTTATTCTAGACCCTAATAGCATGCTTATGAGTCTAAATCTATGTACACAGAGCTAATTTATTGAATGACAACTAAACCTTTTTTTATTTAGTTAACTTTCACCTTAACTCTTGCAAGATTTCAAAGAAGCACTTGATCTATACAGAGTCACACATAGAATCTACACTACATTATTATATATACGGCATACTATCCCAAACAATAAATTACAAAATGCTCAGTAAGTTGTGAATGAATATATAAATCAGATTTTTCAGTTATCTATTGTCATCTAATAAACTACTCTCAAACTTAGTGGCTTAAAACAGCACTTGATTATCGCCTTATGTATTTTGGGTTGACAGGGCTAAATTGGGCAGATCTTGCTTGATGCCTCTCATGCAGGTATAATATCATAATGGCAGGCTAAAAGCTCAGATGTGGCTGTTAACCCCAAAGACCTTTCCACTTAGCTTCGATTTCTCCCAGCCCCATGGTTAGATTTTGAGAGGGAACATCTCAAATGTAAATATCCCAAAGGTCAGGAAGCAGAAGCTGCCTGGCCAATGAAGAGTTAGCATTATATCACTTTCTCCAGAGCTGAATTATGACACTCAGGTGCCCTAGGTGCTTTTGCTCTCAAGGACCCCTTCTTTCATTAAACATTGAAATATGTATTAAATATACTTTATGGCAGTGTTGATAGAAAGGTGAATAAAAAAACATATTCAAACATTTTTAAACCTTAATGTTCTTTTTTAAATTCTGATTTTAAGAGAAGTAAAACTATTTTAACAGACCCCTAAAGGATCATGGGCCCTAGACTTTGTGCTAGCTGTATCTGATAAGTTGGCCCTGAGTTCTGCATTGTCTGTTGGTCAAAGCAGTTACAGGGCTTACCAGCTTCAATGGGGTACAGTGATAAACTCTACTTTTTGATGGGGGAGGGACAAGGTAATATTGTGGAAGAGCATACGGATGGGAGATATTATTATAACCATCTTTAGAAAATAAAATCTCTCAAAAGGAACATGCTTCTGAGAAATATGAGACCTTCCACTTTCTTTCTTGGAATGCATGCATATAATAGCATTAAAGTCTACTATTCCAATACTCATTGAAAAAGCTTGAAGTGATATTTCTTAGTATTCAGGGTTTTCAGGAAAATGTAAAATAACTATATTGTTTTCAAATTTCTGGCATACAAATATAAAGATATATTGTGGGTTCAGGGAATTCTTATTAAAGCAATCATAACTTTACAGAAATTTTCAAGAAGTTTAAATGAGTTCATAAGGAAATATTTACCTCTATGGGCAAGTCAAAAACACAATACTAAGGAAATTGATGTTATGCTAGATTGTTTCAATTTCAATGCAAGGTAGAACCTAATGGAGTAAACAAGTATCCAGACCGTAACAGCAAATGAATAAAAAAGTTATGAGTGAGTATCCATGTTGATTTAATGGACCTGGTTGTTTTCTACATCAAAGATTGATATATCTTGGCACAGGAGACAATTTTTGCCATGCTCTGAGAAATATATGTGTCACATACACGCATACTCAGACACACACACACACACACACACACACACACACAATATCTATTATTTCAGTTTGACCTTCAAAAACATTTTCTAAATAATAGAAATACCAGATATAGGTGACAAAGTAGAAATTCATATATTAAAGGTTATCTAGGATATTTTTCTTTTTTCTTCCTTAGAAATACTAGACTGTGGTTTTATAAGTCCACTTACTCAGAGGTATTTCAGAATACCAATTATAGAAGCACAGGCTTAGCATGGAAGGCTAGAATGAATGAATTGTCTACTCTGAAGAAGATTGACTTTACATGTGTAAGACAAAAAAGCTAGCCAAAAGAAAGAACAAAACTATATTATATAAAATAGTCATTTCAAAAACAGAACATATAATAAGAATGGACTAGATTACCATACAATTTGGAAACATAAGAAAACATAAACTAATGCTTAAAATAGTAGCAATAGGTTAAACATCAATTTTGACATTTCAAATGTAGAAGAAATTAGTCTTTCATCTATCCAGCATCCATTTAAGGGGGGGAGGGGGCGCGGGGTGGGCGGCATTTAATTCCTACTGTTGTTTGGGGAAATTTACCTCTCTACCACATCCTCTTGTCCCTAGGATATAGTTCAAATGAAGACTTATATCTTGTCACCTTATCTGTACTGGTCTAAGCATTTTACATATATTAAATCATTTAATTTTTCCAATAACCCTAAGAGGGAATAACTTTAGTAGCCACATTTTTAAATAAGGAAACTGAGGCACAGAGAACACATATAACTTGCTTAGGGTTACACAGCTAGCAAGTTTAGTATTCCAACCAAGATTAAAGCCTGGGCAGTCTAACACTAGAGCCTAGGACCTGTATTATGTTACTTTAGCTTTTGGGGCATCAAAATTGGGAAGAAAAGTCACAGTTACAGGAAAATTTTAGGGAGATTATTAGCAATGTTTAATTTTAATTTGTCTAGGATGGTTTCTTTCATTACCAAAGATATAAAAATAATGCTCATTGTGATTAAGTTCTTATAATTGCAGATATAGTTATAATTTTGAAGTTTAAATTTTCAATTGTTTAAAAGACACAAATTATACTTATTTCATGAAGTCATTACCACTATCATATCAATATCATGTGAGCTTTTTTATTAGAAATGTATCTATAAAAAATAATATTTTATTTTAAAGGTATCATGATAGAAATTTGTTTCTCTCAGCTGATTAGCAAAATTGTATCTCACTGCTATGATATAGCATAGAAATCTCCACTGTTCATAGAAATCTTCAGTCTTGATAATGGCAGTTCTATGCCTGGTTCCAGCCCTTACTAGACTCTAGGATTTGGGGAATGGGCATCTTCACCTGTACTCTAGGTTCTCCAGAATGAAAACTCTAATTTCTAAAGTGCTACTTTGAGAGTGGCCAGAGCCCTGTCAATGAGCCCAAAGCTCTGCCTCCTACACTGTCAGTCTTATCCCTTTTCTTATCCTTTACCCTGAACAATACATCGATAGGCCAATCCTAAAATGTTCCAGCAGCCACAAGGAGCGATGTCGTATTTGTTGGTACCATGCTTGTGCTCTGGACACACATAATACAGCTCTTGCTTTGATGTGTGGAGTTAAGAGAGGCTATCCTGTAAGTATATATAGAGTCTATAAAATAAAATTGCTTGTTTCCTTGAAATAGGTCCTAAAATTCAAGTTGTGTAGCCATAGTGCAAAATAGTCTGTGAGTTCTGAATGGACCAATTTTGTGTCTCCTTTTATTCATAAGCCTTCTTATATTGTGTGACTCACCTACCTCTTCCACTGAGGTCACTTTTTTTGACCCTTGGGTGAGCTCCAAAAATGCAGACTAAGTCAAGCCATGACAGGACTGATCTCAAAGTCGCCACCCCCCTTCTCCCCCCCCCCCCCCCCCCCGCCATGGTCACTCTCTACATAATAAGAACTGCTATCCCTTGTTATACATGGAAGGAAAATAAAAACAGAATAGTTCCAGGAGACTTCTTGTATCCTTTCGACTAGTAAGTGTTCAATTTCAGGTGGGTGTAATATGCAGAATTACTTATTCAAACCACCCTTACAAGGTACCACTATGATTCTAGAGATGTAGCATCAAATCTTCAGCTTCTTAACTATTGATTTACTAACAGAAATACAGTTTTATGCTAATATTTATTTTTCCTGAGCTGTTTTTACACTTCTCTCCTAAACTTTATTGTAAGACTTCTACCTTCTCTTAATTATTTACATGAAGTAATTTATTACTATATTGTTTATGTTTTATTTTCTGAATGTTTTGACTTCTCTAGCTAGGGAGAGACTACTCTTCTGGGGCTAGCCAATTTTCAGCAAAGGGCTCAGCTGAAAGCATGCCTTTGGTAAGTGCACCAATCAAATATGGAGCCCTGCCTCCTTTAACTGGCTGGTCTACCCAGGAAGTAATATTCTTCTCTCTGCCTAAGTCATCTTAGGGCCAGGAACCAAGCAAGCAAAGATGACCCCTACAGTTTAGAGCCTGCTGAAATTATTCATACTAGCCAATTCCAAACTGTTTACTCTGCCCTGCCTCACCTTTCCTGCAGAAACCCCAATAAAGGCTGTGGCCTAGGTTCTCCCCTCAATTCTGCCCCTTCTGCCTCTTCACCACCCTGGTGTCTTTCTTATGTGACCAAAGATGGCATGCTGTGCTTCCTGTCTCTAGGACCAGTGAGTATGATAAACTTTTTTTCTCAGCCTCTCCTCTATCTTCTCTTATGGCCATGTCCAACTTACTAATACATAAAAGAACACAAGACAATTTCTATTGGAACCAGGGAACTCATAATTGACAAAAATGTTATTTAAAAATACATATAAACTTTCCCTTAAATGAAGTTGGCATTGTGGAAGGATTGTTTTAGTTACGACGTATAAGTACTATAATAGAAGTATATTCAAATGAAGGAGACTCTACCTGTCTGGGGAGTATCAAAGGAAGATTTCCTGGAAGAGGTGATATACTGAGTTCACAGGTTGGGGAAAGGACATTTCAGATAGAGACAACATGGTAATCAAAGCATGGAAACATGAAAGGGTCCATGTGTTGGTGGACAAATGAGTAGTTCTACATGTCAAAAGACTGGAGGAGGGATATGATGGAGTAGAGGACATTAGAATATATGAAAGAAAAAGGTCACCCAAAGGTTTTTTATTTGCCATGTCAGTTTCCTTTTCTTGTCCTGACACATGTGGTAGATGATGTTTATCTGAAATAAAACAATTTCCCACCATGATGCTAAATTTAAATCCTTTCCCAGCCTTTAAGAAAATTAGAATAAATATTGTTTAAGCAAAATAATATTAAAGAATTATTTTAGTATCTTCTTTCTTATATAAAGCAGGTAAATCATTCAAAACCTTGGCAGCATTATTTGTAACCAAAAAAAAAAAGAGAGAGATTCATTTCTCAGCTGATCATGATGTGGTTAAATCTGGACAGAAGGTTTGCAAACCACTGGAAAGAACATGGTTTGTGTATGACACTGGAAGTAGGATACCAGCTGGGAAATATTAAACTTCTCTAATTGAGGTTTTATAAGTGACAATAGTACAGAGAAAGACGAAATATATCTGGGGACAAAACTGTTCAGGTTGGAGGAGAAGAATGGAATTACAGTGGATAAAAAGTTCAGAAAATTGTTTGGATGATAAAGTCATTGTAATCAGAGAAAGGAATATGAGGAGTATATAGAAGTGGAAGGAGATAATGGAGAGAGGAAGAAAAATGTGTCACATAGGAATGTATTTGATGTGAAATCACACACTTCACACTAATAACAACTTAAATAAGTTCATGGGTTTTTTGTTTTTGTTTTATAAATGAAGTCAGGTATTGGTAGATGTTGGAATTGATTCTGCTACTCAAAAACACCTTCAGAGCACAGGCTCTCTTCATCTTTTGAATTCACCATCTTTCCTATGTTTGTTTTTGGCCTCGAGATCGTAAGATAGCACCTGTTGCCAAACCGGTTTGGCTCAGTGGATAGAGCGTTAGCCTGCAGACTGAAAGGTCCCAGGTTCGATTCCAGTCAAGGGTACGTACCTTGGTTGTGAGCACATCCCCAGTAGGAGGTGTGCAAGAGGCAGCTGATCGATGTTTCTAACTCTATATCCCTCTCCCTTCCTCTCTGTAAAAGATCAATAAAATATATTTTTTTAAAAAGATAGCACCTGTAGCTCTTGATAATGTATCTCTTTTCAAATCAAAGAGGTGGCAAAAAAGGAGTCAATGATGGGTATTGGGAAAGGCAGCTTAAAATAATATGTCTATATATAATTGGTACATAATGCCTATGAATAATTTATTAAATGTAAATAATACATTTCTCAGAGTTCTGGAGAAAGAATGATATTGGTGATTAGAGCTATGAGAATGGATGATATCAAGATTCTGGAGGTAAAAAGGAGAAATGAGAGAATAGTGGCGTATACCAGTGAATAGGATGCTTGCTTAGGAAGAGAACCCACTTTTGGAGATTAAGAACCTAGAGTGAAACTATTAAAAGGAGAATTAGAAGTCAGTGGTATCAAGGAACTAAAGGGAATTTTCCTTCGTATGAAGTGGTCAAGGGTCTTCTATGTCACACAATAATAAAATAGGGGAGTGAAAAAAAGGTGTGTGGCCTATAGACTTTGGAGGCCATTATAAGAATAGTTTTCATAGAGTTTGAAAGTAATTATTCATCCACTGCACATTGAGACATTAATCAAAAGTGTTAAATAAAATCAAATGTACACAGCAATCTCCAAAAGTTTGGTAGTAAAGGGAAATGAGGAGAAATTCAGAATTAACATGAGAAAGCTGAAAATTGGGGGGGGGGGGGGGCGGAAACTGGTGGTATTGGGGAGACTAGAGAACAACTATAGACTGAAGGGAAAGAAATGTGAAGAAAAGAATGGACACTAGAAAAGAGAGTAATTTATCATGTTCTGGAAGAATTGTTAGCATTTGGGTCAAGAGCACAGATGGGTTCTGGGTTTCAGTGAAAACTTTCCTTTTCTGTAATACCTGTATTCTTTAAGGTTTGTGTGTGTGTGTGTGTGTGTGTGTGTGTGTGTGTGTGTGTGTGTGTGTGTTTAATCACATATCACAATTAAAAATAGAAAGAAGCCCTAGCTGTTTTGTCTCAGTGGATAGAGTGTCATATGTAGACTGAAGTAATGCCGGTGGTCTTGATCTGTCATCTAGAAGGGTTCAGCAATCTGGAGAAGGAGCTGTGCATAAATTAAATAAGAGTCCAGAGATGAAACGTAATTTTAAAAGGCATATTGGGGAGTCAGAGAAAGACTTAGCTAAAGGAACTAAGTTCTCTTTGTCTCAGGACCCCTTGCTTTTTATTAACACAATTTGTCCTAAGGCAAGGTGGAGATATACACATCAAAGGGTAGGGTTAGGTACAGAATCCATTGTCAGAATGGAGAATAGCCTATGGCTGTTCAGGTGTTTGGCCAGTAGGAGGCAATAACATGTAGATTAAGATGTCCTGAGCTGTCTAGCAGCAAGCATTCAATTTAATGCATCCTTTTCAGGTTTGGGGAAATGCCTTCAGCCATCTCCAACAAGTGATAACATATGTGATTCAGACCTTGTTGAGTCCCCAAGTTCCATCAACCTTTCAATGAAACTCTTGCAATTATGACATGCTGGAACTGGCTTCCAGCACTGAAGGGTCCCAGGTTCAATTCTGATCAAGGGCACATGCTCAGTTTGTGAACTCAATCCCCAGTAGGGGGTGGGTGTGCAGGAAGCAGCTGATCAATGATTCACTCTCATAGATGTTTCTATCTCTCTCTCTCCCTTCCTCTCTGAAATCAATAAAAATATATAAAAAATAATAATGAATAAAAACAGAAAGAAAATAATATTGTTCAGTTTGGTTCATGTGGTGTTCAGCTGATGTTGAACATGGAATCAAATAGAGATAGATATTCAGAGCCCAGTGCACTGCTTGGCATGTAGTCACATAGTTCCTCTTCCCTCTTCCCCTGAGATAAAAGGAAACAATATAGGGATGGATACTACTTTAGATAGTTTTAGAAATGCACCCAAGTAAAGTTAAAGGAATTCACTAGCTCTGGTATTTCTCTCTCGGATGCTGCTAGGCTTAAAATAAATAACAAGTTAATACACTCTGATCTGTTGTGGAAGAGAATCACAACTATTAAAGTAATGCTCATGATTTAGGTCTTATGAAAGTATAACTCAGTTCATAAATGAAGGGTTGGAGGGACTGGATACATGGATGAAACTCAGATTTTTTTCATGAGAGTTGTCCAGCCCTCAGGTTTAGAAGCCCAGATCTTAGCATTTGAGAAAAATACCAAAGGCAGAGACTATGTTATTTACTGTTGTTGTTTTTCACCCTGTAACTAAATATCATCAAACTAATACTAAAGTGGTTCTTACTGATATCAGTGGGAGTAGAGAGAGACCATATTTGGATGTCTGAGAGGATACAAATAATTTCTAAATTTTCTAACTCTAGGCTTATTAAGTTCTAAAAGCAAACTTACACAAGAGATTCCAGGATATAAAGAATGTTATCACACATGAAGCATAAAATCCAGCCCAACCACTTGAAAATGCCTCAATAACCTTCCATTATACTTTATACTTTGGACTCCAATTACCTTTTCATAGCTGCATGAGATAAGTGTCCATTTACTTGAGAAGTATGGTCCTTTTACATTACCCACATAATGTTATCCCGTCAATGTGCTACAGGATTGCTATGTGAAAACAGCTTTCTTTTTAGAAAAAGGAGAGATAGATTTTCTCTCATTTTTCAACCTTGCTGGTATCTATTAAATGGACCAGCGAGGAAGATCCAAGCTGCATCATAGCCACTTAATATATCAAATCTGTAGAGCACAGCCCTCTGTTGCTGGAGTGAGGATAATCATGAGAAAATCCAAATAGGATCTCATTGCTTAAGAACAACCACTAATAGAAACCTTCATGCAACTTTTTAAATTGTAAATATAACCAACATATATTGGCCTAGAGATGCATAAAAAATAAGTGAACTCCTTGACTCTTACCTCACACCACATTAAAGAAACATTTCAGGAGAGGTATTTTTGAAGATGGCAGCATAGGTAAACATGGTACTCACCTCCTATAACCACATCAAAATTACAACTAAACCACAGAACAACCAGCATTCAGAACTGCCTAAAATCTGGCTGAATGAAGCCCTACAACTAGAGAATTAAAGAAGCCACATGGAGGGGGGCAGACATGTGGAATGGGCTGGCCCAACACCCATATGTGGTGGGGTGTTTTTTTTTGTTTTTGTTTTTGTTTTTTTAATCAAGAGGAATATCTTGGCTGTGGAGGCTCCCCTATGAGGACCAAGGGGTCCCAGCCCCACACAGACTCCTCAGCCTGGCAGAGAAGCTTGGGCTGTAACAACCATATGGGATTGTGGCTTACTGACACAGAGGCTGCAGTTGCTCTTAAAGGGCCCATGCACTGTCTCCCTCAGACTCACTCCCTCAGAGCTCCAGCACTAGGCCAAAAGCTTGAAAGGAACATATGGGAAGGAACTAAATTGTCTGGCCTCAGGACAAGAGCTAGGGGGCAGCTTTGTCCTAAACAAAAGTGCTAGCAGAGGTCATTGTTCCTTTGCTGAGACCTCCCTCCCACAATGCCAACAGGAAGTTGCCATATCTGAATCTCCATCAACCTGGCTTACACTGTTCACTCTGATCTTTCCCCACCCAACTTGCAGACCCACCCAACCTGTTTGCAATGGCTTTTCCATATGAATGACCTCAGGCTTCATACTTTCCTAAAAATCTTTCAAACAAGAAGCAGCTGGCCTCAGTGTGCCCATACCTTTCGATATGTGACCCCAAGCTCAGCATTAGTAGCAACCTGAGTTGGTACAAAGACTGGCTTCTCCTGAGTACTTCCAAGCCCAACACAACTAGCAGCCATCTGCAGATTACTCTGTAACTCATGCCAGGTGACCCTAGACAGGGCACAAGCAGTAGCAGACTTTGCACCTCCTGGGAGGCCCCAGAGCCAGTGCACCCAGTGGACAGCTTCAGACCGTACTAGATTACAACACTACCACATCCATGAGTGACATACTAAAGAGACAAACTCACTGAGCACCAAAGCCCCACTGAAGCAAGTCCTGCTCCACAGGGGTGTCTACTGCACAGCAGCTCTTTTGCTATAGTCTCATCTGATTCTCACAACCGACTGGCCTGGGAGTCAACCCCTCCCAGTGATGCCAACAGCAATCAAGGCTAACTATAACATGACAGTGCACACAGTACACACAGGGGCACACCTAGCATGCCCAGCTCAGGTGACTAGAGAGGCTGAGCCACTGGACCCTATAGGACACCTACTACACAAGGCCACTCTACCAATTTCTGAAGACATAGCAGCTGTACCTAAAGCATAGGAACAAACACAGGGAAGCATCCAAAATGCAGAGACAATGAAACATATTGCAGTTTAAAGGACAGAAGAAATCTCCAGAAAAAGAACTAAATGAAATGGAAGCAAGCAAACTACCAGATACAGAGTTCAAAACAACGGTTATAAGGATGCTCAAGGAACTGAGTGAGAACTTCAAGAAACTTAGTGAGAACATCAATGACATACAAAAGGATCCGTCAGAAATTCTGGGAATATATCCTAAAAACCCAAAACACCAATCAGAAAGAATATATGCACCCCTATTATTGACAATAGCTAAGCTTTGGAAACAGCCCAAGTGTCCATCAGTAGATGAATAGATTAAAAGCTGTGGGACATTTACACAATGGAATATTATGCAACTGTAAAAAAACAGGGATCTCATACCCTTTAGGACAGCATGGCATGACACTCTAACCAACTGAGAACTCAGCCACACCTTAATATCACTTTTAAATCATCTGCAATTTGTAAACATTTAGTTTAATGTGTGTGTGTGTGTGTGTGTGTGTGTGTGTGTGTGTGTGAGAATATGCTTCTTCTTACTAAAGTGACATTTAACTGATAAACCACAGGTGAACAGATGGTCCTAAAGGCAGACAGACTTATTTCTTATGTATACCTTTATGCCTTCTGTCTTTTAACCCAATAGGTCTCATATTAAATGTATATATAATCTTATATCAGTTCCTACTTTAAAAATGTTTTTCCAGATTTGGTTATTTTGAAACCAAAATAACATTATTATAACATTTTGAAAAATTAAATACATTTTGGCATTTTAAAGTTCTTTTCCTATTATTCTCCAAGTGTACCATTTGAAATATTGAGAAATTTTTCTCAAATATATGAAGTTGTTATCTTGTTGCCCAGCCTTTTAAAGGAATTACAAATAGAATAAATTTTAGTAATAAATTGATTAAATTCTCATTTAAATTTTGGTGCCTTTGTTGTTGAATGAAAGAAGGAACTTTTAGAATGATCGATTTGATCAAGTTTCCTGTGTGCTTGATATATTCTTTGCTGACCGTTTATTTGACATCCAGGCTAACTTCAAAATGACTAAGCTACAAGGTGATTTCTTTCTTCCTCTTAACCTGTTTAAATATAACCTGTTAATGATTTTTCACTGTAATGCAATGATGTTGTTTTAACAGTACTGAGTCCAGTGGGTTATTATTTACCTTAAATTTGCAGGACTAATAATATGTTTCTGTAAGTAACTCCAACAGATTGCAAAAATATAGAAAATGGAAGTGACTAATAAGGGACTGGGGTTCAAAGAAAGTTTTATTTATTTTTATAAATTTTGAAAATGTCTGGAGAAAAGCTACATGTGCAAGGAACTCTGATAGTTTTATTAGGTCAAAATAATTAAAACTCTTTTCCTCTGGGTAGCTCTAGCAGAATAAAAAAACAACAAACCTCGTAGGTATTTTAAATTGTAAATCTAGGAATGATAACATGGTTTTTAAAAAAAGAACTAAAATGCTAATAATAATTGATTATGTGACACTCATTGCTTATAATCTCTGATATTAAGAGAAATAAAGTTAAACTTCCTCTCAATTTCTTCTGTTTTTACTTCCGCCAATTATATACCTTGATGATCTAGTTTTGTCATATAATTCATTCCCCCAGAAAAACAAAACAAACCTGTGTGAGCTTCACCTTTCCAGTATACACTTTAATCCACATCAATATTTTAAGAAGGTTAATGGACAAGCAGTTATCCTGCTGTGTAGAGTTCTATAAATAGCCAAGCTAGATCTTCTACATGAAGGAGCTTCTTAGTCAGAACTCTTTGTTGTGATAGAAATCCAAGTCAGCCTAATTTAAGTAAAAAGGGGCATTTATTCTGATGACTGGGAAAGTCCAGAGAAGGACTAGGCTTTTGGCTCAGATGGGTCTAGGGATATAAATAACTTCATTAGATTGTTCATTTATGTTCTTTACCCCCTTCTCTTTCCTTCCTGCTTCCCTCCCCCCGCCTCTTCTTTTCTTGTCTCCTATTCCATCTCTAAGTAGACAACTTGTCACACACACTACTATATCACACCAGTTTAGTTCCTATTGCTGCTGTAACAAATATCACAAACTTAGTGGCCTAAAACAATAAAAATGTATTCTCTTACAGTTCTAAAAGTCAGAAGTCTGAAATGACTTTCACTGGGTTAAAATCAAGGCTTTAGGAGTGCTGCATTTCTTCCGGAGGCTCTAGAAAAGAATCTCTTTCCCTTGCCCTTTCCAGTTGCTTGAGGCCATCTGTATTCCTTGGATAATGGCCCCATCCTCCATCTTCCAAGTCAGCAATATAATGGTGTCAGGTCTCTGTTTCTTAATTTCTCTTCGTCTAACCTTTGCTTCTGTTGCTACATTTTTAACTCTGATTCTCCTGCCTCCCTCTTTCACTGGTATGGACCTATGTGATTACAGTGAGTCCAACCAGGTAATTCAGGGTAATCTCTCCAGCTCAGGATTCTTAATGTAATCAACCATAGCTGTAAAGTCACTTGGACATGTAAAATAGCACATTCACAGGTTTCAGGGATTAAGCTGTAGACATCTTTGAAAGCCCTTTATTCTGTCTACCACAACAGCCAATTATGAAATTTTTTTTCCCAAAGCTTTAATGGATGGAGATAAGAATATTGCTATAGTTATTTGCCTTTCATTATAAATGGAACATAAATGTACTGACCTGACATTATCACCTATATTTTTGAAATATCAGAAAAATGTTCACTAGACTGAATTTTACAATCCTTATATGATAGACTATGTGATAGCTCTGACGATTGGATGACTTCATTATGTTTTAGTAATGGTATCTTTTGGTTTTCATATGTTGGTATAACATATGAAAAAGAACAATGATGATGTTTATTATGTTTGAGAATGTGCCCAAAAGTTTCTAATTAGGATGATTATTAGCCTGCTAATGGACAGAATGCAAAACAAATTTATTGTAGGTTTTTGCAAAGGTAAAAGGATTAATAAGTTAATTTATTCTGTCCTCTATTCCTCAAAGAAGAAGAATACAAATGCCTTTCTTTCTGTGGTTTAATTTGACCTGATTTTTTGCTTCGGGGAACTGATAAGGAAAAAATAAAATGGAATGTTTGTCAAAGATACAAATGAACCATGTTTTATAAGCATTGTTTTTCTAATTTTGATCCCAAATATGACTAACATGAATAAAGCATAGAATTGTCACCTTTTATTTATTTGTAAAAAAAGTATACTAGCCCCAAAGAGCTATTGGCTGAAAATGATATCATACAGTATTAGTATTTTTATATGACTTATTTCAGTTAGCATAATGGTTTCAAGGTATATCCATCTTGTCACAAATGGCAGGATTTCCTTCTTTCTCATGACTGCTTAATATCTTATGTATTATGATAGATAGATAGATAGATAGATAGATAGATAGATAGATAGATAGAACATGAAATGTTTTTTTTACTTTAGAAAATAAACTAAAATTACATGTATAAAAGTAATTTTTTCTAACTTTACCTTTCCATCTTTCATGTTTGAGTATAATATGGCTGCTCATCTTATTTTATATGCTTGCATCATTAAATAAGTGACTACTCAGATTTTATTTCTTCCTAAGTATTGGCAAAGTTTTCTTTTTCTCTATTCTTATTTCTTCTTGGCCAGTTTTTCCAATTATAATATAGATTGCTTGTGGATGGATGTGTCTAAAAGGCTATATCTGAGCACAGCTAATTCTACTCACAGATCTAATGTCAAAATAAAGTAATCAGCATATATCCTGTCTCTTGCCTCCCTTCACCAGTTTCAGATTCTGTTTCAGGGAGCAAAAATACAACCCCTTTTTCTTTTGCAACGACAATCCAAGCAAAATAACAGAGTGTTCAATTAGCTGAGCTAATGAAGCAGCTCCCCCAGCTAAACAGCAAGAAGTTTTGAAGCCGTCATGTTTCCTATTCAATTTTGGTCTCTCTGATAACATTTTTAACTGCCTGACCAATCCTCTTAATTTAGAGGCATTTCTTCCCTTATCTTATTAGTGGGGCCATATTCCAACAAAACTCCAAAGATGTCAACTTTGTTGGCCACGTGGAGGAGCATTTAAGTCTTATACACTGTACATTTCTCCAGCCCATCTTGCCTCTTCCATCTTGGAATTCACTCAAAATTAGGGAGCATGAGCTGCCAACTGTGGGAGAAATCCTTACCACAGTCCTCCCCATAGTTTGCTCCAGACTTGCTGTCTTCCTGGAGAGGAAGCTTTCAAATGTCTGAAAGAAGGAAGTTGAATTGTCACTTTCCCTGAAACAGGCAAAATGACTGGCAAGTGTGGTAATTAGTACAAAATAAAGAATGCAGGCACAGCAGTAGGACTAGTGGTTAGAAGCAATCCCTTTAACTCCAGCAATGCTGGAGGTGATGAGTCTGATTTGCATTCAGAAAATTTGAGTCTGAGGACAGGCTCTATATGACACTTACTAACTGAAAAGATTGACATTCCCTTCTTCATTCTGCCTTGACTTCCTTATCTTTATTTCATATGATGACCATGAGAAGAAAATGAGATGAAGTGTGACAGTGTTTTGTAAACCAAGAGTGTTGTGAAAAGTAAAATTCCTGATGTGTGAACAGTGAGGGAGGGAGGGAATTTTATTTATAGACCTTTTCTAAGAAGGCTGTGAGGATGAAAGAGCCAAGACCAGGATTATAGATGGTCAGTCACCCTACATGTTGTATACAACTCCAGGCATGTCCTTCAGGACCTAGTCTGAGCATTTAAAACATTATTGACTTTACTTGAAATAGGTACCAGATGTTACTGTCTTACTAAGTCGGTAAATCCTGAAATCCAAGCCTTTACCCACACCCAGCCCCCTTCCTTCCAGTAACCACCATATTGTTGTTTGTGTCTTTGTTTTAGTTGTTTGCTCATTGGTTGCTTTCATCTACAAACGAAATCATGTAGTTCTTGACCCCTTCTGTAGCTCTCTCTGTTTTCAATTGATCAGCATTAGTTTGTAAAGAGATGCCCAGTAATGGCTTTGTCTTGGGAAGGAGGACTCAGGAAGCTTTTCCAATTCATTTGTATTCTGTAAACAGTAATGACATAGCATAGTTGCCTGGTTAGGGGGGAAAATAGTTACTAAAAATAATCATATATTGCATTATACTTTCAAAAGAAAAATGCTTATTAAAAGATAAAAGTACACTCCAACTCCCCTGCCCTCCCCGCCCCCCCAATAGAGGATCCTATTAAACCTAAGATCTCTACCCAAAGAATGTGTGATTGTCCAGTCATAAAATCTTCCTTGTTGATACGTTGAAATACTGTAAATGTGATGTAATGGTGAACTTATGTGTCAGCTTTATTGACCAAAAGGTGACGGAATTAAATATTATTTCTGCATGTGTTTGTAAGGCTGTTTCTGAATGCAATTAGCTTTGAATCTGTTGACTCAGTGCCCTTCCCAATGTGGGTGGGCATCATCCAGTCTGTTGAGAGCCTAAACAGAACAAAAAGCAGAGAGGAGAGAAATGTTTACGTTATTGCTGCCTCACGGATGGAGCTATTTCATCTCATCTTCTCTGGCCTTCAGACTAGGATTCATACCAACAGCTCCCCTGGTTTTCATGCCTTTGGATATAGAATGAATTACATGACTGGCTTTCCTGGTCTCCAGCTTACAAGTGGTAGATTGTGGCACTTCTCAGTATGCATAATTGTGTGAGCCAACTCCTCAAAATAAAACTGTATATAATAAATATATTTAGTTTGATAGATCCTATTATATAGATCATGTATATAAAAGCATATATACACACACATATATGATAGATAAATAGATATCTTACTGATTTTATGTTCTCTGGAATCTTGCCTAATATAGATAGGGACAAAACAATTAAAAACAAATGTTTGTGCGCTGGCTGGTGTGGCTCAGCTGGCTGGGTGTTGTCCCATGCATTGAAAGGTTGCTAGTTAGATTCCTGTTCAAGGTACATGCCTGGGTTGCGGGCTCAATCCCCAGTAGAGGGCATGCAAGAGCACCTAATTGATGTTTTACTCTTACATGGATGTTTCTCCCTCCCTCTCTCTCTAAAATCCCATTTTTTTAAAAACCTATTAAAAACAGATTGCCCTGCCAGGTGAATCAGTTTGTTGGAGTGTCATCCCTCACACCAAAAGGCTATGGGTTCGATTCTTACTGGAGTGCATACTGGAGGCAACCAATTGATGTTTCTCTCTCACATCCATGTTTCTCTCTCTTCCTCCCTCTCTCTCATGATAAATCATACGCTTGGACACTGACTAATGCTTTTGTCTGGAGTCAATGAATTAATAGGCAATACCTTTAAGAATTAAACCTATAATGTCTTAGATCTGAAAGATAATTTGTAGCATTCTACCAAATAGCCAGATGTCCCATTCTTTATTCTGCTTCTATCTGCATTATCTTGTGTTCTCTTTTTCTTAAAACTGCAATACTCAGATGACACTGTTTCAATCCCATGTATAGTCCAGCAAACCTTTTAGAGCTAAATGACCAAAGACATTAATTAGATAATTAAGCAGATGCTGGTCTCTGGGTCTGAAAGAAATGGACATCATAGGTTATAAATATTAATTGGACAAAATAGCAGTCAGGCAAAACTAATTTTAAAAAATGTGCAATAGCAGAGCATGTTATAAGTAAATGATAAACAAGCAACTCTGAAGACATCCTCTGAGAAAAATACCACTTAAAAATGTAGAGTTGTGTAATTTGTTAGAGTAATTGGAGAGAAATACTCTGATTTTCAGGATTACTGCCTTTTTCTCTTTGTAATTTCATAGATTTGGACTGTTCACTCACGGGTAATATCAGCAAGAAATAAAAATAGAAAGTCCCAGCCTTCGGCCCCTACAGTAATATTGATTTAACAACAATATATGTAGGCCCAAATATTTTTATAAGAAGACAGACCTGAATGTAGTTAAGAAGTTGCATTACTCCAGACAAGTGAAAAAAAAAAAGCCACATTGAAATAGGTACAAAAAGCAACTTCACTTTATCCACATTAGCTCTTCTTCCAAGCCAGCACAGCTCAGTGACTTGGCCTATGACAATGGGAGTTACTTTGCTTTCAATGAATTACCTCAACAATCAAGGAAAGGAATTGTTACTATTGTTATTATATTATTATTCCTAGCGATATAATTTTTGCCAGAGAAGGAAATTCGTGTTTATGTGGTATTATGTAAGTTTTCTAAATCTATAGTGAAGAAAGTGGCAGAAAAATTAGGTATGTTTGGCTCCAAATGCCATGTTTTTAACAACATTTATTCATTTTAGTGTTTCCTTCTGTTCATGATATCTGAAAGAGTATCATAATGATATATACCTGGTCCTCACTGGTCATGCTGACTGTTCTTTAGATTTCCTAGCATGACGGAGAATACAGATGTATTAAATAATGCTCTGTAGACATTGGGAGGCTACACTTAAAGCAACTATGCTTGCCTATTCTGAGACAACTGATTGAAGTTTTGTGGCTTTTAAAATTAGTTCTCCCATCCGACCCCAGCTGGCAACAGATGCCCACTGGCATAATTTCCACTAAGACACAATACTACCTGTGATCTTTCTCAAAAGTCAGCCTATAGTAGTAGAAAAGCAGACCAGCACATTGAATATTTAAAACCATAACAACAAATGGAGAAATACAGTCCTGTATTATTTGGAAGGGACACTGTGTGAGAACTGAATCTGGCAAGACTTCTTCAAATAGGTAAATCTCGAGTCAACGCTTCACAGGTTACCCATAATTAAGGAGATCAGACTGGAGGAGCACTTTACATTCCAGAGCCATGAAATCACATGAGTTCTAACTGCAAACTTGAAGCATCCATCTTACATAAAAACTGCTGTCTGAAATTTTAACCCTGCTATTTGGCTTCTGTAAATGCTTGCTTGCTTAAATAATAAGGAAAATAAGACTACTCCCACTTCAGAGAGGCCATTAAACCTTCCCTGGATGAAGTTATCAGTGCTGGCACCAGGCCAAGCCTTTGGTTGAGGTCTCATAGCCCCAGCACATAGGGGCTCTTTAAGAACTTGCAAAGGGGGCCTGAAACACCCCATATTTGGGAGACAAAGAAGGTAAAAACATATAAATAGGGAAAGTTCCTCCATGTTGGGGTCCAGAATTTGAGAGATATTTTCCTCTGGGCCCGCACGTAATAAATGTAACTCCGTCTCTCTAAGTGTTGCTTGGCTCTTCTCCGGTTTTCTGTAAAAAACTTATCTCACTCTTTATTTTCACCAAAAGAAAATATGGTGGCATAAATAAAAATTCAATTATTTGTTCACTTACCACCTTTTACATGAGTTCCCCAATGCCACAATACATGGTAATAAAAAATCAAGATAGAATTTTCTTAAAGTGAGTGGTAGTTGATCATAATTGGAAAGCATTCATTCTCAATAAATTCGAAATTCTAGTATGAGGAGTTTGAATTAAAAAGTGAATTGTTGTCATGTGTTTCTGGAGAACATTATATAGTGCATAAATCAGTTTTTTATTACTTGGAAATAGCTCCAGTTTCCTAGAGGATACTAGTATTTCAAATCCAGAAACTGTCTACCACTCACATATTACTCTAAATACAAACACTAACCCCTATTATTCCTTTTGTGAGACCAATGATATGACTAAAAGTATGAAGGCAGTAATGTTCACCCTAACCCTCTTTCAAAACTAAATTTATTTAGATCTAAATTATATAAAATAAAATATCCCTATCTGCAGTGTTCATTAAGATAAATTTTGGCTAAATTATATAAAGGGAAATTATCAGCACAATCAAAATATAGAACATACCCATAACCTCAAAGAGTTATTTTATGCTCCTTCTGATTTAATCTTTCTATGCCTACCTTACTTCTTTTGGTCCTATCTGTTTTCTCTAGGGTTTTATATAAATGGGATTATATAATATGTGGTCTTTTGTGTTCAGTTTCTTTCACCCAGCATAGTATTTTGGGTTTACTTGTGTTGTGTTATTTTCAATAGTTGCTTCTTTTAAATTCCTGAGTAACATTCTATTGTATGGATATAAAACAATATGCTCATTCACCTATTGATGCCACTTGGGATGTTTCCAGTTTAGGGCCATTATAAATAAAGCTGCTTTGAAAATTTAAGTGCAGATCTTTGTTTGAACAAAGGTTTCATTTATTTGATAAATGCCTAGGAAAGGGATTGCTGAGTCTTATATGGGGAATGTATATTTAATTATGTAGGAAACTGCCAGACTATTTTTCAGAGTGGTGGTGCCATTTTGCATTCTACATCCTTATCAATCCTTAGTATTGTCAATTAAAGTTAGTCATTCCATTGTGTGTGTGTAGTAGCATTTCATTGTGGCTTTAATTTCCATTTTCTTGATAACTAATAATGTTGAGGAACTTTCTGCATATCTTCTTTTGATAAGTGTTTATTCAATTTTTGCCCTCTTATATTGAATTAGTTGTATTCCTATTAAATTATTAAGAGCTCTTTATGTAGTCTGGATATAAATCATATACATGTAATGTGATTATTTTCTTATAGTCTGTAGCTTTTCATTTTCCTAATGTGTATCTTCAGTTTTTTTAGATGAAGTCTAAATTTATCAATTTTTTTTTTCTTTTATGATCTATCATTTTTCAAGCCAACTTAGGAAATTGCAGCCTATCCCAGCATTATAAAGATTTTCTCTATGTTTTCTTCTACACATTTTATATTATTAGCCTATAGTTTTAGGACTATAATGAACATGGAGTTAATTTTTATGTATGGTGTGATGATCAAGGTTCACTTTTTTCAAAATAGATAAACAATTGTTCCATCACAAAATGTTAAAAATATTCTCCTTGCCCTGGCCGGTTTGGCTCAGTGAATAGAGCATTGGCCTGCAGACTCAAGAGTCCCAGGTTCCATTCTGGTCAAGGGCATGTAACTTGGTTGCAGGCACATCCCCGGTAGGGGGTGTGCAGGAGGCAGCTGTCTGATGTTTCTCTCTCATCAATGTTTCTGGCTCTCTATCCCTCTCCCTTCCTCTCTGTAAAAAAATCAATAACATATATTTTTTAAAAAAGAATACTATCATTTCCTCATTTAATAAGTTTGTACTTTTGTTGAAAATCAATTGTAACATATGTGAATTTATTTCTGAAGTTTTTCCTATTTCATTGCTCTCTATACATATCTTTATGCCAAAACACACTGTTGATTATTTGGCTTTATAGTATGTCTTGAAATCAAGTACTATAAGTCCTCCAATTCTATTCCTTTTTATAAATATTTGAGGTATTCCAAATTCTTTGCATTTCATTTAAAACATTAGAATTAGTTTGTAATTATTTTTTTTAAGTGTCAGCAGGAATTCTGAGGGAGGTGGGTGCAATCACATTAAATCTGTAAGTCAATTTGAAGAAAACTTCATTTTAAACAACTTTGAGTCTTCTAATAGTACAGTAGTGTATGTATTTTTATTTAAGATGTCTTAAATATATTTTAGCTTAAATTTGTCATTTCAACATACCCATACTCTTTTTAATGTGCTAGATATCTAGTGAGTGTCTAAAGTAAATCTATCAGCTATTATTTTTTAGTAGCCAAACAAATGAAATAAATATATTTGCTATTATTTTAACTAGCAAAATCACTAAGAAGTCCTGAACCTTAGGGACTGAAATATAATAAACATATTTCTAAATATCAATGGTGATGAAATTCCACTTGGAGAAGGACAAGATATTTCAATTCATATAAGCTAGAGGATGAATTTTTACTTAATGCATTTTTACTGAATACCTACTATGTGGTAGGCATTGTTTTAGATATTAGATATATAGCAGCAAACTAAGATAGAATTGTTCTACTTCTGGAACTTTTACGATAATAGAGCATCATTGATACATTAAGTTCATCACATAATCAGTTCGTAACAATAAAGTAAATGGGATGAGCAAGATCAAATCATTAATATGTGGAACAAAAGATTCCTCTAAGGATAAAACTTATTAATAGAGAGAGCCTTTAAAATTATCGTCATACTAGAGGCCCAATGCATGAAATTTGTGCAGGGGCTTGGCCCTCGCAGCCCAGCTGCCTCTGGGCCCCATGGCCCCGCGGCCCTACCCCCTGGTCATTCCAGAAGGTCCTTCTGGAAGGTCATTCCTCTGTCCAGTCTAATTAGCACATTAGCTCTTTATTATATAGGATATATATATATATATATATATATATATATATATATATAATCAGCTTTATATAGTATTATGTATTAACATTTTTCAATACCTGAAATTCAGAGGATGGATGACTCTACAACAGCACTTATTTCTCTTTGATAGCAATGAGGAAAAACATCAAGAATAAACTAGTTTAAAATCTATCTAGCAGTATTAGTCATTAAATTATCTTAATTATATAACTCTGAAGTCTGAAAATATGAAATAAATGTTACTGAAAACTAAAAAGTGATTTAAACTGGCTTCAGCTTTAGATTCTAAAGGATGCCATAGTAATTCAACTAATATTATTTTGTTAGAGCTAGGTCTAATTTATGCTAAACCACTAATCATGTGAAAGGTTTATTGTATGTTCCTGGCTATGTGGTTTGCTGTAACATTTGCTGAAAAATGCAAAACTGAATAACATATTTGACATTAGAACTAGGCAAAGGGAACATAATACATAAATGAAGGTTATGTTATCCTTAATGTGGATTTTAAAGAATACTAATGTTTCTAGAACTGTTCCTCTAAAAATGATCCCTCCCTTACTAATTTTCAATAAAGATTTAAGAACATTTTAGGAGACATATTTTGAAATTCACATAGGAATATAAATTATTTAATTAATATTTATTTTGTATATGTAATATTTTATTTTATTATTTTTTAAATATATTTTAATTGATTTCAGAGAGGAAGGGAAAAGGAGAGAGAGATAGGAACATCAGTGATGACAGAGAATCACTGATCGGCTGCCTCCTGCATGCCCCCTACTGGGGATCAAGCCCACAACCAGGGCATGTGCCCTTGACTGGAATCAAACCTGGGACCCTAGACCATCCACAGGCTGGTGCTCTAGCCACTGAACCAAACCAGCTAGGGAATTGTATATGTAATATTTTAGTACATAAATTATCCTATCGAATAAAAGAGTAATATGCAAATTGACCATCACTCCAACACACAAGATGGCTGCCCCATGTGGTCAAAGATGGCTGCCCCATTTGAACACAAGATGGCCGCTACAAGATGGCCAGCAGGGGAGGGCAGTTGGGGAGGGACCAGGCCTGCAAGGGAGGGCAATTGTGGGCGATCAGGCAAGAAGGGAGGGCAGTTGGGAGGGACCAGGCCTGAAGGGGAGGGCAGTTAGGGGTGATCAGGCCAGCAGAGGAGGGAAATTAGGGGCAATCAGGCTGGCAGGGGAGAAGTTAGACATCAATCAGGCTGGCAGGGGAGTGGTTAGGGGGTGATCAGGCTGGCAGGCAGAAGCAGTTAGGGGCAATCAGGAAGGCAGGTAGGTGAGCAGTTGGGAGCCAACAGTCTTGGATGTCCCACTGCCCATTTAGTCCAGATCCTACCAGGATCGGGCCTAAACGGGCAGTCGGACATTCCTCGAGGGGTCCCAGATTGGAGAGAGTGCAGGCTGGGCTGAGGGACAAACCCTCCCCCCCCCCCCCGTGCACAAATTTCATGCACCGGGCCTCTAGTTTTACATAATTCTCTCAGCAACCTTATAAATTAGATAGTACCATCTTCTCATGTCATACATAAGAAACTGAAGTTTGGGGAAGTTATTTTTTACTCATAGTTTCACAGCTAGTAAGAGAGAGAGCCTGCATGGGATTCAAGCACATCTAGCTTCAAAGTTCATTCTTCCACTATGCACAACTCTGGGCAACAATCAATGTTCAGAGAATGGAAAATGGTAGAACTTATGGGATTTTGTTTCTTTAAAATTTTACGTTTCAGAGATAAGCCTAAAAAGTATCAATGGGTTTGTTTAAGATGTTAAAGGAAATAATATGGGATGTCCAGGAATGTACTTGGTTATTACCTTCTTTTAAAGTACTAGGAATTATTTAAATGCTATTATCCATTTAAAATTAATTACTTCTGAGTATCTCTAGACTCTCGATTCCAATAATTATAGGCTGTTGTTTTTTCTTGTGATTAAGCCCCTGTCCCTGTGGTCAGCAAACTCATTAGTCAATAGAGCGGCAAACCGCGGCTCACAGTTTGCCGACCACTGTCTTAAGCCATTAAAGTTTAAATAAATATTTTTTATTAATTTTTTAAATGTAGAGTTTTAAGTACAAGCTAATTGGAAAACCACAAAGATAAAATAAAGCTAACAAGAAAGTTCTGTACCATTGTACTTTAAATAATAAAAATAAAATAAGAATATATATATATATATACTCTATGACATACTTCTTTGAGAAAATTGAATGATAAACATAGCATTAAAATGCATTAAATTAGTGAAAGTGGGTAATAGAAATGTTAAGGTCCAAAGTAATAGGAATTTAAAATAAATTTTATTTAGCCTAAAAAAACTTGGAAGAGCTTATTAACGTAAAAAAATGAATTGAAACTTATTACATCTGGAGATAATGAAATACTTCTTGTTGCCATTTTGCAGAGGCAGTTAAATAGAAATGTTTTTAAATTTGAGGGGAAAGATTGATGAAAATGGGGAAATGAGTTAAATTTTAGATTAAATGTAATATATTCAGGGGAGTATCTTACAGATACTTTTATTGCTCTAAATAAGATTTATGAGAGGCTGTGACTAGACCAGCATAGATCCATCAATAGCACATTATCATAGAGGATACTTTTCAATGTGGCATAGAAGATTTGGAAAGGACACACAGAAGTTAAAGAAGATATTCAGAAGAATAACAGGAGAGTACATTTATGTGGTAGCTTCCACAAAGTAATGACTTTGACGTGTCCTTAAAAAGGGAAAGATAGCAAGTCAACTGTTTTTTCCCATCCATTTAAAGTAAAAGAACCGAAGACCCAGGAATAAGAAACAGCAGATGGGAGAGCAGCCTCTCCGCGGAGCACAGGGTGAACACAGGTAGAGGGAGGCATGCCCAGGGTCATGGACAATCCAGTACAGAGGTCCCATGCCAGACTGCAGAACCAGACTTACTCAACAACTGGAAATGACATTTTAAAGGCAGTTCCAGGTAAACATGGGCATTTCTGTTTGTCAGTTACAGTTGTCATTCAGCATTATTTTGTATTAATTTCAGGTGTACAGCATAGTGGTTAGACATGTATATAAGTGACCTTTCCCCTGGGTCATAGGAAACCAACATGGTGTCTGCAAAATGGAAAACTAGATCAGTTTCTTAGAGCCTATGGAATAAATTAGCACTGACGTTTCCTTCCAGTTGTGGTGGGTTCAAGATTTTGATTGTAAACACGCTTATGCTGTGTGCACTTACTTCTGAAATGGATCTCTCCTTCAGCCCACACAGCATGATCTGTCTGGAAGGCAGCAGGGTGGCTGGCAGAGGCTTGGAGCAGTGACTGGGCCACATAATACAGTGATTGTATAATGATACTAGTGGCCCAGTGCGCAAAATTCATGCACGAGAGGGGGTTCCCTCAGCCCAGCCTGCACCCTCTCTAATCGGGGACCCCTTGGAGGATGTCCGACTGCCAGACATCTGACTGTGGGATCAGGCCTAAACCGGCAGTTGGACATCCCTCTCGCAATCTGGGACCACTGGCCCCTAACTGCTCACCTGCCTGCCTGCCTGATTGCCCCTAACTGCCTCTGCCTGACTGCCTGATTGCTCCTAACCTCTCTGCCTGCCTGCCTGATCACCCCTAACTGCCTCTGCCTGTCTGATCTTGCCCCCAACTGCCCTCCCCTGCCAGCCTGACCTCACCCCCAACTGCCCTCCCCTGCAGGTCTGATCTTGCCCCCAACTGCCCTCCACATCAATCTGGCCCACCACAGTGGCTGTCCCTGCAATCATGCACCTTCTGGGCCAAGAGTCTGCACCCGGGATTAGCCAGCAGTGAGGGCAAGGGCAAGAGTGAGGACGGCCAGCTGAGAGGGGGCCGCCGCCACTGCAGCCGCCCCATTGCCGGGCCAGTGCTACCTCTGTTGGTGGGGTCCTCCCAGGCCCTCAGCACACAGGGAGCTAGGCTCTGCCTCCCCCGCTCCCATCCCCACTGCCACAAGTCCCAGCCACCTGAGCCTGCTGCGTGAGCAGCCTGGCATTCGGTCGAGCCTTCAGTTGTTGTGGATGTTATGGACCCTGGGTTTTTATATGTACTAGGATAGCCTAATGAATTACAACAGTGGACCCACCACAGCTGGGCTCATAGTTTTTGCTCAGGAAACATTTTTTTATTTGTGCTGAACAAATACACCAGGGTAAGATCTCTGAGCCAGGATTTTGACCTGCTAGTATTATGTATGTCTGTGTGCTGTCAACCCATTCCAAAAGCTGCCTGACACAGTACTAGCAATTACTGGGAGCTTTGTGAAATTCAGTCCTCTTTATTATAACACTAGAGGCCTGGTGCACGAAATTCTGCATGGGGGAGGGGGAGGGATCCCTCAGCCCGGCCTGCACCCTCTCACAATCCAGGATCACTGGCCTAACAGCTCACCTGCCTGCCTCATCACCCCTAACCGCCTCTGCCTGCCTTCCTGATTGCCCCTAACCACTCTGCCTGCCTGCCGATCGCCCCTAACCGCCTCTGCCTTGGCCCCCGCCCTCGTGGCTTCATCTGGAAGGTGGTCTGGAATGATGTCCAGAAGGTCATTTGGCTTTCCGCTCTAATTAGCATATTACACTTTTATTATTATAGATCAGTAAATCTGACTTGATAATAGCTATTGATGTCAATAAAGTTTACACATTTTTACTACTGTCATTATGTCATTGGTATAACTGACATTAATACTAAACCCAATTTACGACTAATTTTTAGTTCTGTTTCATGAACTCATTCTTCATGAAGGCAAGGAAAACACATAACTTCCCTGTTCCTTCTAACTGTGAAGAAAATAGCTGAATACATATATTCAGTTTCAGACTCAGCAGCTCACTGTAAATATCTGAAACTTTGCCATAAATCTATCTTTTGCTCTATCTATATGTATGTTCACATTTATAATGGTTCTGCCCATTGATATAGGCCAGTGATTCCCAAATTCACAGATACATTTAAGGAGCAAAGTCCATGAAGTAGTATCATTAGTTCAAAAAGCCTAATTAATAGGAATCATATATTTACTCATGACAAGGCAGCAGGGAGCCATTGAACAACATTTCTTGTTTTTTACTAGAATTATGTATCTGTTCAATGTGTTAATATTCTTTAATCTTATGCTCATTTTTTTATTATTAGTTTTAAACACACACATATACACACACATACAGAAAGCTGTTAGTTAATATAGGCCAATTGGTAGAACAAACCTTTCAAAAAATGAAATCCAAGGTGAATAAATAGTAACTGGGAACCTTGGAAGTTAAAAAAAAAAAAAAGGATCTCAGACACATATAATGCAGACTCTCTGAATTCATGTGCAATCAGATAACCAGTCAATGGAGAAAATTCCTCAGCAAATATTCATTAAACAACACTACTCAACAAGCATGGTTACTGGTGCCCATGGTCCATCAGTGTGCAAAACAGAAGCATATTCCTTCTTAGTGCTAAGAGCTTATGTTTCTAGAGAGAATCAGATTTCATACAGTCCTATCAAAAGACAATTTACTGGACTGTGGAGCTAAGAAATATTGATGATCTGCAGAGGAGGAGGAAGTGTCTCAATGATAATATTAAAACTGGTTACAGAGATCAGAATGCAATAGAGATTCCTGGGTAGCTGTCTTAGGTGCTCCGCTTCTTTTTTGTAATTTTCTACAAAACCTGTCTCCTTTTCTGTCCAACAATTTCTGTTTCTTGATGTGAATACTCTGCCAGGCAGGGTGCTTCTCATTTCCAGAGAATTATATCATTCCTCTGGTAACTGGGGTTATGTGTGGGTGGCTTCCTTTATGCCTCTTCTGTTCCCACAAGTGGAATTGTACTGTGTGCTGTGTGCTGTTCACTGATTAGCTGTACTGTGCAAAGGACAGTAAATGTTAAATAGTGATGACCTGAATAAGGGTTTACTCCTGTTAAGCTATAATCTCTTGTTTTATTTAGGACAAAATATCAACTGAAAAAATTCTGTTGGAAATTTTACCTCTGGAATCTGTTCCTTTTAAAGAAAACAATGCCATAATCTGTAGGCAATTTATAGCTCTTTCATAAAAGCACTGTAACAGCGAAACTGCCATAGTATTTGGCAGCTGGCTGCATTTTATTTTATTTGGTTGGATAACAATATTCTAAGAGAAAATTTCATTCACTAAAATGTTTATAGAGATGCTAGAGTGTTTGTTAGACAATGGTCATAAGAGTTATAAATTTAAAATAGGAGGTGGTATATAGAAGAATGATCTTGATCATTATATCTAAAAGAACATGCATTTTGTAGAAAAATTTGACAAACATGATTCAGATCACATGTATTCATAAAACAAATTTAGGCTGTTATTAAATTATTCTCATTTTCAGACATAACTTTAAAGCAAATATGGTATTAATATTTAATCACCCTGGTATTTTATTATCAATAGTATTTTTTTGTTTTTAGACTTCTTCCTGGAAAACGATAAAATAATTAAGAAAATGCATTAAAAATGTTATATATAATTTATATTTATTTTGAGTTTGGACATGGTCATAAACAGACTCAAACTACTTAGGAAGATTTACCATTGTGTATACTAGTATATGTGTATGCTGTTAATTTTAATAATTTTTACAGATAGATATTCTACTCAGGTAGTAGTTTCAATATTTTATAACAGATTGTGAAAGCACAAATCAAGTATAAAATGAATTAATTCAAAGACTGAAATGCATAAAAGGGGAATTATTATTATTATTATTTTTAGCCTACTTAGCCCAGTGAGTAGTTTACACATAGGAGGGAGGGCAAGTATTTTTTATTTGTCCCAGTAAACTGGTCTGGCTAGGTTTCTTCCTGTCTAGTGATTTCAAGGATCCCAAGATTCTGTGTAGCAAGGCTGAGAGAACAAGTACAAAGACAGAATTCCATGTGAAACATGACCTCATATCTCTCCTGTAACCTCCAAATCTTTAGTAAATTTAAGTCACAAGATGCATAACTAATTTTTTTTTTTTAGAAAACTGATTTCGAAACAAGATGGCAAGATCAGAGGTAAAGAAACAGTGGTGAAGTAAGGATGCATGAATAGAAAGTAGGACATTTATACTAACCGAGGCTGTGATAGTGGACTTTGGATCAAGCTCACAAGTGAGAAGTTGGCTTTGCTTGACGGGCTTCAACTACAATAATTAGCAACCACCATTATTCTTCAATATCTATGGCTTTGTTTGTACCTCTGTGACTTACCTTTTATTCTCAATAATTTGTCAGAGGCTTTAATAAAACTGAGACTCCCAGCAGATATCCAAATAGCCAAAAATTTCTAATTGCTATTCTATAGTGCATCTATGTTCATTTTCTTATTTTAGCAAATCTAGGTTTGTATCTTTTTTTTTAATCCTCACCTGAGGACATATTTTTATTGATTTTAGAGAGAGAGGAAGGGGGAGGGGGCGAGAGAAAGGTCACTATAAGAAACATCGATGGAACCCACAACCAGAGTATGTGCCCTGACCAGGAACTGAACCCATGACCTTTTGGTGTAAGGGACAATGCTCCAACTAATGGAGCCACACCGGCCAGGGCTAGGTCCATATCATTTTCTTGGCATTCCATAGCACACTTGTTTAGTGATTACTGTAATAACAAATTACTTTACATTTTACCACCTTTCAACCTGGATTTAATAAGTAGAGCATCCTGTCTCCTCACCATAGCTGCTTGCACCTGCTTGCACCTATTAAAAATAGAATCAATAGAATCAGCATAAGATAACGGATGCCTTTTACCTATAATTCAGCAGATTCAAAAAAATCATTAAGGTATGCAAATTGTGGAACTAGCGTTGTTATATTTATGAGTTTATATCCTAAGGCAGTGGTCAGCAAACTCATTAGTCAACAGAGCCAAATATCAACAGTACAAGGATTGAAATTTCTTTTGAGAGCTAATTTTTTTAAACTTAAACTTCTTCTAACGCCACTTCTTCAAAATAGACTCGCCCAAGCCATGGTATTTTGTGGAAGAGCCACACTCAAGGGGCCAAAGAGCCGCAGGTGGCTCTCGAGCCACAATTTGCCAACCACTGTCCTAAGGGTTTGGGATTCAGAAAACAGTAGTGTAATCAGAAACTTGCCAGGGCACTTCTTCAGAGTCATATTTGGTCTTAGAGTTTGCAAATCTAGGTGGCCACATTTAGTCCATTTTCTAGATATGTATGAAATACTAGATGTACTGGGACAGGAATGATTCTGGTGACCGTTGCTGATGTATATTCCCAGAAAGTTTCTCCCCCCCTTTTTTTTCCTTTTCCTTAGAGGATAATTTCTCTCTCCCTTCAGGGGCTCCTCTCTCAGCATCTACTCTTGCAAAGAAGGTTGCCTTTCATGATGAACCCTGGTCACTGCCTATAATACGAGGAGAGTAGCAATTTCTGTCATTAACCAAGTAAAATGCAATAACAAAACAAATCTAATCTTGATAGGGCACCCTGCTATATTTAATACTTCCATTTCTTTTACATTACAGATGTCTAATTAAATGGATATAAAGAGATAAGGGACCAATTGAATTAAGGAGATCAGCACTCTCAGATTGTGTGGTACTTGGCTACCATTAAATTCTGGTTTCATCTTTGACTGTGCAGCCTTTCCTGGATCTTACTAGGCTATTTCTTCTTCACTATGTGATGTATCATCATGCTGCAGACATCACTGAGGTCCCCAGTCTTTAGTGAAAAGAGATACTTTTTAATGCAGAGGGGTCTTGAGACCAAAGCGGTCTTGTTTTAGTTGGAACCATATCTGGGAAGACCTGGGAGGAATGTGGCAGTGAAGGGCAAATGTTGATTTGGAGAGTACACAGTTCAGGACTAGGAAGGAGCAGAGATGAGGAAGTCCTAGCGCACAGGAGGAAACCAGAGGCCAACTACTTCTCCAGAAGTGGGAACCAGCAGGAACTAAAGGAAGCAAAGAGGAGCCCAGTCAGCAATAAACCAGATTACTCTAGGGCTCTTTTTCTACCTGGTGTCTTTCTTCCTTCCTCCTTTCCTTTCCCCATATCTTCTAGCCATTCTTCATTGAACTCCTTTCTAGTATGCAATACCTTGTTGTTAGACTTCGGGCTAAGTGCTGGGGATATAAGGTGACACTGACCTTTACCAGGTAACTACTAGCTATGACAAAATTATGAGAGGACTAGAGGCCCAGTGCATGAATTCATGCACGGGTGGGGTCTGTCCAGCCCGCCCTCAATCGGGGTGGATCGAGGCTGGGCCTGTTGGGAGGAGGAGATGGTGGGAGGTTGGCTGGCTGGCCCATCCCTATCAGGGCCCAATCAGGGCCGGGCTGGCTGGGGGAAGGGGCTGCAGGGGATTGGATGGTGGGCCCCACCCCTGATTGGGGTTGGGGGTATGATCAGGGACAGGGCCAGCTGAGGGGAGGGGCTGTGGGAAGTTGGCCAGCTGGCTCTGCTCCCTATTGAGGTGAGATGGTGGTAAGGGGCGGGGCTGGCCAGGGGGAGGGGCTGCAGAGTGATCAGGGTGGTGGGGACCCATCAGGGGTGTGGCTGGTTGGGGGGAGGGGCTGCAGGAGGTTGGCTGCCCAGCCCCGCCCCCTGTTGGGGTGGGAGGGTGCAATCAGGGGCATGCTGGCCAAAGGGAGGGGCTGCAGGCCTATGGTGGTGGGGCTGGCTGATCCAGGGTGGGGTTGGCTGAGGTGGGTGGGGAAGGAAGGGGGCATTTGGCCAGCCACCCTCTCTTGTTCTTGATTGGGGTGGGAGAGTCGGATCAGGGGCAGGCCGGCAGGGGGGAGGGGCCACGAGGTTGGCCTGCTGGCCGCAGCACCCCCTGATAGGGCTGGTTCACTGGCCACAGTGGGCATCATAGTGACTGATTGTTATGACCATTACAGTTGCTGGCTTTTTATATATATAGATGAGTACCAGGTGCTTAAAAGGCATATAGAAGGGGGAACACCTCAGGATTAGGGCTCAGTTAACCCTATTCAAATGGAGACTAAGAACATGGTGATTTTAGGGGTTTTTTTTAAAGAGTCAGTGTGACTAGAACCCAGAGTACCTGGTTGTGTGTACTTGGAGGGCTGGGGGTGACTATGCAACACAGGAGTGCATTATAAGGCACAGTGCAGAGAAACAAAGTTTAAAAGAGAATCAGGAACTGATCATAAAAGTCTTAAGATATATAAATATATAATAATTGTGACATTAGCCTGAGGACAATGGGGACCTGTTGAAGGATTTTAATCAAGATGTGACATGATTAGATTTGAATTTTGGAAAGATCCACTTTGGCTGTCATGTAGAAAGAGGATCAGGAGGAAATGGAATTTATCTATTATTCACTAAGGTATTGAAATTGGTCAGGGAGCATTTTCACAGATAAGACATCTCTTCATTTACTCAAAGAAAATTAAAAGAGAGATTTAAGCTTTTGTTTTGTGACTTAGAAAAACATAGTTAAGATAAATAAAAATGGGAGAAAGAGCAACCATGTTTATGCATGCATGGTGCTTACTTCTCAGATTTGAGAATTATCTTTATAACAATTCATTTTCCCATAAATCTCCAGGCACATTTTCCATTACTAACACAATTATTATTCCATCTGAGTTTTTTAAAAAGAAACCAAAAAACAAACAACAAAAAAACAAACAAAAAAACAAAAACAAATGAAGGGAAATAAGCATTGTCTTTCCCTCAGTGTCTTATCTATATAAGGGCTTGTCAGAGCAATTCACCAAGGCTTGACCGATATCTCCCACATTGGGTCATCCTTGGCTGATGAAGACCAAACATTTTTTCCTGTCTGACACTAAGCTCTGAGCCATAGCTTAGATGCCCCCAACTGGTCATACCGATCATTCACCATATTTAGGTTGTGAGATGCTCTGGTTTCCATCACAGGGCTATTATTTCCTTCTTCGAGGTCTTTATGAGGAGCATAGTAATAAAAGCAACTTCAAGGGACTCATATTATGAGTTTGCAGGTTGGAGCTTTTCTCTTTCCAGGACCAGTCACAGAGTTGGCATTTGACTGCTTCCTCAGGAGAATACTTCATAGCACAGAATTATCACACAATTTAACACAGCGGGCACTCTGGCCTCCAGAGAAACCAGAAAAAGATTGGGGAGGATAAATGGCAGGTAGTTTGAACATAGGCTAAAGAAAGGGACCTGGAGAATAGAGAATCTCATTATAAGTTTAGGGATATTTTAAATCTCTGCAGGCTTCTTTTTACACTCAGCCAAATTCTGCTAAAATTGCAAAGTAGTATTATTTGACTATTAGTCTTCTTCTGAACACATTTAATGTAGTTTTCTAAATACTTTTACAATTTATTACCTCTTTTTACTAGTATCTTCGCATTTTCTTGGAAGATATATAGTATAATATTATTGTCATTTGGCAGGTGAGAAAAATAAAGTACAACAATATTAAATAACTTGTCAAGGTCATATAATTAATTAATAACAGAGCAAGGATAAGACTCCAGTTCAGCTTCCTAACACTAACCCCTTTCCACTTAGAGGAGCTCAAAAGAGATTTGAATGTAATCATTAAGTTTGACAAGGAATTAAAAATAAAGAGTTCCTTGGTTTATAACCTGGAATTTGATTATTTGAGTATAACTCTCCACACGCACCACCTTTTTGAAGATTAAGAGGATATTAGGATAAGAAAAGATTTGATTTTGTGAGTAAATATCAGCATCCTACTTCTAAGGTTTTGCTTTTTCTCTCTGCAGAAACCCAGGTTCACTGTTCTTTTCCTACTTATTTCTTTGTTTTAAGAAGTGAAGGCAGAACATTGAAAGGAAAAGACATGGGAACCTCAAAAACCCATTCATTTAACTCAAATATGAGAGTATCAAACATGTTCACAGCATTGCAGAATACTGAAGAGGAGAAACAGAGTTAAGCTTAACAGAGTGTTTGCCTCAATGGATTTAATGAGTTCCCACAGTGCTTACTGTAAAGGGCATTATGGGTAGGATTCAAAGGGGAAGAAAGCAGACAAAATTCCTGCATTAGAGAAGCTTTGCCACCTAATTAGGGAAACAAACTATACTGACATAGCTAAGTAATAGTACAAAATAATATGTGATTACGTGTAAAAATGGGTGATTCCTAGATTTATTTTTTTGTTGTTGAAAGTATTAGAAAATCACTTCAAACTGCAAAGCTAAAAAAGGAGGGGATTAAAAGGATATCAGAATACTCTTGCCCAAGGCAGAGTATGCAGTAAAGCATCACAGAAGACTGGAAAACTGTTAGAAACTTGGTCAGTGCCCGGAGGCTAAAGCCAACAGCAGTTAGCATATTAATGCAAAAAGAAAACATTGGAATGCCAATGGACTTTGATATTCAGCAGGGCTGAAAATCAGCATAATATTGCGCTGCTCTGGGCTCAATGGCTCAAGGCAATTTCCTAACCTGATAATCCTTCTACTGTTTACCAAACTTTACCTTGATCTGCCTGTATGCATTACTAAAGGACAAATGTGTATTCAAGTAAATAAAGAGCAGGCCAGGCCAGAAGTCTGTGGTGCCTCTGCAAGAAAGAGGTCTCCACCTGGCCCCCCATGCCCTCTAAATTCCTATTTCTTGTATAGCATTTTCATTTGTGTGCTGGCTCCTCCTTCAGGTCCTGAACCTGGCTGCAAAGGGTGCAGCAGCTCAGCAACTGCTTTCAAATCTTATCTCTGCACACCTCTGCAAACCTACCATGTTCTCTCCTTATTTTTCTGTAGATTAAGATTTTCCTGCCTCATTGATCCTACAGCTAAAAATGGCTGGCTTCCTTGTTATTTCAAACTTTATATGTTTTTATTTCAAGTAATCAGGCCAGAGTCATTAGCTATCCCCGAGTCCCAATTCTGGTTATTAAGACAGAGATTGTGACTGGGTCATCTTGGGACAAACCACTAATCCCTGATTTAGTCAGCTTTAGTGAAAGCAGACAGCAGATTACAAGATGTTAGGTGAGTGGTAAAGAAGTAGAAAGAAGACTTATTGTGTTGAGAAGTTTAAAAGTAATGGGAATTGCAGAACAGTGCAGAGGTGTGAGTATTTTGTATGGTTTTTAATGGCTAGAAGCCTTGAGGTTGTTGCGCCATAGAGGTAGTACCAGTGTTGAAGGACAGCCTGCGGATGAGGGAGAAAGAAATGGGCAGATGCAAAGTTCTGAAAAACACAACAAAGAGTAGCCACAGAGTGAGCCATGATGATCAAGGAATAGTGAGATGTGGAGACATCCTGAAACAACTTAGTTATTAACAAGTTTCTCTGTCCCTGAGTTTCCCCCTTTGTCAATAGATAATATCCATAATGCAAGGTTTTTTGTGACAGTGCCATTAGAAACTATCTATATACCAGTATATAAAACCTGAATATGCAAATAGACCGAATGGCAGAACAACCGAATAACTGAACAACCAAACATCTGGTTGCTATGACATGCACTGACCACCAGGAGGCACTCATGGAATATGGTGGGCATCGGCCGTGGGGGTTTGGTGGAGCAGGGGTGCCAGACCAAGGCAGGGCACCGGTCGCTGTCATCAGGGGCAAGCCTCTGGTGGTTACTGAAAATTCTTTGCTCCCATGCCCGTCCAGCGCTTACACCTGCAGCCAGCGCTGGAGCCCCTGCTCGCACCCGCTGCCGGTGCCTGGCGCCAGTCCCGATAGCCCCTGAGGGCTTCTCCATCTCCTCCTGCTCGTGAGGGATAATGGGGGCAGCAGCTGCCACTCACACCCACTAACAGCACCAACCCCACTCACACCTGCTGCTGGTGCTGGGCCCAATCACTCCGCACCATCAGCGGGTGCGAGCAGGGCTGTCTCTGCCAGCATGTGGAAGCGGTGGCGGGAGTGGGGCTGCTGGTAGACAGGGAACCGGGGGCCAGGCACTGACCACCATGACCGGAAGATGGGCCGAGACCCGCCCCTGTGCCCACCATGGCCCACAGTTCCTTTCAAGGTGCACAAATTTGTGCATTAATATGTAACTGCCTAGAACACAATAAGAACTGAACATTTGGTGACTATAACTGTTACTGAGAATGCTAATAGGTCCTGGCTATGTAGCTCAGCTGGTTAGAGCATCAAGAACATATGGGAGTCAACCCCTGGGTGCCTGGGTGGATGGAACAGCAAGTCGGTCTCTCTCTCTCTCTCTCTCTCTCCCTCTCTCTCTCTCTCTCTGAGTGTGTGTGTGTGTGTGTGTGTGTGTGTGTGTGTGTGTCTCCCTTCCCCCCTCTCTTGAATCAATACCTTTTTTTAAAGAATGCTAGTAGGCTAGAGACAGTGGTACTCACCAAACATTTCATCAGCTCGCCCTTGTTCACCACACTCCTTACAGTTAGCTGGGTCACAAATCATTCTTGTCAGTGGGCAATAAGCAGAAGTGATGCAAATTCCTTGTGGAGCAAAATCTCGAACAGCCAATGTGTGCTTCTCTATTTGCCTTTTCCCCTGCTGAGCAAGTGGAATGATTCATATGATGGAGACATTCTCATTCTGGACAAAGTAGTTTCCCCTTTAACCCCCTTCCTGACTATTATTAGTCATACAGCATAATGAAAAAATTATTTTCGTGTGTTAGGTTCCCACTTTCAGGCTTCATTTCTTAAGTCTTCATAACCTGGCTTATCCTGATTACTACTACTACCACCATGCTAATGATAGTTTCACATCCTTTATATCGTGTTTCTAAGAATACATGTTAAATGGGACTCTAGTTAATTATAAACTATCTCTATTGAGCACTAGGAATTCTTTGTAAAGTTCAATTTACTTAAATTTCCTTCAAAGCAATATATAAAGCACTCTTTTAGTATCAACCATGTGCATGGTGCTGGGCGTTACACAAAATTAATAATCATATACAATAATGCACATGTATTGAGCTACCTTATCTTGATATAATGTGCCTCACAACTGTGGACGAAAGGAGCCACATGCTAACCTGACAAGCTCAGGGGAGGCCTGCATGGCAGTCTTGCAAACTCAGAGACCTAAAATAACCACAAAAGATGGTTTGAAAATTAAATTTTTAACTACAAACAGGTTATAGTGGGTAGTCATGTCCTAGGCCAATATTTTCCCTGACAAAGATCAACTTAGATCTTTACTGAGCCATTTGCCTTTTTGCCTCTAAGATAACATTAACATACCTGTGAGATGTCTGGGTAACTTATAACTTCCTTTTTACCCCGGACCCCTCAGGGCACAACAAATGGCAACAGGACATTCCCTCATTGTTATTGTTATCAAGTTAATTGTCAACTGTTAATTACGTTAAAGTATCCTGTATCCATCTCTGTAAAAGAAGCACATGTCCATCATTTCACTTTTTACCCTATCCCAGAGGTTTCCCCGCTTTGCTTTATCCCACCTCCCTAATCTATCACCAATGAATTTCATGTAACTCGCCTATGTCCCTTTCCTTTCATTGCAATGTATAAATACAGATGTAACTTTCCATTTCTCCGGAGCATTATCTCAATTCATTGAGGTTCTGCTTCCCGGCATATGTCCACAGTTTGGCTCAAATAAACTCACAAAAATTCTTTACAGGTTTCAATGTGTTTTTTTTTTTCGTTAACACAACAAAATTATGAGTTGAGTTCTACAGTTCACTTCACTTTACAAATGAGGGAACTGAAGCCCAGAGAGGTTAATTACTTTACCAATAACACAGAGCTAGACTTTGGGTAAGCTAGAATTCTAAATTAGGTACTAGAATTCATACTTTCAATTACTTAGTTATATTTTCCCCTTACTCATTGATTGGTATCTGCCCTAGGAGAGTTCAGAGTCTCTGGAAAGAATTCTAAAATTCTAGGTCATGGATTGGATGCATCAGAATTTGCTGAGGAACTTTTACAAAAATAGATATGCTTCAGCCCTTTCTAGATCCGCTGAATCAGAAGCTCTTTGGTAAGGCTTGCTGATTCTAATTGCTAATCAGGTTTGGGAACCATTGTCGAGGTGGAATACAGGTACTTTAATAATTTTAATCTCATAAGAGAAAAGAGATTCATTGCAAAGTCCAATGGAAATAGATATATGAGAGCAATTAATTCTGCTTCTGAAACTACAAGAAGAGCTTGTAGTTAAAAGAGGGTTAACAGTTTGTTAAAAAGACAGGTTAAAAAAAAAAACACCATAATATAAAGTGAACAAATACAAAAAAGGAATGTTTAGTCCAATTAACCTTTAAGTATTGTGCTTTCATAGGGCTTAATGGAGGCCTCCTTCTCTTTTCTCCCTATATTCGCTCCCTAAGTGGTCTTAATTATTGCCTTGGGTCTAAATACTATCTTTATATTAATGACTTCCACATTTACATCGTCAAACCATAGTCTCCCCTAAGATTAAGGCTCTTGTAAGAATTGGTTATTATTTATCTTCCCTCAGATATTTCATAACCTGGCAAATAACCCATTTGAACTCTTGATTTCTTACCTGATATAATTCTTTAAAACTTTTTAATCTTGATATATGGCACTGGCTCAGTTACTTATTGCTGCATTACAAGGTATCACACAACTTAGTGGCTTGAAACAATAATTTATTATTATTGTAGCCCAAGATTTTGTGGGTCAGGAATTTGAGCGGAGCACAGTGGGGGGTCACTTATCACCCATCTAGGCCTCTAGCTAAGATAATACTACTGACTGGAAGTTAGGAGAGGGAAGAGAGGGAGGTGGAGGGGTGGGGACTGGATGAGTCTCCCTCCCCACTTCCATTGCTACTCCCACCACTGGTACTTCCACCTGGGGGTTTCTCACAGCATGACTGCCTCAAGGTAGTCAAAATTTCTTTGAAACTCAGGGAACTTAAGAGCAACTGTCCCAGAAAGTTACTTCTGCCAAATTTCTTGGCCAAGCAAAGTCAGCCCCTATTCAAAATGGGGGGTTGAAGGAGTTTAGTCTATCTCTCGATGAAAGGACAAGCAGGGAATTTGTAGCCAAATTTAGTCAGAAAACCACCATGTCAGTAGGTTAGCTTTAAATCTGCGAATATTCCTAGACACCTTCTTTCTCTGATTCCCCAGTAATCTTGCTGTTTTCACATCCACAACCTATCCTGAACCTGTGACTATTTCTTCTGCCAGTACCATGGTCCAAACTGCCACCCTCTTAGTGGCAGATGCATCTGAATTATTTTCACAGCTGTCTTTCTTGCCCTCAGCTGTCTTTCTTGCCCTCTAAGGCACAATTAATGGATACCATTATTCACCAAAATGCTAAATGCATTTTTCACATAAAACTGTGATTCCATTGCTTCCCCGATTAAACACTCTATGGCTTCCTTTACATTAAGAATGAAATCCTAATTTTTTTACATGACCTGCAGTGCCTTCCTGATCTAGCCCTGTTTAACTCTCCTGCCTATGTCAAACCATTTTACCCCTAACTCATTATACTCATGATGGTCCTCATGGTCCCTAGAGCAGAGATTCTCAACTGAGGAAAATTTTGACCCCCAAAGGCACTTGGCAATGTCTAAAAACTTGTTAGTTGTCACAACTGGGGGTTGCTGCTAGCATACAGTGGGTAGAGGCCAGGGATGCAGCTAAATATCATCCCATGCACAGGGAGTCCCCACAACAAAGTCTGATTCTGATAAAGGATGACAGGTTTATCACCAAAGTGGTGCAACACTGAATTCACTTGATCCCAGGAGACTTATAATATGTGATTCTTTACACATTAAAAAAAATTGTGGGGAGTTTTCACTATTTTAATTATTTGCATAAATTGTGATTTTACTACTATTTTTACATTATATTATTTCAAACTTGGGTAATTCAAAATTACATAAAGTGTGACTGTATTTTATCTCATTTCCAGTCTATCTAGTTTAGGAAATAATAGAGTAGCATTTTCCATTGCTCGGTCCATTTTGGGGAGATCTCAGGACATGTTGAGCATGGTCCTACTTATCTGTTAGTAGCCAGCTACTCCCTACAATTCTACATCTTTCTCTGAGGCCTGCTGACCACTGTTGCTATAGAATCTGATGTGACATCAGTCTCCCAAGGTTGATTGATGCTAGCTCTGCCATTGGCATTTAGCCTGCTGCTCAACTCCCTTCTCCCCAACACTCCAGGTAGTACTTTCTAACATGAACTTAGACTCCAATATGGTCCTTGACCCAAAAATGCATTAATCACCAGACTCTGAGAAGTCTGAAAACACACACTCTGGGCAACCCTTAGATATAGATTAAGTTCCTCTAAGAAACACAGTTTTGTGAAAGTTTCCTTTCCTATCCACCTCTGTCTGCACCCCTTGCTGAGATGAGAGTCTCTGCAAAGGGAAACAATTAGCGACTTATAGGATTGTACTTTTTTTCTGGCCCTGATGGGAGAGGTAAATAAACACACACATGCACGCACACACGCGCGCACACACGTGTGCACCATCGGGCACCATGACTTGAGTTGTATTCGGCTCATTAAAAAAAATACTCAGGATAATAAGCAACATCTATTTAATCGTTTGCCAGTTCTGCCATCGGTTATAAAAAAATGCCGTTTGAGCTCAGATTCCCTGAGGTATTATCACTGGCAACTGTGAAATCCTCAAGTTCAAGTGGAGTAGCCATGACAAGGCAGTTGCTGATTCTTTTTGTCAAGCTTTCATTTCACTCTTAGTTAAGGAATATTTTAAGGAACTGTAACCTATAAAAAGCTATTGACACTTGAGTCTATTCTCAAGATAGCTAAATGTAGAATAAAAGTTTATTTTAAGCATCTGTGTACTACTTTGAAATACACATGGGTTGTGTTTTTTTTTCCTGCTTGCTTTGCATAATTTCTGCACTCAGCAATATCATCAAAGAAAAAATGAGCTCTTTTCTTTCAGCTGTTATATGCCTGGTTTGTTTAATAAGATCCCTCTGTCTCCTTAGACCAAGGAAGAAGACTACGACATGTTGTGGAGTCTAGGTGAAGCATTTTATTGCAATAAGAATCATGTGGCAGGATGTACAAAGGAATATGTAAATGTATGTGAAAGCTTCCTGATTCCCTGATCACAGCTACAGAAGTGGTTTCTCTCTCTTTTGACTTCCAAGATCATGTATTCTCTGGTTCTTTTAAATGCTACCATGTTTTACGATTGTTTTATTTATTCAGTATGCTTATTTAATACACTATATGTCTGGCAGACATTATTGTGTGACTAAAATTGCATTGCTAAATAAAACACAGTGCCTACAGCTAAGATAGTGCATACAAGTAAAAATGTACCAATAGTGGGATAACAGCTTTGGGATAGCCTGAATGTGAGTATCAGCTGATTCCATGGCTTTCTTCCTCACTAATTAACCTTACTTTTTCTCTTAACTGCCTTTTCTAACCTTTGCTGTATCCTTTTTCTCCTCTAACTTCCTTAATGTCTGTGGATCCCATGTTTCTGTCCTTTGCCCTCAAGTCTTACTTTGCATAATCTCTCCAGTGATTCTCCCTAGAGTTTAGTATCCATTACATTTGATAATACCTACATCTGTGTCTCTGGATCATACTTTTCCACTAAGATCCAGAATTGCTTCTTTATTTCCCTGACATCCCAAGTTCAAGCTGTCCTGAATAGTTCAGAAATTGTACCTAAGGCACAATTAATGGATACCATTATTCACCCAAATGCTAAAATTCAACAGTCACCGGCGTCTCCCATAAGGCTTTCTTTTCTTTTGCTCCCTGTATCCTGTTCGTCTTTAAAGTCTATCCATCACATTTCTTGAATACTTCTTGCACTTGTCCCCTTCTCTCCATCTCCATCTAAATTGGTCCTTAGCACCTCTCACATAGACTATTGTAATAACACCTCAAAAGATCTCCTTCTATAGCTATCCACCATGATGTCTTACCCCTACTCAATCACTGTAATTCTACAGCACAAATCAGATCCTGTTACGCCACCTCTTGAAACTCCCCAATGATCCTTTATTGCCTAGCCATTCATTTCTGCGTGTGCACAAGGCCCTTTGGGATCCAGCATCTTGTCCACTCCTCCAGTTGTATTTCCATTCACATCACTGGGTGCCTCTAGAAGTGAACCAGTCATGCTGCCTCACGCCTCTTGGCTGTGCACATGCTTCTCACTCTAAAGTAGCCCTTTATGAGTTGTCTAGTGGCCAGTGCACTGAGGAATCACTGAGGAATCGCGGAGACACTTCCCAGGCAAAGCCAGAATAGGAAGCACTTTGATGTTAGGCTGTAATTTCCTTCTTCATGCCTCATTTTAGCCATTATCATATGCAGTTCTTGGTTTGTACTGGTCAATTTTATAATTGACAATATACTTCTTTAGGAAAAAAAGCCATACTTTATTTTATCCAGGCCTCAGCTCAGTGCCTGGTACATAGTAAATGACCAATAAAAAAGTGTCAAATATATGAATGCATAATAAAAACATAAAATTTTGGCTTTTAAGTCATTCAGCATATCCCCAATTCCTGTGTAATAGATTGAAACTATCATAGTGACTTATCATTTTATTTTACCTTGAGACTGACAAAGTTATGGCACTTTAAGTCACTGAGGTAGCATTGGTACTGGGTGAAGGCTGAGGGATAGCAATGCTAAAATTCATGTGCCTATTTTTATATATAATTAAAGATTATTTTTCTATTTTGATCAGTGTCTTGCATGCCCAGATAGAGGCAAAATAATTTATATTACGAAGTCTTTCTTTGATTAGATTTCAAAAAAATCATTATGATTTCTGAGAAAAATGTTTAGTTGTCATTTTTCAATTTAAATATAAAAGCATTGCTCTGTATTTTTTGAGCAATCTGTATAAAAATTGTACTTCTAATATAGTAACCTATATCTGGGTTGGTCTGAAAATTGTTGGTGATATTAAGCAATTCATACCTTACAGGTCATAAGATGATGCATTTCCCCAGTCTCTGAACCTGGTTCTATAAAATACTCCTAGCAGGTGAAGCGGGATGGGGGCGGGGAGGGGGGATTTGTTCTAGTTAATAAAAAATGGTATTATATGAAGAGAAAAAGTATTGTTTCAGACAAGCGATGTATGAATCTGGTTACATATGACTCAAATGAAAATGAAATAAGCTGATTTTGATTCAAAGCTGCAGATTTTGCCTAGTTGTGAAATGAAGGGTTCTTGAGGTTGTAGCCATGGCAACCAGTGCTGCCGGAGCTAAGCTTTGAGTGCCCTTGTCCTCTATCACTGTCATGCTTCTGATCCCCGATCTGGAGGAGCAATGTTGGCAAGTTGGTAGTAAGAAATCGCCAATTGAAGAATTTACCATTAAATGTCTTTTATATAATCAACTCATGTTAATGATTCTTAGGTAACCTCCTATTAATAGAAAACCCAAAGGTTTTGATTTTCTTTTTTTCTGTTTCTTTTAAATATATATATATATATATATATATATATATATATATATATATATATATATATATAGCATTGGGGAGCAATTAGTTCTGGTCTTACCATAAAGAATGTCCTGTCATTTACTTCTCTCAATACCTGCCTTAGTTACTCCCCATACAGCTCCATAAATAAGCTGTCAACATGTTAAGAGAGAATGGATGGCACAATGACTGTCTCAATGTAGGGAAGAGACTGAATGGGACACACAATCTCTTTCAGGAGGTTTGCCTGAAGTTTCTTTAATACAGATTAGATCCACTGCACTTAAAAAGCTCTTTAGAGCTAGCAGTGATTTCTAAAGAAGAATTTTAGTTTAGATTTTACCAAAGACTTCCTCTTATACCTGTCTTCATCATTCATCACCACCACTCCAACAGTAAGTATACAGTGAACTCTTAACAAATGTGTTGACATTGCTTAATGATGGTTAAGGTAGGAAAGGATATTGGAAACATTAGAAAAGTGGATTAAGAATACTAATCTCCAAGCTCTTAATGAAACTTCATGCTAAATACTTTATATACTACAAGTTCTAAGTAATTTAATTCTAAGTAATGCAATGAAATGGTATTATCATCACCATATTATCGATGAGGACATTGAGTCTTAGGGATGTTTAACAACTTTATACAAGATCAATAACTAGCATGTGTCATAACTAGAACTTAAACCTAGACTTTTCTGGCTCTGACATGTAGAATTCTTAACCTCTCTATTGCCTCCTATCATCAGATCTTTAGGAAGACAGGCTGTCAGATTGACCTTGACATCACACTTTTCTCCTGAGTAATTCCTTTTGGCTTCCTATTTCTTACCAGGAGAAGTTCATTAATTTACTCTGTAAATATATACTGAATGCCTACCATGTGCCAGGTGGTATTTCAGACACTTGGATTATTTATGAACAAGACAGATTACACCCTGATCTTATAGATATTATACTTTAATGGATCCAGTACAAAAGTCAAGCAAGAAAGAAAGCAAGGAAATAAACAAGATTATCATGGTCTGATAAGGGAGAGAAAGAGAAAAAAACAACAAAACAGTGATGAGATGTATCTGGATGTGTGTATATATAATAGTGGGGGTCGATTATTTATGAAAAGGTCATGCCCTGGGAAGGTGACTCAGTTACTTGGAGCATCATCCCCCCATACAACTAAAAGCAGTTTGTTCTATTCCTGATCAGGGCACATACCTGGGTTGCAGGTTTGATCCCTGCTTGGGGTGCATGCAGGAAGCAACCTATCGATGTTTCTCTCTCATATTGATGTTTCTCTCTCTCTCTTTCTCTCTCTATAGAAAACCAGTAAAAACGTATCCTTGGGTGACTATTAAAAAAAAAAGGAAGCCAAGGTCATTAGGAAATAACTATTTATGAAGAAAACATTGGCTCTAAGAGTTAAATGAAGGGAAAAGGACAGCAAGTCGTGGATTAGGCTATCAGGTTAGTTGAGCCGAAGTTCTGAGGGAAGGATATACTTAGCATGTTTCAGAAATTGAAAGAAAGTCAGAATGAATCAGGTAAAGTGAGAATTGAAAAATAATGGTCCAATATAAGATTGGGGAAGTGGGCAGGTGTCAAATTATATGAGATGATGAGGATGGTAAGGAAAAATATTAGATTTTATTCTAAATGCAAAGGAGAAACTTTAGAAGGTATTAAGCAGGGTAGTGACATGACCTGATTTATGCCTGTAAAACAATCACTTTTAGATGGAAAATGAATTATAAGGTAATAGAGAAGAATAGAAATGAGATCTGTAAAGAAATTATTATTGTATTCAGAAATACAAATGATGTTGGTTTGGATTATGCTGGTGACAGTGGCGCTGTAGATAACTGGACAGATTCAGGATACATCTTGAGGGCACTGTCAATAAGTCTTTCTGATAGGTTAAATACAGAGGTAAGAAGGGTGGGGTGGAATTAAAAAGAGTTGTGAATGAAGGGCAACTCTGCAGCTTTGGAGTTGAGTGACCAGGTGGATGAGTATGACATTTACAGAGACACAGACAACTGAATGAGAAACAAGTTAAAGAGTTGGGAATAAACAAGAGCTTCATTTTAGGAATAAATCTAAATTATTTAGTCTGACACCCACTTATATGTACTCATGTGTAATTAGGTGCTATCTACATAGTAATATTTAATAAATGTTTATTGGATATACAGAAGGAAAGGTCAGTGTGCTTCTCTAATTTCTGTCAAACTCAGGTAAAATCATTAATTGAGAAAAGCTTACCAATTCAAGAATCCTATTGCCCCTATTTTGGAAAAGGTCAATTGTGTCCCATTAATCACTAAATAGGCTTGTACACTAAATTGCAGAATTGCCTCTTTGTAGTTTACCAGATTTCTGCAAAACCCCTATTAACCCACTGTAAGAAATATTCACTTTCTAAGTGAATACAATATGTGTATGTCAGCCAGAGCTGGAGAGCCCCATTATCACTTTATGAAAATTAGCTTTCTTTCCCCTTGAGGTAAATTGCAGATTCTAGCATATAATAATATAAAATGTAACTTAAGTTCCACATTATAAGGGAAATATCTCTAATCATCCAGATTGTTCAATAAAACAGACTTTTTCTTACTCATATTTTAATTGAAGTAATGTCATCCTCAGGGCTCATTAAGTTTTTAAGGCATCATATCTTGGGTGTAAAATATTTTTATTGAGAAAATGAATATTTTATGCCTTGAGAAGAGCTCCCTAATTAGAAAGCACATACCATTAGTGCAAGTATATCACATTAAACATACACTCTGATGAATTGATCATTCATCTCAATCTCAAATTGTAATCATTTTATTACCTTTCTATAAGAAAATTCCAGTGAAAGGAGGAGAGCACCAAGATATTTTGAAAAATTGGACTGTTCTTGACTCATTGAGGTCTTCTTGACAGTCATGGCTGCCTAGATGGTTTATAATAATTTGATAATTTTTCTTATTCCTTCAGCAGCCAGTCATTTGGACCTGCTGCCTCTAACTGCTATCCTACTTAGACTGTTATGTAACTGTTTAAATATTATTTTGCAATAATCTCAAAAAGTATTACCTTTTTTTGCAAGAAAAGTTACACCTTTCATCACTACGGTAAAATATCCTCCATTTATTCTAGACATTGTGGTGACTGTATGAAGCAAGGTCTATAACTTACTATAGACAATGAATAGCACCAACAGAGAATTCTTGTCTGCTGTAGTCACAGAATCATCAATGTTAGACAGCATATAATCCATATAATATAGCTTTCATATTTTCTTCATTATAAACTCTCCAATTTTAATTTACTCAACTGTATGGAGGTTAAAGATCTGCTTTAAAGCACTCATCATTAAGAGTGATTATTTGTCGTCACCCTTGGGTAGGCAAATTCCACTTTTAGAGATTTTGTCTGCTAAGGAGAACTAATGGCAGCTGATTTAAAACAGGAGAGGAACCTAAAAGGTCCATTTAAGCAGGCAGAGTTGGATCCTTGTCAGAATAGAAGGCAAAGGGCAAAGGCAAGAAGGGAAACAGGTTGACCAAGATGGCTGGCCTTACTTTTTCCTTCAGGTTAACCAAACATTAAACAAGTTCTTCTTGACATTAGGCCCCTGACCTCCCTTTTCTGAGAATATTAACTTTAGAAAACTTGCAATTCTAAATTCTACCCCATTAAAATGTAAATCTGCTGCAACCCAAGAATGTCTTTCTCAAGGATCTGGGGGCCTTTGAACTGTAATTTTTAAGAAAGCTACTCCCATTCTCTGTGGGATAGTCCAGCCCAACTGCAATGATGCAAGTTCAGCAAATAGAGATGGCCTAATTACACTGACCCACCCCACCTCTAATTTTTGAAGATTTTTTACTTGGAAGATCTGGAAAATGGGTCTATCTGGCACCTCTAAAATTTGCCTGTTTCCTATCATATAACCTTCTCTAAAATAAACCTTTCCTGAGAAAAATTAGACATCCCAAGCCGTTCTCCTTAGTAAAATGAAAGTGCCTCCCTCTCAATAATTAATTTGGAAAACCATGAGGGAAAGAGGGGAAAGCCAAGTAAAGGGAATGGAAATATGTCAATAGCCTTCCAGATTGGAACACTTTTCAGTCCTTGTTTCCTTGTTCTTTTGCTCATTTCCTATTCACTATCAGTGAGATGAAGTATTTATACTTGAATGTGGATTTTTCCTGTCATAGCTTCCTACCTATGTGGGCAAGGCAACCCTGGCATGGGATGTGGGACCCTTGGATTATTTCTGACCTGAATATGTGCCACAGCTGAAATGCCGCAATATGCCTGACTTCAGGATGGAGAACCAGGAGAGAGTGAGGCGGCTAAAGAGATGGCTCCTCTACGCACACAAATCTTCTGATAATTAGTAATCATGGGGAGGATACAGGAAATTGTAAGTAGGTTAAATTGCTTTTTTGTTTTAATGTTCTCCATTTTTTGCATCTGTCCTGGTGTGAAAAGCTCCCCTCAGTGCGTGAAGCTGCACTCAGCCCTCAATAAATTAAAGGCTCAGTAAGGGACTAAAGCATAAAGAGCTTTCTCAAACAGAGCCTTTTATTTCTAGGTGAGCATAAGCAGGGGCTCTCTGGCACACTTACATCGGGAGAATCACTGTGCCCTAAGACATTAAGGCAGTATGGGAGGCAGGTAACACCCAGAAGAGGATTCTATGCATGCTCAGAGAAATGAACTTTAGAAATTTACTTTGCTCTGCTTACAAATCTACATGTTTGTTTTTTTTTGTTTTAAGTTCTGCTGCTCAATATGATGAAATAGCATACCTAGTGGTATGGTGAGACCTTAAGTGGCTATAGAATAGAGGGCTGGGATGAGAGACAAGTACTGATGGAATGCAGACCAGCAGTTAGGGGAGGTACCATAATCACAGCAAAAGAGGAGACATAGGCTCCGCAGACACAGAGGAATAAGAGCAGGAATAAGAATTTTGTATTTGGGCAAGACCTGAGAAGTGTTGATGCAAAGGTGGAGTGGTGCTAGCCTTCAAGAGTCACCCATTTTCTCCTTCGACATTTACTGAGCAAGTGCTGTGTCAAGGGTTGTGCTAGACCCAGAGGAATAAGGACGGCTTATCCAAGGAATAAGTCATAGCTATAAGTCATGGTTATGCAAGGACATAAGGATATAGACGTAGACTATGATAATTACATTCAAATAGGATCCAAATTAAAAAATCTAGAGCGCTTCATGGGGCCCAGAAGGAAAGCTGAGAAGCTGAGAGTCAGAAAGTGCTTCGTGGGAAAGGAAAGATTTTAGCTGGGACTTGAAGAGCAGATAGGGATTTTCCAGGCAAAGTAATGGAGACACAGTAGTTCAGACTGAGGAAGCAGCATACCCAAAATATGCTGTGGAAGAGACTATTCCATTTACATAACAGTTAACATTTCCTTTATGGGGAGAAAATAAAGTAAAGGTGGGTTTAGGGAAAGAGGGAAGAAGATGAGGCTGATTGGCAGACATCCAGGAAGGCAACAGAGGCCTGGAGTTCTATTCTACCTGAGCACAGGCAGACGTGGTGGATGGAGGATGGGGATGTACATGCCAGAGGCCGGGAAGCAACACCGGCCATGTGGAGTCTGTGAGGTGAACTTGATTCTGTGACACAGCTCTGGGCCATCAATTGCTTCTGACATTCACTAATAAGGCAGAAACCAGGCCCAGGTTGTTAAAAAGCAATTTCCTGCATAGGCCTACTTGGAAAAGAAATTGCAGGTATGGAATTCACCAAAACGTATTGAACTTTCATTACTTGCAAGGTATTGTACTATGTGAAAATATTATATGAAGTATTTGCCCTCAGGAAACTTATAATTTAGCAGGGAAGAAATTTACGCACTTCAGTGGAAGAGGCTGTGGAATGTATATACTTCAGCAAGGAAGGATAGTGAGCCAAACTAGGGCCCATTAGCTACAAGGCAATGGACCAAATATTTGCATGGCATTCCCAAACCAAGTGAAGTACAGATTACTGCCCAATCTAGCAATGAAAACACACTCAAACACCTCCCCAAAGGACACCCAGTTAATAAGTGTCAGAGCCACAATGAGCTCAAGTCTACCTGACACTGAAACCTGCCATTATCCCCTAATGTGGGCCGCCCCAAGTCAAGCAGAATATAAATATTTTCAAGAAGAAAGAAGAAACCTATGTTTAATGCCCCTGCCCGTTTAGTTTGAAGAGTGCCGTGAAGGCCCTTCTAGAAGGAAGAGCACTCCGGGTGCAGAGAGTTCTCTAGAGACGGGTTATCTAGCTGGCTACCTAAATCCTCAGCAGGTGGCATTCATCTTGGTGGGTTGACTACAGTCCTAGATCTGACTCTTAGGAACTGGATCACCCATAGCTATCAATTTAAAAGCCAAAATGCCAAATTTTAAGTCTAGAATAGGCCACCAATCAGACTAGACATTCACTTCTGATGTCAACATATTCTTTGCTCATCAAAAAATTACAGGGAACATTAGTCAGTTTTGCTCAGTGGATAGAGCCTCGGCCTGCAGACTGAAGGGGCCTGGGTTTGATTCTGGTCAAGGGCATGTACCTCAGTTGTAGGATCCTCCCTGATCCGGCCCCTGGTCAGGGCTTGTGCAGGATGTGTTTCTCTCACATCGATATTTCTCTCTATGTTTCCTTCTCTCTTGCATTCTCTCTAAATATCAATGGGAAAATATCCTGGGGTGAGGATTAAAAAAAATTATAGAGAAATCAAGCAGAAATTTTCTTATTGCCAAGAGCAATAAGTTGGATGGATTAAATGGCTAATAATATCAAAATAAATTGCATTCATGCATTAAAGAATTATTGCAAACCTTGATATGAACTATCCTATTTAAACATTGTGCTAGGTCTTGAAGAACAGTATGGAATCAAAAGATCAAAAGTCAGGGTCTATGTCCTCAGATGCTCTCAGTCTGCTAGGAGAGCCGGCCAAGAAACAGCTATCTTACAAGTGATGAAATCTCTCAGAGACTCAGACTCAGCTCATTCCATTAATTACACCTGGAGAGAACTTTACTCAAGATGGGGGCCAGGTAAGGGAAGTTACAGAGGCCTCCCGAAATAGGCACCAGCTGAGTTACATCATGAACTATGAGCAGATTCCCTGAAGGTAGAAGGAAGAGGCTTTATAAAGGGGAAAAGAGGTTTTAGACAAAAGCAACAGCTCTGGCGAAAGGATGGAACAAAGGGTGGCTTGGAATTTACAAACTGTAAATAGTCAACTTTATTGGAGAGCAGTCCAAGTCTAGTCTTGGGTACAAAGAGATGAAGCTGGGCTAGAACACATTGCACTCATCTTCAAATTGTGGTATATTTGTGGAAGAAAAGCTGAACTGAGTCTGCTGATATGGGCTTTCTTTCTCTTTTAGAGCCGCTTTTTGTCTTGGGTTCTTTGTCATAGTATTATATAAAAAATATATGCATACATATTTTAATATTGGTCATTCATGTTCTATATTTCTTTAGTTATTTTGTTAGTTTTTTTTCTTGCAGTGTTCCTATTTGAAGAAACAAGGGGTTTTATATAAACCCCTTTTCATTTTAATATTTGTATTTCTGATAAAAAGTCCTTTGACTCTATTTTTTGTTTTAAAATTTTATTACATTATGCCTAGAAGTGGGTGATTTTCAAATGTATTGCTTCTTGTAGTTTTGAGTCTAATGGCTGTGGTTTCTACAGGGTTTTGCTCATGCCGTCTTATTTCCTTACACGTTTTGTGATTCTTGGTAAACTTGTTGTTTGGGATCTTTAGACACTGTAATCAAAAGTTGTTACATCAGAATGCATTTTTCTACAGAGTTTTACCCTCCGGGGCTCATCTGGAAATAAATTCTGGGATTAAAGTTCTTTTCTACTTGCCATCATGAGAGGCAGCTGTGGTCATACATTTTTAGGGAAGGTTTTTATTTCCCCCAACCTAGTGCCAAGATTTGAGACAGGCAGTTTTGCATTTTTTCCCCTTCAGGAGAGACATAGATTTATTTCTGGTCATCATTACACTGACAGGCTTTTTTGGGGGGGAGGGGGGTCAGTTAAATTTGGGGGTCATCTGTTAGATTCTCCATTTTCGGAGGTTCCCAAGCTATGTTTCTTTCTACTTCCATCTCTCCACCTTCACCCACAGAACATAAAAGCTAAAAGTCAATAGGAATTGGCAGAGTCAAGAAAAAGCCAACTTTAGTGCTGTTTACCTCACTGGGTTTTGTGTCCACTAAGATTTTGGTCTCTGGAGTATTTTTAGCCTCATAGACCAATAAATGCACTTCAAAGGTGCTTTAAAAATATTGTATTCAGGACATTTTAAGTTCTGAGTGGAATCATTGTCAGGGTGCCTGCCCAATACTTTGCCATCAGTGGAACCTCATGCCTTTTTAATTGTGGCTAGTTGATGGAATGCTTTGGTTTGATAGAGCTGGCATTGTCAGAGTTCCCATTTCCTTTAATGCACTGACATATGATTAAAGTGTTATTCATCAGAAAGAGTGTTATTGCTACCTCCTTCTCCTTTGTTGTAGTTGATGAATATTATGATATAAAACTGAGATTAGAAATGAGAGAAAACAGCACTATGATAACAGGTAGAGAAGTTGGCTTATATTGAAAGTGGGGAAGAAATAAACTCTGGCATGGAGCTATTGCTCATTGAGTCCTTATATAACAAAAGAGCACCCAATTAACCTGAGTTTATTATCTTTCATATATTCTAATACTTTCTGCTGGATAAAGAAATTCTTGGTGGTCAGCTTTAAGAAATGATGAAAAGAAAAAAAAAAGAACTAAGAAAAAGGAGAATTGGTTACGTCTTATTCTAGGCACCTGCCGTCTATGATGTAGACATTGCATGTGTGGTGTGATTTAGGAATGAGGGACCAGTGGGCAAAAAGGTGGAGACCTCATTTATTTGTTATGTGGATGAGACAATGTGCCACAGTCTCCTACTAGAAAATTAAAGTCATTCACTTTGGCCCTCTGACCCTGTGGGATTCTACAGAAGCGAGGGAAGGCACAATGATGCTATTACTGCTTACAATGCAGAGGCCCAGCAGAACTAACCAGGGAAAAAAGTACCTCTTTAGTATTACAAATTAAATATGTATAAAATATCGCCCACCCTACCTTTACCTCCTCCTTATGTCTGGCTCAGGGGATATTTGGAAAATACAGATTTGACAAGTGAAACATATGTAACCTATTTAGTTTCTTACTAGCTGAATATATTTTTGTTGTTAACTTATAGATGGCAAAAGAGAAAATCAACTATGTAAGTATCCTGTAAGTAGCCTGCTCAGGAAAATGACAAAACAAAATAAATGATAGTTTCCATATTGCTCTCTAGTGAAACTAAAAGAGAATGGTATTATTTTTTGAGGCTGATATAAATACTAGATTCAGAACCAGGTTGCTAGATTGTATATGTGTATTTCCAGCGGTTATTGTTTTTGTTTTTTTTTTTTGCAATGTTCTTGGGAAAACTAACAAAAGAAGATAACTCCAGGACAGACAAAAATCTGTTTCAAATAAGTGACCTTAGGAGGTAGGGGAAAGATAGATAATATATTTGAGAAATTAAAACATATTAAACATCTCTATATATAATCTATATATAAAAGCCTAATATGCTTGACCAGTCACTATGATGCACTGACCACCAGGGGGCAGACGCTCTGACCAGTAGGTTAGCTTGCTGCTGGGGTCTGGCCAGTGGGGACTGAGCAAAAGGGGCCAGACATGACCTGGAGCCTTCCCACACAGGTCCCTCCCCGGCCAGCCAGCCCCCATCGGCCTGATCGGGACTGGGTGAGATGGCCCCACCCAATCACTGGCCAGGCAGAGGGACCCCACCTGTACACAAATTCATGCACTGGGCCTCTAGTGTTTTTATAAACACAGATTTTAAAAATAATATTACATGAAACTTTTAAATATACTGTTTTTCTCCTCCTTTAAACAGAAAATACCTGGCTCAGTTATATAGTTCATAGTTAATAAAATGAAATTTCATTAAGTTACAATTCCCTGTAGAAAAGAATATACAGCATTTGCAAGCAGCAATCATAGAAAATCATGGCAGAATAGTCACCCTATTATAAGGTGATTTCATCTTCAAGGAAATACAGTGGCATGGATGATATTGGAGTACTCTATGCTTGCTTTGGTTGGAGAATATTGAACTTGGTTGTTACTAAGATATTGGAGACTCCAATAATGATAGGAGGTTTTAAGCTCAAATAAAACACCATTATTTTTGAAAAAAATATATCTTGTTACCTGGTTTCTTTGATGTACTAACACATAGAATTCTAAAATCTAGTTGCTAAATGCATAATTTTTATGGTTCGTACAGAACTCACCTTGAAACCAAATTGCAAGAGGTTGAAGAGAGCACTAAACAGAGTCTAGAAATCTGGCTTTTAGTTTTAGCTCTGCAACTAACTATCTATGCAATCTCCCAATTTTCAGAACTTCTCTGGAACCTCTCTCAGCTTCTTGGTCTATAAATTGAGGTGATTGATAGTCTAAACTTTATAAAGGTTAAAAAAAATGTATTATTACCAGAATGATTGTGCTGCAAAGTAAGGAAACCCAATTCAAAGTGTTTTTTTTTTTACTTTACAGGGAATTCATTTACTGGTTAATTAGGCTGAAAGTCTGGAGGTAGACCAGCATCAAAAAAATGTGAATGCTTTTTTCTCCCTTCTGCTTTTCCAGGCCAACTGTTCTTATGCTGTAATTATGCATTTCCCCTAACTTAATTATCCTACATATACCAGTGCCAGGGAATGAGAACATCTCCCTTCTAGTAGTTTGAACAAAACTCTAGAATTGATAATGACTCATCTGAGTTGGATCATGTGTGTATCCCTGTTCTTTGGTCAAGGGCATAGAATTTCTAATTTCTTGAGCATGGCTTATGGTTCTCTCCTTGAGGGGAAGAAATGCCCCTTCTTCCCAAACCATATGAACAGAATTGTGTGCCTTCCATAAAAGAAAATTGAGGTTCTGCTCCCTGAAATGCAAAGGGCAGAAAAGCACAACAGTACAAATCTTCCTAGTTTATAGAGAAATCATATTCATTTCTTTAGACAATGACAATGCATTTTGCTATATTTCTATAGCTTCAAATAAAAAGACCATTTAAAAAAAATAGCCCATAGGTATAGAAAGAATTATATAATTAAAAGTTATTTTCTAACCTTCAATGTAATAATTTATTCAAAGATAATAATAACTATAAACTAAAAGAAATTTAACCACCAGATGTCATGTGAAAATTTAACTGAATTTTGGATTACAAAGAAATGCTATAAAATCACTTTTGGGAAAATGGGTCAAAATTTAAAATAGGTCAAAATAATGTTTTGTTTTGATAATGGTGTTATTGCGGTAACACAGGAATATGGCCCTGTTCTCAGGCTATCCATGCTGTATTTTACAGATGGGTAGGTTGGATCTGCAACTTACTTTAAATGGTTAAGCAAGCCGAGACCGGTTTGGCTCAGTGGATAGAGCGTCGGCCTGAGGACTGAAGGGTCCCAGGTTCGATTCCGGTCAAGGGCATGTACCTTGGTTGCGGGCACATCCCCAGTAGGGGGTGTGCAGGAGGTAGCTGATCTATGTTTCTCTCTCATTGATGTTTCTAACTCTCTATCCCTCTTCCTTCCTCTCTGTAAAAAATCAATAAAATATATTTAAAAAATAAATAAATAAAAAATAAATGGTTAAGCAAAATAAATACACACACAACATATATATACACATATATATGTATACATATATATGTCTATATGTATGCATCTCTATCTATATCTGTCAACTGAAGAGATGTAGAGCAAAAGGAATTTTCCTAATTGCTGTTTCATTTTTCTGAACAACTTGGAATTGTTTGTGTGATTTTTTTTTTTGGTTCATTATCACAATAAAGTTTTGGAATGCCATTATAAATCACATCACTCCAGTCTTTTTATACTTTTTTAAATTCCTCCACCCTATCATAGTCCCACATCCAGAGAAGATAAATGGTGCTCAGAGATCACTCTTCCTGTGTGAAGACACCCTGTGGTCATTTCTTACCCACATATCAGCTATGCCAATTACTGCTAAAGAGTAAGAAGCCACTTATTTTCAGCCTCTGTTCCTCACATCTAGAACCAATGAATGGTGCTAGTTTTTACCCCTACAATCAGTGCAATTTTGGAATGATCCCTTCTGCTGCTTTGTAATACTAATATTTATAATTTTAAGCATTTGCTATATGGCAGCATAATGTTAGGTGATATATTGCTGACAGGAAACCTATGGCTTAGATAAAAAATATTATCCCAATCCCTACCCTAGTCAAACCATCACTTTCTATCGCTTGCGTGAATTACTACTCTAGGCTCCCAACAGCTTTATTCAATATTGTTCCTATATTCTCTTCATAGCATCTAGTGGGATACTGCATAGGTCAAACTTGAGCACTTTTGTCTGTAATTACAAAATCCTCAGCTTAGATCAATGCCCAGCATATTGATGTTGCCAAATATTGATTGAATGAATGGATGGATGGTATTCGTCTCTTTAAAACATTTTAATGGCTTACCTTTGCACTTAAAATAATATGCAAAGCCCTTACCTGGGTTAACAAGGTATTCCGTGGGTTTTCCCTTGCCTACCTTGCTTACCTTCTGTAGAATACTGTTCCTCCTTATTTCAACAACCATGTTAAATTTAGTCTTGACTATAGATTTTTGCTCTTTGGCAGGGGGCACAGGCACAGGCATGAGAAGGGATATGGTCTCTGCCTGGAATCTCTGCCTATAGATCTTCCCTTAGTTGGCTCCGTCTTTTCATGCACATCACAAGTCAAATGTCATTTCCTTAGAGAGGCTTTCTTGAGGGCCACCCAATCTTAATTAATTCCTCTAGTCAAATACTGTTGATTACATCCTCCTTGTTGGTTTCCTTCTCAGCCCTGAACACTATCTAAAATTGCTTTTTTTTTTTCTTATAAATCTTTATTGTTCAGATTATTACAGGTGTTCCACTCCCCCCCCCCCCATAGCTCCCCTCCACCTGATTCCCCACCCCACCCCATGCCCTTACCCCCCGCCACTGTCTTCATCCATAGGAGTAAGATTTTTGTCCAATCTCTTCCCGCACCCCTCACACTTGCTTCCCCTGAGAATCGTCAGTCCACTCCCTTTCTATGTCCCTGATTTTATTATATTCACCAGTCCATTCTGTTCTTCAGATTTTTTATTCAATTGATTTTTAGATTCACTTGTTGGTAGGTATGTATTTGATGTCATTTTGTTGTTCATAATTTTTATCTTTATTTTTTTCTTCTTCTTCCTCTTCTTAAAGAATACCCTTCAGCATTTCATGTAATCCTGGTTTGGTGGCAATGAACTCCTTTGGCTTTTTCTTGTCTGTGAAGCTCTTTATCTGACCTTCAACTCTGAATGATAGCTTTGCTGGGTAGAGTAATCTTGGTTGTAGGTACTTGCTGTTCATCACTTTGAATATTTCTTGCCACTCCCTTCTGGCCTGCATAGTTTCTGTTGAGAAATCAGCTGACAGTCGTATGGGTACTCCCTTGTAGGTAATTAATTGTTTTTGTCTTGCTGCTTTTAATATTCTCTCTTTGTCTTTTGCCCTTGGCATTTTAATTATGATGTGTCTTGGTGTGGTCCTCTTTGGGTTCCTCTTGTATGGGATTCTGCGTGCTTCCTGAACTTGTAAGTCTATTTCTTTCACCAGGTAGGGAAAGTTTTCTGTCATTATTTCTTCTAATAGGTTTTCAATATTTTGCTCTCTCCCTTCTTCTGGCACCCCAAAAATTCGGATGTTGGTTCGCTTGAAGTTGTCCCAGAGGCTCCTTACACTATCTTCATATTTTTGGATTCTTTTTTCTTTTTGTTTTTCTGGTTGGATGTTTTTTGTTTCCACATATTTCAGATCTTTGGTTTGATTCTTGGGGTACGTTGATCTACAGTTGAGTTTCTGTATATTTTTTATTTCAGACAGTGTATGCTTCATTTCTGACTGGTCCTTTTCCATTTTTTTGGCATTCTCATTAAGGTCCTTGAAGGTCTTACTAAGCTCCTCAGAAGTGTCATCAAGTTTCTCAGCGGTTTTTAGAAGATTCTTGAGTAACCTTATACATGTGGTTCTGAACTCTATGTCATCCAGTAGTTTGTTTTCCTCCGTTTCTTTCATTCGTGACATGTTTCTTTGTTTCTGCATTTTGGCTGGTTCCCTGTGTTGATGGAGTGGCTTTGTGTGGTAGGTGACCTATAGGGGGCAGTAGCTCAGCCTCCCCAATCACCTGATGTGGATGCTCTTGGTACACCCCTTTGTGGGCTGAGTGCAAAGTCTTGGTGTAGTTAAGCCTGAATTGCTGTTGGTACGCTGGGAGGAATTGACCTCCAGGCCAATTAGCTGTGAGCACTCCCTGTGTCTATAATGGAAGAACTGCTGTGCTGAAGACATGCAGGACTTGTTTCAGTGGGGCTTCGGTGCTCACTGAGTTTGCCTCTTGAATGTGTCACTTATGGATGTGAGGAGTTGAAATCTGGTGTCTCACACTGACCACTAGGTACACTGGCTTCTGGATCTCCAATGGGGTGCAGGTCAGCTACTGTCTGAGTCCACCCAGCAGGAGCTATAGCGAGAGCTACAGTTTTCTCCTCTTTGCTTGGGGTTTGGAGGTTTTGGAACTGTCTGACCCGGGCTGCAAGTTTGCTAGGTTAAGCTGCGATAGGGCAGGCTTTTCTTATGCTAACTCGGTTGCTTGGAGCTTGGGTGGGTTTGTAGGTTGTGCAGGGCGGGGCCTCAGGGCGTCACTAGGTTAGGGCGTGGCAAACAGCAATGGCTGCTAGTTAGCTGGCTCTGTGTCCCCAAAGGCATCCGCGAGTCCCGTGCCCCAGTGCAGTAAACAATTATTCCTGCGCGCAGCTCTGCAAGCAAGCCACCCTCGCTGGCAGACAGTCCAGCTTCTCCCCGTAGGAGTTTGGGTCCCCTGCGTCTCCCCAGAGACTGGATTTCAGAGTAATCGGGGGCTTGTCTCCGTTCGGGTTGAAAAAAGCAACGCACCCAGTCGCCCGCTGCCAGCCCGGATCATGGGCCTCCGTACCTCAGCTTTTCAGTGCTCGTGCACGTCTCAAAGCTCTTTTCTCTTTCCTTCTAGTTGTAGAACTTCCACTCAGCCAGCTTTCCCGTGGTTCTTGGTGATAGACGTTTTGTCTTTTAGTTGCACTTTAAATTGTTGTGGGAGGCAGCAGTTTAGGTGTTTACCTACACCACCATCTTGGATTCTCTCTCCTCTAAAATTGCTTTTTCTATCCATCAGTTTATTTTCTGTTGTCTGTCATTAGAATGCAATCTCCACTTGTCTAATGACTTTATCAGATAAAGATTTAACACAGACTTTCTAGCTTTCAGGGCAGTGCCTGGCACATAGTAGGTATGAAATGAATGCATTTATTTTGAATGAATGTGGAAATCGAGTGAATAGCAGGTATTTGTGATAATTTGAACCCAAACATATGTTAAGTTTATGCTTGTATTTGTGAACTTGTAAATAAATTGTGTTTATTCATTTTGTACATGAGTTTACTCATATGCCCCAAACTGAAGCAAAAATTAGGCACTATTTTTTGGCTATTTTCTTTGATTCTGTTTATTGGAATATACCAAACCTTCAGTTGTAGATTCAGGTTGAAGAGAAAAATATTCCTAGTTTTGTTCCATTGAACTACCATTTAAAAAAAATCTTTGATCTTTCAGGATGACCTTTTATACCTTCTTTTGTTTTCTCTGGGAAACAATGAGAAACCCGAAATAGCAATTAAGAAAATTCACCATAGAGCTTTATTTTTTTCCAAGTGTTTCTTTTTATTTATTTATTCTTTATTGATTAAAGTATTACATATGTCTCCTTTCCCCCTATTGACCTCTTCCTGACCACCCCCGCCCCCCAGCATATGCCCCCCCCCCCTAGTGTCTGTGTCCATTGGTTATTCTTATATGCATGCATACAAGTCCTTTGGTTGCCATAGAGCTTTAGCTGTAATGGATAACTCCCAGCAGTTTTGCTTTGTTGTGTGTTTATTTCTTTAGAGATGAACCAAGCAGATCCCATTAAAGTTTTGTCAGGTTACTTGTGTTTGGATTATTTCTTCTTCCTGTTATTTTAGATGAATGGGATTACTTCAATGTAGACTTACAGAAAAAAGCAATACATTTGTTTTTCTCACATAAATAAAGTAGAATAGGTGATGTTATATATTTTAAAGTCCTGACATTTGTATTTTTGAGTTACTTTCTCTTATATTAGCTCCCATTAATTTTAAAACAGTCCAAGGAGGTAGGCATATCATAAAATATTCCTCTTTAACAGATGGGAACATTGAGGTAGGGTGTGGTAAGAAAGCCACCAAAGGAACATCCTATCTAATAAAAGAGAAACATGCAAATTGACCGTACCTCTGCTACACCCACCAACCAATCACAGCAAGTATGCAAATTAACCCAACCAAGATGGTGGTGGCCACAGAGCTGGAGCGAGCAGGAGGCTTGGGTTGCCCCTGGTGATGGAGGAAGCCAAGCTTCCCACCCCCCTCCCCCCAGCTGGCCCTGGCCTCTGCTACAAAGTTTCAATTATAGAAGATAAATAAATCCCAGATACCTGCTTCCAGCCAGCCCTGGCCTCCGCTCAAGGAGGTGTTGAAAAAAAAAAAAAAAAAGAGGGGCTGGGAGCTTGGGTCTCTGGGCTGTGGCCAGCCCAGCCTGCAAACAGCCATCAACCCCTCACCCAGGCTGGCCAGGCACCCCAGCAGGAACCCTCACCCTGAAGGGGGTGTGGCCAGCCTGAAAACAGCCCTCAGGCCCTCACCCAGTTTGGCCACACACTCATAGGGTGAGGGTCCCTGCTGGGGGGCTTGGCCAGCCTGAAAACGGCCCTCAGCCCCTCACCCAGGCTGGCCAGGCACCCCAGCGGGACCCCCACCCTGAGCCGGGACACCCTTCAGGGCAAACCAGCCAGCCCCCACCAATGCACTAGGCCTCTATCTATACTAATAAAAGGGTAATATGCTAATTAGGCTGGGAGAGCTTCCAGACGTTCTTCTGGACAAAGCCATGGTGGCAGGGCCAGGGTAGAGGTGGTTAGAGGCCAAGAGGGGAGGGCAGTTGTGGGTGATCAGGCCAGGCCAGGATGGGACAGCAGTTGTGGGTGATCAGGCTGGTGGGGGGCAGGGCCTTTGGGGGTAAGAAGACCAGCAGGGGGGCCAGTTGGGGGCGAGTAAGCCACCAGTGGGGTTCAGTTGGAGGTGATCAGGACAGTGGGGGGGGGGACAGTTTGGAGTGAGCAGGCCAGCAGGGGGGCAGTTGGGGGTGAGCAGGCCATTGGGGAGGAAAGGTGGGGGTGAGCAGGCCAGCAGGGGGTGGGGGCAGTTGGGGGTGAGCAGGCCGGCAGGCAGAGTGATTAGGGGCAATCAGGCAGGCAGGTGAGCAGTTAGGAGCCAGCAGTCCCGGATTGCGAGAGGGATGTCCAACTGCCGGTTTAGGCCTGATCCCTGTAAACTAGTAGTAGGACATCCTTCGAGGGTTCCCAGATTGGAGAGGGTGAAGGCTGGGCTGAGGGACACCCTCCCCCCGTGCACAAATTTCGTACACTGGGCTACTAGTACTGTATAATAAAAGTGTAATATGCAAATTGACTGAACTGCAGAACAGCTGGTGGGGGGGCAAGGCCAGCAAGCAGGCAGTGCCAAGCCAGCCAAGGAGAGTGCCAGTAGGCAGGGGGAGAAAATGGCAATCAGGATGGTGGCGACCAGCAGTGGCAGAGGGGAGATGTGGGGGGGGGGGGCAGAAGGGCAGGGCCAGCCACTTGCAGGCTGGCACTGCCCCATGATTGGTCTGCCTGGTCACCTCCCACAGAGGGAGGCTACTGGTGGTGGCAGCAGTGGCTGCAGAGGCGAGGGGCTGGGCCAGTCGCTCGCTGGCCAGCTCTGTCCCCAGATCAGCATGCCCAGTCGCCTTCTGCAGAGGGAGGCCAGACTGTGGCTTAGGCCCACTTCCCATGGGGAGCAGGCCTAAGCCATCAGTCGGACATCCCCTGAGGGTTCCTGGACTGTAAGAGGGCACAGGCTGTGCTGAGGGACCCCTCCCACCCCTGAGTGCATGAATGTTTGTGCACTGGGCTTCTAGTATCTATATAACAATGGGCAATAAACTAGAAGAGTCAGAGCTACAAATTATGCATCTCAATTCCTAATCCAGGACTGTTCTTTTCATGTGAGATAAAATAAAGACAATAGTATCAATAGGTAAATATTATTAGGCAAATGTTATAACAAATGAAAATATTTTTTAAAAGTGAAAGAATAAAGAAATCAGATGTTTAAAAGTTTTGTCAGAACAGTGTTTTGAATGGGATACAGACAGAATAAATTCGTCACTGGTTTTAAGCATCTAAAATGAACAATGGGACTAGACATTAGGCATTTGGAAAGAAGCCATTAAGGCAGAATGCTTATCAGATTAAAGGCCTATATTAAATCTCATTTTCAATGTTTTTGAAAACTGTACCCTTCCTGAACATCAGCTAAAGCACCTTTATTTCTTGCTTGGCTGAAAACATCATTTAGACTTACATGATAATTGAGGCTGAATACACATAAGCAAATCTTACTCGGTTTGACTTTTCCTACAAATGATATATGTGGATGAAAACTTGAAAATTCAGCTAGTTATCTATACAGTTCTTTCCTTCATAATCTTAAACTTTCAGATGAAGACAATGACTATAAAGATTAATTTATAAGTTAGTCTCATTGGAAAACAGGTGGCATACTCAAATTAAAATTCTTCAAATCAGGTTTACTTTTAAGGGTGTGGGAAGGCTTTAAAGTAGCCAAGTAGCCTTCCTCTGATCTCCTTTTAGAGCTCTTGTTGATGAACTCAAACCTGAAGCCAGAGGCAAGGTTAGCCTGCAGGGGAAGGGGCAGGCCATAGAAGGGTGGAAATAGATCTGGAGGTCCTGGGGATGAAGGTGATAATGATGATAAAGCCAAGATGTATTGAGTAGTGGCTATCTGTTCATTATGCTTCCCACTTTATATTTATTTATCAGCTCAGTTAATCCTCACAAGTGCCCTCTGAAGTCAGCATTATTATTCTCACCATGTCACAGGTGAAGATGCTGAAGCTTTGAGAAATTACTTGCTACCTAGTGAATTCATTAAAGGTGTGTTTGTCATTTTTCCCCTCATTGAGGGCAGAGTCCATGAGGAAAAAGAAAAGCAAAGGTCAGTCTATGACAGAGATAAGTCTTCACAGAGTATTCTTATAATTATTTCCCTTGGGATAATAAAAAAGCAATACTGATATATTTATTTGGGGTACATCCTTTATAATAAAAGGCTAATATGCAAATTGTCCCCTCAACTGGGAGTTTGACCAGGAGTTCGACCAGGGGGCGGGGCCGGCCGGCCAACCTCTTGCATCCCCTCCCCCCTGCTGACCTCCACCCATGCATAAATGCGTATACCGGGCCTCTAGATTTTATATATAACTAGAGGCCTGGTGCACGAAATTCATGCACCGGGGGGGGGGGGGAGGGTGTGTCCCTCAGCCCAGCCTGCACCCTCTCCAATCTGGGACCCCATTGAGTCGATATCTCTCTCACAATCCAGGACTGCTGGCTCCCAATTGCTTGCCTGCCTGCCTTCCTGATTGCCCCTAACCTCTTCTGCCTGCCAGCCTGATCACCCCCTAACCACTCCCCTGCCAGCCTGATTGATGCCTAACTGCTCCCCTGCCAGCCTGTTTGCCCCTAACTGCCCTCCCTTGCAGGCCTGGTCCCCCTGCAACTGCCCTTCCCTGCAGGCCTGGGTCCCTCCCAACTGCCCTTCCCTGCAGGCCCGGTCACCCCCAACTGCCCTCCCTTGCAGGCCTGGTCCCTCCCAACTGCCCTCCCCTGCTGGCCTGATCACCCATAACTGCCCTCCCTTGCAGGCCTGGTCCCTCCCAACTGCCCTCCCCTGATGGCCATCTTGTGGCAGCCATCTTGGGTTCTGTGATCTTTGACCACATAGGGATAGCCATCTTGTGTGTTGGAGTGATGGTCAATTTGCATATTACTCTTTTATTAGATAGGATAGAGACCTGGTGCATGAGTGGGGGCCGGCTGGTTTGCCCTGAAGGGTGTCCTGGATCAGGGTGGGGGTTCCCTTGGGGCATGCGGTGGCCTGGGCAAGGGGCCTGTGGTGGTTTACAGGCTGGCCACGCCCCCCGGCGACCCAAGTGGAAGCCCTGGTATCTGGGATTTATTTATCTACTATAATTGAAACTTCGTAGCCTTGAGCAGAGACCAAGGCAGGCCAGGGCTGCAGAAGCTTGGCTTCCTCCATCACAGGGGGCAATTCAAGCCTCCTGCTCTCTCCAGCTCTGTGGCTACCGCCATTTTTGTTGGGATTTATTTATCTCCTATAATTGAAACTTTGTAGCCTTGAGTGGAGGCCTGGGCGTGCCTCCTGCTCTCTCCCTGGCTGCAGCCATCTTGGTTGGGTTAATTTGCATACTTGCACTTGATTGGCTGGTGGGCGTGGCTTATGGGTGTAGTGGGGTGGTGGTTAATTTGCATATCACTCTTTTATTGGATAGGATATGTAATAAAGTACAGATAACTTTATTCTACCTAGCTAGACCTAACAAGAATAATGTTCTGGTACCAAAATTTGACAAATTGTCTTACCAGATACAACTAAGAAGGTAAGCTGAAGCCTTGCCAAGCTCAGTCTTCTGACTACACTTAGGAGAAAATGAACCAAAGAGATGGAACTATTGGGCACATGGGTGTTTTCATTGTCTTCTTGGCTTTCACTACTTGACAAATAGGCTTTCACTTCCCCACCTATTTTGAAAGTGACTCATGAAAATATGGCTCAAATTAAACCTCATTTGGAAGGCTAGGAAATAGCTGGGTAAGATAGCCCAGGACCATGAGGTAATAAACATGGAAAACGGATCTTGTGCCCAGAAGCGCTTTCAAAGTCCACATCCCTAGCACTTGTGGAGTTGTTCTCTTGTCCTTTCCCCTGTATGTACACAGGGGGCACAAGGTATAACAACACACTGGTAGTCTGCACGTGAAAAGTGGTTTCTGCTTTACGTGTGTGTGTGTGTGTTCCTAAAGAATTCTACTAGGATACATAAAATGGGTGCCAAAAATAACTCCATAAGACACAAAAGTGAAGAGTTTTTCAAAAGAGAAATGTAAAGACAGTAATATTATCTAAGGTAGCACTAAATCACATCTCCGGAGACTTTATTAGAAACCTCTTTAAAGTCTCCATGAGTTGCTTATATGAATATAGTATTATATTTCCCCAGAAATTATAGTCTCTCTACAGAGACCCATGTCCCTTAAGCCTGGTAACCCAAGGACTATGAAGATCCATGACTCAAAACTATCAAAATTAAAGCAATTTTTGCTGTACCCATACCAGTCTAACTCGTGCTTCTGTATGTTTTATTATACTTCTCTATAAAATGGGCATAGAAGTCTTTAAAGATTTTCTGAATATTGATGAAGTATTGTGGAAAGTACTTTAGAAGCCCCAGAGATTTTTAAAAATCAAATTCTTATAGATATTTTCCATGGTTTATTTTACCAGCTAAATATGCAGACCATATTACCACATAAATATTTTCTCTAGTGCTGAAGAAGTGGAATACTGTTCCTTGCATGCATTGAATTAATAGAACATTTTAGTCAAACTCCATGGAGAAATACAGATCATTAAAGAAATGATTGCTTTTCTGGAATTATGCTGCAGGGATGTGTACCACTTTATGGACCTCTTAGATGTCACCAGATAGCATGACAACTGTCCCTCCCCTTGACAGAATAAACACATAGAATTTTCTGGTCTCTGTTGTCTTTTTCTACTTTTCTTGCTATTAACTCTGCTCTGAATTCTTACAGAGCTTACGGTTGACAATGCTATTCTAAACCATCTCTAGAATGTGTTCGCTTCCTCTATAGTACGTACTCACTCTTCCATGTATCCCAATGAATCTGCTTGGATTAAGAATAAATCAAAACAACTCACTGGTGAATAGAAAACAGGCAGTTGATATTCGGTTTTCCTTGCTGGATACAGCCGGTGCCATGAAGCATCACCTGCAGAATGGGCTTCCTTCCTGGCGTTGTTTTCCTTCACAGTTCAGTCACTGAGCCTGTGAATATGGATCAGAGCTTGAGAAAGTCTGTGATTTGCTCTGAAAAAGATTGCTTGAAGTGCATCAGTGCTTCCCCGGTGGAAAACATCTGCTAGGAAGCACAAATTTAGCTTCTCAATGTTGGTTTCCTTAGTACCAGACAGAGTTTATTATTTAACTGATGACTGGGAGAAATGGGCTCTTGTAGCAATCTGGCCACAAACTGAAGGAGGTTTTTATATTTATTATTTAAAGTACCTTGAGTTGGAAGGTTTCAGGGATGAGATTTTGACCTTTAGTCTTTGCTGCTCAGAAATCAACTCACAAGTACTTTTGGAACTATATATTTGCTTTATTTATCTATTTTTTTACTTACCATCAACATAGTATATTAGTTTCAGGCATACAATATAGTGATTAGATATTTATATAACTTACGAAGTGATCACCCCGTTAAGTCTAATAACCATCTGATATGATACATGGGTATGACAATATTATTGTCTATATTCCTTATGCTGTACTCTATATCCCTGAGACTTTTTATAACTGGCAATTTTTGCATCTTAATCCCTCCCCCATTCACCTTTTCCCCAAACCCCCTCCCATCGGGCAACCATCAATTTGTTCTCAGTATCTGAGTTTGTTTTCTGTTTTTACTAGTATTCATTCACTTATTTAATATTTTTAGATTAACATGTAAGTGAAATTACATGGTATTTATCTTTCTCTGACTTCTTTCACTTTGCATAATACCCTATAGGATCATCCATATTGTCACAAATGTTAATATTTCATTCTTTTTTATGGGCAAGTAATATTCTTTTGTATATATATGTAACATTTCTTCATCTAATCATCTATTGATGGACACTTATGTTGCTTCCATATCTTGGCTATTGTAAATAATGCTGCAGTAAACATAGGGGTACATATGTTTTTTCAAGTTAGTGTTTTGTATTTCTTCAGATAAATATCAGAAGTGGAATTTGTCGTCACAGGTAGTTCTATTTTTAATTTATTGAGAAACCTCCATACTGTTTTCCATAGTGGCTGCACCAATTTGCATTCCCACCAAAGTACATGAGGTTCCTGTTTCTCCAAATTCTCACTAGCACTTGTTTATTGTTTTATTCATATATTTCATCTTCCCTTTTCTACATAAAGGAGTCCCTGTTAACATTTCTTATAATACTGGCTTAGTAGTGATAAACTCTTTTAGATTATTCTTGTCAAGGGAACTCTTTATCTCTCCTTAGATTCTAAATGATAGCTTTGATGGGTAGAGCAATCATGGTTATTGTCCTTGCTTTTCATCACTTTTAATATTTCATTCAAATCACTTCTGGGCTGCAAAGGTTCTGTTGAGAAATCAGCTGATATTTATGGGAGTTCGTTACTAATTGCTTTTCTTTTGCTACTTCTAAGATTCTCTCTTTAACCTTTGGCATTTTAATTAAACTGTGTCTTGGTATGGTCCTCTTTGGGTTCATCTTGTTTGCAACTCTGTACTTCCTGGACTTGTATTTCTATTCACCAGGTTAAGGAAATTTTATGTCATGATTTCTTCAAATGGGTTTTCAATCCCTGCTCACTTCTCTTTCTGGTACCCCTATGATATAAATGTTGGTAAGCTTGATATTATTCCAGAGGTCCCTTCAACTATCTCATTTAAATTATTTGTTTTTTTTTCCAATTAGGTGTTTTCTGCTACCTTGTATTCCAGATTGATGATTCACTTCTCTGCTTCATCTAATCTATTATTGATTAACTTTAATGTATTCTTCATTTCAGTTATTATTGTCTTCATTTCTGACTGGTTCTTTTTTACTATTTCTATATCCACTTTTATGTTTCCTAGCTCTTTCTTGAAGAGTTACGTTCATCTGTTCTTCACTTAAGTTCATTGAACATCCTTATAACCAGTGTTGTGAACTCTACATATGGTCGGTTCTGAAAGACAATTTTTTGTCACTTACATGTTTGAAGAAGTTGGAAAGGAAAATAACCTTGTCATTCTTTATACAATTGCAATAGATCTGAAGGTTCTTGAATATACAGAGGTGGCGCAAAAGTAGGTTTACAGTTGTATGTAAATATATATGACAGGCTTTATTCTTGTATTATTATTTATCAATTATTCTATTACTTTCCATATGAACAACTGTAAACCTACTTTTGCCCCACCTGTATTTCTGACCATGTAATCAGGTTTTATTATCTGCAGATTGCTTACTGTGTCTGCTCCTTCAGTCAGTTGAGTAGGTCTAATGCAGTGGTTCTCAAACCTGGCTGATAGATGACCTAGGAAAAAATTTTAGAACGTACCTGTGCCTGAGCCCCAATCCAGACCAAATAAGTCAGGATTTATCAACTTGTAATGGAGACCTGGGTTATTGGCTATGCAGCTGTATACTTAAGTCAGACAAATTATCTTGTTCTGACTTCTTCAACTGAACCATGAAGGAAATAGATAAATGTTAAGTCTGTTCATTGGATAAAAACAATCTAAGTCAAAGTCGCCACTTCTTATTTTTAAATAGTTGATTTTAAGCCAGGACTTGGTATACACTATCTCATTTAATCTCAACCACAACCTTCTGAAGTCAACATTATCTTATTTTCCAAATGAGGAAATTGGAGGGTCAGCGAAGTTAAGAACATTGCCCTAGGACAGTGGGTCAGCAAACTGCAGCTCGCAAGCCACATGCGGCTCGCGAACCACGGTTTGCCACTCTGTTGACTAATGAGTTTGCCGACCACTGACCTAGACTCTCGATTCCAATAATTACAGGCTGCTGTTGTTCCTTGTGATTAAGCCCCTACCCAGTGGTCAGCATACTCATTAGTCAACAGAGCGGCAATCCGCAGCTCGCAAGCCGCATTTAGAGCCTAGGACATAAAAGTTATATATGGTATAATCAGGATTTAAATCAGAAGTAAATGAAATTAAAGTCCAAATTATTAACTTGTTCATCAGTAGTTTTTATTCCTCAACTCAACCTAATTTTTAATAGCAAATATTTTGAACCTCCCTATGCCACCTTAAAATAAATTTATTCATTATATAATCTATTTCAAACAAATTAAAATACATCTCTGTTATGAAGTAAAATAGAAATAAAGGGGAAGTAATTTAAACTAAAAATAGTAACCAGCACATTATTTGATGTCTAAATATGCAGGTATGGCCACACTAAGAAGATGTGTTAGGGTAGTCGGTTGTTTCTATCTATAATTAAATTTAGAATAACTGAATGCCACACCTACACATGCACACTGATACAGATGTATTATATAAGCAACATATATATATATATATATATATGTGTGTGTGTGTGTGTGTGTGTATATATATATATATATATATATATATATATGAGTGGTATTGCAGTCAAGGACACAGTTTTTTCTATGGTGAAACTCTTAATACATTTCTGAACAAAACTGAAGTTTTCCCTTGATTTACAATGTAGTTGCAATCCTGTATTAAAAATATCTGTATATATCTAGTGTATATTACATTTTTGCAAAATATATTTTATGTCTATTAAAATGCAGTTAGATTCTGGGCTCTGATTATTGTAAGTAGGTTTTTCTTTTTCCTTTTTTTTTTTAATTGATTAAGGTATTACATATGTGTCCTATAGGTTTTTCACATAGGCAGCTATTCGGGGCATTCAAAATACATACAGAGTGCCTTACTGTGCTTCTTTGTGAGACCCCGTGGTGAATATCAGAAAGATAAGAATTTCTAGCACTTGACCACTACATGCCAGTAGAATCCCCACCTTCTTCTCTCCCAAAACCTTGTGATAACTAAAACCTCCCCACAATGAATTCATCAAATGAGCTCTAGGGGTCAGCAGGGTCATTGTTGAGACCTGCTGCAATACCCTAATTGCCTAAAGATCTCACTTGAGGCTAATCTCATATATCTGTGAATCTTGTGGTTTTATCTCTTGAACATCCTATATAATAAAAGGCTAATATGCAAATTGTCCCCTTGGGAGTTTGACTTGCTATCATGTGCGCTGACCACCAGGGGGTGGCATGGAATGAAGGAAGGCCCTGGCTGGCCCTGATCGCAGGTCAGGCTTACCGACCCTACCCATGCATGAATTTTGTGCACCAGGCCTCTAGTATGATATAATAGCTAATTAGGTAGTTAGAAATTCAGGTCCACTAATATGTGCATCTTCTCTGTAATTTTCTGTAATTAAAGTAGCATCTCTTAAATCAATTACACAGTGGTAAAAGGTGAAGCATGGAAAGAAATGTAATGCTGATTTCATTCTATTACTTTCAAAATTGTGATACAGTGACACATACAGATGCTCTAGAAGAGAATAAAAATCTATTTTACTAAGATGTTCTTGTGACACTTCAAAAATTCATGACAGGCATCTCTTGTTGACTCTTTGCTGGCGCACAATGAAGCTAAACATAGCTTTTGCGTCAGTTGTTCTTTTTCTTTAAGCCACAATGCAAAGGGAGAGAAGGAGAGGGGTTTCCCTGCAATTATTTGGATTTTGCTCCCTCTTTTGTTCCTATCCTACATTGGCTACCAAATATGTCCAATCTGAAAACTGAAAGCTGGGTATTTATCCTTGTCATCTTTTCTTCATCATGATGTACTACCATTCACTTTTTATTATGAATAGATTGATTTAATATTAACATTTAGTTTACTCATCCATTTTCAAAATTTCTGGTATTTTATACTTTAGGATTTGTTAAGGAAACATTCTTTTACACTAGTCATGGCTGTATGCTGTTTTGATCTTTCTTTGAGAATTTCACCTACCCATATTGTAGTGAGGAATGACACTCAATGTGGTTAACTTTTAAGCAAAAGTTAATTTCAACTATTAGAAAGAATCTGTATATCTTAAAGTCTAGGATAGACTAGAGATTATTTTTTAGCTGCTTAAACTTCTTGATATGAATTAAGTATTTAAAGAATGGGATGAAAGAAAAATTTTTCTCTCTGGGGGAAAAGTTGGAATAAATGTTTTCTACTCAAACATGTAGAAATCCATTGTAGTTTATTGGGATACTTTTATGTTTGATACTTCATTTTTTTTACAAAAGCCATTGAAATAATAGAGTTGGGTATTTTAATTGCCTATTACTTATGTTCCCCAATAGACAGAAAAGAAAAATGGAAATATGATCAGAGTCTAACACAATACTCATTTATTGAATGAAACAAGATTTAATTACTTGTTCAAGGTCACAGTATTGAGACTCATTGGAGCAAAGACTGAATGCTGGCCTTCTGGCCCCAACAGCAGCACTTGCTCTTCTACACCACCGCTATCCTGTTAGCATGCCACTGTAAGGGCAGAGAAACTCAAAAACCAGAGAAGAATCATGTAAATATGTTTGTATTTTTTTCTGAAACTGACCAACCTTTCCACTTTCAACATGCTGGCAGGTGAACAGATGAAGAAGATAAAGCATGGGTCAGTAGGAAGGCAACTGCCGAGAAGTCCCTGCCCATATATTACCATCAATGTACCCATCTGTTCCATATTTAGACACAAATTTTTCAAAATCAACATATTTAAACCCATTTAAGTGAAGCACATATGTCCAGAAAGGTGTTAGAATGTGCTGTTGAGGCTGATGAGAAAGCCGAAGTCTAAGAGAATGTCAATGGCTAACAGTTTCTTATTCTAGAAGAGCTATTTAAGCCAGTAGTCAAGTTCCCAAAGGACAAAGGTCTCTAGTGTTGTCTAAGAGATAAACTTGACCTATGTAGTTTCATTGGCCAGAGCCTTTGAAGTAGCATTCATAGGTTGTTTTTTATCTGGAATAGATGAAATATTAGAATTAAAGTGATTTTCCCAAATCAGAAGAACACAATCATCACTAAACAGAATAAAACATTTTCTCAGCGGCCATCTGTACAGTGGTTCAAACTACCTGATTTAAATTTCCTCACCTTTATTTTCTGTTATTACCTATTTATGTTACCATTCAATCACTAAACATTTTAGAATCTGTTTATAGATATCTAGAGGCTCTGCATGAGAGAATCACACATAATAGTGTCTGTCTTTATTAACAATGTAGATATAATATAGGAAGACATATGACGTGGTTTCATACTATTAAATTAGAAATCATTAAATTAGCACCTGTTTTTTACTATACCTATGGGAAGTTCAAATAATTGAATCCATAAGTTTTGCTTATGGAAAATAATAAACAAAACAAACATGAATTGGTAACTATATTAAAAATAAAAGTCAATGAAAGACTAAATAAAAATGATATTGTGAAATATATAATCTTATTACTTACATAAAATGAACAAAATATATTAAAGTTATATTTCATACAGTATGTATTATAAAATAATACAATACATGATTGCTAAGTATTTAATATAGATTTTAAAACTGTGAATTTTAGTAGGGGCAAAGCTCTGAGCTGCAATAAATGGGAAATTCCACAAAGAAAGAAAAAGACTTGAGATAGGCCTTGAAGGAAGAATTGGTATCCAACAATTAGCAAGTTACAGGATGAATACTACTAAATGGATACCTGCATCTTGAGGGAATGCAACATAAAGGTTACAGGGAGTGTTAATCGATGGGTAATTACAAAGCAGATGGGAGTTTTAATTCTATTTTAGAAAGAACAGAGAATAAAATATTTGGAGAAGATACAAAAGTAGTAAGATAGAAGAAATGTTGAATAGGGAACAGAAAACAGTGTATTGGTGCATGCCATTTCAATAGATTCTTGAAAAAATATTAGAGTTAAAGCTTTTTTTTTCCAAAAGTTTTCATCCTAGGCTAGAGATGGCCAAGGTAAAAATTGGATATGTCAATCAAGAGAAACAAATAAGGAAGTGAGGCTATGAGGCTGTGGCACCAAGGCAGCTACTTGGTATTCTTCAACATTCCGGTCTCCGGTATTCTTCAAGTTTCCGGTATTCTTCAACGTTCTTGCGATAAATGCAACTCTTAAGAGAAATACCCCACTCTTTTGGAGCAGCAGCTGTCTACAGTAATTAAGTGCAATAAACTTGGGAAAGTTTAGGAAGACACTGAATATGTTTGTACAATATGTCTCTATTCGGTTTGCTCCTACATTAATTCTAATAGTTGGGTCTTTATAGAAGCAGGATGGACCCTGGAAATGCAGGTTTAACTGCTGCATAGCTATACCAATGCTGTAGGTGAACCCTGACCACCTCTCTTGCAATTGCTTCCAAAGTTCTTCTTTTTTTCTTTCATTTTCTCACAGACTGTATGAGTTCCCCATTATCATATTATTTCTGCCTTCTTTTGAAAAGCAATTTCTCACAATCAGGCATATATTCAGTTGTCATCCACCTCTTCAAGAGCATATTTATCATGAAAAATCTACTTGAAACAGAACTTCATCTTTCTAGTACTGCTCAGCTCAGATAACCAACATTTTGCAGATCAGTGTGATGTCAGACTACCCATCTTCTTAAGGGTTTAGATGCTTAGGAGCCTCAGTAATATGTATAGTGGGCATTTTTAAATTCATAATTATTTCAAGGCATTTTGTCTGATTCAGACAAAATGACTAATACTTGTCTCATCTTTCATTTTTTGTATCTATCAACAAACTGTGAATCTAAAATTCAAAGATGATAGTCAACATCCACTTATTCTGAGTCATTAATTTGCTTACAGTGACTCATTAGAAAAGAGGGACTTTTTTTTTTTCTTCTTCTTTACCTTCTATCTCCACTCCAGTAATTTTATCTGTGGTCTGTAAACACACAAGGTTGATTCACACCGGAAGATCTCAAAAGTGCCTTACCTCATTTCTCACTGAAAATCAAAGTATGGGATCATAGTGCTAGGAAGGGGTCTGGTATATATCGACTGATCTATGAAGAGCTTTAATTGATCTAGATGTATTCATTAAGGAAACCAGAGGAAAATTATTGCAACTATCGATCCACTCCATTCACTCTGCTAGACACAGAGCTGAATAAGTGAAGGTTCTTATTCTTGTGGAGTCTGAGTTTAAAAGAGAATAAGCATATATAAATAAATATGGTATAATAAAATAAACACAGTATCAGAAGTATGTGACAGATTTAGAACAGTGCTGGGATCTCAGTAAAAACTCAGTACATGGCAGTGTACCATTAGAATTCTTCTCAATATAATGCTCTCATGGAGGAGAAACTGAATAGGTCAGTTTGGTTTGGATAAGGAAGGCTCCCTTTTCATTGTGATTATTGCATTAACTTTTTATAGTAAATGTTAGTTCAATTAACTTTGATTTTTATAATTGGGAAAATATAGATTAAGGGTGATTGATTAACTTCCTTAGGCCACTTGGCTATCAGGTGACATATTGAGGTTTGGATCCAAAAGAAGGTGATACCTAGGACCTTCTTCTTCCCAGCACACTGCCTCTTTCCTCTTCATTACCCTCTGGGCCTTGAGGAGATTGCAAAGATACATAGTGTTCATTCTCTATGCTTAAGGCTTATAAAAACTGGTATAAGAGACACTCCCTCGTCTAAGAAAAAAAATGCACAGGATGTAACAGTTGGAAAATTCTATTAGTCAAGAGAAGACAGCATCAACAGATTTAAGCAAGGTCATTCTTAGAATTTCTTAAAGATGGATATGGTTACAGTCAATCTCTCTACCACTTCTAGTAGCATGCTTAGTGTAGACATCAGGCTTCAGTGTGTACCAAAGATGGCTTCAAAGGAATAAGGAAATGGTTATAACTGACATGACATCTCTTTTGGGTATGGAAATATTTCAAAAGTGAAGAATATAGACTAGTCTGGATTGCAGAATCTTAGGTGGTAAGTTCAGTAATGGATGTTCTGCTACATCTTGGAGAAGGAATATTTTTAAAACATTTTTTAAAATCATACGTTTGATTTTGCTTTAAAATGCTTTGTGTTGATGGATAAAGCCTCATGACCTAGATAAAAACTATTGCTAAAACTGTGATATTTTCTATCACTCTGATAGTATTCAGCTGCATATCTTTAATAAAAACTGGCTTATGTCTGTGAATATCAGGTGAAATGAGCACAATGAGTTCTGGGGAGCAGGTCTTAGATGCTGCCGGAAAAATAATGGAGAAGATTTTACAGGGCTGTATCTTTGCACAAAGCAATAGTAAATGACTTCCTCACTTCTGCATTACCTAAATCCTGAGTTAGAAAGATTTAAGTTAATTATAGAATATGCACTAAAATTACAGATTTCAGTTAAGCATTTCACTCTGAAGTGTAAATGACTAATTAGTCCAATACTCAACATTTAATACACAATTATATATATGTACCTGGGCCCTATAGAGAATGCAAAATGAAAGAATATCAAGGCCCTGTCTTTAGGAGCTAACTGGCAAGAATTTCTTCTTCTCTGAGGATGTACAGATTGATGTTGGTTGATTTAACATCCATCAATTAAAAACAATGAAAATAAGATAACTAGTTGATTCTTTCAAAAAACTAAGTATATGATGGGCACAGGGCTAGGCCTTGGGAATTGGTGATATATAAGATGAAAGAATGCCTCCTCTCATGGAGAGTACATTCTCTTGGGGTAGTCAGATAACAAATTCCTAAACTTATTCCTGAATAAATAAACTGAATCGTTTAAGGTATTAAGAAGCACTACATAGAAAATAGAGACCAGAGAAGGTCTCTTGGCAGAGGTAATATTTGTACCAGCCACGCAACAGCCTGAAGCCAGTGCATTCATGCAGGGACAAAGAGCAAATGTAACTACTTAGCAGCAGGAGCAAGCATGGAGTGTTCAGAACGTACCAAGATTGGCCACTGTGCTGGAGCTAGTGGGCAAGAGGGCCGTGATAAGCCAGTGGTTAAATAGGTGAGCAGGGTCATTTCATGAAGGGCCTTGTGGAATCTGGTCAACAATTTGGAACTTAATTCTTTTTACCATGGGAAGCCAGGAAGGGTTTCTCAATGGTATGCAATCTGATAAGCACAAATTATAGTATATACATGATATGATGCTATCCACCCAAAATGCACAGCCTAAGGACTGTGATTCTTGAAAGGCTGGACAATTATTTCTTTTCTCAGAAAATTAAGGATGATTTTATAACACAGTTTGCTGAGCTGAGTCCTGAGGTATGCCTGAAACTTCCCATGCTGAGGGAATGATGTGAACAAAGCTCTTGGCAAGAAATCTTAAGATGCTGACAACTGCCCCACGGATATGTTTCTTCCCAGGAAGAAACATATTAGCTCAAAGAAATGACTGCTCAACGTGACACTGTAGATGCCAGCAGCAAGCAGAAATGTTTGGGCAACTAGAGGTTGAGAGGGGTGAGAGTGGTGGACTTGACCGCTCAAGCTACACTAAAGGCAGCTGTTTACTCTGACACCCTGAAGTTGACCCTCTTGTCGTGTTTTGATGTCCTGAGGGATCAACATGATGCAGCAAATATCATGATAAAGGTGTTATGTTTCAGGAACTGCCGAGGTCACGGGGAAAAGTCTGTACATCCGCAGAGAAAAAGAAATTCTCATAGTGAATATGAATGGGCTGCCCTCTCTTGCCTTTCATGTTTGTTTCAGTGATTATGCAACACTGCAGCCTGAATATAGAAAGGCAGCTCACAGGCTTGAGTAAAGGAACCAAAAGGCCATTCCTTAGCTTTGGGTTGTGCTAATTACTCATAAATAATTGATGATGACTTTTTAGCTTTGTCTCAAAAGGAATGGTGTGTTCCATGCCATTGAGCCAGTTGTAACATGGAGTCCAGAAATTATTGTTATGCAGTCTTTCTTTTGATGGGTATTTTCACTGTGCTGCTTTCCTGTCTTGAAAGGCTTTGTCAGACAAACAGATGTGACTAGCAATATGTACTACTAGTTGAATTGCCCAAAAGCAAAGGTCAGGAAAATGTATCTATTAAAGATCAAATATTAAATGTTTTAGGCTTTGGGGGCCAAGAAGCAAAATCACAGATATGATAGAGGCAGGTACATAAAATGAAGGGAAAAAGAATCCACAATAGTTTTTATTGATGAATTCACAACATAACAGAGTACAATGCTTTGTAATACAAGTCTACTAATGAGAAGAATGGAATTCTTCTTTGAAGAATAAGATTTCATTACATTTGGGATTCAAAATTCGTGTTGTTCATCATCAAATCAGCTGCAAATATTCATCTGTAAACAGCATTTTTAGCTCACAGGCTGTACTAAAGTAGGCCTTGGGACTGGTTTGGCCTGAAGGGCGTAGTCTACTTACTGATGTCCTATAGTATACCTTAACTGGTAACATAAGCATTTTTTCAAATCAATCAACTATTAATAAATCATCTTTTTATAACATTCATTTTCATATGTCTTTATACAATAGACAACTAGTTGAAAGCATGTGATTTGGAATTAGACCAATCCAGGTAAAATGCTTGGCCTCCTTCACTTCTAGCTGTAAGACCTTGTGAAAGTCACCTAACATCTCTGAATCTCAATTTTTTCATCCATAATGTAATGATAATACTAGTATCCCTTCAGTGCCATTTTGAAGAGACATGAGGTACTATGGTGCTTATCACATAGTGGACAATAAATCGTAGCTAATTTTTTATGTAATGTCTCCAAAATTTCATTGGAAGTATGTAATACAGGGATTATTATTTGTCTCATTGTTATTTCTCATGGGGAAAACTGAGACAGAGACCAAGGAATTTACATAATATCTGAGATAATGCTATAGACAAAACTCAATTTCGTCATCTCATAATTTTATTTAGTAATACTGTATTACGCATGTTTGTATGTGCTAGGCAGATGTCTAAGACAGCCCTCAAGAAACCTACACTTGGTACATGTATCCTCTATCTCCCCTCAGCTCAAGTATGAACTTGGGAGGGACCTGTGAATACCAGGGACAGTAACATACTTGATTAGACTATATTTTATGGCAAAGTAATGGAATAGTCACTCCCGTGATTTTATGATGCGTTATCTAAGATTCCATAACATCAGACTGGAGGGATATTCTTCTGTTGGCTTTGAAGACATAAGTAGCTATGTTCTGAGAAGGACAAGTGGATAGGACTTAAGGGCAGCCTATTGGAGCTGAGAGTGACCCCCAGTAAACAGCTGGCAAGAAAATGAGGACCTCAGTCTCACAGTTCAAAACACTGAATTCTGACAATGTGAGCGACCTTGGAAGAGGACTCCAAATGGTAACTGAGCCCAGCAAACAACTTGATTTTAGTCTTGTGAGACCCGGAGCAGAGAACTCAGCCTTACAGAAACTGCAGGGTAAAATGTGAGAGATTCATTAGGGGCAGAGCCACCATCCAGATGACAGAGTATGGTCGTTGGAACTAGGACCAAGGAAGATAGGGTAAAACGAATATTTGGGGCCTCCTACAGTTCCACGACATGGATACTGAGTTGCCTTAGCTTCTGACATGATATATGTGATGGTTTTAAAATGACATAACTAGAAATTTAAGAGTTACTCTCCCACTGAAACCTTTTTAAAAATAGGTTATACAATCAGAATGTCTAGACTGTGGGGACAAAAGATACAATCTAGTGTTCTTATTTCCAAAGGAGAAAAATAGAATCTATGACTTTATGTCCATATGCAGTGGTTATTGTTTTGTTTTGTTTTTTTCGTGTTTTTTTTTTTTTTTCAGGAAAAAAATCCTGTCAGAAGAGTAGTCACCTACAGCTGTTTATTGATACTTTCAGTGATTGAGGACTGATAAAATGCTCTGACCTTTCTAACCTTATTGCATCCCTCTGGCATTTTGATGAAAAGCAATTAGCCACTTCTCTTTTTCCAGTAATAGCAATTCCAAATTCAGATCAAGCTCTCTAATTAGAAGATCATAAGCTAAGAAGGAGAAGCAAATGGTCCCCTGACAAGTCACAGAAAGATAAATGTTGGTGCTTTATGCAGGGGCCACTGGACACTGGCTGAAAAGGTTCATTGAAAGAGAATTTAAAATTAATCCTGACCTGCAAAATGTCACAATGAATCTATTGTTTGTTAATAATTCTTTCAGTGCACAGTGATTGTTTATGGTAGCAAAGGAACTGAAAAAGCTTACAATTCGTTTATTGATGAAAAATAATACCATGGAAATTATTACCTGGTCATTGAGAGAGCTGTGGGGTGATTACCATCAGGTTTGGTTCCACTGAAGGTGCAATACAGACACTTATTCTTATCCCCTAAATAGGATTTAGAGTGATTCTCTCAGCCTTGAATGGGAGAATTGTTGCAGATTTGAGCTTCTTGTACAGCTAGTTTGGTAAATGACACAGGTGAAGCCTCCAACAAGCTACCTGAAATAAGAGGTGGTTTGACAGCCGAGGAAGGTTTTGATCATGTGAGAAACAAGTCAATGGGAAGAAATCTCACAGGTGAGAGAGTTATAGTTCTATCAATTATGTTGCTGTATAAATCAGGAGAACTGGGGAAAGAGCAAGAGGTGGCCCTTCAGCTCCCTGCCAGATGGATTTCTAGGAGAAAACCTCAGCTGCATTCCAGAACTCTGTATGGCAGATGAACTCTCTGCCAAAGTATGTTAATGTGGGCAGGAGTAATGTGGCAGTACTGATGAAGTTCCTCCGTCTTCTATATAAAACTAGAGACTTGGTGCATGAATTTGTGCACTGGTGGGGTCCAGCCAGTCTACCTGATGGGGGCCATCAGAGGTGGGCCGGCCGGGGCGAGGGGCCACGGGCATTCTGGTTGTTCTGTTGTGCAGTCAATTTGCACATTACCCTTTTATTATATAGGATAGTCTGTGGTGGCAGATACATTGAGTTAGACCGAACAAAACAAATAAGGATAATCAATTACAAACCCCCTGCTTTTAATGTCATATAAAACCTATGGCCATATATCAAACATATCTATATAGAGAAAAGTCTAAGTGATCATCTGACTGGTAGCTCTAACACGCAATGACCACCAAGGGGAAGATGCTCAGTGCAGGAGCTGCCAAGCTGTGGTGACTTGTCAGGTGCAGTTCTCGGGTGACACACCCAGCACCAGAGAGGAGGGAGCCGGATTCTGGGGTGTGTCACCTGAGAACTGCCCTCTCACAATCCAGGACCCCTTGGGGGATATCAGAGCTGGTTTCGGCCAGATCCCTGCAGGCCAGGCCGAGGGACCCCGCTGGTGCACGAATCTGTGCACTGGGCCTCTAGTTTGATATAACAATCCTCCAGCTGATCACTCTCTAATGATGGTTGACTGTGAAGGACCTGAAGTTGCAGAAGACTAGTATCTCTCACAGGGGACTGTCTCTTAATCTCTTCTCAATATAAGGACACCAGTCATATTGTGTTAGGGCCAATCCCCTGTGACCTCATTTTACCCTAATTACCTCTTTAAAGACTCTGTCTCCAAATACAGTCACATGCTGAGGTTATGGGGACTAAGACTTCAACGTGCATATTTGGGGGGAACACAGTTCAGACCATCATGCTGCTGCAGCTTGAACTAACATGATCATATTCAAGGAGAAGAGAAGGGACCATGCCAGCCGGATCTTCCTCTTAAAAGCCTTTCTCACCAGCAGGCTCATTGCTCACTCAGACCTAGGACGCATGACCACCCCTAGATAAAGGGGAAGGGAAAATATATTTGTTATTATTTGTTTAGTTCAATCACAATCTATTGCCTGGGGTTGGGTAAGAGAATAAGAAGATGCATATTCAATGTGTAAACAAAAGAATTGGCCTCCAAATGAAAAGAAAATAAAGACATGAAAAATTAAGAAAGGCTTCACTTTATGAACTTGTTTAATTTCAGGGTAGTTCAGAGTTGGGGGTGCATGTGCAACCAGTTGTAAAGAGTCAGTTGTCTTTCTGCTGTTTTCCTTCCCTTCTGTTACCCCTCCCCACACTTGACTAGGTGCTCTGTGCCAGCAGATTTCCTACATGTCCTCTGGTCAAAGCTTGCTCTCAGCAGAGCATCTGCTATCAGTGTGGGCTCCCTGTAGTGTCTGGTACAAATAAATGTAAGTCATTGCAATGCCTTTCTGAAGGATATTTCCATTTTAAGCTTTATTTTATAATGAAAGGCTTTGCTCAGAATTCAAGGGATTTCAAGCACTGGTGCACAAACGAAAAAGCTTTGGGGTCAGACCAGCCATTCAAGTGTCTCCAAAATCACACTGAATCAGTGGCTGACTTATAGATGGCTACCTACTCTGCTTATTCTGATGGTTGGTACTGAATATTGGCTTGACCTAGGACAGCCTACAGTATTAACTCTAGATCGGGTCATTGTATTTGTTTTCTATTGCTGTGTAACAAATTACCACAAATATAGTAGCTTGAAATAGCAAGCCAGTTTTAAATCTCCCCTATGCCCCAGTCTCTGACTTCCTCTTCCTCTGTCAGTCCTGAGAAAACTGTCTGATTTTAAAGGAATCATGTGATTAGATTAGGCCAGATATCGCCCTATTTCAAGGTCAACTATTTAGCCTGAATTACATCTGAAAAATTCCTTTCGCTATTAAATGAAGTCACATAACTTAATTATAGGAGTAACACCAAGGGACAGAGATCAGAGTAGGGGATATCTTAGAACTACACTTACCATGGTCATCTCTGGCTGAGGGAGTGTTCTTGAAGAAAAATCTGCCTTATTTTGTTTTATTTTTTATAATTTGACCAATAGGAAGGCAGAGAAGCTATGCAAAGATTGGTGAGCCCAGTGTGGTTCACCTCAGCGTTGAACCTTTCAAGATGGGTATGTCATATGTAAGAGGAAGGGGAGTTAGAAGGGAACTTAAGCTGTATGAAATTAGGAATGGAAGGTGAAGGGATTGAGAAGTACAGGATGGTAGTTACAAAAGAGTCATGGGGTTGTAAAGTACAGCATAGGGAATATAGTCAATAATATTGTAATAACTACATATGCTGCCAGGTGGGTACTGAACACATTGGGAGGCACACTTTGTAAAATATGATTGTCTAACTACTATCCTCTCATATTCCCAATGTGTAATCCAGTAAATCGTAGAGCAGTTGTCGGCAAACTCATTAGTCAACAGAGCCAAATATCAACAGCACAACAATTGAAATTTCTTTTGAGAGCCAAACTTTTTAAACTTAAACTTCTTCTAATGCCACTTCTTCAAAATAGACTTGCCCAGGCCGTAGTATTTTGTGGAAGAGCCACACTCAAGGGGCCGAAGAGCCGCATATGGCTCGCGAGCCACAGTTTCCCAACCACTGTCATAAAATAAGTGTACAGGAATTGTTAGCTAGATGAATAAATGATTAGACTGTGTATTAGTCAACTTTTGTTTTGTTAACAAATACCCCCAATCTTTTTTTTTAATCCTCACTCAAGGATATGTTTATTGATTTGAGGGGGAGGGGGAGGGGGGGAGAGAGAGAGAGAGAAACATAGTTGGGTTGTTTTCTATATGCTCCCAGATCGGGGATTGAACCAGCAATCCGGTTACATGCCATGACCAGGAATTGAACCCACAACCTTTGTGGTGTACAGAACAATGCTCCAACCAACAGAGCCACCTGGCTGGGACACTGTGGCCCCCAATCTTTTTCACTTACAATAACAAATACTTTCTAATGATCTTGATGCTGGTATTTTCCTTTTCTCATGGTGGATCTTGGTCAAAGAGACCAAGTCAAAGCACACAATTTTTAAAAGCCTCTCAGAAATGGACATAAATGACAAACGTTCGATCTGTCTATTGAAAGCTTTACAATTCACAAGACAAAGAACAGGGGGAATAATCCTAATGCAGGGAGAGAGCAGCACAGTTGGCAACAATGATACCATCTATCACAGGCCATTCACCATTTATTGCCTAACAATTGCCCCTGCTCCTGGGTTAGCAGTCTCACCAAGGTTTGGCGCTAGCAGAAGCATATTTACCTGGAAAGGGTAGCTGATTGAGGTTTCCCTACTCCGGCACCCTGAGTTCTGTCTCCCCCTGAGTTCTTGTACACTCCCCGTGGACAGACTACTAGGCTGATGACAAAATTCAGTACAGACACTTGAATGACCCATTTGGCCAGCCTCACTGCAGCACCTAGAGGTTCTCCATCCTCCTGTTTTGGTTTCACAACACAGTTTTATTTATTTCTTATTCTTCAGAGACACCCCCACCCCAGATACTATTCCCTAATCAATGAATTTGACATAGAAGATTTGATTTCTCACTGTTCAAATGTGCTTTACACCTAACCTAATTGGAATTATGACATTAATTTTACCTCAAAGATTATAAGTATTGTTTTGTAAAGGAATGTGTGTATGTAGCTCAATCTATCTTATTTAAAAGAAGTATATATCTTTTCCTTTCCTGCATTCAGGCAACATTTGTCTTAAATTATAGCAACATATAGTGAAAAAATATTGTTCTCTTACTTTTAATGCATGTTCATTTTTCAAACTTAGAAGAAAAGTTGTTGTGGAAATAACATTTTAGTTACTACATTGCTAACATGCTATATTGTATGCCTTGCACCTTGGGTAATGTGATGTATGGAAAACTACTTAGCTATTAGTCTTCAGTGGGAGCCAAATGAATAATGATAATTGGTAGCTCATCTTATTTTCAAGGATTTTCAGCATTATCTGTGTCCTTGGGGCCACTTTTGCAAATGTTACACTTTACTGTTTCCTGATCCAAAGCGACAGGAGGCTTTTTTCTTTTTTTTTTTTAATTTAAGATTTAAAAGAGGATTGAGGCTTCTCTGAGCTATGCATCCATAAACACAGGCAGGCAGAAACATACCGTTCGTTTGTGCTTCTTTTCAAGTGTGACAGCTGGAACAATGGCTGTGTTGTCCCTTCCATGTGAAGTTTCCAAAGCACCTGGACAGCCGCAGTCATTCCATTACCGAACAGAAAGCTCAGCGCCAGCCTCACATCTCACCTTTACTTTTTTAAGCACTACTTTTTATATTTAAAAAAAAAAATTACGTTTTTATTGATTTTAGAGAAGGGGGGTGAGAGAGGCAAAAACATCAATCCGTTGCCTCCTGGGGAACTGAACCCACAATTTGGGTACGTGCCCTCACCAGGAATCGAACCAGAGACCTTTTGTTGCACAGGACAATGCTCAACCAACTCAGCCACACCAACCAGGACTCGCCTTTACTTTTTGTTCCTTGATCTTGATGAACCACCTTCTGTGATAAGAACATAGTAAAAGTTCTCATCATCCTCCTAATTCTCCGATGGATGCCAATACGCTTTTCTGTTAGTTGAAGATACTGAGGATCTCCTGAAATCCTTGCTGAATAAACAAACAGCAAGTTAATGAAGTAGATGAGGGGACATTCACATGGATGGATATCAGAAGAGAGTCAGAAGCACGTGATTCTCCTAGTTGTCACACCTACCCTGACGATGTCACAGTTACCTCCAGAAAATAGCCCCTTAATATCTCCTATCTGGTGTTTTCCTGCATTGTACATACATTTATCACATTTAACTATGTAGACCAAGCATGTCAAGCGCAAAGGCTAACACAGGCCAAAGAAACGAGGCATGCGGCCCACAGGCTGCGAGTTTGACGTGCTTTATGTAGACCTTATACAAAGTCAGAACTCAATAAATATTCACTTACTGCCTGATTGAATTTTTTAAAAGTCACAAGAGACAATTTATCATCCTAATCCATATATGTCTTAGAGAAGGACATTTCTGTGCTCTAGTTGTATAGAGACCACAACTGAAGATGCTGTGTATTTGTGTTTTGCCTTTTGTAGGGGAGAGTTACATATTGGAACCTGGTTTAAAGACATTTTGATTGCTTCTCAGCCTTCTGGCTAAGATCAAGTGAAGACATTTTAGACATTAATTTAAAAGGAGGGAAAGATGCAATTGAGAAGGAGCAATAAAGGTACTGCCTCCAGTTGGTTAAGAGTCTGTGGACATTTTTTCCAAGCCTATTGAACAATGGGTTAATTCCACTAGACATTTTATCTGGTCTTCAAGCTCCTTGTCTGATTTTGTGAAGGTCACATAAATCCTGACTCATTCATGGCAAGGAAACAACCTGCCAGGGCCTTCTCAACCCAGGCGGGTAGTTGGTGACAGGATTCCTAGTGATCTGAAGCCTAGAAGCCTAGAATTACAATTGGTTGCTAATTCTGCATGCAGGGCTCGAGTTCTAGATTTTGTGTTTCCTGTCTGAGAATAACTGTGCGAAAATAAGAGGTACTGAGAAAATCCATGATGGTTTTGAGCAGTTGTTTATTTTTCTTTTTGTTTTGCTTAGCTTTTGTGTCATTTGTGCATGTGTATGGTGGTACGGCCTAGGCTAAACATGAGAGGCTTTTATTTATTTTGTTGCAAAACAACGTTGACAACTATCCACTTAAATGTAAAACCCCAACTTGGCTGTCTCAGTGGAAATAAAACTGTTCACAAATGCCAAAATGTAGAGATGAGGGAGGGTACAGAGGAAGAAGGGCCAGTAAGAGAGGATTCAAACAAATATTTTTCAAAATATGAGAACCGGTAATTTGCCTATCACAAAAGGAGCAGTTTTTAATATTTTAGAAAAATTAATTTATGCAATATAAGAGGACTTAATAGTTATTTTGGTAAAGGAGCTAGATCCATTGAATGAGCAAATACAGAAATGGAAAGACAGTCAATGAATAATTACTCTCTAGATTATAGATTATTTGGGCTTTTACTTTCTCTTCTCCCTTCTAGTCTTTTAGACATTTTCCACATAAGAACATAGCCAAAATTATAGAAATGATTGAAGTTCAAATGGGTGCCATTTTTCTGCTTGCTGGAATCTATTTTAGAAAGTGAAGTGAGGGCTCTCTCAAAAGCAGTTGACTTTATTGGGGGATCATCTATAAATCTGTAATGTAGTTTTTGTGTGGGTTTTTTGTTATTTGCTAGTTTCTTGCTATTTACAGTCCCATTTACTATAAATGTGGTTTTAAAAGTCATTCTATAAAAAAGCCGATCACAAAAATATTTTTGAATTGTAAATATGTGCTTATGATTGTGTGAAACTAGAGCAGTACATTTAATTTTGAGACTGCCAGTTTTCTCATCAAAGTGGGATAGTTTTAGTAACATGAAAACATGCACACTAGTATAGTGCCCAATATGTACTGATTTAAATAAAAAGAAGAAACAGAAAAAGCTAGAAGCCTGCTCACATTATTATAGTTTTGAGGTAATTTATCAAATACTCATTTATAGGATTATATGCCTTCATTTTGGTTCAATGACTTCTCTAATCTCTAGCTAGTAAGCAATAATTAAGTATCTCAAAGGGTTTTAACACCAAGGCATATATAAAATGTTGTTTACTAATCATTTAGTCAGAAATAATGATCTTTACTAAACAGCAAAGTCCTGATAAAGCAACTGGTTTACTACACCATTAAAAGGACCAGGTTCTTAGCAACTGTAGTTTTGCAAATTAAGACAAATTTTACTGGGTTCTTTAAACAAATATTCTTGGCTCCATCCCATGTAACTATTTTATCTATTTTCTAATCTCAGTTGATTAGTGCCTTTAAGCTTTAGAATGCTTAATGTTAGGAGGCATAAAAGAGATGACACTGGACCATATTACACAGCACACAAGAAAGAGATGTCAAAATCCAGTTGGCAGAACTCAGAGCCTGAATGTAACTTCTTTGAGGTCAGGGACATTGCTCTGTTTTTCTCACCTGATTTACTTTCAATGCCTAAACCCAGGCTTAGCCACAAAGGGGCATTTGATAAATATTAAGAGTATTAATGAATAAATGGATTATCATGAAGTTACCCTGGCTTCTTGATTGACTTATCCTATAGTTAATTAATATTTTTAAAAATGTTGCTCTTTACAGAGCATCACTGACAAGCAATGTAAGCCACATATATAATTTTAAATTTTATAGCAACTACATTAAAAAATAAACTAGTACAATTAATTATAATTACATATTTTATTCAAATATATCTGAAATATTACCATTTTAACAGGTAATCATGCAATTATGAGATATCTTTATTTTTTTGGACTGTCCTTTGTATGTTTCACATGCACAGCCCAATCACAGTTGCATAGCTAGTACTGAATATGTCAATAGCATATTGGACAGTGCACTTATATAGCAGCCAGAAACTGATTTGAAAGAGATAAAATCAAAACAGAATCTTAGGTTTACAATAAGACAAGTGGTTTATAGGATAGAACATGGAATTACAGGTTAGGTAGAGCAGAGCTAGTTTTGAATCCCATTTATTAGCTACATGACTTTGAACAAGATAATCTCAATGTGTCTTCAATATTCTATATAAAGGTGCTCAAAAATTATGAAGTCATTATTTTGCTTATTATTATTATTATTGAATATATGGTTTATGCTTCTCAGTAGTTAGTGATTTAAAAGATAAAATTACACATCCTTTCTAAATGGAAAAAAGTAAGACGTGAACCCTATGACTGAGTTATATAAGAGGTATTAGCCCCTGTCAAAGTTTCTCCAGTTATTCCTGACTGTGTATCTCTGTATAAACTCATGTATGTCGCATATAAAGTCCTTAAATATCATTGTCATGGTGCTGTTCAAGTGACTGAGGAGCCCCCTGTTTCTGCTGATGTTTTGCTTCTGTGACTGCTCTGATACCCCTTTTCATGGAAAGGATCTGGACTGCAGGCACAAAGACAGTCAAAATATTTTACTCCACATGTGAGAAAAAAATAAGACATTTTTGAAAATATAAATATCTAGAAATTTATCATCCACTAGTTTCTCTGAAAATTTAATTACTCATAAATGTACTCCACCAAGAGAAACTGTGAGGGATAGATTGAGAAAAAAAATTTTTTTTTTCTTAGCCTCTCTATTTGCTATCGAAACAATAGCAAATAGAGAGGCTATGAAATTAAGCTCAATTGTTAGGCAAGAATTCAAGAACAGGTATTTCATAGGCAATAATACAAGTTTTAAAAAATCAGTAAGTTAAAAGCTAAGAAGACTGGAGGGCTTGTGGAAGGAGAAAATAAGTAAAAGTGTGCTTGTGGTTTTGTGTCTAATGAAGAAGGGACTAGATAGTCATTTTTTACATTAATACGAAACTATGTTTTCAAATGTTAGCTATAAACTTGAATCTAAACATTAGTAGAATATAAATAAAAATTAAAATATCCAATACAGCAGCAGACAAACAATATATGATTAATAAAGGTAATAATTAAGGTGGGGTGGAAATATGTAAACATTGAAAAACAATATGGCTGTACTAGAATCTTACCAAAACCCTAGTCTTTCTTGTCATTTTGGGCACATCACTGGACCACATTTTCCATCTTTCTGTGCAGTTTGGTGTAGACACTTGACTTCTAGACAATAAAGCTTAAGAAAAAGTGGTACGGGTCACTTCCAGAACTGGTCCCAAAAATTCCTTCATGAGGGATCCTTGACACCTTTTGTTTCCTCAAACTGGATGGAAATGACTGTGATAAACTTGAACTTGATTAATTGAGGATGGCAAATCCTTTATTACTCTGAGTCCTTCAATAATTACATGGAGCAGCCCCCTCTGCTTCTTGCTATGTTAGAATTATTCAAGACTATTACCTAGAAAAATTTCTATTACATTTATGTCATTTAATATGTTTTTGTGTCTATTTCATATACTAGCATTTAGCTCACTAATATTATACCAAAATAAACCCAAATATAGTAGTGATTATAATAAATATGAATGAATTAAAATTCTCAAATATGCTAGATTTAGGAAAATGTACTGTTACTTAATGAGATTGACTTTTCTGGATGAGAGGGATCAGACAACATCTTGAAGGTATTTGTGAGGAAGGACGCAATTTCTCTCTGACAGAAATGTATACTTCTATCAATAATCTTGTGGCAGGAAATGGTGTAGGATAGACTTAATGGAGGCAAGGACTTTTTCTTTTGAAATTTTCTTTTTTTTATTGACAGTGATTTTTTTTTCCTGAATCTACCTTCCATGCTTCTTATCCATGTTTAAAACATTCATATCTTCATGGTTTTGTGTGAAATTCTGGGAATATCTCTTAGCCTTTTGTTGTCCTTTTGTCTTCAGCTTAAATTATTTTAGTACTTAAACTTGTATTTATTACTAGAGGCCCGGTGCATGAAATTCGTGCATGGAGGGGGAGGGGCGGGGGGCAAGGTGTCCCTCAGCCCAGCCTGCATCCTCTGCAATCTGGGACCCCTCAAGGGATGTCTGACTCTCACAATCCAGGACTGCTGGCTCCCAACTGCTTGCCTGCCTGCCTTCCTGATTGCCCCTAACTGCTTCTGCCTGCCAGCCTGATCACCCCCTAACCACTCCCCTGCCAGCCTGATTGATGCCTAACTGCTCCCCTGCAAGCCTGTTTTCCCCCAACTGCAGACCCAGTCACCACCAACTTCCCTCCTCTGCTGGCCTGGTCACCCCTAACTGCCCTCCCCAGCAGGCTTGATTGCCCCCAACTGCCCTCCCTTGCAGGCCTGGTTCTTCCCAATTGCCCTCCCCTGCTGGCCATCTTGTGTGGGCCATCTTGTGTCCACATGAGGGCAGGATCTTTGACCACATGGGGACAGCCATCTTGTGTGTTGGAGTGATGGTCAATCTGCATATTACTCTTTTATTAGATAGGATAGAGGCCTGGTGCATGAGTGGGGGCCAGCTGGTTTGCCTTGAAGAGTGTCCTGGATCAGGGTGGAGGTTCCCTTGGGGTGTGGGGCGGCCTGAGCGAGGGGCCTGTGGTGGTTTGCAGGCCAGCCACACACCCCCCCCCCCCCCCCCAGCGACCCAAGCAGAGTCCCTGGGATCTGGGATTTATTTATCTTCTACAATTGAAACTTTGTAGCCTGGAGTGGAGCCAAGCCTTCTACTCACTCCCTGGTGGCAGCCATTTCTGTTGTGATTTCTGTATCTTCTATAATTGAAACTTTATAGCCTTATGTGGAGGCCAAAGCAGGCCAGGGCTGCAGCAGCTTGGCTTCCTCCATTGCCGCGGGCAACCCTAGCCTCCTGCTCTCTCCAGCTCTGTGGCTGCCGCCATTTCTGTTGGGATTTATTTACCTTCTATAATTGAAGCTTTGTAGCATTGAGGGGAGGCCTGGGCTTCCTCCATCGCCAGGGAAACCCAAGCCTCCCTCCTGCTCTCTGTGGCTGCAGCCATCTTGGTTGGGTTTATTTGCATATTCCCTCCTGATTGGCTGGTGGGCGTGGCTGGTGGGTATAGTGGAGGTATGGTCAATTTGTATATTTCTCTTTTATTAGATAGGACTAGAGGCCCAGTACACGAAATTTGTGCACTCGGGGTGAGGGGGTATCCTTCAGCCCGACCTGCACCCTCTTGCAGTCTGGGAGCCCCGCAATTGGTTGCCCCGCAGAGGGAGGCCCTGTCCACCACCACCAGCCAGGAAGCCTGGCCCTCCCTCTGTGGGGCGATCGTGGGGTGATGGCGGAGCCCCCAACCAATCGCATTGCACCCACCTTGGTGGCAGCAGTCAGTGCTGGGTCGCCACAGTGCCTGCAACCCCGGAGGAACCGAGAAGTCATCAGTTCATCCCACTAGCCAGTCCCCACTCACCTGAGCCTGCTGTGCGCGCAGCCTGGAGTTCAGTCATCTGTTCGGTTGTTTTGGATGTTATGGACTCTGGCTCTTTATATATTAGGGTACGTTTTTTGAAATCATGTTTTTAACTTCTAAGAAATATGCTTCTCTTTCATAGCAGACAGTTCTTGTTTTACATTATCTTTCTGAGAATACTAATTTTAATTATGTAAAAAATTTATGTTTGTTTCCTATATATATTTCCTCTTGCCTTGAAGGTAAACCTTGGTGATTTTTCACTCTGGTATCTTCCTTTCATGTTACTCTTTTCTATAAATGTCTCATGGAAAATCTTATTCATCTGTTCATTGTATATGGTTCTTGATAAAGTGGTATATTTTTCTTCAATGTGTTTTCAGATTACCCATGAAGATTCCCTGTTTTCTTAGCAACAAATTTAATTATGATAGAATTTTGAGCTTCTGTGAAAGAACAGGTTGGGGATATGTACTCACACTGTCTTTTTTGAGGGATACGAGGTAAGTTTGCCTTCTTAGTTTTAGACATCCTTCACTTCAGTTTGGTTCCAAAATTAGCCTTTGGAATATCCAACCAGCATATTTACTACTTTGTTCAGAAATTATTTTTGTGTTTTTCACTGGAAGGAAAACATCAGAGCCAGCAGCTTTGAGAGTAGGAGACAATTGCAGCTATTCTATAGACTTTTAATCAGTTATCTCATTGACCTGGCTTCTAGCCTCTGCTGCATCTGATAGGGATAATTCCAGGTTTCTTTTAGGAAAATATAACTTTATTTATTTTTATTTTTAATATATTTTTATTTATTTTAGAGTGGAAGGGAGAGGGAGAGAGAGAAAAACATCAATGGTGAGAGAGAATCATTGATCAGCTGCCTCCTGCATGCTTCCTACTGGGGATCAAGACTGCAACCCAGGCATGTGCCCTGATCGGGAATCAAACCATGATCTCCTGGTTCATGGGCCAATGTTCAGCCACTGAGCCACCCCAGCCAAATGGAAAACAGCTTCTAAGTGATGCTGTCTTTAATTGTTTTGTGGTAAATATCATCACACATGGGATCCACTGTTGACATAATTTCATGTGCTTTATGTTATCTATAAAGTATTCAATATTTTCTTCCACCTATGCATTGTTATTTGTTTACATATGCACTTTTATTTTGTATATCTTCTGTTATTTTAAAGTGTTTGGAGAGAGATGGAAGGTAAACACATATTTCCACTTGCCTTTCCATTTTCACTATGGAGTATAGCTATTTCTTGACTTCCATGAAATGTTAGTTGTCAACTCCAAATACTTAAAATTTTTTTAATGCTTTCACCACAAAAAAATAAACAGTAATTATATAAGGTGATAGAGGTGATAACCAACCCTATATATGTATAGAATCATCATGTTATATACCTTAAACTTACACAATATTATATGTCAATTATCCTATATAATAAAAGGCTAATATGTAAACCAACCAAAAGGTGGAACAATCGGTCACTATGATGCACACTGACCACTAGGGGGCAGATGCTCAATGCAGGAGCTGCCCCCTGGTGGTCAGTGGGCTTCCACAGGGGGAACGCTGCTCAGCCAAAAGCCCAGAAGCCAGGCTCATGGCTGGCAAGCACAGCAGCGGTGGCAGGAGCCTCTCTCCTCTGTGGCAGTGCTAAGGATGTCCCATGGGGAGCATGCCTAAGCCATCAGTCAGACAACCTCCTCCCCAAGTGCATGAATTTTGTGTACTGGGCCTCTAGTATCTTAATAAAGCTGGAAAATTTTAAATTACATTAAAAATCCCTTAAAATTAACATTAAAGACATCTTAAGTGTAGCTATAAACTCAATGAGCGGGGAAAAAATTGATAAGGGAAAGGTTTTTGTTTTTTTTTCCGAATCATTCTATTGTTAACTTAGTTCATGAGAACTGAATTTCCCAGAATCCCTTTTTCTAGTTGGCCACAAGAGGAATTTATGTTGTGAAATAGGAGATGAAAAAAAATAAATAAATAAAAATAGCATTTCAAGCTTTAGCATTCTTCTTATCTTCTTTTGTTTTAACCAGTTTCTATCAGGCATTGTGCTAGTGTGCTTGTGTTCATATGTTATTGCAATCCTACCTACTTAACTAGCATATGAATGAACTGGAATTAATTGTCTTCCAGGTAAAGTTGATGACTTGCAGTCATAAAAGTAAAAAAAGAAATTGCTACAGATAGTTTCTGACAAATTGACTGAAAATAAATTTTCTGTGTGCATAGATACTGTGTGTGACTGATTTTAATCCAGGGCAACATTGTATGGTTGAATTATAACACTTGGCAATTATGGGTTTGTGTAGTTTATACATTCCCTAGTTTATATCACTAATAAGTTTCAGCTGCCTATAACTATTGAAGAGTAAAGTGTTTATTGCAATATGCCATAGTGAAAACTTATTTACTTTCTTAACATATATGCCTATTTCACATTGTGACAGGAAAAAGAAAATACATAAAGATATATTATTTACCCATGTTGCCTTTAATTAAAAAGTAACATAAGTAAGTGAAAAATTTCTCATATAATACAAGTAGCTGGTTTGATGTTTTACTTCTTAAGTAAAAATGATAGACACCCAATTTTACTAATATAATTTAAATGGATATCTGGTAGTTAAAATATGCACATTTGTGCATCCTATGAAGAAAAAAAGTGGATCATCATAAGTAATGAATTCTCAGTATTGAGACATATTATCTCCTTCATTTCATGCATTGTCATAGCAACCATTGACCTCACATGGCCTGACTCAGCTACTCAGCAACAAAAGAGAAAAGAAATGTCCTGTTTCCTGTAATCTGCTGTTAGAGGTGGTATCTTTCGATTGTGCAGTAATAAGAGGTGATGCTTAAACCTACTGGATTTTCTTTTGTGATTGCAACAAAATCAATAATTATCTTCTAAATGCAGGGCAGTTGTCATTTTGGAGTTTGGGCGGTAATCTCTATAGATGAAGAAGAGACTGCTTTAAGGATGTCAGTGTTTCTTGGGAAAAATAGAATCAAGATACATTTTAAATGGTTATTTGGTTAAACAATTTTACGTGTAATTTAGACATGAACAAAGACAAGATGAGATTTTTGAACACAGAACTATTGTATGAACACAGGAAACTTAATTCTGTTTTCCTGTATCCTCATTTTTATAAAATTTCACAGTCCCTTATGTTGAGATAGTTCTTTTCTATGTGAGATATGTTTATTAAAAATGTTTGCCATTAAAGGGGATAAAGAAAGCCTATTTTGAACTGAGTGTTGACTATCTAGTATTGACATTCTTTAAAATAACATAGTAAAGACATAGTAAAATTTTTCTATTCATAGGTTACTACACTCTTATAAGTGGACTGTGCTGGAAAGATACAAATTAACCTGAATATAATCACAAATAATACATTTTATTTTTATGGTGTTGGGCAGACCAGACTGAAACACAACAATAACAACAAGAACAAATGAACCTTTAAAAATTAACTTTAAAATGTTATTTCTAATTTCAGTCATTCGGTTTCTTATTCCTGAATAAAATGGGTTTAGATGTCTGGTTTTTTCAAGGGATTTTTCACTCAGTAGACTACACAGTCATAATAAACAGCTTTAATATCTGCAGGAAATATCAGCAGGGCCAGAGGGTGGTCCATACATGGGAAGACACATTGAAAAAAAACCACACATAATTTTTGCTTAATTTTTAATTTCATTATTATAGCTATATTGTTTTATCTAAAAATATGGTGCTTATAAATATGAAGACTGGTACAGTAAGGAATGCAATTATGAAAAGAAACCGAAATTTGATTCAGGACATGGGTTACACTATGTGGTGTGTGCACTGCCAATACCTGATCTTCTGCCCATGACTGTCTGAATAAGTACGTGGAGGCACCATTACCTCTGAGTCCAGGTTTGGCCTAACAATTTAACTAAGTGATTATGGCAATCACTTTTTGGAATTTCCTGCTATGCCATTTTATTGTATTTAGTGAAAAATAGCTAGGGAGGAAAATTGAACATCTTAGAAAATCAAACACCATCATCTCAATTATATTTTCAGTCTTCCAATCATTTATCTCATTCAAGTGATTTGGTTTATTCTTTAGAGATCTTAAAGACAGTGATTTAGTCACTTAATGTCATCTGTCTCAGTTCTGTCACCTGTGAGTTCTGCGTTTCAAGAATATTGAATCACATTAGTATAATATCAAATGCTTAGAGCTTTCCGGAAAAAAAATGACCCTACATTAATCCAATGTGATATTATTTCCCTTTTTAAAAATTCTTAGTCCCTGTGGGTGTTGGTTTCTCCTCTAAATATTTGAAATGTTGGAAGTCACAGTATTGATCTTGGCTTAAAGTCTGGCCCTGAATTTATCACCTTGGTTTTAAAGCAAGTTAGGCTGTGAACAATACCAAAATAAATCCAAAATTAAATATTCTTCTTTTTATTTCTCTGCATTGTCTCAAAGGGTGGATATTCATTATTTTCCCCACTGTTTTGCATCTTTGGACATTTCACTAACGATGAAATTCCAAGAGTTGATTGCCTTATCCTTCATATCACTTTCTAAACATGAAATGTCTTCAAACTTGTAGTATTTTTTATTTGGCTTCACATTTTATTGCATCTAGACCATTAGCCAACTTTGTTGCCTTTATCCATTACAGCATGAGGTTAAACAATTTTGGGTCTCAGCCCAAATATTGAATTCACTCTGCCCTTTTCTCCTCTAGTTTTTATATTTACCAATGTAGAAAGTTGTTTGTTTTCTCTTTTTTTATACTATTCTCTGATTTACCTTTTTATTCCAGTGTTTTGGTGACATTGGATTTTTAAAATTAAGTTTAAAATCATTCATGATGTTTAATTTTTTCCTGGCTTCCCCTGGCTCATGAATACCCATATAATAATGTTCTGCCGTTAGCACTGTTATTTCATTATTTTTATAATTGGTTTATGTAGTTTTCTGATTTAATGAAACTTTCTCTCTACTCAGCTTCTCTCATGAGCTCATTGGGGAAATATATGATAACTTTTGGTTTTTCATTAGTCTTCAATTTTTTATTATTAAACAGATAATTTTCTGGAACTGTCCATGTCATTGATGTTACTCGGATTACTTTGTAGTGTTGCTTTGGAAACAAAGTAGTTTTCCATTGTCATTGATTGGAAAAAAACAAACACATGTATCCATTGTTTATTATTTCTTGTGTACTGAAATTAACATTGTAATAGAGATCATAGAAGACTCTCTAAGATGTTTTATAAGACATCCAGATTTTCAGCCTCTTTCTTTGTCCGCTTCTGCTATACAGGCTGGGAAAAGAATATATTGACACATTTCTGGCTCGCATATATGGTCAAATGATCTTAAACAGGGGTTCCTAGATGAGACACCAGGGAAAGGATAATCTCTTCGAAAACTTGGTGTTGGGATAACTGGACATCCACTTACAAAATACTGAAGTCAGCCAAGGGAAAGATTGAGATAGTCTGATAAAAAATACTTTCTTCCTTCATTGAACACGTTGTGATGGCCGTATCCATGCTTGTAAGCATGAGGAAAAGCGTTAAGAGAACTGAAAAATATTGTCTGTTTCATTGTGAAGAAACTAAACCAATGCCAGGGATCTTCCATCTTCTATGTACATACTGGTAAGGTGAGAAAAGTAAAATCCTAGCATATAATTTCTGTCCCCTTTTTTGGTCAAAACAAGTCAAAATATCCAGTCTAGATTCAAGGGAAGAGAAAACTGGATGGAGTAGTAGTAAAGACACATTGCAAAAAAGACAGGAATTGTAGTAACTTTTTGGAATAGTTTGCTGTCATAATCTTATGTCCTGGTTTGCAAGTCCTAGGTTGTTCCTGTTGTTTTGGTATTAGTATATAGGGCATATTTACTCTCAAAAGTATACTTATTTGGATGGTCAATTCTCAGATATATTACTATAAATAGGTGTTTTCTTTATAATACACTAGTGTAATTAGGCAATAAAAAAGATTTGAGAGAGGATGTGCTCTAGGATCCATCAGAACTTGCCAGCTTGTGTGACTTACGGCAAGTCAAATCTATTTTAGTCTATTTCTCCATCAGTAGAAGTGGGAAAACAGAAAAGGGAATACAAGTATCATAGAGTTGTAGTAAGCATTGATTACATAATAGAAGTGCCAGGCCTGAAAGAAAGTCTGGCAGATAGCAGCTCAGTCAAGTTACTTTAACCTTGTATATCCTATGAAAACGAGTGGCCCGGTGCACAAATAAATATTTTAATATTGCTATTTGCCCTTTCTCTATAATAGAAGTGTCAACCAAATTCACAATCGACAACGACAGACAGAAACACACACGTGTGATTGGTGCCAGTGAGAGCTTTATATGTATCGCGCATGTGCAAGTCAACTTAGCCTTTTATAGTTATAGAATAAACTTGCTTAATTAGAACTGCTTTCTGATTAAGCTAAACTTTTTCCAGCCCAGTGAAGCACCCCAACTTCTCTTTCAGGTAATTGTCAGCAACACAGCAGTGAATATCAACACAAAGCAGATTATTTTTGTAGATCACGCAGGGAGAACAAAGGGTAAAATATTTAACTGCAGCGGTGTTTGACTATATTCTGCGCAGTGAGAAAACCTGAAGTCATTTTCAAAGTCCACCATTTCTTACTTCTTTTCAGTCAGGTCAAGTTTCTAAGCTATCTAAATCTCCATTTTCTGGCTAATGAAAAGAAAATAGGATTCTACTGAGTCTCCTATCTACCTACTCCAGGACTTCTGTGAGGATCAAATAAGATGAGGCATGAGAAAATGCTTCACAGACATTTGGTTAAAGTGTAAAATGTTTGCACCTGGCTATAGAGAGCAAGTCCATGTTCCTGGCTGAAGAAACTGCAAGGAGGCTAGTCACTAGGGAGAGGAAGCTGGGTGTTGCTACTGGCATCATTACCTGGTGCCCAAGTGACCGTTTCCGGGCTGGGTTGGGCTGTGCTGTGGGCCACATTTTGTGTCATGGGGTCTCAGCAGCATTGGTTGTGATTTGGTGAGCTGTCACTCTGGGGTGGTGGTGGGGCCTGTGTCCCACTTGGGGGGAGTTGAGTGTTGCTTTGTCGGTTCCAGGTGTTCGCTACCATTTCTCTGTAAATGGCCAGTGCGTGTCACGGCAGCTCCTGCATTGAGCGTCTACCCCCTGGTGGTCAGTGCACATCATAGCAACCGATCAGATGGTTGGAGCGACACTTACTAGTATCATATTAACCTTTTATATGTATATATAGATGATAAAGCATGGGGATAACAACATATATAAATGAAAACAAAAAAATATAAAAATGACATTTTATGATCTCTAGGCAGCCAATATTTGGATTATTTTATTTGAATTGTGTTACAGAGTCCTTTTATTTTCAGTAGTGAACTCTCTCTGTGTATGTGTGTGTGTGTATGCTTTTGCAGGGACTAGTTTTATTTTATTCAAATGATGTGCCTATCCCCATGTCACATAGTTAATACACTAATAATAAGCTCTTGGTTTCTTTGCACTATGTACATATCATATTTTGCAACCTTTCATCATGTGCTGCATTCTGCTTCTGGGCCCATTCCTCATTACTGGCTCCTGATAATTCTCACCCATCCATGGTCTTGCACCCTCCTCTGGGGACTAATGAGAATTACTAATCTTCTCCCATGCCCTTGACTCTTTTCCTGAGCATGCTTCCAATCAGTGTTTCTGCTGACTGTTCTGTGTTCCTTTGGTAATGAGAATGGGTCTTCTGCATAGTTTATTAGAAGCCAAAAAGACAGGATTCTATTTCCTGAGTTGTCCAGGAGCCCATATTTTGGTTGTAGTAAATCTTAGACACACAGCATAAAATCGGGAGTGTTTTGAAGGAAGGATAGTGTTATAATTTGTTCTAATTTATACTGAGGAATCAGTAAAGAGGCTATATAAAAATAGGTACAGAATCTCAGTATTTGAACAGTGTTTAATTAGGCATTGGGACTGTCCAGCTAGGAAAGAATAAAGGGAAAACAGGTTAGAAAGAGCAAAGAGCAGGAACATTGGCTCTGTTACTTACTGCTTGAGTGACCTTAATCAAGTTTTTTAAGCTCTCTAAACCTAGTTATTCCTTTGTAAGACAGGGATAAAAAACACATCCATCTTAGGTAGTTTACCTCTTAGCCTTATTATAAGAGAGTTACTTAAGATAATGAATGTAAGTTATGAAAAAACATGTATCACACACATTGGACACCAAGTCATATTAGATCTCTTTTCAACTTCAATAGGGGGGTCCAGGAAGCATGGAAGTCAGCAAGTGGGAGTGTTGCAGAATACAATAAGTAGGAAATAGGTGAATGCAGCTATCTACACTAATAAAAAAGAAACATGAAAATTGACCATCACTTCAATCAGGAGGGGTTATGCAAATTAGAAGGAGGGGTGGGGTGTGGGGGAAGGGATCTTACAGGAGTGGAGTGCTGCAGCGAAGATGAAGACTGCAGACTCCGGAGTTTGCAGCAAAGAGGAAGATGATAGACTCCAGCTGGAATCTGCAGCAAAGATGAAGACGGCAGACTCCAGCTGGAGCAAAGGCCTGGGTCCTGGGTGCCAGAGGAAAACCAGTGCTGGAAGGCAAGGGAAGGAAGGCCTATTGCATGAATCTCTTTGTGCAATGGGCCTCTAGTCTAGAATAAAGGTAAAAGAATCTAAAGAAGAGTTGCATATTAGACTGCAATATGGGGTTGTTGGTTAGCTTCATCTGGAAATGAAGAAAGTCCATTTATTATCATTGAAGAGTAAAAGCAGTCCAGGACAATAAGCAACTTTTTCATGATGCTAAGGTACCCAAGCACTTCACTTGAGATTTTTAAAATTAGGCTCAAGTCTTGATTGATCCTCGAGTCTAAAGTAGTAACTCAAAGTATGGTTTGAAAATCAAGAATCATCTGGGAATTTATGTAAAAACTAGAGGCCCAGTGCATAAAATTCATGCATAGGTAGGGTCCCTAGGCCTGGCCAGCGATCAGGGCTGATCTGTGGGGCAACCAGCGGAGCAATCGTGGGGCCCCAGCTGGCACCTGCCTTGGCCAGCCTGGAGCCTGGGGGCCAGGGGCAGCTCCTGCTTTGAGCATCTTCCCCCTGGTGGTCAGTGCACATCATAATGACTGGTCATTCTGCCAGTGGTTCCACTGTTCAGTCATTTTGCATATTAGGCTTTTATTATATAGGATACAGATTCATGGGCCCAACTATAACAGCCATCATGCCCTTATTTACTTTCTGTGCCTGATGAAATAGATTTATGGATAATACTATAGGATTTTAATTAAATTAGCTCTCCCAAAATAAGTTTCTGCAAAGAAACTCTTATTGAAAATGAAATAGCAAGGCAAGCATAACTGAACAGAAGGAAAATGACAGAGATGGCACTTCTACTAATAGTAATAGAGCTCTTTGAAGCCAAGTGATGGGTGAATTAAATGCTAATCTGATTAGAAATAACATAGTCAGTTATATTGTACAATCACAATGTTCTTACCAAGTACAAAGACAAAACAACTTGTCTAATTAGTATATGAAAATAAATTTTTTTAAAAAAATATTTCATGTTTATACAATTATTCTTTACATTTTCTATTCTTGTTTGCTCTATTTATTGTAGCATGATAACAAGTAGTAAATGTATATTATTTATAAATAAACATAAACATATGAGTTGTGTGAGTAGAGTTTATGAGAGCTGAGTATAAGGAAGGACTAATAATAGGAAGCCAGGCATGTTATTACTTATCATGTCATCAAAATATTCACATGAAAAGTTGACTATAGTATCATTTGTTCTAATAATTTCTCTCAAGTGCCCAAAATGTGCATATTCAGAAATATCCCAATATTTTGATTATATGATACACCATTAGCTTGTACATCTTATACTACAATACTAAAGTGGATAAAGAAATATCCTCTTAATTACTAAGCTAAAAATCAAACATATTTTCATTTCCTTTTGAGAAAATTTGCACAAATTATTTTCATAGTAACCAAGTACACACAGCATGCTAAATAACTTCTAAATGAATTGTACATTTATAGCACTTCATTGAATAATAAAAATAATTTTGCTGTTTGAAACAGAAAATTAAATTGTCATAATATAATATAACTTTTAGTAACAGTATCTATTTAACATATTTCCAAAAAGTGTGGAATGTTAACATGAAAAATCTAATAAACTACCATTAGAATTTTTCTAATGAATAAACATTATGTACTTTTAACAAATGTCCTCATTAAGTAGAATTTCTAATGGGAATGTGGCCTAAATTAAAATCAAGGAAAAATGTTTAATATGCTCACAAATCCTCTATGGGAAATATGGAAGTCTCCTGCAACCATACTTTTACAAAAAAACTCAGTGTTTCTTGGTCTATTTGAATCAAATTTGTTGCTTTCTTATTGATTACTCTCTACTGTTGATTTTTCTCTTGAGTAAAGTGGCAAAACCCATAGAGGTTATAAAGATGTAAAAGAGACGGATCCTGGAGAGGTAATGACTATAAAATGGAATGTTTATTATCCTCTAAACTTGATGTAACCTCTTTACAAACAACTCTTGCATAATGCCCACCATGGAATATATAGATGGCATATGTAGATGAAAAAACTGGGATTTTTACCTTTCACAGAATAAATTCCTGTGGTTGAAAGCTTATTAAAATGGATATAGAAAAATATGCAATTATATCAACTTTGTTTGGCTTAACTCAGAGATAAATCAGCAAGCAACCACTAGAGTGTAACAGGATGATGAGGGATTAGGGAACTATATTATTTGAAGAATGGTTAATGGAGGAAACGGGGCTGTTTACCTTAGAGAACAAGGAATTACGGGGACTTTGCAGTTCTCTTCAAAAATTGTCATGTAGGAGAGGGAAGATTTATTTTTCCTATCAGCAAGAACTAATTGATATAAATTATGGAAAAACAAGATTTGAAACAGTGAAAACGGAGAGGGAGAGATGGGGCTGGGAAGGGGGAGGGAAAGGGGAAAATGGGAGGTATCTGTAATACTATCAACAATAAAAATATATTTAAAAATGAAAAAATTAACAAAACAGTATAGGCAAAAGCTTTCTCACTGGCACATAGCTGTTGTGTTTTGTTGTTTGTTTTCACAACAATGTAAGAGGCTACTGAATGAGTAAAGTAATACTGTCCCCCAAAGCTTAGTATTTAAACAGAAAAAAAGAATAATCATGTGTCTTATAAATTCCTATCTATTAGATTTGGTAACTTCCAAATCTTTTCTAAAGTCTTAGTGTCTATTCTTTTCCACATACAGAAATCCATAAGATTTTAATGAATATCTCCACAAGAGCAGTTCTAATGTACACTCCTTTGCCAGATTTTAGCCAAGTAATATCTTCAATTCTGTGTAAGCCAATTAGAAAGAATATCTTTATTTTAATTAACCTAACAGAGGCTCATTTGAGTCACCTCAAGAAATGGAAATTTGTCAGAAAGACAGAAATCCTTTCCATCTAGGAATCCCTCATATAAACCTAGAAGTTACTCCTTAATCTCAAGGAGATGAAATGTTTAGAAACTGTTAGGTGAAAATGGTTCATATAGTTCAGGTACCTGGTTGTCCTATCAGTCCCAGACCTTTCTAATCTTTAGTCTGTGTGCTCACTATGAGGCCTTGGCTAATCTCCAACTCAGGTTCTCTGTGTGCTCTTTGGCTAAAGCCACCACTCCTTTATATTATTCGTCTCAAATTCAAAATCATCCAGACATCAGATCTGACTGACAAAATTAGTCATCAGTAGTAGCCTGAGCTTTTCCACCAGACCACTTTATGGAAAATTGGCCAACCTCTGGTTTAGATAAGCTGCTTTTGGATCAAAAGCCAACCTAGATCAAACAGCCCTGGCCACAGTGTATCTTTTAGTTCTAGCACACCTACTGATGGAGATGCATCTTAGTTTGTTTTTTTCTTGTTTTTGCTTAATCTCTTCATCATTTTCACCCAGCTCCCCACACCCCTGCCCTCACACAGCTGTCAGGCTGTTCTCTATATCTATGAGCCTGTTTCTATTTTGGTTATTAGTTTATTTTGTTCATTAGAGTCCACATATAAGTGATATCATATGATGCTTGTCTTTCTCTGACTCTCTTATTTCACGTAGCATAATACTCTCCAGGTCCATCCATGCAGTGGCAGAGTAAGATTTCCTTATATTCACAGCTGAGTAGTATTCTATTGTATATATGCACCACTGATTTTTTTTATCCACTCATCTAATGGGCACTTGGGCTGCTTCCAAATCTTGTTACTGTGCATAATGCTGCAATGAACATAGGGCTGCATATATTCTTTTGAATTAGTGTTTCAGGTTTCTTCTGGTATATTCCCAGAAGTGGAATCACTGGGTCATAAGCCACTTCCGTGTTTTACTTTTTGAGGAAATTCCATACTGCTTTCCACAGTGGCTGCATCAATCTGCATTCCCACCAACAGTGCTGGAGAGCTTCCTTTTCCCCACATTGTTTAGACACTTGGTGCTTATTGATTTATTGGTAATAGCCATTCTGACAGGTGTGAGGTGATATCTTCTTGTGGTTTTAATTTGCACCTCTCTGTTGATTAGTGACGTTTAGCAATTTTGCGTATATCTATTGTCCATCCGTATGGCTTCTTCGGAGAAGTGTCTAGTCAGGTCCTTTGTCCATTTTCAAATTGGATTGTTTGTTATCTTGGTGTTAAGTTTTAAATGTTCTTTATAAATTTGGGGTACTAAGCCCTGGTCAGTTGTGTCACTGGTGAATGTGTTCTCCCTCAGTGGGTTGTCTTCATTTTGTTGATGGTTTCCTTTGCTTTCAGAAAGAGAAGCATCTTTTAAAGAGTCCTGGAAATGGCAAGTATGCTGGGATTAGGATTGCCAAGTGCAATCTGTATTCAGTATTAAAGTACTTGCTTTTATGTTTCATCTTTCTGTCAGCTATTATGCTTAAATTAGAATAAGAGGTAAAGAGAGCTAATTTGTGATTACTTCCTATTGTCATTTAGCAAATTATTTTGCAGGTAGCATGCAACATACTATATAGGTTTAGAATGAATATATGTCTATTTAAATTATTAATTATACAGGCTTGATTAATTTAAATAAACATTATGAGTGCCTACTTAGTTCAAGGCACTGTGATAAATATTCTAATTAAATTTTAGAAATTCTTACTACATTTTTATATTAAACTACAGATTTAATTTATGTAAACTGAATATTAACTATTGGGGCATTAATACCTTTTTGTTGTTATTCTGTTTCCTGTAAATTCCAGGAAGAATTTAAGATAGCTTACAAAAGTCTTATAAAATATAAGATAGCATACATTTAAAGTGAGGCTGTGGAAGAAAATGTGGATTAGTACAAAGGAAAACAGGACTGAAAAAATGAGAGGAAAGTGCAAAATGTAAAATCATTATATGCTTCTAAATGTTCTAGAAAAATCTTGCCAATTGAACTACTGTCAATGCATGTGATTTAAACAAAAGCAATTGCCAGTATAGAATAAAACTATTCTCAGAATTTATAGCAGAGTTCTCAAAACAAGATCACACAATAATGTTCTCAACAACATCTTTATAATAGTTGTAATGAGTTTCACATCCCTCTTTTGTTCACTCTAGGCAGTCAGTGTATTCATTTAACAAATATTTGTTTCACATGTACTGTGTTTATGACACTGTTCTAGATTTCAGGAATATACAGTGCCAGCTAAATAAGACAGACATGATCCTTGTTCATAAGAACTTAGATTCTGGTGGAATAAGACAATAAACAAACAAATGAGTAAATAAGCTCACATCACTTTATAGCAAATTCTATGAAGAAAAATCTATAAAACAATGTATTAGGCAATTGCTTGAATTGAGGCGTCTAAAGTTGATTGTAGGTTAGGTAGTCTGGCAATGTCTTATTGATACCAAATTTTTGGACTGGAACCCAGATTCTTTGTCCGCCGAAATCGGAGAATGAATCCATGGACAGAATGTGGTATAGCAAAGGTGGTGACTTATTGAAGAACAAGTACAGACTCCCACATAGGGAGGGGGAAAAGTCCCACTGGGTTCTGTTTCCCCATGGCTTATATAGGCTGCAGATCCTGGTGCCTTGACATCCCCTCTGATTGGTCAATATTCCCCTAGAGTGGTTACTATAGTAACTCCTGGGCTCCAAGGTTGAACCTCACATGACACTTGAGGGCCCCCCCCCCACCCCTTCCTTATTGTTTTCCTATTCCCTTTGCGCTTTCTTCTCCTCCTTCTGAAGGGCTTCCTTCTCTTTATTTGGTGAACATAGACCTTTCCTGCCTACTTCCAGTTCCCTTATCTTATGGAAATATACCTATTGCCGCCTCCTTGTCTTATGGAAATGTAACTGTACCTGGCTTCCTTGTGTTATGGAAATGTATCTTCTCCCAGTTTGCAGCCCCAAGCTTCCTGGACCCCAATTCTAAAAACACCCCTAAGCTTGCCTGTGTCCCTCTAAAATTCCTGCTTCATTGTGGAGGAAGTAATATTTGAGCTGAGAAAAAGTCTAACATGTAAATACTCTAATAGCACTCCGAGCAGAGAGAGCACGGAATGCAAAGAACCTGGGATAAGCATGAAAGTGTAGGAATGGAAAGACCTTTGTGATTAAATCATAATAATTGATAAGCTCAGAGAGACAATCAATGAAAGGAGTTTGGATTTTTATTCAAAATGCAGAGAAAAACCATTGGATGGTTTATACAGGGAAGAAAATTGATCTAATTTACATATTTCTAGAAAGTTCATGCTGACTCCTAAGTGGAAACTGGGAGAGGAACTAGGCATGGCAGATACAGAAGCAGAGAGATTAGTTTAGGGATGTTAATGTAAGAGACATTCAAACCTGTAAAGAATTTTTGTGAATTTATTTGAGCCAAACTGGTGACAATTGATGGGAAGCAGAATTTCAACAAATTAAGACAATGCTCCAGAGAATGGCAATTTTTCACCTTGTTTTATACATTATAATCAAAAGAGGAGATGTGAGTTACATGAACTCCATTGGTGATAGATTAGGGAGGTGGGAGAAAGCAAAGGGGGAAAACCTTTGGGATTGGATACAAAGTAAAATGATAGATACATACTTTTTTTAGTTGGGTGGGTACAGGATAGTTAACAGTCAACAATTAATTCAATAACAATGAGGGGATTTGTGGTCTCTGCAGAGCCATGCCAGTGCTTTAAAGAGATCCAGAAAAAAAAAAAAAAAGACAAATTACTGTGACATTCCAATGAGATGTTACCAGAGATGCAGAAAGACAATAGGCTCAGTTAAGGTAGAGATTGACCATTGTCAGGGAAGATACTGGCCTAGGACTTGACTACCCATCATAACTGCTTTTATTTTTTTAATTTTTTTTTTTATTGTCTAAAGTTTTACATATGTCTCCTTTTTCCACAATTGACTCCCTCCCACCAGCCATTTCCACCCTGGGCAAGCCCCCACCACCCCAGTGTCTGTGTCCATTGGTTATGCTAATATGCATGCATATGAGTCCTTTGGTTGCTCTCTAAACACCCCCACCCCCATCCACCACCATTTGTCTCTGGGTCTATTCTTTTTTTTTTAAATTTCTTTATTGATATGTGTCCTTATTCCCCCATTACCTCCCACCTCACATTCATGCCCCCACCCCCCGGTTGTCTGTATCCATTGATTAGGCTTACATGCATGCATATAAGTCCTTCGGTTGATCTCTCCCCCTGATCCCCACCCTCCCCTACCTTCCCTCTGAGGTTTGACGTTCTAATTGATCTTTCTCTGTCTCTGAATCTATTTTTGTTCATCAGTTTATGTTGTTCATTATATTCTACAAATGAGTGAGATCATGTGATATTTATCTGTCTCTGCCTGGCTTATTTCACTTAGCATAATGCTCTCCATCTCCATTCATGTTGTTGCAAATGGTAGGAACTCCTTCTTTTTAACCTCAGTGTAGTATTCCATTGTGTAGAGGTACCACAGTTTTTTAATCTACTCATTTGCTGATGGGCACTTAGGCTGTTTCCCAATCTTAGCTATGGTGAATTGTGCTGCTATGAACATAGGGGTGCATATATCCTTTCTGATTCATGTTTCTAGTTTCTTGGGATATATTCCTAGAAGTGGGATCACTGGGTCAAATGGGAGTTCCATTTTAGTTTTTTGGGGAAACTCCATACTGTTCTCCACAGTGGCTATACCAGTTTGCATTCCCACCAGGAGTGCACGAGGGTTCCTTTTTCTCCGCATCCTCACTAGCACTTGTCATTTGTTGATTTGTTGATAATAGCCATTCTGAGAGGTGTGAGATGGTACCACATTGTTGTTTTGATTTGCATCTCTCTGATGATTAGTGACTTTGAGCAGGTTTTCATATGTCTCTTGGCCTTCTGTCTTCTTTTGAAAAGTGTCTATTTAGATCAGTTGCGCATTTTTTGATTGAGTTATCTTCTTTTTGTTAAGCTGCGTGAGTTCCCTGTAAATGTTGGAAATTAAACCCTTATCATTGATATCATTGGCAAATATGTTCTCCCATGCAGTGGGCTTTCTTGTTGTTTTGTTGATGGTTTCTTTTGCTGTGCAGAAGCTTTTTAATTTGATGTAGTCCCATTTGTTTATATTCTCCTTACTCTCCATTGCCCTAGGAGCTGTGTCTGTAAAGATATTGCTACGACATATGTCTGCTATTTTGCTGCCTATGGAGTCTTGTAGGATTTTTATGGTTTCCCATCTTACATTCAAGTCATTTAGCCATTTTGAGTTTGTTTTTGGGTATGGTGTAAGTTGGTGATCTAGTTTCATTTTTTTTTTTCATGTATCTGTCCAAATTTCCAGCACCATTTATTAAAGAGACTGTTTTGACTGCATTGTATGCTCTTGCCTCCTTTGTCAAATATTAATTGCGCATAATGGGTTGGGTCGATTTCTGGGTTCTCTGTTCTGTTCCATTAGTCTATATGTCTATTCTTATTCCAGTACCAGGCAGTTTTGAGAACCAGGCAGCTTGGTAATATAGCTTGATATCTGGTAATGTGATCCCTCCAACTTGTTCTTCTTTTTCAGGATTGCTGTGGCTATTCAGGGTCTTTTTTTATTCCAGGTGAATTTTTGGAAAGTTTTTTCTAGATCTTTGAAATATGCCATTGGTGTTTTAATGGGGAGTGCATTGAATCTGCAGATTGCTTTTGGTAGTATGGGCATGTTAATGATGTTGATTCTACCAATCCATGAACACAGTATGTTCTTCCATCTGTTTATGTCTATCTCTGTCTCTTTTTTCAGCATTCTGTAGTTTTCTGAGTGCAGGTCTTTTACCTCCTTAGTTAAGTTTATTCCTAGGTATCTTAATTTTTTTGTGTGCAATGACAAATGAGATTGTTGTGTTGTTGTTTTTTTAATCTCTGTTTCTGTAAGTTCACTATTGGTGTATAAAAATGCCATAGATTTCTTGGCATTAATTTTGTATCCTACTACATTTCCAAATTCATTTATTAAGTCTAATAATTTTTTGATGGATTCTTTGGGGTTTTCTATGTATAGTATGATGTCATCTGCGAATAAGGACAGTTTTATTTCTTCTTTTCCAATTTGGATGCCTTTTATTTCTTATTGTTGTCTGATCACTATGGCTAGCACTTTCAGTACTGTATCGAACAGGAGTGGTGTAAGTAGGCATCACTGTCTTGTTCCTGTTCTTAGGGAAAATGAGTTTAGTTTTTGCCCACTGAGTCTGATGTTGGCTGTAGGTTTGTCATATAAGGCTTTTATTTTGTTGAGGTATGATCCCTCTATTCCCACTTTGCTGAGAACTTTCATCAAGAAAAGGGTTGGATTTTGTCAAATGCTTTCTCTGCATCAATTGATATGATTATGTGATTTTTTTTCTCTCAGTTTATGTGATGTATCACATTTATTGATTTGTGGATATTGTATCATCCTTGCATCCCCAGAATATCCCATTTGGTCATGGTGTATGATCTCTCTAATGTAATGCTGAATCTGATTTGATAGAATTTTGTTGAAGAATTTAGCATCTATGTTCATCAAGGTTATTGGCCTCTAGTTCTCTTTTTTTTGTGGTGTCTTTATCTGGTTTTGGAATTAGGGTAATGCTGGCTTCATAAAAAGAGCATGGACGTATGCCTTCCTCTTGAATTTTTTGGAATAGTCTGAGGAGAGGTTTTAGTTATTCTTTTAATGCTTGTTAGAACTCCCCTGTAAAGCCATCTGGACCAGGGCTTTTGTGTGCTGGAAATTTTTTTATTGTTGCTTCAATTTCTTCGGTAGTTATCAGCCTATTCAGGTTTTTTTATTCTTCCTGATTGAGTTTTGGGAGCTTGTATTTTTCTAAGAATATGTCCATTTCTTCTAGGTTGTCCATTTTGTTGGAATAGAGTTGTTCATAGTATTGTTTTTCATAATCATTTGTATTTTTGTGGGTTCAGTTGTTACTTCACCCCTTTTATTTCTGATTTTGTTTATTTGGGTCCTCTCTCTTTGCTTCTTGGTGAGCCTGGCTGGAGGTTCATCAATCTTGTTTATCCTTTCAAAGAACCAGCTTTTGGTTTTGTTGATCTTTTGTATTGTTTTTTTGGTCTCTATGTAGTTTATCTCTGCTTTGATCTTTATTATTTCCTTTCTTCTGCTTACACTGGGCTTTTCTTGATGCTCTCTTTCTAACTGAGTTGTATGGTTAGATATTTAATTGACATTTTTTTCTTGTTTTTAGCAGTAGGCCTATAGAGCTATGAACTTCCCTCTCAAGATTGTTTTCACTGTATCCCATAGATTTTGGATTGTTGTGTTGTCATTTTCATTTGTTGCCATGATGCTTTTCATTTCTTCTTTGATCTCTTTGATAACCTAATCATTGTTTAATAGCATGCTATTCAGTCTCCAGGTGTTTGATTTTTTTTATTGTTTTTACTTGAGGCCCGGTGCACGAAATTCGTGCATGGGGGATGTGTCCCTCAGACCAGCCGGCACCCTCTCCAATCTAGGACCCCTTGAGGGATGTCCCACTGCCCGTTTAGGCCGGATCCCAGTAGGATCGGGCCTGAACGGGCAGTTGGACATCCTTCTCACAATCCAGGACTACTGGCTCCCAACTGCTCACCTTGCCTGCCTTCCTGATTGCCCCTAACCACTTCTGCCTTCCAGCCTGATCACCCCCTAACCACTCCCCTGCCAGCCTGATTGATGCCTAACTTCTCCCCCACCAGCCTGATTGCCCCTAACTGCTCTCCCAGCAGGCCTGGTCACCCCTAACTGCCTTCCCCTGCAGGGCTGGGCCCACCCAACTGCCCTTCCCTGCAGGCCCAGTCGCCCCCAACTTCCCTCCTCTGACAGCCTGGTCACCCCTAACTGCCCACCCCTGTAGGCTTGATTGCCCCCAACTGCACTCCCTTGCAGGCCTGGTCCCTCCCACCTGCCCTCCCCTGCTGGCCATCTTGTGGTGGCCATCTTGTGTCCACATGGGGGCAGCCATCTTGTGTGTTGGAGTGATGGTCAATTTGCATATTACTCTGTTATTAGTTAGGATTTTATTAGATATGATAGAGGCCTGGTGCATAGGTGGGAGCCAGCTGGTTTGCCTTGAAGGGTGTCCTGGATCAGTGTGGGGGTTCCCTTGCGGCATGGGGGGCCTGAGCAAGGGGCCTGTGGTGGTTTGCAGGCTGGCCACGCCCCCTGGCGACACAATCAGAGGCCCTGGGATCTGGAATTTATTTATCTTCTATAATTTAAATTTTGTAAGCTTGAGCGGAGGTCAGGGCCAGCCAGGAAGTTTGGCTTCCTCTATTACTGGGCGCAACCCAAGCCTCCTGCTCACTCCGTGGCTGTAGCCATCTTGATTGGGTTAATTTGCATACTTGCTCCTGATGGCCTGGTGGGCATGGCTTGTAGTTGAGGTATGGTGTAGTTGAGGTATGGTCAATTTGCATATTACTCTTTTATTAGCTAGGATTGTAGTTGATTTCTAGTTTTATGCCATTGTGATTTGAGAAGGTGCTTAATATGATTTCTATCTTCTTGCCTTTAAAGTTTTAATTGCAGACCATCCTTTGTGTTTACTTTAGGTCTCTGTGTTTGATAAAACTCATTTGATCCAGTTATAAATGATAAAATAAAATGATCATTAATAATTAAAAAAAGAATAGGCTTTCTAGTTTCACATCAGAGTATTATGAAAACATTATCTAAATATTTTCTGTAACAAAATTCTAAAATGTTCTTATCTTGATATTCTATGTATCACTAGCTCTGTTTATGGCTTGGGATTGGCTCAATTATTATTATTTTCTAAAAATATATGCCTTTATTGAAATAGTGTTATCTTGCTCTTAGCTACAGCATTGGAGTCATAGTAATTAGACTTATTTTTTCCCCTTTTTATTAGGCTAACTAAAGGAGCATTTAGCTATGGCTAAATAGGCAAGATATAATCATAAATAATTTCCTCTCTTAGCAAGATTAACAATGATGGAGCTGCCGTCCATGTAGTCCTAAGAGGGGATTAACACAACAGAGACAGACATTAAACAGAATTTAATACAGGGACCTGGTTATAGAGGTGACATAATACGAAGAAGCTAAAAAGAACCAAAAAGAAGCAGTGGAGCAACCAGAACTTAGCCACAGCCAGAGCCCAGAGGTTAATGTCAGGTAAAAGAAGCTGGAATTGGAACCAGTATTTCTGGTGGGAAATGAGCCAGAGCTGTGGAGAAGACACGCTCACTGACAGAGATGCTGCCCAAGGCAGAGATTTGTGAGGGGTAGGGGGGAAGGGGAGGGGGAGGGACCGAGGGGGAGGGGTCAAGGGAGGAGCACACATGCACACAGGCTTTTTCCTTCTGTCCTCCATTCAGTGCCTTCCTTTGGGGGAACCCAGCCAGCAGCAACTATGCTGGGCCCAGGAAATACAGCTTGAAAGGGTCAGCACCCCCATAATGTGGAACAGAGCAAGGGGAGAACAAGAATGGATTTCAGAGCAAATGAGCCACAAAACAGCCCATGTGGTGCACCCTGAATGCCTATGTATTAAATTAAAGAGAGGACTTGGACAACCAAACCTGCTCATATCAAAAGGGTATTAGCTGAGGAGGCTATCAGACAGTTCCTTTATACCATATCTCATGATACTCACAGCTAATTTTTGTATTTTATAGGTGTTGAAAGGAACCATTGTCATAGAACCAGTAATTGTGTTTATGGTACTGTAGAGAAGACGATTCATGTGATTTAATGATAGGGAACAGGCCTCTGGCATCATTTCTTATCATAACAGTAATGATTTTATTTTGCTCTAGTTATTTCTGCGAAATCCCTTTTCTGACTGGCATTTGGAAAATCTCCTTTGACATAAATGGATAGCGTGCTTTCATAACAAACTGTGGCTTTTAGACTTGCTGTGTGAAATAACGAAGCAGGTGGGACATGCACTAAGGTGTAAATGGGAACCATCCAGGCTGCCACCTAACCCAAAGCTTTCCTTTGTCCCAAAGGGAGCTGGAGGAGGTGGTCCTTAGGGAGGTGGGAGGGTTTGCCTAAAGTCACTATAAAACTTTGTGAGGCCTTACAGGGTAGCGGCATAGGCACATTCCAAGTCCTAGTCTCTGCCACTGAATTTGTGACAATGGCAATGTTCCCTACCTTTTGAGTGTCAATTTCCTCATTTACATGAGAATAATAATGGTTTCTATGTCATAGGGGTTCTCACGAAGCTTAATTGAAATAATGTATACCAGAGATCAGCAAACATTTTCTGTAAAGGGCCAGATGGTAAATATTCTAGGCTTTGCGGGCCATATGGTTTCTGTTGCAGCTACTATATCTCTGCCATTGTAGAGGAAAAGTAGCTATAGACAAGAAGTGAATGTGTATGGCTGTGTTCCAATAAAACTGTATTTACAAAAAGGGGCGGTCATTCTATGGACTATAGTTTCTGGTCCCCTGATCAATATAAGTTGATACACTTATTGAAACAGAATAAGGATTTTAAAATTATACCTAGAATTATTATTATTGTTGTTGTTAAAGTTATTATAGAGTCTATGAATTTTAAAAAATCATTCATATATTTAGTTTTTTTTAAAAACTTGCAAGGTGATTTCCCTCATGTCTGGGCTGGGCCCTCTCTTGGATGCTGCGGAGCACTCTGAGGAGGGCAGGTAAGCCTTCTCCTGGGAAAGAGATGCCCCATAACAGATTTGAAGGCTCCACAAATCCCCAAGAACAGGTCTCAACACTTCAGCTCCTGCTCAAGATCAGAGGTGCTGAATGTGTAAAATGAAACCATTGTTTGCTCCCCTCATTCAAACAGAACCATACGGTTGGACAGCCAGTACAGGAAAATGCCAACCCAGATCTGTCAGCGAGAAGCCAGAGCAGCAGTGCAGAAGTGTGTGGGCAGCATCGCTGCAGAGCTCTCGCTCTCCTGAGACCCAAATATAGGGCAGACGAAAAAGCGTGGGCGATGGCAAAATGTGTTAGGGCAATGTCTGAATTATTCTTTAGGACAAATCGAATTTTCTGTAGCATCTATTTCATGATACAGCATTTCTGATGTGTAATTATCACAGTAAAAAGTTAACATATACGAGGAAGTAATGAAACTCTGGCCCTAGCAAGAATAATTTAGGTTGTGGGGAACCTTTAAAAGCTCAAGTTACAGCAAGCAGCAAGTCCATTCTCAGTGGGTTCTCTGAATGTGTGACCCCTTCTTGGGTCCTATGGTTCAACGTTTCCTCTGTGTCACCAGGACAATTATAGGTATTGATGAGACCCCAAAAATAACAGCCAGCACCATAATAATGTTGCTAAAAGGACACCAGCACAGAATCTGTGACACTCCATCTGCTGCCACATGTCAACCAAGGAACCGTTAGAGAAGAATTGAGGACATTATCTCTGCAATTGAGCACCTCAAAGCTTTAGGAGCTACTTAAAGGACATCAAGTTTTCAATAATGGTGTTTCTTGGTGAGTTTTTTTTTTTGATAAAATGTTAATTTTTAATGCAGCTTAAAAATTCTCAGAGCAATGTGGAAAGGCTCTGCCTACTACTACACAGTTTCAGAAAAGAAAGCCTTGTTTATATTTGTCAGTGATGGCCATTGGCACCAATTAACACCAACAAGAATCCTCAGTTTGGGGTGTGGTGAAGCAGGAAATGATGCAGTGCAAAACGGCTCAATTTTGATACAGCATGGCTGTGAGGCAGCCCCGAGGCCAGTCCCCCCTCTGGCTGGACAGCTCTGCTCGCTCCTTGCCAGTCTGCTTTGCACTAGGCTGGTCTGCTCCAGCAAGACATCTTCAGATTTCAGCTCTGCCAGGGAGATAGTCTTTACTCTTTACTGGAAAAGGAAGGTGTTCTCCCAGAACCACCGAAGCCCCAATTGTGGTACCTGTTTGGTCTGTCCTCCTGCCAATGAGGAATTCAAGTTCTCAAAGTTTGATTGGTCCAAAAGGCACTGTCCCGATTGGTCAGAATAGAGCTGCCCTGGTTGGTCAGAGCTGCACAGCTCCTATTGGATGAGGAAAGCCTTAGTCTTACTGTTCAAAATATGATTCCAGGAATTCCATTAGACGGGCTGGCTCAGAGGGCAGAAACACAGTGCAGGCAGTAGTTCCATGCAGGCTTCTCCTTCACACACATGAAGTGCAGTGTGTGTCAGAGGCCCCTGTGTAGAAATGGCTAGTAGGTTCTGTGTTTTAAAATTTGAGCCCAGTTAGCCAACAGGAGCCCTTCTTAATAGGTGTCTTCTTTCTCGGGATTCACATATTTAATAAAGTGTAGGCCCTTTCTGCTCATTCAGAAATGAGCTAGCAAGAAAGGGAGCTTTTATGTTGTAGTGTTTATGTCATATTTAATTTTGACATGCTGAATAAAATTTATAAAAATACATTTACAATCTTGGTCATATAGTGCTGTAATCTGTTTTAGTACTTTTATGTTATGAAATGGGTTTCTAGAAAGAAAGCTCAATTTATAGCCTGGAACCTGTAGTGGAATGGTCGGCAAACTTTGTAAAGAGCCAAATAGTAAATCTTTTAGGTGTTGCAAGCCATCTAGCACAACTACTCAACTCTACCATTGAGAAAGAGAGCAGCCATAAATCTATCTATATAATAGAGGAATATGCAAATTAGCTGGGATGTTGTAACATCACCACCAAACAGCAGGGACCTGAGGTTGCATGGCGCCTGGCCAGGGCAAGGGACCTCAGGCTGCACCCCCTGTCTGGCAGGGCTTGATGGGGGACCTGAGGCTGTGCCCCCCACCCCAGCACCGGGCTGGGAGACCTCAGGCCATGCCCTGCGCCCCAGTGCTGGACCAGGGGACCTCAGGCCACACCCCCTGCCCAGCAGGGCTTGATGGGGGACATCAAGTTGTGCCCTTCACTCCGGTGCCAGGCCAGGAGACCTCAGTCAGTGCAGGTGATGGGTGGGGACTTGACTCTAGGTCCCGTGGCATGCCCCAGACTCTGACAGGAGGGAGATTTTCATATACATTTTACTAATTTTCTTTCATCTCTGACACTTCTATTATAGAGAAAGGGCAAATAGCAATATTAAAATATTTCCTCTAATTAATTCCCTTTTGATGTGCACAAATTTTATGCATTGGGCCACTAGTGATATATAAATGAATGGACACACACTGTGTTCCAATAAAACTTTATTTACAACACAAGCTTTGGGCTGGATTATGCCTGTGGGCTATAGTTTGCTCCTCCCTGCTATATAGCAGTTAAGAATTTATTATCTTAAGAAGTCTCAAATAGTGTCTGTTCTCTATGAGCCAGCTAGTCATGTGAAAAATAACTGCAATGAATATGGTCATTTTTAAAAGGAAGACAGAACTTACTAATGCATCAAGAGGGAAACTATACACGTTTATTCCCAATGATACATTAAAGGAAAATAGAGGTGATTCTTAGAATTAGAAGTGTTGGGACTTGAAGTAAATTAGAATCACAAAGTATAAAGCTTTGGGATCTGAATTGCATTGCATTGTGAGATTTTTGTGTTCTTTTCACATTATTTTTCTTTGGCCAGTCCCACACATTGTCATGACTTGTTCAGTGAGGAGTTAAGGGCACCCTGTATGACTCCCCTGAAAGAGGACTCTTGGAAGCTTGTGCCTGGTTTCCTCTGAGCTTTTTTCCAATGTGCCTTTACCCCTGGCTAGTTTTGCTTTGTATATTTTTACCGTAATAAACTTAGCTCTGAGTATGATTACATGCTGAGTCATTTGAGTCTTCGAGGAAGTCACTGATGTTATGTGGTATATATTAGGTTCTCAGGTGAATATGTGTTAATTAAATGAATTATGATCACTCTTCGGGTAATTGGTAAGTTTTTCCACATTATCATCTTGTTTCCTAGAAGGTCACCTCAGAGAAACTGATGGCAGCCCTGTGCATTTTGATAAACACAGTAGCAAAGTCTCCCAGAACCAAAACAGGTTGGCTCCATTTAAAATAAACACTACCATCTAATTTTGACTTTTCTTCTCTGGTATGGTCGGTAGTTATTCTTTCCAGTCTTCAGGTTTATGTGTCCGCAGAGTTTTCACTTCACAACTACCAGCCTTCTTTTAGGATGATGCCTGTGACACATGTCAGTTTAAATAAGTGAGTGTTTCCATTTCCACTTGCTCATTCACCCATGTGTATTTACTACTGGCAGTGAGCCTGGCCAGGTGCCAGGTGTTGTGCTAGATACTGAAGATTCAAAGACAAATATTCAGACTCTTTAGCTAGTGACGCAGAAGACATTTAACTAGTCTTTACATACTGCTCTAGCCAATTTTTTCACAGGTAGCTTAGGATCATAAGACTGAGCAGTCAACTCCGGTGTCGAATGTTTCCACTTAACTTTAAAGAATGAGTTAAGTTCAATAATTTAATACCAAAGAAAAAATAACATGTGAAAGGAAATAGCATGTACAAAGGCTCAGAGACTTGAGCAACTGTGACACATTCAGGGAAGAACTAGTGGCTGCCTAGAAAGTACTTAATTGAGAAAGAGCAGGAAAATGAGGGTCAAACAGAGCCAGTAAAGATTCTGTATATACCAGGCTAAGAAACTGAAAATGATCCCATAGGCAAAGGGGAGTCACGGAATCATTTCAAGGAGGTCAACTATGTGATCTTGTTTGTAATTCGGAGAAATCACTCCAGGAGAACTGAGAGGGTGGATTAAAAAAGGTAGAGACTGGAGGCAGGAAGATCAGCAAAAATTGCAATAATCCAGAAGAGAGATTCTGGAGACCTGAAATAAGGCAGTGGCCACTGGAAAAATGAAAGATAAAAATGTGAAAGTTGTTTTGAAGTGGACCCCGGATTGACTGACTGGATATAAGATAAGGGAGAAGAAATAAGCACTGATCCACAAACATAGGTAACAAGGTGTGTTTTTCAAGGCAAACTTGGTTGGAAGAAATCTGACAGGCTCATTTTTGCCATGTTGAGTTTGAGGTGGGTCAGGCAACCAGGTGAGACTGTCCCTTGGGTCTTGGGCAGTGACTTATTTGGCAGTGGAAGTACCCTACACATAGTGTTTGATTTTTATTTGTATTCCTATTTAATTCTTCTAAAAACTTTACAAGATAGGGCATGTTATATTTACTTTTCAATTAAGATAATTGAATGTCAGGAAAATTTAAGTAACTTAATTAATGTTACAGAGGGAGTAAGGAGAAGTCCTAGGATTTTAACCCATATCTCCTTGACATCATTGTGTCTTGTTCACTTTCTCATGCTGACTCACCTTTTTGGTACAAATAAAAAGTTTTTGTGTTAATATGTGGGCTGACCCACCTGATTGGACATATATTTGATTTCATTGTGTTTTTGCACCAGAAAGAATTAAGTAGCTGTAAGCCTTTTTTCCTCTTATTTTTTCATGGTATTGCTTATTGACCACACATAACAATCTGGGTAATGTAAATGTGCTTAAGGCAGGAGTAGTTTAAATGGAAGAGAAAGTGCAGAAATGAAAAAAAAAAAGAAAGAAAATTAGAGAATGATATGAATGTAAGATTTTTTCCTTTTGCAGTATTATAAAAAAAAGAAATGAAACCATTTTCCCTCTAGACACTGGCTGGGGATTCAGAGGGCACTCTACACTTTTTTCCATTCTTTCCATATTGTAATCTCAACCATTGGCTGAATCTTTGTGAATCTAACTGAAAAGCTATTCAGAGTTTCTGTAATGATTTATGTCTATTACTTAATCTTTGCAGGCGTAAGAGGGCATATTGTGAAGATAGGCAGGATAGGTAAATGCAACTGATATCACTCAGCATAAAATAGATAGCATGCTATCTCCAATGTGGGCATCAGCGGCCTTGCCAAGTGTTGGGCAAAAGATACACATGTTCTCCCTCCCTTTGAATTGGGAACTGGTGCTTTTCTAGGTTGGTTTTGTACACATGTGCATGTGTAAGTGTATGTGAAGATGTATTCCAATCATTACGTGCTGGGTGGTAGAGAAACAACAAAGTCAATTCATATTGATACAGGGGCCTCCACAGCAGTGCTCTCTGCTCCATCCTGAAATGTACTTTTGTAACATAATAAATAAATCAGATTTGGGAAATGCACACATTGGTACTAGTCTGTTGAGTCCTTCTGGGAGAGAGAAGAGAAGTGGGCCCTGGAGTGAGACTGTCTCCCAGTAGGCAGTGTGTGGGGTCTGATACTGTGGAGAGTTCACAGAGCTCTTAGAGCAGTGGTTCTCAACCTTTCTAATGCCGCGACCCTTTAATACAGCTCCTCATGTTGTGGTGACCCCCAACCATAAAATTATTTTCGTTGCTACTTCATAACTGTAATTTTGCTACTGTTAATCATAAGGTAAATATCTGTCGCGACCCACAGGTTGAGAACCAGTAGCAGGGTTGCCTAAGACCACCGGAAAACACAGATATTTACATTATGATTCATTAACAGTAGCAAAATTACAGTTAGGAAGTAGCAACGAAAATAATTTTATGGTTGGGGGTCACCACAACATGAGGAACTGTATTAAAGGGTCGCGGCATTAGAAAGGTTGAGAACCACTGTCTTAGAGTAAGTGTTGAAGATGGAAGGGCCAAGGTTTCTGAACAGTAGATGCTCACCATGGCAACGTGGTTGGGAGAGAAGCCCAGGGACCTTCTACACTATGGAACAACTATGTAACTGGCTTATACATTTACCATACTATGCTGTTTATCACTATTCAGAGTATAATTTTCAACTGATGAAAAACAAGTTTGCTGTAAACTGTATGCTGTGTCATGCCAGCAACAGCCTCATGCATCTCGTGTTGATCTCATCTCTTGATTACATCATTTCTCTTGTGCTGGATTTAATCGTGTATTGTTTTATAGATTTAGTGTAGCCTAAGTGTATAGTGTTTATAAACTCTACAGTAGTGCACAGTAATGTCGTAGGCCTTCACATTCACTCACCACTCACTCACTGACTCACCCAGAGCAATGTTCATTTCTGCCAGTACAATCCTTGCTAAATTCCCTATGCAGGTAACCATTTTTTAGTTTTATACTGTATTGTGCCTTTTAAAAGTTTAGATACACATATACGTACATTGTGTTACAATCTCCCACAGTATTCAGTACAATGGCATGCTGGGCAAGTTTGTAGTCTAGGAGTAATAGGCTATACCACCATGTATATACTATCATGTAAGCATACTCTGATGTCCACACAACAAAATTTCAGAAAATATTCTCATTGTTAAACTGCATGTGATATGTGAGTGTGTGTGTGTGTGTGTGTGTGTGTGTGTGTGTGTGTGTGTCACATCTTTATTCATCTATCAATGGACACCCAGATTGTTTCCATTTCCTGGCTATTGTAAATAATGCTGCAGCAAACATAGAGGAGTGGATATCTTTTTTGGGTTAATGATTTCATTTCTTTCAGATACATACCCAGAAGTGGAATTGCTGGAACATATGGTGGTTCTATTTTTAATTTTTTGAGGAACATCTATATTGTTTTCCATGGTGACTACACCATTTTACATGCTCACCAACAGTGCATCAGGATTATCTTTCTTTATAACCTTGTTTTTTGATGATAGCCATTCTAACAGTTGTAAGGGGATATCTCATTGTGGTTCTAATTTGCATTTGTGATAGATTTGACTTGCATTATGCCAAGTGAAATAAGTCCATGAAAAAAAAATACCATATGATCTCACTTATATGTAGAATCTAAAACAACAACAGTAGAAACACAGATCTGACTTGTGGTTGCCAGAGTGGGGAGGGGAGAGTTGGAATGTGGGGGAATTGGATGAAGGTGGTCAAAGTGTACTACTCATTTTATAACCTTCTAGTTATAAAATAAATAAGTCCTGGGAATGTAATATACAGCAAGGTGATTATAGTTAACAATAATGTACTATATATTTGAAAGTTCCTAAGAGAGTAGTTCTTAAAAGTTCTCATCACAGGGAAACCTAATTTTAAACCATGTAAGGTGATATTTGTTAAGGAAACTTATGGTAATCATTTTGCAATATGTTCATATAGCAAATTATTAGTTTTCATACCTCAAACTTATACAGTGTTATATATCAGTTATCCTATCTAATAAAAGCCTGGCAACCGAACAGCGGAATAACCAGAACGACCGGTCAACCAGTCGCTCTGACATGCACTGACCACCAAGGTGCAGACGCTCAATGCAGGAGCTGTCCCCTGGTGGTCAGTGTGTTCCCACAGTGGGAGCGCCGCTCAGCTGACCGGGATGAGCGGCGCTCCCACAGCAGGCCATCCCCACAGGCCACACCCTTCCACTAGTGCATGAATCCCATGCACCAAGCCTCTTTTATCTCAATAAAATTAAAGAAAAATATACTCAAGTGAGACCACCTTTACATGGGTTACAAAGGAAAGATCTGTGGTGAAAACATTGAAAGAAGTGACCAGGGCAACCAGTAAGCCACGCAAAATACTCATGTAGAAACCCTCCTTTTACTCTGCACAGACTCTAAATTAAAAAAGGACAAAGGAAAATCATCTCTTACACAAGCTTTTTCCATTGCTTGCTCCCCAGAGACAGAATGAGCTGTGGGTTTTTTTGAGAAGTTGGTGATTTAGTGGAGAAGTTGGTAAACCATGTACAAAGCTCCTCCTCTTCTTAATAGGTGCCAAGGGTACCAGAGCATCTGGCAGGGGTGGGCCCTGCCATCTGGTGACCCTCTTTAAATGTGATCACCCTCCACTTGCTGCTCCTGGGGGAAGGAAAATACTTCTAACTTTCTCTCTAGAAGAGACAACTCCACTTAACAATCTTGGAGGTGCAGTCTGTCTCAGCACAATGGCATTATTTTGTTTCCTTGCATTTAGATTCCAGAAATGGCTATAAAACTATCATTTATAGGAACATGCCCCCATGATTTATATAGACAGAGGTCATTATAGTGATTCAGTGTTCCAATCATCTTGATAATAGATCCTAATTATTACATTCATCTAGTACCTAAAAACAATTGCAAACCAAAATGAAAACCATTTGAAGAACAGGAATATTATAATACTTCTATTATTATCACCACTCTGATTTTTTTAAGGAAAAAAATAAAATGGAACTGCTAATTATGCAAATCACAGATGACCTTGGAGCTGTAAGATGGACTGCAGAGGCAAGGCTGTTGTTAGCAATGTGAGGTTTATAGCTCGGAAATCTGTAGATGAAACTATTGGAAGAAGAGTCCCAGCTGCCAAAATCAGAGATTAAGAAGTGTTTATATTTCTTCTTTGAAAACTGAGACTCAAAATCAGCCATTTTACTGGCTCTTAAGGGAGCATTCATCCATCACCCCTTGCTTGTTTATTGTCTTTCCACAATCAGTGCATCTGGTTAGAGACACAAAGACAAGAACATGTGGAATGGGCTGCCGAGTCCCCTGGCACTCACTAACAAAGGAGAAGACACTTGTGTATTAGTACCATAGGCCTCTGAGCAAGGAGAGGGGGCAGGCTTCCTATACTAATCAAAATCTCCTCCAAAAAAAGAGAATGATTTCCTACTTAAACTACCACTTACTCATTTTCCCTTCTGTTTTTCCTGCCTCCTTCTAAAATAATAAGTTTATGTTTTTTGCACTCTACCTTCTCCCCCTTGATTTTATTGCTTTCTCATTACTTAGAAACTGATCTTTCATTCTTGCTGCTGCTCCTATTTTTTTCTAAATATCCCTCTTTTTATTGTATTTTTCCTTCTGCATCAAGTACTTCCAGGCTTCTTCCTACTTCACTGCTGATTTACTTGAAATGTTTGGTGCACCCAGGAATTACATATTCACAAGACTGGCTTCAAGTGCTGACCTTCTCTGGCTCCATCTTGATCTGTATCACTATCCCTTGATCTGTATCTGCATCCCCATCTCTCTTCATCCTTCTCTCTCTCTCTCTCTTTCTCTCTCCCTCTCTAACATACAACTCATCACATGTTCATATAAAATGCATGTTTAAAGTGTTTAGAACTGATTTTACTTTCCTCTTAAGTTGTCATCTTAATGGATATTTAAGAAATTTAAACTTTCCAATTAATAATATGCTAATATACTAGTCTCTCTTGGATTACTCTTTTTCTCTGACATTTACAGTCAGTTCTGAGTCCATCTCCGTATCAGGGCTGGTTTAAATAGTTGCTGTTTACATAGATCAATCTCTTTCTTTTAGATAAATCATCAGTCTCTCAGATGGTCCTGCCACTCACTTGGTTATCGCCAAGATTGTGACACCAGTCTTCCTAGCACTTTAAAATCAGTGGATTGGGGAGGCTTTTTTTTGTGTGTGTTTTTAATTCTGATACCCAGGTCACCCTCCACATCAATCATATTGGAATCCCTGAGATTGGAACTACAGAATTAGTTTTCATTAAGTTCCCAAGGTATCTGCCAAATGCAGCTAATATGGAGACTCAATGTACTTAGAAACACCTAGCAGTGTTCTGGGCCACTTAACATGTCCTAAACATAGTTGGGGACTATTAAAACCACAGAACCAGAGCTCACCCCAGGCTTAAGATCAAGCTTGTCTTGAGTCACTGTGATTTGTGGTGATGAAACGAGCACAAGGGCAATACTATAAAAGTTAATATTATTGTGCCTCGCTCATTATATGCCACTTATATTATTAGTACTTAAGGAGCTTCTTTATTGCAGTTGCAACTGCTAGTATCATCCCATTTACAGATAAAGAAATTGAGGCTTAGCAAAGTTAAGTAACATGCCCCTAGTCACAGAGGTAATGCATGAGAAAGCTTACAGTTCTTCTGATGCCAAACCTGTGCTCTTATAGCCACAGGCTATACTGACGCCCTGCATTTATGATACTTAGAATAAAGTCTTTTTGCTTGAGTGTCTCAGGAGAGTTACTGGTCATCATAGTTCTCTCGTCCCTTCTGCCTTCTCCACTGCATGACTCCTACCCCCGTGGACTTGCCTAGTTCAAGGTTTGAACACTCACAGTCCTGTTACTCTGTACCTTCTACACCCAGATACTGCCACAATATTTAATCCTTACCCTGACTATTAATAGTTCACCTAGCTTTCATGGGTCAGTCTCCATTTCTTTGGCAGTATCACTGGTCCTACTGCTGATGCTGGCTCACACCATGACGGAGACTTTGATGTTGACCTTGTGCAAATATGCACCATTCACTAGAGCTTAGCTAGGTCACACTGTCACATTGGTTTTTAAAAGCGAGTTTCTTTTGCCTCGGAAATACACAATTCTCCCCTCCTTTTTCTTCTTTGTCATTAGCCCAAATGGACTATTTCAGATATCTGCATTAGGAACACTTAAGACTGAGTTGCTCTGTTTATGAGAGCGAATATTTTAAGACAGTGTTTACCCGACTTCAAATAAAATGGACTTGCAAGAAAATCAGACACCATCAAATCACTTGTTCTAAGCCTCTCTGATCTCATGACATTTTAATGCAAACTATAACAATGTTTTCTCCAAATTCTTTATAGTTAATGTTGTTTAAATTATTCTCCATTATGTAGTTTATGAAAATACATTCTCCTATATAAAATGGGAATGATTTTAGCAGCAGACTGCATTTAATATGTTAGATTTAATAAACAAAGTCACATTTGTATGTGGGGCATTTTCCCAGAACATAATCAAGTATGACAGGTTGGTTATGAGGAGCTCAGTTCCTTGATGTATATATCAGCTTAAGAGCTTGTCACCTACCTTGACGCATTAATTCTAGTACTTGGTGCAAGTGAAACTTTCCGTTGTCTGCAAAACACTGTGAGCCATTTAATACATGACAGGCTTTTAGATCACATTGCTTCTGTGACTGCATACTCTGAATGCAAATACACCTCTGCAGTGGTTGCTGGACTCAAAATGTGAACATAAGAAATGCTTTCTGCATGATCATGTCAGGCTGTGTCTAGGAAACATGTGTTTGGTGTTCATGTCCTCAACTTTTACTAAGTTTCTAGTGGATTTACTGGATTCCAAGAAGGATTTTAGAAAATGAATTCATATTCAAATCAAGTCAGATTGCTTTTTAGCCAATAAATAAGTGAACTGGTATTTGGCGCAAACCAGTGTTAGATCAGCGATTCTCTCCGCCCTGCCTACTGCCCTGTTTAGATAATTAGACTTTGTGGTTAAGGTCAGATTCAGGGGAAATAATCTATATTGCATTGCCTGAATCTGGTATAAATTGTATGCAATGCTAAAAAAACAGTAATTACCTGATGCACTTCTAATGTGCACTCACTGAAAGAGTGGCTGTGAAGTTTTAAGTTAAGGGTAATTTTATGAGGTTAACTTGGAAACAGATCCATAAGGACTCAAAGACCATTTTTGCTTTAAATTCATCTGGCGTGTTTCTATCATTTCTTATGGGTTTATTATTTATAGACTTTGCTAGTGCCTTGTCATCTCAGAAAGACCAGACAGTGTATCTCTTCCCAAGACTCACCCCTTACTACTTTGTACAATAAGACAAATTTATCTCTTATGTGTTTTTTCACCTTCTTACTGGAACCCTTTCTGCAACTCAGAGATACTCCTTCTATCTCTTTGGTATTTTCTCTCTGGTAATTCCAAACAAGACTTTAACAGATACCAGTTTAAGTGATTTAACCCTGGAAGCAATTGGTTTAAACTCAGCAAATGTTTGAGAATAATCCCAATGTTCTCCCAATGTTTATGAAAAGTAGATGAATATTTGACAACATCCATACCTTTCAAACAAATTTACAAATGATTTGGAGAGTCAGGACTTCCACATATGAAAAAACACACAAGAAAACGCAAGAATACAATTGAATATAATAAGATGATTCCACTTAGTTACTAGTTATTTTATAACTGACACATTCTTCTCAAATTCTCACCAGAACACCCAAGCACTGCCTAAAAGAGTAAGTCAATTGACCAGGCTTTGGCAAAAGATAAGTTTTAGCTAAACAGACATCAGATTATATTAGATATCTAAAGCAAACACACAGTGGTCTAGAGCCCTACAGTGTCTCGGTTTCTCACAAAGGATCATCTCTAGCACCGTGTACGTTATTTGTATGAAGAATCCTCTACCAACTGGCGGCATTTTCCTTTGTATCACTTGTGGCTAGAGTAGAAACTATTGGCATTGTCTCAGCTGACCCACCCCCACTGGTGTCCCAGATGCTTAGGTATGACATATATTAATAGGATGTGTCTTTTGAATAGTGATTAGAAATCTTTAAACATATCTAAAGGACAAAATTTCAAAATATATAATATACATACAAGAAAGGATAATCAGTGAATGTACACCACTAACTTGAAAAAGATAACATATAGATAGAGAAGTCCTATTTTTTATTCCTTTTCAGGCAAGTTAAAATTTTATCAGAGAATGGTATTGTTTTAAGCATATGCCCTTGGAAACATCTATTACATTACATGATAAGCGGTTTAGCCTTAACTCACAAGTTGGGAATGATCACTTTTTTACCTGATTTCTGTTCTCCATAAGCCCATAAGTGCATACAATCTTTGATTTATAAAGACAACTGTAGCAGCAGCAGCTTGTAGCTTGATGGAAATGGGCAGAGACGGGAAGACCTGGAGGCAGAGTTGGGGGATTTGAAGCAATGTCACATTGAAAACTGGGCAGATCTGGACAATGGCAATGGAAATATAGCAGATGATACACATTTAAGAGAAATTTTAGAAGTACAGTCCACATGGCTGAGTATGTCAGACTGGAGTTGGTGTGTGAAAGGTATAGAGAAGTCACAGATGACTACAACATCTCCAACCGAAGACAGGTCATGCTAAAGAAATAAGCCAGGAGGAAGAGTTTTGAAAAGGCTTCAGTTCACGATCAGAATTTGCGTACTCTGAGTCTGAGATACATCTTTGTGTCTTTAGAATGGTTGGGCACTGTCTTCTCCTTTGGGGCTCAACTTCCACCCTGCTGGAATGGGAGACATCTTCTCCCATATTGACAAGTTGCACCCCTATGTAATCAAACTAAAAACCTAGAACTGAATTTTGATTCCTTATTTTCTTTCATATTCAAATCCAACCAATGACAAAGTCCTGTCATCTGTCTCCAGAAACATCTGAGTTCATCTACTTATTTCCATTTCCATCCTTACATTCTTAGACATTATTGCTATCTCCCCTCTTTCAAACCACTGTAATAGCTTCTTCAGAATAGCTTCCCTATTTTTTCTTTAAATCTTTTCTTGAAGTGAAAGTTAAAGTGCTGTTTGAAATACAAATTAAATCACATCAAACTTTTACTGAAACCCTCTAGTGACTTGCCATTTTAGGTAGGAATATATTCAGACCATTTACCATAGCCTGCCCAGTCTTTCAAAAAAAAAAATTGTCTGTCTGTCTTTCCATTTGCCCTTATCTAGTTCTCCTTTCTCCCTCACTGGCTGTGAAACAAGCACATTACTTTTCTTATAAGCTCTCTCCTGTGCTCCAGCCACTTTGCAAGCTCATTCCTGCCTTCGGATTAGTATTTCTGCTATTACTTCTGCCTTGAATGTTATACATTCAGTATATTGTCACATGGCTGACTCTTTGGTATCCATCAGTTCTCCACTTGCATTTGAACTTCTCAGCACATCTTTCCTGACCTCCAAAGCTAAGTCATGTCTTTCCACTCCCACATTATCCTTTTCACTCTTTTCAATTTATCTTTTTAGTTTATAAAAATTATATCTCCATGTGGTTTGAGCCTATTCCTTCTCTCCATTGAAATATCTTCCCATCTATTATCCTATCTATGTTGTAGTTTCATTCTTTTCCTTTTTATTAACTTCTCCTTGTTCTTATGGATATGCCAAGTTACAAATATTGTACAGACCTCCTGTTGCCACTTCCTTCCTATTAATTAACTTCTCAACCCCCCATAATCGTTTGAAAAATTATACTGAAAAAAATAATTAAAAACTTCTACCCTAATTCTACTTGAATTTTCTGTATAAAATGACTACTAACTCAGTCCCTTCTTTTTGAAATTCTATATTCTTTGACTTAATATTAGTATTCATTCATTTGTTCATATATTAACCTCTTGCTATGGACCAGGAATTGTTGTTAGTCCCTGGTGAGATCATGATTAATTAGATGAACTATTGAGGGAGGCTTCAAATAACTAAAAGATGAAGGGAGGGATCAAACAATAATTATAATCAGTGTGATAAATTCTCTCATTGAAGTACATACAGAATGCTGTAGGAGCGGAGAGGAAAGAGAGGCTAACCTGTGTGTTTCTAATATTTTAGAAAGCACTCCCCAAGAGGGCCCCCTTCTTCAAAGAAGTATACCAGCTTTTAGGGAGATGCAAAGGTGAGAGGAGACATCCTCAAGTTAGATATGCAGGGCACACCAAAGCACAGAGGTAGGAGAGCATGCCAAATTGAAGGATTGCTAACTGGAGATGCCCTCAAGATAAAAGTAGAAAGAAAGCAAGGTCAAGATTATAGAGGAGTGTGCATGACCTGCTGGGACACATAGGCTAGAGAAGGTGGGAGCTACAGGGACACCAAAATGCCATCATTGGATTTGCATCTTGGTTACAACATTCTGCCCATGGTTTAAAACAGGGGTCCTCAAACTATGGCCCGTGGGCCACATGAGGCCTGCCGGGTGTTTTTGCCGCCGCTGCCTGTCCTGCTTAGCAGCCGACTCGTCCCGGGCCTGCAGTGCACATGTGTGGAATATTTTTTTTTGTTTTTGTTTTCGTTTTTTACAGAGAGGAAAGGAGAGGGACAGAGAGCTAGAAACATCGATTCAGCTGCCTTCTGCACACTCCCAACTGGGAATGTGCCCACAACCAAGGTACATGCCCTTGACCGGAATTGAACCTGGGACCCTTCGGTCTGCAGGCCGACGCTCTATCCACTGAGCCAAACTGGTTAGGGCTGGAATTTTTTTTTTAAACTATAGTCCGGCCCTCCAACGGTCTGAGGGACAGTGAACTGGCCCCCTGTTTAAAAAGTTTGGGATGGGGAAAAGTGTGGTTAAGGGAAAGAAGGAAGAAAATAAGTGACTAGTATGGAGACAGAAAAAACAGTTTAAGTAGGCATCCTGTGAATTAATAATGCCCCACTGTGGCTTTGGGATGGGAATGCATAGGGCTGGGAAGATTCTAAAAGAATAGGACCAAGAAGCATCTGCATTGGTTTTAACTAGTCCCAAATTCCCTTTCAAGATTATGTACCGGCTTTTTCATTCCTAAAAAACTCTCTGTTTAGGCCACTGTTCACCTAAACAGATATTTCTGTCTTCTATATTTGAATTAAGTTCCCTCTGAAGTGCTCTTATATTTCTTATAACCCAAGAAGAATGCTCATCATCCAGTTTAAGATTAAATACCTCTAAGGAAGTTTCCATGATTCTATATCACTCTATCCATTTATTGCAGCACTCTTAGAACTTTGCAGAATTTTCTTTGGTGAGTGTACCTTTGTGTGTTCTAGGTGATGATGAGGGTGTTTTTGTTGTTGTTGTTTTTCCAGAGGGTGATATTTTAGGATAGTTCCTGGAATATAGTAGTACCACAATAAGCATTTCTTGAATTGAATCTCAGTTATCTTAAATAAGATGAAATTGTATTGGCAAACATTTTAGGGAAAGTTAAAAAGCAAAATTGTTGGAAATAATTAAAATAAAGAAAATCAAGGAGAAATATAATGATTATAGTTATATAACTAATATTTTAAATTACTGGGAGATCAGAGGGCATATGCTTCAGCCAACCATATTTAGGTTAGCTTTCCAACAAAATTTAAATTTCGTCTACGGCCTAGATGGAGACATCACTCAGTCTATATAAATGACAGAATAAGTCACAAGGGGATTGAGAATTGCACTTTGGCTATTCTAAAAGTCTTAGAATGAAATCTGCAATTAGGAGCATGGATGCCTCAGAGTCACGTAACATAAAAACTTAGAATGATTTATAGGCTGACAATTGGACTTTAATAATCTCTGGAGCTTTCAGAAATGCTCATTCAATCAGATTCCCTGCTTCTAGTGAGATGATAAACACCAAGCCAGCATAGTTAGACAAATGACTGAGAGGCCCAGGAAATCATTACTTTGCAGTTAAAAATTAATCAGCCCTTGCCTATCCTTCATGGGTGTGCTAGGTACAGAAGATAGGCTATATACCTCCACATCCCCATGAATGCCTCTGTATACTCCTCAGTCACATAGCAAATAGTTATCACTGTTGATCCATTAGCTATCAGTATCTCTTTTAGCATATTTAAAGAAAAGAAAGCAATTTGGTGCCAATATATTTTGAGTTCAGTGTTTAGCAACCAGAACAAAAATATCCTGTTATGATTACTTGTGTAGAAAATTCATTAGTAGTATAGCTTTAAAAATTCAAACAAGATATCAAACTTGAGAAATGGGATGCTTGTACCAACATTTAAATTCCATCCCTAGTGCCTAAGCAGTGTGTACTTAGATGTGTTAGCTGTCACTGCATATTAGAGTGTGCAGCTACTTTATTCCTATTCTTGATTGCTCTTTGAACAGAAACAGGTTTGCCAAGATAAATAATTGTCATCTTCATAATTATGGTTGGCACATCTGATAATGAAATGATCACTGACAGGTATCAGTAATTAATTTGTGTTTTTAATGAGAAACTTGTGACATTTTGGTGAAGATACAGCAAAGCTAAGGAAAGCTTTCACTATAGATACATCTGAGTAGGTAGTCACTTGTGTGACATAGTTACAGAGCTTACCTGAGAACATCTACTATCAAAAGTTCTACTTGATTTCGCATATAGAGCCATTGATGAAAAACAGTTTACTCCTTCAGAGTACACGACTTCCAAATGAAGACCAAGTGCCACATGCTAGCAGAAAGACAAATTTACATAGATGCTTTTTATTGTGAGAGATGATGTTTTTAAGGTACCCAAGTGAAGGATATGAAGACAACCCTGGAAACTGTCAGGTTATTATAAATTCTATACAGACAAGTGCAACAAGGATGGGGAGTGACTCAAGACACTAGGAAGGCAGGCATTTGCTGCTGACACATGCACTTCTCACCATATTCCTGTCAAGAAATTTTTGCCAGCTACCAAAATGCCCATCTACTTTCCTTCATATATTGTAGACTAGTCATTACTTTCTAGTAACCTCCTTGTCTTCAGGACTTACTTAGATTTTTTAAACAAAGTTTTATATTCAATACTATATTGGGAAATAAAAATGCTCAATGTGAATTTCCTTGTACTTATCCTGGGGGAATCACTTAATATAAGTTAGTGGGAAATTTTTAGTATAAATAGTTCTTACATGTTCTATTTGCTACCTGAAAAAGAGGCTAGTTTTATTGGGACAGAAGCTAGTATTGAAGTATTGACTCAGTTGTGTATGACTTGAGAGCTTGGGCTATTAAAAGAAATTCATTTATCCTAAGCAGTTGTATGGGAAGAGATAAATGTTCCCCATTGAATTAGAGCTACCAAAGAAATAGTGTATTAACTGAGGAAGCCTGCATGGTTTTCTTTTCTTTATTCATACAGAAAAGTATTTCCTCCCAAAGCTATTTCTCTATCTTTACACCCAACGTGAAATAGATGAAATAAAGCTCTAGAGAAAACTTGACATTTTTCTTAAAGAGTATTGAATTCAAGTTTGTTTCTTTTCAGAGCGCAGGACTACACATTTAAAGCTGAAAATAGAGACCTCATAAAGGTAGTTGCAAACTCTGTTAAGCTCCAACTAGTTTTTTCCCATCAATTTTTCAGATATGATTTCTAAGATCAAAACTTAATTTGAGGTAGATTAAACAAAAAGCATGTGTTTTATAAAAAACAAATTAGTTTATTTATCCTAATTAATCTGTGAATCTACTCAGAGAAACAAGGATGTCATTGAACCAAGATTCTTTATTTTTATTTTTTTTACCTTTTAGAAGATTTGACTTAGGAAGTTTTGGCATTGTGTGTGTGTGTGTGTGTGTGTGTGTGTGTGTGTGTGTGTGTATGTGTTTTGCTTTTAATTTAATTTTTTTAGGGGTGTCTGAGGGACGTACTTTTAGACCACTGTAACGTAATGGGTTCCACGTAAGTAATGAGGTAGCTGAAGAGTTTGCGTAGGGGCATTCAGCCTTTGCTAGTCCTTTTAGGATTCCTCTGGTCTCCAGAAAACCAGTGTGTGTTCTGCAGTATCTTTTTTTCTTCTCATGACCCATGCGTGGTACAATGTCAATTCTACAGACATAATAAACCTATAGAAACTGCACTCATAGGTTATTTTAAACTTTACATGGAGAATATTATGGATCTTGGATACAAAGCCCAAACTTCATTTACGGTAAAGATTAGCACTGTCTAATACTTTAGTGTTTCAGGATTCTAACAGAGAAGCAAGTGCATATGGGATGTTGGAATTCAAAGTGACTATAACTTCTCTGGGAAGGTTATGTTCCTACCCTACAATGAAATGAAATCTGGGGATCTGGCAAACCCCATGGGAAATTCTCTGGAACTTCTGGTGCTATTTGGATAGTATGGTATTTTGCATTATTGGTTGGTGCTTTGGGTCAAGTTGCTATATGGATAAGAATTCAGTATATAATAAAATATGTATGCCTTTTGTTGGGTTTGAGAGGAAAGAATAATTATGAAAACAGCTTGCGTTAAGACAGCTGATACTGGTACATACATAGAGTGGTGAGAATACGATCATGATGTGTATTTGTTAACAATGAACACAGTTATTCTGGCAAAGCGAGTTAAAATTTTAACGTTTTTAAAGTCCAATGTGGCATAGATTTTCTGTTGTCCAGTACATATTGAACACCATCTCTATGTACGGGGAATTTCTCACTTAGTAGTGTAAAAGCCAGAGACTTGCTTTTCCAATTTCCCTTGCAGTTAACACATAGGAAGGTGACCAGGGCAACAACCAATTTAGACATGATTTGAGATTTCAATTTTGAAAAAAATGACAGGAAGTCAGAGGCTATGCACACAATCCTTCCTGGTGAGGATGATGGAGGGTGGTGGAGAGACATGGAGCTTTCAGAGGCAGCAGAGTGGGTGTCTACCGGGGTGTTGCATCCTCGGCATTGGCCATATGAACTGTAGAACTTGTGCCTAGTGGCAGTGGCCCTATGGCCTTCGCTGGGCAGTCCTAATGGTGAATTTTGGTTCTGCTCCTGGCTGTGCAGTCTCTAAACCTGAGTCTATGGCCCCCTGGATTTCCCATAAGCTACCAGTATTTTTGCAGGGTTCAGTGGGAGAGGGAGGCTTAAACAAGTCAGTGGGAGGGAGGCTTAAAGGAGCAAAGAGGTATTCTGCTGATTACAAACAACAACCTTGAATAACATGCCTCTCTACTAGTGCATCATTGTTTCATATCTCCCTCATTAGGTCTCTGTGAACATAGCTTCTTGTAAATGTAAGGCTCTTAAATGGTATTTCTTTTACAGCTTTTCTTTTTTTTTTTTTTTCAAGAGAGAACTGAGGTTCAGGAAGCCTAAACCCAGTGGTAGCGTAGCAAAATCAGGATTTGGAGTCAGAAGAACAGGGGCCAGACCTGTTGACATTGGCTTGGTTGCCTATCTCTTTCAGCCTCGGTTTCTCTACATATGGAATTGTCAGATTTGGCAAATGAAAATAAAGCATGCCTCATGCTTGGGACATACTTATTCTAAATTATTTTTGTTCTTATGAAACTGGAATTTGACTTGACATTCTCATACTTTATCTGGCAGAGGCTGATAAAATATGTGAATAGGCAAAGATAATGAATGACAAAGTATTTTTATACTGCAAAACATGTTGCAATTGCTTTTTATTGTCTGAGGTCAAACATTTAGTTATTAGCATAGCAATTTTTACTTACCTTTGTACGGAGATTCAAAGAGCCTAAATAACTTACATGGGATGACATTTAGCTCAGCAATAATAAACCATTTGGTGAATAAACTATTTGGTGAATTCTGAACTTTAGTTTATTTTAAATCACTTCATGTTTAAAAGATTGCCTGAACTGGAACTCTTTTTAATTGATGCCACACTGAGTAGCTTTCTCATAAACATTTGTCTCTGTCATTGACACCAATTTTAGACAATAAATTGTGGTATATATCCCCAGGTGTTTGTTTTTTTTTAAAAAAAGATTACTCTATAGACTCTAAGCCAAATCCTCAAACTTAACGACCAACACATATGATTTTAATCTTTTCTTGGGTCACTATCACAGATATTATAAAAAGTCAAAGGAAGACTAGGTCATGGCAGAACAAGTTTTACATAACATCCAGACCTGCTGAAAAACATTTTCCTTAAGACATAACAAATAGCTACCATTTAGCAGTGGCTTGAAAAACCTGTATGCATGAGTTGTTTGCATTGCTAAAGATATACAGAAGGAAACAAATAAAGGCAAATAGTAATATGAAAAGTCATATCAGTTTTTAAAAAAAATGCAGATAGTCCTCTCCAACACCCAATACTCTCCCTCATCTAACCTGCTTGAAAAGATGCAGATACCCTTCATAGAACTGAGGATTTGTGAATTGGGGATATCATTAAATTCCACTTACTTTTAGGAAAATGCAGTGGGTTTTTTTTTTTAAGTTAACGTGAATAAATTGTCAATATTGTAGACATTTGAAACCTGGAAAGGAAAAGGGAGGGAAGAAAAAGATGAGCATGCTTCTTCTGGGTAACATTGTCGTTTGATTCATGTAAACAAGTTTCATCACAACAAATACACTTTATTTTGAAATACCAGCCAGTGCTGTCCACATTTAAAGAGTAGTGTTTAGAAACATTTTTAAGGAATTGATATTGCTTTGCCAAGCAAAAAGATAGAAGGTGTGTTCTTTTTTTAAGTGTGAGGGTTGTAATAGTGTGTGTGGGTGGTGGTGGGGGGGGTATCATTCTGCTTTTCTCTCATGGATGATCTACTGGGGGTGGGAGAGAAATGGAACAATCTGTTAATCTCTGAGCAACCTGCGATCTTTTCTATAACTCATCTTCCACAGAAAGGCTTACAGCCTTGACTGAGACCTAGGAAGCATGTAATTGTGGTTGTCACAATAAAGCCCTGAAGGAAAGAGTAAATCTATGAGCCTGCCTGGCTTTTGACACTGTAGCCAGATCTTTCTATCATATATTCATAGACTCACTCCACCCTCCTAAAGAGAATGTTGGATTTTGATGAACAAAGTTTGTATTTGCCTTTACTGCTGACATGTACTTAAGCTGTCATTCTTCAGCTCTTCACTTTGGTTCCATCTTTACTTTAGTAGGATTATTACAACCAATGCACAACTCAGAATATGTATGAGAGGGGCATTTTATTTTGAAATATCTGAAAAAACTTTCCAGTTTAGAATATGCTGTTTGCAGCCACTATTATATAGATACTAGTAGCCCATCACGTGATACCATGCGCAGTGGGCCGCCCACCACTTCCACTAGAGCCGGTGGGAGCCACAGTGTGCCATTGGAACCGAGCTGCTTCCATGGAAGCTGGGAGGGACCCGCACTGATTCTGCAGGAGGTGGGAGGGACCCGCACTGCTTCCACAGGAGACGGGTCCACCGTCTCCTCTCTGGGCCTGTGCTCGGCCATGGAGGCTGCAGGCCAGACCCCTGACCCTGTCCATGTCCACTCCGGCTCCGGGGGGGGGGGGGGGGCCAGCCTGAGCTGGGCACAGCGACGAAGCAAGCATTCTGCCGGGCCGCTCACACTGCCTGCTCTCAGCAGCCGTCCCCCCCCCCCTCCCCCGGGGACGGAGGACTCTGGTGAGGCTGAGAGGACTAGGCACTGCCGTCTTGTGGCTATGGGCTCTGCCATCTTTGTGACAGAATGATGGTTAATTTGCATACTAGCCTTTTATAGATATGATATATATATTAGTTTTAATTTACTGTGATAAATATTGATAGATATAAATAAAGGCTTTTGGGGATCCTCATTAATTTTTAAGAGTATAAAGGGATCCCAAGAACAAAAAGTTTGAGAGCTGCTATTTGAAAACAACACTGTCGCATAACATGAAGATTATAAATGTAGCGGGTAACTGTAGAAGCATAGTCTTTTGCCCAAACAGCATCTCTCTTTCTATCTGTGTAAATATATATATGTTTAGAGCGGGAGAGAGAGTTAGAGTTTTATCTGAACATAAACTCTTCAGTTATGTAGTTCTTTTAACTGGCATAACTGCTCATTTATTTCTAACTCTGTGGCTTCAAAAACACTTGAGTTTATAACCCCCCTTAGAGGGGTCTCTCCTGCCTCAGTTTCTTAAATAATACTGAGATAATAAGGCCTTTCTCTTAGTGATCTAATGGTAAATTTGGGGGACTAAAATCAAATGACAGATGCCAGGGACATGTAGAGGAAGCATAATGTCATAGTGTCAGTAGAAATAAATAGTAATAGCTATTCTATTATTATTATTATCATAATCACATCACTTTTTTCTGAAATTTGGGCATACAGTTTAGGTGTAAAAAACTGAAAAGAAGGTATGCATATTACTGCTGAAAATGTCCAGTCTTTTTCACAGTAGATTTTTCTCGCAGTAGATTTTTTTCACTTGTCAATAGAGCTAAGTAAAAACTCCTGAACCATACTGACAACTGTATATAAACTAAAATAAGGACTTCTGATAGAGAGACACCATACATTGGGAGTCATAAGACATATATTTGTTCTTCTCTTACTATCTAGCTGAGAAAAATGAATAAATTACCCTCCACTTCCCTAAGGTAGTTTCCTCATTTGTAAAATAAGGTTATTGGGATAAGATGGTTTCTGAAGTTTCTTCCAGCTTTATGATTCAATATGTTGAAGAGAATGTTTCTGCTTTCTCAATAGCAAGCTTAGTTCTTGCTTTTGAGAATTGGTTCCCATTGTCTGGAAATTTAGCCTATATCTGGAAATTTCTATAGAAGTAGCAAATTATCACTTCAGATTTGCAAATCTATTAAGAAAGCATCATTACATGATGAATGTCTTCAATAAACTAACTTACGAGCACAACAACACTTCATTTATCCCATTTTGGTAGGGAATGAAGTGTTTCACATCCAGGCATTTTCCTAATAGACACATACCCCTTTCAGTACCAAAGTCTGTTTTTATCACTTTTTATGGAAATATTTCTCAAAAACATGTCCAATAGTCCTATGTTCTTTAAAGCAGAAGTTATAAAGATATGTCACTGCTCTTCATGATTCAGGTCTGTTGGGAGCTCTTCTGCCCAAAGGCTTTTTGTGCTTCCAGGGGAACTTTCATAAACACTTTGTTCCTTGATTTATAGACAGTGAACTGGCTTGTACATTCAGTAAGCAATTGTTTAATCATTAAAACATGATAATTGTGTAGCTAATGAATCAATTTCTCTTCAATATATAAACTCCTATCATTGATTAGTTGAACCCAAACAAATGAAAATCACAAGTCTGTCAAATTCTCTTTAACTCTTAAAATAGTATTACAAAGCTATCAAATTAATTATGAACACTTAAATACATTTTATAAAGTTAATAATTAGTCTTCTAAACCTAGTAAACTACATTATTTTAAGTATTTCAAATATATGAACAGAAAACATGCATAATATGCATAATAAATCCAAAGCATGCACAAAATCTAAAACAAAAACATTATTGTCATCAGATTGATTGATTGTGTATGAGAGAGAGAGGGAGGGAAGAGAGTGAGGGAGAATGATGGGCTGATATTAGATCAAGGTTGATTTCAAGATTGGTTGTATACCTGACCTCCCTAAGTAGGGCAAAATAATATAAATTTAAAATGAAACTTTAGAATGGATGATTTTCCCAGTCTCAGTCAATCATATTAGTTTCCATTTCTTAAATTGATATATTTTTAGATTTTATTTCATCAGGGTTACATGGCTCAGGGTCCTATCACTTATATATAATGCTGATCTAATTTCTAAGGCTTATTTAAAAGATTTTAGATGGACCTAGTATTAACCAAAAAGTCAACAGTAAGTACTTATAATTTGAGTTGGATATCATTTTGCTTTATTAAATATATATATTTTGGAAATTATAACCTATTCTTTCTTCTATAGAGTACATTTTTTTTGAGGTGTTACATGTCTGTTTTTATTTTTTTAGTGTTTAAAATATTACATGTAGTAGTACATATATCTCCTTCTTTTCCCCATATTGACCTTCCCCCAGCCTCCCCTACTCCCTGTAGTATCCCCTCATCCCACACCCCCCAGTGCCTTGTGTCCATTGGTGTGCTTATGTGCATGCATACAAGTCCTGTGGTTGATCTATTTCCCTCCCTCCCCAACACTCCCCAGCCTTCCTGCTGTAAGTTGACAGTCTGTTCGGTACTTTACTGCCTCTGAATCTATCTTTTTATTCATCAGGTTATAATGTTCTTTATTTTCCATAAATGAGTGAGGTCATGTGATATTTTTTCTTTAATTGCCTGGCTTATTTCACTTAACATAATGCTCTCCAGTTCCATCCATGCTGCTGCAAATGGTAAGAATTCCTTCTTTTTTATAGCAGCATAGTATTCCACTGTGTAGATATACCATAGTTTTCTAATCCACTCATCTGCTGATGGGCACTTAGGCTGTTTCCAAATCTTAGCTACGGTAAATTGTGCTGCTATGAACATAGGGGTGCATATATGCTTTCTGATTGGTGTTTCTAGTTTCTTGGGATATAATCCTAGAAGTGGGATTACTGGGTCAAATGGGAGTTGCATTTTTAGTTTTTGGGGGAAACTCCATACTGTTCTCCACAGTGGCTGCACCAGTCTGCATTCCCACCAGCAGTGCAGGAGGGTTCCTTTTTCTCCACATCCTCGCCAGCACTTGTCGATTGTTGATTTGTTGATGGTTGCCATTCTGATGTGAGATGGTACTGCATTGCCCTTTTGATTTGCATCTCTCGGATAATTAGTGACTTTGAACATGTTTTCATATGTCTCTTGGCCTTCTTTCTGTCTCCTTTTGAAAAGATTCTATTTAGGTCCATTGCCCTTTTTTTTTTTTATTGGATCATCTATCTTCCTTTTATTAAGTTGGATAAATTCCCTGTAGATGTTGGAGATTAAACCTTTATCAGTGATAACATTTGCAAATATGGTCTCCCATACAGTGGGCTTTCTTATTGTTTTGTTGATGGTTTCTTTTGCTGTGCATAAGCTTTTTATTTTGATGTAGTCCCATTTGTTTATTTTCTCTTTAGCTTCCATTGCCCTAGGAGCAGTATCAGTGAAGAAATTGCTTCGGCATATGTCTGAGATTTCTCTGCCTGTGGATTCCTCTAGTATTTTTATGGTTTCCCATCTTATGTTTAAGTCCTGTATCCATTTTGAGTTAATTTTTGTGTATGGTATAAGTTGGTGGTATAGTTTCATTTTTTTGCATTTATCTGTCCAATTTTCCCAACACCATTTATTGAAGAGACTGTCTTGACTCCATTCTTTGTTCATGCCTCCTTTGTCAAATAGTAATTGAGCGTAGTGATTTGGGTTGATTTCTGGGTTCTCTATCCTATTCCATTGATCTATATGTCTGTTCTTATGCCAGTACCAGGCTGTTTTGAAAACAGTGGCTTTGTAATATTGAAATCTGGTATTGAGATTCCACCTACTTTGGTCTTCTTTCTCAGGATTGATGTGGCTCTTTGGGGTCTTTTTTTATTCCAGATGAATTTTTGGAGAGTTCTTTCTAGGTCTGTGAAATATGCTATTGGTATTTTAATGGGGAGTGCATTGAAACTATAGATTGCTTTGGGTAGTATGGACATTTTAATGATGTTGACTCTACCAATCCATGAACATGGCATGTTCTTCCATTTGTTTACATCTTCCTCTATCTCTTTTTTTCAGTGTCCTGTAGTTTTCTGCATATAGGTCTTTTACCTCCTTAGTTAAGTTTATTCCTAGGTATCTTAATTTTTTTGGTGCGATGGTAAATGGGATTTCTTTTTAGCCTCTCTTTCTGTAAGTTCACTATTGGTGTATAGAAATGCCATAGATTTCTTGGTGTTAATTTTGTATCCTGCTACATTGCCTAATTCATTTAGTAAGTCTGTTAGTTTTTTGATGGAGTCTTTTGGTTTTTTAATGTACAATATCATGTCATCTGCAAAAAAGGACAGCTTTACTTCTTCTTTTCCAATTTGGATGCCTTTTATTACTTCTTCTTGTCTAATTGCAATGGCTAATAACTTCCCGTACTGTGTCGAACAGGAGTGGTGAGAGTGGGCATCCCTGTCTTGTTCCTCTTCTTAGGGGAAATGGTTTTAGTTTTTGCCCATTGAGTATGATGTTGGCTGTGGGTTTGTGGTATATGGCTTTTATTATGTTCAGGTATGATCCTTCTATTCCCACCTTGTTCAGAGTTTTTATCAAGAAAAGGTGTTGGATTTTGTCAAATGCTTTTTCTGCATCAATTGATATGACTGTGATTTCTATGTCCCAATTTGTTTATGAGATGTATTAGATTTATTGATTTGCAGATATTGTACCATCCTTGCATCCCTGAGATAAATCCTACTTGGTCATGGTGTATGATCTTTCTGATATACTGCTGGATCCGATTTGCTAGAATTTTGTTGAGGATTTTGGCATCTATGTTCATGAGGGATATTGGCCTGTAATTCTCTTTCATTGTGTTGTCTTTATCTGGTTTTCGTATTAGGGTGATGCTGGCTTCATAGAATGAGCTTGGAAGTGTTCCTTCCTCTTGAAATTTTTTAGAATAGCCTGAGGAGGATAGGTTTTAGTTCTTCCTTGAATGTTTGGTAAAACTCCCCTGTGAAGCTTTCTGGCCCCTGGCTTTTGTTTGCTGGAAGCTTTTTGATGACTGCTTCAATTTCTTCCATAGTTATTGGCCTATTGAGCTGTTTAGATTCTTCCTGATTGAGTTTGGAAGGTTATATTTTTCTAGGAATATGTTCATTTCCTCCAGGTTGTCCAGTTTGTTGGAATAGAGTTGTTCGTAGTATTTTTTAACAATCCTTTGTACTTTATTGGGGTCTGTTGTTATTTCTCCTCTTTCATTTCTGATATTGTTTATTTGGGTCCTTTCTCTTTGTTTCTTGGTGAACCTGGCTAGAGGTTCATCAATCTTGTTTTTCTTTTCAAAGAGCCAGCTCTTGGTTTTGTTGATCTTTTGTATTGTTTTTTTGGTCTCAATGTCCTTTATCTCCACTCTGATCTTTATTATTTCCTTTCTTCTGCTTACATGGGGCTTTTCTTGTTGCTCTCTTTCTAACTCTTTGAGTTGTGGGGTTAGGTAATTTATTACCATTGTTTCTTGTTTTTTGCAGTAGGCTTCTAGAGCTATGAACTTCCCTCTCAAGACTGCTTTCACTGTGTCCCATAGATTTTGGATTGTTGTGCTTCCATTGTCATTTGTTGCCATGATACTTTTTATTTCTTCCTTGATCTCTCTGGTAACCCAGTCATTGTTTAATAGCATGCTGCTTAGTCTCCACGTGTTTGATTTCTGTGTATTGTTTTTATTGTAGTTGATTTCCAGTTTTATGCCACTGTGATCTGAGAAGATGCTTGATATGATTTCTAACTTCTTGAATTTGAAGAGACTTTGCCTATGACCCACTATATGGTTGAAAATTACCCATGTGCACTTGAGAAGAATATATATTGTGTGGCTTTGGGGTGAAATGTTCTGAAGATGTCAATTCATTCCATCTGGTCTAGTGAGTAATTTAGGATTGATGATTCTTTGCTGATTTTTTGTTTAGAGGATTTGTCCAATGGTGATAGTGGGGTATTAAAGTCTCCTACTATGATTGTATTGCTGTCAGTCTCTGCCTTGATATCCTCCAGGAGTTTTTTTTTTTTTTTTTATGTATTTGGGTGCTCCTGTATTGGGTGCGTATATGTTTACCAGAGTTGTTTCTTCTTGTTGGATTGCTCCCTTTAGTATTATGAAGTGGCCTTATCTCTTGTTATGTCCTTCACTTTGAGATCTAATTTGTCAGATATAAGTATTACTACCCCAGCTTTTTTTTCATTTTCATGCACATGGAAAACCTTTTTCCATGCCTTCTCCCTCAGTCTGTGTGCATCTTTTTTTATAGAGTACATATTATTAATCAGTTTTACTATTAGTTTTTTTTTAAGCAAGATAATTGTTCTAACTGAATGTATGTTTGAATTGTCAGATGTTGGCCAGAGGTTGTCCATTTATTTGATATTTTTCCCCCTTTGGCACTTCCCTAAACATCTTTTAGATTACACTTTTCTTACATTGTGAAAGTAATACAATATTCCAAGACCATCTTGATTTTTCTCCTTACCAAGAATCCCTGGTTCCTTTTAATAATAGAAAATAGAATTAAAAACCAAATTTGTGTATGAGCATATGTATGAATGCTGGTGCTAGATAAGATATTGTGCTGTTGGGCAAAGCCATTGATAGAGTTGGAAAAAATGTATTTTTTAGGTCGTGATTTTACATTGATGTTTAATTCTAAGTATATTACATTCTGTATATAGCATAAAATCTATACCAAAACCAAGTTCATATTCTTTTATTTAAAAATATTTTAAACCTAAATTTTCTAGAGCATAAGTTGATCTGAAACCCACATTTGATCTACAATACCCCCTCTTCAGTTTTACAATTTTTATATCTTATAATCTTTATTTGGAAGTCATTATTGTGCAATTGTCATTTTGCTGCTCTGTGATACTATAATATCTAAATATATTTTAGTGTACAAGTTATTTTTGTTCTAAAATTAAGTGGTATAAGGTTTCTTTTCTTTTTGAGTTGATGTCTCTCTTATTTTTTCTGTGTTCACTTTTACTTCAGTTTCAATATTCTTTTCTGAGTGAATTCTAACCAGGCAGAATCTAGGAGGTCTGACATTCATCAGGTAGTCATAGACCAGGTGTAGAATGAGTTTAGGTGAGCCATGGCAACTTGACCTGCTCTCTGCCTGTGGATAAGACCACATTTAACTTCTTGCTGAATTCCTTCGCCCTGAATTTTGGTTTCTGATTGGAACTGAAAAGCTGATTTGACCTTCATCACTATGTAGGTTTTTTGACCTTGTCAGATATAAGAGAATGTTGCTCTGCTACATAGGAGACTTAAAATAGACAAGGTTGGCACAGAATGAAAAATCTACTAAATTAGAGTCACTCACTTTGTGACCCCCACCTTCTTAAATTTTTTGAGATTCTGTGACACTGTTTTCCTCCGACTACCATACTGGCCTCAGATGGGGAGGTTCCTCTTTAATATTGCGGTTCTTCATTCTCCTTGGAATATTGAAGACAGGCTGGGACTGTCAAAATGATAGTGCAAGTACTAATGGCCCCTTAAACAGATATAAATACAGAACTTACAAGGACTGGGATCATTTAGTTAGCAAATTAGAGAGACTTAATTCCCCCTAATTAGTTTGTCCTCCAGAGCCACAGACTTCCTGGCTTTCAGGAGATGGATCTTCTGCTTCCTGCTTCCCTAGAGCACTTGTCCAGCTACTTTGGCTCTTCTGAAATGTGCCATTTATAAAGCTGTATCCTGCATCTCAGATCCAGTTTGATTCCAGAGAGCATACCATTTTATTGATTACATCAAGAATGATCTCCCTCTTCAGAGGAGGCTCCCTACCTCTTGTCTAAACTATATGCAAGGATGTCACAATATGTTGTACATTATTTTAACCATAGCTTTCTCATAAACCCAACTACACATAATATCAAGGAGACTCTTCCCTCATATAATCTTTTCTTCAGAAATAAGGAACACTGGCTTCTACTCACTACACCTGAACCAATATTTGGGGTCCTAATATACTATACGTTTCTTTTCTTAAGATCACACCTGACTACTTTTCAGTTAGAATCCTGTTGGAAGTCCAAGTATGTCATATTGGATTCACATGCCTTCAGGCATATTCATGCATTCAACCACTTGGCTGCCCTCACTGGGACTTTCTTTTGAAAATAGCTTTATATCTCTAACAAAGTGCTTCTCAACTATTTTCACTTCTTATGTCGTAGATAAAAAAGATAATTGTGCAATATGTATTGGCCTTTCAGGCCTCATTGAGCAACTCCAATGACTGAGGGAATGTATATTCTAGGTATACCCATAAGTCTATGTCAGATCACACCTATTGAGAAGCTCTGCTCTATCCTTTTTTCTGCCCAGTTCAGATTTAAAATCACATCTAAGTAAATAAAATTAAGCTCTGGATGAATGCTTACAGAGCTCTTTTATAGGGGATTCACAGGTGCTTTTGAACAGTACTATATAAAATGTGGTCCATGGGCCATTGCCTGCCTGAAAACTGTTGTTACCAGACCACAGTGAGATAATAATGTAAATAAATGATCTCTTAGTGCATGCATTACTCCAGTAGATGTTTTCGGATAGAGGGTGGTAGGAAAATATTCTCAACAAAGAAAGCTCTGTGTTGTTTTATGTTCTGACACGAGGTCTGATCAGCAAGAACATCTGCTGAAGAACTATGGACACAAACAATTCCATATATCTGTGTGCTACAAGGAAGTGAGTTAGTTGCATTGTACTCCTACTCTTTGCTATTTCCAGGTACTTTTATAACCCCACAGGGGATTTAAAAACAGCAAAAATCAAATCAAAAAAGAACAAAAATTGTTTTATAGTCTATTATTGTATGGTGAGTGCTAATTTTGAGAAAGAGGGCAGGAAGTTCTATGAAGCACCTGTTTTTTGTTCATCTGGTGAGGATCACTGAATGATGGAATGGGGGACACTGGCTTCAGCTTAGGTGTTAAAACTTTGCAGATTATTATGAAGAGAGAACCCCAGACCAGCCAATAATTCCCCACATCCCTTGATTCTTGATCCGCACCTCTGTCCCTGATTAAGTTTCATAATATAAACCATGGTTCTCAAATTTAAGTATCTCAGTCATCTGGAGAGCCTATTAAACTACAGGTTACTAAGTTCTACCTCCAGAAGTCTGGAATCAGTAGGGCTTACTTGGAGCCTGAGAAATTCTGTCAAGTTCCCAGATGATGCTGAGATCCTGGTCTACGTGAGGAACTACAAAGGACCATTCATGTTGATACTGAGCTCACAGTAGAGTCATCACGGGGCGTTTCTAGCTGCCTTGTAGATTCTGATGGAAGAATAGATTTACTCAGAATACCTAAACAGGAGTTAAAAGGAAGGATGCATAGCAGGCTATTTGAAAATATAAAGGGTTTGCTTTACATTGTGGAGATCATTTACATTCTGTTCTGATAGCCAGTCCTTTTGGTGTTTGTTCAATGCAAACTGAGCTCCTAGACAACTGGAGTTTTTCTCATTCCTTTTACCCATTATCCACAGGGCTGCTGCCAGAGAATATAAGTATCAACTCCAACAGTCTTCACATTTAATCAATGTTCTTTGTAAGCTAGCACTTGTTTTTGAAACTTCAAGGAAAGGATATTCAGAAAACTAGAGGGCTGCACTGTCTTTTTACTAAGCTGTTATTCCAAGACTAGAGGCCCAGTGCACGAATTCATGCACAGGTGGGGTCCCTCGGCCTGGATGGCGATCGGGGCCAATCAGGGCTGTAGGAGGTTGGCTAGGGGGAGGGACTGTGGGAGGTTGTCTGTGGGAGCACACTGACCACTGGGGGGCAGTTCCTGCATTGAGCGTCGGCCCCTTGGTGGTCAGTGTGCATCACAGCGATCAGTCGACCAGTTGTTCAGTCGTTCGGTCACTTAGGCTTTTACATATATAGATGAGCCATCTTATATTTTAAAAATCAGCAGAATAGGACTATTTGAGGATCGAAAATTAATACAAGCTTATGTTTTGAGGAGAATGTTGAAAATTATTTATTGTCTCATTTATAGGCCTGCATTTTCCAAGTGAGGTTTCACATCCATGTAATCTCTGGACCTGGAGGACAGGTGCTTGCTTCTCAGATGTCTCTGAGAGGGAGAGCTCACCCTCAAAGGTCTCTTCTTTTCATTTCGGTATGAAGGGTGCACTGCCCAGTTAGCAATCTCTGCCCTACGCTGACAGCTGCAGCTCTTTTCCATTCACAGAGTGATGCCAAAGTCATTACTCTCAGTTTCTGTCTTCTGTGAACACTGGGGATCCTCCGGAGACATGTCGTCTCCATCACCACAAGTCGATATTCATTTGCTTTCTTCAAGGTCCGTAGCACTGGCCTATAATGCTGCATCAGAGACAGTCTCGTTGTCAAAGTGGTTAAGTAGGAAGTGTAATTCCTGGTCTAAAAATCATTCAACCTCCAATCCCTCTGTGCCAATGTCCTAAAGACATAAATAGCAATTTAGTAAATGATTATTTGCCATTTAAAAAAAAGCCCAGCTATTGCCAATAAACCAATTTGACAACAAGCCATCTGATTTTAGAGACTGCAAGTTAACATCAAGAATGTGACTAGGACTTGTCTGAGTTTGTCAATAATGTTTTTGGTAGCTTGACAAATAATTGTAAAGGATTTGGCAGATAGGATAAATTATCTCTGGATTACAACTTATTTTATGATGTGAATTTTCAAAAATCTAATACAGAGTTTATTGACTGTGTTTCTCTGAATACCATTCTTAAAATTATTGTCACTAAATAAATGAAGAGCCCAAGGGTTCCATAATATCTGTAGTATAGATCCAGAATCCCTTGTCTGAAACTGAATCAAATATGTTGTATATATATTTTAATTTTATGTTTTAGAACAGTTTAAGGTTCACAAGAAAATTGAGAGGAAGGTACAGAGATTTCCCATAACTCCCTGCTTCCATGCATAAATTGCCTTCTTCATTATCAATATCACTCTGAAATGTGTTTCAAAATTCAGAATTTTTCAGATTTTGAAAAACTATTATGGACATAAACTGCACATAATATGACAAATCCTGTAGGTCTGGGGCTGCATCCCACAATCAAATATTAATATTTCTTCAATGAAATGGATCAATAATTACATTAAGTGGGATTTTTATGAAGGACTAAAGTATTGGTTCTAGTTAGGTTCTGCTGCCAAAGGAGTTGTGAAACGTTCGTTTTCTGGAACATTTTGCATTTCATAACTGCAGATGAGGAACTGTGAATCTGTACTACTCTTGTAAAATGTTAGTATCAATTGACTGATGTTAAGTGTGCTGTGGGTAGATATTCAGTAAATGAGGAGAATCACCTTCTAATTGGTATCTAAGTGAAAGCAGATATTTCCCTTGGGGCAGAAATATGGCTTTCTGTGTCATACTGTTAGGCACCTCCATTAAGTGAACAGGTTAAATGTTGTTTTTGTTTGCTTAATTTTGAAAAATTTATGTGGACAACAGAAAGAGGTAATGGGGTACCTTGCAGACCAAAAAGATTCAATAAATGGACATTTCATTTCATTTTCTTACTAGCAATTTTGTTGGTACTGAAAAGTACCATATTTAGAAGGGTTTTGTCCATATGTATATGATCCTGGTGCTCAAATATATAAATCAATTTAGCAATATGCCTTAAAATTGGTCACTGGGAAGCATGTCTTCCAATTTGGTCATGCCATTTTTTTTTTTTCCACAGGGAAGATGTTTTGCTAAAAATTCAAAGGTTGTTTCAAGCCTTACTCTTGTAGCCTGCTTCTATCTGCTGTAAATGAGCCTATCTTTATATATGGATAGATCTTTACTCCACGTATCTCTCTATGTTTATGGCTATATATGATGCCTATCAGAGTTTCAGAGTTCTGTGATAGAAATCCCATGGTAATATATTCATTTATTTCTGCAGGTTTTCCAGGGCAGAGTAATTGGGCTGGTTTTCTGAAGTTTGTTTTGTAGAATGTAATTAAATAGGTATTTGTCCAGACAACCTGCCATTGTGCAGAGTCCAGTACTTAGGAACTTGGTAATGGGCAGCTTCCAGGAAGCAGACATTAATATCTAGCTGTTACCTGAGTCCTGATCTGAGCTGGGCCAAGTCTCTGTCTGTCCCCTGTATCTCGATGTGAGCTGGGCCAGGTCTCTTTCTGTTGCCTGGGTCCCGATGTGAGCTGGGTGTGGGAAGCGCGAAGCAGCCATGGGGGCAGGAGACCTCCTTTAGAAGGGGGTGAGGGTTCAAGCCCCTGCAATGGTACCTGATTTTTTTAAAAAGTCACTTTGAAACAAAAAGAGTAAATACTTACTATTCATACTATTTTTTTAATCAATCAAATTATACAATTTTTGTCAGATCAGCAAAAAAAAAATATTTTTTGGTGTTCCACAGAATTTTAGTAATTAGTTTATGTGTGCCATTAGATGAAAAAGATTGGAAATCGCTGGCTTAGCCTTATACTTTTCTTTTTTACTCTCCATTTTTAATGACTCCTGTGTCCTACATAAACAAAATCTTCTGCTTTATGCAGTGTAAGCATTCATAAATCCAAAAAGATTACTTTAAGATTAATTACAACAATTTCCTTGCACAGCATAGGAAATACATATATATATATGAGATTGTGAATAAACCTGGATAATATTTTATATAGACCTGATTTTGACTTTCTTTCTCTATAAAGACCTTTGGCTTAATGGTGTCTACCCCTAACATTTAACCTTGGGATACAGCTCTTAGCATTAGGTCTATTAAAAGCTTCAGATGATCTGTATCTATGCAAACTCCATCAATAGATCTGTATCATGTTGCTATTTCTTTGAATATGGGAAAGGGACAGATATTTCTGCTTTAGGTGTTCCCCTCTGAAGAATAGTTAATATATGTCATTTACTACCCAAGAACACCTGCATTCTTTGGTTTATTTGGGTTCCTCATTTCTTGACCTGCTTATTTTTATGCTTTTTGTTGACTTTTATATGTAAGATCATTCACAATGGCAATGAGTGTAGAGGAGTGCAGAGAAATATTTATTAAATAAATTCCTTTGGATAAATATCACTGAAACTTCTCAAAGGCCTGTTTTCTACAGGAAATAGCTATTCTTTATAAGTAAAGAGGGAATACTATGAAAATTTGATTACAGGAAAAAGGAACATTGCAGCTTGTCCCCTGGCACCCAGTAGCAATAATTTTCAGCAGCTGTTTCCCACAAAAAGTTCAAGTATTTTGTGGGAAACTTCCAAGCAGTCTTCCACAAAGGTCAGGTTTCACGGCCAGAATTGCACATTCCTTATAAGAAATGAACCTGAGGCATAAGTGATGAAGGCCATTTGTGTCTAATACAGAGTCAAGATTGAAAATGGAAATGAAGACACTGGTTAACTGAAAGTCAAAACTGTAGCCTGATAGCACAGAATGGATCAGAGGCAAAAGATAAGGCATTAATCCAACTGAGGCTGAGAGCCAATGTATCTTCATCAAGAGGACTAAAAGGCTCCAAGTCCTTGATTTCCTGTATTCTTGTGGGTGTGAAACTGATTGCATAGAGGAAAAAAAAAGCCTAGGTAAGACAAACCCTGATTGTGCCTGCTACTCACATTAAGCAACCAAGCTGGAGAGAGGTAGATTCTGGTCTATAGGTGCTACAATACTAAGTAGTAACCAATAGTAAAATAATCTGTTTCCATTCCATTAATTGCTGTGAGGTTTAAAACAAATTACTTAGTCATCCTTGGTCATAAGTTTCTTTATTTGTAAAACCAGAGGCCTGGTGCACGAAATTCATTCACTAGAGGGGAGGGGTTTCCCTCAGCCCAGCCTGCGCCGTCTCGCAGTCTGAGACCCCTCGGGGGATGCCTGCCTGCTGGCAGTCAGACATCCCTCTCGTAGTCTGGGACCCCTCGCTCTTTACCGCCTGCCTGCTCACTGCTCCTTACCGCTAGGCTCGCTGCTTCTTAGCGCTGCTGCGGAGGCAGGAGGTGATCCTGCCACCACTGCTGTGTTCACCAGCCATGAGCTCAGCTTCTGGCTGAGCAGTGCTCCCCCTGTGGGAGTGCACTGACCACTATGGGGCAGCTGCTGCATTGAGCGTCTGCCCCCTGGTTGTCAGTGCACATCATAATGACTGGTTGTTCTGTTGGTTGTTCCACTGTTCGGTCAATTTGCATATTAGGGTTTTATTATATAGGATAAGGAAATCACATATAATTTAACTTCTAACCGGATTATGGTAGTATTTTAAGTGTTGGCCCTGTGAACATGAAATATATATTTGGGTCTTTTTGCCCTCGTATTAATTCATTCCATGCTCTATTTTATAGGCTTAAATTGATAGTCTTAAGAAATCTGTGTTAACATTCAAGTATGAATTTCTGCCATTTCATTCAAAAAGGGTCTCATGATATACCATGGCACATATTAATCAAATTGTTTAAAACCAGTGATATGCAACTAGAGAAAAATAAACAATCTATATAAATAAAAATGTAAATGTTCATTTGTTCAAAATCTTAAATCTTTGAAAGTTCTTCACCAATTGCTTTGAAATTTTGACACAACGTTGCATTCAAATATGTGTGTGTTTTTATATACCTTATACCTACTATTATATAGAGGTCACACCTGTGACAGGTAAAAACATGCTTTTTTGAAAAACAGCGCCATCTGTTGGACGTAAAAGCAACACACACTATATAAATATTTTATGATTCCATTTCAATGTTTCCGATTGCATTGTTAAATTGAATTTTCATAGATTTCGATTTATTTTCATTTAGATTTAATTATTTCATGTGACATTGCGTTGGAATTGAGCTGTGTTGTTTACCACAGCGTTCATTTCGTGAGTATAGTTCGATCTGCTTTAGTTCATCCAAATAATGCCTCGCAGAAGATCACACCTAGGTCGTTGTACTCGCGGAGCGGAAGCAGTGCGACAAGTAATTGCAAATCAAACTGAAGAAGAACGGGCATCAGCGAACGAGCGAAACAGACAAAAAATGGCTCAAATGTGTGCGGAGGAAGCATCAGAGTGATGTGCAGCCAGACTTCAGGATGCACAGTTGCGAGCTCAGTGATCGCGTTCTGCAGCTTCAGATCTGCTTCGTTCTCAACAGAATGAATGCGACAGGCTGAGAGTGGCTGAAAGACGTCAACGAGAAACAGCAGATCAGCGTCAAACACGACTCCGTGCTCAGCAATCATGCGATTACAATCGCCTTGCATTCAGGTACAACCCAGCTGATGATTATAGTTTGAGCCGGCATGTTCTCATCGGCACTATGACTGAAGTGTGTCCTTATTGCAAGGCTCTGAAATTTAATGGAGAAACAAAAGGAATGTGTTGCCCCCCCGGAAAAATTAAACCACCTCAACTTGGAGAACCGCCAGAGCCATTAACAACTTTGCTTTCCAGATATGCCACCGAATCAAAGCATTTCCTATCTAACATCAGGAAATACAACTCATGCTTCCAAATGACGTCGTTTGATGCAGAAATCGTAACAGCTCAATTCATGCCAACTTTCAAAGTGAAAGGACAAATTTATCATAAAGCCGGCTCCCTGCTTCCATTCCCAGATGGTCAACATAAATTCCTACAACTGTATTTCATCAGTGATGGCAATGATGAATTGAATGCACGCTGCGAATTTCTACCGGCATAAAAAGGTCCATCGTTTCCCAACTGCAAGAGCTTCTTCATGAAAAAAAACAATTTAGTGCGTTTGTTCAAAACAGCAATTGACATGATGCTTTCTGATATACACAAGATTGTTATTCATGCTGACAAAACGCCTGCTGGAGAACATGTGCAAAGATTCCATGCTCCAACTATAGACGAAGTGGCAATTGTTATAGTCGGAGATCAATTCCAACCTAGAGATATTATTCTTCATTGGAGAAACGATCAATTGACAAAAGTTGCAGAAACCTATCAGTGCTATGATGCCCTGCAATATACAATCATTTTTTGGGATGGTGCCAATGGATATCACTTCAACGTTAAGATGATAAAGCCAGTCAGTCGCGAAGAAACAAATATGAAATGCAGTGCAATGAACTATTATTCATACCAATTAATGATTCGAGAGAATGAAGACAATCACATTTTGAAATGCCATCAATTGTTTCACCAATACATTGTAGATATGTATGCAAAAATCGAAACAGAATGTTTGATATTCATCCGTTTGAATCAGACCAAGCTTCGCTCTGAAGGAATACGTTCATTTGCGAGATGCAGTTGTAAATGACGGTAATACAACTAACGATTTTGCCATCTTCATATACAGGCAGTCCATGTCATATGCATGAGTATGCTCAAGATGCAATTGCGTATGTTCGTCACTACGGGCGTCCAGACGTATTCATTACATTCACATGCAATCCAGCTTGGGACGATATACAACAGCTCTTACTTCCTGGGCAATCGCCGGTGGATAGGCATGACATCACAGCACGTGTTTTCAGACAGAAGCTGAAATGGCTGATGGATTTCATGGTAACACATGAACTGTTTGGGTCTGTGCGCTGCTGGATGTACTCAGTGGAATGGCAAAAGAGGATTGCCACATGCACATATACTAATCTGGTTCTATAACAAAATCACTTCAAACGAAATTGATGATGTAATATGCACTGAAATACCCGATGCCGACATCGATAAAGATTAGCATGAAGTTGTGATGAAAAATATGATACATGGACCTTGTGGTACACTGAATCCAAATTCACCATGCATGATGGACGGAAAATGCTCTAAGCGATATCCTTGAGCATTAGTATCCAACACAGGATAGTTACAGGAAACAATGGATACCCTTTATACAGAAGAAGATCAGCAGAACATGGCGGTAAATTAGCAACCATACAAATGCGACCAGACAATCTCTATATCTGCACAGACAATGGAACAACAAAAAATATTGTATACCTAAAAGCATTGTGAAATTAAACATATTAGAAATGTGCACATTCTCTTTTCTTTCTTTTCCATTTAACCAGACTGAGCCACAGCAACGCATGGCCAGGTACAGCTAGTACATATGTAAAACAAAGAAATGAATGACAGCAGCTTTTCAGATATAACACATGCCAGAAAAGACTGGAGTGAAATATTTAAAGCATTGATAGAAAAATGTCAATTTAGAATTCTATACCCAACAAAATATATTTCAAAAATAAAGGTGACAAAAGATCATTTTTAAATGAATTTTAAAATTTTATAAGTTTAGATTTAAATAAAAATTATAACCATAGTATAAAAAATTTCCATACCCCACACTCAATTTTTTTATTAATATCTTATAGTAATATGGTACAGTTGTACCACATTAATGATCTGATGATATTATTTTTTAAAAAATCCATATTTTAGCCTTGGCCAGTGTTCTCAGTGATTAGAGCACCAGCCCACATCCTGAAGGTTGTGGGTTTGATTCCTGCTCAAGGGCAGTACCTGGGTTGCAGGTTTGATTCCTGGCCCAGGTTGTGGTGCATGCAGGAAGCAAATAATCACTAATGTATCTCTTTCACATTGACGTTTCTCTCCTCTCTCTCTCCCTCTCCTTCCCTTGTATTCTCTGTAAAAAATCAATAGAAAACTACTCTCTGGTGAGTATTAACAGCAAAAAAAAAATCTACTAGTATATTATATTCAGATTTTCTTAGTATTTACCTAATATTCTTTGTTTGTTCTGGCTGTTAACTAGTTTCTCAGACGTCCTTTGGTTTTGGTGACCTTGACAATATTGAGGATTATTCATAAGGAATTCTATAGAATGTGTGTCAAGTGGGATTTGTTTGATTTTTTTTTTTCATAATTAGACTACTCACAATAGACAGAATGTTTGTGTCCTCCCAAAATTCATATATTGAATTCATATCTGATGGTTTGTGAGGTGGGGGGCTTTGGGAGATGTTTAGGTCCAGAGGGCAGAATTTTCATGAATGGGATTAGTGCCCTTATAAAAGAGACCCCAGGGAGATCCTTCACTCATTCCACCATGTGAAGACACTAAAAAGATGACCATTTATGAACCAGGAAATGAGCTTTCACCAGACACTGAATTTGCCGGTGCCATGGTCTTGGACTTCCTAGCCTCCTCATCTAACAAAGCAAGGAAATACATGTGTGTATATTAAACTGTGTATATTCACATCTCTGTAAGTATTTTTGTATGTAACCAACTGTATCTGTCTTAAGCTAAAGATGAGTTCATTCCGACGTCTCCAACTTTAATCTACTAACACATGGATTATTATAGCTTTCTTCTCATATTCGTCACCTCCCCTTCTAAAGCAAGAAACTTGACTCCTGCCATCAATCATCTATTTTCTTAATTATTCAGTTACAGTATATGTGTATAGTGGTTTCATAATTTTTCATCCATATATACATGGGAAACACCTATATCAACTTCAGTATAGTGCTTATTACAGTCCATTTTGCCTTTAATCTTACGGAAGCCACTCATTTTTAAAGTTACTTAAGCCAGCCCCTTTTTCTCCTACCCCTTCAGAGACATCATTTCACATATCTGTTATACAATTAGACTCATTTACTGCATTATTCATTCTACCTTAGGATTTCTTAATCTGCTAAATGATTTTTTTAAATCTGCATTTATTATGGTTTCTCTTTGTGCTATAAATTTCTATGGGCTTTTACAAGTGTATAGTGCCATTCATGTATCCAAGATTATAATATTAATTAGAATAGTTTTACTGTTCTAAAAAATCCTCTGTGCTTCACCTATTCAACCCCCTCCCTTTGAACTCCTAACAACCACTGGTGTGTTTACAATCTCTGTAGTAGTTTTGTCTTTTCCCAAATGTCATATAATTGGGATAACAATCTGTAGCCTTTTCAAACTGGCTGCTTTTAACTGGCAATATGTACTTAAGATTTGCTCATGTCCCTTTGTGGCTGATAGCTTACTCATTTTTTATTGCTGTATAGTACTCAGTTTTATGGATTTACTATACTTTGTTTATCCATTCAACTGTCAAAGAACATCTTGGTTGTTTTCAATTTTTGATGATTATAAATAGAGCTGCTATAAACATTCATGGGCATGTTGTTGTATAGGCATACATTGACATATAAGTTGAGTAAATACCTAGAGCAAAATGTGTGGATCATAAAGATTTTTCAAATATACAAGACTGTAGAAATGCATCACCAGCAGACCATAACCATAAGTATCATAAGAGGAAGTGCATGATAGGTACTAGATGAAAATATGCATCTACACAAAGAAGTAGAGAGTAACAGCGATAATATATATAGGAATAAATACATAAAACACCTTATCTTATTTTTAATTTTTCTTATCTTTTAAAGTAAAATAATGTACTGAGAGTTTTATAATGTATGTGTAAGTTAAATTATGAGAACACTAACCCACAGACCAGAATAGGGCAAATTGCAGTGTTACTGTTTAAGGTATAAATAAAGGTATATAATAGTACTTAAAAATGGATATGATAAATTAAACTGTAAACTTTAAGCCAAATAGCAACCAATGAAAATATAGTTAATAAGTTAGTAAAGGAGATCAGATAGAATCATAAAAATATTCGATCCAAAAAAATGTAAAAAAAAAACCCCAGAAAAACAAAAAAAAGGAAAGGAAACAACTGAAAAATATAACATAATCGCCTTAAATATATACTGCCTAAACATCTCTTTCCCTTTGTTTTTTTTTCCTCTATCTCTCCTGCTCTCTCTCTCTCTTTCCCATTTGCTCCTCTCCCCTCCTGTCTCTCCCCTCTCACCTCTGTCTCTTTCTCTTTGTCTTTCAAAGCTCTTATGTCCTTTAATATGATATACATATTGCTTATTTTGTGAATTATCTGCTCCCATGCAATAGACCACCAGCTCTATGAGAACAGGCATTATAAAGATTTCTCTGCTTGCTTGGCCACCTGCTTTCAGTCTACTTTTTTCTTGGCTCCCTCTAGCAGATTGCAACTATAGGCTCTCTTCTGTAAACAACAAAAATTATTTTGAGCCAAAAAAAGGGGGGATTATTTGAGAAGAAATTTGGGTCCGCCTGGACTGACATCTGGATGACCAGATGTGAATAGAGGCTGTAGAACTGTGAACTCTAGAGAGTATGTTGTCAGAATTATTGTCAAGGCCACAGCTCAGGCCCACTATGACCTTATGCCCCTCCTCTCTGACTGTGATGAATCCAGTCAATTATATCTTCCAACTTTGTATCACTCAAGATTCAAAGTTCTGAGAATTCGTGTCTAACCAACTATGCTTGCAATTCATGCCTTCCTCTGTTTCAATATAGGCATAGTAGGCAGCATCAAGATGCAAGAGGGCACTGGGACTGGGAGTTTCCCTTTCAGTGATTCCATAAACAGTTATGTCCCTAAAAGTAGGATTATTATATAACTTATTATTCAAACTGGTATACATTTAAGAATAAAAGGAGCACTATTAATGTTTAGGCAGGAACAACTGGTATAAACAAAGATGGTCTCTGGATTACAGGGATGTATGGTCAACTAATCAAAATAGGTATTAAGGATAAGGAGGCACTAATTTGAAAAAGGTCTGGTTGGATGTTGGAGGGGCAAAAAGAATCATAGGACTTCATTTTTGTTTTTGATTTTTATAATTTCACTCTCTCTGAATCAAGAAGAGCATCTAAATGGTCTACTTCCAATATTCTTCCCAGGAAAGGAGATGGGAGTTCTTCATTCTATTTCCAACTAAGATATCTGTTTCTATAATCTATCACCATTCACTCATCTAAAACACAAAGAATGAGAAACCATATAAGATCACATTAGACTTTTCCCAAAACTGGGCAAATCTTTGAGGATAGTTCCTCGTGGAAGACAGGGAACAAAATCCTATAATGCTTTGGGTTTCTTGCCAGCTCTCAGTCCATTCCTCTGTGTAGTTTATCCCACTATTTGTCAGTTCATTGGACTCTCCAATCCCTTTATAGTATGTCTTTTGGGTCTTGGAAACAAAAGTTGTTTCTTCACTTGACCAAATATATAAAGAACCTTGGCTTCACTGTTTGAAATAGCTCATTGATCATAAGGTTCCTAGTTTACTAGTGATTCATTAAAAGTGAAAGTTGATTAATGTTAATGGGATTACTAGTATGTGGGTCCCAACACTGAGAGGATATTCAATCCAGTGTGACACCAATCATAAGAATAAAATGCTCATTCTCCTCTTCTTGACTAGTGGCAAATTGTCTAACGCCAAAATGGATAATCTGTCCTTCTCTGGTAGTCACTTCTGTGTCACTTAAAAAAAAATTAAGAAACGTCCTGTTAGAATTTCTCAGCTCCAATAAATTAGGCGTTCATATGATAGCTATTTAAGCTAATGGGTAGCATGACTTGTAATGAGGCTTAATAATTAATTAATCTACTCATTTAAGGTATATTGACTCCTGGTTTATAATTATAGCCTCTAGTTTTAGAAGGTAAAACCAATATTTACCCCAAAAGGCTGCAACAGACATCAGCTGGAAAATATCCATTTATGCTGACAGCAGAAACATTTTTCATGGAGCTTTAGATCTGCAGTCTCCCAGCTGTCAGCTCGGAAGTGAACTGTTAGAGTGCTCGGGGCTGCTGGATGGGGATGGGTGTATTTGAGTTCAACAAAATAATATAACAATATGAAAATAGAAATGTATTCTATCCTCCCTCCCTCCCTCCCTCCCTCTCCCTTCTCCCCCCTCAGCAAGGTGGTGGTGGTGTTAGTCTTTCTTTGGGAAGTTTTGTCTTAAGTTTTCATAACATAGTTTTATCATTTGTTTAGTACTATCTTTCAAGCCTCTACTAACTGCTTTTACATGGATTATCTTTTTAAATTGTCACAAAAACCTTGTGAGGAACACATTCTTGCAATATTCAGGCTTAGAGGAGTTTAATAACTTGCCCAAGTTTATGCTTCTTATAGAGTAAATGGCATTTGAATTAGAAATATCTGACTCTAGAGCCCTTACTTTAAAATATCAAAGAAGCTCAGCTTACTAGTATTTGGTAGGTGGCTAAGAAGAGCTTGGCTGGCACATTCAAAAGATCATAGGTAGCATGCTTTAAAGACTTAATTTAAACTATTTTATTTCCATTTATTGTTTGCGTGTGTGTGTGTGCGTGTGTATGTTCAAATATTTAATTTTCTCATAAATATTAACCTAAGAACAGAAGATGATGCTGGATGCTCACAAGGAGGCCAAGGGTGGCCCCAATGTCAGTGTCACACAAGTATATCTGACAGTACCTTAATATTAAGTTGAGTAGATGAGGAATAATTTTAATAAAACATTTACTCAATACACCAATTTTCTTTCCCTACTTTGTGAACTATTTTTCTCTTCCAGTTTGTCTGTTACATTTGGAACTGGAGAGCATTATGCTAAGCAAAATAAGCCAGTCAGAGAAAGATAAATATCACATGACCTCACACATTTATGGAATATAATGAACAACATAAACTGATGAACAAAAACAGATCCAGAGACAGAGAAGCATCGATCAGACCGTCAAACCTCAGAGGGAAGGGAGGGGAGGAGAGGGGCATGGGGGAGAGATCAATCAAAGGACATGTATGCATGCATATAAGCCTAACCAATGGACACAGACACCAGGGGGTGTGAGGGTATGAGTGGGGCGGGGGAAGGGGGGCGGTAATGGGGGGATAAGGACACATATGTAATACCTTAATCAATAAAGAAAAAGAAATAGTAAAAAAACAACAAACACCTCAGTCAAGCTTGGCTGAGTGAATAGAGAGTCGTCTTGCCAACTGAAGGGTCCCAGGTTTGATTCTGGTTAAGGGTACATGGATGGGTTGTAGGCTCGATCCCCAGTAGGGGGCGAGCAGGAGGCAGCTAATCAATGATTCTCATTATTGATGTTTCTATCTCTCTCTCCCTCTCCCTTCTTCTCTAAAATCAATGCAAATAAATAACTAAATAAAACCTCAGTCAATTTTGACTTTTCTTCACTTTTCTTATCTTTTATCTCTTTCAAAAACCCTTCCTGTTTTCTCCACCTCTAGCCTAAATGAAAACCTCTCATAAATCCTTTAGTAGCCTTTTAATCTGTTAACTGTTCTCTTTCCTACTCACTTTATCAGACTTAGCTTTCTAAATCACCACTTTTATCAAATCATTCCTTCAATTGAGAATCACCTGTACTTTCCCATTGTGTACATGTTAATGTTCAATGGCAGGCCTGATCTTTAAGAACATAATTTTTCCTTTTCTAATGTTAATTTCTTCTCAGTCCTTATGTGAATCCTCTATTTAGTTGATGAAGCATTTCTCTCCTAACAAATCATGCTCATTAATGAAGCTAGACTCTTTTTGGTTTTTATCAACCAGTGTTTACTTTGTTACACCTGTGTCTTGATACCTTAATTCTATTGTGGTGGGCTAAATAATGGTCTTCCTCTAAGATGTCTATGTCCTAATTCCTGGAACCTGTGTATATGTTACCTTACATGGCAAAAGGGGCTTTGCAGATCTGATTATGTTAAAGAACTTGAAATGGGCAGATTATCCTGGATCATCCAGGTGGACACAGTCTAATCACCTGGTCAGTGAGATGCAACCTTGCAGGTTGCAAAGATGGAAGAAGGGGACCGTGAACACAGGCACCTTCTAGAAGTTCAAAATGCAATGAAATGGATTCTCCCCTAGAACCTCCAGAAAGAACACAGCCCTGCTGACACCTTGACTTTAGCCCAGTGAGGCCCATTTTGAACCTCTGTTCTATGGAATTATAAGACAATAAATTTGTGTTGTTTTAAGACACTAAGTTTGTGGCCATTTGTTGGCGCAGCAAAGGGAAATTAATGCATTATTAAGTTATTGTCTTCTCAAATGGACTTTGAGCTCCTTGAGATCAAGCAAATTTCCAATATCTATTCTGCCTTTTCTTTTTGGTAAAAAAAAAAAAAAAAAAAAAAAAAATCATATTTCTTCAGGAATGCAGTAGGCCCAGGTTTCTTTGCAGTTAAGTGTGGTCAAGTGACTAATTAAAAGGAAATGCTATGAAAAAACCTCCCAAAAGGATTGACTCAGCTAGGAAAAGTCACTCTTGTCTACCTCCTGCTCCTTTATGCTGCTGGTCTGAAATACAGAGATGATTACTGGAGCTCCCTCAACCATCCTGGACAGTGAGGTGATTTAGGATATGGAAAATAGAAGCCAGTCCAGAGGATGGCAATCCCAAATATGCGGGTCCTTAATGGAGCTGTGGAGTCACCATACCTTCCTTGGTCCACTGACCTTTAGACTTCTTTAACTTAGAAGAGAGAGAAAAAATAAGCTTCAGTCTTATTTAAGCTTCTGTAGATTGGCCATTTTTTATTTTTATGAAGCCAAGCGTTATTGATACTAACACAGACTAACTGATGTATCTCCACTGGCTCCTGGCACAGGTGTTGGCACAAACTATTTGCTCAATAAATGCTTGTTGAGTCGACATTCAAATTCTCCTCTGCCCAAAGCCACTCATCTGTCAGGGCCCATAAAATGTTAATTTTCGATATAAGCAACAAGAGAGAATCCAAGATGGCAGCGTAGGTAAACACCTAAACTGCTGCCTCCTACAACAATTTAAACTGCAACTAAAAGACAAAACGTCTATCACCCAGAACCACGGGAAAGCTGGCTGAGTGGAAGTTCTACAACTAGAAGGAAAGAGAAAAGAGCATTGAGACGTGCACGAGTGCTGAAAAGCTGAGGTACGGAGGCCCGTGATCCGGGCTGGCTGCGGGCGACTGGGTGCGTTGCTTTTTTCAACCCAAACGGAGACAAGCCCCCGATTACTCTGAAATCCAGTCTCTGGGGAGACGCAGGGGACCCAAACTCCTACGGGGAGAAGCTGGACTGTCTGCCAGAGAGGGTGGCTTGCTTGCAGAGCTGCGCACAGGAATAATTGTTTACGGCACTGGGGCACGGGACTCGCGGATGCCGTTGGAGACTCAGAGCCAGCTAACTAGCAGCCATTGCTGTTTGCCACGCCCTAACCTAGTGACACCCTGAGGCCCCACCCTACAAACCCACCCAAGCTCCAAGCAGCTCAATTAGCATAAGAAAGGCCTGCCCTATCACAGCTTAACCTAGCAAACTTGCAGCCTGGGTCAGACAGCTCCAAAACCTCCAAACCCCAAGCAAAGAGGAGAAAACTGCAGCTCTCACTGTAGCTCCTGCTGAGTGGCCTCAGACAGTAGCTGACCTGCACCCCATTGGAGATCCAGAAGCCAGTGTACCTAGTGGTCAGTGTGAGACACCAGATTTCAACTCCTCACATCCATAAGTGACACATTCAAGAGGCAGACTCAGTGAGCCCCGAAGCCTCACTGAAACAAGTCCTGCACCATAAGCGTGTCTTCAGCACAGCAGTTCTTCCATTATAGACACAGGGAGTGCTCACAGCTAATTGGCCTGGAGGTCAATTCCTCCCAGCGTAACAACAGCAATTAAGGCTTAACTGCACCAAGACTTTGCACTCAGCCCACAAAGGGGTGTACCAAGAGCGTCCACATCAGGAGATTGGGGAGGCTGAGCTACTGCCCCCTATAGGTCACCTACCACACAAAGCCACTCCATCAACACAGGGAAGCAGCCAAAATGCAGACACAAAGAAACATGTCACAAATGAAAGAAACAGAGGAAAGCAAACTACTGGATAACATAGAGTTCAGAACCACATCTATGGTTCTGAACTCTGACAAATGTATAAGGTTACTCAAGAATCTTCTAAAAACCGCTGAGAAACTTGATAACACTTCTGAGGAGCTTAGTGAGACCTTCAAGGAGCTTAATGAGAATGCCAAAAAAATGGAAAAGGACCAGTCAGAAATGAAGCATACACTGTCTAAAATAAATATACAGAAACTCAACTGTAGATCACACGTACCCCAAGAATCAAACCAAAGATCTGAAATATGTGGAAACAAAAAACATCCAACCAGAAAAACAAAAAGAAAAAAGAATCCAAAAATATGAAGATAGTGTAAGGAGCCTCTGGGACAACTTCAAGCGAACCAACATCCGAAATTTTGGGGTGCCAGAAGAAGGGAGAGAGCAAAATATTGAAAACCTATTAGAAGAAATAATGACAGAAAACTTTCCCTACCTGGTGAAAGAAATAGACTTACAAGTTCAGGAAGCGCACAGAACCCCATACAAGAGGAATCCAAAGAGGACCACACCAAGACACATCATAATTAAAATGCCAAGGGCAAAAGACAAAGAGAGAATATTAAAAGCAGCAAGAGAAAAACAGTTAATTACCTACAAGGGAGTACCCATACGACTGTCAGCTGATTTCTCAACAGAAACTATGCAGGCCAGAAGAGAGTGGAAAGAAATATTCAAAGTGATGAACAGCAAGAACCTACAACCAAGATTACTCTACCCAGCAAAGCTATCATTCAGAGTTGAAGGTCAGATAAAGAGCTTCACAGACAAGAGAAAGCTAAAGGAGTTCATCACCACCAAACCAGGATTACACGAAATGCTGAAGGGTATCCTTTAAGAAGAGGAAGAAGAAGAAAAAGATAAAGACAAAAATTATGAACAACAAAATGACATCAAACACATACCTACCAACAAGTGAATCTAAAAATCAAGTGAATGAAAAATCTGAAGAACAGAATGGACTGGTGAATATAATAGAATCAGGGACATAGAAAGGGAGTGGACTGACGATTCTCAGGGGAAGCAGGTGTGAGGGGTGCGGGAAGAGATTGGACAAAAATCTTACTCCTAAAGATGAAGACAGTGGCGGGGAGTAAGGGCATGGGATGGGGTGGGGAATCAGGTGGAGGGGAGCTATGGGGAAAAATAAAAGAGGAACACCTGTAATAATCTGAACAATAAAGATTTATTAAAACAAAAAAAAGAAAAAAGAAAAAAAATGTTAATTTTCCTCTTAATTAGGCTCAGTCTAACATTCTTTAGTGGGTTGAATGGTGTTCCTACATAATTCATGTCTACCCAAAACCTCAGAATCTGACTCTTTTTTGCAAATAGGCTCGTTACAGGTGTAAATTGTTAAGATGAGGTCATACTGGATTAAAGTAAGCCTTAAACTCAGTGACTGGTGTTCTTATAAGAAGAGGAGAGGCCACAAATAGACTCAGGAAAGAAGTCATCTGATGACAAAGGCAGAGATTGGAGTGATGCAGCTACAAATTCAGGAATGCCAAGGAGTGTAGAAGCTGAAGCTAGAAAGAGGGAAGGAAGGATTCTCCTCTGGGCTCTTCAGAAGCATCAGGTTCCCTGATTTCAGACATGTACTTCCCACAACTGTGAGAGAATAAAGATCACTTGTTTTAAACCACCCAGTTTGTAGTCTTTGTAATGGCAGCCCTAGAAAACTAATACATTCTCCTTTGCAATATATAATGCATGCAAATGCTTGGAATAGTAGCTGGTGTATCATAAATCCTTAAGTGTTAGACTTTGTTGTGTATTTTATCATCATTATTTTCTATGCTATTTTATAACACTGAACTTCATACTTTTAGTTGAAATTGTTTCCAGGTATAAATAACTATTTTGTGCTTTCAATGAGACACAAGATCCTTGAGGTCAAAGACAGTTGTTTACACTCTTTTAACCCCCATTTCCATTGCTTGACATATAACATGGTACTGGCTGGGCACAGGGAGGGCAGCAGCCTTTAGGAAAGGAAAAGTCCCCATGGATGATGTCTCAGAATAACTGGAATCTATAAAATATTTGCTGCCTTGGAGAATTTTGAAGACAGTTGCCAAGGTCAAAAGTCTCTCCTGACTGACAAAAAACTAGATACTGAACAAGGCTTGAGTTTTTCCAGACATCAGCAAAAGTGGGGTGGCTCAGACCCTGACAGAGCTCAGCCACCCAGTGATTATTATCAGCATTTGGGGGGGGGGGGGCTGTTAAAGGAAATTTCATTTCCTTCTTTCAATAAATGCTTTGTCTATTTAGAAATTCGCTATAGTCAAAGTACAAAGAAGGCCATTAGGATATCCATGTACAGCTATTATAAGCAAGAACATAGCCTAGGGTAGCAAGTGATTTTTCTGCAAAGCGAGCATAGCATATTTTCTATTTCCAGACTCCCTTGTCACATTCCTCAGCTGCATTACTGAGATGCAAACTTTTCAAACTTCCTTGCCTTCCCTTGCTAGGAGATTTGCTTTCAGGCAATTCCCTCTCTAGAAGTGGAAACCAACAAAATGTTTTTTAAGATGTTGGTGAATGCAGAGCAGTCATTTTAAGAGTCACAGATTAGAAATTCCAACGTTTCCCCAGAAAGAGACTGAAAAAGAGCAAGAACAGATTAGAATTATCAACATTTTTGACACTAGGAGCTGTGGGCAGGTTAGGGCGGTTCTACTGTAGGCGGTTCTCCTTACACTGAAGCCAGACACCAAAAAATGAGCTAAAATTTGTCCTCTATTAAATATGTTCCAAGTAACTTTCTCATTGCTTTACATATATTAATGCATTTAATTTTTAATAACTTGTCATTTATTAAATTATGGATCTGTCTATAAAATCTATCTCAATCTATACATTATATATGCAGCTATCAGGCATCCTGATAAAGGGGAAAAAATCATGTGTTTCTACCCTGAAGTGTTTTGGTATTTTTATACGACTTAGTAAGGGAAAATGAGCTGAATGTGCAGATTAACTACACATTAATCCAAATACATATGGATGAAGCCCTAAAGGCAGGGGCATTATCCCTGCCTCCAACATTTCTAGTGTTTAGGCAAAAGTACAAATGGGGCCCACATGCCAGATGTCTAGACGCTATGTCCTTAAAATGTATAAATCCAATGAATTAAAATATATTCTAGTCTCTTGTCTTGACAGGGATACTTCCATAATAACCCGGAGTACTGGATTCAAGGTTCGAATGTGGGTACTCAGGGAGAGTCTGTACCAGGTTCCCTGACTCCTCAGCTCCTCTTCCCTGGTCCAAAACCTGCTCTAATTATTTTTCCATTCCTGTCTCTGTTCTACAATGTGAGGGGCCTTGGACACCCATGATAGACACCTTGTCCTATAAATCCATTTTTGTTAACATCCCTTCCTAGTAGAGTTGCCAGATTTTAGCAAATAAAAATACACAATGCCCAGCTAAAGATGAATTTCAGATATGCTACAAATATATTTTTAACACGAATATGTCCCATATAATATTCTGTTGTTTATCTGAAATTCAAATTTAATTTTGTATCTTGTATTTAACCCTTCCAATAAGTACTCACCCATTGACCAAATTTGGGGGCCCACTGGTATATACTCTGACAGCTATTTCTACATCTTCATTGGAATTGATCCAGATCAAAGGCACACGCACATCCACAAATTCTGTAGTCTGGGACGCCCAAGGGAGTTTCAGGCAGAAGGCTGAGTTGTGTAGTGTCAAATATTGCATATTGTCAAGTAAGATGAAACTGAGAGTGAGCAATTCCTTTTGACAATTTTTAAGTCCTTTGTCACTCTTTGGAGAACTGCTTCAATGTAATGGAAGGGATAGAAACCAAACTTCATTGGGTGGAAAAAGAGAACAACTATTTTCTCTTTGCTGATAGTAGAAGATGACGAAAGTCCATTGTGTTAGGTTATATTGTTTTACTAGTAATCTGCTTGTTTTGTGTGTTGATTAGAAGTAATTGAAGAACCAAATATTAAGGGGAAATAGTTGACTTAGAAAGCAGAGGAGATAACTGATAAAACATTCTTTAAGGTTCTGGGAGAGAAAATGGTGGTAATCACGATGATGACAATAATGATGATGGTAATGATGCTTTTATTATGGTATCACCTCTCCGTTATGGAATTCTAACAATGGGCATCTTTATAAGGAAGATCCCATTCTTCCCAACTTGCAGAGCGGAAAGTGAGGCTTAGAGAGGTCAAGTAACTTAAACAATGTCACACAGCCCTGAAATGTCAAAATTTGGATTTAACCCAGAACTTCCTCATGTTCATGCCCATGCCTTGGTCGCTAATATCCACTGCCTGCCACAAATCACACACACAGGTAAATGGGGAAGATGGAAATTCACTTCATCCTTGAGAAAGGAACAACCTCACTCCAGCTTCTCTCTCCTGTTTTGGTAATAGGTGTATGTTCAGAAGAATCATATTAAATCCTCTGTGGTGCCGTACGTTTTGGCATTTAAGATGCCTTAGTTTCCTTGTTTAATGTTTGCTTCTTTGCCTTAATTGGCAAAGTGATCCACATATCATTTTTAATTAGCATGACCATATGCTTTATATTCTAAAACAGGACAAAAAAAAAAAAAGCAAAGAGGGCATTGTTAATACAAATTAAACCAAACGGACATAAACCAGGACTGTTCCAAGTATACCTTGTTTTAATTGAAATACCCATGGCAATTGCATATACACAGTGTGATAAGGGTTGAATTGGTATGATTGGTGTTACTTAGCCCAGAGCTTTAAAGCCAATATTATCTGGAAGAAATTGACATTACTTTAATAAAATTTGTGACAATAGCAACCATCTTTTGCATAGCTAATGCTACTTAATTAGCCCCAAAAGGTACCCTTAGGTTCATATTGTGTTGAGAATCAAGTGGAAACTCAGACAGAAATCATGTAGGCCAATCTTTCTTCACTTGATCAACTTAATCTGGTTTCAAGGACTCCACTTTACTTTTATCTGAAGTTACCTCTATAAAACAACACTGACCCTCAGAAATAACTTTAAGGAGGTCAACACATTGTAGGTTCTGTATTTTGTAAGATGTATTTTGACTTATACACTATGTGATTAGAGCACTTAAAAAATATGTTTACTTAGGTATCAGGATCTTTCATACAGATTTAATCTAAACATTTTTTTTCTTTTAATCACAATGAGTCAGGTCAGCAAAGTACTTTTGCAAAATTGGACTGTGCTGCCCACTAGACCCCCTTATTTCTGTTGTCACAACTTACTCCTAACGTGCTATTCTTTAAAAAGGAGCAACTGCTTTGCTGTCTTTTTCTCTTCCACCATCTCTGTTTTCATTCTTGGTAATTTAACAAGATCATTTATCCAATATCTTGGCTACTCTGATTTTGGCTCTCCTCACCAACCTTTTCTTTGTCCACTTTTTATTTCAATTTACAATACGACCATTTACCCAACCACTCAGGCCAAAACCCTAAGAAGCGTCTTTAATTTTTCTTAACAGTTTTCACATCACCCAGCATAACCAACACAGAGGCAGGTCAGTGCTACTTACTCAAAACGTCTTCACTGTTCTCATTTACACCATGACCTCTGTCACCTCTTGTCTGGTCATCCAATAGCTTTGTCGTTTTCATGCTTCCTCTTAATGCCATGAAGCCCACTTTCTACTCTGTAGCATGAGTAGGCTTTGAAAAACATAATTTGTACTTTATCAAACAACATAATTACCTACCATGTCCTCCATTATCTGGCTCCCACCTGCTCCTCCCCTGTCATTGTCTTACTATTCTCTCTATTTCTCAAATGGAAAGAGTTGTGTCCCCTCTGGGGCAATTAGGCTTGTTCTCTCAGCCTGGAAAACTTTTCACCAGTATGTTTTTATGCCTAGTGACCTTCTCATGATTTAGGTGTCTTCCATGTCATCTCATTTGGAGAAATTCTCCTGACTTAAGTAAAAAAGAAACTATCTCCCAATTCTGCTTTGTTTTCTTAATAGTTCTTTCAAATGTGTTTACTTGCTTAAAATATGCCTGGTTCACATGAATGTAAATATTGTGATGCCTAAAGGTACTTCATACATCTTGTACCTTTAGCACCAATGCCAAGGACAGTGGCTGAATCAGATAAAAACTTGGTAATGTTTGTTGACTAAGTGTACACAAAGAAAATATGAGGTCTTGCATATGAAGGTCCTGGAAAAAGCCAAGCATACAAAGGATTTTTCCTACAATCCATCTGCTAAAGAGGGAGGTGTGGCTCATTGATTTTAGTTTTTGTATTTTCATACTTACAGGACACCACAACATAGGAAATAAAAATTATCAGTCCAAAGTTAGAATGCTTTATTTTCTTGGTATTAAATATATATAAATATAAATATATACATATATGTACATATACACAAACATGTACATATACATATACATATAGTTTCTCAAAGATCAGTCATTTAGCAAAAGGTAGAGTCCCTAAGTCACTAGTATTGAGATTTGGTCCTGGGTTTTCTGAGATGACACGTGTAAATAAAAACCAACCCAGACACTCTCTTATCTGTCATCGTTTTGACAGATATCACTAAGTACATTTAGCATGAGGCAGTAGCAAAGACCTGGACTCTGCTACCAACCAGATTACAATCAAAGGAAGATGGGCACATTAAACAAAACATTACAGTGTAATAATGTGAGAAATACCTCAACAGAAGGGCTAATTAAATGCTTAAGAGCCCTGGGAACATTTAATGTAACGGATGAAGATTGACCTGTGTTGGAGTAAAAAGATGCCAATCAGTCAGACATAAGAAAGGTAGACAGAGGAACTAGTGTGTAAAAGTCACAGAGACATGAAGTGATATGGGTTGTTCAGTGAACCATAGCCAGCATAATAAGTCCTTAGTATCATATGAGATGGAAGAATAGAAGATGCATCTGGAGATACAGGCAGAGGTCTTGGCCCCATTACTGGCACACAATTGTTGTTCAATAATTGTTCCTATTCCTCTTCTGCCATTCAAGATATTCAATCAAGGAGGTATATTGTCACTGAGACACTTTTCAAATTGAACCAAATTAAGTTTTTGAGCGAAGAAATTAACCTCTTGAATGTAACTTCCTTTCACCTTATTATTCCATTGCCTTATACACTTAAGGCATTATTGCATGTTGTTTTATGCTTACCATCCATTCTTTGAAACAGGATTCTTTATGTCGAGTGTTTTTAGAGAACATTAATAAAAGTACAGCTGCTTTAAACATAGGTAGGTTGGCCTTCACTGTCGACAAATACTGAAAGAAAATATTATCTGTTCTGCTTTTACAAATGTAGATTTTATTTTTAAAATGATAGATTTTTTTCTGAAAGTCCCACTGATATTTAATTGTATGCTCCAAATTCAATGTTTAGAATACAAGACTGTCCAAAAAATAAAATCTCATATTTTATGTGCTTAAATCTTAACCAACAATCTTTTAAATTTGCCACTGGAAATATTCTTTATTGTAGGTATAAAGCCATTCTTATTTTTTTGTTGTGTGTTTTTGTTGTTGTTGTTAAGCACTTAAAGAAATGGTATATTTATTTATTTAGTTTTAGTTTTAAAATTTTTATTTTTAATCTAAATATTTTAAAATGTATCTTTATTGTTGAAAGTATTGCAGATGCCCCCTTTGTTTGTTGTTGTCCCCCCCACCCCCCCTCATTGACCGCCTCCACTCCATACCCGCCCCTCCCAAGCCTTCACCACACTGTTGTCTGTGTGCATGGACTATGCATATATGCATATAAATTCCCGTTAATCTCTCCCCTCCACCCACTCCCACCCCTGCCTTCCCATTCTTTAATTGGTTTTAATATGTGCTTGTGTTTCCTTTGGGGGAGGGGAGCAAATTTTTTGTCTTTTTTTTTTTTTTCCAGTTTTCTCATGTCAGTGATTTATGCTTCCCAAATAGGTTTGAATTTTAAATTATACAAATCTCAGGAGAAATGGGTGTCCTAACTTACAAGCCAATAGTCTATGTAATGTAATGCTTATTGTGGTTAAATAACATGTTCTAAGGACTGATTATGTTGTCCACTGAATGCATGAATACTGATTCCCAATTATACAACTCCCTAGAGTTAGCCAAAACTTTTCAGCAGTGGGTTGTAAGAGGAAAAAAGAGAGAGGCAAGCAAGCATTATTTTATTGAAGAGCATAAAAGAGTCCTCTCTAGAAATCTGACAGCCCAGCTGTGTTTGTATTTTTATCTCTATTATGGTTTGGGGAACTGAATTTTGGAACTTCAGTACCACATTAAATTTGATGCAAGTGAGTATAATGAAAAAGTCTCTGAGTTTTGGGGTTTTCAACCTGACCAAACAAACTGACTCATTCTTGACTAAAAGTCTGGCTTCAAAGGAAAGTATTAGATTTTTCTATGAAGTTTTGGTGATTCAAGGGCTATAATCTCTGTTGATTTCCATCTAATTATGACAATCCTGGGGTTTGCTTTTCTTATATTGATCACAGACCAGCATCACAAAATCCCTAACTTCCCTAATATTCTTTATTTTTTATTTATTTTTTTAATAAATCTTTACACAGATTATTACAATTGTTTCTCCTCCCCCCCCATTGCTCCCCTCCACCTGGTTCCCACCCCACCTTCTGCCCTTACCTCCCCGCCACTGTCCTCATCCATAAGTGTACAATTTTTGTCCAGTCTCTTCCTGCACACCTCCATACCTCTTTCCCCCTGAGAATTATCATTCTACTTCCTTTCTATGCCCCTGATTCTATTATATTTGCCAGTTTATTCTGTTCCTCAGGTTTTTAATTCACTTGATTTTTAGGTTCACTTGTTGATAGATATGTATTTGTTGTTCATAATTTTTATCTTTACTTTTTTCTTCTTCCTCTTCTTGAAGAATACCTTTCAGCATTTCATACAATACTGGTTTGGTGGTGATGAACTCCTTTAGCTTTTTCTTATCTGTGAAGCTCTTTATCTGCCGTTCAATTCTGAATGATAGCTTTGCTGGGTAGAGTAATCTTGGTTGTAGGTTCTTGCCATTCATCACTTTGTAGATTTCTTGCCACTCCCGTCTGGCCTGCATAGTTTCTGTTGAGAAATCAGCTGACAATCGTATGGGTGCTTCCTTGTAGGTAACTAATTGTTTTTCTCTTGCTACTTTTAATATTCTCTCTTTGTCTTTTGCTCTTGGCATTTTAATTATGATGTGTCTTGGTGTGGTCCTCTTTGGATTCCTTTTGTTTGGGGTTCTATGCACTTCCTGGACTTGTAAGTCTATTTCTTTCACCAGGTGGGGGAAGTTTTCAGTCATTATTTCTTTGAATAGGTTTTCAGTATCTTGCTCTCTCTCTTCTTCTGGGACCCCCATAATTCTGATGTTGGTATGTTTGAAGTTGTCCCAGAGGCTCCTTACACTATCTTCAACTTTTTGGATTCTTTTTTCTTTTTGCTTTTTCAGTTGAGTGTTTTTTGCTTCTTTGTATTTCAATTCTTTGACTTGATTCTTGTGTTCCTCTAGTCTGTTGTTGGGTCTCTGTATAATATTTTTTATTTCAGTCAGTGTATGTTTAATTTCATAGTTGGTCCTTTTTCATATCTTTGAGGGACTCGTTATATTTATTGGTCTTTTCTAGGCTATTCTTGAAAAGCCTTATAACCGTGGTTTTGAATTCTATATCCAGTCATTTGTTTTCCTCCATTTCTTTCATTTGTGATCTGTTTCTTTGCCGCCACATTTTCACTCCTTCCCTGAGTTGGTAGGGTAGCTTTGTGTGCTAGGTTTCCTATATGGCCCAGTGGGTCGGTCTCCCCAGTTAACCTGAGGTGGACACTCTTGGTGCACCCCTTTGTGGACTGTGGGTACAGCCTTGTTGTAGTTAAGTGTTGATTGTTGTTGGTATCACTGGGAGGAATTGACTTCCAGGCCAGTTGGCTGTGAGGATCAGCTATGTCTACACTGGGAGAACTTCTGTGCTGGAGACACCCTTATGAGACAGGACTTGCAAAAGCCTCTGTGCTCAGCTTGGATGGGGCAGAGTCTCAGGATGGAGGAGACAGTCTTGGCTTCCCGTCAGCCCTGCCTTTGCGCGTGTGCGGGTGCGTGCGCCTCCAGACCTCTGCCTTCCCCAGCTCCCGAGCCTCCGCCCGAGAGTCCAGATTCCCCCCGCAAGAGCGTGGGTCCCCAGGGGCTCACCTAGAACTGGGGTTCAGTGCAGTCAGAACTGGGGCTCAGTGCAGTCAGGAGCTTCCGACTCCCTTCTGCTAGGGAAAGCCTGTGGCAACCTCTGCAGTCTTTGTGCATACTTGCACACAAGCCTCCAGCCCCCTGACCACCAGGGCTCCCCTGGATCTCTCCTGGATCTCCCCCGGGTCTCTGAGTCTCCGAGTGCCTTTCTCTCTACCTGACAGCCCAGACTCCCCCTGTATGAGCCTGGGTCCATGGTGTTTCGCCCGGAACTGGTGTTCAGTGCAGTCGGAACTGGGGTTCAGTGCAGTCAGGGGCTTCCTTCCCCCTCCCACCAGAGAAAGTCAGCCAGGCTCTCAGCCGCCCTTCCTCTCTGTGCGCACAAAGACCCTTTGCCATACCTCAACCCTTTGTCGTTCCTCCAATTCTCCGTGAGCTTTTCTCTTTCCTTCTAGTTGTAGAATTTCCACTCAGCCAGCTTTCCTGTGGTTCTGAATGGTGTCTGTTCTGTCTTTTAGTTGTAGTTTTGAAATTGTTGTGTGAGGCAGCAGTTTAGGTGCTTACCTATGCCGCCATCTTGGTTTCTCCTTCCCTAATATTCTTTAAATTTTCTAATTATTTTAAGAAAATATACATTAATCTAAAATTAAGGAATATAAAAGGACAATTCAAATACATTTATAAATAGCTACAATCTGGAGCAGGAAATATGCAGAAAGAGCCTTAGCATGTTGCAGTGACAGAAAGTAAGGAAATGCTAAAAAACTGATGGCCAGATGTCAGAGGGACACAGGAGCAAACTGAGAGAGCTCTTAATGCCCAAAGCTGGAACAATTTGAACAACAAAATAAAAAAATATTGGATTATAACCCAAAGTATAAAATAAATATCCAGACTCCATATTCATAGAAATACATGATTAAATAAAGGAAAGAAAATAGGGATAGAAAGAAAGAAAGATATGCCCTAACCAGTTTGGCTCAGTGGATAGAGCGTTGGCCTATGGACTGAAGTGTCCCAGGTTTGACTCTGGTCAAGGGCATGTACCTTGGTTGAGGGCACATCCCCAGTAGGAGGTGTGCAGGAGGCAGCTGATCCATGTTTCTCTCTCATTGATGTTTCTAACTCTCTATCCCTCTCCCTTCCTCTCTGTAAAAAATAAATAAAATATATTATTTTAAAACAGAAATATTTCCAAGTAGAATTCCAAATAATTTATGTAGATATTGCCCCCTCAAAGAGGTTTACATAACTCCCCATCCCTTAAGTGTGGGCTGCGCACAGTGATTTACTTTCAGACTACAGTAGAGAAAGGATGGGATGGGAACAGTAATTATACAACGGAGAAACCTGGCAAACACTACCTCAGCCAGGTTATCAAGGTCAACATCAATAGTGATAAGTCCTGTTGATATTACATACCCTTCATATGATGTGATGAAAATGGCACTTTACCGCCCTGGCCTTCCTCCCCAAAATCCATAATTCCAATCTAACGATGAGAAAAACACACAAATTTCAATAGAATTGTATTCTACAAAACCTGGCAAGTACTTCTCAAAACTGCAGTCTTCAATAAAGTGAAAATTTGAGAAACTGTCACAACCAAGAAAAGTGTAAGAGTACATAACAACTAAATGTAATGTACTATCCTAGATAGAATCTTGAAACAGAAAAAGAACATTGGGCAAAATGTCAGAAAATATGAATATATAGTTTTGTTAATAATAATATATCAATATTGGTTCATTAATTGAAATAAATATACTATAGTAATGTAAGATATTAATAGTATGAGGAGGAGAATGGGGCCAGATATAAGGGAGGGAAAAAAGAGGACATCTATAATACTTTCAAAATAGTAATATTTTTAAATACTGGGAAACTGGTTATAGGATATATGGAACTCTATACTGTCTTCACAACTTTTCTATAAATCTAAAACTGCTTAAAAATAAAATCCATTAGGAAAAATGGCTACAACAATTGTACTGAACTCCATAAATGTATAATGAAATAATTCCTAAATTACAAAATTTAACTATTTAATGAACATGTTTTGGGATTTTATTATGAGAACACTTATTCTCAGGCCATTTGGCTGCATCAGGAGAAATTCTCTCTGTTCCTTTGACTAGAACTGCGATTTTCAAACGATGCGCTGCAATAATTTTTAAAACATGCAACACCTGACTAGTCGGCAGTACTGACCTTTTTCGCCTGAAGATTGTTAAATTTAAAAAATGACAACAGCCAACACAACAATAGCCACCTGGTGTGAAGGAACCAAAATCATACCTATATTTTGTCAGATTGGCAAAAATATATGTTTTTGGTGTGCCCCAGAATTTTAGTAATGTTTGTGTGCACCATGAGATGAACAAGGTTGAAAATCACTGCTTTAGTGTCATGAATTATACAGATAATTTGGGATTTTATGAAAATAAAATCTCAGAATCATAGTCCCCAAAAGTCTGCCATCAAGAGGTTAGTTCTGGTGGTTTTCATGGGTTAAAACATGAATGGGGTTCCGTGTATTCTTAATGAGCTAACAGTATATATGGTAAGCAGACATAAGAAAAATAATTGCAAGATACCACACAGAGTACTATAATAGAGAGATGAAGTGTATGACCAACATGGGGACAACTAACCTATTCTCAGAGAGTTGGAAAGCCTGCATGGAAAAGGTGATATGGAGCTGGCATTAGAAGGAAGAAATTGAGTAGAAACTTTACGGAAGAGACAGGAGTTGGGAAACAGTATTCCAGGCCCATGAATCTGGCTGTGTAAAGCCATGGAGCTGTTAAACTCTTAATCTGTTTGAGACAGTGAGAAGTTCATTACTCAGCTATTGTGCCCAATACTACAGTGGGGGAGCAGGGGCTAAGGAGTGGCCAAAAGGATTTTCCAGTGATTTAAATGGGTAAAGGCAGTGCTAATTAATTAATATCTAGTAAATTATGTGCTAGAAGACTTAGGTGTTATTACCTGGTAAGTTCAAAATGACCTAGAAAAAGGTAGAAATTCAACCATTTCCACAACCCCCGTCCTCTCTGGCAGCCATCAGTCTAGTCTCTGTATCTATGAGTCTGCTTCTGTTTTGTTTGCTCATTTATATTGTTCTTTAGATTCCACATATAAGTGAAATCACATGGTTTTCATCTTTCTCTGACTGACTTATTTCAATTAGCATAATACCCTCTAGGGATTGAGAAGTACAGATTGGTAGTTACAGAATAGTCATGAGGATGTAAAGAACAGCATAGGGAATATTTATATATATAAAAGGCTAATATGCAAGATGTCCCCTCTGGAGTTTGACCAGGAGAATGGGAGTTCGATCACTCACTATGATGTATGCTGACCATCAGGGAGCTGTGCGGAACATGGTGGGTGACCAGCAGCGGTGGCAGGGCACTGAGGGAGCAAGGGAAGGAGGAGGTAGGGAGGCAAGGAACCTGATTGGCCATGATTGCTGGCCATGCCTAGGGACCCTACCCATGCACGAATTTCATGCATGGGTATGAAATTTTATTGACTCTAGTAGCCAATAAAATTGTAATGACTATGGATGGTGCCAGTTGGATACTATAAATATCAGGGGAATATTTTTTAAAGTGTATGATTATCTAATTGCTATGCTGTACATCTGAAACTAATATAAAATAATATTGAATATAAACTGTAATTTTAAGAAATTAATAAAATAAAGGTAGAAATTAAAATATTTGTATACAAATGCAATTTTCTAATTTTCAAGCACTTAAAACATATATAATCATCTTATATAATAAAGGCCAATATGCAAATCGACCAAACAGCAGAACGACTGGTTGCTATGACCCACACTGATCAACGGGGGGGGGGGGGGGGGGGGGGAGGGCGGGGGGCAAATTCTCAACGCAGGAGCTGTCCCTGGTGGTCAGTGCACTCCCACGGGAGATGACTGCTCAGCCAGAAGCAGTGCTAAGGAGCAGTGAGCCCGGCTTCTGGCTGGCAAGTGGAGCAGCAGTGGTGGGAGCCTCTCCCACCTCCACTGCAGGGGGGGCAGTAAGGAGCAAACTGCAAGAGCCCCTGATGCAAGAGTGATGTTTGACTGCCAGCCGGCAAATGGGCCTCCCCAAGGGGTCCCGGACTGTGAGAGGGTGCAGGCTGGGCTTAGGGACCCCTCAAATCTCGTGCACTGGGCCTCTAGTATACTAATAAGTAAAGTAAGTTAATGGGAAAACAGCAATTTGAAATAAATCCCCTTTACATAATAATGGATTCATATTAAAAAGCATGTTAACACTAGAGGACTAATTGTTGAATAAAGAAAAGAAAGGCATTTAAAAGGAGTTTTAATGTCTTTATTTTGAAAATCATTTTAATGATTTTGAAAATGCTATTTATTGTAAAATGATTCTGTTTTCCAAAAAATTAGACTTTGAAAAATTCAGAACTGTATATACTTGTGACACATCTAACCCTATCTATGTTATGGCTATCCTAAATCAAAATTAGTGGAGTGCTAAATATTTCACTGTATTTTAAGTTATTCTCCAATTTAGAGAGCACAAACACAAATTTGCTCTGAAAAGTCTTAAAATGCCAAGATACTAAGCCCAAGGCAGAACTTGAGAAGGGGGGATGTATAGACATTCTTCTGTCTCCCCCATAATTCAAGAATAACCCAGCATGTGCCTATTCAGGTTCATCACCTCTGAAGAAGAAGATATAAAATAGGGAGGAGAGACATTATGACGTAATAAATTTTGTTCTTGGTGAACTGTTCTTTCTTCTATGATACCATTCTTCTCTAAGCTTCTTATAGTCTCTGGGAGCCTCCTGCACCAAATGAAGGGAATTATGTTTTCTCAATGGCCATCCTAAACCTGAAGAGAGATGGGGTACTGGCCATGAAGTGCAAGGGGACCGCAGATGTTTGAGCAGAATGTGCTGTGAGGCCTTCTCACCATTTTTCAATCAAACTGATACACAGCTATGACACTACTATGAACCAGGCTCAATTCTATGAAACAGTGATTTGAATTATTCATCTAACTGGAGGCCAAAACACCCCCCCCCAAAAAAAAAACAACAACAACACTTGTTTTTAAGATTTCAGGCATATGCAATAAATTAGTGAAGCTGGAAAATAGTAAGATAATACCAACTGGATGGTCACACACCAGCCTAAAGGTATTCATATTCTAAATATTTTTAAAATATTCATTGCTATATTTAAATCTGCTACTGGCTTTCAGTTAGTATCTCTAACTCAAGGGAAGCGGAATTTCTGTAACTTGCTTCTTGGAGTAAGTCCCTTCCAGGGAGTTCATGATGGCTAAGCTTCTAGGGCTGTTTCTTCCTCTCAGCTACCCCTGTAGCCCTGTAGACTCCCAGGAAACCTTTCCGCCACCTTATTTACACATTCACGTATGCATTTGTATATTTACCTATGTATTATTTATTAGCATTTTTTGTACCCATGTTGATTGTGGAACTGGAACCCAGTCCCAGCCTCAGGATAGAGATACACTTGGACATGATAAAGATTAAAACTTAGAAGTAAGTAGATCTATGCTGCTTTATAAGACATAGATCACTTGTGCTACTTTGTCACATTTGATTCTTATGGCAACCATAGGAAGTAGGTCATGCAGATATTATTGTCTCCATCTTATATATGAGGAAACAAGTTTAAATCTTTTTCTAAACTTTCCTAAAAAGTAAGAGCAGAAAGCTTGTGGTTTAATGTAATCTAAATTCTTATCCAAATTTTTAGCATTTTTTTCTCTTACACTAAGTTTCTTCTATTTCTTCTCTTCTTTATTCACTTATTTCTTTGTCGCACTTCTATATCCTTCCCTCCCTTCCTCCACTCCACTTTACCCCATCCCAATAGCTCTGTCATTGTCTGTACTTGTTACCTGTAAATGACAGGACACTAACCTCATGGGATATAGCATTGCAATGGCAGGTGGCAGCTACAGTGAAGGGCCAAGGGAAATGAGGTCCTCAGCAGAACTGAATGTCAGTGCCAGGCCTTGGAGGAGATGACTAGGCATTGGGAAACAGATAGATTATTGGGAATTGAAAGCAAGCTTCTTAAAGAACTCAGTATTAAATTATCTTGATGTTTAAACTATGTATTAATCCAGATTCTGGGTTCTCCTGAAGCTAGAGTATCCCTATTTTCTCTGCATGAGGGCTCCATTTCATTCCTCTACACTGTCCTGTGAGGGTGTTTCATGCTTCAGATTGCCCTTACAAGTATTAGAGTAGAATTAAACTGATTATCGTTCATGTGCAGAGGAAGTGTGATAGTGTCTTAATTTTCTGCACTAGTTCATCTGTTAATAGGGAGTTGAATGCTCTGTCTTTGTCCATTGCAAATTAAGCAAAAATATATATACTTTACATAGAAAATCCACAGCAAGGGGCAATTCCTTAATAAAGAGGGGTGTGAGGTAAAGTGTAAAACAGCTTACTAAGATGTACAAACAAATTAATCATCCTGCCTTATATGATTTTCCCTCAACCTCTTACCCAGCTGGAGGTCCAAGTTCTCAGATGGAGACTAATCTAATTTCCTTCTCACCAACTATAGGCTGTAATCAATCTCCCTGCTTCTGGCTAACTGTTCACCATACCTTCATTTTACTCAAATGGAACACTCAAGGAATCCCTGGCCTCTCTTATCCTGAGAAGCTGGACAACATGATTTAATTTATCCCACATGGGCTAGATGCACTCCATTTTTGTGGAATTTCCAACACTAAAATGGGAATTATGAAATTCTCAGTCCAAAAGTTAAGTGGCTTAATGATTTGTTTATTTAATACAGTAGGTCTCTGTGGCTGGTTTTGCAGACTGAATTAAAAAGGAATGGAAATGGTGTCTGATTAGCATCAGCATCCTAATAAGAGATGTGAATCAATAGTGTAAAGCAGGGGAGGGTGGGGGTAAGGGAGAGAGATTAACCAAAGGACTTTTATGCATGCATATAAGCATAACCAATGGACACAGACATCAGGGGGGCGAGGGCATAAGCAGGGGTGGGGGTGGGGGGACAATGGGGGGGATAAGGACACATATGTAATACCTTAATCAATAAAGAAAATAAATTTTTAAAATAGTGTAATGCCTAAAGGGAAGAGAATGCAGAGAGGCTATGGCATGTGCATTTCAGCCAAGACAACTGGCCATTTCTTACTTCTTTGCTATCATCAATTCACACTTCAAAACTAACAACTCATTTTGTCCTTGTGTTTCACTTGCTTGGCTAAATAATACTTTTTTAAAAACCTATTTAACACACAGTTTATCAGTTTCAGGCAATTCTTTAAAATGCCTTTCATTGAGACCATATCTAATTTAACTCCATATATTCTACTTGCCATTTTCCCAAGTTCTATGCTCATTTTTATTTCTCTAATTGCATCCTTGGACATTTTTCCTCTTTCTTATGAGAAGTTCAGATCTGGAATTTTGCTTTGCTATTTACTGCTCCAATCAAAACTCCAAGAGAACTAGTTTTCTCCTTTGTGGCTCTGTACATCCACATGGTCAGCAGACTGAAAACTGAAATGCTGGACATTTCAGACATTGTTCTTATAGGGAAAGGGAGCTTCCCCTGTAGGGTGAGCCCATGGAAAGGTAATCCTTTCGGAAGCAGGAAGACACTTTACTCTGCACAACTCTGCTCACACTATCTTTAGCTTCAAGATTGGTTCGTGCTTGGAGACAGGTCTTCTGAGAGGGAGTGGCAGCCAATGCCAGAAGTTCAGGAGGAGGTACAGCGGGATAACTTAGGGAAGAAAATTGCACTGCAGTTAACCTTTACAGAGCAAAAAGTGGCATCACATGTTCTAGATGTGTCTGGAAAAGAGATGGGTTTAGTTAAATTTTGTAATAAATACAACACTTAGGATTTGTGAAATATTTACTCAATCATTATGTATTTTTTTTTTTTAAGACTTGTCCTTTCTCCATACTGTTCCTGGTATTATAAGGATGCAAATGAAGTCATATTGTTTGACTTCAAGAGAAAGAAGAATAACTAATACACTAAACAATATTAAATCACTAGAGGCCGGGTGCATGGAATTCGTGCACTCGGGGGTGGGGGGGTGGAGGTTCCCTCAGCCCGGCCTGCACCCTCTCTCAGTCTGGGAGCCCTCGGAGATGTCTGACTGACAGCTTAGGCCACTCCCCAAATCCGTCAGTCAGACATCCTTAGTGCTGTCGCAAAGGCAGGAGAGGCTCCCACCACCGCCGCTGCACTTGCCAGCCGTAAGCCCGGCTTCTGGCAGCTCCTGCATTGAGTGTCTGACCCCTGGTGCTCAGTGCATGCCATAGTGACTGGTCATTCTGCCATCAGGCCAAAACCTGCTCTCAGACTTCCACAAAAGTGTCCCAGATTGCAAGAGGGTACAGGCCAGGCTGAGGGACCACACAGGTGCACAATCAGGGCCAGGGAGGGATGTGGGAGGCTGGCCAGCTGGGAGGGGCCAAGGAGGGCCCCAGGGTGTGTCTGGCCCATCTTGCTCAGTCCCGATCAGCTGGACCCCAGCAGCAAGCTAACCTACAGGTTGGACCATCTGCCCCCTCATGGTCAGTGCACATCACAGTGACTGGTCAATCAGTTGACTGTCTGCCCCCTGGTGGTCAGTGCACATCATAGCAAGCAGTTGAGTGGCCTTAGCATATCATTAGCATATTACACTTGGATTGGTTGAACAGCCAACTGGACGACCGGACACTTAGCATACTAGGCTTTTATTATATAGGATAACAGACAAGGATAAATCACAGAAGTCTGGAATAGTATTGAAGATGTCATTTATCAATTAGGATAACAGACAAGGATAAATCACAGAAGTCTGGAATAGTATTGAAGATGTCATTTATCAATTCAATACATGGCTTGAACATCCTGGTTGTGATAGTCTATGTGCTTTAATTTAATCTTGAACAATAGACTTTATTTGACTTTCATGAGCATTATATTTTCCATTTAAACTTTCATATGGAAGATGAATTTGATCTAGATCAGGTGGAGATTGAAAAAGAAGGTGGACTAACGATTGTGGGGAACTTAAATTGTGTTCAGTGTACTGATCATCACTTTTATAGATAACATCATTTAATCATAAATATATAAGATATGCTTATTATTTCCTTTTTACTAGTGAGAAAAATAAAGTTAACATCAAAAGTATAAAGTGAAATATTTACAAGGCCAATCTATATTATCACATTCTTCATGCTATGAAGAATGGTTCAGAAACTGAGAGGCAATAAATTGGTAACTAGCACAGCAGATAACTGAACAGCCGATAAGATAACTACCTTTGGGTCATGCAGACCCCAAGGCAAGAGCCTTTTTAAAGAGGGGTTTGGGCAGACAGAAAGTATTGTGACTGATTTTATATAACTTCATACAGTGAAAATTGAGGTACTTGGAAGGCTTTTGGGAAACATGTAGTTTTGCTGGTAGTTTATTGTGCCATTGTATGAAGTGCCTTGTTCTCTCAAGAGTTTGTGGGTTTATATGTGTTTTGTATTCAAAAGTGAGATAGTTTAAAATATGGGCTCATCCAAATAGTTTGAAGCTACTAGTTGCCCTCCTAACCATTGCTTCTAATATAGTTATTATATCGTAATTCATATATAACCCATAGAAGTAAAGATTTTTAGCTCTTGCTTCCCTTTATCTCACTTTCACCTGCTCCATGAAAGTCTCATTATGGACATGCCCTGGACCCTGCTTTGGGAAGAATTCCTGCCTGCTATGCAGTTTTTTACAGAGCAATGTGTTCAGAAGTATGGATTGATTTTCTTTGATTCTGCACAACAATAATGAGGTTAGCAGTAAAAACGACCTAAAATTTCCATGGTGATTACAGTTTGCCAACTATATTCAAGTATATTTCATATACATCAGCAAGTCCCCAATGAAAAAGCAATTATAATTTGAATCTAAGACTTATTTTTGAGTTTCTTCTCTGTCACACATTTATTGTTTGAAGTTATTCAAATTATTTATGCAGTCATTCTCAATTTTGTCATGTGTCAAATAGTTGTAATAACAGCTGTCTAAATAAAATACAAGAATAGCGTAAAATTTTAAAGTAATTTGTAAATTCTAGTGTTTTATATTTGTGACTTATCATGCTTGTCATGAATGAATGTTTTACTAAGTGGCAAGTAGAAGTATTTTTATATAAGTAATTTAGAAAGAAATTCATAAGAGACCAGCTACTGAGAAGAGAAGGAATAAGAGGAAGGGAGAGAAAGTGAGGAAATTCAAATAATGAACAAGAGATACCAAGGTTAATTGACATTAATGAACAATTTTTGGAATTTCCACTTAACCATTTCATGAAATCAGAGAGAAATCAACATGGCACCTATTAAGAGTCCTATAGATCAGCATCTTCCTTCTGTCTTTTGAGAGGGTAGTTTTATAAAGTAGAAATTTATTTTCATTGTTTCTTTAAATTAAGGGAAAAGCTGAAACTGCTTTAGAAAAAAATGTAAGTATAATATAAAAATAAAACTGAAATTTGAAATGCTATGTATAAGGTATGCCAGAATTACAAAGATACAGTAATCAAGACAGTGTTTTACTGGTATAAATAGATGTATAAATCAAAGAGATGTGTAAGTCAATGGAATAGAATCGAAAGTCCAGAAATATACCCATAAACATTAATTGATTTATGACAAAATTAATTTTGACAAATTTTTGACAAAATTCATGGTGCCATACAACAATTAAATCCTATTTTTCTGTAATGTTTAATTTTGCAAGTAACATATGGTGACATTAAACTTACAAAAATTACAGGCATTACAGAAAAGACTCTTTAACTATGAATACTAGTCCCCTCAGAGAGAAACACTGTCTTTAATTTGGTCTTTAATATTCTCCATCCTTTGAAATTTATTTACTAACACACACAAACACTATCATACTGTTTGCATTGTTCTGTATATTAGATAAACACAGATCTTGCACGTGTATACAAATTAGCACAGTGAATCTACCTCATTCTTTTCTATATAGTGTTTCATAGTGTAGATATGCTGCATTTATTACATGATTCTTCTATTGATGAAGAGTCAGGATTCCCCCACAAATGTGTTTTCATTTCACGTAATGCTTTCATAAATGCTCTAGCAACATGTCTCCTTGTGAATCAAGAAGGTGATTCTCTGATAACCATAGAGTAAACTAGTTTTTCTAGGTACTGTAGTTTGTGCAGTTTAATTTAGAAAACTATTTCCAAATTTTCCATCATAGTAGCTAAGCCAATATGTCTTCTCAGCAATGTATAAGATATGTCTATCCCCAAAACATCACTAATACATAATGTTATCAAAATTTTTAATTGTTCACAAGGTAGTGGGTTAAAACCGAACTTGTTACTTATTTGCTTTCTCCGGTTAATAATAAGACTGAGTATTTTCTTACGTGTTTCTTCTATAAACTTTGCATTCATAACCTTTGGTGACTTTTCTATGATAAACATTTATTTTTTTCCAAGAACAATAAGAATTTTTCTTATATTCAGTATTATTACTGAAGAGAGCCCTAATCATAATAAGCATTGCAAAAATAGTTTCAAAGCTGGAAGAAGCTGAAATCAAAGAATTCTAGTTCAATCCTTTGTTTTTATTCTTTTTTTTTTTTTAGAAGATTATGATGAAGAGAAAGAATATGGGTTGCCACAGAGTGAGGTTAGTGACAGTAGCTGGTATTGAAGCTGGGTTTCTAAATACCTGGCACACTAACTCATGCAGACAATTTTAAATCAGAATTAGATATAAACTTATTCCTAGACTACATTTAGCAGCCTAATATCTTTTTTTTATTGTTTTAAGTATTACAAATAGTAATACATATGTCTCCTTTTTTTTCCCCCCCATTGTCCTCCCCCCGGCTTCCCCTATCCACCCAGTACATGTCTTCACCTGCCTGCCCTCCCCGCCCCCGCCAGTGTCTTGTGTCCATTGGTTATGCTTATATGCATGCGTACAAGTCTGTTGGTTGATCTCTTACAGCCCCCCTCGCCCAACCTTTCCTGCCTTCTCACTGTAGTTTGACAGTCTGTTCAATGCTTCTTTGCCTCTGTATCTATTTTCCCCCATTTCTTTCCTTTAAAAATTTTTGCCTCTGCAGACTAGAAATAAACATATAATAACAAACAAAAAATGTTTGAGTCCCAATTTCAATGCCCAACAGTTCTGAGTCCCCGTTTCAATGTCAAACAGTTCCTTATGTGTATATGTCAGCAATGATGTCTGGATGGTGGGCACATGGTGGCAATGCAGGTCCGATCCTCTCTGATTTGGTCCTAGGCAACCTGCAGCATTGCACAGCTGCTGACTGCTCGCGTGGCAAGGCGTGGTCAGCATCTTCCATCTCTGGACTGTTTCTCCTCTTGTCTTCGTGGTTGGAGCAGACCTGTCAATTTCTCTCTGTTGCAGGAATCCACATGGTCTTGGAGTTGTTTTCTGAAAATATACAAACATATTCTCGACCAAAAGTTAACAAAGGAATCTTTTCTATATAATTGATTTGAGATCCTTTTTATTTTTGCCCAAATGATTTTCCTTTGTCTTATTTAGACTCCATGTGTGTTTTTCATTGGTGTCTTGCTGTTAGCATTACAAATGAAATATAATTTTGTAAAGTAAAAATTTTCTAGATGTAATTTACTTATAGGATATTTTTCCTTACATGATATTACTCTACTATCCTCCCCCTTTTTTTGATTAATGGAGGTTTTTGTAAATTTTATAATGCAGTTTTGATAACTTTAAATTTTAATTTTTTTTTTTTTTGGCCAAAAATACGACTGCTTTATGTTCATTGCATGTTCAGGAATTTTACCATGAGATGAACTACCAATAGAAATTTTAGTTATTACTTTAAGAACAGCTTTTTGTCCAGTACAATTAAATTTACTTGAATATTCACTTATTTCAATTAGCCTATTTAAATTAATCTGAAAACTTGATTACTATTTTACTGTCAAATTTAATACTCTCCCAACAATCTTAGTTTACCCTGTAAATATTAGTGGGAAGGATTATTTGCATTCTTGAGTAGGCCCCGAGCATTCCTGATGCTAGGCTGAATTTAGATATAGGGCAGCTGCTGTCGGCCAAGTCTCTTGTCTGTTACCTGGGTCCCGATCTAAGCTGGGCCAAGTCTCTTTCTGTTGCCTGGGTCCCGATCTGAGCTGGGTGTGGGAAGTGCGAAGCAGCCATGGGAGCAGGAGACCTCCCTCAGAAGGGGCGAGGGTTCAAGCCCCTGCAATGTTGGGGGGTGAGGGTCTGTGCCCCACTTCTGTTGCCCCCCAAGTTCTCTCCTGATGGCCCCTCTGCGACTGTGCCTGTCTTAGGTTGTTCCTTCCATGAGGAATCTTACCCGTCTCTGGCTAACCAGCCATCCTCCATGGCCAAGCAGGGTGATGTGAGGTTCAGTTCTGTCTCCTTGGTAGCCTATGCCCCCGTGGCCTCCACGCCCAGCACCTGCCTTGGGAACCCCTGGCCTGCTGGCAGGGTCCCAGTCACAGCCTAATATCTAAGCTATAGAAAGGTGCCTGCACAAATTTTGAAGTTGCAAAATTATGTGATTTAGAAGGAAGGACTTTTAAAGCAGTTCTTGAAATTAAAACAAAAAAAGGCAAAGATTGAATGACTTTCCAGAGTCTGTTTTCAATAGTTCAAAGTATTTTATCAAGTTCCAACCTGACATTTTATCCATTTAAAGGATAAATTTTATTCTATTATTTTAAAAGCAAGGAAAAGTAATTTAAAAGAGAATAGGGCCATCTAAGTGTTCTTGTACTCCATAGAGGTTAGAATAACCCTTAACCTAGGCAGGATGAAGCATGGAATTAAAAGTAGTTACAGAAAGGACAAAGACTCTCTATAGATCCTAATTTCTTTTGAATGTTCTCAACTTACTTACACTGGAATTTCTTTCCTGAAGCATTGTTGCTATGTGCTTTAAAATAGATTTGGGAGAGAGTAGAAAAAGAGTTGCCTAACATTCACATTACTATCTTTGTGCCATAAGTTGCACATTGTTTTTTTTCTTTTTTTATTGAAGTGAAGACTTAGCTTTTTGAAGTTAAAAGGCAGCCAAGGAAATTAATGTATCCAATGCCTAATTCTAAAGTTGCCATATAGCTTTTACACATAGTAGATTAGAGAGCATAACTATTCTCCTAAATCACTTTAGTGCTTCACATCAGTGTCTTTATGATAGATATTTTGATATTTCAGAAACATTAACATATTAGATGATGAAAACAACAATTCATTTAATGAGGACTTTCAATACACATAACATTCTGCATGGATTGAAAACTCACAGTCAGTGAATTACATACCATCATTAGTATTCTCTATAGGTAAGGAAGCTGAACTTCTACAAAGCCAACAAATAGGAAAAGTTTTTCTACTGTTTGTTTTTTTTAATTCTGTAACTTGTCTGGTTCAATATTTCAAATATCAAATATGAAAGTATTTGGTGTCTCCTACCTTATAGACTTACTAGAGGCCTGATGCATGAAATTCGTTCATGGGTAGAGTCCCTAGGCCTGACCGGCGATCAAGGCCAATCTGTGAGGCAGCCAGCGGGGCAATTGGAGGGCCCCTGCTGGCACCCGCCTTGGCTGGCCTGGGGCCTGCATACTGGGGCAGCTCTTGCATTGAGCGTCTGCCCCCTGGTGGTCAGTGTGCATCAAAGCAACCAGTCATTCTGCCATTTGGTCAATTTGCATATTAGGCTTTTATTATATAGGATCTACTCTTCTGTTTTTCCCTAATCTCTCATTACACACACAAAACACACATATAAGATGAATACATATTTAACAAGTTAAACTATGTTTAACAAACCAAATTCCTTCTATGAAGATATAGTATAGAAAAAAATAATGGTTTTATGGTAAATACAGTAAATATAAAAATGTTCAAGTACTGCCCTAACCAGTTTGGCTCAGTGGATAGAGCGTCAGCCTACAGACTGAAGGGTCCCAGGTTTGATTCTGGTCAAGGGCATGTACCTGGGTTGTGGGCACATCCCCAGTAGGGGGTATGCAGGAGGCAGCTGATAGATGCTTCTCTCTCATTGATGTTTCTAACTTTCTATCCCTCTCCCTTCCTCTCTGTAAAAAATCAATAAAATATATTTTTTAAAAACGTTCAAGTGCTGATAAGGATTCATTTAGAGTGACATAAAGACTATACAGTACCCGGATGGGATGTTGGTATATAGGCATTTCTCATTTTATTGCACATCACTTAACTGTGCCGCTAGATACTGATTGCATTGTTTATAGATTAAAGGTTTGTGGCAATCCTACGTTTTTTTAGTGTTAACCTTTTAGCATTTGCATTTTTAGCAATAAAGTGTTTTTAAATTAAGGTATGCACATTGTTTGTTTTACATAATGCTATTGCACACTTAAGAAACTACAATATAGTGTAAGCACACATTTTTATATGTACTAGGAAACCAAAACTTCATGTAGCCTGCTTTATTGCTATACTCTCTTAAGTGTGATGGTCTGAAACTGAACATGCAGTATCTCTGAGGCATGCCTGTATTTTAATAAAGATTATACTGGGAGAAAAATAATTCCTGAATGATAGTTTTCTTGGTTGGGACTGTTTTCAGCTCTAACAGAAAACCTAACATTATGGCATACTCATATAGCCTTTTTTTTTTCATATAAAAAGGTGTTGAGAGATAAAATATTAGCGGAGTTCATTCATACCTTTCTGCAATGGTGCTGGCTTTTCCATTATGGTTACACAAATAGAGTGGGGAAGCTCCCATGATCCCATTCAACATTTAAGCCGGAAAAGAGGGGAGGGACCCTTTCTGTTCCATTCACAAGGAAAGAAATGCTTTCTCACAACCTCTGCAGATGAACTCTGTTACTGGGACAGCAAGGCAGTGTAGGCATTGAAGAACTACATGTCCTACCTTTCTTAAGCCAAGTGTGATCCTTCACCTGGACATGTTTTTGTTAGCCAAGAAGTGAGTGGATGGATGTCTTTTAAGAAATTCTCTTATTCAGAGTGGTGTGACTATAAATCAGAGAAATATTGTGATGTGTAATGCTTAAGGGCAAAAACAAGATACATGTTACAGACACAAGAGTGTAGTAACATTGCATAGCTCTGAGAGTCAGACACTCTTGAGTTGTATAACCTCGGACAAACTAATCAAACTCAAAAAACCCTAGTTTCCACAGGAACAAAAGTATGTACTTGTCTCACAGAATATAATATGAATCATGTGAGCAAGTGTACATTCCATTCCTGATATCTATTACATGTTTGCATTGATTACCAAAAACTTAGCAGTAGTAACAGACTTCAAAATTCAATAAAGGCTCAAACACAGTAGATGACTATCTGGTACTTACTTAAAAGTCAGATGTGAATATTTCCAGTAGCTTATGACTTTCCTCCTTAAAGGCCCATGCTTCTTTTATCATTTAGCATTACCATCTAACAGGGCCTTCAATCTTCTGCATCAAACTGATGGAAGGGAAAACAGAGGCCAAAGAAGATCATGAATTTGTTAAAAATTTTTTGCTCCAAAAGTGATACAGATAAATTTTGCTCACTCACAATGAATTCATGGACAAGAAGTAGTTGTATGGCTGCACTGAATTGCAGAAGGAGCTGGGAAATGTAATCCCTGCTAACTAGCCACCTCTCAGGAGCAAGTATATGTTTAGGAAGAGGGAATAAACATTTCAACAGCAACTAGTCATCTCTTCTACAACGCTCAGTAATTATTAGCTGTTCTTTTAGAAGTATAGTCCTTTCTAAGTGAACAAGATTCTAAGTGAGGCAAGCTTTATGAACCATCACAGATGAGTAAAGCTTGAGTCATACGGAAGGCTAATGATGAATGTTCACGTGAAGGCAGCAGTAAGCATAGTAGTTTCATGGGTGCTGATGTCCGATTGCCTGCATTAAAATTCAGATCCACCAATATTTGATTGTATGATGTGGAGTAAGCAACTTAATCCTGGTTTCTTTCCTTATAAAAATTGGAATAGTAATATTATCCTATATAGCTTATTGTGAAGATTAAATATCAATATACTTAATTAAAGCTTAGTACAATAGTTATTGGCACATTGTGTCCAGTAAAAATATGTATACCATTTACATTGAATTCTGTTTGATTTATGGAATCCCTGTTTGCATACACATATTATCCAGTTTCATAAACATCAAAGAAGTATGAGAGATAACAAGAAGTATATTGAAAGGCTTTTGTCTAAATGTGCTCAGAGAGACAGTGGAGATACAGAAAATCCTTTGGAGTGATACAAAAAATGTCAAGGAATGGTGCCTGCCCCTAGATTGCTCAGGAAAGTGTGTGTGGAGAAAGTGATTTGTGATAGAGTACTATTCACCAACCAGGCATGGACAGTCACTTAGAGGCAAGATAATATGCTAACAATGTCTTAAAAAGGAAGAGACTGGAGATACAGTTTGAAGGAGAAGGTATTATTGGATATGAATTGGATGGCATGTGGAGGAAGTGAAATGCCAAATGTATTTTCCCAAGAGAATTTTTATTCTTCACTGGACTTACCTATGAAGGGAGGAGAAGCGAGGATTTAGGAAAATAATGATGGTGATTCTGATGTTGATAAGTTTGTACTTAAGGCAGAGAAATTTAAGATGACTTGTAATTGAGAACTAGGGACAGTTATAAAGAAACATTGAGGATCTAAAATTTGAAATAGGAAGCTAAATAAAAATCTTTAAAACCACTTATTAATTATTATAATTTTAGTAACATCATATATAATGAATATTAAGATAAATATATTCCATATAGTAATCACATAAACAGATACATCTAGAGAGATAGAAACATTAATGATGAGTGAGAATCATTGATCAGCCACCTCCCACATGTCCCCTACTGAGGATTGAGCCCACAACCGGACCATGTATCCTGCCCAGGAATTGAACCATGACCTCCTGGTTTATGGTTCAAAGCTCAACCAGTGAGCCACACTGCTGGGTCCTCAGATCCTTTTTAGGAGTAAAGAAAACTTCCCAGAACCCCCCAGGAGACTTCACCCAGTGTCTGATAGCTAAATTACATTCCTTGTGCACCAATCACTCACAAAAGAAATTAAATTATTACTAGAGGCCCAGTGCACAAAATTTGTGCACAGTTGGGGAGTGTCTCCTCAGTCCAGCCTGCACCCTCTCCAATCTGGGACCCCTCGGGGGATGTCTGACTGCCAGTTAGGCCAGTTTAGGCCCAACCTGCCCCCTCTGCTGGACTGGTTACCCCTAACTTCCCCCTCCCTCCTGGCCTGATCACTCCTAACTGCTACCCCTTCCCCCCCCCCCCCCCCCACTGATCTGGTCACCCCTGGGATTGGGCCTAAACTGGCACTCAGACATCCCCCTCACAATCCTGAACCACTGGCTCCTAATCGCTCACCTGCCTGCCTGCCTGGTTGCCCCTAACTGTACCCCCTGCCAGCCTGATCATCCCTCACTGCCTCTGAGTGCTGACCTGATTGCCCCTAACTTCCCCCTCCCTGCTGGCCTGGTCACTCCTAACTGCTCCCCCCCCACACTGGCCTGGTCACCCCTTAGTGCCCCCCATGCCAGCCTGGTCACCCCCAACTGCCCCCTGTTCTAGCCTAGTCACCCCTCAGTGCCCCCTTGCCAGCCTAATTGCTCCCAACTGCCCACCCCCCCCCCGCTGGCCTGGTCGCCCCAACTGCACCCCCCTTCGCCAGCCTGGTCGCCCCTCATGACCCCCTGCCAGCCTGGTCACCCCACACAGCCTACTTGTTCAGTCATTTGGTCATCCCTCACTAACCTCCCTGCTGGCCTGCTCATGGGCAGCCATCTTGTGAGGGCATGATGGTCAATTTGCATATTTTCTCTTTATTATATACGATGATTATTGAAGAGGGGCTAAGTCTCCCCTGGAGTACACAGTCCCCCCATAGCTAAGTAACACTGGGTGCCATTAACATAGATAAGGGGAAGGTGGCTTTTGGGAGGGGCCATTTGAAGATTGCCACAATCCCTCTGACCTATAATAATTTCACCAACAAAAAAATGTAAGCATTGTAGCTACTATAAGTGAGACTACAGTTGTGAAAATATATGGAACTTTCCATAATTTTTACTTCTTATAATCTACTAGAGGCCCAGTGCATGAATTCATGCACAAGTGGGGTCTGGCTGGCCCAGCCCCAAATGGGGCGGATTGGGACTAGGCCTGTAGGGAGGAGGAGATGGCAAGAGGTTGGCTGGCCAGCCTGCCCCAATCGGGGCCTGATCAGTGCTGGGCCGGCTGCGGGAAGGGCTGTGGGCAATTGGCCGGTGGGCCCTGCCCCTGATTGATGTGTGTGGGGGTGATGGGGAGCAGAGCTGGCTTGGGGGAGGGGTCACATGCCAATCGGGGTGGAGGAGGCCCATTGGGGGTGGGGCTAGCTAGGGGGAGGGGCTGCAGGTAGTTGGCCAGGTGGGGTTAGGGGGCGATCAGGGGTAGGGCTGGCTGGGGGAAGGGGCCGTGGGCCCATCAAGGTGGTGAGGGCCCATCAGGGGAGGGGCTGGCCAGAGGGAGGGGCTGTAGGCTGATCAGGGTGTGGCCAGGGGGAAGGGCCGTGGGAGGTTGGACTGAGGGCACCACCCCCAGATTGGGCCTGTTTGCTGGCTGTAGTGGGCGTCATAGTGACCAGTCGTTCTGGTCATTAAGGAGTTCCATTTGCTCGCTTTTTATATATAGGTAGTAAAAGGAAAAAATGTCACTGTAATCCCATACCTCTTCCCCAATCTGAGACCTGTAACTTATTCAAATTGCCTTTATAAGAACACCAGTCTCTACATTTGCCTTCACCCCCAGGGAGGAACATTCCTTTAAATTATTCATCTAAATGTGAGAGATAGGGAAAGGAGAAACACACACCAGGCTTCCTAAGTTCAAATGCAGTGTATAAGTGTTTTTTATTTATATCTGAATCATGGTTCAGAAAGCAGCTTAGTAATATATGCAAAGTAAATGCTCAAAGTAATATAACGTTATTAACCAGAAAGCAAGTCATGCTGCTGGGGAAGAAGAGCGCAGAAGCCCCTCCTGCCACCTCTGTGAGCAATATCATCCAGCATGAGCAATCCTTCTTTCTAAAACACTATAAAGTGATGCTCTTAATTCCAGTGCTTTAAATTATGCATCTGTAGAAGCGTTTTTCCCCCTCATTTAGCAAACTCTTAATTGTCCTCTCCAATGGCAGCTGAGGTTTATGCCAGCTTTTTTGATGAAAATAGAAACTGTTTAAAAATTCTTCTGGGTGGTATTGAAGAATTTACACACATTTTGAACCCTGGCACCTGCTCTGTTGCTCTGGTGCGTAGGTTTTGTAACTTGGAGTGAGTTCTAAGTGTTAGACTTGCCTTAATGGTCTGGAGAGACCAAAGGGATTGACCTTTAGAATGGCAAGTGTTTCAGGATGGCTGATAGCTCTGTTTATGCCTGTGTTTTCAGGCGTAGTAAAATCCATGCCTAGGGCTAGGGAGCAGTGTATTAGTTGAAGAATACTTCAAAGACATACATGTGTTTAGATCAAGAGTTTAGTTTCTAACCCCTGCAGACTTGGATGTTGCATGATTTAAAGGAAACTCTTTGGCTATTTGCCAAGTTTCCATTTTGATAAATTCTTGTTATTCTAGAGAACTTGTAAAATGGCTATGAATTCCACCTTCGTGACAGGTAACTGAAAGATGTAGAGCAGTAAATAAAAACTAATGTAAAATGCCAGTCATTATTTTAATGCCTAATTCAGTGTATAGAGAAAGAGTTTTACTAACACATTGGTTAAATATACCTCTATTTGCTAATTACCATGGTATTACCTTTGACTCGGAACTTTGCCTTGCCACACACCATTCTGATTATTTCTCTGAAATGTGTCTCTTATGTATTTTGTCCCTCACAATTAGGATCACTCTGCTGTGTAAAGTGATATAATACATAAGATCAATAAAAAGACAAAATGAATGTGTATTAATAAATAGGGTTACCTGCAGAAGCAGATGGACCCTGCACTCCAAATTGGTTTCAATGTTCAGACTAATGACACTACATACCTACCATAAGGTTATAAAAAGGTTTATTGCTAACATATTTGAGAGGAATGGTGGGAGAGCAAGGCAGGCTTTGCAGAAGTCTGAAATGGCTTGCCAGAGCAAAGAAAAGAGACATCCAGGGTTTGTGCCATGTTTACTAGAGGCCTGGTGCATGACATTTGTGCACAGGTAGGGCCCTTAGTCCTGGCCAGCAATCAGGACCCATCTGTGGGGTGACTGCCGGGGTAATCGGGGCTCCCACTCGCACCCACCTAGGCTGGCCTGGTGCCACCCACTCACTGGCCCTGTCCCCCACTGCCACTGCTGGTCAGGGCCTGCAGGCTGGGGGTAGCTCCTGCATTGAGCATCTGCTCCCTGGTGGTCAGTGCACATCATAGTGACTGGTTTGGTCACAGTTTGGTCGATTTGCATATTAAGGTTTTATATAGATAGGTAGGACAGGGTTCAGTGAGAGACTCCCATGCATGGGCAGATGTTTACATGATTTGAATCTCCCACCAATGCCAAAAAGAGAACCTGAGTCTATAATTAGCTTGCCAGATATGTGGGGGAAGATGGTGGAGTGTGGCTTAAAAGCTATCAGCAGTCAAACATCAAATACATAATATAAACATGGAAAAAAAAAACTGGTTTTCTTCCTTTATAATACTACCTGAGGAATGACTAGAATAAATAGAGCTGATCCTCATTTTTATGATAGTTATTAGTGAATATTGAACCATTGCTCCTAAGGTAAACCTAGAGTTAAGTTCCTCAGAGCTTCTGGCCACAACATTTACATCGATTGAGAATATTCAACCTCGTTTTATGTGTGTTTCCATTTAAAGATGCCTTATTTAATATGATATTTATTCATTAATATTGAACTCATGGCCAACAGCACTATAGAACTCATGCCTGAATAAAGCTTATCTAGCACATGCATTTTCTCCGTAAGGCATATCGTAGCTGCCCTATGCTTAGGAACACTGGATAGGAATTCAGCACTAGTCTGGAGGCCATTTTAAATGGCAAAATCACCAACAAAAAATATAAAATGTGAAAAATGTGACACTGAATGGACCATGAAAAGGACACTTGTTTACATTGCAAGAGCTGAGACAAGAAAGCAGAGCACCACCCTATCAGACCTCAGCTGAGAGCGTCTGCACTGGGCAGCACACTTTCATGACTCTGCGCATGGAAAGTGCCCGATTTTAGAGGGTCAAGTACATTTTAGCAAATAGGTGAATTTGAAAATATGGAATCCATGAATAATAAGGATTATAAGTGAACGAATATATACTTTTAAATTGAGCCATTTTGGAGAAGATGACACATTTGTCTCTTCTTTCCATTTGTCACTGTTGTTTTTGCTTCACTCAAGAAGTTTCAGTATTGCTTGCTGAACGGCATAGTAAGTGGTACAATTTGAAGCTGGAAGGAAAAAGGCTTTTGAGTAATTTCCATGTAAAATCACTGAAATTATCCTGTGGGTTACTGGCAATGTTACGGGTGATGAAATATGGTGCTGATCTTGAGTGACAATAGAATGTAGTAGCTAAAACACAGGCTTCGGAATGAGAAATATTGAATTTAAACCACAGACCCACTGTTTTAGGAAAGTAATTTGACATCTCCAATCTTCTGTGTTTCCATCTGGCAAATGGAAATTATGTTAATAGTACATGGTACTGGTTTTGTGAGGATAACAGAGTTAAATAATTAACATATAACATTAAATCTTTCTGTCATAGAGAGGTATGTTCAATCTTTTAACGCTATCTACACTTATTTGATATGTATGTTTCATTTGTGCTTTTATGGTACAATTATTAGTAGCACTCTCATTCACTCTCAAAATGTCCTGGTTTGAATGATTTGATTTTATGATCACTTTGCTATATTAAAGAACTAAAAAGCCTTGTTTGAGCACTATGGGGAGCATGCCATGGCTATTAGACAGCTATTCACCATGGCACAGAGAACAGAAGGCACATATGCAGCCATACTGGAACTAAATAATTTGTGGTAAATCGATGATTATTATCTTTTAACCCAATTTAGCTTATTTTTCTCTTGTCACACTTACAAAGTCTAAGCCCATGGAAACCAGGATTGTCCTGGAAAAGTGGGATAAGGAAATATGTTTGCTATGCCTAGATTTTTTCATTTACTACCTCCAATTTCTAGGAATTAATTGAAGCTTAAAGCTGTTTGTTAGCTTTTAATCAAATGCAACCATTTTGAAATTAGCCCCTCTAGAAAGAGAAGCAAGCAGTGTTGGGTATCAGAAGAGATCTTGCAGTTGATAGAAGTAAGGTTTTATTCTATAGATGTATTTTAGGGGTTAGGTAAAGTGTTAGTAAAACCTAGACAAGATAGTATAAATAATCAGTTGATCATGTCTGTTTCCGGGATGAAGTTTTTCATTTTTGTTGAACACTTTCTTTGCTATAACTGAACCCATGAGTTTAGAGATGCCACAAAGATTTCATATCATTATATAGATGGATCGTCTTTGGGGGAACATATGTTTTGCTTTAATGAAAATTTAGCATTTTAGAAGCTTTAGGGGATGACAGTTTCTTAACATTTCTAAAATGTGATTGAATGGCAAAAGAAATGAACAATATATATCTTTCAATTAAAATCCACATTGGTCCCAAACAAGTGAACTGTTTTTCTTCAATGAAGATATTAAATGGATTTTTAAAATGAAAGCCACCTAAAAATAGCAATAACAGGATAAATAAGTAGCAGTATCTTCATGTAATGGAATTCTGTATATCGAAGAAGTGATTTAGATATGTATATATTTGAAATGATGGTTTAAAAATTATGTTGATGTACCACAGTTTTCTAATCCACTCATCTGCTGATGGGCACTTAAGCTGTTTCCAAATCTTAGCTATTGTAAACTGTGCTACTATGAACATAGGGGTGCATATGTCCTTTCTGATTGGTGTTTCTGTTTTCTTGGGACAAGGAGCTGGGGCGGGGGAGTTAGAGAGCAACCAAAGGACTTGTATGCATGCATATTAGCATAACCAATGGACACAGACACTGGGGTAGTGGGGGCTTGCCCCAGGGGTTGGGAGTGGCGGGGGGCGGGGAGGAGGACAGTCAATCAGGGGAAAAGGAAACAGATGTAATACTTTTAAGTAATCCTATATAATAAAAGCCTAATATGCTAAGTGTCCAGCCATCTGGTCATCCATTCAACCAATCAAAGTGTAATATGCTAATGATATGCTAAGACTGCTCAACTACTCGCTATGACATGCACTGACCACCAGGGGGCAGATGCTTTGACTGGTAGGTTAGCTTGCTGCTGGGGTCCAGCCAATCAACTGAGCGTGACAGGCTGGACACACCCTGGAGCCCTCCTGCAGTCCCATCCAGCTATCCAACCTCCAGCACCCCTCCTCAGCCACGGTCATGCTCAGGTGGGTCCCTCGGCCTGACCTGTGCCCTCTTGCAATCCAGTACCCCTCAGGGGATATCAGAGAGCTGGTTTCAGCCTGATCCCACAGGCCAGGCCAAGGGATCCAGTTCATGCACTGGGCCTCTACTAATGATTAATTAATTCATTAATTAAATAAATTTGTCAGAAAAAAAAATGATGTTGAGGAAAATTATGGATACAGGAGTTACTTAATTATATTAAAAATACAAAATATTATATTATGTATTTTTAATGGAATTATAAGTAGATAATTTTTTGATACAATTTTTTATTGATTTTAGAGAGAGGAATGGAGAGAGAAAAAGAGAGAGGGAGAGAAAGAGAAACATCAATCAGTTGTCTTCCCCACGTGCCCTGACTGGGGATCAAACCCACAACCTAAGTATTTGCCCTGGCTGGGAATTGAACCTGCCATCTTTTGGTGTACAGGACATGCTCCAACCAACTGAGCAACACCAGCCAGGGCTTTATAGTATTTTTTAGAAGAAACTTAAAGTATAGCAGCTGTCAAATAAAGGATATCTACTGGGATTATGGAAGAAGTTTCTTTGGAGAGAAGGAGATCATATTGGGAAGAGAAGGGAAGGATATTTCTACTTTATCTGTGGGGCATCAGTTATTTTTTAATTCAGTGGCCTGAAGCAAATCTGAAAAACATACCTCAGGAGCTCAAAGGGTTGTCCCTGCAGGGCTGGTGATCAGAACATTAAGGAGATGGCACAGGATGACTGCTCCCTGTAGTACTCCTGAGAGAGTACACTGAGGCTGATTCTGAGAGTGCGAAAATTCACATACTTGAGACTGCAAACAACTGCTGTTGCTGAAATGATATTGACACGAGTAGCAAAACTGAAAGGACATCCTTTCTTCCTCCCTACTTTCAGTCTTCCTCTAGTGCCTCCTCATGGCAGAATCTAACAATAAATTAACTTGAAAATGATTCTGAAAATATGACTGAGTCCCAGGATCACAGAACAGAGTAGAACAGAGAAGATGTATTTATGTATTGTTGAGATACAATTAATCATTGATTGGCACTGTTTTGTAACTCATGTTGTCAGGACTGAATGAGACAATATGTGAAAAAGTACTACCTCTGGTACATAATCGAAACAATAAATTTTATCAGAAATAAATAATAGGCAAATATTTAGCAATCTATATACATAGAAGCCTAAGCAACCATCCGACCATTTGATCATCGGACTGGTAGCTATGACGCACAATGACCACCAGGGGCAGACTCTGTGACTGGTAGCTATAATGTGCACTGACCACTGGGGGGCAGATGCTCAACGTAGAAGCTGCAGAGCTGTGGTGACTTGGCAGCTGCGGTTCTCAAGTGACACACCTGGAACCAGAGAGAAGGGAGCCTGATTCCGGGGTGCGTCACCCGAGAACCACCCTCTCGCAATCCAGGACCCCTTTGGGGATGTTGGGGAGCTGGTTTTGGCCTAATCCCCACAAGCCAGGCCAAGGGACCCCACCTGCTGGAGGGACCTCGCTCACTCCACAGATGACCTTTGAGCCATGGCACTGCCCCTGGTGCAGCCGGCTGGGGAAGGACCACAGGAGATTAGCTCCAGAGTGTGTCCAGACTGTCTCACCCAGTCCCATCCTGCCCTGCCCTGCCTGCCACCTTCTAATTAATTTCATTTCAATGTGCACGAATCCATGCACTGGAGCACTAGTTATCTATAATGCAAAGCGCCTCAGTAAGTTATGTGGCTGACACACAAATGGAACACATCCTGGGTACCTATTGTTGTATATCAAGCTACCCTCAAAATACAGTGACTTAGAGCAATAATTATTTTCTTATATCTCATGAATTTGTGGATCTGGAATTTGAGCAATGCTTAGGTGGTGACTCATCTGCTCCACAGGTCATTTACCAAGGTCACTTGATGGTATTCAGTTTATGGTTGGCTTAGTATGGAAGAACCAAGATAACTTTACTTATTTGCGTGGTACTTCAGCAGGGATGGCTGAAAGGCTGAGCTCAGCTGGGCCATTCTCCTCATTTATATATTCAGGTTCTCTCCATAGACCAGAGGATGGAGAGATAGACTTCTTACATAGCCACTCAATGTTCTGAGAGACCCAGGATGACAAAGCAACACACTGTTCCTCCACCTGGTAGTTTCCCTAGTTTATAAAAATTCTATTACAACACTTCTTTTTTACAAAACTTGTATGGAAGTACCTATTTCTATACCATAAACCATAAACTGTTTATATAGAAGGGCATGGTCCCAGAGGAAGGATGTAGATGATTTTAGTAGAATTTTTTCAGCAGAGTGGACACTGCAGCGATCCAGAAACCCTTTCAATGAAGGGCTTGTTGGCCCAGCTGCTGGATGGGCTGACCACAGACAGCCTTTAGCTGCCACTTCCTTCCTTTATAGCCTTAGCTATAAAATTCAGTTCACATGTAGCAATGGGGATGATAGTGACAGAACCTGAAAACAATAGGATCATAAACAAGTGCTTAACCTTCAGAAGCTAGGTGGACATAATTATACTAATGAATGGCATTCCAGAAGCCTGACTCAGAGAGTTGTGGAGATGGTTAGTAGGACACAGAACAGTAGGAACAAAATAGAAAAGTAGCTAACAAGGTTACCATTTAATTAGCACCATCAAAATAAATCAGGAATGGATAATTCGGAAGTTGAGAAAAGTTGCTCACTAAAAAATCATAAATCTTCTCCAATGGACATGAGCCAGTATTCGAACATAGAACAAAGACTAAAAGGGTCCAGGTCCCCAGGAAGACATACTCAGCCATATTACAGCAAGTATACACAGTAATGGTTTCTTTCAGTTCCTCCCTAAAGAGCTGGATAGTCACTAGAGTAAATGTGTACTGAGGAAAGAGTAATACTCAAGCATTTTAAAGACCTGAACACACGGTTCATATTGATATTGTTACCTGGACACATAAAGTGTTATCATGACCCCCTTGATTGAATAAGAGAATACAGGGACAAATAATAAATGGAATCCTGGTTGCTGAGAGGTTAGCTAAGCTACTCCTTAGGTTTGTTGCCTTGGCATCCATTTTGTTTGGCCAAGTGGCCTGCAGTGACCTTAAATTGGCACCAGCTCATCAGGCACATGCATGCCCTAGATAGCAGCTTGCAAAGTCACTGATACGATTTCTCCAACCTCCCTTGTGATCAACAGTCTCCCTGGCCTCTCAATGCTTTTCCCCACTCTTGAGCCCCGTAGACAATAGGTATTACCCAAACCCCACTCTTTGGTTTGAATTGACTAATCCAGCCTTAGCCCAAGAACCATAAAGCATCCACCCAAGGACTCAATGAAGGCATGTGACCCAGGTCCTGTCTGTTCTCTGTCTATATTCAGAGAAGCATGTACCTCACCCAGGACTTATGAATAACATATTTCAATTCCTCTTCTGGTCTATTGTTGAACTGTGATTTACTTTCACCACACCCTGTGTGCTACTTCATAAGTGTTAATTTAACCAATTTATAACACTGGCAGATGTTATTTCTTCATTCTCTGAATAACGGAAATAGACCTACTTAGTACTTGGCACAAGTCCTCAAGGTTCTTGGTCTGTGGAGCAAAAGTTATTGTCATCGCAAAGTTCAAGTAGAAGCTTCTTCCCTCCTGCCCTTTTCTCCCAAGCCAAGCAAAGAAGAGAAAAACATAGTTCTCCTAGGGGGACAGCAAAAATTAGTGCCACTCCTACAGCTCTAAAGGATGCAGGTGTGGCGATGCTCATCATCTCTCCATTTAACTTACCAGTCTAGTTTTTGCAAATACTAGATAAATCCTCTCATGGGCTTTTATCTGTTTGTGTGTGTTTTTTTAAATTACTGAGTTGTAAGTTCTGAATGCAAGTTTTTGTTAGATACCAAAATTGCAATCATTTCATCCCACTCTGTGGAACTCTTATCAATGTGCTATGGGTGGGGGAGTGTTCTTCCTCTGGAACACTAAGGACCTCTAAATCTATAGACCCCAGGGTAGCTCCTATTCACATTCTTTGTAATCTGAGGAAAATGTGCTATTGCAACAGGAGTGGATACATGAGAATCTGAGCTACTTGCTTATGTAGCTTGTTTATTGCCTTTGTCTTCTTCATGTTCATTCCTAAGTGTACTTTTTCATCTTATGATGGATTTTTCCTGGCCCTGACTTAGCCTTATGAGTGGGTGGTTCTGACTGACCTGATTTATGATGGATAGGCGTGGCTATATGAACTCCTGTTTTTAAATGAGTAAGCTGGGGAAATAAAATAATATCTCCAAGGCACAATACTAGTAAAGGGTACAGCTGGGACTCAAACCCTAGTAGTTGGGCACGTGTCTATGAAGATCATGTCTCACAGAAGATGTGGCAAGAGATAGGAAGAAAAATAAATATCAAGTAGGGAGAAAGGAGGAAACCTTGCCAAGCTCTTGGAAGGGAAACCAGCATTTACTTAGTCAAATGGGAAATGTTTTCTAAGGTTAGACAAGTTTTCTGTTGAGAGTTGATGACAAAAAATAAATTCAGGAAAAATCTTGAAAATATACTAAAATCCAATAACCAAAGAATAGGAGTTCCTGAGATCAAAGTGTTGGAGAGTCAAGTGGGTCGCATAGGGAATTGGCTCCAATCAGGAAACCTCAGAAGCAAGATACCAGGAGAACTTCAGGGATAATGGATGACTGAGAAAGCGTGGCCTCATGCTTCATCAATGGGTGATGATTGATAAACACAGTTTGAGGCACGGGAGGAATGGTTTAAGGGAATTCTAAGAGGAGTGGATAGTCACATGTAGAGTGTGGTTCCAGAGTTCTTTGTTCCATTTTGTTCAGTGAGGTGGGGGTGGACATTTTCCTTAAGACAACTGCATTGGGAAAGACCAGCTGCTCTCTCAGGCTGTGCCTGGAGGATGGAGAAGATACAGGTAACACAATCTGAGAAATAGAATATTGAAAGTGAAGAATGGAAGTGAAAAGGATACAAATAGTCTGGCTTTCAAAGCAGAGCTGTTCCGAGGGAAAACAATGAAAGCAGCTGACCTCAGTAGTGGCAGGTTTTTCATATTCCGATGCTGTAAGAGACAGTTAAAGAAAAGAAGATTTCTTATGGAACTCTAAGAGAGCAAATGAGGTCACATCTATTTCTTAATTATTCAGGAAGTATAAGAGAGAACTTGATAAGTCAGTATGGAGGAAATTCCTGATAGAGCTAGAATTCTTATGCAGTGAAATAGGTGACCATAGGAACATACTTAAAGCAATCGCCATAGGAATTCTGAGCGTCTCAGCAATTTGGAATGAACTCATAAAGAGAAAGGGAAACTAAAACAAGGTACAGGAAAGAGCTGAAGGCTCAGGCACTCCATCTCCACTGTCCAACTCTCTCCAGAACCATTTGGGTTCATAGAGATGGTGTTTTCCTCATTAAACCGTAGGCTGGGTTCAAGATTCTTGGATATCTGAGTCAGTTTGATTTTTCCTGAAGATCCTTTCTAGACTTAGTTTGATCCAGAAATCTAGGAAATTTACTTTACTTCTCTTAGTCCTCCAGACTGGAGGTGTATTAAGGCCAATTTGAATCTTTTAAAACTCCATGAATTAAATTTAGGTGCTCCTTATCCTGTCCCCTAATCCTCAGGAGCATAAGAGTGGAAGCTTGGATTTTTTAAAATCTATTTTCTGCTTTTAAAGGCCAACATTCTACAAAATAAGAATTGTAGGAAATAGATTGAAAATTAATGCCCTAAATATGATTCATAGGGTTTGATACTTTGTAGTATCCAAAAGTAAAACATCTTCAAAATTACTTTAAATCCCAAGCATATTTCTTCAACTGGAAGAGAAGCAAATTTTCTTAAATTGGGTTCAATCTGAATATTAGCAGGAGAGTATTGGAAACTAAAATTATCTGATTGAAACTGATGAATAACTGTTTTATTTTTAATCTAAGAAGGTTGATAGGAAAAGAGATGGATTGAGAGCAAATAGAAACAAGTTAAAAGGATAATTAGGGATAGGAAAAGAAATATGTTATTTGGACCACATCTTACTAAGGAAAAATATTGAAAATGTATTTGAAACATATTTGGAAGAAAAGTAGCCCTAGTAAAATTAAAGAGTAGAGAATTAAAAATAAGTTCTCAGGAAATGTGGGATTTTATACCACTATTTCCCTTTTGCATTTAATGTGAAGTCAGAAAGAGCTGCCTAGGGCATAGAATATATTTATTAGTGTAGCTGTGGAAGAGACCATTGTAAAGAAAAGATTGGAACATCCTAAGGCAAAAAAAAAAAAAAAAAGTAGAAGTACCAAGTTCAAATAACCCTGATTCATGACAAGAGAATAGGAAGAACAAGTCATGCTTTGAATTAGTCATTTTTGCCATATCTCACTAGCTGGCTGAATACACTCACTGGCTCTTTTAAAGTGAAAAATGATAACCACAAGAAAATCATTCTTCATTGGCTTATGAGAGGGGAACAAGAAATTGCAGATTGGAAATATTTTTGAATTTGCTGAGATTAGAAGAAATCTCAAGATGATGTTAAAAAAATAGAAAAAATAAGGGACAGAAGAGATAATTTTATAACTGGAAAATGTCTTAAAACTTACCAATTCTAATTTTCGTTCTTTTTTTAAAGCAAGAGAGCAGAGTTCAGGACTCTAAACTGGTACCTTGGACTCCCATCTCATTGGCCTGTAGCTGCTCTACTACTTTTTTTTCTTTTTTATTTCTTTGGGGGTTTCTGTAGGTGGGAGTAACAGAGTATTTTCTGTGAGAACTGTCTAGAAATCATTATTGGAGGATGGCTTTTCCAAAGCCTGGCTCTCAGCATTTCCTGTTTCTACTCTTTGGAGTAAAGTTAAATTTAACTTAAAAAAAAAAACTTAATTAAAACTTAACCCCAAATTCAGCTTCTTAGTGACAACAGACATAGGTCAAGTGTTCAGCAGCCAACTGTGGACAGTGGTTCCCATATTGAGGAGTGCAGATGAAGAGCATTCTTGTTGTCCCAGAAGTCCTATTGAAACAGGACAGCACTGTGCTAGAGACTGTGGTTATATTCTGTGTGTGGCTTTCAGCTATAACTTTCACCTAAAATTAAGGTACCTTTTCTGTTTTCCATAGAGGAAATTCCACAGGGAGTTAGCAAATGTGAAACATTAGCTTTTCCTCAGCCATAAAACAACCAACTGGTTATGTTACCTTATTGCTTCATCTTCCTTCATCTTCATCTGTAAAACAAATAGATGCTTCCTTATCACATAGGGTTGTTGAAAGGGCAATTAGAAAGCTGAGATATACCTTATAATTATTTGCAAACATAAAGGTTTGCTTATGATATAATGATTGAAGAAGAGGTCATGTTTTAAAATCAATTTTAAGAAAACATATGGTCTTGGCTTTTCTTTACTCCTATTTTCAAAAAATATTTTCTGTTTTTGTGGAGCCCTAGTTATTTTGCTGCCATTGCTAATAATTTTAAGGTATCTGAGCAGTGATACAAACCTTGTACATTCATGTTTATCCAAGTAAAACTATATGAACTAATATTTAGATTAAGGATAAGGCCAAATGCAGTTAGAAATTAAGATCTAATGAGAAATTTTGGAGTTTAAACACAAGGTTAAATGAAAATTGAAGAGTCTCTGATCTAACAGCACCATATTAATGGCTTATATTTGTTTCTCAAGCTAGCAATTTTAATTACAGAAAAGCACAGACAGGGATGCTCACTTTTACCTATGCAGGTAATTGGCAATCTAGCTAGCCAATTCCAGCAAAATACAGGGATACTGAATCCTTGATTCTAAACATTTGAAAGCTACTAGACTCTGGAAAATTGGCATAAAGGTAGCTTTTAGCTAAAACTAAAATCAGGTACTTTGAAAGACTTTTTTTCTTCTTTTCCACTCATCCATCTGACACACACCATCTGTCAGATCATGCTGGGTCACTGCTGTCAGCGTTCCACTCATCTTGAAAGAGAGACAGAACTTTTGAAAGTTTTTTATTTCTCATAAATTTCCCCATGAAAATGCATGGGTTTATTTTACTGGTTAAACATACCTATCTATAGAGGACAAGGAGCTAGTGTCTATCCACAGGAGTAGTGACTCCCTGTGACTAACCAGCACATATGATTGATGAAGGACATACCCTATAGGACCTGCTCAGGTAGTCTCTACTAGTGCTTTCCAAACTTTAATATGCATAGGAATCACCTAGAGATCTTGTTAAATGCAGATTCTGATTTAGTGGGTCTAGGATGGGACCTCAGATTTTGCATGTCTAACCATCTCCCAGGTGACAGTAATGCTGCTGGTCCATGGACCATATTTTGTAGTAACAGTAGGGGATATTGGAACACGTTTAATCATTTGGAGTGACTGTACAGGGCAATTCTATATAATAAAAGGGTAATATGCAAATTGACCCTAATGGCAGAACAACCAGGAATGACTGGTCGCTATGATGTGCACTGACCACCAGGGGGCAGGTGCTCAATGCAGAAGCTGCCCCCTGGTGGTCAGTGCGCTCCCAGGAATGGGCCTAAGCTGTCAGTCAGACCTGGGCTGCCAGAGCGATGTCAGACTACCAGCGTAGGCCCTATCCCCCAGGGAGTGGGCCTTAGTCGGCAGGTGGACATCCCCTGAGGGGTCTTGGACTGCGAGAGGGTGCAGGCCAGGCTGAGGGATGCCCCCAAGTGCATGAATTTTTGTGCACTGTGCCTCTAGTTACAATAATAAAAACAAAGGCAATGATAATCATGTAATTGTTTTAGCTCTTTAAAATATCTTTTTGCATGTATTGTCTTTTTAGAACATGCTATACTGTGAAGTTAGACAGATGTTATGGAAAAATATAAATATAAATATAAATATATATATATATATATATATATATATATATATATATATATATTGCTGTCTAAAATACCCAAAACTTAGTAGCATAAAATAATGACAACATTTATTTTGTTCATAGACTTGACATTCAAACAGATCGTCTCAGGTCCACAAGATATCATTGGGAGCAGCTCAAATGCTTGGAAATGAAGTCACCTAAAGGTTTTCTCATTCTTTTTTTTTTTCTGGTGGTTAATGCTAAAAGGTAAATGTCACTTCAGCTAAAGCAATGGCCAGATTACTGTTCCATGTGGCTCTTAATTTCACAGCATGGCAGCTGGATTCCAAGGGTGAACATCTCATAAGAAGTAGGTGGAAGCTAAATAATCTTTTTTAACAGTTAGCCTGGGAAGTCACATTTGCTCACTTGTGCCATAGTTACAGACCTGGCCATATTCAGGGAAGGGAAATGTAGACCATTCTCCATGATGAAAGAGTCCAAATTGCATATTAAAAAGAACTTGTACAGTGGTCTATATTGGTTTGGCCACCTTTAGGAAATGCAGTTGCAACACATAATATGATCCAACTTTAGTGATGAAGGTGACTGATTCTCACTATAGGATTCAGTTGACATAAATCAGTTCAGGAGTCTTTTTAAGTATGTTATTATCTGGATTTAAAAATACAGAGTGGCATTCATAGGCATGTATATGTAGTGTAGCATTTAAGAATGTGGGTTTGGGCCCAAGCTTCCCTATTTCTCAACTCTATGACATTGGAGTAGTTTCTTAATATTTATATTTATTACCTTTGCTTTCCTTGTTAATAAATTGAGGATTTTTCCATCTTAAATAATTGTTGGCATGCTTAAATGAATTAAAGTTTATAAAGTATTAAACCTCCTGCCTAGTTGATAGTAAGTGCTTAAGAAATGATAACATTTTTATCAGCGTTGTCATTTCTATTGCTATTACCACCAAGAAAATAACAAGGCTTTATTTTCTTTTTCATTAAGGTAAGTGCATTTTTGTTTGTTTTCCCCATGCTCTTTATCCTATTATGATTGATGGTATCACTGACTTAGAACATTTTAATGTTGGTATGAGCCAGATATTTCAGAAAAGAAAAAAATGTGAGAGCTTAGCTGGTTGTTAGTAATATTTGATGTATATGGAGCTTCAGAGAAAATGTAGTTTTAGAATTGACTCCAAGAGGCATATTTGTGCATTCATGCCTTGATTTAGATTCCAGTTCTTAACAGTGAAGGTCATTACATTACCTTTCTCCCCCAGAAGTACCTGGTGAGTGATCTGCATAGATCAAATGACCAGTACATATTTATACATGTATGTAACTAATATTCAATTGCTTTTTTTATTCTTGCCTTTTACGCAAGGACTGTTTAGTAGTGTTAGGGAAAGAAATAATGTAAGAGTGATTTTTCATAATTGTTTAAAATCTAATTCTTCTGACCAGGTGGCTTAGTTGGTTGGAGTGTTGTCCCATACACCAAAAGGTGGCAGGTTTGATCCCCAGTCCAAGTGCATACAGGGAGACAACTGATTGATGTTCCTCTCTCACATCGATGTTTCTCTCTCTCCCTTCCTCTCTTGCTAAAAATCTAAAAATATCTCATTCTTCACTCCAGAGCAGATATTGTGTTACATTGGGGTTATCTAATATTTTAGTGGTGTTTTCTAGTTTTAATTGTGAACCACTCAGTAAGTAAAGGTTCAATCAACCCCCAGGGACAAATAATGTCATTCAGAGAGGAGAACAGCTCAGTCTTTGCTCACAGATTCTTTGGTTTCCTCCAGGAGCTACTAATAATAACACATTATTTAGATTCAAAGCCCCCTGAAATAAAATGGTAAGTGGCAGTGTAGGGATAATCCATGTGGACTGTATAACTTTAAAATATCTTGTTTGAAGACATGTTCACTGTGGTGTAGATGTTTCTAATATCTAAGCAAATTTTTTTGTTCCTGAATAAGAAAAACAAAAATGATCATCCTCTCCCACATACAAACACATAAATATAACTCATTATTGAAAACAAAAGAGAGGAGAAGATTTGGAAAACAAACAATATTCTCGTTAACTCATTTTACTTGTTAATGTGTTATGTATAAAAAGTGCCTCTAAGCCAGCCACCTTGGAATGAGAAGTCCCATGATCCCACTCTAATGGACCCTAACTACACAGGTGCCTCACTACTTGATGGTGTCATATTTTCCAATTCAGTAAAAGAGACTTTTATTAGAACGAAAATTGCTGTTTCTAATAAGTTGCAGGAGACTCTGAATGACAGATCAAGTGTTTTGCTTCTCTTTCACCAGCATTTTCACTGGCCTCTGGCTCAAGACATTATACTAAGGCATTATTTAGTTTCTGTTCAAATCTAGATAAGCACATTGAAAATATCCTCCCCAAAGCAATATTGTTTGATGATTCATATTTGTGACCAGTGCCGTAGGAGAGGCACCAATACCACACTCTTTCAGCCTAAGACTAGAATGGTTAAAGAACTGGTGGTTAGGGACTGTCCTGTGTTAGGTCTCATTCTAGCTTCACTGTTTGGTGAGTTTATTTTGTTTTCTTTTACCTTGAATACACTACATAGTCTTTCCAAGTTTTGGTTGTAATATAGACAACATTATGTGTATATCAACATTTTTTGGTGAGGATAAATAAAATTACTTACAAAAAAAATGCCTGGCATTGAGATTGACAGAAAGCAAAAACTTAGTAAATGTCAGCAATTAATGTTATTATTAACCTTATCAAAAACTAGCATGCTCTGACATCTTATCTAGGCATTATTGTATATATTATGAATATGATTACTGAATATTTTCATCAAAAAATTCTACTGATCTTTGACATTTTCAGATAGTTCAGGGTTTAACAAATTTTACCACGAATGAAGAAAAACATTGAGTGTGTGTGTATATACATGTACTTTCGGTTTCCACTGACCTTGACCAACAGAATAGTATTCTTTATGCCTTAGTCTTTACAAGAAATAGAACACTCAACATGTGAAACTTTAGGACTAGTGGTATAATTAAGGTTCTTAATTTAACAAATTAGATTTTTTTTAAATGTGTTCATATGAACCAGAGAGGATAAGGCCTAGGTGCATGAGGTGCTGAATATAGCCTGTCTACATGAGTCACCTTCCTCTTTCCCCCAGCTCACTCTTGGCTTCACCTACTACGCCTTAAATAGAAAGTGGATTGCATAGTGCTCTACAATGTCAAAGCTAAACTTCAAAAGGAAGCTGTACTTTTTCTCTTTTTACTATGCCCTACTCATTGAGCAAACAAATAGATCAATTTTGGCGAAGCATGATCCATAATGGTTGGTTAACCGTTAACAAAGTAACATTTGTAGAAGTTGGTCAAACACAAGTAAAGTATTGGCACAAAAATATGGCAGGGAATTTTCCATGCCCAGCAACAACAGTCGTGTGTGAAACAATGATTCCTAGGAAGGTATGGCCTATTTTAAATGACATGACTTCCAATTCATAGGTTACATGCATATCTAGTTAGAAAAAACTACATCTGGGGAGTATACAATTTAACTCTTAAAATAGCACTGACATCTTGGAAAGAAAGACTTTTATAGGCAAAGAAGAGAGAATAGAAACATGAAATATGCAATACTTTCATCACAGAATAGACTATCCAAGCATAACTTGTTAAAAGTGACAGATTTTGTGAGCCCCAAAATAGCACTGGTAAGTGTTTTTATGATTTTCTTCTTCTGAAGTCAAAAATCAAATGCCCCACCAGCGCATGGATTTGAAGCACTTGTTGATGTATAAGTAACATTCCATTCCTATCACTGTTTCCCCTAGTTTTAGTCTCATATTAGGAACACACAAACAAATCAGACAGGACTGTTCAATTAGTTACTTTTGTATCTTCTGACACAGCAGCTCAAATCTTCAGTCTCATTATCTACAAGTGTCTGACCAACCTTTGGCAAAGAAAACAATCAGATGTGTTACAGCCTTCCCTTTGAGCTGGGGACAGAATACCATTTGGAACCATCTTTAAACCAGGTTCAAATATGCCCTCCTCATTCACTGGTGTTAGGGAATTTCTCATAGAGAGTGGAGGGAAGAGTGCAGATGAACAAAGAAGAGGTGGGCCAATAGGATGAACCACCTGTTCATAACACTTGCTGGTGCTTCTTTGTGCCGTAATTGAACGTGATTGTATATGCACCACACGGCCGTTTGAAGATGGGTACTGCTGTACAGGCTTTAGCCTTCGGTGAATAAACAGCAACCAGTTTATGTCAAGTAGCACAATCCTTTGTTATCCCAAGGGCAGAGATTGATTTTCCACAAGGATTCAGCTGGAGTGATAATAGGAAGAAGCATGGGTATGATATTTACTATTTGTCAGACACTTTCATAAGCACTTTGTGGACATTAAATGCTTTAATCATCCATCACATTGACACTATGAAATAAGGCCCACATTGTTCCTATTTTTCGAAGTGGAAAGGTGGCTCAGTTTAAGTATGGTGTCTATGGTCACACTGCAAATAAAGGAGAGAGGGAGGATTCAAATTCAGACTGTCTCCCAGGATTGCACTCTTTAAAAAAAGTGTTCTGTTTTTATTTCAGAGAGGAATGGAGAGAGAGACAGATAGAAACATCAATGATAAGGAAGAATCATCCATTGGCTGCCTCCTCCACACCCGCTACTGGTGATCAAGCCTGCCCCTGCCAAGGTTGTAACCATGACCCTCCTGGTTCGTGGGTTGACACTCAACCCCTGAGCCACAATGGCTGGGCCAGGATTGCACTCAACTCTACCCTACTCTCTGCTGCCTCAGCCCTAAGTCAGGAGTGATTAATTGAAAGCAAATAGTTACTTAAAGAAGGCTTTGCTTTGCTTTGCTTTATTTTTTATTATTATTATTGTTTGAAGTATTACAAATAGTAGTACATATGTCTCCTTTTTTCCCCCATTGACCTCCCCGTGGCCTCCCCTACCCCACAGTACATGCCTTTACTTGCTCCCCCCCCCCACCCCACCCCCAGTGTCTTGTATCCATTGGTTATGCTTATATGCATGCCTACAAGTCCTTCAGTTGATCTCTTACAGCCCCCCTCCCCCAACCTCCCCTGCCTTCCCACTGTAGTTTGACAGTCTGTTCAATGCTTCTTTACCTCTGTATCTATTTTTCCCCCATTTCTTTCCTTTAAAAAATCTTGCCTCTGCAGACTAGAAATAAACATATTTGCTTTAAAACCCTCCAGGCCATTCCTGTGGTTGTCTTTTTAGGGCCCTCCAGAGTTTCTTTCCATTATTCTCCTTCAGTCACAGTCACTTGGAGCTGAGTCATAAAATCCAAGTGGCATTAGATTCTAAATAGCTGGGATTCGTATAATCTCCCAAGCAACTCTGAAAATTTTACAAATTAATCATTAAAATTAAACAATACTACATCAGAATAGCATTATTTTATAAGTTCTCATTACATGTATTTCCTTTAGATAATTTTAGTTGTCCGTTTTTTTCTACTATTGCTTTTTATATTAACAACCAAACAATAGTTTTGATTTTATTAACTTAGTAGTCTGCCATTTGTCTTATTTTTCTGCCTCTGAATTGAGAATAAAATGAAAAAAGATATGTCTTTATCAAAGAAAGATCTTATATTTTATCCTTTTTTAGTTGAGAATATTATTAGTCTCATTAAGATGCCAATGACTGACATGTCTCATACAAATGTGAACTTTTCTCAAACCTGAGTGTTAAACTCTTTAGAAAGAGACCTAATATTGCTGCTTCTAATTTTTGCCCCTTTGTTTTTAAAATACATTCTCTTAGAATTCCCATAGGCAGGACAAAAAGAATTTATTTAACTTATGCCAACTACTTAAAGTCCTCTCCCTCAAGACCCAGACAAACACAAAATGTTGAATTCTGAGAATGTGACCTGAACCTCCAAAATATTTTGAGAAATTTAATTTTTGGGTTTCTTTTTTATTTAACAGCTTTCAGCAGTTTAGTTTCACTAAGAGTAAGAGCTTGAATAATCATAGCCAAAACTATGAATTTGTTGGATTATCCAGCAGTGCTTCTCGATCATAGACTTGTATATCAATTTATCATCCGTAAGATTCCTTCCACCGTGGCTAGTTGGTGGGAAAACTCTGCCCTCACCCTCAGCCCTGCCATGGTCATTGCATCATTCCCAGCTAGTATTTCGCCCTCCTGGGTATCAAACTATAAAACAGTTAAACTAATAAACTGATCACATTATATTACAGGTAGCTCTGTGCATGTGTCTTTTCCACTATATTTTTATTTATTTGAGAGTTTTGCCTTTGAGATGCCACGATTTCATATAGACAATGTGTTAGAACATAGTAGAAATTCAACTAATGCTTATTGAATTAAAGAAAGCTGGAGACAAAATCCACATACATATAGGTCACTTTATCAGTAGTAACTGATTAAGTGGCCTATATATCAGTTTTGATATTGAGGTACAATATCAGTTCTATGTTGGTGTCATTTGAAGAGACCCTGAAATCCTCCATCAGTTGCCTATTTATATTATCAGCCTGGCCCAAGTAGAGACAAACATCACACTTACCTGAGAATTCTGAACTCTGAAGTGTTGTGAATTTGCATCTCAGCACTTTGGTTTGCAATTAGGAAAACAAAACTTACAGAATTGTAGGATAAAGATAAAACTTCTGTGGATCCATTCTATAATCTCTTCTAATATAAGGAAATAGGAGACAAATGATCCTTCCTAATTACTATTGTAGTTAAACTATGTTAAACCCCAGAAAGAAATTTTATTTTTCCAAGATCAATTATTTATTCTTTAATTTTTATATCTACGACGTAATGAGCACCAATTGAACAGTGCCAACAGTCCTTTGGCACTGTTCATTTCAGTTGCATGTCTACAAAACTGACCATATCAGGACCACAGTTATTCACAAGGATGGCCAACAATTTTATTGCTTTTCAATCTAGTTCTCCCTCCTTCGAGTAATATGCAGTCTATTAGAACATCTCACAGACCCTGTTGAATTACAGAATAGAGAGAGTTTATTCTGTTAATAATAAATTTACAGGAGAATTAAGTAAAAAGAAAAACAGGGTTTAAAATGTAGAGATCTGGGGTAGTGAGAATTTCTTACACCAGACTATTGGGAGCCAGCTCTTTTGAGAAAAAGTGAAGAATTGAAGGTAATGAGCTTCTGGAGAAGAGAAAGGCCTGGAATCAGTTCCAGAAATCCAGCTCTGGGCATGAGACATTCCACCAGTAAATGCGCTTGACTTTAAGCCCTGTATTATTTTCATAAAATGGGTTTTGTTCTTCTATTCTGTCCATCAGCCAAATGCTGGAGCCACATTTCCCCACTGACTTTTTTTTTTATAGTGATGGTGTGCTTAGCAGAAAATATACTTGATACAACCACATCATTCATGCTCTCAGGATCTCTCATAAGTCAGACAGTTCTTTTCATCTCAGTTGGATAGCCAAATTGAGGGGGGAAGTGCTAGCATTAGCTGATTCTCTCAAATATTATCTCTGAAAAGTGGCTACTTCCTGCACTGCAGACTTCACGTTAAAGTGGAAAGCCCACATGGTGTTTTTTGTGTATCTTTTCATGAAGAATGTAGATAGCTATCACCATCCTTATTCTTGAGGATGGGAAATGGCACAGGTTTAAGCGTGCATGAATTTAGTCCAGGCTTCTTGTGAGAACCAGATATTGATCTCAGGCTAATGGGTGATGTTACAGTGAAGAGATGAGTCTAAATAGAATCCTTTGTGGTTAATTGGAGGTGAGGGTCAGAGAGTTATTCTTAAGATAAACAAGAAGACTAGATCCCAGCCATTTCATCTTTGAGGTGCAGGATGGCCTTGCAGGATGGCAGTGGCAATGGGAGGATCTCTTCAGAGCCTGAATGCAATGCTGTCATGGACATGAATCTCTTAATACAGAACATCCGTACTTGTGTAGCAATAATGAAAAGACTGGTTTGTTTGAAATTTGGTGTTCTGAGTAATTCAATAACAGAACAGCCTCCTATGACTTGGGAGTTTTCTTTCCAAGGTTCTGGAAATAGAAAGTAAGCCCAGGTTCTGGAAACAGAACGTAAATCTGTTCCTGTTTCTTGCTCCTTGTATCTGGGTAGTGTTCTAGGATGCTCCACAGGGTCAAATAAAAGCAATTAAAAGCAAAATTATTTGTCACTTTGTGCAGTTAATATGAAAAGCTATTTGCTACTTTGCAGCAATGGCTAACTTACATTCTTCATGGACCATTCCTTGCAAAAGCCCTGTTCCAGATGAAAGACAGGCTCTGAGCATATTTATTCATGTAGAGACAGTTTCACAGAATACGAAACAGTAGGCTAGAATACCAACCAGCTGCTGGGTGCCAGCCAAGTGCAGAGAACTCATCTGCACTTTATTTGCTTGTTCTTTTTAGATTAATGAATTCATCACTTTACTGTATGAAATGTATCATCCTACCCAAATTATTTTAGTGGTTTTATTTCTCAAATGTGCATGTAATTCAGTCCCTATTCTTTAATGTCGGAAGTTCCAATCTTTACCTACCTCTGGCTGCAAGTTTGATGTGATGTTTGTAATTGGAAGATTCTAAATATAACCAGCAGCCCAACTGGTCATGACCTAAAGGAGAGGCTCTATAGTGAGAAAGGAGAGGTGTCAGTAAGCCAGAGAGTAACTGAATGAGGTAGTAACATGTCCTTCCCTTGTCTCCTCATCAGATATCCAGAATGTTCCTTGAATTTTTATGGTACATCCTGCAAATTTAAGAATTCTGTCTAGAGGCACAGAGATAACTTTGTTGACCTGTAGAGCTGAAACAATAAGGTTCTAAAAAGAAAACTTGCTAGTATTCTAATAGCTCTAAATATTTCAGATTTTCATTTTCACAGATTTGATATCATTTTTCTGATTTATGCTTGTCTTTATAATGCAGTTGATGTGGCATTAGTGGAATTTCATTATGCAGTAAATAGTTATTTTGATGAAGAAAATGATTAAATTTAATTTCAATCAAATATTAGATTGTATAATAGCATTTTCCCTGTTGGATGTTAATATAAATAAAATTCCTCCTGGTTTTGTGAGCTGAGAAATACATTATGAAAGCATAATAAAAATGGAAAAAGAAAAAAAGGATAAGTTCTAAAAACAAAAGAGAAGAGGAGACTATTGGCAAGTTATAGGTATATTTGAGTAGGGTTTTTTTGCCATCTATTATTTTGACTATATTATAGTAATGTGCAATTAAATACATATAAGTATCATAGTACACACCATTCATCCTGTCTGTCCCAGTAAGAATCCTAAGAAAAACAAGGAATACAGCTGAATCTTATGTCCACAGAAGATAAATATGTCCAACTTTGAATGTTCATGGCAACTATCATTACATCCAAATTATGACAACTTCATCCTCTTTCTATTCTTTCACCTAGGATTATAGCTTTGTACACATACAACCCCTTACTCCCTTGCTCTGCATGAAAAACATAAAGACAATTTTATAGAAAACAGTAGATACACATAACCTATAAAGAGAGCTAGGTCTTCTATTGTTTTAGAGTTGCCATGGTGATCTGTGGTAGTTACTTGAATATTCTTTCAGGGATGACAAGAAAAGAAGTTTGACTTCCTTAGCTAATTGCTGATGTCAGTGGAGAAAATTAATTCTATTTCAGGGAAGAATACAGACTCCAGGCTGATTTTCCCGTCCCAGTGATAAATGTTGATAACAGGCTTGACCTTCATAAATACATAGTATTAAGCCACCAAACACTTACATAGACCAGACTTATATATGCTTAAGTCGGTCGAATTCTATGGGGGCTGCTTTCCTTTCATAATATGGTTGGCTGAGGACTTTAGAATCAGGGCAACAACATAACTGTTAGGTAGGCAACCTTAGTCGAAGCTCTTACAAGAAGTCTCATTTCATCTCTAATAAAATAAGGAAGGTAGTCTTCTATGTGGTCTAGTTCCCCATTGTAATCTGTTTCTAATATTATAGAACATGCATAGCTCTCTGGGTGAGTAAATTTCAGTACTAAAAACATTGCAGAGTTTAGGGCATCTCTATTTATCTAACAAATATTGAATCTGTACCACGTGCAATGCTTTATTCCAGGCACTGCAGACACCGTGGTAAATAAAAGAATGAGATCCCGGAGAGAATCCAAGATGGTGGTGTAGGTAAACACCTAAACTGCTGCCTCGCACAACAATTTCAAAACTACAACTAAAAGACAAAACATCTATCACCCAGAACCATGGGAAAGCTGGCTGAGTGGAAGTTCTACAACTAGAAGGAAAGAGAAAAGAGCATTGAGACGTGCACAAGTGCTGAAAAGCTGAGGTACGGAGGCGAGTGATCCAGGCTGGCAGCAGGCGTTGCTTTTTTCAACCCAAAGGGAGACAAGCCCCCTGATTACTCTGAAATACAGTTTCTGGGGAGACACGGGGGACCCAAACTCCTATGGGGAGAAGCTGGACTGTCTGCCACCGGGTCGGAAAGTGAGAGGGACTTGCTTGCAAAGCTGCATGCAAGAATAATTGTTTACTGCGCTGGGGCACGGGACGCAGCGGGAGACACAGAGCCAGCTAACTGGCAGCCATCGCTGTTTGCCATGCCCTAGCCTAGTGACGCCCTGAGACCCCGCCCCACCCAACCTACAAACCCACCCAAGCTCCAAGCAGCGGCTTTAGCATAAGAAAGCCCTGCCCTATCGCAGCTTACCTAACAAACTTGCAGCCCAGATCAGACAGCTCCAAAACCTCCAAACCCCAAGCAAAGAGGAGAAAACTGTAGCTCTCGCTGTAGCTCCTGCTGGGTGGACTCAGACAATAGCTGACCTGCACCCCATTGGAGATCCAGAAGCCAGTATACCTAGTGGTCAGTGTGAGAAACCAGATTTCAACTCCTCACATCCATAAGTGACACATTCAAGAGGCAGACTCAGCGAGCACCAAAGCCCCAATGAAACAAGTCCTGCACCATAAGCGTGTCTCCAACACAGCAGTTCTTCCATTATAGACACAGCGAGTCCTCACAGCCAATTGGCCTGGAGGTCAATTCCTCCCAGTGTACCAACAGCAATTAAGGCTTAACTACACCAAGACTTTGCACTCAGCCCACAAAGGGGTGTACCAAGAGTGTCCACATCAGGTGATTGGGGAGGCTGAGCTACTGCCCCCTATAGGTCACCTACCACACAAAGCCACTCCATCAACACAGGGAAGCAGTCAAAATGCGGAGACAAACATGTCACGAATGAAAGAAACGGAGGAAAGCAAACTACTGGACGACATAGAGTTCAGAACCACATTTATAAGGTTACTCAAGAATCTTCCAAAAACCGCCGAGAAACTTGATGACACTTCTGAGGAGCTTAGTGAGATCTTCAAGGACCTTAATGAGAATGCCAAAAAAATGGAAAAGGACCAGTTAGAAATGAAGCATACACTGTCTAAAATAAAGAATATACAGAAACTCAACTGTAGATAAACGTACTCCAAGAATCAAACCAAAGATCTGAAATATGAGGAAACAAAAAACACCCAACCAGGAAAACAAAAAGAAAAAAGAATCCAAAAATATGAAGATAGTGTAAGGAGCCTCTGGGACAACTTTAAGTGTACCAACATCCGAATTTTTGGGGTGCCAGAAGAAGAGAGAGAAGAAAATATTGAAAACCTATTAGAAGAAATAATGACAGAAAACTTTCCCTACCTGGTGAAAGAAATGGACTTACAAGTTCAAGAAGCGCACAGAACCCCATACAAGAGGAATCCAAAGAGGACCACACCAAGACACATCATAATTAAAATGCCAAGGGCAAAAGACAAAGAGAGAATCTTGAAAGCAGCAAGAGAAAAACAGTTAGTTACCTACAAGGGAGTACCCATACAACTGTCAGCTGATATCTCAACAGAAACTATGCAGGCCAGAAGGGAGTGGCAAGAAATATTCAAAGTGATGAACAGCAAGAACCTACAACCAAGATTACTCTACCCAGCAAAGCTATCATTCAGAGTTGAAGGTCAGATAAAGAGCTTCACAGACAAGAAAAAGCTAAGGGAGTTCATCGCCACCAAACCAGGATTACATGAAATGCTGAAGGGTATTCTTTAAGAAGAGGAAGAAGAAGAAAAAGGTAAAGATAAAAATTATGAACAACAAAATGACATCAAATACATACCTACCAACAAGTGAATCTAAAAATCAAGTAAATAAAAAATCTGAAGAACAGAATGGACTGGCGAATATAATAGAATCAGGGACATAGAAAGGGAGTGGACTGACAATTCTCAGGGGGAAGCGGGTGTGAGTGGTGCGGGAAGAGATTGGGCATAAATCTTACTCCTATGGATGAAGACAGTGGCAGGGGGTAAGGGCATGGGGTAGGGTGGGGTGGGGAATCAGGTGGAGGGGAGCTATAGGGGGAAAACAAAAAGAGGAACACCTGTAATCTGAACAATAAAGATTTATTAAAAAAAAAAAAAAGAATGAGATCCCTGATTTCATGGAGGTAACATTCTATGATAAACATGTAAATACATATTATACAAATGAATTACTTATTGTGTTAAATGCCATGAAGTTAATAGAGTTACAAGTAGAGTAGCGAGGATAAATCTCTTGAGATAAGGTCAATAAGACCTCTCTGAGGAAGAGCCATTTAACCTGAGATCAGAAGATGTAAATAAGCTCAAAAATAGGATTCCAAGCAGAGGGAGTAAGCACAGAGTCTCAAAGGTTTAAGTGTGCCTGGCATGTCTGGGAAAGAGGAGGGAGTGGCATCCCTCATGTGCAATGAGCCAGGGAGATTGGGTATGAAATGGAAATGAGGTAGGAAGAAATATTACCAGCAAGGCCATACATCTGGGCTGTGGCAAGGACTTAGGCTGTTTTTCTAAGAGCAATGGTACGCCTCCAAGGGATTTTAAGCATGGCAATATTATCCTTGGTTTCAACACTTTTCATAATTTTTAAATGAATGTATTGGGGTGACATTGGTTGATAAAATTACATAGGTTTCAAGCGTACAATCCTATAATGCATCATCTGTATGTTGCATGGTGTGTCTACTACCCAAAGTCAAACCACACCGGCTTTTCTGAGAATGCCTTCCTCAAGTTTATTGTTACCATGACTTGGACCCAATCATGGAGACTTTATTTTTTTTTTTTCCTTTTTTTTTAATTAATTAACTTTTTTTATTTTTTTATTGTTTTAAGTATTACAAATAGTAGTACATATGTCTCCTTTTTTTTTTCCCCATTGACCTCCCCCCAACCGCCCCTACCCCCCAGTACATGCCTTCACCTGCCCATCCTCCCCCCGCCAGTGTCTTATATCCATTGGTTGTGCTCAATCACGGAGATTTTAGTAAAATAGTTCTTGCACTTATTACTCCAAGCTTTTTACTTTAGATAAAAAGAGAGAGGATTAAGGAAGTTCCACAAAAAACCTGATACAGTAGGAAGCGTCAATAAAACAAATGTTATGACACTTTATGTGTGCATTCAACAGACGTTCTCTGCCTGAATTTTTTTTCTGAAGGGAGAGCACCAGCTGGCTCAGTAATGTTAGCAAGATCAAGGAGTATCTTCAACTCTGTCTTGGCTTCTGAATTGGGTTGGGAACTATTGAATTTCATTAGTGTTGTTCAGTGCGAATGGTCAGCGTTAGTCTTCGTGGAATTTAGAGCTATAGTGCCTCACACCTTGAGCTTCAATTTTGCATGGAGCTTCCTTAGTGGCTGAGTTAAGGGACTCCAATTTCATCTGACTGTGATAGTGGCCCCAAATAACTAGGGTCACCCAGAAGATGAGAATGTGTGCGTGCACACGTGCACACACACACACACACACACACACACACACACGATTGTGCACACATATTCAGCTATATTTTATCCCCCAAAATTTAAAAATCAAGCCGAATTTTGATTCACCCCTGCAGGCTCCCTACTCCCACTTTTCCCAGACTTCACTAATTGCTGTTCCTTTGCCTCCAGGCACCCTGCGGAGTTTTATTCCCTTTACCAGTCTGAAGATAGATCTTTTCTACTATATTTTAGGTATATTCAGATTAGTTTTATTAATCAGTATTTGACAAATATTAACTGTTAGAAACCATTGTCCATCGGGTGCTCCTAAAGTTATGAAATGATTCAATGGACATGGGATTTGATTGGCAAAATCTCTACTCATAATTTTATCACATCTGGCGATTGGTAATGATTGCTGTTTTAATATGACTTAATCTCAAGCTTATGACATGTTATCAGAGGCACATTGGTAAAGTTTCAAATCTTCACATTTCACAGTTTAGAACAGGATGATCTAAATGAATTTTCCAGGGTCACAGAGTGGTTTTTGGAGAGCCCAGACCCCCTGCTGTTAGGGCTGTCCTCTTGTGACCATCTCCACAAAATAAAACTGCTTCTAAATTGGTTTCCTACTCATTTAGAGGTTCCAAGTACCTGGGACTTAGGGAAATTATTATTCATCTTACATTTTGACCGCATGTTGCTGCCATTCTTATGATTTACTATGGAATGAAGAAAATAGTGCCAGCCAAGCATGTCGAAGCCACATCTTATTATGCAGCCCATTTGCTCCTCAGAGAATGCCTCCTAGTGTATATGTACATGTGCGGTTTCCATGGTAGCAATAAAATAAGCCTACTTGTATCTCTTGAAGGTCTTTAAATCTACATGACCTCTGGGATTCATCAAATGCTTCCCTGGACATTTGGATTAGAGACATTCTTTGCATTACAGGATCCTCAAGTACTGACAAGGAAATAAAATACAAAATAAGGAATGCTTTAGTCTCACTGTCTCTCCCCTCATTTATTTAAATGAGACATGCAGCCTGCTGGCCGCGAGTATGACATGCTTGCTCCAGAGCCTCAGATTCATCCGATGTCCGTCTGCAGAGTTGGGTTATGGCTTTATTTCTGGAGAAGCCTTCTCCATTGACATGCTTAAGAGAGTACCATCGGCAGTATTGTGTCCAAACTGTGTGTTTTGCAATTGCGTTTTTCCTTTATTTCATTTCATTGTTTTACCTTGACAATTATTTTTCTTTGGCAAAGCAATCTCCTCAATACAGGAGGCGTCTTAGAAACAATATTCCAGATTAGAAAACAGTAAAAGTTACAAAGGTTATTTTAACTATTATACTCCGTTCTGGCCTCAGATGTCAGCGACTAATTATGAAAATAAACGTGTATTGGATATACTTTCAGGAAGTTCTTCAGGGTATTTGGAGTGTTCAAAAGGCTTCTGTGTATAGATGGATAGAGAGCAGAGCTTGCAATCACTGTGGCTTCATTTCACGCTCAGTACCCACGATTCAGGGTACAATGTTGCATTGCCTTTTACTGTTTTATTGCTCTGCTACTGAGCATATTATGTATTAGCACTTCAGCAGGGAAATTTAAAGAGTGTTATTCTATTTATTTTAAGTGTCATATAATTATAAATTGATTTACCAGCCATTGTAATGCTACAAATGATAATTAATTTATTTGCATACTATGTGGTTTCATAGAAGTTCAATTATAGTAAAGCATTTGCTAAATGTACCATGAAAATAGTGTTTCCAGAGAGAGTGAGAATCTGAAGCTTGGATCTCTTTAGTCTGTTGGTGTGTGGTCTTTATCATGAGCAATCCCATCATTTCAAGGTGGAAGAGAGGTTTCCCTAGCCCCACAGTTCACTCAACTATATGTTTTTCTTATTGTAAAAGGTGATAATCAGGATCTTTGAAATATGCTAAAAAGTAATATGAAGTTGAGGATATTAATTCAGGTAATAGCCAAAACCCAAAAACTGGGATAGAGATACCTAATTACTGCCATTTTACCTGAACAATGAGCTAGCAGGGTCCTGACCCTTGTACCCAGTCAGCTTCCCATGGCTTGGTGACTCCCTCCCTCAGATAGGACGTGGAGGAATGGAAGGTGGGAGACTGTAAATCCCCATTGTCCGGGAACCAGACAATAATTCTGAACAGGTGGTGGCACAAAAATCCAGACTTTCTTAGACCCAAAGTGTTTTGAGTAGTCCGCTATTAAAATGATGCTGTTTCCATGCTTGCCTATGAAAAGGAAGAATTGCAAAGGGGGGGATTCTTCTTCTGGTTTAAAGGTGCGTTGTTCAGGGCCAGCAGTATACCTTGGGCCCGGCTTGCGTCTCTGGGAAAGAGAAAGGATGCAGAACCAGTACTTCTCTTATTTTGCTAACAAAATCGTATTAGTCTTTCCTTTTCTAAAAAAAAAAAAAGTCTATTCCTCAAACCGGACCATGTGACAGAGTGGAAAATGTCCTGAACAGCCATGAAAGACACATGGTGACACCGATAGGATCTATTTTGCACAGCAGTAGTAACCTCTGAGAGAAGTACCTGATACGACAGTTTACTTACCCCAGGTGTTTGTCTCTACCTGCTGCAATCAGAGCTTCGTGGGGCTAGAAATCATTTCACTTCGTTTCATAAGTATAGTATATTACTTGTTTTTCATTCATCTCAACGTATTTTCTAACTTTCTTAGCGAATCCCTCTTTGATTCATTTGTTATTTAGGAGCATGTTGTTATATTCCCACAAATTTGTGACTTGTCCAAATTTCCCCTTGCTATTAATTTCTAATTCTTTTAAATTTTGTTCAGAACACACACTTTGTGTAATTTCAGTCCCTTTAAATATATTAAGACTTGCTTCATGGGATAAATATGGTCTCTCTTGGAGAGTGTTTCATGTGCACTTGAAAATGTGAATTCTGCTGTTGTGTGGAGTGTTATGCAGATGTCTATTAAGTGCAGTTGGTGTACAGTGTTGTTCAAGTTGATTCTCTGTCTAGTTCTATTCATTATTGAAATGAGATATTGACATCATCAGCTACTGCTGTTTGAATTGTCTTTCTTTATACAATTTTGTCAGATACTGCCACCTGCACTTTGAAGCTCTGTTGCTAGGTCTATATATGTTTATAATTATTATGTCTTCTTGATGGGTTAACATTTTTATGATTAGGACATGTTTTCCTTTTACTCTAGTAGAATTTTTTTGTCTCAAACTCTGTGTTGTCCAGTCTTCTAATCTCTGCCTTTTGATTAGAGTGTTTAATACATTTCCACTTAAAAATATTATTGATAAGGTATGACTTACATCTTTCATTTTGCTATTTGTTGTGAATTTTTGTTTCTGAATTTCTCTATAAGTACTGTTATTTGTGGTAAAGAGGTTTTTAGTTCACCATTTTAATTTCCCTGTTTTTCATTTGCTGTATTTTTAAAATTACTTATTTTGCAATTGCTCAGAGGATTATGGTTATACTTAGTGTGTACCAATGTAGTTTAGACTGAAAAAAGACAATATGCTTGTATTTTTGTAACCTCTTTATTCCTGTCTGATGTAAAACTACATCAATAATTATAAACCTCTGTTGGCAGGCACACAATTTATGTACATGCATTTCATGGCAATAACAGCAAAAGGAAGGCAAATCACAGCCACTTAGGAGCTCTATGGTTCGGGGGCATGCCTTCGACTCTGCAGTAGGCAGTTTCCAGTGCTGCCTTAGCTTTAGCTTTAGCTTGCACAGAGCGTCAGGGTTAACCAGAGTTGCTGGAGTTTAGAGTTAAGGCCTTCTTAGGTCTCTCCAAGGCACATGCACACCGATGCTCACGTGCAAGCACTTCTAGATTCCCAAGTATCAGAGATGTAAAGCACCTTATAGACATTTCAACCTCCAGATAATTTTGACAGTCTTTAGGGTTCTCGTTGATTTTATGGAGAGCATGTTTTCACTCCACGATTTCTGCTGATATTCTGACGTGTAATATTTTAACCTGAACCAAATGACGATGTGCCATATAATTGCTTGGACAAGTAGGATATTTCTCTCCTCTTTCCCCGATGAATGACTGTTTCTTAACAGTTCACCTAAGATACATGCTACATCTTGACAGCCGAGATCAAAGTAAACGATGGTTGGGTATATACAGGCTTTTGCAGAGACATGTCTGTAAACAGAATGGTGAACCTACATTAGTTCTGATTAAAGTTTCTTCATGTGCCCATTTCTTGCAACAAGCTCTTCTAAAGCTCAAAGCCTTTAATCCTGTTTATGACAAGAGCTAATTTGTGCACATAATGACCCTGCATTTGACTTATGGCTGCCTCATATGTTTCCTTTAAATAAAATTTCCCATGTGTGAAATATGCTCTCACTCTGAATGAATTCTGCAAGCATCAGCTGAGGATTAGTTATTTCTGTAAATGAGATTTTTCCAGTTAAATCCTAATTGTCATCAGGAAAGACTCCATCAGTCCCTTAGCATATAACTCTATTCAGTGAGTTAGTAATAAACTTTAAATGTATTTTTATCAAAAGAAGGTAGTGTGGTGTCACTGTAACAATCATTTAGCCCAGCAATAGTCAACCGGTGGGTCACGGCACCCCGGTGGGACACCAGAATATTTAAAATACACGATATCTGACTATTTGATCAGGGCCACTGACCACTTTTCCCTTCGATTGTCAAATTTTAAAAAAATGACAACAGGCAACACAATAGCCATCTGGTGTGAATGAAACAAAATTATAACCATATTTTGTTAGATTGGCAAAAAATATATTTATCGTGTGTTTCAGAATTTTGGTAATTAGCTTATGTGTGCCATGAGATGAAAATGTTTGAAAATGGCTGATTTTGCCTGATCTTTTTGGAAACAATGTTGTTATGGCAGAAGACTAACAGAGCTGACTATTCAGTTTGTTCTGACTTGTCACCATTAGCTTTATTTTGTGACGGGAGAGTGTGCCACAGGATTTATGAAGTTGAACTTCATTCCCACAGCAGTAAATCGCTTTTAAGCAGGTGGCAGGTAGCTAATTTCTTCTAACAATGAAGTTGGAGCACACGAGAAAATAAGTAGTTAAGGCGGCACCCTTAATAGCAGTAGCCCATGGTCTACATTATCGTGGAAACGGAGAAATAGCTTCATTGCTGGTGAAAGTGTTTGCTGGTTATCTATACAGCAGGTCCTTAAATAATGTCCCTTTGTTATAACATTGAGAAGAAGAAGAAAAAGAGATTCCAAGCAGGACCACATCCTGCTGATGTGCACAGTAGGTGAATTGGTATGCAACACACTAACTGAAACACAGCGGTCCCAGTCTGTGTGACGGTGGGTGTGCCCTGCGACAGAAGGACATCCTGTCCAAGGTGGGTTTCCACCTTGCACCCTGCTCCACAGGGTAGGGTCTGGCCACCCGTGACTCTGAACTGCAATAAGCAGGTTAGAAAATAATTATCTTAAATGTTTTCATTAAACTTCCTTCAATGTATGTATAGCTCACATGTGTTTCAGTGTTTAATATTAGAAGTGTTTGGGGTCTTTATTCAGAGGTTAGGTGATGATTTTGTGACCAGAAATAAGCTGTAGGGACTTATCTTCAGTATTCAATCAGCCTATGGCAAAATTTGGTTTCGTTATATATCGTTTCACTTAAAGTTACAAGAACCCATCTATGACACCAAATGAGGACTTACTGTACATTGTTTCAGCAATAAAATGCCTATGTTTGCTGCAAGATTATAATTACCCTACATGTATGCTCCTTTTGGCAACACAGTAAGGGTGGTAATAAAAATTTGAACAGCACAGAATGGAGATTAAGAGTAGTATGACCATATATGTGTAACAGTTTGCCTGGGGTCATCTCAATTTGCACCCACTATTCCAGTGTAATCATTAGTAGGGCCTTCTTTAACTCTCAGAATTACCTCCATTTGGATGATAAATTACGTATAGTTACCTTAGTTAAAAGCACTGTCGCTGAAACTGGCCTGTGTGAATTCAAATCCACGTTCCTCTGCTTTCTGTCTATCTGAAAGCCTAATGTAACTTTTCTATGCCTCAAATTCCTAACCTATAAATGGGGATGGCAACAGCACCTGCCTAGTGGGTTTGAGAAAATGTAACGTTTGTGAAGTTCTTAGAACAGCATATGTCATGTCCAGTACAGATGGTCTTGCACCACAGGCAATGAATACAACTCCTAGGCCTCATTCATTAAAAAGATTTCTTACTGCCCCAGGAGATACGTTGTTGTGAGTAGTACTGAACTATATCTCCCCTTCTAAGATAGAAACACTTACTAAAAATAAAAGCAACTTTCCAATATCTTTGTTATTAATTCACAAGTTTACATCTTTCAGGATCTGGTGCTATCATAGAATATTCCAAATTTGCAATAATAGTATCTGAAAACCTTAGGAAGTGATAGCCTGTTCCATTACTTGGCAACCTCTGAAGTTAGAATTGTGCTTTCTGATCCCTGTGCATTCTACTGATTATAGGAAACCTTTGTACTTAACGTTTTCCCTTTAGGTAAATGCAAAGCTCTGCCTATTTGATCCCTTTCAGGGAGCTGTTCCTTTCAATAGAAAAATACAAAAACAGTCTTACCTAAAACACACACACTTGGAAGAATTAACGCTAAGGTAATATAGGAGTATTGTTGCCTAGCCTGACTGTAAGTGAAACAACACTAAATTGTATTTTGCATTACCTTACGTTGGAGAGACTTTCCCTGACTCATATATTCAGCTCACATTCTAAATATGCAGAAGTGCCTGCAACTTCCCCCTATAATGCATCAATGCCAGTCAAGAATATGGTAGCAGACAACAGCAAAACCAACTCTGAATTGCAAACTGAAAATATGATTTGTCCCTTTAGATGTAAAAAGGGAGCTCAATATTCTCTCGTTAGAGACATAGGTGATATGCTCATCCAGTAAGAGGTGATTCTTAAGGAAAAGTGGCACTAGAGCTCTATCTAATTCACTAATTTACCTTAATTAAAAAATCCGTGCATGATACAGGCATTAGTGCTAGCTCGGGAGAAACGGAGGAGGTGAAAGTAGAACAGATGAAGAGTGGTTTGATTTTTATTTCCTTACCTAGTCTACTTAGGGATTCCTTAATGCCTTTTGCCAATCACTTAAATATGGTGCAACAAGTTAATCTTTTTTAATCTTCATGAGTCCAGAGGAAACTGTCAACCTAACAATAGTAAATATGGCTGCAATTGGCCTCACCAGAGACAGGTATGACAGATGGGACATGAGGTGATGATAGGTGTCCTCGCTGCCAGGGCTTCAGGCTTTGGGTAAATGGTGTCAAGAGTTCTTTGGGGATTCCGTAATTTCTCAGGCCATGTGGAGTCCTGTGTTCCACTCTGTACTTTGCAATGATAACAACAGTGACAAGAACAAGTGTGCCAAGGGATCTGTGTACTAAGGAAAGTTATGTAATACAGGTGTCCAACATACTGCTTCCTAAATTAACTGCTATTTGAAAAGAAGAATACTATTTCAAACAGAAACAATGACTTTGCATGGCTCTGAGAACTATGGTAGAAAGTTTTAAGACAGTGATTTGTGAGTTAAAGATATCTGCTCGATGTATTGAGATAACAATGGCAAATGGGGGAATCTTTATAAATGTAGATACCTTTAATTCTCTCCTATGAGATAATGGTATATATACTTTCTCCACCAATGAACTGCTTGCCTGAGACATGTACATTATGCAGTGGGCCTGTGGTATTCATTGTATATTGAAGAAGTAGACATAATAATCCAAGGAAGTGAGAAAAATAACTTGGAAAAAAACCACATATACTTTGGTTTAAACAACCTGTGGGTACAAAAGAGGTAGTCTTAGAAGAAGAATTCTCATTTACTCTCTCATTTTAAACAATAACCAGTTGATTGTCAAAGCAGTCTGGTATTATGAACAAAAGCATGACCCAATGATTTAGGCTGCCCACATTTATGTCCCATCTCTAACCTTAGCAGCTGTGTGATCTTGGGCAAATTACTTAACTTTTCTGTATCTCATATTCCTTATTTGTAAAATGTGGATAACCCCAACTACATAGAAGTGTGAACATCTAACCTCTACTCAAGGTTAGATGTTCACACTTCTATGTAGTTGGGGTTATCAGAAAAACCATATGAAACACTTGGAGAAGTACTAGGCACATTATAAAGTCTTCAAAAATTAGCTTTTCATATGGAATATCTGTTTATGTCCCTTTCTATCAATAGACATACTTAGTATTACTGTTATAGGCATAGTCATATGGTAACACTAAATATGTGAATGAAAGGTATATACATAGTTATGTATCACATCTGTATAAGCTTATGGAGTTCACTATAGTTAATAGCTTTAAGTTAGGATACCAAAACAATTATATTTTATCATCTTTTACCATTACAGTGACTGTAGACAATTATGAGCTAGATATCTTATAGGGAAACTCTAATTTATGCTTGGAAGTCCCAGAGGAAAGTCAAGATTTATTTGTGCTAATGAAATTGATATAATTGACAATAGTGATGGTGATAATAATGACAATAAAATCCTTTTTCTCTGTTCTTCTAAGAACAAATAATAAACATTAATTAATGAAAAGAAAAAAATTGGATAATAATTTATTATATATTATCTATTATCCTTTCTCTCTCTGGCTTTTTATGAGCTCACATTTCTTTCATCCTAATATAAACAATACATTTGATAATTTAAGCATGTCAATCATACAAAAATGGGTTAGAACCAGAATAGATTTAGAGACATATTTAGTCCTCGTCTGGCTTCAGGTAAAGAAATAAACTGAGGGAGAATAAGAAACTTGCTTGAGCCCTAGCCAATTTGGCTCAGTGGATAGAACAGTGGCCTGCGAACCAAAGGGTCCCAGGTTTGATTACAGTCAAGGGCACGTACCTTGGTTGCAGGCTCCTCCTTGGCCTGGGCCCTGTTTGGGGCTTGTGCAGGAGGCAACCAATCAATGTGTCTCTCTCACACTGATGTGTTGTTAGATGGAATAATTCTATTAGTGCTCTTTTATTCCAGAGCTGAGCAGAGTCAAAATCTGCATGCTTCCTAGGATGATCATAAAAGTGACCCTTTGGTATCAGGATTTTCCTCATATGTAGCCACTTTCCTTCATTCAAATACAAAAATAAAACATGTTGGTGAAAAGTAAGGAAAATATTACAGAATAAAATTGAGTCAGAAATCAGATGGCCTTAATCCAGAGTCAGTGCTGCTAAAAACCAGAAATAGTCCTACTGTTTAGGTGCCTGCTGTCACACTGATGACTTCTATCAGTTCCATCTGTTCGTGTAAAGTGTCAGCACATACTTGAGGCCTTTTAAATATCATGTGGGCTCTGGGCCCTTTCTCCTTAAAGTGCTACCCCTCTTACATGATCTAACGTGGATTATTAGAGTTCCCTGGGAGCAGTGTAGCTGGAAAAGGACCAAGACACTGAAATGTTGAACAGGTGTTTGCTACGTTGTAGTACAAAGCCAAAAGCTGGGATCTAACCATCATATCTAATAAGTTGTTGGGGATGAATATTAGCTTCACTAATAACTCTTTACTAAAAGGATATTTGATATTAGTCCAAGAGAAAGACAACTTTAAAGTTCAGGATGAAAATGAAAATTGATAAGCAGAAGTAAATTTGATGTAGCTCAAACTTCTGCTTCTAGTTATAGCAGGCTAGGCAATAGGCTAGGGCAGTGGTTGGCAAACTCATTAGTCAATTGAGCCAAATATCAACAGTACAACGATTGAAATTTCTTTTGAGAGCCAAATTTTTTAAACTTAAACTTCTTCTAATGCCACTTCTTCAAAATAGACTCGCCCAGGCTGTGGTATTTTGTAGAAGAGCCACACTCAAGGGGCCAAAGAGCCACATGTGGCTCGCAAGCCGCAGTTTGCCAACCCCGGGGCTAGGGGATTTAGAGCAACTATTCTATTCAGGACAAACTAAAAAACACCAGAGAGTGTTTTTTAAAAGTGAGGAATGAACAGGCCAAAACTTTGGAATAGATGAGAAATCAGAGAGGTGTAGGGTTAAGTGACCTTTTCCTGATGGCATTCTCCCACTTGGAAAAAAAAAATAAGAAACAAAGATCTTTTGTTTAGAGATCTTAGGAGACTAAGAGGATGATGCTTCAAACACAGGGTCACCTTGGGTGCAGAGTGCACCTGATATATCAGGCTCCTGCATGCCTATGCTGTCAGGGGAAACTTGAACTGGAAATAAACTTCCTTTTCTCGGTAAGAATAGAGGTTTATGAGAAGTCTCAAGTTATTCCTGTAAATAATCTTTCAATCTTTGTCTAAAGATTACTGAGCACACAGAAAAGCAATCAATAACAAAAAATCAAGAAAAGCAACAGACAAAAAAAGAGAAATACACTGTAATGATCAGACAAATATGCAAAACCAATGATTATACTTATTCTCTTAAAAGAAATCAAAGACACACTTTTAAATATCTGTAGAAAATTATAAAAAGTAAAATAGTAGGTTTCCAAAATAAGCAAATAGAAGTTCTGGACACAACAAACACAATATGCCAAATTACCCAGTGCTGAAGTAATTAGTGTGTAGTGATAGGACAGAAGAAATTCCCTAGAACCTTGCTGCTCAAGGTATAGGAAAAGGGATTACTTAAGGCGAACATGGAATTCAAGAAACCCAAAGAACTCTAATCAAGATAAGTAAACAGAAATTCATGCTTAAGTATATAACAGGGTAGAGCTTCAGAACACTAAGTGCAAAAAATATAATCTTAAAGTTAGCCAGAAAAGTCAAAGATAACAGAAACAAGAGGTGACAATGACTCGGATAAGTAATTATCATTCTACCATACATGGATTTAATTATTTATCTGGTTTGTTTTAAAAGGCAACAGATGGCCTCTGAAAAGTAAGTCGGTATATTAACACAGTAACTAGAATCAGAATGCTTGGGTTCAAAGCCTTGTCTACAACTAAGTAATTGCATTTACTTAGCCTTTTAACTACTAACAATACCTTCTTTAGAGGCTTATATGATGATTACACAAATGAATGGCAACGTAAATAGAGTACTTATCATAGTGTCTGGTATGTAGTAACTACTATTAAATAAATATTCAGTATTATAAGTATTATTTTATAACAATTTAAACAGCATATTGATTCATATTTCATAGTACATAGATTTTTATTGTTTTTTATAAAGATGAGATATCTAAGTTTTTTCAATTTATACATTAACACGATATTTTATTTATGAGGGATATAAACATGAAATATGTCTCCAGGGGACATGTGAAAAGTGCTCTGAAAACTGCAAATCGCCATGAAAATCCTAGTTGTAATTTAATTTATGCCACATAAAAATTGTGTGTGTGGTAGGTGCAACTATAATCTCCATTTTACAGAGCAGGAGATTAAAGCAGCGGAAGGAGTCAGTTAACCTTAGAGCTGATAGTTACTCCTTGACCTCTTGGCTTGAAAGTTTTTGCACTTTCTCTTGGATAAATAAGCCCTAGAGCCTTTCTAGGATGCAGTCAATTGGGACTCGACTTCAGTGCTTATGGTATTCCAGGACACTGCTCATCTAGAAGCTTATGCATGGTCACAGTCTATTTAGGTCATGCAAAAAATTATTAACATAAAATACTCCTAAAGATTACCAATTAAAAGTATTTAAGTTGTAATATACCTACTACTTCCTTTTTTGTTTGTTTCATATACATATATACCCATTTCTTCCCTTTTTAAATTTTTATTTATCTTTTTGATACCTAGATTAAGTTTTTATTCAAGATTTAAGTGAGTAGGCCCTGGTATAATGTGTAAGTTTGTGTGTTTTTTAACCAAACCTGAAAATAGCTATGAATTAGTTAAGGGAGGGTTTCAAGTAATACCTGAAGCATTACTGCTTTTTTAAGTTTGGTGAAATTTCTGTGTAAAGCAATTGAAAATACTATTTTCAAAGTAGTTTTAAAAATCATTATATAGACAACTCAGAGAGGAGGTGCTAAAATGTTCCTTAATCCAATGTTTACAACACTCTACCCTGCATGTGTATGCAATTATGGACTTTATACAGGTAGGGAAAGTTGAATTTTTAAAAATTAACAGAGAATGAGGGAGAACATGATGAAGGTGGTTTAAAAAATAACAACAAAAAAAACCCACAAACTGTTACTGAATAAGAAGCATCAGGAAAGAACCCTAGAGAAATGGTGGGAATGTAGCAAAAGGACAACAGAGAAATCATGTTAGATGTGTTTAATGGTGTGAAATGCTATTGAAGCACTTTTCTTGCTTATGATTGCTGGCTGTACTATGCATTAAGTTCTTTTTTTTTTTTTCCTGACAGTGTATGGTGGTTCATTATCCCCCAGTGGCAGAGATGGCATCAAGCTTGATTGTGTCCTGGGCAGTGAGAAAGTTGCCACTTCCAGAAAGCTGGTTAGTCCCTCCCGGGCAGTCACCAGGCCATTCGAGAATGAGAAAAGCAATACTTTCTGCTCTACTTGGCATCTATTTTGCTTATTCTGAAAGGAAAATGTTAGCTAAATTATAATCTGACTTGGCCTTTATTTAACATTTGTGGGGAGAAAATGACAATAGCTTTAGTGGTAAGCACAATTGATAGATCTAATAACTTTTTTTGCAGGTTTTTTTTCCACGCCATTAGTGAGTGAGAGTCCCTAGGACAAAATATTAGGGTATAACTTTAAAATGGCAATGATTCATAAAATTTGTTTCTTATAAAAAGGCCATGGTTTTTTAGAGCTCTCATTTTGCTTTCATTTATGCCTAGTTAGCAAACTATTATTGAAACATTTTTTGGAAGGTGAACAGAGTATCAAAATACTTCAGGAAGGCAAAAAAAGAACACCTTTTCTAATCTATTCTCTACATTTGTCATGGGCAAGAAAGAAAGAGATGAATAAAAGGCACCCTAAGGATTCACTTAACTTATTCACTCATTTTATTCACTTGTGAGTATGTATTTACCTCAGTGGGGGTCTATTATATACTAGGTATTTTGCTAGGACTGAGGCAAAAATGACAAATGAGCCATATAACACCTAGTGTAAGAGAACTCACAGATCAATAAGAAAGCAGCATGATCCAGTGTGCAGTATGTCACCAAAGGGAGAAATAATCAACTATCCAAAGAGGGAAAGAGAGGTCAGGAGGATAGGGTAGACTTTGAGGAAGCCTGAAGTTTTACCACCCTGAAAATATGCCTTTTGGGATATTGATTTTAAGTTGGTTATTAAGGAACAGAAGGCTCATTAAAAAAAAACAAAAAAACACTTTAACCCTGCCCCCTTACCTGCCTAAAGGAATTTAAATAAGAAAAACTGCTTTAAAGGAAGGGAGTAACACCTTAGTGTCATAATCCTATATATAAAACCCTAATATGCTAAGTGTCTGGTCGTCCGGTTGTCCGTTCAACCAATCAAAAGCGTAATATGCTAATGATATGCTAAGACCACTCAACTGCTCACCATGATGTGCTCTGACCACCAGGGGAAGATGCTCCTACTGGTGGGTTAGCTTGCTGCTGGGGTCCAGCCGATTGGGACTGAGCAAGATGGGCCAGACATGCCCTGGAGCCCTCTGGTGGTCCCTCCCCGGCCCGATTGTGCACCGTTAGGGTCCCTTGGCCTGGCCTGTGCCTTCCCGCAATCTGGGACCCCTCGGGGGATGTTGAAGAGCTGGTTTTGGCCCAATCCCACAGGCCAGGCCTAGGGGCCCCACTGGTGCATGAATTCGTGCACTGGGCCTCTGGTATAAAATAAATGTGGCAAAGAAGAAGAAATCTAGCAAAGCCATCTGTTAGATTTCCTTCTCTGTGTCCCATTGTTCCCAGCTGGCCCAGCAAAAATTTGTTTATTACATGTCTGCTCTTTCTCATCAACCTGTAGAGTGCCTACTGTTCCTTTCAAATCTCAGATTCCCTACCCACCCCCCCCACCTTGTCCTTTGTCCAACATGATATATGAACCTCAACTACCCAATGCATCTTTGATCTCATATTGAAAGGAGTTTAGGGATAAAGAGTATCCATGGGGTAGGAATGCATAGGTGGTGGCTTGGAACCACCATGGTGTGAAATGCTATTGAAGCACTGAGAATAGATAAGGGGCCATAGGATTAGGAGAGAGGAAGACATATATTCACAGAGTATGGAGACAAAGGAAACAAACTTTCACAGAGGATAGAGAAATGTCGACAATGGCAGAAAGAAGAAAACAGATTTTCACAGGAGATAGAGAAATGCTACACGTGGGCTTTAAACTTTGAAGATGATATTCTGCAAAAGACTGACCAATTAAAAAAGTACAGGGTCATAAAATGGGAAAGGTTCCAATTAGAAGGGAGCATGAAGAGACAAAGAACTACAGCATTTATAAATCTTAGAAAAAGAGACTTTGTGGGTTAACCCCTTGGGACCCCCCCCTCCATAGGTGGGAGTTTGTATTTGCTTCCAATAAATTTCCACCCTTTCACCTACCACCTTTTGTCCATGCTTCATTCTTCAAATCCATCTGGAAAAGGACCCGAGAAAGAAATCACCCTTGCATCCTGCTCAGGAAAATAAGCCGAATCACTATCTTATGGCACCCCCAAATGTACATCTGCAATAAATCTGGGGCATTTTCTCATGTTACTGTCTCATGTTAATTTGATTATTAGCCCAACTAAAAGAACTTAGACAGTGGGAGAAGTTACTTTTTGAACCCCCACAACTTCATATAGGAAGAGGCATCCTCTACTGGTACCTTTCGAAGGATGGTTTCGAAGGTGGTGCCAGACAACAAGGTAAATGGGGAAGACATATGAGGCATAAAGCAAGAGCTAACCAAGGCAGGAGAGAACATCTGGAGTTCAAAGCAGAGTGAGCAGTATAAGAAGTATGGCAGGAACAGAAGGAGTCAGGGGAATTGGAGGACAGGAGGTTAGAGAGCTTGAAGAGAGTGTCTATAAAGACCTCTCTAGTTTTAAAAAATAGGTGCTAGCCATATGTTTAATTTTAAAAGGTTGTTCAACAGAAAATGTAGATATATAGAATGTTAAAAATACTATTGTGTTTTTCCTTTAGAAGGGAAGAGATTATTTTTATGCATTCTCTGGAACATCAATCTGTAATCCTGACTTTCCCAAACCTCAGTCTACCTATTCCTAAGGACTCTGGATCCCTAAAGCTTTCTCTGACTATCCCGGCCCACACTTCCCTCTCTTCTCTCATCCCCTAATTGTCTGAGATACTCCTTTGATACCTCAGAATCCTAGGTCTTTTGAAAACAAGTTTACAGATCAAAAAATAGAGCCCAGAGAGATGAAATCACTTATTGAGGGTTTTTGACAGTTTGTCTTACACTTCTTGTTAACATTTTGTACATGTAAATCTTGTCTCCCCAACCCCAGATTACAAAGATGTAAACAGCTGACTTCCATTTTATTATTTCTACTTTCTCTTCATACAGTGTCAACTGATTACCCAGATAATAGGTTCTCAATATGAGTTTGCAGGTTAATTAGCATGGACACTTGCTTTCTGAAATATATTTTCTTTAAAAGTGGGTCAGGGGCTTTGGGTACTCAAAAAACTAATACTTTTTTGTTTTTTAATGAAACCAATCAAACTCAGTCAGCCTTTCTGCCTTCAGAACCTCCTCCTCTCTGTTCTTACATTTAGCCAGGGGAAAGAAAGGGTTATGTTATATCAAGAACTCAATATCTAGAAAATTATTTTCCCCCACCTCAACTGACATCTGCAATGAAACATCAAGATCACAAACATGACTTGAAGACCATTCATTATCCATCTGTAGATTACTGTCAGGTTTTCGATCCTTTGCTTTCACATATAGTGAATTTCATTTGATCATTTTCCCATCTCACTACTTCTAAGTTGCCTGGTATAATTTTCTGAGTCTCCCATGTCACCCCTCTTAACTGAACTCTCCTCATTTAAACACCTTGACTCTACATCTATGTTCTTCTCAGGAGATGTCTTTTACTTAAAAAAAAGCTCCAAAAAATACCCCTCTGTCTTGTGAGTTTTGCAAGTATGTTTGTCTTGTCAGTAAACTCTTCGGAACAAGAGATGATTAAGTTCAGTAAAACATTACATACTGGTATTCAAGGAATGATTCTCTTTGGGTCTTTGGTCAATATGTTGTTTATTTTTAAGTCTATTTCCCTAATTAAGCTTGCTCTTAAGAGGTTAGTTAAAACTTCTTCCTTCCCTGAAGATATAGACTCAGGAATCCACATTGTGGGGTTTTTTTAAATTTCTTTATTGATTAAGGTATTACATATGTGTCCTTATCCCCCCATTAACCCCCCAAACTCCCCACTCATACCCTCACACCCCTGTTGTCTGTGTCCATTGGTTAGGCTTATATGCATGCATACAAGTCCTTTGGTTGATCTCTCCCCCTTACCTCCACCCTCCCCTACCTTCCTCTAAGGTTTGACAGTCTAATTGATGCTTCTCTGTCTGTCTCTGGTTTGTCTTGATGGGCATTATTATTTCTTCTATTTTCTTGAACATTAACATATGGTACTTTCTTGATAAAGAGCTTTTATTTAGAAGAGTTAATTCTCAAACATGGATGGAAGTTTGAAAAAAAATGTAATTAAAAGTTGTTTCCAGAAGGAACTAGGTCTTCCTTTGTTTGCTGCATTGACCAGAATCTGGGTTTTAGATGGACAGACCTGGAGATCTGATATTGTCATTCACTAAAAGTACCTCATATCTCAGGGGCAGACTCAAATTAAACAAGCTCACAGACCAATGCATCAAACCAGAACACCTATTTATTGATTTACAATGAGAAAAGATAACTGCTACATGGACTGGAATACTAATGTCAAATTCCTGTTCCAGGAAACCATGTAACAACTCCTGCATGGGAAGCTAAATTGTAACACAAATATTGCCTGGTGAGCATGGGATCAGAACAGGGCATGACTAAAACTTTTTGAGGCCATAAGCATTTTAGTTTGCCTCCCTCTATCCTTATGTTTACCCAATATAAACAATAGAAAACTTTATAAAATGCGAAAAGTCCAACAAAGTTTTAATGTTTTCCATGGCTACTACTATTATACTTTCAGTGTACAACCAAATACAATATTTTTTCAAAAGTAATTTTGGTGACCTTGTTTTGTTGGTGTCCTGAATACATGATTTGTCTTCTGGGCTCAAAACAAGAGGAGCTAGTCCTAGTACTTGGATCTTTGATTGCAACAAGCCTGGATGCAGCCCTTATAAAGAATACCAAAACTCTCCTCTAGAGCCTACTTAGATAGATGCTGCTAATATTTGCAAAGTGACTCCTCAATGTGCTCCCATAGACAGAATCATCCCTTTTTGATTGACACATTCTTTCTTTAAGCATGTTAATTCATTCAATTAACTTAATAGTCAAGGAAGGATGATCTGAATAGTCTGTCTGAGGAGAGTTTTCATACCTCTGATCTGCTCCATTGTTCATGGATTTCATATTGTAGAGCTCATTCCGAGGGCAGCAAGCCCCCATCTTATCCCATAACAATAACTATTGAGAAGGGAGAAAAATCAACTAGATCCCCAAAAGACCCGTTCAGGATAACTATTATTATCTATAGATAATAGGCATGATGGGGTCATATTGGCCTAGGGAAGGCCATAGTCACCGCATAAATGATCACCAGCCTAAAGATAGGAATTTATGGAGTGCCCTACATAATTAAAAAGATACTCATTGAATGAATAAATGAATGAATGTTAAGAAATAATTTTAAAAGGCTTCAAATAATGATAGTTAACTAGCTTGTTATGCAATGTACACTTAATAAAATGTTAAATTTAAGAAGGCTAAAGACCTGTCCCCATAAAATATTAATTACACAGGGAATAATCATAACTTTGTGGAAAAATATGGCAGACACTACTCTAAGTTCCATAAAATGAGACACACAAACATCATATTTCATTCTGATGCAGTAAGAAGGGCACACTATAGCTTTTGTGGTATACTTGTCAAAAATGCATAGCTTTAATCATGGAAATACAATAGACAAACCCAATTTGAGGGACATTCTACAGAGGGGCTGGCTCTTCAGGAGAATCAAGATTGCAAAATATAAAAAAAGAAAAAGATAAATTAGTGGAAGAATTGGTATTCAAATAAGATTTTTGGATTAGATTTAGTGAACTGGGTTAATGTCCTAGTTTGGATGACTGTACTATGGTTATATAAGATGTTAACATTAGAGAATCTAAGTGAAGTGTATGTGGAAACTTGGTACTATTTTTGTATCTTTTCTATAATTCTAAAATTATTTCCAAATAATAAGTATTAGTTCTCAGTATCTTCAGTATCAAAAGAGAAAGAATATGACACATTTCATGGAAAAACAAACAAGTTTATATATCTCATAACTGAAGTAAATATATCTTAAAATTTTTTTGGGGGGGTGGATATCATCTGAATGATGTTTGAAATCTGTCATTAATGCCATAAAGCTATTCCTTCCCCCAGCACCCTCAGTAATTTTTCCACCTCCACTCTTTCAGAGTTGTCATGTACACTTATGTTTTCAAAAAAAATGTACTCTTCAAGCTGTGATTAAAATGCACATGGTTAAAACAAACTTAAGATTTTTCATGAGAAGTAACAGTTCCCTTCTCCAAGCTTCTTCTGTCCCTCAGATTTCTTTTCCAAATGCAATTATTTTAACATCTGTAGCAATTATTTTAACATCTGTAGCATTTTCAACAGTAGTCCCTTCTTATCCCTAAGTACTATTTCTTCTATGACATTTCTTATTTTAAAGGTTTTAGACAAAATCTTTTGACTTCTTCCCATGATGGATAGGTTAGTTTTTAGCTTTTCATGTAACCTCTTAGATCCCATACTCTATGTTCCAGTTAACTTACATCCCCATTTAATTAAATCAATGAACAAGTACTAGAATATCATCTATGTGTTTTTGGCCCACTTTAGAAATAAGTTGTGTGCCATAACTTACTTTTGTGATACAAGATTTTGTTTTTCCTAGATTTTGCCATATGCTTTCTTTTTCTTATATCTTATTTTGTTGTGTCCCTCAAACACGCTATTATATCAGGTATTTTGTTGCATCTTCCCCCTCTTTGTTTATTCTAGAGACCTCTGCCCAAGACCATTAAGCTTCCTGTTTCAGTCTGGATCTGTTTCTCTTTAATTCTGCTGCACAACTCTCTTCCTGGGGCCTCCCTCCCCAGTCTTTAACATTACATCCATTGACTCTTGAATCTCATAACATTACAGCTGAGTAATGATTTGACTGGGTTTTAAGTTCTAGGTTATGAATATTTTTAAATACTTTGCAGAAATAATCCCATTATTTTCTGGCATGCAGTATTGCTGCCTTCATTTTTATTTTCTCTTTTATGAAATGACCTCTCACCCTTTAATCTTCTCTACCTCCAAGGTTAAGAGAATCTCTTCTTGGATGTCTTGAAACTTTATAGTCATGCATGTAAGTATATTTATTAATTATTCTGACACTAGGTATAATCTTTGAACCTGGAAAAGAATGCTCTCTCATTATTTCATAATATGATTTCTTCATTCACCTGTTATCCTTTTCTGGAATCCCTACTACAGTTGTAACTCTTAAGATATTTCTCTATGTCTTTATTTAAATCCCTTCCCAATACTTTTTAGGTAATTATCTTAAGTTTCTGTTGTCATGAATTTGTTATTCTGGTTATTATTTTTACTTCTCCAAAATGCTTCTTATTTTCTTGTCATTTATTTCACATGGCAGTGTGATTTTAATATATGGATAAAATGTCTTCTTGGATCACCCTGCTCTGCACTGAATATTTTAATGCTTAAGTTCTCTCTATTCCTAATGTATCTCTGTTATATTGGGGTCATTTTTTCGTATTTATCTTAAATATTTTTAGTGTGTAGGCTTTCATCAAATATCAGGAAATGTTTGCTTATCTGTTCATATTTGGAAAGAGACAATAAAAAAGAAGCTGACTAGGGGATCTGTATGCCTTTGCAGGGCTTGTACATTGATGGACTTGCCTCAGAGTGTAGAGACCGCAAACTATTCATGATGTCGTGGAACCTGCAAGGCTAGAATATGAAGGTCTTTCTCTTCTCTATAAGACCAATTTAATTTTCTTAGAGGGTTTTGTTCTGTTTTGTTTTGCATTAGGAGAAAACAGCTGTGAAAAATTATGCCTGGAGAGTTGAACAATTTAACTAACTATAGTTGAATTAATACCAGCTCTATCTTCAGTATCACTTCTCACTCCAGCCTTCCATACTACCTTATACTTACAATGATCTCCATGGTCTTAGCAGTCTGTATCTCTCACTGAGTGTATCTTCCTCTGGATATTGGCTGGGCTAAATGTTCCTCTACTTTGAGTGGTTACCTTTCTCCATTTTGATTTTGATTTTCTAAAAATATGTTGAAATCCCTTTCCTTAATAGCTCCCTTCTTATTCTCAACACCATTGTTGTAACATGTGTGTCCCTTTGCTATCATCTACTCTTATGTAGTTGAGTTTAAAAGGGGAGAAGAAATGTGGCCTAGCTCAACTCTGTAAAATCTTGTTCTCGCTTATAATGAAGAGCAATGAAGAGTTTGTTGCAAAACATCTGAATCACAGGAAGCAGACTTGGTTTTATAATGAAACAAAACAAATTATTGTAGCTAACCCAAAACAGTGATTCTTTAACTTTTGTGTTCATTTGGATCATCCAAAAAAAAATAAAAGATGCCCAGACCTACTAAGAAAAGAATGGTCAACATCCCAGCCTTTTTTTATACCTATTTTAAAATATTACTAGTAAATACAATATATCTTCAAAATAACTTTTGTTGACTGGAATCTGCTGGCTTTCTAAGCACATGCGTCTCTGATTTTTTTTTTAAATGGCTCTTGAAGGCTAAGAATCAAAGAGGAACTCAGCTGTCTTTCACTCACCTTGGTTTTTTTTTCCCCTTTAGGGGTCAGGGGAAAGAAAACTCAATCTCCAAAGCCATATGTATTCTGACCTCCTTGATCAGCCACAACATGCTAGAGTGCCAGTGTGAATACAGAGATGGGTAAATGCCATCTGTCAGGAAGGATAATAAAAGGTATCCAAATATTGAGAGTATAAAATATAAAGTAATGATTTTCCTATATAAAGAGTTATTGTCTATGATTATATGAGCTTTATTTCCTTAAAGAAAGACAATTATATGGACATATATGGTACTAAAGGTTTTTAAGTTGAACATGTTTTTTGCATAGTGCTTTATAACAATAGATTTTTTATAGAAGCATTCGATTTAGCATTAAAAATTATTTGCGATAAGGAGGACAAATTTTTAAAGTCTTTTATTTTACAGATCTGGAAATGAAGGCTCACAAGTTTTTTCCCAAGATCACATACATTTAGAAGAGTCATGTATAACTCAGAGTCAAATATACTATCTTTAAATTCTATGCTCTTTCCATTATAAAATATTGACTAAATTTATCAATCAGAATCATTGATTAATACTATACATTTCCCAGTTCTGGGGTCTTTCCATTACCCTGCTAGCAATGATCAGGTTATAATTTATCGTGGAGGAACAGTACTGTCAAGCCAGAATTTGGTGCTAAAATTTCAAATATGATGACTTTTAGAGGATCAAGCTCCTAATTAGCTGTAGAACTTGTGGAAGGTCAGCCCATCTGTTTAAAATGCCTGGTTAATACTCTGCAGATTCATTTTCTATGAAGCTCTTAGAAGTAATTCCCAATTCCTATTTGGAATCCCAAGTTTCAAAGCATCAAATTAGGTAATCAGAGACAAATTAGACCACAGTACCATAGATTCTGTGACTAAATGAAGTTTTAGGATATCTCTGTCTTTGCTTAGAATTCTTTAAAATTTAGGTGCAAGTCACTAATAAGTTTAGAATGTAGGCATGGATTACAATAGACAACATAATTAAATATTACCTCTCATTCAGCAGAAAGGAGGGAATAGTGTTTTCAATATAAAAATAGATCTAAACTTCCTAGATTTGTAATTATAATTTGTAGCAGATAAAATATGAAAAAATATATTTTTTTCTATGTAAAGTAAGAGCTGTGAAATGGGAGAAGACTAATTGCATCTCCAACTCTACCATAAAATAAGAACCAATGGATTTCAGAAAGACAGGCAGATTTTAGCTCCAACTGTCCTGTGGGCACCAGAAAGCCTCTCACAGCAGTGGGATGTGCTCTCTTAGTGAAATGATGACATTCTTTTTGCCACAGATGTTCTCAGAAAGATCTTTAGAATGGTTAGATCATAATGTGGAAGGTTTGGTCAGAACCTTCTAACCCAATATCGTTGCCTTTAGGCCAAATAATCCAAATGACCTGGGAAACTGTTGTGTTCCTTCTATCTTCCTCTCATATATAAAATGACTGATATATAATTACTTGTAAGAATAATCCTTTTTGATATCAGATTATGATTTTTTTTAAAAAACGGAGTGTCATCCTGGTCTTTATTTCATTGCTTTCTAGTTTTTTGTTTGTTGGTTTGTTTTTGTCAGGATATCATTGGCTTTTCAGAAGCATTTATTATTTTTGTAGCTATATTTTTTGATTTATTATAATTGTTGAAAGTTATTATAGATGCCCCCCTTTTTTTCTCTCATTGACCCCTTCCACCACACTTCCACCTCCTCCCCAGGCCTTCACCACATTATTGTCTTCCCTGGGTTATGCATATAAATTATTTGGATAATCACTTACTGGTCCCCCTCACCCCTTCCCTTTGAAATTCATCAGTCTGTTGCAGGTCTATGCATCTATTTTGTTCACTTTCTAGTCCTTTTTAATTTCTGTTCTAATCAGGATGTTCTATATAACTAGAGTTTCCCTTGTAATTCATTTTGGTAACCCTCCCTCCAATATCTGTATGCACTATGAGAAGCAAAAGTATCAGGTATGTGACAATACAGTCCCATGAGCCCTGTACATGCTCTCTTAGGGGCCCATCCAGGTCAAGGGATGTTTAAAAATCTGCCAAGGACTTTTTCTCATCACTGTTTTCTATTTGCTAGCATTGGTTGCTTGTGGAACCTGACTTTTTACCTTAGTTTACGATTTTAGGCTATTGAAGACTTAGTTTGCATACCTTTGTCTGTGGAGTGCTATAATTTGGGAACATTATTCAGCATGGAAAGACATCTTAGGTAGATTTTCCCAGGATAAGACATTGTGACAAGGGTTCTGGTACAATAGTTCATTTGGGGGGTGATCCCAGGAAATACCATTAGAGGACAGGGGGTACGTGAGATAAAACATAAGATAACCTCACTCCTCATCCACAGTTACTGAGGACAACTGGAGTTTTAATCCCACTGGGGAATTCTGGGGGCCAGTGCAGAACATGCCTCAGAGTTGTCTCACCAGATGCCCTTTGTCATTGGTCATGAGCTGATTCCAAGGGCATCAATCCTGCCACTTCTGGCTTGCCCTGTGTTTGTGGGTCTGCTTGCATAGAGGGGAAAAACCTCAGGCAGAGAGTCTGAATTATTCCAGAATACAGGCTTTGGCATGAGTGCCAGAGCATTGACTACACCTGCCTCAGTGGCACATCCTTGGCTCATATACTAGTTTAAATTGGAATTGGAAATCTTAGAAAGCAGGGACTGACTTGGGGTCAGGATTGGATGATACTCCACAAGATGACCATGTTTCTCAAAGAACTGTCCTGTGGGTACCAGAATGAGGAATGTTGACAGCAGCACATAGGAAAACCAGAAAGGAACAGTGGCCAAATGTGTTAGAAAAACACTGAAACAAGCTTAAAGGACTAATAAGCACAGATTTTAGAAAAAGGAAAGAAAGAAAAACAGCTTTTTCCAAAGTAACTTGACATATGCAGCATTTCCCAAACTAACCTAACGACAAAACCGTGTTTTTATGGCTCATCTCTTTGGGCTGATGTTCCATGAAACACACTTTGAAAATGCTGATCTCATGCCACCAGGTCTTCTCATGTTACGGGTAAGGAAGCTCAGAGCCCTGTGACGGGTCAAGGTCAGGCAGATTGTTAGTGGTTAAGCTAAGCCCTGGCCCAGAGCTTTTCATTCTATCCTGCTGTCTCTCATTTTAGTTCAAGAAGCCTCTGGTGACCCATATCTCCTCCTTCTTGAACTGTGTTCAGAAGGGCTTCTTAGGGGCTATTAATTGTCTCTGGCTGTCAAGGGTCCCTACAGCCCTTCAGTGAAAACAGTGCATGAAGCCCACCTACTGAGTTTTTCAAGACAGAACTATATGTGTTTGATGTTGGTCAGAAGGTTTGGCATGCTGACTCCTAGGGCTGATAAAAATGGTGCATTTTCCTGCTATTCTGCTCTTGGAAGAAAGACAATGATAGAAAGCATCTGTTAGAATAGTTTGATAAGATTGGCACCTACTGGAGAAGTTATACCTTTTCCCTGATGCAACTAGGAGTGGGTATACCCACTGGCAGATCCCACAGAAGCCAAGATCCAATCTGATCAGTGACTTGCTTCAAAGTGCAGACACGGGTCCTGCTTGGTCTTGTCTAATAAGGGATGTAACAGACCAGTACAGGCTGGAATGTTCTCCGTATTTCCTTAGTGGGCATACTCTAACCCAGATAGAGCTCTTAAGGGAATGAGAAACTCTCCAATTCTGTCCATTATTAACAAGAGCCATCATCTATTTGGGGCACTTTCTTGTATTGGGGCTTCTACTTGGCACTTAATTTAATTGAGCTCATTTAATCTTCACAACAACAATGTGAAAAAAGTACTGTCATTTTCTTATTTCCTTTTATTGTGTGAGTAAACTAAGTCTTAGAGGAGCTATTCAACTTGCCCATGGCTGTCAGCAGGGAACAGGAGATCCCATTCCAGAAAGAGAAGCCTAGGAGGCTGCATTGGCCTATACTTGTTAATGCTACATCCTTCATAAGAAGACAATAGATCAAGAGAAAACCGAAGCAAATCCAGTTGGTAAACTTGATAGAATTTTAATAGTCATTAGTGATGTGAAGAAGTTATCCCTTATAAGGGAACCAAACATGTACTATTCCCAAACTTATTCTATGCTGCCCCTAGAAAGACATTGCAGTTCGATTTGCCAGGTGAAAATGACAATGGCTGCATTGTGTTCTCCTTTAGAGATATATTGAATCTTTTAAATTAATGAGAGTATATACCCTCTTCCTATTGTCCTAGGGATGCAGCTTTTTTATATCTGTTATTTAAAAATAAACAAAACTGTACCCATATAAGCTTTCACCTGAACAGGTATAGTCAGTGTTACTAAAATATGGAGCCAATATGTTTGGAGACTAGAGAAATAAGAGGACAATAAATCAGACTTTCAGGCTTGCACATATAGATGAATGATGAAGCATTTGTATCAAATGTGTGCCTTAGACACCCTGATTGTGCCGGGTACAGTTTCAATAGATGAATAATAGACAGTAGACACAGGGCAAAAAGTGGAGATTAGGAAATAATTTTTAAAGAGTGTAACAATTCCACAAAACTCAAGCAGAAGCAATGAGAGTTCTTAGAGAAAGGGTAAGATAAATGGCAACTTTGGGGTATTCTTAACCATAAATGTTACTCTCCTGCAAACCGAGGACAGAATCAGGCTCAATAAATGCCATTACAATATATAACTTTGCTCTGGTTCTCTGGCTGCCCGGGGAGCAAATGAGTCAACGTGAGATGTTCTCTAAAGATTCGCACAGTGCCTTATGCCTAATAGATTCACTAGATGAAGCTGAGGTTTTGAATGACTGGGAACTGGGCTCCAGAGGGCTGGCTAGAATGAAGAGGTATGGTTTGCCCTCTCCCCAGGACATTCACATCTCCGAGATTAGAAGAGGGTCTCTGACTGACAGACAGGTGGTGGTACTGTGGTAGAGTGTAGGGGAGGGAGGATATTAGAAATGTATTTTAAACTCTGACTTTGTGGGTAACTAAGAGACTACATACGGCAAATGGGATGCACAAGGGGACCTGAGGTCAGCCAGTGGTAGCTGAGGAAGGAGGTTTTGAACTCGAGAACAGTGGGTGAAATGAAATGGATGGAGGCTGTATTAGGCACTAAGGTCACACCGGCCCTATGGAGAGAAGTTGGCGTGAATTATGTTGCCACACTGTCACTGTATGTTCAAGTATGTGACTGCTTTACAAATTAAAGAAGTAATGAATGATGGATAGATTGAAAGGTGACAAGTCTAAGTTGCCAGTTCATACTGACATTTCACAGGCAAGAAGAAAATGCGAATGAGAGAGCATATCTAACTTCTCCCATAGGTGCCAATCTTATCATTTGCAAAGAGCAAATGCATTGAGACACAGCCTTTTTGTTATGTTGAGGTGCATACCTTCTATATACAATTTGTTGAGTTTTTAATATGAAAGGATATTGAATTTTGTGAAATACTTTTCTATTGAGTTGATTACATAATATTTTTATTTATTTATTAATGTGATTTATTAATGTAGCATATCACATATACCGATTTCATCTCAGGGATAAATCCCACTTGATCGTGGTGTATGATCCTTTTAAACATGCTGTCAAATTCATTTTGTTAATAACTTGTTGATAATTTTTGCGTAATATATTCATCAAGAGTATTGGCTATAGGTTTCTTTTCTTGTAGCTTTGGGATAAGAATAAGACTGGTCTCATAAAATTAGCTTGGGAATGTTCTCTTCAGGTTTTTAGAAGACTTTGAAAAAAAATGGTGTTCTTTTTAAATATATGGTAGGATCCAGTGTGAAACCATCTAGACCTGGGCTTTTCTTTATGAGAGAATTTAGATTATCGAATGAGCAGGTACTTTGGTGAGCAGGGCCCTAGGTTCCCTGGAATCTGCTGGGAGACACCTGGGGCTGCAGGAGCAGGTCTGGTATGAGGACGGGCTGGCTCCAGGGTCTGTGGTGAAGTTGGGTGTTGACTTCACTCTTCTTCTTCCACAGGGAAGGGGTCTTTCTTTGCACTGGGCTGTGTGGGCTTCGGATGATGGGGTTATGTGAATCTATGTTCCCTATGAACCTCAATGCATCTTTTCTTATTTTTAGCTTTCCTCCAGGTGTTATAATCCTTCACCCGGAATCCTTAGTTTTTGTGAAGTTATTTTTGTACTTGGATAGTGGTTCAAATTAATGTTTCCAGGAAGAGAATGAGCTCTAGAACTTCCTATGCCACCACTGTGCTCTCTTTTTTATTTGCAATGTTTGCTTTCTTCTATTTTTTCATTATTGTGTAAAAATCAGTCTTACATCGAATTTTAATTCAGTTATTTTACTGTTACTGAAGTTACAGTAATTCATTCTGAGTTATTAGTTTATATCTACAATTCATTAAATATTTAAAAATTTTACAGCATTCTTTAGAAACTCTTCTGCATTATTCATATCAATGTTAGAAGAATGTTTGTTTTATGTGATTTTTAAACTGACAGTATATTTGTTGCAATCAAAATAGTATAGTGTTGAATAAAGAGTATAAGTAGAGAGTCCATAAAGAATATATGCATACATAAATGTACAAATACATCCATAAATTGATCCAGATGCATAGGAGAAATTAATATGAGTTAAAGTGATATTTCAACTTCAAAAGGAAAGATAGTTTATTTAATGTGTCACTAGTAAAGAATAATTTCTAAGAAAATAAATTTTGAACTTTGCATCACATCATAGAAATGAATATTGGATCAAGAATGAAAAAAATGAAACAAAAAGAAAAAATCTTCAATGCTCTAACTCAGGCTTTTCATCTGAAAAACAAAAATATATAAACTCTCACAGTGAAGCTGTGACATATGAAAGCTCTTATCAGAACAGTATAAAGTCACTTGTAAGTACAAAAGGAAATATTACTGTGTCATAACCAATGAGTTGTTCCACTTTAGTGAGTACCTTGCTGCTAGAGCTTGATACTCAGTGGTGAGGTTTAGGCCACTGTGGGGGCTAAAAAAATATTAATAGTTTTCCTCCCACCTTCTAAGTTCTTTGGCTGGGCTAATAATCAAATTAACAGACATAGATTAACAAGAGAAAATCAAAATTTCAACACATGCACATTGGGAATTAACATACCAGTGGTCGGCAAACTGCGGCTCGTGAGCCACATGTGGCTCTTTGGCCCCTTGAGTGTGGCTCTTCCACAAGATACCACGGCCTGGGTGAGTCTCTTTTGAAGAAGTGGCGTTAGAAGAAGTTTTTAAAAAAATATGGCTTTCAAAAGAAATTTCAATCATCATACTGTTGATATTTGGCTCTGTTGACTAATGAGTTTGCCGACCACTGACATAGGCATACAAATCCCAAAGACAGCAAGGCAACATTGGGTATAGAAGAGGGAGGAGGAAAACAGAGTATTAGATTTCAGAAGTGAGAATGGGTGATTATAGATTTCAGAAGTGAGAATGGGGGAAAAGGAACATACAGACAAGGAAATCCTTGCTAGGCAACTAAGAAACAATGGGGCACTGGAGGTATCTAGCGAACAGTCATCTGCCTGAAGCCCTCTTATTTACTGCTAGAGGCCTGGTGCATGGATTCATGCACTGGTGGGATCCTTCGGCCTGGCCTGTGGGTATCGGGCCAAAACCAGCTTTCTGACATCCCCAGGGGTCCCGAATTGCAAGAGAGTGGTTCTCAGGTGATGCACCCTGGAATCGGGCTTCCTCTTCTCTGGTTCCAGGTATGTCACCGGAGAACCACAGCTGTCAAGTCACCGCAGCTCAGCAGCTCCTGTGTTGAGCGTCTGCCCCCTGGTGGTCAGTGCACATCATAGCTGCTGTGACCAGTCAGACAGTCACTTAGGCTTTTATATATATAGATATATATTTAATTCAAATTAGGCTAAAACAACATTCTAAACTCTCCTTCCAGAAGCAGGTTTCTCTGTCTGAATCTCTAAGGCAGGAAAGGGAGGTAAGGTCAAAGATTCCTTCTGAGTCTTTGCTTCTTAATGTGCTTCTTAATAAACAGGTTAAAATCAATATCCCAAAAAAAGGCAGCTTCAAAGTGGCAGAATTTTGGCGCATCCACCACTAAGTGAAGACTGTAAATTCTTCTGTCAAAAGAGAATTTACAACAATGGAGAAATAAAGTTGCTAAAACTCTGTGATAATAATGCATATTATTTGCATAAGAGGAATCCAAATGATAAATTTCTCCAGCAGATTGTAAGATATAAGCAGAGAAATTTGTTTTCTTCTCATTAAGTCAGAAAGAAATTATTCATCTCCATGAATGCAAATGAAAGCTTTCCAAATGGTGTGGTCATAACATGGTAATTAAGTGCCTGAGTGCCAACCAGATTCCTTCATTTTTCTAAATTATAATAATTACAATTGACCATTACTGATAATTACAGTGATCAGAGAGTCGAATTTTAATTTTTCATTCTCTTTTCTGTAATCAATGTGTTATTCCTTCCAGTAAAATTCACCAAGTTTTCGTTTTTCCTTAACCAATTCCTTTCTGGCTTTTTAACCCCAAACCCCATAGAAAACCTCTCTTTTCACCCACCTCATAATAATAGTTTTATTTTATTTTTGGATTTCTCCCAGGAGCTAATCAGGGGGTATCTGACTATATAAGCATTATACCAAGGTAAAATTAAAAGATTAAGTATGTAAATTATTGTTTTAAAAGGGGTTTATGTATTCAAAGTGTCTGCATCATTTTATACCCACTTATTTTCCCTGTAATTAAAATAGGAGCTATCAGTCAAAGGTCCTAACCAATTCCTTAAGGAAATTATACTTTTAAAACAAGAGATCAAGAGCTAACTTACAGTTTTACACTACACTTATGTTTCTTGGTCCATATAACTCTATCATTTTCCTAGCTGGCATGAATGGTAGTTTCTGTTATGGGACTTTAGAAGGAGTCCTACAAATCATATCCTTAATGTTTCTTTCATTTGGAACTAATTCATTCCATTCTCCAGGTATCTTCCTTGGAAATGGAAATATCTCTGAGTAAATCAATATTCCCTTAATCACCTATGGCATAAACTTATCAACTTGCATCTTTTTAGGAGTATGATTCAGATATCTGAAAGTAATTTTGACATTCTAAATCAAAATCTAAATACATAGACATTTTGGCCCTACATTAATAGCTATAAAATTCACAGATAAATGGATATTTATTGAAGTGTGATTTGAGTTTTAAAAAAAAACACATTGTAAATAACTCGCATGCCCATCAATAGATAAGTAATCACTTAAATTATGGTATAAATATGTAATTGTACACACATACATTTATTGACATGAGAAGTTGTCTAAGACATGATTCCCTTTATATATAATTTTGTGTGTGTGAACATAGAGAAAAGACAAAGAATCATAAGTAAATGTTAGCAGGTTTTATCTGAATGGCAGAAACTCAGGTAACTTTAATATTTTATAGCTTTTATATATTTACTGAGGCCCAGTGCACAACATTCATGCACTGGGATGGGGGGAGGGAGGGCAGGCCTCAGCCCAGCCTGCACCCTATCACAGTCCGGGACCCCTCAGGGCCAGCAGTCGGACATCCTGCAAGGGATCCTTAGAGCTGCCTTTCAGAGGCAGGAGAAGCTCTGAGCCCGGCTTCTGGCTGAGTGGCACTCCCCCTGTGGGAGCGCACTGACCACCAGGGGGAAGCTCCTGTGTTGAGCATCTGCCCCCTGGTGGTCAGTGCACGTCATAGCGACTGGTCATTTTGCATTTCGGTTGATTTGCATATTAGGGTTTTATTATATAGGATAAGGGTTAGCGTGGATTAGAATCATGCCATAAAGAATGGTTATATTCAAGCGAGTTTTATGTAATTGCCTCTATAATTATGTATCTATTGTTTATTTTCTGGATTGATTGAATCATGTCCCTATAAAAATAAATAATATTCATAGAGGTAAAAACATAAAACTATTAGATTTATGTTCCCTACTTACAACATTCCAACATTTTTATCCAGTGATAAAAGAATATATTTACCCAATGAGGGGAAAAGGAGACTTATGTAATACTTTAAACAATAAAGAATTTAAAAATATATATATGTCAAACCTCAGAGGGAGGGTGGGGGTAAGGGGGAGAGATCAACCAAAGGACTTGTATGCATGCATATAAGCCTAACCAGTGGTCATGGACAACAGGGGGGTGGGGGCATGCATGGGGATGGGGATGAGGACAAATATGTGATACCTTAATCAATAAAGAAATTAATTTAATATATATATATATATATATATTAACCTGAAACACTTACTTATAAGTTTGAATTGTGCTAGACCTTGCCTTCCTCAGAAACATTAGTCTTTATCAGACCCAATTCCCGGAAATGAAGTATCCTGTAGCAGAACTAGAAAGTTACTCTCTTTAGATAAATAGAGGTTTCAGAAGCAGCCATTCTGTGGAAATTTACTGCTTACTCAAGATTCTGGCAACAAGCTGAGGATGGCAAGTGCTCCTGTATGTCACAATTCTTTGTATACTTTTTTATTTTATTCTTATCTTCATCCTTTTCTTGTTTATTTTAAGAATTGGCCCTTCAGGTACAGCCTGCCTACACTGAGTGGTCCCTTGCCGAAGGCTATGGTCTAAGAGACACTCATCTCCCTACATCACTGGTTTTTTACTGGGGTGATTTCACATTGCCTTCGTAAAATGTCTGGAGACGTTTTTGATTGTTATGACTGGGGGAAGATGGTGACATTATCATCTATTAGGTAGAGGCCAGAAATACTGTTAAAAATCCTACAGTGTACAAAATAACCTTCCCACCACAGCACTCACAACAAAGAATTCTCAGATCCAAAATACCAATAATGCTGAAGTTATAAAACCCTTCTCTGAATAAAAGCAGCTTTGCCTGAAAGAGAAAGAAAAAAAAGGGGACTGAAAATAAAGAGAAGTTCCCATACTTCTACGAAGTGATTCACTGTTCAGCTCTGTTAACCAATAGCCACCAGAACCATTTTTTTTTAATTCTTTATTGTTGAAAGTATTACATAGGCCTCCTTCTTCCCCCATTGACCTCTCCTCAGCCGCTCCCACCCCCTAGCACATGCCCTCACCCCCCTACTGTCTGTGTCCATTGGTTATGCTTATATGCATGCATACAAGTCCTTTGGTTGGTCTCTCCCCCTTACCCCCACGCTCCTCTCTGAGGTTGGCCTGTCTGTTCGATGCTTCTATGACTCTGGATCTATTTTTGTTTAAGTTGCGTTGGTGGATTGTGGTGACCACAGCTACCCACCAGAACCAGTTTTAAACCCATTATCCATCACTAAAAATCTTTGAACACACTTTTACAAGCCAAACACTCAGTGACAGCTTTTTGCTTTTCAAAGTTGGACAAATTGCCAAATAATCAAGTTACTACACTTATATAGATGTTGTCAAAACATTTAGACCTCTGAAAATCTACCTATCCCCAAATTCCTTGCTTCTCAAAACAGATTGTCAACATCTGAAATATAAAGGCCAGTTCTTGGTTTTTATAATAAAGGAGATGTGCTGATCAGGAACAACTGACTGATGATTTTATATAGTGGTTTGGGGGAAGCAAGGAGTTCTTTCCATGGGAGGTTTGTGGTCAGAAACCTGTAATAATGCTGGTATGCAGACCAACCAAAGGAAACTTCTACAACAAATTGACAAAACAAGGAGGATTCTCATGAAAGATTTATAGGGCACCCCGGGCCACGTTTGGCCAATTAACTTTTCATGAATTAGTCACCAGTCTAACAAGCCCTCAGCCCTCAGAGCTGCCTTGCATTGGAATTGAGATTAGGCATATGCCTCCATTTATTCCCTATGAAAGAACCTCATAAACATTCGACAGAAAGAAAAAAATCCAGGAAACAGCAAAAATATTAAAACTAGACTATATAATATATTCAGATAAGAGCAAAAGCAAAGCAAGCACAAGGGAATAAACAGGTTAAAGGAAAAGAATATTTACCAAATGGCATACTTTCAAACCTAAAGGTCTAATGACCTTACACCAAAACCTAAGTCTACGTATTTACCTATATGTAATATACTCGTATAAATAATCTTATACAAACACTGGACTTAATTATACAACCATCTTGGTCTAATGACCTTATGCAAAGCTCTGTTTGGTTACAAACCCCTAGGATAACAAGGTAAATTCAGCAATAAGAAACTAGTCAGAACTCAAATGGATGTTGAGACTGACTCTTGTGGCCCAATAAGAACACCTTTTGCTCTGAGCATCCTTTGTAATCCTGCTAAGCCAACATCCTCAAAGCAATCTCAGTAGAACCTTGTAGATTCTGGTGCAGTTTTGACAAAACTGTGGCTGTCAAAACTCAAGAAAGAAATGATTCCTGTATCTGCTGCTATACTACGTGAATGAAATATTTCATTTCACTCTAGCATTTCTAGGAAATGGAGTTTCCCTTTTCCGGTCACTTTGCTATAGTCATTCAAAAACTATATCCTGGGGTTGCCCAGATTTCATAGTACATTTCTTGGGAAGGATTTTATTGCTTAATTCATGCATATGATTATAATGGAGCTGAAATATTCCTATTGCCTAGGCTTGGCCTAGCCGTCATAACATTGTAGCACAATGCATCACTCATGTGTTCGTGGTGATGCTGGTGTAAACAACCTGCTACTATGCCAATCAATGGTATAACACAGACAGTTCTGTACAAAACATATGTGATAATGAGAATAAACTATGGTATGCTTTTTATCATGAGTTTATAGCACAGTCTTTATGTATAAAAAGTTTGCTATAAAGTAGTATGCCTCATGTTACACTGGGATCAGCTTCGTATATTACATATTTACCCTGTCTCTTCATTGCATCATTTTCTCATGCTTGATTTAATTTCATGTTGCTTTGTACAATAACATGCTGTACAGGCTTGTAGCCTCAGACAATAAGCTATACCAGTGGTCGGCAAACTCATTAGTCAACAGAGCCAAATATCAACAGTACAACAATGGAAATTTCTTTTGAGCCAAATTTTTTACACTTAAACTTCTTTTAACGCCACTTCTTCAAAAATAGACTCGCCCAGGCCATGGTATTTTTGTGGAAGAGCCACACTGAAGGGGCCAAAGAGCCGCAGTTTGCCGACCACTGAGCTATACTATATAGCCTCGATGTGTAGTATGCTAAACCTAGGTTTGTGTAAGTGCACTCTATGATGTTCATATAATGACAAAATTGCCTCACAATGCATATTCTGAGAAATGCATTGTCCTTAGTAAGCATTAATTTGAAAACTTTCTATCTTTAATTTTTGTCAATTAAGCCTCAAACATGTAAGCTTTTCTAATTTTATTCATCTAGTAATAGAATATTCTGGCATTCTGATTTGAAGAAATATAGAGGAGCAGAGGCGTGGGTTAATAAGGCCATCTTTAGTATCTACATTTACAAATTTGTCAGTAATATTAAAATTATTTTCTTTTATAGTGGCACAATTATCCACCAATGATTTAAGTAAAAAAATGTAGGGGGTCATCTTGGATTTTCTGATTGACTTCGAATCCTTCAGTTAAGTCTGTTCTACCTTACTGCTTCACTGCCAAAATGTTCATCTGTCCCTCATTGCCACTGCTTCAGCTCATTCCCTAACCCTTGTCCAGATTGTTACCATAGCCTACCACATCATCTCATCTATTCCACTCTGTCCTTTGCATAATCTACTTCCAAGAGAGCAGTCAAAAAATCACATTAAAAATACACTATACCATATAATATCCTATTTTAATATCCTCCAATGACTGTCCAGCATATTTAGAACAAAGTCCAAACTATATACCGAGGCCTATCATGACTAATTTTCTGACATTATTTCCTACTTTTTCCCCTGTGTTCCTGCCTGATTGGCTTTCTTTCTAGTCATAGAAAATACCAAGCTCTTACTTTTCTCACAGCTTTTGCACCCATTATCCCACCTGCTGAAATTGATTCCTCCACTCTTAGCTGGAATGCTGATCTAGTTTATCAATTCTTACAACTGTCACCTATTCAGAGTGACTTCCCAGCTTATATGTGGGGCATATATTCTTCATAGCATACTTAACCAAAATAGGACATTACCTTTCTTGATAGTTTCTTTTGCTCCCTTCTTGTCTCACCCATTAGAGTAAAGAAAAATATTTATATTGCTCATTTATGTAACCTCAGTACCTACAGTAACACTTAGACGATAGTGTTTAACAAGTGTTGAGTGAATACATGTATGATTAATTGATAGATGAATTCAAGAATGTCTGAACTGGGGAGGTCCCCCAAAATAATGGCTAGATCTCTATTTCTGACCTTCATTATAGTTCTTTCTTAAAACTCTCAAAAATAATATTTAGGTTTGGCTCCCCAGAGATTATTTGATAGTTTCCTCTTAAAAATCATACCACTTTCTAGATCATTATTTTCTAGTAATGAAAGAGTTTGGCACGTGTCCCATAAGCACATATTCTGAACTTAAAGTAATGTTCACTGGTAATTTATTGAGTCAGGAATCATTTGAAAACCAGCATGCTCCTAAATCCTAGAATGTTACATCAGAGCTTGAAATTTTTTAGAATTTAATGCCAGCCAGTAGTTTATCTCCTCTGATATGCTGTTATCCTTCCTTTTTGCAATTAATCACTCAGCTCTGCAATGTGGACATATTATTTTCTTTCCATTCTGTCTTTACCAAGTGGACATTGATCTTTAATTAAAGTAGAGGTATGTGGTATGTAGAAAGCAGTGTAGTACTAAAAAGAGATTAACTTAGAACCAGACAAGAATGGGTTCAACTTCTGACACTGCCATTCACTAGCTGTGTGACCTTGAGAAAATTTCATAACCTCTCTGAGCCTCTCTTCTCAACAGTAATATTTAGTATTGTTATAAGTAGTAAATTTTATAAAGAACTTGTTCAGTATAGTGCTTGATACATTGCAGAAACAACATACATTTACGTCTTAACAGCTTCTTTTGTCTTCCCATAAAGGCAAGTCACCTTAAATGTTTTGGAAACAGTGGAAGGGTATATATACATAAATTTGAAGAAATAGAAATCTTAATTATAAAATATAAATGTATAAAAATAATATAAAATCATAGCACCTCTGAAATGCCGGGGGTTGTAAATAAATACATAGGTATTAATTTAAGAAATTGCAGGTTGAAATAAAATTTTTAAGTGTTTAAGAAGGGTTTAGAACAGCTCAGAGGCTGTTTGCGGAGGGGAGATCCGTCACAATACTGGAGAAGCCAGAGTTCTCCTTTGGGATTCAGTGCAGAAATAGTAGGGTACTGTGATATGCACACTCAGCACAGCCCCACCCAGACCCAGTTCAGGCAACAAACAAAATAACAGAACGTGCCTCATGCACACAACAGGCTAGCCAGCCCATTAGGCACAGCTTGCACCTGCTCATACTACAGCCAGGCTGCCCAAAACGCTCAGCACACAACCTTACACAAAGCCTACTTTTCCAAACTTGGGAGAGATGCCCATTTCATCTAGCTCATAGGACAAACTCAGAAAGTCAAACAAAATGGGAAAACAGAAGAGTATGCTCCAAATGAAAGAATAAAAGCCCGAGAAAAATTATAATGCCAGAGAAGGCAGAGAAGCCATCATAAGGATGCTCAACAAACTAGAGAGAAGAGTGGAGAAACTCAAAAAGCACTTCAAAAAGGAGTTAGAAAATGTAATAAAGAACCAATAAAGGAATGACAGTCTCAACAAGTGGTGTTAGAAAAACTGGACAGATTCATGCCCCAAAAAAATGAACACTCTTATACCCTATACAAAAATAAACTAAAGACTTACTTGTAAGGCATAAAACTCCTAAGGAAAACATAGGTAGCAAACTTTTGACATCAGTCTAAGTAATGTCCTTTCAAAAAGAGAAATAAAAGCAAAAATAAACAAATGGGATTTCATCAAACTAAAACACTTCTGCACAGGGAATAAAACCATAACAAACAAAAGATGACTTACTGGATGGGAGAATATATTCTTAAATGATATATCCACTAAGGGGTTGATATCCAAAATATAAGGAATTCATACAACTCAATAACAAAAAATAAACAATCTTTGCCATAAAAAAGAATGAAATTTTACCATTTGGGACAACATGGATGGAATTAGAGTATATTATGCTAAGAGAAGTCAGAGAAAGAAAAATATCGTATGATTTCACTCATGTGGAAGCTAAAAAAAATAAATAGACTCATAAAAACAGATCACACTGATGGTTGCTAGAGGAGAGATGAGATGGGTGAAAAAGGTGAAGGGGAATTTAGTCAATAATAGTGTGATAAGCTTACAAGGTGACAGCTGTCAAATCACTATGTTTTATATTTGAAACTAATATGATCTCTTATACCAACTATACTTAATTTTAAAAAAACAAGTGACAATCTCCATTTTATCATTCAACTGGGTCCTCTAAAGCTTCCACTAATCTCTATGCTCATCAATGGAAGAAGCAGACAGACTATTAAACTCATCTTATTCTGTTCATGATTGGCTTACAGCATTCTGAGAAGACAGTGACCATGGAGTTGAACCTGAAATTATTACAGAAATCAGGAGAACATTATTTAAATCGGGTGTCCATAAAGCTAGAAGAAGAAATTAGTAGCTTACTCATGTTTTCTTCCATAGTTTTTTTTTTAACTGAAGCAAAACATCTATTGTTTTTAAATTCTAGTCTAGTGTGTATGTGGTGTATGTGTGCAACATTTATCATGCTAGGAAACACAGCACCGATCACCACTCAGCACCCCAAAGTGGCCCATGACCTGAAAATCGACTTGTGTGTCTCTCTAGTGTATGAGATTTAAGGTGTGGATGCTACTTTTTGCACTTCCCTTTGCTGGGATTCCAATGGCTTCCCAAGTGCTGCATGTAGAGAAACCTGTTTTCCAAGAAGCCCTTCCATGCGGGAGTAATTAGGATCAGCTGAATTCCAATCACAGCATTTGGAGGCTCACTGGAGTCCATGCAGTTTAAGAGTTTAGAGATTTGGTGACTTAAATGTGTTCACCTTTTTGCAATGAGAGTTGAAAACAAGGCTATTATAAGGATCCCCTTGAGTACTAAAAGCTTGGAAAATATATAGAACCTGCAACATTTTTAAAAATATGCGAATAAACTGGAAAACAGCAGGACTCCAGCTGAGGCAATCATTGTATTTTATAGCATTTAAATTTAACAATTAAAAAGGCACTAAGTAAGAAGGTAATGTTCCATTTTGATACTGTAAACCTATTGTTTATATTTCACTGAGTTGTCAACATTTTCAGCCTAAAGCTAGAGGTACAAATATTTGAGAACTGGAACAAGATTCTGAATCAAGACTCTCAAAATACTTTAAAGAAACAGAATTTTCAAAGTTTCAGTGGACTGAGATGCAAAAAAAAATCATTTAAAGTAGTTATTCACACCATGGAACATATGACAATTTACAAGAAAATACCACATCACCAACATGGAAACTCAGATATGCTATTCTTTAAAATAATTCAAAATAAAAGTAGAATAATGCCTACTTCTGTTTCTTTGGATTACATTATCTTCATTAGTGCCACCAAATCCAGTTACATATTATGTTTTCTTATATATAGATTATTGAGCTCAAACAGAGAATATTTTTAATTATAATAAATTTATGAAGGAACTGAAATAAAAAGCTAGGCATGCAATCTCTTCAGTATGACAACACTTTTCCTTTCCAATATATCCATTAATACCACAGAGTATCTATTAGTCATATGTCCTCATAGTAGACTGTTTATAAATTAGTTAGACATAATATTCATTGAGATACTTAAAAGGAAATAAACAAGTATTTCAAACTCTGCTTTCTATTTATATTCAGTCCTGGTCTACTTCCATATCCCCTGTATACCATATGTAGCTATCAAGCTAAATGAAAGCAAATATTGAAAATAAAAGTAATCAAATCTTTATGGCAGAGATAATATTAGCTCAATGTGTTAACTTTGGCCATATATACTAATACGGGGTAAATACAGAAAAGGGAATGGCTTAAATATTTTTATTTACTTTGACCAGTGTGGAGTGAGTTACAAACACCATTCATGTAAATAGTATTTAAGGAGCTCTTATATGCCATGCATTGTAATTGAGGTCAGGCATATCCAATGAACCAGACAGTCTAGGTCCTCACTTATCTCAAATAGAGTAATAAAAATTAAAAGAAAAATAAGGCAGGATAATATGAGAGGAACTAGTAACAGGAAGAAACAGAAGTGTCTGGATGGTCAGGGAAAGCATTTTTGAGGAGGTGACATTTCAACTAAAACCTGATTGACAAAGAGGCTCCAGCCAGAAACATTCTTGGTAAAGAGAACTGCAGGTGCAAGAGCTTGGCTGGATAGAGGAAGAAAAAACGGAGCGTGCTGTGGTTTAAATGCAGTGAACACAGGCCCCTACATCCATAGTGCATGCCTCTGACATTTCAGTCAAAACAATCAAATAAGTTATGTGTAGGCACAGCTCACTGTGGGGTTTCCTCCTCATGGGGTCCAAATGGGTCTAGGGTGGGACCCTTGGTCTAGAAAAGGCTTTCTTGATAGCCATGGTAGATAGACCCTGCTTAATTCAGGGGCTGTCTTTGCATCTTGACTCTTAAATAGTGTCTTTGTACAAAGTCTGCAGAGATGAATAGCAACACTTGGCATGCCATCTGCATAGAGCTAATTATATACACTTTGTTATTTGTCACTATAAGATATTTCAGAATGAAATGTGCGAACCATCTGCCAACAACTTTATTCACATTTCTTAGATCATCAAGAAACTTAATACTTCTTTTCTCCCAGGGGAACACAAATTGTAATGTGCAAAAGGTGGGTAGACAGAAACAAAATCTAAAAATGGCTTTGGCATGCACCAAAAAATAGGAGGTATTTTCAGTAGCATGTCCTGGAATCATTTGTATCCATTACTCTGCATTATACACACTAAATTTAACCCACCCTGTGTCAGGCACTAGTGCTTTTGGCATTGTGTATGTACATGATTGTTGGGTAAGGAAAAACAATCCATGAGCTTAAAATATATTACAGTTTGCCATTTGATTATGTAAATATGCGGTTGCATGATCCCTAAATCCCATTTCATGCACAAAAGCAAACCAGCTTTTGTATTTTGTAAAGCAGGTGTGCAATTATTCCTGCAAAGAAAAAGAGAGTCATTTGCAGTGATTTGGGGAAGAGATGATTGAGCAATTACAGACGTACATGCTAATTTTGTTTCACCCTCTGACCATCTTCAGCTTGTAAAATGGATAGGCTTTTTCCCTCTCTGATCCCAGAAAGAAGCTGCAGAAACAAAGATAAGGCAGTTGGACAATTTATGCAGTTGCCACTGGCCATCAAACTGGCACCACTGTTCAAGCATTTCTCACTTAGTTGTCATGGCCTAGCATTTAATAAAACACCAGGTAAAGTTTAATACCTATCTTACTGACAATAGGTTCTCCATACACACCCACAGAAAGCCAAGGTTTCAGTATTGCTTGCAACATAAGTAATTTTCTGTTCTACTTTCTAATAGTCCATTTGGAAAGAAATTGAGAGGTGAAGGAAGAATATTAAAACAGCCTACACTTTGATTTGGAAATTCAGTTCACTTTCTTGTCACCCAAGCTTCTCTCAAACACAAAAGGGCCTTGTATTCACTATGATATAAGATTAGAACTTGGATGATTCTGTTCACTATTTGTCCACTTTCACTACTTGAGTTCTGAAAATTTGCCAGGATTGGAACTATAATTAATACTATAAACAGCAAATTTTTATTTCCAAAATTAAAATTTTATAAAGTTGGATTAAGTGTATATATCTAAAGTTTTTATGCATATATACATATATACACACAGATGTCTTTATATTTTTATGTCTGTGTTATAAGAATCAGATGAAGAATCTCTAATTATAGAAAACTATTTTACATAATTCAAAATCATTGAAATGTCAATTACCTTTGAATATTATCCCATTGAAACTTCTTGGGAGATATTCAAATATAGATAATTTTACACAAATAATTTGATAGGGCAACTGGTAAACCATTAGATAGAAACACTTGCTATAAATTAATTACAGACAAGTATTAGAAATAGTCTATCTTAATATCCTTGATCATAAGATGGAAAATATATCTGGATAATGATTAATTCTAGATTACATTAAAATAGGTAAATGTCCTGATCTAAAGGGTATATGCATATGGGTCAAATACCACTAGTACCACTAGGAGAAAAGGCTCAGAGCACACTCCATTGTATTCCATCCCTGACCATTTCATTCATCTAGTCCATGAATGCTTTGTTGGAGAAAAAAGTGATATACTTATTATTTACTTATTAAAAAACACTGAGAGAAATAGCCAACACAAGGAGTGAGTTAGGATAAAACAATGGGCCAAGTTTATTTAAAAAAATGACAATAAAATGTAGTCTGAATTTTATAAAAACTGCACAAGCACAGGCTGGAAACTTTGCTGTGCCGTTGATTCTTTGTATGCACAGGAGCAAGTTGCGTAACCTCTTAGTGTTTCAATTTCTTCATCTGTACAGTGAATATAGTAAAGAGAGTCCCGATTTATTGTGAATATTGTAGAATCCATGAGTTTAAAGGATGTTTGGCTACAGAGTCAGATCTCAATGAATGCTAAAGTACTATTGTATTTGTGTTTTTTTATAAAAAGGAGCAGGGGTGTTTTGGCTAAAAGCTCAACAGTGTCATGAGATTGCCAATGCCAAAAGGCAGTGACCAGAGACTTCCTTAAAAGAAGTCAAATATCCAAACTGAGAAGTCTATGGGAATGTAAGCACCTGCCCACCTAGCCTCTGGCCACACACTTCCTTTCTGGCACCTCAGCTCTCTTTCTTTGTTTCTCTGTGTGCATCTTTCGCTCCCTGTCTTCCTATACCACTTCTTTCCTGTCACTTGACTCAACGTTGTTGAATGAAGTTAGGGGAGAGCAAAGACTAGCTGGTGGAGGCTGGAAGTGAGGGCCCTAGAGTGGAAGCCCTGGGAATGGAGGCTGCTGGGTTCAGGGAGGAGAACACAGGCTGAGGAGCAAAGAGAGCTGTTTTTGAGATCACCAGTCACACAGTTTAAACCAGGTCTGTGCAGCTCAGCAGAAAACAAGAATGAATGACTGGAGAGGTTAAGAGAAGAACATAGTTGGATTAAAAATTAATAATAATAACTTTTAATGTAAAACAATCTGAAAGTAAGAATAAGCTCTTCAAAAAGGGAACTCTGTACAGTGCTGGTGGGAATGTAAATTGGTGCAGCCACTAAGAAAATCAGTATGGGGGTTTCTCAAACAATTAAAAATAGAAAGACCACATGATCTAACAATCCCACTTCTGAGTATACATCTGAAGTAAACGAAATCACTATCTTGAAGAGGTATCTGCACCCCCATGTACATTGAAGCATTATTCACAATAGCTAAGACATGTAAACAACCTAAATGCCACCAATAGATGAGTGGAAAAAGAAGAAAATTCTGCAATATATAACCACATGGATGGACCTTGAGGGCATTATGCTAAATAAAATAAGAGAAAGACTAATACTGTATGATTTCACTTGTATATGGAATCTAAAAAAAAAAGTGAAATTCATAGGAAAAGAGTACAGAAGTGGTTGCTAAAAGCTGAAGGGCAGGGAGGGAGAGATGTGGGTCAAAAGGTACAAACTTCCAGTTGTAAGATGAGTACATTCTGGGGAATCTAATGCACATCATAGTGAATATAGTTATTACAGTAGTATGTGCTTAAACATTTAAGGGAGTAAAATTTAAATGTTCTCTCCATAAAAAAAGTAATTATATGAGATGATAAATGAGTTAATCTTATTGTGGTATCAAAATATGTGTGTATCAAATTATCACACTGTATACCATAAACTTACACAGTGTTATATGTCAATTATATCTCATCATAGCTGAGAAAAAGAAGAGCCTAGTCAGGAAGCAGTGAATGTCTGCTCACCCAGCAGTTCAGAAAGTGGCTGGAGAGCCTGTGATTGCATGACAGGCTGGACTTGGCCCGCCTGGAGGAGGCCTGTCAGTGTAACCATTGTTACAGACAAAACAGACAACTCTGCATTTGCTGTGATTTGAGGTACAACAAAGGTCCTCTTGTAAAACAAACAGGTAACAACAAACAACATTTTGACCCCAAAATGGAACAAGATTTGAGTTGTTCCATGGGATCAAGATAGTGAAGGCTCTTGTCAAAGTAGAAAATACTGTCTAGGAGTGATTTTTCATCATTATCATTTTACTGTAAATTTATTTGCCAACTGGGCAAAGGAACATGTTTATGAATTCAAGTGGGATTCATATTTTTATATAAATTGAATGAAAAGATATGATGAGAAGCAATTGGTGAGAATCTCTGAAGCCTAAAATGTACTGGATTATGTGCTACCTTTTGCTTTTATGACCTTCTATTCAGGAAGGCTTTGGTTCATGTGATCATTGGAAGACATACTTCTACAAAATGCATAAGCTACAGAAGCATTACCAGTTATTTGACCGCACAGATATGAGAAACAACATGTATGATTAAACTAAAATATTGCTATTTCCAATACATCCAATGTTATTTCTTTTTTAAAGTATGTCAAAAAGAAAAAAAATACTTGCGCCTTCACTATTACCTGTAACCTCAGTGCAATCACCAATGCTATTTAAGGATAACATATACATAGAAAAAAAGGGGGGGTATATACACTCTGCATTCCAAATATAATTACTCCTCAAACAAATTTCAAAAGAAGCTCTGGATATATTTGCATATGGACACAATCACCTTGAAATTTTACCACCTACTAGCTAATGAGGATGTAAAGATTATTCATTTTATACAATGCTTTAAGCAATAGCATTTTTTAAAAAATAACATATTCATCATAGAACATTCTAGTTGACTTCGTAAAACTGCACTTTTCTCGTTTGCCATTTAGAAAACTGAAAGGGCAAACACTCCAGGAGAGAATGCAGTTTGAGAGCAGTGGCACAGCTTTTGCACACTCTAATACCCTCTCCCCGTTTTTCTAGACCACTGACACACCACAGACAGTGTGTCAGGAGAATTTTGAGAATCTCACTGTGTCTGTGGAGAAGGGAACAGATTAAGCATAAGCAAGGTGTTTGCAGGAATGCAGATGAAAAGTCAGAGATAGATTTTGAAGATGCACTGAGCAGTAAGAGAGACAGAGAATGCAAAGCTGGTTAAATAGGAAAAAGAAGTGAGAACGCTACCCAGTAAACGGTTACCTTTTTCTGTGCGCACTGAGGAATATCTTGAGTAGTTCTCTGGAGTTACTTGATTCTGTTCCTGCAGCCCTTGGTTTCATTTTGTTGAGAACAAACAACTGAACTTTTCAGAGGTAATTAATGAAGAAACCTTTAAGGCCTTAGCAGTTCATATTATTGCCACCAGGCTGATCCTGCCTCCTCCACACATGGCGATACTAGAATATATTTTATTTCTTTGATCCCAAAGGTAGCACTTCTGCAAATTCAGACATCAAAGGAAAGGAGAAACTGACTGATGGGTTCTTTTTCTTAACTGTAGCTATTATTTCACAAGTTCCATTTTGCCTTTTTCCTTCCACAATAATACTGAACAACACACACTAAGTCTTCTGCCATGCCAAGAAATTATGTTTTCTCTTATTATCTTCTTTTTTAGTCAAGTAGAGTTGACATACAATATTACACTAGTTTCAGGTGTACAACAGTGATTTGACATTTATATACCTTATGAAGTATACCATGTTAAATCTAGTAACTATCTGTCACCATACAAAATTATTATGGTACCTGTAGGCAATTAGTTCTTGTCATGTGGTACAAACATGAATCCAGTCCCTCTCACTACCAAAATCATGTGACTTAGGGCAAGGTCTTTCCCCTCTTTGGGTGTCTGTTTTATCCACACAAAAATAAGAATCCTTAATTCAGTGCTTGCTAATATCCCTTGTACTTATAAAATTGTATTATTCTGTAAGTAACCATATGACATTTTAATGAACTAAATTTTAATAATAATCTTACTCAATCTTTTGTCTTAGCACTTTATATATGTGCATATTTAAACACAGCATATAGTAATCAACACTTTTCTGATGGTTTTTCAATGCTTTTATAGGAACAGTTATGGCTTAATCATTCTATTAAAGTAGAATATTACAATCTATTGCAAGAACCACACCCCCCAAAACCTATTCTTTCTTTCCATTAACATAATTTATTTGTCACACAAAGGGAGGGAGGGAGATGATGCCACCTTAAGCAATAAAAACATAATTAGGTGTGTTATAGCATCATGAAAAATGGGTCACAAAAATGAAATGTTCCTAACAATTAAAAGATATAGCATAAGTATTGGCTATTTTTAAAAATGAAGAGTAAGCTTTGGATTATTCTTAAAGATGTAGGAAAAAGCAAATGACATTTTCAATTCAGTGCATTTTCCTCAACCATAAATGACCATATTGTGAGACTTGTAAGAATGAGCTCATAGCAATAATCTGTGGCAAAATTCTGCTATCAATTTTTTGAAAATGATGTCCTAGTCTTTAAATTATGAAACTATAAGCTAACATACTGAGGTGGTGTCCAGGTAAAATTTGGAGAAATTACTAAACATGAAAGTCTTCACCTTTAAAAAAGACCCGAGTGGTACTCCTGCTAAATTAAATTTGCCTCTTTTTCTGAACTATGAAGATTTTCCAGGAAGATTTTATTACAACATTTATTGCAATATATTGCAATATGACCTTGGTTCTACTGAGTATAACATTTTCATCAATGACCTGAATGAATACTATTATTTGTGGACAACCATGTTAACTACTAAAAGAATGAAAGGTAGACATAATATCAAAATAATCCAAATACATAAAATAGAACATGCATCAATGTACATTTTGTATTGGATTCAAGAGCAACTGTACATATATGTAGTCTGTGGTGCATGCCTTGAATGTAATTTTTATAAAAATTACAGTTAGAAGCAGCTCAAACTAGAGCTTGCTCTATATCTGCTTATAGAAAAGAATCAGAGCCAAAGAGAATAAGGTCTTCTTAATCAAGCTTCCTTCTTAAATGAACTGTAATAATATAACATCCTCACATTAAAACTAACAGTAAGGTCTACCAAATGTTCAGAGAGTGCCAGGCTGTGTATTAAGTACTTTATTTCATTTCATTTTTGCATCAGTTTCAATGAGATAAAAACTATGCACCCCCATTTAGCGACCTAGAAAACTGAAGCTTAGAGAGATCGATTCATATGTTCAATATCACAGTTTTAAGTCATGACTTAAAGCCACTTTGATATTCCAATGCCCATATTCTTATCACTACAATATATAACCATCCCAGTGTTCAGTTACAGAGTTAGAAGCCCTGAGCTAAGTTTTTAGATGAATTGTGTATAACAGCTGATAGGCATATAAACATTTTCTTTAGAGTTCATTATATGGCTCAATAGTGTCACCTAAAAATGCAACTGTATACCAGCAACAAAAAGCAGAAAACACAATTAAAACATACTATTTATTGTAGCACAAAAAAAAATCACACTAATAATATGTATATTCCCTCACAGCATTGTTGAGAGAAATGTATGAAAGCTTATATAAATTGAAATCTAACATTTCAATTGACCAAGAGACTTAATAGTAAAAACTCAACTCTCCACCTAAGTGAGTTAGCTTATTGTTTTCATAATTTAAACACTAGAACATAATTTGATAGCAGAATTTTGCCACAGATTATTACCATTGAACTACAGGTTTAATGCAAACATAATGAGAATTGCAATAACTGCTTTTTTGTGGATCTTGAAAAGCTGTTTTTATAATATACATGAAAATGCAAAAGATCAACAGTAGGCAAAACTACCTATTTTTAAATGTTTTGTGATCTGAAAAATTAGTGAACACTTCAAAGTTGTATTTTATATGGGTAATACATATTCATATTTACTATATTAGGTATTAAAACTGAGAAAACTTTAATAACATTTATGATTAACTTTAAAATGAGTATATATATTAAAGTAAATAACATTCTAACATAATACTGCATTTTTTAAACAAAAATAATTAGCAAAACAGTGGCCTTGTTTTGCATATTTATACTAACTCTACTACTTTCTAATATCTTCTTCAGAATAAGATCTGTTGCATATGCTGTTTGGTTGAAGTATACAAGAAAATCCAGCCTCACGCAGATATGTAGCTATCAAAGCTGGGATCATGTGACTCCTGAAAATATCTTGGGGACCTCCTGGGCCTCAGTCACATTTTGGGAAGGATTGGCCAATTTTTAAATAAAATCACCAGGCAGTAATGACCTGGTCTATTTATTATAAAGTAGCAATTTCTAAAACAGTATGGTGTTGACAGAAAGAGAAAATATACCGATGGAACAAAGCAAAGGTCCCAGAAACAGATACACAGATACATGACATGGACCCTTCACTGAGAGATGACACAAGTGAGTCTAAGCTTTAATAAATCATGCAGGGATAGATGTATATCCATGCGAGAATAAAATAAAACTTACTCCTCCTTTCTACAATACAAAAACATTAATTCCAGATTAACTTTAAACCAAAATGATGAAGCTTTTAGAAGAGTAAAGAAGAATGTTATACAATCCTCAAGAAGGGGAAATATTTTTGTTTTCAACAGAAAACCAAAAGCATTAACCATAAAAGTGAAGACTGATACCTTTTTTTGCAAAGTTATCAAGAGAGTTGAAAGTCATAAAATGGAGATATGCTGTTTGCAATTCATAGACCAATAAAGGAGGTGTAAATTCAGAATATTATGAGCACCACCTAGTAGGATAGATTCAAATGGCCCACAGTCACATGGAAAGCTGGTCTTCTTCACTAACCATCAGAGACATGCAAATTAAAATATGATATGTCACCAAACATCTACCAGAATAAGATTTAAAGGACTGGCAATGTAAGTGCTAACAAGGATGAGGAGAAAGGAGACCTCTCATAAGGTCTGGTATTATCTACAAAAGTGGAAGACATGCCCTCGATGATGCAGCAATTTCTTTCCTATGTAGAGACTCAACCAAAATTCATTCACATGCACCAAGAGATAGATATTCATAACTGGACTCAACCTAAATGTCCATTCACAGTTGACTGGATAAGTTAATTGTATTACATTTATTCAACAGAACACAGTAACAGCAATGAGAGAGGTTGATAATAGGTATACGTACAAACATGGATGAATCTTCCAAACTAATGTTGAGCAAAGACGCCCTACACAAAAGGAACACTAATTAGGAAAAAACATTTCTACTGCAAAATTTTCCTTATGTGTGTTATATTTTATACTAAAAGTGGTTTTTTAAAAAGATAACATTATCACGCAGTAGCATTCATAATCACCTATGTACCAGAAGGCTCTCCAAGTACTTCATATGTATTGTCTCATTCACTCTTGAAAACCATCCCTGTTTTATAGATGAATAATCAGAGGCAAAGAAAGGTTAAATAATGTACCACATCACAAGGGACAGAACCAAAAAAAACACAGTTCTGACTTCAGAGCTAATAGAGTAGTCTCTCTTACAGAGATGACCTCATTTAATCTTGTCGACTTGCAAGGAAGGAGTTATTATTTTTATCCTCTCTGAGAAAAGAACCCTGTGGAAGTTAGATCTTATGTCCAGGGTCACAGAGGCAGGAGAAGCCCATGCCTCTGCTGGAGACACGGCATGGCCTCCGCTTATGAGGACAAACAGGCACCTTTTTATTTTTTAATACAAATCCCCTGAAATAGATGAGCATCCCCACTTCTACTAAATAACTTGGTGAACAAAACATGCTATGCTGAACCAGATGACCTATTTACCCCCAAATATAAAGTGATGCCCTGTTCCCTAACTGAGAATTGAGAAGCAACATGCACTTGCCTCTGGCTTTCCATGGCAGCATGTGACTCATGATTTCACATTTGCGACATTGGACCCCTGGGGCCTGAGCAGGACTAGTTTTGATAATCAGGGAAGCAATATGAGAGAAAAGTGCAGAGTCACTAACCAGGGAGAGAAACCGTCAACACTGCTTCTGGGATATGGGTGGCTGATTCCTTGTGACAGAAACAGAACCTTGAGTTCCTAGTGCTGTATCACAAACTGCAAATATGGCACAACAAGAAACCCTGTGAGGAGGATCAAAGGGGAAGAAGAGGAGACCAGACAGAAAGAAATGGAGAAAGAGAAAGGGGTAGTAAAGAGACCAAAAGAAGGAAACAAAGAGAGGACGAAGAGAACAGTTTTAAAACAGAATTTCCATTCCTTGATACACTGATTAGGAAAAGAAAAAAAGTAGGAAGGCATGAAGGGGGAAATAGAGAAAGGGGTGAGGACAGGAGCCTTCCTTCTGAATTTGATCATTTTGTGGAATCATCACATTCTCAATGACTCCCAGCATTTAATCACCTTGCTTCTCTAACTTTCTCAGCCTGAATTGAAAAATGCCATCCCACATTCTGCTTAATGGTACAATAAAATGACTTCCAGCAACTTGACTTGCAATTTGGGTGAATTACAATGGGCTCATCCAGGAAAATAATGTGATGCCTGTTGGTGACCTAAAGGCTTAAAAGCACCATTCGCTTGCTTCCCTGCTCTGAAAATAAATGGTCGTGCCACCAAATTTATTATTTCAGAAAGGCCTAACTACCACTATTTGAATCACTACTACACACAGTACTTCTCATAATATTGACGTCAAAATTCTAGGTACAGTTTTTATACAACATGTCTTACCATCTCCCTTTGGAGTTCCTTTAACTGCGCTAACAAACTTTTAATGTGGCATGTTGGCCGGAAAGGGATGTTTCATCTTAGCCATTAATTTCATGCAGAATCCTATGCCAGGAAATTTTCTCCCATCATCGGCTTTGTCTTGCTTACAGCCTCTATCCTGTCATTTGTAAACTGCATTCCCAAAGGGAGGGGAGGGGGATGAAATTTATATCCTATATTTTTGTGATGTAACATAGGATGTTCAGCTCTTTTCTGAAATCTGTATAATGGTAGAAATATCATCTCCTTGTCATGTAAGAAGATATTCCCAATCTTCTCAGGGGAAACCCAGCAATGGAGAATTGAAAATACTTTTAAAGTACTAAGTTATGTTCTAAAACGTATAAATGGTCTGAAATAGGAAGTGGATATTTTTGAAAAAAAAATATTGCCATAGAGATCATAAACTGAAAAGAGTAACATTAAATGATGGTGATTTTTTAAAGGTATTTTTCTGCCTCTGCTCTTGCCCTTTAAATTTTCTGTATTATTTCCTTACAATTTAGAAAACCGTATTTATACTTTGAGCTAAAACTGCACAAATGGTATCAATTAGGAGTCAGTTTAAATGACAACCTATAGTCTACCTGAAGTAAAGGGTCAGGAAAAGTCATATCCAAAATTAGGATGAAATGTATCTGCTAATGGAAACCAAGAGAATTAGGTAACTTCTGAGTTAGAAAGTCACCATCTCCAGAATTAGGACTAATAGTACACCTAGCACACTTTGTGTCTACCACAAGAAAATAACCCACATGTATTTCCTGTATCCAGTCTCATTCAAGGAGAGAATGGGAAAAGGATCCCATTGGATAATAACTTCCTGTATAGTTTGGGGGTCCATTTACATAGGCATAGGCTCAGAGAGGAGCACCTGTCTCTCTTGGTATCATCAGTGGCCAGAAGGACATTTTTGTGGGTTATCATCTGGCTTTAAGTACATATCAGACTCCCTGGAGCAGCCAGAACCAGAATCAGGCCGATCTGTGCAATACACCAGAACAGTTTGCAAAAGGAAGGGAGTGGTGATTTGTCCCCAGGAAACATTTGGTAATGTCTGGAGACTTTTTTGATTGTTACAACTAAAGCTTCCAGTGGAATCCAGTAGGTAGCTTCCAGGGATGCTGCTAAGCATCCTACAAAGCACAGATCAGCCCAAGGACAAAGAATTATCCGGCCTAATATATCAATAGTACCAAGGTTAAGAAACCCTGGCCTATAGGAATATGCATGTGTATAAATGATGAGCAGCTTCAAGTTAAGTGCACAATATATTAAATTTAATGAGATTTGTTTAGAGGTCAAAGACACGTAACACCAACTGGCTGTAGTTTAGTTCTTGATTTGTCTAATATTTCTATGTTTAAAAAATGTATCTTAAAGAAATCAGTGTTTCTTAATTCATCATATCACTTTATGATTAAAAATACGATTCTTATACAACACTAAAAATATGATCTAAAATTTTTTTATATATTGGACCTCAGCAAAATTATCAAATTTTACTCTTTAAAAGGCACTGTTAAGGGAATGAAAAGACAACCCAAAAACTGAAATAGAATATTTGTAAAGTATATATCTAATAAAGAACCCTCAAAATTCAATGATAAACTTTTTTTAAATGTGCAAAAGACAGTAATAGGAGCTCAATAGTTGCTGGGGAACCAGAGAGCATGAGACACTGAAGGGGCTGGAGAGCAGGATTACCAGGGGCCATAAGGAAACTTTTGGGGTTTATGGATATGCTTGCTATCTCAATTGTGGTGAAGATTTTATGGATGCATACTTAGGCCAAAAATGGGGAAAATTTTTTCACTTTAAATATGTTAATTTTCTTGTATATCAATTATCTATATGATAAAAGCCTAAGCAACCGTTACGGCAGAACGACCAGTCACTATGATGCACACTGACCACCAGAGGTAAGATGCTCAATGCAGGCGCTGCCCCCTGGTGGTCAGTGCACTCCCACAGGGGGAGCACCACTCAGCCAGAAGCTGGGCTCACTGTTGGCGAGCATAGCGGCAGTGGGAGCCTCTCCTTCCTCTATGGCAGTACTAAGGAGCAGCAAGTAGGTGGGCAGTAAGGAGTGGGCCCCCGGACTACGAGAGGGCTCAGGCCAGGCTGAGGGACCTCCTCTCCCCCTCCCCACAACCAGTGCATGAATTTCATGCACTAAGCCTCTAGTATCTCAAAGTGGTTACAAATACAAAGAAATATTTTTCTGCAAAAGCCACATAAAACCTTGTTCATGTATTGTTCTGAGATTTTCAAGATCAACCCTAGAACTTAATTTGACATCTCCTTAGCTGCCATGTAGTAGCAAAAACTCTTGATCATCTAGGAAGGCCAACAAGAGTCCATTCTAAAAGCACAGATTGAAGTTTTTATGTGATAAATAGGACTTATACTTATTTCTAATAATTTGCATATTCAAATATCACTCTACCAGCCCTTAATGTGAGAGCTTCAAAATGAATCAATAGTTACTGAAAACCAGCAGAGTCCATCCTAAATTGTGAGCCATTGTTCTGACCCTCCAGAAATCTGAAAATGATTAGAAATAAAACTTAAAACTATATATACATGATACCATATATTCAAACTTATAAGATGAACAAAAACTTAGAACAGAAAATGACTCCAACACCATACTTATGAGCTGAATATTTCCAGAGGTTTGCATAATAAGTCTATATCAAGAAATTGAGGCCTGACAGGGACTCATTTGTTTATTCAACATATATTTGTGTGTGTGACTCTGTGGAAGGTCCTAATTAAATGGTAGAGATGCAGCAGGGACTAGAACAGAGCTCATGGAGGCATGCTTTATAAACTTTATATTCAAGTGGAGCAGTGGGCCGTATCAATTTAAAAAGCAAACTTACATATGATATCAGATGGTGAAAAGGGCTAAAGAGGGAAACAGCAAAGAAAAGAAATGGCTGAGTGGGGGATAGGAGGCAGAGTAGGGGTTCCACTAACTCCTCTCTGAGAGAGTAATATTTAAATAAACACTTGAAAGAGGTAAGAGAGTACTACATATAGATAACCAGGGGGGGAAATCAACAACACTTCTTACAGGGAATAGTCAGTTCCCTCTGAAGATACCAGAGAGGTCAGTGTTCAGATCATGTATGATCTTATAATGACTTGTCTTTTAGTATTACTGAAATAAAGGCCATTTAATGTTTTGAGCCCAGGAATGTTGTTACGTGGCTTAATTTTGAAAAAGATCATTCGTTAGAATGAGGGTTTGGAGAAGATAGAAGTGGGAAGGAGTCAGGAGGATACTTCAAAATTCTGGGCAAGAGATGATAGTTCTGGCAGGCAGTCCCTATGGTAACTCTCAATGATCTTTGCCTCTGGTATTTACACCGTTGTATAATCTCCTACTTTGGGTATGGAACCTATTTGGTTCTGTAATGCCCAGATTTCGGGGTCCCCAAATTCAACCACCAGGGAGCCACTTCCGATGCAAAAAAACAAGAGTCTTTATTCAAGCCCGGGCTTGGCTCCCAGCCTCTTTACCGACGCAGCGGTGAGACGAGAGAGCGAGCCCCAGGGGAACAAAGGTTATATAGGGCTAGTCATTTGGGTGGGCTTGGGTGAGTGACGTGGGTTACAGAGAGTGGTCACTTTGGTCAGGGTTTTTCTGCAGGGTCTTACGGCACAAAGGCCAGGAGGTGGCCAATACATTCCAAGGTCTGAGCCATCCCCCTACTATTGCTTCTTGATAGCCTTATTAGGACCTTAGCTACATTCCTGGAGCTTCATTGGTCTACTCAGGCAGCGGTTGGGGGAGTTAGGTGACCCCCAATGGGGAGGGTCAGCTGAGGATCTAGCTCTGCAAGATGGAGGATAGTCAGTTCTGCTTTCTTCTTTCAGTTCTAACCAATAGAACATGGCAAAGGTGATGCAATGTCACCCCATGATTATATCATGTGATATGGCAAAGGGATGCCACTACCATGATTACCTTACATCTACATAAGACTTTGTCTTGCTAGCAGAACCACTGGAGAGGTTCCCCTCACTAGCCTTGAAGAAGTGAGTTGCCATAATGTACGTGGCCACATCTCGTGGCAGAAAACAAGACACTGAAGCCCCATTTCTGCAGCCAAAAGGAAAGAAATTCTGCCAACCACCTGAGGAAACTTGGAAGCAAATTTTCCCCAGTTGAGCCTCTGATGATACTGCTACTCAGGCCACTGCCTGCACTAAAGAAATGAAACTCTAAAGGGGAGGACACAGTAAAAACATGCCTACACTTCTGACCTATGAAGCTGTGAGATAACAAATGTGTGCTAATTTGCAAATTTGTGTTACATTATTATGCAGCAACAGAAAATTAATACAACAGTGGTCCAGATTATGGTGGTAGCTGTGGTTAGGCAGTAAGATTTAATAACTGATACAAAGAGAAAGTTAAGATGGACTCCAATGTTTTAACCTAAACAACAGAAAAGAAAAAGCCATTTCCTGAGATGGGATAACTATGGAAGGAGCAGGTTTGGGAGATGTTATTAAGTGTCTATTTTTGGATAATTTAGTTTTGAAATGCATGGAGATAACAATTAGGGAGTAGTAAGTTGCATACAGAAATTAGAGCTCAGTGGAAATAGGCCAGAAATGTACATTTGGGAGTAGTCAGTTCATATATGGTATACACAGCCAATAACATCTCAGAGTGTGAGAGACAGAGTAGAAGTGAAAAATCTAATAGGAGAAAGTTATGTCACTTAAAAGCAAGTACACAACATAGCCAGAAGCTTAGAGGAAGGGATAATCAGAAAGCTTGATTGTTAAAGGCAGTCAGCATATTTTGTTTATCTATTGCCTCATCAAGAACCTAATATAGTGCCTGGAAACAACAACAAAAAAAAAACCTGGAAAATGACAGGTGATTAATGAGCAAGGCACAAGGAAACTGCCCTTAATAAGGAGTGAGAGGGTAGGGGAAGAGATTCATATTAGTGACTCTCTCTCAGATATACCTGAGCCTAAAAATGGCATGCATTCCAAATTCTCTGAAACTGAAGTGGCAGGAAGTTTACAAATGTCCTGGCCAGAAATAAGTAGGTGCTTTCAGTTCCAGGCTGACTCAGCTGCAAGGGAAAGTGGTGACGGGAGAGCCACCAGAAATTCTTTCTGGCACAAGAGGATACTGGGGAGGAGGCTCCTAGCTCAACGGTGAAAAATAGGTTAACGAAAGAGACTGCTCAGTGAACTAATGGGTCATGGTGCCCTCCAGACAGTTCTAAGGCTCTACATTAGGGTCTTTTCTTCCTTAAGAATGCCTTTATTCAAGAACTCTCTAAGTACTGTGTGTTTTCAGTACTGTGACAGAAATATTGTGTAAAAAAAAATGTTAAGGTATCTTTTCAGTACTATACCAGATGTATTGTGGAAGATATTAAAAAGAATAAAAACCTGTCAGCAAGAAACCACTAGAGAATCAGGAGTCAGCAAATAACCATACTGTGGAGGTATTATTAAAGTTCATAGAAATAATATCTTAATACTGCTATGAATTATTTAGAAGCACATGTTTTAAACATTTCCAATAGATTTCCCTGCTATATCTTAAACCAAATGCATATGTGTTTATAAATATATAAAATTTAATAAGTAGATTTTGATCAAATTCCCTGGAATAAGTAAAGATCAGGAGTTGCATTAATTGAGTGCTTTCACCTATATATTTCATCTATACTAAGTGGCAGTGGGGAGAACTGGAATAGGGGCTGCAGGATCTAACCCAGCTTCCCTTTCTCAGCCCATTGTCTCTGCCCCAGTGCTCCTTCCCTTTCACTGTGTGTATCAACTAGATTGACTAATATATATATTCATACTCTTCACTTTAGATAAATGCTTTAAATTTTTTAAATAAAGTCCTCCTGACACATGACAATTTTTCAGAATCAAAGTTCTCATAAGAGTTGTTATGAGATAAATTATATACCAAAATAATGTACTGTCAGGTACATACCTCCCTTGCTACTTGGACAAATGTAATAATGTGGTAGGTTCATTCCACCTCCAATTTATTGTTGGCATGATATTTGACAGTGTGTCTGGGTGAAATTGTATCTCTAGAGGGAATTTTCAATGGGTAAAGTTAATTTCAGTCATTTTTAACTTTTAGCAAGTCTAGGAAATTTTTAGAAAAAGACTAATATTGTCAACCAATGAGTCAAGCTTTTGAAATCACATGAAAAGGCAATTTACATAGATTTTGACATTAAAAAGAACACTCAGAGGTTAAATGTCTATCAAGTGTATCACAAAAACAAAAAGGAAATAGAAAAACCTACAGATCTTCTTTCTTTTCAATTAAACACACATTAAAATATGCCCCACTTAAGAAATTGAGGCCCTAACCGGTTTGGCTCAGTGGATAGAGCATCGGCCTGTGGACTGAAGGGTCCCAGCTTCGATTCTGGTCAAGGGCATGTACCTTGGTTGCGGGCACATCCCCAGTAGAGGGGTGTACAGGAGGCAGCTGATCGATGTTTCTCTCTCATTGATATTTCTAATTCTCTATCCCTCTCCTTTCCTCTCTGTAAAAATTAATAAAATATATATATTTTTTAAAAGAAATTGAGTAAACCCAAAGGTTTAGAAACTTACTAAGACAATTGAATCAGATCACCAATGCTTTGTCCCTCCTTTGTGCAGACAGGACCTCAGTCAGCTGTGGCCACAGACTCTTCGGGATGAAAACAAAAAAGGCAAAAGTTCTGCTACTTTATTCCTAATGTCTAAGTTTCTTTCACTGAACTCTTTCACCTTTTGGCCAGATATTGGGCACTGTATTCAGACAGACACAGTGTGTATTTAAGCTTAAGGAGACACCAAAGAGGACTAATGCATTCATACTTCCATTCAATATCACTAATGTGATGAAGGTACACCATTGCATTCTTATAGCTAAAACAAAACAAAAATGCCCCTCCTTATATGTGGCTTTTTATAAGGATTTGTATTCTGTGATTTTATTCATTGTACTTATGTGTTAGCATACCTCATCCCTTATCAGGCTCTTATTAAGAATGAAACTAATTTATTACATTACATAAGTGGGTACTTATTTCCACTTAACAGCCACAGAAATCTTACTAGTATAAGTTGTGGACTTACATCTTGATTTTACAGATGACCAACTAAGGTATAAAGATGAAAGCTAACTTTACCAGTTCTGACTCCAAAGACAATGACCTTTTAATAGCCAAGTTCTTACATGGCCTTAATGCTTAAAAGAATATAGAAACACCAGCTCCTATAGGGAATATAGAGGTTGAGACCCATGACATAGTTCTTTGGTAGTGCTGTTCTCTGGTAATGAGGAAGAGCGATACTATCTGGCACATCTTCCAAATTCTGGAGAGCCCACTTTCCCTTCAATTCTCACCTTCAATGTATTCTAATAAAGAAAAGATCCCATAATGGTTTCTGAGGCATTACTGACCCTATTTTTATAAGAGACTCCCAAAATTTGAGTTTAAATGTAAGCTTAGGAAGAGAAAAAAATCTGAAAGACGCTAGCGCATTGCTTGTTTTTTCTCTGCCTTTGACTACAACCTCCAAGTCACTGGTTGTAATGAGAAAAAGAGAGAAAGAAAGAAAAAAATAAGGTAGGTAGAGGAAAAGGAAGAGGGAAGAAAAAAAGGAGATCAATGTTTGGCGAAGTTTTCAAGAGTTCAAAAATGGATTGCAATTAGAGATTGGAACCACAAATTGAGAATTTTAGGTACTTATATGCAAAAAGTGAATAAATAAATAGTAACTGATATACCCATATTTTCCAAATAAAATCTGCTATCATAATTCCAAAGAAAATAGGGTTTCCATATAGTAGGCTAAAGGCCCCAATCCTCTCCCTAATGATTGTCCATTTTTTATAACCACAGTCCTATTAATTTTTGGATTATAGAAATTGTATATTTTTAATCACTGACTCTTTCAAGGATCATAAGCTTGCATTTCTTTTCCCATTCTTTTGGTCAACTTCCTTAAGTGAGTTCCTCTCAACATGAGAAAAATAAATAAATAAGATTCAAAACTTCTGGATCACATTAATAGAAGCCATAAACAAAGGCAAGACCTAGTATTGAAAGCTGTGTACTGTGAGATGAAATTAGGTATCACACTGGGGAATCACAGTCTTAAGCAAGAAAGCAAAATGGCCATCAAGTCAATATACACATTTAAATGTATTACTTGAAAGGTAACAGTTTTGAAATAAAAATGAAGATCTTCTCTTACTAGTAAACATGTAGTTCATCTGTCTAAAAAAATAGAGAAATATTCTGTCACTTATTTCACCATTTTAACTGGATGTTTTTAATATGTAACAGCTTGAAGACCCCAGATGTTTGTTTGTTTGTTTTTCACTTTTTAGCCAGGTGTGTCTGAAGACACTCTTTTTTCCTCAGTAGATATTTTGCAGTCCCTCTCCCACCCCTAACCTGCACACTTATAATCATCTTGGTCTGAAAGTACAACATAAAGAAAGTGGAAAGATTTGAATTTGAGCAGTAAGCACTCTCAAGTACAAGATTTTTATGGGTAAAACTTAAAAGATTTTCAAAGATTACATGTGCCCTGTGTAATCCTAAATAATTGCTTGCTCTTATTTAATAAAAAATGAAATTAAATGTCAGTGAACTTCTCAGATGATGGAAGAGAGATTAATTTTAGGTCAGAAAACCTATCGGCATGATCTTACAAAAACTATACAACATGCCTCATGTGAAATTGCTCTAATATTCATGACTGCTACACCAGCGGCAACTACTAGAGTCTCTATTTGTGACATGCACTCTGCGCCATAAAATTCACTGATTTCCTCTACAGATCTTAATTCCTCTTACTATTGCATAGTAGGGATTTATCCCAAAGTTTTTCTCAACTCTAAAATCTACACAAGTTGGTTGAGTGCTGCTATATTAGGATACATTTTCAGACAATAGACAGAAAAAAAATGAAGTATGGGGAAGAAATACTTAGGCTCAGCTAATATCACAAAGTGACAGGATCATTTTTCCATACCAACAAGTAGCAACAACAGATATTAGATCCAGAGGGCTGTTCAAGGGGGCATACTGATAATTTAATGTTTCCTACCAAAGGAAAATAATTAAAAACATCTCACTAAGAATGAGTTTGACAGGAGAGAATCCAAGATGGCGGCATAGGTAAACACCTAAACTGCTGCCTTGCGCAACAATTTCAAAAATTCAACTAAAAGATAAAACGTCTATCACCCAGAACCACGGGAAAGCTGGCTGAGTGGAAGTTCTACAACTAGAAGGAAAGAGAAAAGAGCATTGAGACGTGCACGAGCGCTGAAAAGCTGAGGTACAGAGGCGCGGGATCCGGGCTGGCGGCGGGAGTTGCTTTTTTCAACCCAAAGGGAGACAAGCCCCTGATTCCTCTGAAATCCAGTTTCTGGGGAGACGCGGGGGACCCAGACTCCTACGGGGAAAAGCTGGACTGTCTGCAGTGAGGGTGGCTTACTTGCAGAGCTGCGCGCAGGAATAATTGTTTACAGCACTGGGGCACAGGACTCCGGGACACCCTTGGGGACACAGAGCCGGCTAACTAGCAGCCATTGCTGTTTGCCACGCCCTAACCTAGTGACACCCTGAGACCCCACCCTGCACAACCTACAAACCCACCCAAGCTCCAAGCAGCAGCTTTAGCAGAAGAAAGCCCCGCCCTATCGCAGCTTAACCTAGCAAACTTGCAGCCTGAGTCAGACAGCTCCAAAACCTCCAAACCCCAAGCAAAGAGGAGAAAACTGTAGCTCTCACTGTAGCTCCTGCTGGATGGCCTCAGACAGTAGCTGACCTGCACCTCATTGGAGATCCAGAAGCCAGTGTACCTAGTGGTCAGAGTGAGACACCAGATTTCAACTCCTCAGATCCATAAGTGACACATTCAAAGGCAAACTCAGTGAGCACCAAAGACCCACTGAAACAGGTCCTGCCCCATAAGTGTGTCTTCAGCGCAGCAGTTCTTCCATTATAGACACAGTGAGTGCTCACAGCTAATTGGCCTGGAGGTCAATTCCTCCCAGTATACCAACAGCAATTAAGGCTTTAACTGCACCAAGTCTTTGCACTCAGCCCACAAAGGGGTGTACCAAGAGTGTCCACATCAGGTGATTGGGGAGGCTGAGCTACTGCCCCCTACAGGTCACCTACCACACAAAGCTACTCCATCAACACAGGGAAGCAGCCAAAATGAGGAGACAAAGAAACATGTCACGAATGAAAGAAACGGAGGAAAGCAAACTACTGGATGACATAGGATTCAGAACCACATTTATAAGGTTACTCAAGAATCTTCTTAAAACTGCTGAGAAACTTGATGAGACCTTCAAGGAGCTTAATGAGAATGCCAAAAAAATGGAAAAGGATCAGTCAGAAATGAAGCATACACTGTCTGAAATAAAGAATATACAGAAACTCAACTGTAGATCAACGTACCCCAAGAATCAAACCAAAGATCTGAAATATGTGGAAACAAAAAACATCCAACCAGAAAAACAAAAAGAAAAAAGAATCCAAAAATATGAAGATAGTGTAAGGAGCCTCTGGGACAACTTTAAGCGAACCAACATCCGAATTTTTGGGGTGCCAGAAGAAGGGAGAGAGCAAAATATTGAAAACCTATTAGAAGAAATAATGACAGAAAACTTTCCCTACCTGGTGAAAGAAATAGATGTACAAGTCCAGGAAGCGCACAGAACCCCATACAAGAGGAATCCAAAGAGGACCACACCAAGACACATCATAATTAAAATGCCAAGGGCAAAAGACAAAGAGAGAATATTAAAAGCAGCAAGAGAAAAACAGTTAATTACCTACAAGGGAGTACCCATACGACTGTCAGCTGATTTCTCAACAGAAACTATGCAGGCCAGAAGGGAGTGGCAAGAAATATTCAAAGTGATGAACAGCAAGAACCTACAGCCAAGATTACTCTACCCAGCAAAGCTATCATTCAGAGTTGAAGGTCAGATAAAGAGCTTCACAGACAAGAAAAAGCTAAAGGAGTTCATCACCACCAAACCAGGATTACATGAAATGCTGAAGGGTATTCTTTAAGGAGAGGAAGAAGAAGAAAAAGGTAAAGATAAAAATTATAAACAACAAAATGACATCAAATACATACCTACCAACAGGTGAATCTAAAAATCAAGTGAATAAAAAATCTGAAGAGGCCCAGCTCACATCGAGATACAGGTGACAGACAGAGACTTGGCCCAGCTCAGATCGGACCCAGGTAACAGACAAGAGACTTGGCCGACAGCAGTTGCCCTATATCTAAATTCAGCTGAGCATTTGGAATGCTCAGGGCCCACTCAAAAATGCAAATAATCCTTCCCACTAATATTTACAGGGTAAACTAAGATTGTTGGTAGAGCATTAAATTTGACAGTAAAATAGTAATCGAGTTTTCAGATTAATTTAAATAGGCTCATTGAAATAAGTGAATATTCAAGTACTGGACAAAAAGCTATTCTTAAAGTAATAACTAAAATTTTTATTGGTAGTTCATCTCATGGTAAAATTCCTGAATATGCAATGAACCTAAAGCAGTCATATGTGTGGGGGGAAAAAAAAAATTTTTTTAATTTAAAGTTATCAAGACTGCATTATAAAATTTACAAAAACCTCCATTAAAAAAAAAGGGGAGGGATAGTAGGGCAATATCATGTAAGGAAAAATATCCTATAAGTAAATTACATCTAGAAAATTTTTACTTTACCAAATTAAGGTTCATTTGCAATGCTAACAGCAAGACGGCCATTAAAAACACACATGGTGTCTAAATAAGACAAAGGAAAATCGTTTGAACAAAAATAAAAAGGATCCCAAATCAATTATATAGAAAAGATTCCTTTATTAACTTGTGGTCGAGAATATATTTGTATATTTTCAGAAAACAACCCCAAGACCAGATGGATTCCTGCAACAGAGAGGAATTGACAGGAGTGCTCCAACCACGAAGACAAGAGGAAAAAACAGTCCAGAGATGGAAGACGCTGACAACGCCTTGCCATGGGAGCAGTCAGCAGCTGTGCACCGCTGCAGGTTACCTAGGACCAAACCAGAGAGGGTCGGACCTGCATTGCCACCATGTGCCCACCATCCAGATATCACTGCTGACATGTACACATAAGGAACTGTTGGACATTGAAATTGGGACTCAAACATTTTTTTGTTTTGTCTTGTTTTGTTATTATATGTTTATTTCCAGTCTGCAAAGGCAAAACTTTTTAAAGGAAAGAAATGGTGGGAAAAAGATACAGAGGCAAAGAAGCATTGAACAGACTGTCAAACTACATTGGGAAGACAGGGGTGGTTGGGCGAGGAGGGCTGTAAGAGACCAACCGAAGGACTTGTACGCATGCATATAAGCACAACCAATGGATATAAGACACTGGGGTGGGGGGGGGGGGGTGGGCAGGTGAAGGCATGTCCTGGGGGTTAGGGGAAATCGGGGGGAGATCAAAGGGGGAAAAAAAAAAGGAGACATATGTACTACTATTTGTAATACTTAAAACAATAAAAATAAAATAAAATTTTAAAAAAATCTGAAGAACAGAATGGACTGGTGAATATAATAGAATCAGGGACATAGAAAGGGAGTGAACTGGTGATTCTCAGGGGAAGCAGGTGTGAGGGGTGCGGGAAGAGATTGGACAAAAATCTTACTCCTATGGATGAACACAGTGGCGGGGGTAAGGGCATGGGGTGGGGTGGGGAATCAGGTGGAGGGGAGCTATGGGGGAAAAAATAGAGGAACGCCTGTAATAATCTGAACAATAAAGATTTATTTAAAATAAATAAATAAATAAAACATGAAAAAAAAAAGAATGAGTTTGACAGAAAAAGTAACTTCCATTTACTTTAAATGTGAAGAATATTCTGTGGGTATACAAGTGGAACTATAATATTCTTATAGTGGTAGACCTGAAATAATGAAGCACATGGGAATTAACTTTTAATGATGCAAATAAATGACAGACTCTCGGAGTACTGCTTCCAAATTTATTAGTATAGCAATATTTTATTTATCTGAATATTGCTATCCCTTTATCTGAAATCCTTATTGATTCCACAAGAAATTCAATGAAAAATCGAGAAAGTACATCAAGTCATTTTTCTAGATAAACGAAAGCCCATGAGGGAACAAAAAGATACACACATATATAAATAGATAAACATATTTATCCATAATGCTTATTGCATTGTCGGGCTTGGAAGAGATAAGGGATACATCAAGGAAACAAAAACAAAAATAAGAGCAAAAAGTGTAAGCAAATATGAATGCCAGAACTGCTCTGAAATGTCAATATTAGCATTGCAGTGAAGACACCAAGCCCTTGTTAAAAAAGAGAAAGAGAGCTGAATAGCAGATTCCTGGATTAAGCCAGGGACCCTGAAATAGGGCTAAAGATTTGTACATTTCCTGCTGCCAGGTCAAACAAAAGCAAATCCTCTCTAAGAAAAACTCTTACATTGTAGGCTTACAGGTTTTATGTATGTGTGTGTGTATGTTTATATATCTCATAATATATGAAAATATATTAAAGTGATGCATTTATAGATCATAAGTCATTAACACACACAATTAAAATCACCGAATGTGCAAGAACACAAGCCAACATGAATGTAAATCTATAAAAGTATAGGCAATAGTTTTAGATATCCAAGAACTTGAAGTATTACAATTATCAGCTACAGATTATAATATACCTATGAATGAGATACTAGTATTTAAAGAAATAATTGAATTTTTAAAATGAACAAGTTATCATATACCACCAAAAACAATCAGGCAAACGTGAACAAAAAAAAAACAAGTAGAAATTTTAAAAATGGGGAATAATTATGGAAACAATTTAAATGTCCACCAAGAGATGAATATACAAAGAAAATATAGTATAGAGCTGCAATGGAATACTGTTCAGCCTTAAAAAAATAAGGAAATCCTGCCATCTGCAACAACGTGAATGAACCTAGAGAACATTCTGTTAAGTGAAAAAGATCAGTCACAGAAGGACAAATTCTGCATGATTCCACTTGTAAAGTACCTAAAATTGTCAAAATCATAAAGAACAGAATGGTGGTTATTAGGAATTAAGGGGAGGAGGAAATTAGTTAATTCATGTAAAGTTTCAGTTAAGCAAAATGAATGTTCCAGATATTTTCTGTACACCATTGTACATACAGTCAACTGCACACTTAAAAAATTTTAAGATAGTAGACATGTTAAGTGCTCTTACTACACATACAAAAGAAGACAAAAGAAAACTTTTGAAGCTGATGTATTTATTTCCTTGATTGTGGTGATGGTTTCATGGTGTATGCATATGTCCAAACTCATGAAATTATATACATTAAATACGTGCAGTTTATGCATGTCCATTTTTATTGAATACAGCTTTTTTTAAAAAGGAAATAAAAACATACTTGAAATAAAACTACTGATAGATAAGCATCATAAAAGGCAAAACAAAAGTCATGAATACAAAGACATTGCTGAAAAGCAGATAGAAAATCTGAAAGCAAGGTGAAGACATACAGAGGATAAAAAGAGAAGAGCTGGCATTTATTAACTTAGCCATTCCTTAAGTATTAATTAAACATCAATTGTGTATTGGACATTTTCTAGTCTCAGGAAAAAGAAGATGAAAAAAGATGCAAAATAAGTAGGAAGTAGACAGAAAGTAGATCAGATGATGATGGGTATCATGGAGAAAGATAATGATGAATGGAAACTCTGGAAACAGAGCTCCAGAGGTGAGGTGAGATAGAACAGAAGAGAAGCTACATTTACAACAACAATGGCTATACATTTTCTGGAGCGAAAGAAATAAATGAATCCAGAAGTAAGTATAACCTATACTAATCAGAACACAAAAATAAATGTGCATGTACTTTGCAGTGAAACCAGAAACTACAAGAATATCTTTAAAGTAGTCAGAAAGTATTTTTATCCACAAAATAAAACCAACCAAATTGACAGATTCCTCAACAGTGAAAATGAAAGCCATAAGACATATATTCACATCTTTTATCCAATCATTCAACAATGAACACTTAGGTTGTACACAAAATGCAGAGTTTATGTATTATTTATAATTAGTGTATTATTTGTTTGTAATACAACTGTAGACCTACTTTTGCCCACTCTGTATGTACAATGGAATACTACTCAGCTATAAAAAGGATGAACTATTGCCATTTGGGACGTGGATGGATCTTGAGAGTACCATATTAACTGAAATAAATCAGACAGAAATGGACAAAAACCATATGATTTCACTCATATGTGGGATGTAAAACAGAAAGCAACAAGTGAACAAACTAAACCAACTCATAGACACAGACAGTTGTATAGCGGTTAACAGAGGGGAAGTGGGGGTGAGGGGAGGAGAAGAGGATAAAGGAGTTCAAATACATAGTGACAGAAGGAAAGTAACTTTGGTTATGAGCTTTTAATGCAATGTACAGATGATGTATTGTAGAATTGTACATCTGAAATTTATATAATGTTATTAACTAACATCATCCAATAAATTTAATTTTTTTAAAAAGACACTTATTCATTCATTCATAAATATAGCAAATAAGTATTTGCTATGTGCTTTGGATTAAACAGTAAAATACACAAAAATGTGTGCCCTCACCGAAGTTATATTTTAATGGTTGAGGACTGACAATAAGCAAAATATTAAACAAAACATATATTAGTGGCAAGTGCTATTTTGTGGGAAACTTTTTAAAGTAGAAAAGACAGTGACCATATCAAGTAGGGGAGTTTGAAGAAGTTGCAATTTTAAATAGAAAGTCGGGGGAAACCTCAATAAGAAGGAAACCTTTGATCAAAACCTTAAAATGAAGGAGTGAGTGTGGAATTTGGAGCAAAAGTCTTCCATTAAGTTTACTGCCCTGAGGGAAGCATGACTTCTGTGTTCCAAAATCAAAGGATGCTAGTGTGCCTGGAGTACAGAAAGAAAATCGAAAATTAGATATGAGGTCAAAGAAGAAAGACGGGGAGGAGGCATACTGTACAAGAACTTGAAGCCTATATTAAAGACTTTGTGTTTTACTCTGTGATATAAAAAGCAATTGGAAGTTGTATGGTGGTGTGGTGGGCTGAATGGGGGCCCACCAAAAGATGTGTCTGAGTCCTAATCTCCAAAACCTGTAAGTAATACCCTTTGTAGAAAACAAATCTACAAGTGATTATATAACAAGAGCACAAAGGATTAGAGGAGACAACTAAAGCTATACTGTTTAAATTTGCTATATGATATGTAAAGTAGTATATTTATTCAGAATAAATTGTGACAAGTTACACATAATATTGTTATCCATATAGTGACTTCTTAAAAAATACAAAAAGTTGTAACTAAAAGGACAAAAGATAAAATTAAATACACAAGGTTATTTGGTTAACCCTAAAGAAAGGAGAACAAAAGATCAAGAATCATTGGGACAAATAGAAAGCATATATATATATATATATATATACACACACACACACACACATACACACACACATATATATACACATATATACATATACATATATATATATAGTTAATGGACTTAAATATCCCACTTAAAATCATCAGACTGAATAAAAAACAAGATTTCTTTCATAAATATGTAAAAGATTGAATATGAAACAATGGAGAAGATATCTTTTGCATATCTTACCTCTTCTTCACACTAGGTAGGCAGTTCTAAAAGATCCATGCCCACAAATTTTATTTATTAACTAGGCAGCTGGTCTTATATCAACTGAGTGTATCTAAAAGATAACTATCTTTATAACTTTGAGAAGAAGATGTTGCCTTTTAGGCTAAGACAGAATAAAACTTGGGACCATTCTTCAGGTCTGATAAATTAAATAGGATAAATTAGTCTTTAATCATTTGTCTATGTTTACAGTAAGACATTGTGCTCCATTGCCTCTTCAGCTGCTCATTCCAATGATTTATTTTATATTGGACAAAACCTGGGCTGGATTATCAATTGTCCTTGGTTCATGTTTGGATGTGTGCATTTTTACCACCCAATATTAAATACAGCATTTTGTACTTCTCCATCAATTAAAATTTTTGACAGTGAAAACCCAAGCCAGCGGGGGGGGGAATTTAGAGACAGAATACCTATTATATATAAATAAGATACAGTGGAAAAAGCAGTGATTGTTCTCTGCATCATAGTGTCTTCATCTACAAATTCTATCTAATAAAAGAGTAATACGCAAATTGACATACCTCTGCTACACCCACCAGCCATGCCCCCAAGCCACACCCACCAGCCAATCAGGAGTAAATATGCAAATAAACCCAATCAAGATGGCTGTGGCCACAGAGAGCAGGGAGGTTTGGGTTTCCCTGGCAATGAAGGAAGCCAAGCTTTCCACACACCCTGGCAGGCCCAGGCCTCCACTCAATGCTACAAAGTTTCAATTATAGAAGATAAATAAAGCCCAACAGAAATGGTGGCAGCCACAGAGCTGGAGAGAGCCGGAGGCTAGGGTTGCCCCCTTCCCCCCTCCTTTCCCGCCCCCCCTCCCCACCCCACAAAGGACATGGAGGAAGCCAAGTTTTCCACACACCCTGGCCTGCCTTGGCCTCAGCTTAAGGCTACAAAGTTTCAATTATAGAAGATTCATAAATCCCACCAGAAATGGCTGCTGCCACGGAGGGAGCAGAAGGCTTGGCTCCACTCCAGGCTACAAAGTTTCAATTGTAGAAGATAAATAAATCCCAGATACCAAGGCCTCTGCTTGGGTCGTGGTGGGGGGCATGGCTGGCCTGCAATCCACCACAGGCCCCTCGCCCAGGCCACCCCACACCCCAAGGGAACCCCCACCCTGATCCAGGACAGCCTTCAGGGCAAACTAGCTGGCCCCCACCCATGCACCAGACCTCTATCTTCCTATCTAATAAAAGAGTAATATGCAGATCGACCATCACTCCAACACACAAGATGGCTGCCCCCATGTGGACACAAGATGGCCACCACAAGATGACAAGCAGGGGAGGGCAGTTGGAAGGGACCAGGCCTGCAGGGGAGGGCAGTTAGGGGTGACCAGGCCGGCAGAGGAGGGAAGTTGGAGGTGACCAGGCCTTTAGGGAAGGGCAGTTAGGGGTGACAAGGCCTGCAGAGGAGAGCAGTTAGGGGCGGGGAAGGGCAGTTAGGGGCAACCAGGCTGGCAGGGGAGTGGTTAGGGGGGTGATCAGGCTGGTAGGCAGAAGCGGTTAGCGGCAATCAAGAAGGCAAGCAGGTGAGCAGTTAGGAGCCAGCAGTCCTGGATTGTGAGAGGGATGTCCAGTTGCCCTTTTAGGCCAACCTAAACGGGCAGTTGGACATCCCTCGAGGGGTCCCAGATTGGAGAGGATGCAGGCTGGGCTGAGGGACACCCCTCCCCTCAATGCACAAATTTCGTGCACCGGGCCTCTAGTCCTTTATAAAAGCATAATATGCAAATCGACCAAATGGCAAAATGACCAGTCGGCGGGGTGTGGGGCTGGTGAGCAGGTGGTGCCAGGCCAGCCAAGGCACATGCCAGCAGGCAGAGGGAGGGGATGGTGATGGGGATGGGAGAGGTGTCAGTGACTAGCAGTGGTGGAGGGGCAATGGGAGGGTGGGGCCACGCCAGCGGGCACTGTCCCCAGATTGGCTGCTTGGTCACCTCTCACAGAGGGAAGCCAGACTGCAGCTTAGGCCCACTGGCCTAAGCTGTCAATAGGACATCCCCTGAGAGCTCCTGGACTATGAGAGGGTGCAGGCGGGGCTGAGAGACCCCCCACCCAGTGCACGAATTTTCGTACATGGGTCCTCTAGTTAAATAATAAAACTAAACAAATGTGAACAACTTCCTACTTCTTGGTGAGCAGTATTCATTTCATTTTAGAGCCAAATAGAATTTGAAATTATCAATCATGCCACGGCCTGAATTGTGAACCACCCCCAAAATTACGTTAAAAATTCATATGTTGAAAACCTCCAAATGTGACTGTCTTTGGCTTTGTGTATATGTGTGTGTGGTTTAACCGATGATCTGTTTTCCAATTAGTGTTTACATTCACCATTATTTTGTTTTTGTTTCAGTGTACAGCATAGTGGTTAGACAATCACAAACTTTACAAAGTGGTCCCGTGATGTTTTAAGTACCCACTTGGCACTGCACATAAGAGCGTGACTATATTTGGATTCAGGGCCTTTAAAGAAATAAATTGAAATGAGGTCTTTAGAACAGGACCTAATCCAATAGATTGGTGTCCTTATAAGAAGAGATTAAGATACTGACGTGTACAGAGGGGAGACCAGGTGAGGACACAGTGAAAAGCAGGTCATTTACTAGCCGAGAAGAGAAACCTCCAAAGAAACCAACCTCACTGACAAGTTGATGTTGGACTTCTAGTGTCCAGAATTATGATAACATAAATTTCTGCTGCTTAAGCTATGAAACTGTGGTTCTTTGAAATGGCAGCCCAAGCAAACCACTACAAATTTCATCTTTTTGTCACTTGGTGCTGTTGTTGAAATTGATGCCCAGAGATCACAGACGACTTCGTGAATTAGAAGAGCTAAAACGCAGGTCTCCTGGAAATTGATCTTATTTTTTAATAAAAATTCAAATGTCTGGCACAAAAAAAAACAAACACAAGATGGATGACCTGCTGGATGGCAGAAGAAAAAGCTAATTTTGTGAAACCCCTGAACACTCTCTCAGTGAGCCACGGAGCACCATTGAAACTCAACGCAAGGACAAAGCTCACATTTACACAGGTGTTCCCAGAGATGCTTGCTAAATAAGTTGGTTTGAACCTTAGATAATAAGTCAACTATGACTATAAAAATAAACACACCTAAGAGGAGAGATGTTTTCTGTAGTTGGTGAAACAAAACATGGGGGTTTAATTACGCCATTTGAAGATATAAAAGTAACAAAGAAACTTAAAACTTTCATAGCTCTACCAGGAAGAAGTGATAAAGCGTATAGTTAAGCTAAAGCTTTAGTATAGTAAGAAGCTCAATGTCTAAATATAGAAGTAAGTACATAAACATTTAGTAAAGAGGTAAAATAACCCAAAGAAATTATAATTAGTAGCCATTGCCTCTGGAGCTCTTTGAGTAGAAGTAGGGAGGCGGGAGGTAGGAGATTGTAAGCACTGCTATAGCATTTACTGTATATAAGTGTTTGTGTCCGTGTGTGTGTGTAGCTTTCTCTTTAAAAGAAAGAAACATGGAAAATACTTTCATGGAGTTTATCTTCTTTCCACATCCACCGAAGACAAGAGTAAAGTCTATTTGTATATACTAAAAAATAGAATTCAAACAAAAGTAGTATGTAAGACCAAGTAGAACAAAATTCACTAACCCTTCTTATGCTTACTTCCCTTTAGAGACAGGGGCCATCAGCCCTCCCCCAGTCTTCCTTAAAATAATTTCCTAACTGAGGCAGAGAAGCACACTCCGGCCCTTTTGGGAACAAAGTCAAATCAAATCTATCCTCGATGTGACCCCTGCACCTCCCTCCTTCTCCTGCCAAAAGATTTTTTTTTCTTTAAACAACACAAATGAAGCACTTTATATACTAGAATTGTTATGCCCCGATTTCAGGATCCCCAAAAACCCACCAGGAAGGAGCCGAGCCGGATGCAAGAGCAAAAGAACCTTTATTCGTGCTAGCACAAGCTCCTGTCTCCAGCAATCACCAGCACAGCCACAGGAGAGCGAGCGAGCTTTGGGAGAACAAAGGCTTTATAGGGGGTCCAAAGCAGTGGGCAGGGGGAACGCTCGTGGCCCCCGTCGATTGGTCAGGGGGCAGGATCAGGGGTCTGGTTACGCAGGGGTACTGTGCAGTTTGCCAAATTTGGGCTGAGTCCACTTCTCTGCATTCCTATTGGCAGGTTTGTGCAACTGTTACATACTCGGGGTTTACAGGGAAGGGCAGCAGGAAGAGTTGCAGAAAGGCAGGTACAGAACAAAAGAAACATTATAAAAGTAACAAAAAGAACTCCATGGGGTCAACCTAGTTTTAGCTCTATCATTCCCCCCTTGTCATGAGACTTTCAGGCCCAATCATGGGTTGGTTTGCATTTCTACCTCGCCTTCTGTTGCTAGAGGCCTGTATTGGGCGCGCAGGACCATTTTTAAGCACATTAACCACATCTTGTTTTTGCAGAGCAAGTAACCCAAGACAAAACAGTTTTTCCTAAGCAACGTCAGGATCATGCCATTGACTACCATGTTATTTACAGGATCATCCTGTTCTTCAGAAAGCTGTCAGTGTTCTATGAAAGAAGGCCTACGTGCTGGAAAGGGGCCATGAGACCGTATCTCAAGGCCTGGCCTGGTGTCAGCACTGACAACTTTATCTGGGGCATAGTCCCCGGTCTCTGGAATGGGCAAAAATTCCCACTCTCCAACAGAATTATATATCTGTCCTCTGAAATAGAAGACATTAAATTTCTACAAAATTTTATTTTAGTGCTAGAAATTCAATTCCAGTTCACTCCATCATTTGTTTTACTTCCGTAGGCTGTTAAAGAATTGAAACAAAGTATGTATTTTTGTTTTCCACTTAAACATGAAGGTAAGAAAGAACTGGCATTTTTGCTCTCCAAAGAGCAAACCATGATGGATGTATTAAATATCATAAGATCACTGGAAAATCTCTCACCTTTACTAATATTCAGACCAACTAGAAAGAGGCTTCTTGAAAATGACATGCCAAAACGCAATATAGAATAATAAAAAAAACTTTGATAAATTTTCTGGCGTAAATGAATAGACTAGAAAGCATCTACTTAACACATTAGCTTGTCTAGAATAACTTCTGGATACAATAGAAATATGTTTTGTTACATTTCAGTGTCAAAATCTCAAGAATCATAGCTATATTCACCAAAGCAATATTTTCACATAAAGCCAATACATCTCCAATTCACAAGCAACCTAATTCTGATCATATTGAAGTAAACATGTCTAAGATATTTTTTCTCAGACGAGGAAACCAAAAGGGTAATGAATCTATTATGTCCATGTAACTTAGAGCAGTCAACATATACTACAATAGTAGTACAAGTTTGGTTCATAATAAAAGATCACAAAACACGTGCTCTCTCCGGCCTCGATAACACAAGGACAACATGATATGTGTTATCCTGTCATAACCCACAATATTGCAACTGCCTGAGCAGCACATTTTCCACAGGGACCTTTTCGTTCGGCTCTCTCCTTTCTGAGGCACTGCCAATTTTGTCAAACTATTTGGAAGGCTTCATTCCATTACCTTCAGAGCCACCCTGTGTATGTGTTCCAAAGCAATTAGGAACAGCTTGGAGACACCTGGAACTTTTAGTCACAAAGTATAGTTCTGAAGTAGTGAGTTCTCTTACGATACCACATTTTATAAAATAAATTTTAAAATCACAAGCAAACAAACAAAAAAAAGTATTTATTGTAATAGCTCTGTGAATAGGCAAGTCATCATGGCAAATACATATAGCAAAAACTGACAGACACAAATGCTATGCCCTCTAGGTGGCACGCATGTGAAGACCCTCGCTACTCATTTAAACATAAATTCTAAAGTTGTTTCCAGTAAAAACTGAATTTTCAATTCTTGGTTGGAATAAAAAAAACCACCAATGCTTGTGAGTAAAATGACTAAATATGCAGGCATTTCAAAAATTATTTCTTGTTCTTATTTAGAGTTCCCTTTTAGTACACATAACATCTACCCCCCACAACCCAGCGCCTTACCTTACCACCATTTTTATGTGCTTTCTGATTCAAACAGGCAGCTAATACCTCTCTAATTATGCGCTATGATCTGGATATATGGGCTGTGGGACTTAAAGGGGAAAGACCAGTGGGCCATATCACTATAACCTTGCTCATAAAAGCTAGAAACTGATTACATAGTTCCTTATTTGGGTTGCAACAAAAGTAGTATCAGAACAATTACATAGGGCTTCAATAAATTATTTTTTTAGAAAAAAATTCTCCATCTCACCATTCAACCACTAAAAGAAAAAAAAACAATTTTAATTTATTACCAGATATGAAAGTGAAAGGAACTTTTAGCTCATCAGATAAAAAGTTTATAGTTGCAGGCTCAGACAACATGACAATATTCCTTAAGAGAGATTTATTACCTTTTTAAATTACTCCCATTGATTTTCCATGGCTATACACCTATGTTTCCTGCTGTACCACAATATTCTATTTTCTATTTGGATACTTATATTTTCCATCTGCCTACTACTGACTCAAGTCTTTAATACATTTTTAATGGGATTTTAGGGTGACCTTATCAGACCATGCTTTTGTTCCTTTCGAGAAACCTCTAGAGACAGGCCAAGGTCAGTTTCACTATTTCTACACAAATAGGAAAATAAATTGCAGGTTAAGCTATAAACAGTGTTAGGTGTTGTACTTCTATCTCTCAAACAATACAATAATATTGATACTGCTGATTTTTAATACCATTAAATATCTTGATTTCAACAATGAAGTATAGTATAAATGAATAAAACTTGAATGTGCATGACTTTTTAAATATGTTTTTATTGATTTTATAGAGAAGGGAAGGGAGAGCAAGAGAAAGAGAGAAACATGGATGAGAGAAGTATTGATTGGCTGCCTCCTACACACTCTCTCCTGGGGAATCAAGCCTGCAACTGGACCAAGAATTGAACCAGACCTCTCGGTGCATGGGACAACACAACCAGCAGAGCCACGCCCACCAGGGTGAATATGCCTGACTTTTAAAAACTACTTCTAATCTAAGGAGACAGCGTAAAGCTTAGAGAGAAGCAGCATAGTAATGCAGAGTATGGCACTCAGTGAATGCTTATTAAATTTTACTGAATAAATAGTCATGATTTTACCAGGCTTTTCTAAACCAAAAATCTGTTCATAATGATATGACAAAATTTTGAGTGCTACAAAGCTCAATCCAAATTTGAGACCATCTAAAATAAGACTATAAAAAATTTGCATGGTCGTAGGGTAATGACTATTCATGTGGAAAGAGATGACCTTAAAGCCCTGTGAGGAGTTTTTGTTTAATCAACAAAGAGAAAAAAAAGAAAGGCCATTTTTATCAGTAGTTTGGAAGAGACCTTAGTACTCATCTCGTTCTCGCTTGCACCCAAAATACCACTAAGACCCCCATCAAACTCACTGTGGTCATCAGCTGTCTGAATACTTCTGACAAAAGGAGGTCATTTCTTGCCATTAGCCTATCCAATTTGGACAACGATATTCTTTTTTTTTTTTTTTTGGCCCCTAATCTATCTTCTACTGAGTTGGCTGCATTTATTTTAGTTTTGATCTCTAGAGATTTGCAGTTAATTAAACGCCATGAGAATTTTTCACTTGAATTCTTAAGTCAGCCAGACTCTTGGATCTCCTTTTGGAACCTAGCTTAAAAGTTTGCCTTCTTCCTCATTTTATTTTAGGTCAGTGTTAAAATAAATTTACAATATATTTTTATCATCAAATATTTTAAACATACAGAAAAGCCTAAAATAATAAAATAAATGCTCATGTACCAACTAACTTTAACAATCTTTGTGTTTTGCCATGCTGCTTTAAATATTAATGCAAAGAAAATCAGAGTAAAGTAAATCAAACAATATCCAAAAACTTCACAAAAACTGTTGAATCACCTTGTGTATCCTCCCAAATTCTATATTCTTCCCTCTCTCCCAATAACTAACCATCATATTGAATTTACCTTAAATCACTTCTCTGCATTTTTGTTTCTCTAGTATGTATATATCTGTAAGTAATACAGTACTATTTAATAACTTTCAAATTCTATATGATATTCTTTTCTCTGTACATGTGTGTGTGTGTGTGTGTGTATATATATATATATATATATATATATGTATATATATATACACACATACACACACACACACACACACACACACACACACACACACACACACAGGGCATCCCAAAAGGTATACATACAATGTAGATTTTTTACATTTTGAAAGTAAAATATATTTTAATAAACACTGCCTTTATAATTATTCAGTGTGTATACATTTTGGGGACACCCATTATACACAAACTCACACACACACAAAGTGAGGGGACAAAAGTAGGTTTCTAGTTGTTTGTATGGAAAATCTATATATATAAAAGCCTAAGCGACCAAATAACCAAAGGACTGAATGACCAGTCAACCAGTTTCTATGATGTGCACTGACCACCAGGGGGCAGATGCTCAATGCAGGAGCGCCACTCAGCAAGCTTACTGAGCAGTGGCGGTGGCAGGTGCAGCGGAGCTGGGATGAGCAGGAGCAGCACTGCGCACAGCCTGGGCTCAGGGTCCTCTCTAGCCGCCTGCCGCTTCGTGCACTACTACATCCCTCGGGGTCCCATGCACTGGGCCTCCAGTAATAAAATAATTAATAAATAATACTAGAATAAACTGTTTGGCATACTCACAATTGTAAATCTACTTTTACCACACCCTGCACACACAAGTCACATTCTTAAACTTGCTTTAATCAACTTAACTTCTGAGATTTATCTTAGTTGATATATATAACTCCAGTCAATTCATTTTGACCCCTGAATAACAACAACAATTTTTTTTTTCTGCAAAGAGAAAATCTTACCCTTGAGTAAACATTGAAGATTTTCTAGGGTATAAACCTAGACCCTAGACTATAGAAAAGAGGCATCATCACCAATTAGCACTATAAAGGGAATGAACCAATTTATATACACATCAGTAGCCACACTGCTCCACTAGCTTGATAATACTTGATATTATAAGACTTTACTTCTTGCCAGTCTGATGGTGGTTATATGTCATTGTGGTTCTATGTGAATTTCCCTCATTACCAGGAAGGCTGAGGATCTTTGCTTATAGTGCTTGCCCATTCCGCCTTCTTTGTCCATGAATTGTCTGTTTATATACTTTATCTTTTATATCTTGAGATTCTGATCTGTTTTACTTTTTGTCTTGTAAATTCTGGTATAAATCATTCAAACTCTCTAATGTGTGCCTTATAATTTAATCTATAGTTGTACACATATTTTTAGCCCTAATGTAGTGAAATGTATGAGTATTATTCTTTACTAGAGGCCCAGTGCACTAATTTGTGCATCAGTGGAGTCCCTCGGCCTGCCCTGCAGGATCAAGCCAAAACTGACTCTTCGACATGCCCCAAGGGGTTCCGGATTGTGAGAGGGCACAGGTCAGGCTGAGGAACCCCACTGGTGCACGATTGGGGCCAGGGAGGGACCATGGGAGGGCTCCAGGGAGTGTCTGGCCTGTCTGGCTTAGTCCTGGTCGGTCACCCCAGCAGAAAGCTAACCTACCAGTCAGAGCATCTGCCCTTTGGTGATCAGTGCACATCATAGTGAGTGGTTGAGTGGACTTAACATATCATTAGCATATTATGCTTTGATTGGTTGAATGGACAACTGGACACTTAGCATATTAGGTTTTTATTATATAGGATGGTGCTTACTGTGTCTAAACAATTTTTTTCCTCTCATATAGTTACAGAAGAACCTATATTTTCTTCTTACAGTTTTTAATTCTGGTTTTCATATTTATCTTTTTAATATTTCTAGGACATATCCCCATGTATATGGGGTAGAATCTGATGTTACTTTTATTTACAAAGATAAGCTTTGCTCAGTATCATTTATTAAGTGCCTCAATCTTTCCACACTGACTTATAAGGTCACCTCTGTCATTTGTCATATTTTCATATTTGAATGGTTCATTTTAAGACTCTGTTCTATTACACTATTCTACTTAATCCCTGGAATACTGCCACATTTTTCTGCACTATTTTTATTGCTTTGTTTTATAATTATCCATAGTGTCTGGTAGGAAAGAACCCTCACCATGTTCTTCTCTGCAAGGGTTAATTTTATGTGTCAACTCGACTGGGCCAAGGGGTACCCAGATTAAACATTATTTCTGAGTGTGTCTGTGATAGTATTTCTAGAAGAGGTAAGCATCTAAATCAGTGGACTTACGAAAATAGATCACCTCCCTAGTGTGAATGGGTATCATCTAATATGTTGAGGGTTGGAATTTTCCCTTTTTGCTTCCTTCCTGCCTGCTTGAGCCAGGCCACTGGTCTTCTCATGCCCTTGGACTAGGATTTATATCTTGACTCCCCTAGTTCTCAGGCCTTTGGCCTCTTTGTGGAATTATACCACCTGCTTTCCTGGGTCTCCAGCTTGCAGATGGCAGATCATGGGGCTTTTTGTCCTCCATAATTTCTCATAATAATTCTCTTCTTATGTACTAGTATATACCCTATTGGTTCTACTTCTCTGTAGAACCTATGCTAGCACACTCTCCTTCAAATTGCCTTAATTGTACTTGGCATCATGCTCTTTAATGTACAGTTCAGTAACAGTTTCTCTAGCTAAATTCCTGTTGTGGTTTAAAAAGAAATTGCCTTAAGAAGTAAATAAATAAATAAAAATAAAAATAAATAGCCTTATATTTATAGGTTAATAATGTGCAGTGTTTCATATTAATTGACCCCATATGTGACAATTTTATATCTTTACACTTAATCAGATTTTGAAAACCTTCTTCAGTAATATCTCATTATTTTTCTCCATAAAAATCTCAAGTACTTTTGTTGAATTTATGCCTACTTACTTAGCTTTTTGTTCTTTTGAAAAGAATATATATCTATAAAAATAGAACAAATTTTAAAATATATTTTAGGTCAAGCTTACTAGTTTTCTTGTTCAAACATTCTAAATACTTTCAATTTTTCAAATGCTTGACTTCTCCATTTCATAGATATGTGATAAAACCTCCCATTATAATTGTGGATTTTTCAAATTTGCCTGTGTTCTGCTGAGAACAGGGATTTGTGATGTTTTGTTCACTTTTTCTCCCCAGTACCCAGGACACTGAGCATCTAGCAGACACTCAATGAATAATCATTGAATAAACAATTATTTTATACTCATGGTAGATTACTTTTTATTAACATGTAAAATCTATTTATTCCTATACATGATTTTTGCCTTTAATTTTATTTTAATATTAATATTGACAATCAATATCATATGACAGATTATTTTAACATCACATCTGATAATGTGTTGATATTTAGCTCACTGATTTCTATCATCCTATTTTCTTCTATTGACCTTGGTCTTGGTTTTTAATTTTTATTTTTATTTCCTCTATTGGAATTAATACTGTATTATACTGTTCCTTTGTTAATAGGATGTCATAGATTATATATCTACTAGAGGCCCAGCACATGAAATCTGTGCGTGGGTACGGTCCCTAGGCCTGGCCTGCAATCAGGGCCATCTTTCCTGGTCGCCCACCACCAACCACCCCGGTTCTCCATTTGCTATCAGGCGATCGGAGCCTGACAGACAGAGAAGGGACCGAGAGGTTGGCCGTTCCTGCCCGCTCACCAGCTCTGCCCCTGCCGCTGGTTGCCCTCTGTGTGTGGGGTGGTTCGGGGGCCTTGGCCTGGTGCCACCCAAATCCCCTGCCACCCGCCCTTGGTTCCCCATTCACCATCGGGTGATCAGAGTCTGCCGACCGGGGAAAGGAACCAAGAGGTGGTCAATGTGCCTCACAGTGTCTTGTTGAGAGGGCATTCTGGTCGTTCCACCATTAGGGTCAATTTGCATATTACCCTTTATTATATAGGATTCTTTCAGTATTTACCTTTCATTTTATTTCCAATTCTTTATTGTGGTAAAATACATAATAAAATTTACTGTTTTAGCCTTTTTAGGTATACAGTTCAGTAGTATTAAACATATTTCATATTGTTTTGCAATCATCACCACAATCCATAACCAGAATTTTTTTATCTGTAAAACTGAAACTTTATACCCATTTAACAACTCCTCTGCCCCCAGCACCACCATTCTACTTTGTCTCTATGTATTTGACTTGTCTAAGTAATTCACATAAGTAGAATCATAGCGTATTTATCTTTTTGTGACTTATTTCATTTAGCATGTCTTCAAGAATCATCCATGTCAGAATTCCCTTCTTTTTAAGACTTAATATTCTATTGTATGCATATCCCACATTTTTCTTATCCATTCATCTGTTAGATTGTTTCCACCTTTTAGCTAATTAATAATACTGCTATTAATGCAGGTGTCCAAATATGTCTTTGAGACCCTGCTTTCAATTCATATATATATATATATATATATATATATATATATATATATATATATATAGTGAAATTTTTGGGTCATACAGTAATTCTATTTTTAATTTTTAGAGGATCGTCATGCTCTTTACCAAAGCAACTGCACCATTTCACATTTCTACCAACAGTACACAAGAGTTCCAAATTCTCCACAAACTTGCTACCATTTATTTTTTTAAAGCAGCCATCCTAATGGTGATTGTTCTTAAATTCCTCACACTCTTACTTAACTATAAATTATTATAACAAAAGTTAATCTAAATTTCCATCTCATTCCAAATACGTCACAGATCCAAACACAGTTTAACTACCCATTGAAAACTATTCTCCTGCCTCCTTTAATTATTGTCCAATGTTTGTCCAACATTTATCTTTTAAAAACGTTATTTTATTAAAAAAAACACATTATTTTATCGTCAGTATATATTTTATACATTATTAACTTCTGTGCTAACAACATTTTTCTCCTGAAGTACTGTAGCAAAAATTTAAACTCCCAATCATAATAGGTCTGAAAAAAAACTTCTGATAATTCAACCAGACAAAAAACATGCTAAGCAGCCTTCTGTAAATGTGCTCCTTTTCTGTACTTTATACCTATATTTATTATACATACTGTATGCACTCAGTCAAGAGCTTCTAATAGTTAATTAGTTTTCATCAAAAACAGGCATGAGAATTCTGAAGGACTCTGCAATTAATAGTTGACATATATAACTATATCTATCTATCTATCTATCTATCTATCTATCTATCTATCTATCTATCTATCTATCTGCCTAAGCAACCGTCTGATTGTAGCTATGACGTGTACTGACCCACCAGGGGGCATACGCTCAACGCAGGACCTGCCAAGCGACAGCAACTTTGCAGAGTACTCTGTCGTACTTTGGGACCCCCTTGGGGGATGTCAAACTGCTGGTTTCAGCCAGATCCCCACAGGCCAGGCCGAGAGACCCAACCTGCCAGAGAGACCCTGCTCAATCCACAGATTCCCTTTGAGCCTTGGCACCGCCCCAGGTGCAGCAGCTGGGGTGGGGCCACGGGAGGTTGGCTCCCAGGCATGTCCAGCCCATCTGGCCCAGTACCGCCCCGCCAGCCACCTTCTAATTAATATCCTTTCAATGTGCATGAATCCATGCACCAGGCCTCTAATACCATTATAAAAGGAAACTTCCAAAATGTTGGTAACTATTACCTTTTATAGAAAACTAGAGGCCCAATGCACGAAATTCATGCAAAGGCCTCAGCCCTCGCAGCTCCAGCTGCCTCGGCCAGCACTCACAGCCCCAGCTTTATCTGGAAGGTCATCCAGATGGTTGTTCTACTGTTCAATCTAATTAGCATATTAGCTCTTTATTATAGAGGATGGTTTTCTCTTTATTAAATATTTGATCTTTGGAGTTTAAAAAAATCTTGAACAAGCATGATCAATTTCATATACAAGGAAATTTCTCAAATAGTAATGGTAATAATAATATCAACATCTAAATTTGTGAGCACTTACCATGGACTAATGCACTTCATCAAGCACATTACATGACTTATCTCATTAAATCCTTAAAACAACTCTGAGTTAATTGCTGGGTTGAACAGTGTTCCCCCCAAAATTCATGTCTACCTTGAATCTCAGAATGTGACCTTATTGGAAATAGTGACTGTGTATATGTAATTAGTGAAAATAAGGTCATACTGAATTAGAATGGACCCTAATCCTCTGACTTGTATCCTTAAAAGAAGAGGAAACAGTAACACTCAGACACACAGAGAGGATGCCACATGAACATGACACCAAGAGATGCCAAGGGTTGTCAGCAACCACCAGAAGCTCCCAGAAGCAGAAAGAAGTCCTCCACTAGACACTTCAGAGAGAGCATGACCCTGTCAACATCTTGATTTCAGACTCCTAGCTTCCAGGACTGTGAAAGAATAAATTTCTGTTGTTTTAAGCCACCAAGTTTGTGGCATCTGTCATGGCAGCCCTAGGAAACTAATAAAGGTAAGTACTCTTAGTTAATCCATTTTATAGATAAACTAGAGGCCCAGTGCATGAAATTCGTGCACAGAGGAGGGGGGGTCCTTCAGCCCGGCCTGCACCCTCTCCAATCCAGGATCCCTCGGGGGACAGGAATAAACCGGCATTGGACATCCCTCTCACAATCCAGGACCACTGGCTCCTAACCACTCACCTGCCTGCCTGCCTAATGCCCCCAACAGCCCTCCCCTGCCGGCCTGGTCACCCCTAACCCCTTGCCAGCCTGATCTCATCACTAACTGCCTCTGCCTCGGCTCCCACCACCATGGCTTTGTCCAGAAGGAAGTCGGACATCTAGAAGATGGCTGGTCGACCTGGTCTAATTAGCATATTACCCTTTTTTTAGTATAGATAGATTATATAGGATAGGATTGTTTAAATGGGGGGGAAAGCCTTTTTCAGCAGGAGGAGATGGTCTTGGCAGACAAAAATACATAACCCCTATATCTGGACTGATAACCAGCCATATGCACTATACTGCCAAACTGGTTATTAAAAAATTGAACTGCTTTCTTATACCAAACAGCTGTTGCCCTTAAAACCCCTCCTCAGCCCCCACCTTAGATTCTGCCTTCACAGTTCACCCAGATTAGGTTCTGATTGGTTCGTTTCTATGCCAGTCAGCATCAAAAGCTCTGCCTCCTTGGCAGCCATTGGCTCCTCTGAGAAATTCAGAACGGCCCCACCTTCACGTCGGCACCAGCCCTTCAGTCATGCCTCCATCCTCTACCAGGTGTATCTCTGGCCACTCTGAGAAGCGGCAACTCAGGTCTGTGCTGATGGCAATTTTGAGTTCTCATCCCTGACCTAACCTTCTTACAGTGCAAGTTCCATGAAGGCAAGCATTTGTCTTATTCATTCTTAGTTCACTCATAGACTTTACCTGTGTCTATGCATCTATGCTAGCACTGCATGGTGACCAGTCAAATGGTCATTTTGGTCATCATGGTCTCTGCCTTTTTATATATATAGATAAACTGAAATTCAGTTAGGTAATTCATCCAATATCGTATCCTATATAATAAAAGCCTAATATGCTAAGTGTCCGGTCCAATGAAAGCGTAATATGCTAATGATATGCTAAGGCCGCTCAACCACTCACTATGACATGCACTGACCACCAAGGGGTAGACAGTCGACCAGTCAACCAGTCACTATGACATGTACTGACCACCAAGGGGTAGACAGTCGACCAGTCAACCAGTCACTATGACATGCACTGACCACCAAGGGATAGACAGTTGACCAGTCACTATGACATGCACTGACCACCAGGGGGCAGACACTCTGACTGGTAGGTTAGCTTGCTGCTGGGGCCCAGCTGATTGGGACTGAGCAAGATGGGCCGGACATGCCCTGGAGCCTCCAGAGGTTCTTCCCTGGCTGGCCAACTTCCCATGTCCCTCCCTGGCCCCCAATGTGCACCAGTGGTGTCCCTCGGCCTGTGGACTGCACCCTCTCGCAATCCAGGACCTCTCAGGGGATGTTGGAGAGCCGGTTTTGGCCCAATCCCACAGGCCAGGCCTAGGGACCCTACTGGTTCATGAATTCGTACACCAGGCCTCTAGTGGCTTATAAACAGCAAAACTAGAATGAAAATCCAGGAAGCCTGGCCCCAAACCCAGAAATATAGGGTGTTGCAAGAAAATTGTGTACACACTTTAATAGCTGATAACTCAATTAATGTTTCTTTCTTTTCAGATTTAACCTATTTGAATTAATTATTTAAAGTATGATTACATTTTTGGGGACACCCTATATATTTATGTGAGAGAGATGTATATGTATGAATACGTATGTATGTATACATATATAAATGTACACAAACATATATACACACATACATAAACATGCACTTTCCAAACTATCATAAAGTTGTATAGAAATAAGTGCCGTGAAAGTTCAGAGGTAGACAAAAGCATTACAAGACAGTCATCAAAACTTATCAGGATGGTAAAACTTATATTGTTCCTTAGATTTTTATAGAATTACATGAATCCAATACAAATTTTTGGGCTGTGGATAAACAACATATTAGAAGATGTAATGTTATGGTTGTTAAACCATTCTGGCTATAGCATAGAATCCAGGAAAGGATTAAAGTGAGCATAAGGTTGAGAATGCAGAATAAGAGGAAAGAGTAGAACGCCATGTACACTAGGAAAAGAAAGTGGTTTTTATCATAAAGGTGCAAATTGTTATTATAATTAAGTGTAAAGAAATGTTTGCTTTTGCAAAGGAGGACTTCATGAAAACTACATTTGGAAAATTAATCTGGCAATTATATAGAATCTGACCCATAGAAGAACAAAATATGTGGGAAAGAAACTATTTTAAAGAACAAAACAATAATCTAAGCATGAGGAAAGTAAAGGCCTAGATTTGAATGGTAGCAAACAAAAGCGAAAGATATGCTAAAGATTCAAGAAATGTTGCAAAAGAGATTAGCAGACTTTCTGACTGACTTGGTTAATGAGAGTAATAAGAGAAAGAATTGGAAGGAAGCAGGCCAAATGAATTAACTGCCATTTTAAAAAGTGTAAAATATAAGGTAAAATGAGATTAAAGATTGTTACCTTAAGAAATCTAATTTACCTATATTTATGATCATATTAACTATTATCCTTTTCTGTCTTGAAAATGAATTGACTTGAAATTTTCTCCTAAAATTGTTTATATGATACTCGATGCCTTTATCCTTTGTTTATATAACATGCTAAAAGCTTAGACTTTCTGAAATGGGAAATATATGTGTGTGTGTGTGTGTGTATATATATATATATATATATATGTGTGTGTGTGTGTGTGTGTGTGTGTGTGTGTGTGTGTGTGTGTATTTCATTACATTTAACTTGGAAATCATCCCACAATACATTTTCCTAGGGAAAAAATAGCAACCAGGTTAACCAAAGAAAATATACCTAGTTTTTGTTTTAGACTCCTTAGTTCACCCATAAATTTATATCATTTATTAATTGTTAAAAATAAGACTGGTATATTTCACAAATGCCTAGCAAACTGGCAAATCAGAAAAGCATTAACCAGATTTTAGAAAGTTTTAACGAGTCAGCAAAAACCAAGATATCATTTATAATGCTCCCTCTTTTACAAAAGGATGAAAAAGATTAGATCCTTTCGATTTCCTATTACAGAGCTAACACATATGAAATAAAATACAGTTTCATAGAGAATGAACTCCAAGAATTTCAATTTTTTTGCAAAATCATCTCCAGGCTGCATTCAAATGCCCAATGGAGGTTGACTAGGTAAAAAACTGCAATTGCCAATATACATTTCATCAATATAAGAAAAAAAATATATCTTAGTTCCTCTCCCCTAAGGTGATGAGGGCAGTGTAATAAGGACAGAGTCTGTCCTGGTTTACATGATATGAGACATTTATTAACCTCATGATACATGCCAGCATGATGGGAGTGGGCAGTGTGGTTATCAGTCCAATACTAGGAGCCTTTCACAGAAGGCTTTGTGAACCAAACACCCTCTACATTATTAAATGCTGTATGAAAAATAAAATAATAAAATGATGCAAACTCCCTTCTTCTCCGTCTCATCACCAAAACAACACTATCTTAACACTATCTGATGTCTAGCATCAACAGGAAAGACCACCAAGCTAACAATTCCCTAGTAACTATAGGGAAAGTGAAAAATCTAAGATCTAGCTCTTATTATAAATCCTCACATAGTTTTAAGGTGAAAGGTTACAGGTGGTGTTATTATCTTTAATGATAAAATGTTGAGGTACATTTTGCATACATTTCCCCCTAGGCTAATCTCCGTTTCATCTATGTTTTCCTGCTCTACAAATATCGCCCCCAACACACCTATATATATCCTTTCAATAATACTAAGAATTTTAAAATATACTTGAAGTATACCCCCCTATTCAGGAACATGTTTATTACACTAGAAACCTTTTAGTTTTCTCCTATACTCAACATATCTTATATCACTGCAACCTAGACTACTTCGTAAGTTTCCATCACACACTGGGAATGGGAACCATCCTCTTTATATTAGTCTTTTAATTTATTTTGAGGATATGAGTATGATGTTCTTATTAAACAAAAGTATCCCAATAAGCATAGCTATGAACTAGGATGGGTCATGGTTCAATTCTCAGTCAGGGCACATGCCGGGGTTGCAGGCTCGATCCCCAGTAGCGGGCATGCAGGAGACAGCCAATCAATGATTCTCATCATTGATGTTTCTATCTCTCTCTCCCTCTTCCTTCCTCTCTGAAATCAATTAAAAATATATTTTAAAAAGGATCCCAATAAATATTTTCCACAGATTAAAAAGGAACTTCACTTGTGAGTTGACACTTGATATTTTCTTCTTAATCTTTAAAATCTGTTGAAACTGATACACATTCATTTCAACAATAAACTGCATGCCCAACTAGACTGTACAGTTCTTAAGGTCAAGTACCACATCTCAAAGTATATTCCCCATAATATCAAGCATAGTGTTAAATATACACTGAAATAAGAGTACATATTCACTAACTAAAAAGGGGAAATTATTTCATTTTTTCATCGATTAAAAAGTGGTCTGTAAATATTAGTGGGAAGGATTATTTGCATTCTTGATTGGGCCCTGAGCATTCCTGATGCTAGGCTGAATTTAGATATAGGGCAGCTGCTGTCAGCCAAGTCTCTTGTCTGTTGCCTGGGTCCCTATCTGAGCTGGGTGTGGGAAGCGTGAAGCAGCCATGGGGGCAGGAGACCTCCCTCAGAAGGGGTGAGGGTTCAAGCCCCTGCAATGTTGGGGGGGGTGAGGATCTGTGCCCCACTTCTGTTGCCCCCCAAATTCTCTCCTGATGGCCCCTCTGCGACTGTGCCTGTCTTAGGTTGTTCCTTCCTTGAGGAATCTTACCCATCTCTGGCTAACCAGCCATCCTCCGGGGCCAAGTAGGGTGATGTGAGGTTCAGTTCTGTCTCCTTGGTAGCCTATGCCCCTGTGGCCTCCACACCCAGCACCTGCCTTGGGAACCCCTGGCCTGCTGGCGGTGTCCCTGTGCTGATCACATATCTCAGGGAACTCGGGTTTCTTCTCCAGTGAGGGCCCAGCTCACACAATTGGGTGTGAGACAGATCCATGGTACCAGCCCCCACGAGGCTTCAAGCTCAGCATGAACAGAAAGCTCAGGCAACAGCTGAGGGCAATTGGATTGAGAGAAGAGGGTCCCTCTTGGCACATAAGGCAAGAGGGGCCAATATAGGATGCTCAAGTGCCTTCCCCATGCCTTAATTCCTTCTGAAAGGGATTAAATCCTTTCATGTCCTTTTTTTTTTTTTTAATTGCTGCCAACCATTCAAAGAATTAGTCTGTAAGTTTGTTTGGGATAATTGTACAATATGCTGTTGTAAAATATCTAAAATTATAATGACCTAATATTTACAGGGTAAACTAAGATTGTTGGTAGAGTATTAAATTTGACAGTAAAATAGTAATCAAGTTTTCAGATTAATTTAAATAGGCTAATTGAAATAAGTGAATATTCAAGTAAATTTAATTGTACTGGACAAAAAGCTGTTCTTAAAGTAATAACTAAAATTTCTATTGGTAGCTCATCTCATGGTAAAATTCCTGAATATGCAATGAACCTAAAACAGTCATATTTTTGGGCAAAAAAAATTTTTTTTAATTTAAAGTTATCAAGACTGCATTATAAAATTTATAAAAACCTCCATTAATAAAAAAAAAAAGGGGGGGGAGATAGTAGGGTAATATCATGTAAGGAAAAATATCCTATAAGTAAATTACATCTAGAAAATTTTTACTTTACAAAATTAATTTTCATTTGTAATGCTAACAGCAAGACACCCATGGAAAACACACATGGTGTCTAAATAAGACAAAGCAAAATCATTTGGGCAAAAATAAAAAGGATCCCAAATCAATTATATAGAAAAGATTCCTTTATTAACTTTTGGTTGAGACTATGTTTGTATATTTTCAGAAAACAACTCCAAGACCATGTGGATTCCTGCAACAGAGAGGAATTGACAGGTCTGCTCCAACCATGAAGACAAGAGGAAAAACAGTCAAGAGATGGAAGATGCTGACAACGCCTTGCCACGCGAGCAGTCAGCAGCTGTGCACCGCTGCAGGTTGCCTAGGACCAAACCAGAGAGTGTCGGACCTGCATTGCCACCATGTGCCCACCATCCAGATATCATTGCTGACATGTACACATAAGGAACTGTTTGACATTGAAATGGGGACTCAGAACTGTTGGACATTGAAATTGGGACTCAAACATTTTTTTTGTTTTGTTTTGTTTTGTTACTATATGTTTATTTCTAGTCTGCAAAGGCAAAACTTTTTAAAGGAAAGAAATGGTGGGAAAAAGATACAGAGGCAAAGAAGCATTGAACAGACTGTCAAACTACATTGGGAAGACAGGGGAGGTTGGGCGAGGGGGGCTGTAAGAGACCAACCGAAGGACTTGTACGCATGCATATAAGCACAACCAATGGATACAAGACACTGGGGATGGGGGGGAGGGCCGGCAGGTGAAGGCATGTACTGAGGGGGAGGAGAAGTCGGAGGGAGGTCAATGGGGGAAAAAAGGAGACATATACTACTATTTGTAATACTTCAAACAATAAAAATATTAAGAAAATAAAAAAAGTGGTCTGATATTGCTTAAAATCAGGGAAAATGCTACATGACCTCTGAACTAGGACATTTGGGAAGAAGAATTCAAAAATAATTTCCATATCTTCCTGATAAACCAACCATTCACTGCTCACTTTGTAATTTAGAAATTGACAGCAACAGTTTGATCTCAAACACCACCCTAAGTGACAGCCCCATCATTCAAACTCTGAGTTTAGATGGCCGACATTCTAGTCAGGCTGGAAGAGAAAGCTCTGCATTTGTTCAACTTGTAAAGACCTCTATTACATAGGTCTGTTTTAAAGAATCTATTGCTCTAAAAAAAACAACTAAGCACTGTCAAAAATATTTTATGTTCCTATTATTGTTTTAATTATGAAAGTATAAGCACTCAATTGAATTCTGAAAATAATCACTCTTACATGTGCACTCCCCACTTATCTATAAGTTTATTTTGAAAAGTAATCTCCATAAAAGCCAAACCAACAGTAGAGATGTTAAATCCATATTTTTAAAAAATCTCATAACAACTTCATTGTCTTGACTTACCAAAATTTTAGAATTTATAAATTAATTTAAATATAGTAAAGAAATAAAAAGGAAGCAATAACAGGGAATGAAATTTGAGTCAGACAGAACTGGATTGTGTTCACAGCTCATTTACTTACTAGCTCTAAACTTTCAAGCAAGTTACTCTGCACTCTATTTTTCTCATAGAATTCATTCTACTTCACAGGGTGGTTGTATGCATTGTTATAATAATACATATGCAGTGACTAGTCCCAGGCCTGGAATATAATATCTGCTCAATAATTGATAATATCTATAACCTCAGGGAGAGGATGGAGAGGTAGTATGAATAAAGGGGGGGGGTGTTTTCAACAAAGTCATAGTCTTTGTCCTTAAAGAAATGACATAGGTGGTCTGGTCACAGGCAGAGAACTGAGGAGCTCAATACCTAGCCAGTATTCAGATGTGGCTTCATTGACTAAGTGAATGGAAGAAAAGAAAAGAAAGAGATGGCGGGGGGGGGGGGGGGGGGGAGGAGTGTGCTGTGTATACTCATGCACATGTGGACAATTTAAGGAAGTACAAACTTGGAAGTGTGTCACCACTGTCAGTAAATGATAGCCAAAGTAAGTTGGGTCAAATACAATTTGAAAGACTGAACTAGATAAAAGCCTGAGAACCATTTGTCAAATTGAAGTAACTTATCCACACATATAAAGCCATATGTGAGGTAAGATATCCACATCTCTGAGTGCCAGGACTCATCCTCCATTACCATGGATGCACATGTCTTTGGGATCCTATTCATAAATCCCAGATATAGAAAATCCAAAGGGGAAATTGTCTTTTTATGCCCTGGTGTTATGTAACCTACTTTCTCACAGTTAAAAACTGTCACTTGTGAGTCTGTATGCTTTTAATTCCAATCACATAAACATGGAATTAAGGGAAAAAATAGGTTATTCATGAGTAGACTGTAAAAGTTACACTCAGAACAGAGTTGTATAAGAAGAAAAAACACACACACAAAAAAGAATAGCAGCATAATTTCTCAGACACCCAGGTTTTATGACCATACATTCTCAATTTTCACACTACCCTTAAGCAAGGAAGTTTATGTACAAGTTGATTATGTTTTGGGGGACTGGAATCCAAATTGATTCTTATTATCGCAGAATATAGAGAAATACTGATGACTTAGGCAACAGCTGCAACTCATAGATGATTTTCAAATGAGCTAAACACAGAGTTAGGGAAAATAAATTATGAACACGTGTAAATACAGACAATTCAGCTCACCAGGTTTTAGATGATGCTTGATTTTTCTAAAATGTTTTTCTTTAATTATATCTCATTTATTTAATGAATTATTTCTAATTTTCCGAGTAGCTTGCCATTACGTTGGTTCGTGTTATATAATTTCATCACGAACACAGGAAAATATGATGTCTTATCAGTTACATTAGTTACAGTCAAGTTCTTGTTAAGATAATATCTCATCCACTTATTAGGAATGATCCTGTGGTGTTGTGTGTTTTTTTGCCACTGTTTTAGGCTAACCAATTTTCTCTTTGACCCACATTTAAGCTCATTCATAGAAACATGACAATTCCTATAGATCTACTTGGAAAGGCAACTTCAGAGTATATTCTTTGGAGTAAAACATTTATAGATTCTCCTACAAACAACTTTTTTACTATAATAATATGCAAAGTCCAGACTACTCAGTTCCTTACTGATCTATTCCTCTAGATCAGTGGTCGGCAAACCGCGGCTCGCGAGCCACATGCGGCTCTTTGGCCAGTTGAGTGTTCTAAGGCCACTTCTTCAAAATAGACTTTGCCCAGGCCAAAAACCAACTTCCGCGCATGGGCCACAAAGTTTCAATCGCACTGTACGTGTGCGCCTGTACGTGGTATTTTGTGGAAGAGCCACACACAAGGAGCCAAAGAGCCGCGGTTTGCCAACCACTGCTCTAGATCATTGCCAATCATATGTCCTTTATGATCTAGACTAGAGAGTTCGCTTTCACTATTCGTTTCAACAAAAGCCTCTGAGAACTGACTCCGAGCCATGCACTGTCCTAGGTCCTGGTGCTGCCAAGAGGAGCCAGACAAACCTTGCCACCAGGAGATTAGGAACGGGAACATAGAAAAGTAAACAAGGAAATAAGTTATGCTTGAAATGGTAGACATCTGAATACAGAGAGGAGGGAGAAAGAGGAATGCTTGAATGGAGACACGTACACACACACACTTCAGAGCGGCTTTAGGAAGCTTATTCTTGAGCTGAATCTTGAAAGACAAATAGATATCTCCTACTATGTAAACGTATGGGGGAGTTAGGGAAGGCATACCAGAATTAGCTGTATTATTTTTTAAATGAAGAAGACTGACAAATCTGGGGGATTTAAAGTAGATGTGTTTTGGATGGGGGAATAAAACATCATCACTTCTTTTAAAAAAGCTCTCTCCATTGGCACTGAAGAATTTGGACTGAGGAGGTACAAGGCTGCATATAGGGAGATCAGCAATACAACACTGAATAATCCAGGCAAGAGAAGGTAAAAGCCTTGAAGTAAAGCCCTAGATGCAGGAATGTGAAGAAGAAATAGATATAAGTTAAGGAATCGACATCTAGAATAAAACCTGAGTTTAGAGCTTAGCAGTTTGGGCGGAGTCTTATGACATTCACAGAAATAGCAAAAAGTTAAACAAAAGTATCAAAGTACAGAGGAAAATTTCTTCAGTTTTTGGCTTCCTGAATTTGGGTTCCTGTAGAATATCCAGAGATGCCCATAGACAATTAGAGGTATGGAAGTAACACCTATGTTTCCTGCATTTGGACTCATTAAATTATTTCTGTGATGGTATATATCTCTGAGAAGCAAAATAGGTGGCTATTTAAGAAGCTCTCTCAAGTTCACACTTAAAACAACAAATAGTGAAATATAAATGGTCTGCTGAAACAGAGAGAACAATTATTATGTCTAGAAGGCCATTTATCTTGTCCACCAGAAGGAAAATAGAGGCACCAGAAAAAGCTACATTTTAGTGTCAGCTCAGGGTCAAATGAAGTCATGTCCCAGCTCTGATATTTACCAGCTAAGCTTAGGCATTTATCCAGCCTCAATCACTTTATCCAAAATATAAGGGTGATGTCAAATTTAGGTTTGTTGAAATAAATATTTTAAAGCATGTACATAAAATACTAGGATAGAACCTTCCCTTTTCTAAAAATACCATCTAAATATAATCACTGTGATTAGTTCACTATTTCAGTCCGGTAACTTGCTTCTTGATAAAGGCTGCATTCAGGACACACACATCTCTTCCAACAGTGTCCACAATGCTCACAACCCTGGAAGGCAAAGGTTGAGCTGTGACTAGATGAGTGAAAAGGTAGCTGACAAGTGGCTCCTTGTTGTTTCTTCTTTTTAGTTTTGCATATAATTCAATTACTTTGTTTCAACTAGAAAGAGATGGAAGGATAATTTGCTCCTCAATATCATCCAGAAGCATGAATTTGCACAATCGCCATCTTTCTCCCTTATGGCAATGCAATCATCATTGCAAAGGCTTATGTGCTTCTCTTAAATGCCTTTCTAATTAGGGATTTTATCGTCCCTCTTCCCTCACCTACAAGGTGGGAACCATTTCAATCAGGACTATACACAGAGCTAGTCCAACCACCCAAAAGCTTAAAAAGTGTTTGGAAGTGAAGAAGAAAATGAGACTCAGAAGCTCCACTGAAATAAACGCATTACTTAAGGGGCACAGTGTTTCCACTGAGACCTCTTCAAGAAAGTCTTTGGCTCCCAGAGCTCTCCTGCTGATCAGCTTGATATTTTCTCCTCCAGTTAGACGCATCCTTCTTAGAAAACGAATGCAGAAAAGAAAGGATCTTTATTTGCCTTCCATGCTTGTCAATTTTTAATGACTTAATGCCAACAAATTCATTATCACATCATTAATTTACCTAGTCCCTTGAATTTCTTTGCAACAAAATGAAAGTAAGTTTGTGGGGAGGGAATATGCAAAACAGATGTTATTTTTAAAAACTGAAAAATGGGGATAATTTCTACTCTACAATCCCCACCTACTTAATCATGATAGAATAGTAAGCCATAAATCCAGTTTTTGGTCTTTGTGGGGGCTGATTTTATTGCTCTATGATCTAGAACTCACTGCTTGGAGTTCTTAAAAACCAGTTCAGACTTCTTTGACCCTCACTTGCAGAAACTGTTAAGGAAACACTCCTGAAGTATTTATAAATGACAATCTGCTGTCCACTCAGAAAAAAAACACCAGTTTTGAGGACACCAAAAGAATTTCCAGGGAAAGCATATGGACATCGGAAAATTATGTTACCTTTTGATCATGAGCAAGTCATCTGCAAGTGTCCCTTGAGAAATCAGATTGGCCCAGGACTTCATTTTCAAAGAGAACTGATGGAACATTAAAGCCAAAAGCATCTGGGACCAACTAGACAATCCAATCAGCTTATCTTTGCATGAACTATGACAGACACCAAATGTAACTAAAAAATTAAATCAAAGCAATTGCCTGTGGATTCTGCCAACAAGGGAAAATGCTGCCAGTGAAAAAGAGCATTTCTGGCTTAGCAACTGGAACCTCACAGTGCTTTTTAAAAATGAGCAAAAATAGATGTACAAAGAAACGGCGGTCAGCAATTATTTGGAGAGCATAACATGAGACTATTCAATAAAATGTGTTTGTTACTCATATTATTTATCTTCCTTTGCCTGGTTGAATATTTCTGACCCAACAGGAATGGTTCCTCCTGTATTAGTCAGCAATCCTATTCAATTATCAATTTTTCTCCAGTATGTTTAAGAGTCAAGAGAAAAGACAGTGATTAAGGAAAAATAGGGTAAGTACTAGATGCTTGAGACATTAACTTCTTTACTTTCTGTTTCCACCTCAAGAAGAAAACTTAGTGATCTCTTCAAAAGGGGAGACCTTGGAACTAAAATAGTTGAAAATAATCAAAGTCACTAATAACACAGTCTCTTAAAGGACCGTAGACAGTGCCCTGATGGCATTTCACCAGCCTCTTCTTGCACACTTGTAAAAATAGGAACACCCTGATAATAAGGGTATGTATTATCATCACTGCATAGCCCTCAGTGTTAGAAATCTTTCCTCAGGTGTCACCCCGTAACTTCCATGTACCCATTCCAACTCTATTATCTGTTGAAACAAAGACCAAGGCTGAAGTTTCTTCCACAGTATGCCCCTCATTTCAACAATTAGGTGACAAGAATGGTTTCCCAATTTTTCTTTTTTTCCAGACAAACCTTCAGTTTATACAATCATTCCTTGGGTAACTCTTTATTCTAACATCCTGTTCAATACCCTTTCTATATTTGATGATTTAGTGAGGGTTCAGGCATAGGAGTGCTCAAATGACTGAATATAATTACTATAGTGAAAAAGTTCAGGTGCATTCAGCTAATGTTGATTGTGTCTGTTGTTAGGTTGACTATGTCTTGAGGTATTAATATTTGGGCTAGCATAACCTGTGCCCTACACCCACTATGACACATCAAGCTACTGTGCAAGCTTGAGAGTGTTTCTTGGGCCTCTCTAGACTAACTGAATTTTTCCCATCCACCTAACACCAAAAAGCTTAAAAGCTCACCCTGTGCTCATCCCAACATGACCTTGGACACACCTATGCTCACTTCAAACTCATAGTCACTTTATCCTTACCCCAAACCAACCCTATTTCAACTTCACTCTTACCTGGCATTAGAAAGGCTTTCCCAGTATCTTTTTATTCCTTTTAGTAAACCCTACAACATCCTTAAAGTTTAAGGAAACAATGTCTTTTTATACATGTGTGTGTCATGTATAAATTTCATCTTTTATTTGTACCCCAACTGAAATGGTCCAATACACAATAATACTAATAAAAATGGTAACTGGAAGTGAACTAAATATTCCAGATATAGTAGGATCATCACAGAGAACAGAGAGAATACTATTGCCCTTGACAGGGATGCAATATTTTATGAGTGTAGCCTAAGTTTGCCTATGCTGAAACTATAATCAATGAAGTCTTTTCACACAGCATTCTGCCAGTTAATGTGTGAGAAATGCTATTTTATGATGGCAATGGAAATACTTTAGGGGAATGTTATAGACCAGGTCTAAATTTACATAAAAATTAAAAGTCAATTTGACCATAGTTATAATTTCAGGGTTAACCAGTCTAATTCAGTCTACTATTTCCTTACACACCCCTTCACTTAGCCAATGGCCATTGCTACATTTCTGAACTTAAGGTTTTGATTCCTATTAAATCATGTGAGAATAAGTGCACATGAAGTTGTCAGGCATGGTTAGGAGAGGAACCTTTGGTAGAGAATGAAAGAGAAGCCTGAAGAACACTAAATATCTAAAATGAACAGAAGGCTACTGAACAGGGCTGAGAACACTAAGGAAAATTTCACTGAATCCACAGGACTAACTCTGTTAATAACCATTACAAGACCTCTACCCAATACTCCCTGAGCTTCCCAGGAGGCAGGTGATAATTGCCACATTCTTGAAAGACAACATACCTCTCCTTTGGTGAAAGCTTCAAAATCTAATGATGAGAGAGGAAATATGCCTACCTCTCACTCTTGTAGGTTTCTGGGTATTATTGGGGCACAATATTAGAAACTATTTGGATAATATGAACTATCTTCATTTATTTTCAAGACATATTTCATTCAGATTTGTTTTTACTAGATACTGATGTAAAAGGCCTTAAAAAAAGAGTAAAGGTAGCAGAGGTCCAAGGACTTACATTAAGAAACTAAGAGTTCATAATCAAGATTAAAAATCAGAAGTATGTATTCAGTACTATAGGCTAAGGAATAATGCTCCAAGTTTATAAGGAGGGGGACCTGCCTAATGTATTAGGTTGGATTGATCTTACAGTGGAAACACTTTGCAGAAATAATCAATAATGGCCTAGTGCAGTTCCCCTTGAGAAATAATCTCTCAATGGCCTAGTTCAGCTCCCCTTGAATAGCCTTAGTTTGATTGTCACATTGTTAATCCCTAATAATTATCGTGTAGCTCACTCCATCAATAAAATCCTTTAGATTAATACTTGGTTCCAGGGATTAGATCTTGCCAACAACACTAATAAACACAGGAGGGATGTTGCCTCATGATCATGAGGAAAATGCAGAAAGTAAACTCCTTTTAAGTACTGATGCTTTCTTTTTCATTGAGAGGTGAATAAATTTATATGAACAACTTTCAACAGGGGTCATTGTATCTGCATTGGTAAAAAAAAGAAAAGAAAAGAAAGGTCAATCTCTATTTTCTATTTCTGAAAGCAATGCTCACTGCTCAGACTGTTGTGAAGACTTACTACCTGATTACTCCCAGATACTCAGATTGAGCATTTTGTCTGTCAAGCTTGATGTGATGTGACATAATGAGAGAGGCTGACCATATGATTTGATATGATGTCATGACCATCACTCAGAGATTCACTTAATGATACATGCATACTTCTGTATTATGTGATCCAGCCAGCAAAAGAGAAGTCAAAATGTCACTGAACCTTACAATCTTTGTGGTAAATAAACAAGCAAGGGGAGGAGGGTGCTGTAAGAATAAATTACTCAAAGCTGAACACACAGAAAGTCACCAGCCACCAACAAGAAACAATCATGGAAAACAACGGGAAAGTGGCTCTACAGAGTAGCTAGTGAGAATGACACTAGCATCTGACATGGCAACTCTATGCCCTGCTATTCTTTAACTGCACAGCACTTGAGCAAAGCATGCTTATGTACAGAAAGAATTTATTCGTGTAATCCCTGAGTGCTATACCTGGGGATTTCCTAGCCCATGAATTCTTAAGGAATTTAAGGTGTCCTAAATAATACATTTTAAGAGTTTTCATACCAGATCTGTTTGAAAATTAGCTTCATTTAATGTCCATGTCTTGGCGATTGTAAGTTACCTCCAGTGTGCTACACATTGATTAAAGCGAGCCCTGGATTCATTTGATGGTATACTTGCTGCCTTTGTGACACAGATGTCTTCTCCCAAGCTAAGAAATTTTCATAGGAATCAGAATTACAGTCCAGCCCAGCAAAATTGGGTGATGAAGAGCTCTATGTTTTGAGAGCTACTGGGTTGATTCAGTTTTCCCAGTGTGACCTACCTCCAAGGATCAGATAAAAGTGCTGTCAAGAACAACCCACAAATGCCAGTTTAAAAACTCAGTCCTTTATTTACCCCATTGAAAATTATTATTTGCATCAAAACACTATACTTGTTGTTTTATCAACTTGCCTGACATCATAAAAAGCCATCATTAATAGGTCAATTGTTTGTATCATAAACCCTCAAGGTAAAAAAATCACATTGGAAAGAAACTATTAAACCTGTCCATTTGCCAGAATCCCATGAGAACATGGCCCAAAGAAGGGAAATATACTTTCAAACTCTTGAGCAGTAAGAAGTGTCAAAATCAAATACAAATAGGATATTCCAGAAAGGAAAATAATTTTTTTAATTCAATAATCTTTTAAGGAAAATAATTTCATCTAGATTTTTATTGTGCATAAATACAGTCAATAGTCTACTTAGAGTGTCCTCAACTTTATAAAATTCAGATATCAATCAAAGGATAATATTCTAGGACCATGCACCTGAGAATCATACATTTCATACCATTGTTCTCTAGCTGAAAGTCCTACTAAAACTTATTTGTAGAGCTGTGATAGTTACAATAGGTACCAAAGACATGTCCAATTATATCCCAAATACAGTTGGGATTCTGTCATGTGAAGTAACATCAAACAAACATCTTTGTTTTTACTTCCAAGGTCAAAATATTCTTGTAATAAGGAAATACAAATATATAACCCAATAGATTTCTTCACATTAATCATATGTGACTATTTCTCTAGAAAAGTACTTTGTTTCCTTCATTGATAAAGACTCAGAAAAAAAACACACAAAAGTAGTCTTTTCAGTATGCTGCCTACAATAATGAAATACAAAGCTCCCAGAAGATAACCAATCAAGTTTTCAAATACTTTAAAATCAAAATACTAATTCCTGCTACCTTCCTCTTGGATCACAAATCTTAAGATAGACCATTTCTCCATAGGAATCAACACAGTCTGATCAGCACAGTTGGTAAATGTTTCCAAAATAGGAAAGTAAATGAAAGGCATCAATGAATGTAAAATTAAAGGTATTGGGTTGAATCATGAAAGCAGTCCTTTTAGCTTAAAAATTACTGACATCCCAAACCACTGCAGTGACAATCTGCTGTGGTCACCTTGATCATTCTTTTCATACAAAGAGTATTTTTATGTTAAAAGTCATATATGCACAGCAAGCCCATGGAAAACTCAGCAATGTGCATGGTTTTAAAAAGAAAACTGTCAAGCTTCCATTTTCTCTTCAGTGGTTATATTGAAAATAAAGTATGTTGAATGATTCAGTGGGCTGTTGATTCTAGTTGGAGGGGTGGACCTTGCCAAAACTGGTGACATGTATCTTCTATTAACTACTATAGAAATATGTAAGAAAAGAAATTCAAAATTCAGTTCTAGAAAAAAATCATGTCTACATTTCACCAGGGTAAGCTGATTCTACAGGTCACTTAGATCCCTAGATGTCTGTGGAATTTTTTTTCTAGGAATAAGGTAACTGTGATAATATAGTATTCAGAAATGGAATTGAAGGGTTGGGGAAGTATTAATATTATACTGAGCATGTACATGTGCTAGGCACTTACTACATGATTTCTTATTTCTCTCAATGCAATGAAGTGGACCTATTGTGTAGGAATAAAAAATAAGGTTCTTAGAATATGTGATTTCTTCAGCTAGTAATTAGCAGAGCTGGTTTTGACTGAAATGTTCTGCCCCTAAGGAGCTAAAACATTAAACATTACTTAAGTGGCCATGATGAGACCTGGCTTTGAATTCAAGCTCTACTCATAACTGAGAGGCATTGGAGAATTGTGCCTGAGCCTTTATTCCTCATCCAGAAAGTTTTATTATGTTTTTTAAACATAATAATATCTACCATAAAAAGCAAATGATTTCATGTATGTAAAAATTCTTCACAAACAACAGAACATGCAAGTATTTCCATCTATTATTTTTTATGTACCCTCATTTTGTCACTTCTGAGAAAATTAGGGTGTTTTGGCTATAAGTCTACAATATTCTACTTTGTGATTTAGCAGTTTCTTTACTTCTGTCCAGCTTTGACTAGATTGTTGTCCCCCTGACTAATGCAGAGGTGATCCAAAGAAGAGCCCGACTCTTTAAAAAGTCATTAACAGCTATTTGGGATCTTATTTTTTTATTCCAGATGAATTTTTGGAGAGTTTGTTGTAGGTCTGTGAAATATGCCGCTGGTATTTTAATGGGGATTGCATTGAATCTATAGATTGCTTTGGGTAGTATGGACATTGAAATGATATTGATTCTACCAATCCATGAACACAGTATGCTCTTCCATCTGTTTATGTCTTCCTCTCTCTCTTTTTTCAACGTCCTGTAGTTTTCTGGGTACAGGTCTTTTACCTCCTTAGTTAAGTTTATTCCTAGGTATCTTAATTTTTTTTGTGCAATGGTAAATGGGGTTGTTGTTTTAATCCCTCTTTCTGTAGGTTCACTATTGGTGTATAAAAATGCCATAGATTTCTTGGCATTAATTTTGTATCCTGCTACATTGCCAAATTCATATATTAAGTCTAATAATTTTTGATGGAGTTTTTAGGGTTTTCTATGTACAGTATCATGTCATCTGCGAATAATGACAATTTTACTTCTTTTCCAATTTGGATGCTTTTTATTTCTTCTTCTTGTCTGATGGCTATAGCTAGCACTTTCAGTACTATGTTGAACAGGAGTGGTGAAAGCGGGCATCTCTGTCTTGTTCCTGTTCGTAAGGGAAATGGCTTTAGTTTTTGCCCATTGAGTAGGATGTTAGCTGTAGTTTGTCATAAGGCTTTTATTATGTTGAAGTATGATCCTTCTATTCCCACTTTGCTGAGCGTTTTTATCAGAAAAGGGTGTTGGACTTGGTCAAATGAGTTTTCTGCATCAATTGATATGATTATGTGATTTTTGTCTCTCAATTTGTTTATGCAATGTATTATGTTTATTGATTTGCAGATATTGTACCAGACTTGCATTCCTGAAATAAATCCTACTTGGTCATGGTGTATGATCTTTCTAATGTAATGCTGGATCAGATTTGCTAGAATTTTGTTGAGGATTTTAGCATCTATGTTCATGAGGGATATTGGCCTATAATTCTCTTTCATTGTGTTGTCTTAATCTGGTTTTCCGATTAGGGTAATGCTGGCTTCATAGAAAGAGCTTGGAAGTGTTCCTTCCTCTTGAATTTTGTGGAATAGTCTGAGAAGGATTGGTTTTAGTTCTTCTTTGAATGTTCGGAAAAACTCCCCTGTGAAGCCATCTGGCCCCGGCCTTTTATTTGCTGGAATGCTCTTTGATTACTGTTTCAATTTCATCAGTAGTTATTGGCCTATTCAGGATTTTTTTTATTCTTCCTGATTGAGTTTTGGAAGGTTATATTTTTCTAGGAATATGTCCATTTTGTAGCAGTTGTCCAGTTTGTTGGAGTTCTTCGTAGTATTTTTTTACAACCCTTTATATATCAGTGGGATCAGTTGTTACTTCACCTCTTTCATTTCTGATTTTATTTGGGTCCCCTCTCTTTGCTTCTTGGTGAGCCTGGCTAGTGGTTCAACAATCTGTTTATCCTTTCAAAGAACCAGCTCTTGGTTTCATTGATCTTTTGTATTGTTTTTTATTTGTTTGTTTTTGTATTTTTTGTTTGTTTGTTTGTTTTTTGGCCTCTATATAATTTATTTCTGCTCTGATCTCTATTATCTCTTCCTTCTGGATACTGTGGGCTTTTCTTGTTGCTCTCTTTCTAATTCTTTAAGTTGTAAGTTTTGATAATTTATTACCATTTTTTCTTGTTTTTTGAGTTAGGTACTTCCCTCTCAAGACTACTTTCATTGTGTCCCATAGATTTTGGATTGTTGTGTTTTAATTGTCATTTGTTTCCAGGATGTTTTTTATTTCTTCTTTGATCTCTTTGGTAACCCAATCATTGATTAATAGCATACTATTTAGCCTCCAATTGTTTGATTTTTTCTCATTGTTTTTATTGTTGTTGATTTCTTGTTTTATGGAATTAAAAAGACCCCAAATAGCTGCAGCTATACTGGGAAATAAGAACAAAGTAGGAGGGATCTCAATACCAGATATCAAGCTGTATTACAAAGCCATTGTTCTCAAAACAGCCTGGTACTGGCACAAGAACAGACATATAGATCAATGAAATAGAGAACCCAAAAATCAACCCAAACCACTATCCTCAATTAATATTTGACAAAGGAGGCATGAACATACAATGGAGTCAAGATAGTCTCTTCAATAAATGGTGTTGGGAAAATTGGACAAATACATGCAAAAAAATGAAACTAGACCACCAACTTATACCATATACAAAAATAAACTCAAAAAGGATAAAGGACTTAAATGTAAGACAGGAAACCATAAAAATATTAGAGGAATCCAAAGGCAACAAAATCTCAGACATATGCCAAAGCAATTTCTTCACTGATACAACTCCTAGGGCAATGAAAACTAAAGAGAAAATAAACAAATAGAACTACATCAAAATAAAAACTTCTGCATAGCAAAAGAAACCATCAACAAAACAAGACAGCCTACTGCATGGGATAACATATTTGCCAAAGTTATCATCAATAAGGGTTTAATCTCCAACATTTACAGGGAACTCATGCAGCTTAACAAAAGGAAGATAAACAATCCAATCAAAAAATGGGCTACGGACCTAAATAGATACTTTTCAAAAGAAGACAGAAGGAAGGCCAAGAGACATATGAAAACATGCTCAAAGTCACTAATTATCCGAGAGATGCAAATCAAAACGACAATGAGGTACCATCTCATACCTGTCAGAATGGCTATCATCAACAAATTAACAAATGACAAGTGCTGGCAAGGATGCAGAGAAAAAGGAACTCTTGTGCACTGCTGGTGGAATGCAGACTGGTGCAGCCACTGTGGAGAACAGTATGGAGTTTCCTCAAAAAACTAAAAATGGAACTCCCATTTGACCCAGTGAGCCCACTTCTAGGAATATATCCCAGGAAACTAGAAACACCATTCAGAAAGAATATATGCACCCTTATGTTCATAGCAGCACAATTTATAATAGCGAAGATTTGGAAACAGCCTAAGTGCCCATCAGCCGATGAGTGGATTAGAAAACTGTGGTATACCTACACAATGGAATACTATGCTGCTGTAAAAAGGAAGGAACTCCTACCATTTGCAACAGCATGGATGGAGCTGGAGAGCATTATACTAAGTGAAGTAAGTCAGTCAGGAAAATATAAATATCACATGATCTCACTCATTTGTGGATTATAATGAACAACATAAACCGATGAACAAAAGCAGATCCAGAGACAGAGAAGCATCGATCAGATGCTCAAACCTCAGAGGGAAGGCAGGGAAGGGCGGGGGTGAGGGAAAGAGATCAACTAAAAGACTTGTATGCATGCATATAAGCATAACCAATGGATGCAGACAACAGGGGGTGAGGGTGAGGGCAGGATTTGGGGGGTAGTGGGGGGGGAATGGGGAAATAATCACACATTTGTAATACCTTAATAAAGGGGGATGGGGAGAAAAACATGAAAAAAAAGAATCAATTTTTTAAAAAGTCATTAACAGCCAGTTAAGTTCAGCAAACATAAATGGTGTGGACCAAATCAAGATTTTTATACCAGCAATGAACACCTGCCCTCCAGAAATGGCTGTGGTATTCATTACTTACTTTAATAATTCATTCAGCAAAGTTTATTTAGTACCTACTACATGCCGTGATTATTTATGGTGTGTGGGGGGGGGGGGAACTCTACCTTCATTTAGTTTATATTCTAGTAGAGAAAAATGCTAAATAAGCAAATAATGAATATAATCTCAGGTAATAATAAGTGTTACAAACAAAATTTAACAGCAGCAGGTTAAAGAGAAAGAGAATACTGGGCCTATATTTGTGTGAACAAGAAAGGCCTATCAGAAGAATTTTAATTTGAACAGAGAACTAAATGAAGTGAGTGTAAGAGCCATTTGAAAATCTAGCAGGAAAGCATTTGGGGCTGAGGAAATGTCAGGACGAAAGCCCTGGTGTGTGAATGACATTGGTATGTTTAAGGAACAGCGGGAGGATAGTGTGGCTAATGTGGAAGAGGCAGGGAGAAGGTTGGAAGTCAAGGTTTCTGTGGGGCCTTATACACCAAGTTTCCTCCTTAGGAGTGGGATTCCTAACTGGAAATCTTCAGCCAAAAGATCTTCTTTGAGAACAAAAGTGATAAAAAATGCTTTATATTTTAAAGGTACACTGGCTGCTGTGTGAATAAAAAGCCCGACGAGGAAGCAAGAATGGAAGCCAGGAGAGCAGTAAGACCATTCCAAAAGCCCCAGTGAGGAAAGTGGTTTGAACTAGAGTGGCCGTGTGCAGTGGTTGGTTTGGGGGATACATGACAGAGGTGTTGACATGACTGTGGAAGTGCTGGCCATAGAGTGAGCATGAATGGAGAAGAATCGAAGAATGATTTCAGGGTTGCCACTTACCAAGACGAGGCATGGAGGGAGAACAAGTGGCAGATGATATGGTCCACTTGCCTGTACTACCCCCATTTGTGCTAGTTCCCTCCTGATATAAGCTCAGATCTGCTCAGGTATTCTTCTCTTATGTGCTGGGATTTTTCGAAATTCCCAACTCTCCAGTTAGGTCTGATTTGACAGCTTTCCCATATGAAGCCATGATCAGAGCTCAGGTTGAAAGGGAAGAGGCAACTTAGGAAAAAATAGCCTGGAGACATAGAAGTAGTCATTATATCTCAACATAGAGATCACTCTCAAAGGTGACCAAAGGGAACAATCAAAAAAAGGAATTAATTGAGTATCTACTATATTCTTTACCCTATTTTAGATGCCCTAGGAAATTTAATAAAAGCGTTAAATACAAAGCAGAAATTAAAATTTACTAGGAAAGCCAAACAGTATGTACAGTATAATTGCAAACAAAATAAAAACTTACAATCAGATGATTATGGCTATATCTTAAAAGTATAAGAATTGAGTATAGAAAATATTAACTGAGTTCCTAATTGACAGTACCTCGCATAGTGACTAACATACAATAGTATCAATAATTTTTTAAAGTATCAATAAACTAATGAGTTAATTCATTAATAGAAACAAACTAGTTGGGATTGACATTATATAAGAATGGACTTAAGAAAAAAATTCATTCAGTAGCAAGTTATTTTGTGCAAAAGAAGTAAAAATGTATAAACTAGGTTAATTATTAGAATCACAATGAGGATAAAAAAAGCATCATGCTATTTAATTAAAGAAATAATACACTAGAACCAATCTTTTGCTCTTCCTGTCTATATACTCATCAATATATAAGGTTTAATCTTTTATACTCTATTCATCTCTTCTTATAAGACAAATTTTCTATGAAAGGAGACAAGACCCCTCTGGGTTTTCTGCAAACAAAGACCCGCCTGCCCTGGCCTCACTGAGCTTTGCTGCCATGGAGCCTGAAAATCTGATGTTACGCTGCTGAGAACCTCAGGCAGGTGGAGAGGTCAGTCCTCCCAGAGTCTCCCTGTGGATATGTAGGCCATTCCATCTGGTAGGTGATTCTGAATATTCAAGACCATCTGAGATAAAAGAAAAAAACTTACTTTCCTGGAGAGGCATTACTCACTGCTTTAACCCTTGGTTAACCCTTTACATTCTTAACATTGCACCAATGCCATCTTCATTTTAGTATCCTGATGTTTAGCACAATCTATAAATGTTTTTAGGATATATATATATAATCTTCAATCACATCAAGGTAACATCAGGAGTAAAATAATCTAATTTTATGAGGTAAATTTTAAGTATCACTATTGGTAACTTTAAATATAATTAGTCAAGGTAGCATTTAGATTACCAAACCCAAGGACAAAATCACTCAGCAACTGAGTTTTAGATTTGAATTTGCTTTTATTGGGGAATTGAAGGAAGAGTTGATATTTCATATCTCAAATTCAATCTCAATATCTCTCCCTCTCCCTCCCTCCCTCCCTCCCTCTCCCTCCCTCCCTCTCCCTCCCTCCCTCCCTCTATATATAATTTCTATGTGGATATTTTCTTCTCTAGTTTCTTTCAGAGTTTTCAAGTTCTTTTCCTATTCCCATTTTTATGATATATATCTACATATAAATCATGTACTTATAAATCATATATTTATATATAAAACATATAAATATACTTATAAATATTCATATACTTATAAATCATATATTTATATATATATAACATATAAATCATTATACTTAGATGTAAATATAAATTAACAGTTAATACATGCTGACTGAAAGGAATACCCATTATTCAACCAAAAATACTTTTAAATGAACAAATAATTGGCCCTACCAACAGCCTTCAGATCACACCACATAAGTACATCCCTCTCCCTCACTCTCCAATATTCCTGTACCATTCTCAAAAGTTTAAGTGGCCAATACCATTTATAGATATTCGTTTTCTTGTAATCCCCTAAAGTTACATTGACACTCTACTGCACCTCCAGACAGCCCCTGAGAGTTTAGGGTTACATAGTCCGGGTGAGGAAGGAAAGAGGTTGATCATGGGTCACTGAAATCAAAACTTAGCTCTATTTGCCTCATTAATGGGCATTGAATCCCAGTCTTTTGTTGCTAACTAAGCCTGTGTGTTGCTGAGAGCAGGCTGAGGGTGTGGCCCCTGGGGAGAAATGGAAGCAAACCACAGGCTGAGTGGGGGGACAGCAGGCATGAGGAGTACTGTGGCCTTTCAAGTGCTAAGGGAAAGTTTGAGCCATAGCAACAGTCCTTCAGAAGAGCTTCAATGGGTGACAAATCAGAAGGAGACATTTTAAGAAAAATTAAAACTCTGTTAATTTTTTTTTTACACAGTTTGACTAAAAATAACTACTGAAAACTCAAGTGTCAGACTTTGGGAATTCATCATTAACTCAAAACTTGTTACATGAATCAAAATTGACAAGACAGCCAAGGAAAAAGACACCTAGAAAAATAAATTTTAAGGAAGTCATTTCTCCTCAGGCTCTGAAGGAAAAAGGCTCTCTCTTTAAATCATTTAGTAGGATTATTCATTGTCTCTTTCTTTTTTATTTATTGTTTGAAGTATTACAAATAGTAGTACATATGTCTCCTTCCTCCCCCCCATTAACCTCCCCCCGGTCTCCCCTACACCCCAGTACATGCCTTCACCTGCCCACCCTCCCCCTGCCCCCCCAGTGTCTTGTATCCATTGGTTGTGCTTATATGCATGCGTACAAGTCCTTCGGTTGATCTCTTACAGCCCCCCTCCCCCAACCTCCCCTGCCTTCCTAATGTAGTTTGACAGTCTGTTCAATGCTTCTTTGCCTCTGTATCTATTTTCCCCCCATTTCTTTCCTTTAAAAAATTTTGCCTCTGCAGACTAGAAATAAATATATAACAAAAACAAAAAAAGTTTGAGTCCCAATTTCAATGTCCAACAGTTCTGAGTCCCCGTTTTAATGTCTAACAGTTCCTTATGTGTACATCTCAGCAATGATATCTGGATGGTGGGCACATGGTGGCAATGCAGGTCCGACCCTCTCTGGTTTGGTCCTAGGCAACCTGCAGCGGTGCACAGCTGCTGACTGCTCGCGTGGCAAGGCGTTGTCAGCGTCTTCCATCTCTTGACTGTTTTTCCTCTTGTCTTCGTGGTTGGGGCAGACCTGTCAATTCCTCTCTGTTGCAGGAATCCACATGGCCTTGGAGTTGTTTTCTGAAAATATACAAACATATTCTCGACCAGAAGTTAATAAAGGAATCCTTTCTATATAATTGATTTGGGATCCTTTTTATTTTTGCCCAAATGATTTTGCTTTGTCTTATTTAGACACCATGTGTGTTTTTCATGGGTGTCTTGCTGTTAGCATTACAAATGAAAATTAATTTTGTAAAGTAAAAATTTTCTAGATGTAATTTACTTATAGGATATTTTTCCTTACATGATATTATCCTACTATCCTCCCCCCCCTTTTTTTATTAATGGAGGTTTTTGTAAATTTTATAATGCAGTCTTGATAACTTTAAATTTAATTTTTTTTTTTTTTGCCCAAAAATATGACTGCTTTAGGTTCATTGCAGTTCCTCGAGATATGTGATCAGCATCGAGACCCTGCCAGCAGGCCAGGGGTTCCCAAGGCAGGTGCTGGGCGTGGAGGCCACGGGGGCATAGGCTACTAAGGAGACAGAACTGAACCTCACATCACCCTGCTTGGCCATGGAGGATGGCTGGTTAGCCAGAGACGGGTAAGATTACTCAGGGAAGGAACAACCTAAGACAGGCACAGTCGCAGAGAGGCCATCAGGAGAGAACTTGGGGGGCAACAGAAGTGGGGCACAGACCCTCACCCCCCAACACTGCAGGGGCTTGAACCCTCACCCCTTCTGAGGGAGGTCTCCTGCCCCCATGGCTGCTTCACGCTTCCCACACCCAGCTCAGATCGGGACCCAGGCAACAGAAAGAGACTTGGCCCAGCTCAGATCGGGACCCAGGTAACAGACAAGAGACTTGACCGACAGCAGCTGCCCTATATCTAAATTCAGCCTAGCATCAGGAATGCTCAGGGCCTACTCAAGAATGCAAATAATCCTTCCCACTAATATTTACAGGGTAAACTAAGATTGTTGGTAGAGTATTAAATTTGACAGTAAAATAGTAATCAAGTTTTCAGATTAATTTAAATAGGCTAATTGAAATAAGTGAATATTCAAGTAAATTTAATTGTACTGGACAAAAAGCTGTTCTTAAAGAAATAACTAAAATTTCTATTGGTAGTTCATCTCATGGTAATATTCATTGTCTCTTTAAAAGCCAACAGAAGGTTCGGGAGGAGGGGGGAGAAACTGTTAATTGAGTATCAGGTAGGTTTTTAATTCCGTTCAATGCTGTTGAACACCTACCAAGTGAGAGGCATTGTGCCAAGGAATTTGTGAGGGACAAATTCTTCCTGCATAAACTCTAACTCAAATGATAAAAACAGGATTTGAATAGCTACCATTGAAGTCAGAAAAGTATTAAAAAGCATGAAAATGCCAATCAGGTGTCATGGGGCTTAGAAAAGTAAGAAATCTTGGGTGTAAGAAGAGCTTTATGAGAAATATGGTATCTGCATTGTCCTTCAAGGAAAATTCTGGCTCTAACCTATGTGGGCATGCCTGGAATCCCCCCAGGGAGTCAGAAGTGTCACTAAAGGCATGTCAAGACTCCACCTGGAATATTTATTCCAAATACAATTATCCTGGGCCTGTGGAGAAATTCACACAGGTTAACTGGAGAGCCATCCAGGAATTAGCCATCTGTCACAAACGGTTACAGTTAACAGGATCGTTGTTAAACCGGCAATGACAGTAACAGAACTTGGTACCAAAGCAATACTCTTCCAGCTCATTGTTGGCCAGAATTCACTTATTCACCCTTAAAAAAATTGCATAGAAATTGGATGTACTGGGCAGTCTGTGCAATGGAGCCATAAGCAGCTGAAGTGCCATGATCTAAATCAGGGGCCACACCCTGGAGCCTGCAGGCTGTACTTTTTGTATAGTAAGCTCTTATCAGAAAACTGGACATTTGTAAGGATCTCGGAGTTTTCATTGACCCACAATTTTAAAAAGGCAGGAAGCACTGCATGTGTGGAATTCCTCATTTCAATGCATCAGTCATCTTTCTCTTTCCTGGCGCATGCACTCATTTATATCTTTTGCCTTTAATTGGTGACATGATGAAAAAAATTTTTTTGATAAAGCATAGAACATGCAACTGATCAGTCCAGACTTTAGACAAATATTTCAGTTCCAGAATGTTTATAGCAAGTGTTTTGATGTTTCTAAATTACCATATACTTTCATTGTAGGCAGGAACTGCTTCATTTGTGGAATAGCAATGATACATTATGTTGACTGTTTCTGACATGGTATTGAGTTTGAAACTGAAAGAGGGGAAAACTAACCTCTAAACATTTCCAACCTCACCTTCCCTGTTTCAGAGATGGAAACTGTCTGTATTTTATCACCTATTACTCCTGTGCTGTCTTTCTCAAATTCGTTTTAATTACATTTGGGAAAGATCAAACACATAAATAATTTGCTTCAACCTATAAATATTAATAATTTTTTTAAATTTTCCATGTTGTTAAATAGTTAAGAAAAGCATTGCTAGAATCCTAAATTCATAACATCCCTACCCTTTATCTCAGAGTGCAACCATCGTACTTTAAACCTTGAAAACAATCATTCATGCAACTGAATCGTAGCTGGAGCTGGGTGGGTTGATGTGCAAAAACTGTAATGAACGACTCCAACATCCCAGAACTGTGTCTGCCTGACAGAGCAATGTATGGGAACCCGTTTCTGGCTTTTATTAGGCTGCACCAAATGTACAATTCTCCAGTGAGCCCAGGAGTCAGAAACTGTCAATTACAAAGAAATGGTTGGCAGACTGGATGAATATTTGTGTGTAATTATCACAGCATCCACCAGCAGCAAAGGCTGCAGAATGGTGCACACAAACGTTAGTGTCCTTTCCTTGCATAAAACACCCATTTTTACACTGCATGATATCAATGCCTAACAGAGGTGAAGAGGCAGGATGCAGACAATTTATTTTGCCAGCCGCATGTGAACCAAGATGGTACTCATCACTGAACAGCAAGTGCTTTTGCCAAAAGCATTATTTTTTAGAAGTTGAGAGAATCTCAGCTTTCATTCCTTTGGCTGTCCCAGAGGGCCTTTCTTCTCTAGCTTTCTAGCCCTGAAGGACAATGGTCAGGACGTGCTTTTGACCAGGTATAAGCTCTCACACAATGAGCCCTTTTAGAGTTTCTTTTCCGCATATTTAAAAATAGAGGTGATAGATATTCTAGCTCAGACATTTTGTGATATTGCAACCCCTGTATGCCCTTTCAGTAAAACCTTCAGAGGGGTAGTTCCAAACTCGCTGGCTTTGTCACTGCACTGTGAGCGGCACCACATCCACTTGCTTTGTATCAGCTCCTTAGGTTGTTGAACAGGGAGAGAAATAAGATTTACTACGTTCCCTGCAAAGTGATGAGCTCCTTTCTAAGCAGCAATCCTTCTAGCATAGTATCGTCTCGTCTTTCTGTGAGATAGGACATTCTTTAAAAAATCTGATAAAGGGTCTGTATCTTCTTGCCAGAAAAATATAGTATGTTCCTATGTGCACCCACACACACACCTACACATGCCGACTTCACAGGTACTAGTATGTGACGTGTGCAGTCACACCGGGTCACTTGCTCAGAAGGCACACATGCTTGTTTTAATATTCTGATGTTGCTATCTTGAACACAGAATCATTTTAGCTTTGAACTTGTGTTTTGTATGAGAAGTCCAATGGGATAATGGAACTTGACAAAAGAATGGGAAATATGCATGTCCCCTGTTCTCACCACTCCATCTGCATACAGAAGTCGCAATGCCTCATGAGCACAGAATTCCAGTGGAACCAAGACATGTGGGAGTTCAGCAAGACTCAAAGCAAAGGCAAGGTAAACCTGCATATCTAGGACTGAGTACTCAGGGGCGTCAACATCCCCAAAAGGGCACACTTTCAAACCAGAACTTGTATCAAATGCAGAAAGAAGACAATGGTGTTCTAAGATACACAAATGACTAAGGAAGTCTACTGAATTCTTTTTTTTTTTAAAGAATCATTTATTGATTTTTAAAGAGAGAGAAAGGGAGAAGGGGACAGAGAAACATGGATGTGAGAGAACAACAATGATTGGATGCTTCCTGCAGTCCCCCTACCAGAGATCCAGCCCATAACCCGTCATATGCCCTGGACTGGGAATTGAATCTGCAACCTCCTGGTGCATGGGACGAGGCCAACCAACTGAATCACCATGAGTCAGGGCAAGCCTATTGAATTCTTTCTCATTTCTGTTACATTTTCAGTGTAGCCCATCACCTACACTGAAGATGATGACACAGAAGAAAAAGACAGGACAACCTGCAGTTCCTTTTCCTTTAAGTAATTCCTTACACATCACAAAGTCATAGGCAGTGAGTGTTGCTAGAATGTGTGTACCATGAAGTAAAGACAGTTGACCTAGCTTTGTGCAGTGTTTCTACTGGTTCTGGTAAGAACAAAATACAAATGTACAAAAAAAAAGTATGGATTAAGAATTGTGCAAATTTGTTGATTCTGCATACAGGTTAAATTATTTTATGTTGGTCTTTAAAACTTCCGTTGTACAATATAAATATGAATGGTAAAATACATGCTAATAATTCAATCTTTTTTACTTTTCTTTACTTAGGAGTTAAAATGCAAATAGATGAAGCATGGAAGAAAGGAAAAGCCTTTATATTTTAGTACCTTAAAGGTAGTACAGTTTCTCAAAAAGGCACATTTTTCTTGCTTTTTGAACAAAGAGTCCCTTATTTTCATTTTGCACTGAAAGCCAAATATTATGTAGCCAGCAGTGCTCTTAACAAATACTTTTCATACAATTTAAAGAGATTTCCAGATCCTGACAATGTGAAAAGAAGTTAAGAAGATATATCCATATATGTGTCATTGCATTAGTTTGCTTGAGCTGCTGTAACAAATACTATTGGCTGGGGAATACCTAGATAGAGAGTGATTATTAATGTCAAAATACAAACATTTTGTTACTGAATTAGCTTCTTTCTCTTATTCTCTCACTACCTCTGCACCTGAAAGGTTTCCTGAAGTATCCTGTGACTTAAGGAGCTCACCCTCTTTTCTGAAAGAAGAGTTTTAAAATATAGCATAATCAGTAACCAAGACAAAATAAATTTAAAGACTTGTATGAAAATAAACTGAGATTGCTCTTTAATTATCCAGAACTCTCAAAACAATAATTGTCTAAGCTTCAGTGTTCTACATTGTTTTTTAATGAACACACATCAAGAAAACATTACATGTATCTAGTTAATTTCATAAAGTAAAATTCATTAATGTGGCTAAGTACTTCTGGCCCTATCTAAAATTAATCTCTAGGAAAAAGATAGCAGCTGGCAGGACAGAGGTGAGGGAAAGGAAGTGAGTGAGTGAGGGTATGAAAGAAGAGTGTGTGGATGTGTGTGGTGTGTGTGTGAGTGAGTAAGGGACAGTTAAATCTCTTAGGAACAGCAGGGGCTGGCTGACCAGGCTCTCTTGGACAAGGAGAGACTACTACCGCTGTGGGCACTCCCCAGACTGCAGGACTCGGGCACAGAGCCCACGCCATCTTGAAGGGGAGAACAGCCTTTTTTAGGATCTCATCAGCACCACCACCCAGACAGGACTTTGACACTGTCTGCGACCCAGCAGCCACTCCAGCCAAAATCCTGCTACCCCAGCTGCAGACCAGCAGACCCTGGGACCTCCACCTCCAAAGGCGCACCGTTCTGCAGCTGTAAGTGCATCCTCCCCCTCCCCAGAGGCAGAACTCCAGACACCACTTTCTTTAGTGCGTTTCAGGGCACATTACTCTATTGGCAGTGCCTGGGAGCTACTGGGAGCCCCTGCTGGTGTGATTCTGTACAGACCAGGGCGCACTGCCCTGCAGTAGAAATTCTGAATTTCCTCTGCCTAAATAACTGCCCGCAGACATCCCAGCTGTGTAACATCAGCGCCAGGGCCCCTCAAAGTGCTTAAGAGCTCTGCGTTGGCAAATGCACTGCCAGTCCACAGGCACATTTCCAATGGGCAGGCACCCTGAGCCCATCTATCCACAGGGCGCTTAAGGGAGCTGTGAGTCCTGGCTGGTTGTGATCTTGGACAAACAGCAATGCACTGCCCCCAGCAAAAGAAATTCTGAATTCACTCATCCTGGACACCTGCACAGACACCCCAGCAGTGTAACTTTAGTGCCAGGGCCCCTCAAAGTGCTTAAGAGCTCTGTGCCAGCAAACTCACTGCCACAGATGTGCACATATCCAAAGGGCAGGCACCCTGAGCCCATATATCCACAGGGTCCTCTGGGGAGCTGTTTTGAGCCCCTGCTGGGTATGATTCTGTACAGACAAGGACACACTGCCCCACAGTAGAAATACTGACCTCCTTCCTCCTGAGTAACTGCCCACATACACCCCAGCTGCTTAACTTCAGTGCCAGGGCCCTGCAAAGTGCGTCAAAGCTTTGCGTAGGCAAACGCACCACCAATCCACACGCATTTCCAATGGGCAGGCACCCTGAACCCATCTATCCACAGGGTGCTTGTGGGAGCTGCTCTCAGTCCTTGCTGGGTGTGATCTTGGACAAAGAGGGATGCACTCCCCCTGGCAGTAGAAATTCTGAACTCACACATCCTGGATACCTGCACATAGATGCCTCAATTACGCGGCTTCAGTGCCAAGGCCCGTCAGAGTACTTCAGTGCCCCTTGCTGGCAAACGCACTGTAGGTGCCCTGTGATCCTCCACTGGGAGCGTGCGCATATCCACCACAGGTGCAGCGGCAAAAGTTGAGTCTGCCCACCCCACAACTACAGAACTCTGGACACCACAGTCACGCCTTTACAGAACGCAGGCCTCCTGAGACCCATCACCCCAATAGACGGTTCCTGGGTGCCACTGTGAGTCCCCACTGGACATGTGAGATTTCAATCAAGGGCTCAAGACAGCAAAAATTGGGACACCCCCCTTCCACAGCTGCTGACTTCTAGGCACTGCAGTCATACCTTTCCAGCTCACAGGCCTTCATCAAGAGAACCCAAATTGTTCAAGTAGGGAGCTACACTAGATCACCAAGCCCAGGAGAACTGAGAGATCACAGCAGTAGCACCATCCCCAAAAGAACCTGAGTATCAAACCAATAGGACCTAGAATTCAAACATTACAGCAAAACATGGGAAGACAAAAAAGCAATCCCCAAAGGAAAGAAAAAGAGGAATTACCAGAAAGGGAGTTAAATGAAATTGAGGCTAGCAGCATATCAGAAAAGAATTCAGAGTAATGGTTATAAGGATGTTTAAACAGCTGGATGACAAATACACACAACTCAATGAGAACTATAAAGACCTGAATGAGAATGTCACCAACATAAAAAGGAACCAAGAGGAGATGAAGAACAGCATAGCTGCAATAAAGAACACAACGGAAGGCTTAAACAGTAGACTAGAAGAGGCTGAGGACTGCATCAGCGAATTAGAAGACAAGGTAGGAAAAAACACACAAACACAGCAGCAACTGGAAAAAAGACTTAAAAAAGCAAGAAGAGAGCCTAAGGGAGCTTTGGGACAACACAAAATGAAACAACATTCACATAATAAGGGTACCAGAAGGACAGTAAGAGAAGCAAAAAATAGAAAACCTGTTTGAAGAAATAATGACAGAAAACTTGCCTGATATTGGCAAGAAAAAAACTATGCAAGTCCAAGAAGTACATAGAGTCCCAAACAAGGTGAACCCCAAAAGACCGACACCAAGACACATCATAATTAAACTGACGAACACCAACGACAAAGCAAGAATCTTAAAGGCTGCCAGATAGAGACAGAAAGTTACCTACAAAGGTTCTCCTATTAGAATATCAATGGATTTCTCAACAGAAACACACCAGGCTAGAAGGGAATGGAATGAAATATACAAAGTGATTCAAAGCAAGGGACTGAATCCAAGAATACTATACCCAGCAAGGCTATCATTCAAAATTGAAGGTGGAATCAGGAGCTTCACAGATAAAAAAGGACTAAGGGAGTTTATTACCACCAAACCAGCAATGAAAGAAATTCATTATGCTGTTAAAAGAAGAAATAGGAAGTGAAGAAGGAACTCAGGATAAAGAATAAAAATGGCAACAAACAAGTACCTATCAATAATAACTTTAAATGTAAATGGATTAAATGCCCCAATCAAAAGACATAGGATAACTGAGTGGATAAGAAAACATGCCCCATATATCTGCTGTATACAGAAAACCCACCTCAGAAAAAAAAAGATGCACACAGACTGATGGTGAAGGGATGGAAAAAGGTTTTTCAGGTGAATGGAAATGAAAAGAAAGCTGGTGTAGGAATACATATATCTGACAAATTAGATCTCAAAGTGAAGGACATAAAAAAAGGTAAGGAAGGTCACTTCATAATACTAAAGGGAGCAATCCAACAAGAAGAAATAACTCTCGTAAACATATGCACACCCAATACAGGAGCACACAAATACATAAAAAAAACTCCTGGAGGATATCAAGGGAGAGATTGAAAACAATACAATCATAGTAGGAGACTTGAATACCCCACTATCACCATTGGACAAATTCTCTAAACAAAAAAATCAGCAAAGAATCATCAATCCTAAATTACTCACTAGACCAGATGGAATTAATTGATATCTTCAGAACATTTCACCCCAAAGCCACAGAATATACATTCTTCTCAATTGCACATGTGTCATTTTCAAAGATAGACCACATATTGGGTCACAGGCAAAGTCTCTTCAAATTCAAGAAAATAGAAATCATATCAAGCATCTTCTCAGATCACAATGGCATAAAACTGGAAATCAACTACAATAAAAACAATCCAAAAAAATTAAACACATGGAGACTAAATAGCATGCTATTAATCAATGACTGGATTACCAGAGAGATCAAAGAAGAAATAAAAAATATCATGGCAATAAATGACAATGAAAACACAACAATCCAAAATCTATGGGACACGGCAAAAGCCATCATGAGAGGGAAGTTCATAGCTCTACAAGCCTACTGCCAAAAAACAAGAAACAATGGTAATAAATTACCTAACCCTACAACTCAAAGAGTTAGAAGGAGAGCAACAAGAAAAGCCCTGTGTAAGCAGAAGGAAGGAAATAATAAAGATCAGAGTGGAGATAAACGACATTGTGACAAAAAAAAAAAAAAATACAAAAGATCAATAAAACCAAGAGCTGGTTCTTTGAAATGATAAACAAATTGATTAACCTCTAGCCAGGCTCACCAAGAAGCAAAGAGAGAGGACCCAAATAAACAAAATCAGAAATGAAAGAGGAGAAATAACAACAGACCCCACCGAAGTACAACTTGAACAACTCTATTCCAACAAACTGGACAACCTGGAGGAAACGGACATATTCCTAGAAAAATACAAGCTTCCAAAACTCAATCAGGAAGAATCTAAACATCTCAATAGGCCAATAACTATGGAAGAAATTGAAGCAGTCATCGAAAAGCTTCCAGCAAACAAAACCCTGGGGCCAGATGGCCACACAGGGGAGTTTTACCAAACATTCAAGGAAGAACTAAAACCTATCCTTCTCAGACTATTCCAAAAATTCAAGATGAAGGAACACTTCCAAGCTCTTTCTATGAAGCCAGCATCACACTAATAACAAAACAAGATAAAGACAACACAATGAAAGAGAATTACAGGCCAATATCCCTCATGAACATAGATGCCAAAATCCTCAACAAAATTCTAGAAAATTGGATTCAGCAGTACATCAGAAAGATCATACACCATGACCAAGTAGGATTTATCCTACTTGGGATGCAAGGATGGTATAATATCCGCGAGTCAATAAACGTGATACATCACATAAACAAATTGAGAGATAAAAAACAAAAAGTCCTATCAATTGATGCAGAAAAAGCATTTGACAAAATCCAACACCCATTTTTGATGAAAACTCTCAGCAAGGTGGGAATACAAGGATCATACCTCAACATAATGAAAGCCATATATGATAAACCCACAGCCAACATCATACTCAATAGGCAAAAACAAACCATTTCCCCTAAGAACAGGAATAAGACAGGGATGCCCACTCTCACCACTCCTGTTTGACATAGTACTGGAGGTATTAGCCATTGCAATTAGACCAGAAGAAGAAATAAAGGGCATCCAAATTGGAAAAGAAGAAGTAAAGCTGTCCTTTTTTGCAGATGACATGATATTGTACATAAAAAACCCGAAAGACTCCATCAAAAAAACTATTAGATGTAATAAATGAATTAGGCAATGTAGAAGGATAAAAAATTAATGCCAAGAAATCTATGGCATTTCTATACACCAATAGTGAACTTACAGGAAGAGAGACTAAAAGAGCAATCCAATTTACCATTGCACCAAAAAAATTAAGATACCTAGGAATAAACTTAACTAAGGAGGTAAAAGACTATACGTGGAAAACTACATGACATTGAAAAAAGAGATAGAGGAAGATGTAAACAGTTGGAAGAACATACCATGTTCATGGATTGGTAGAATCAACATCATCAAAATGTCCATACTACCCAAAGCAATCTATAGATTCAATGCACTCCCCATTAAAATACCAATGGCATATTCCACAGACCTAGAAAGAACTCTCCAAAAATTCATCTGGAATGAAAAAAGACCTTGAATAGCCACAGCAATCCTGAGAAAGAAGAACAAAGTAAGGGGGATCTCAATACCAGATTTCAATCTGTATTACAAAGCCACTGTTCTCAAAACAGCCTGGTACTGGCAGAAGAACAGACATATAGACCAATGGAATAGAATAGAGAACCCAGATATCGACCCAAACCACTATGCTCAATTAATATTTGACAAAGGAGGCATGAACATACAATGGAGTCAAGACAGTCTCTTCAATAAATGGTGTTGGGAAAATTGGACAGATACATGCAAACAAATGAAACTACACCACCAACTTACACCATACACAAAAATAAACTCAAAATGGATAAAGGACTTAAACATAAGACGGGAAACCATAAAAATACTAGAGGAATCCACAGGCAACAAAATCTCAGATATATGCCTAAGTAATTTTTTTACTGATACTGCTCCTAGGGCAATGGAAACTAAAGAGAAAATAAACAAATGGGACTACATCAAAATAAAAAGCTTTTGCACAGCAAAAGAAACCTTCAACAGAACAACAAGAAAGCCCACTCTATGGGAGAACATATTTGCAAATATTATCACTGATAAAAGTTTAATCTCCAACATCTACAGGGAACTTATACAACTTAATAAAAGGAAGATAAATGATCCAATAAAAAAATGGGCAACGGACCTAAATAGAATCTTTTCAAAAGAAGACAGAAGGAAAGCCAAAAGACGTATGAAAACATGCTCAAAGTCACTAATTATCCGAGAGATGCAAATCAAAACGACAATGAGGTACCATCTCACACCTGTCAGAATGGCTATCATCAACAAATCAACAAACGACAGGTGCTGGCAAGGATGCGGAGAAAAAGGAACCCTCGTGCACTGCTGGTGGGAATGCAGACTGGTGCAGCCACTATGGAGAACAGTATGGAGTTTCCTAAAAAAACTAAAAATGGAACTCCCCTTTGACCCAGTGATCCCACTTCTAGGAATATGTCCCAAGAAACTAGAAGCACCAATCAGAAAGGATATATGCACCCCTATGTTCACAGCAGCACGATTCACCATAGCTAAGATTTGGAAACAGCCTAAATGCCCATCAGCAGGTGAGTGGATTAGAAAACTATGGTACATCTATACAATGGAATACTACGCTGATATAAAAAAGAAGGAATTCTTACCATTTGCAGCAGCATGGATGGACCTGGAGAGCATTGTGCTAAGTGAAATAAGCCAGGCAATGAAATAAAAATACCACATGATCTCACTCATTTATGGAAAATAAAGAACATTATAACCTGATGAACAAAAAGATAGACACAGAGGCAGTAAAGCACCGAACAGACTGTCAAATTTACAGCGGGAAGGCTGGGAATTGTTGGGGAGGGAGCGGGGGAGAGATCAACCAAAGGACTTGTATGCATGCATATAAGCACAACCAATGGACACAAGACACTGGGTGGGTGGGATGAGGGCATGCGACAGGGGGTAGGGAGCCTGGGGGAAGGTCTGTGGGGGGGAAAAAGGAGATATATGTACTACTACATGTAATACTTTAAACAATAAAATAAAATTTAAAAAATATATAAAATAATGAAAAAAAAATTAAATTAATCTAATATAATTTAAATTATTTCTATTCTCAGAAACCATACAGTTATCAATCATGTTCCCAGAATTAATCAAAGAGGCAGAAATATGGACTACAATTTTGAAAAGAACACACACTACACAATCTTTTCTTGCCCCCATTCATTTCTGACTACAAGAAGTACAACTAGGGAAGATGGAAAATTTTGGCTCTTGATGCCCATAAGATCCAACACATTTAAATTCATTTTATTCCATGTAACAACAGCATCCTTTTCATACATGGATAGTATACATTTTATAGCTCAGCCCACCTGATCCAGTGAGCAGTGAACTACAATCAGAAGACTTGAGCATTGGTACAATTTACAATACCAATTAAGTCCATGGCACATTTTAGGGTAGCCACCACATCTCCATTTCTTCCTCTCTCAAGAGAGGGGAGTGACCTAATTTACCCAGCATTTAGGTTGATTCTAAAAATCAAGAAAATGTTTGAAGACCTCTGAAAATGCACTCCCAAGTTATACAACAATTTGTAACCACTCTTTAAAAATATTTCATCACACTCTTGATTTTTCAGCTAATATTTGGGTTGCTTTAATCAACTTAAAATGTCCCCCCATGCACATGTTTCAGTGTTGAACTGAGCAGTGATATCACTAATCCATAAAGTTTATTTGTGTGTGCCTTTGATTCAATGTTGACAAATAATTTAATATTTTCAATATTTTTTATTGAGCATAAACTTGGTGTCATGTACTTGGGTAGGTAAAAGTTTAAAGAGGTGTTTAAAACTCACTTCTCTGGAATTGAATAAAGACTATCAGGTTTTGTGTTCATATAGGTTTGTGATAGGTTTTGTGTTCAGATTCCCTCTCAAGCCTTAGGACCAAAGAGAGGACAGTAAATAAAAAACAGTAAGACTTTGGAAGCCAAAACTCATTCAGTCAGAACTGCTAGGCTCTGTAAGTCTCCTGTTTTATTTGCACAACCTACATCAAAACAAAAAGTGGCTTCATTCTAAGTGTATATATACAAAATCCAAAGTTGAACAAAAAGATGCACGGACCACAGTCAGCTTTGTCACTTTTTGCACCTATATTTTGTGTATCAAGACTAATGAATGTCATATTACATAATTCAACACTGAGGCTGAAACGTCAGAAATTTATATAAATTTGGTTGACTTTACAACCACCATATTTCACTGTAATTTAATGGGTTGTCCCCAGATCTCTATAACCATAACTTGAGCATTTCAGAAACAGATTTCCTGATCCTGCCAGAGAACTACTCAATCAAATTCTTTGGAACAGGAGCCTAGGAATCTATATATTTAAAGTTTCCATGTGATTCTGAAAGCATTCAGGTTTGCCAACCACTAAATTCGTAGTTCTGAATGGGAAGCATATACACAGTATAAACCAAGTACACCCCATGACCTTCTGGCTGTTTGTGGGAAGTTGCTCCATTTCATTGTTTGCTTGTTTTAAATTAAAAACTAGTATCTCCTTGTGAACTTGAGGGTTAAGAGTCATTGGTAAATGTTTTCATTTAATTTATTTCAATTGAACAGAGTATACTAGCTTCAGAGTTTAATGTGCATTAGAATCACATGGGGTTTTGTTAAATGCAAAAACCTGGGCCCCAGCAGATACTATCCTATATAATAAAATCCCAATATGCTAAGTGCCCAGTCGACCGGTTGGCCATTCAACCAATTAAAGCATAATATGCTAATGATACACTAAAGCTGCTCAACCGCTCGCTATGCCATCCATTGACCACCAGGGGGCAGATGCTCTGACCAGCAGGTTAGCTTGCTGCTGGGGTCCAGCCTATCAGGACTGAACGAGATGGGTCAGACATGCCCTGGAGCCCTTCTGCAGTCCATCCCTGGCTGGCCAACCTCCTGCATCCCTCCCCATCCCCATTCATGCACCAGTGGGGTCCCTCAACCTGGCATGCACCTGCTCACAATCCAAGACCCCTCAGGGGATGTTGGAGAGCCAGTTTAGGCCCAATCCTGCAGGCCAGGCCAAGGGACTTCACTGATGCATGAATTTATGCACTGGGCCTCTAGTAACTCAATAAGTCTAATGTAGGACATTGAAGTAACATTTTTAACAGCACCCCAGATGCTTTGAAATACCAGGTGAAGTAATGCTACCATAGTATGTGCAATGTGTTCGAAGATTCTGCCTTTCATTTGTGATATTTGTAACTTATGAAGAATTTTCATATGCATGTCTGATTTTATCTGTACAGGCTGAGAGATGGGATAGATATCATTACTTCCATATTAAAGATCCAGGAATCAAAGCTAACACCATGTTCCATGCTCCTTCTAAAAGACCAAGAAAAGAAAAGAAAAAATATGATGTGCTGGTCAAATAAATCTGAAATCCTCAAAGAAAGTTATTTTAAACAAAATCCAAATCCAAACTCCTCTCTCTCAAGTCAACTCAACACATTTTAGAAAATCTATTTTGTGCTAAAAACATCATGGTAGGTACTAGTAATACTCTAAGATTTAATCTATTAGAAAAAGACATATTAATTAGTTATTAAAAGTGTGAGGTGTATTAAAAATATGAAAAAAGGTATTATGGGTTGAATGTTTATGTTACCCCAAATTCATACACTGCAGCCCTAAACCCAATGTAGCTGTCTTTGGGGTATCTAATGAATAATTAAGGTTAAATGAGTTCATAAGAGTTAGGCCCTAATCCAATAGGATTACTGCCCTTAGAAGAAGAAACACCAGAAAGGCGTGCTTTCCCTCTCCTCTCACCTCTCTCTTCTATCTCCTTCCACACTGAGGAAATTTCATGTAAAGAAACAGTAAGAAAGGCAGCCATTCACAAGACAGGAAGAGAGCCTTCATTAGAAATTGAAATTGCTGCCATCTTATTTCACAGCTAGCTTCCAGAACTAAAACATCAATTTCTGTTTTCTAAAGCACCCAGTATGTAGCATTTTGTTATAGCTGCCCAAGCAGGCCTAGACACTAAGCACAGTGGGTTAACTTTAGCACTGTGTGGTGTAAGGCCTAAAATTCAGAGCCAATATCATGGGTCTTGACATCTAGTGAAACTAGAAAGGACTTGAATGACCTAAGTCTAAGTTCTCCCCGACTCTACTCCCACAGATAAGGTCCCCTGCTCAAACAACCTTCCTTATCAAAGGGATCAGGTACACTTCCCACCTATCCCTTCTGGCTCATGAAATTATTCAACAAGCCATCACATCCTCTCTTGGAAACCAGGAGGTCATTCCCTCCTCTTACTACTAGAAAACCTTTTTCCAAAATCCCCTGGTTGTTCCTCAGTTTCCTAATGCAACCTCCATGGGGTGTCCTCCCTCCCTGGGTTGTGAGTGCACTGGATAAATACACTGTTATCGAGCTCATCTATCTATCCAGTGCCAACATGACCGACACTTCACAACCTTTGCCAACAGAACACTATATCAGAATCCTGCTTAAGCATGAAAAAGAGAATGTTCCAAAAATCATTTGAGGTGATAAAGTAGTCCCCAAAGTGATTTAAAGTTGACTTTCCAGCCATTAAGTATTTCTCCATCTTTTCCATTATTCCTACTGAAGATGAGAACCCAGGGAAGGGACCATTCTACGCGGAAGTACTCAGATTCCTCTAGGAAAACGAGCATTGTGGCACTATATTAGGATCTCTGCTCCACACCTTACTAGCTATAAGACCTTCAGCAAGTGTCCCTATGTCTCTGTACCTCAACTTCCTCATTTTTAAACGGAGATGATTTCAATAAGTCAATGTTGTATGAAGAATGTATCAGTGAATATATGCTAAGCCCTTAGAATAGTACATGGCTCATGGTGAAAGCTCAATGATTGTTAGCTACTTTTATTACTGTTGCTTTAGATTACTGTTACTTCCCTTTCAGACTAGGGTTAAGCTTATCTGGGCCTTTTTCTGCTTAGAATATAATAAAATCAACCACTTATTGTTGTAAAGGGCCTTGAATAATCTATAATCCAATACTTCTTTCCTTCCATTTGTGATTGAGGAAACTGAAACACAAAAAGTGTATTTTGTCCAAAGTCATGGCGAAGACAAAAATAAAACTCAGGACTCTGGACTCCCAAAATTTTAATAGTAGAATGACTTTTCACAAAGAATTATCAAGAGGTTTCATTCAATTGTCTATTCAGAAATTAGTCATTTCCTCCATTTTAAGTTCAAATTTTTCCCCTACTTCAGTTTCCCTTTTATTCAGATGGATCCTATTTTTTTTTATTTTTCTTAATGAGAAATATCTCATTGGTACAGACCAAATAGCTTCAAGTTTCTATACTAATTCCAGCAGCCAAACAGTTAGGCAAAACTGAAGCATCATTTTAAATGTGAAAAGCCTTATAAAATTAACTGACATTATCTCTCTCAAGTAGGTTGGCATTTACTTTACATTCATGAAAAGCTCAAACGAAGATAAATTTTTTTCAAAAAATCAAAGTTTACATTTTTCAAATAGATTTGGCATACTTTTTTTAATTATGCACAATAAGCACATGCATGCAATATAAATTCTTTTTAAAAATTAAGCAATATAAAAGATCAGACCAAAGTACTAAACAGAACATTTTGGCTTATAACATGCAGTTAAAGATTACTAGATGATTTGAGTATTCAATAACACTAAACTTATTTTACAGAGCAAAATTAATTTTATAGTATTAAGAATCCAAACCATTAGATTGGCATCCTTGGGGAAATTCCTAAAATGTCTCCATTTTTCTCATGCTGAAGTATGTCTATCCTATTGAGATATGAGCCAGAATAATATGTTGCTGCACCTGCTTTTCAAAGAGGACATGAAGCACTAAGACTGGATGGTGGATGCCTTGGTTTTCTCATCAGAGACCGAGATAATACAATTCCTTAACTCACTGGTTTGCTAAAATGATGTACAACCTTTTAACAGATTAGAACAGTGCCTTGCACATAGGTAGCACTCAAATATTAATGAATATTAGTGTTATTGTCTTGAAAATATCATAAGTACATCTAAAATAGCAGAGAAAATATTAAACTCTTCAGAGATGTGGCCTCCATTGAACAGCATTATTAGGGTGCACACTGAAACTGCCAAGGCCTCGCTAGATTATCTTGTTGAGTCCTATAGAGAAAGTTACCTAAGAAGTTGATCTTTGTCTGGAAAGACTGAATTTTTACTCTGGGATAGTCATACATTGAATTTCCCAATCTAAAACTTGTAGGAAGAAAATCACAGACAATATTGAATCTAATTTAGATCTAGTTGAGATAATTTAAGGTAATTTTTTCCTTCTACATCTACAATATAAAATTGGAATTCCCATATGCATTTATGGGATCTTAGAAAACTATTTCAGATTTGAATCAGAAGCATAGTAGTAAGGTTTGTACTCATGTGCAACTTTTGTAGGAGGGGTAGGGAGGGGGAGGAGAGGGATGTACTGACATGTAAAGGATTGGAAATGAAAGTAGTTGTCTACATCCTTACACGAGCTAGTCTCAATTTTTAATAATAAAAGTTTGAGCCAAAAAGATTAAGTTACAAAGGATGCCATAGCAACATGATTCTGGTTTCTTTCAAACAAATTGTAATTTTACGCTTTGTCTTTCTAGTTTTAAATACTTGACAGTAGACTGGACCATGACATTTATCTTATAAATATTTATTTACCAATTCCTGAGTTCAATTTACTTTGACTCTGTCAATGATAGGAAAGTGGAAAAATCATGGTCTTTTTTCTCACATATTAGGTGGCAGATGTCACTTACTATAAAAAATGCAAAGTGCACCCTAGCTGGTTTGGCTCAGTGGATAGAGTGTCGGAATGCAGACTAAAGGGTCCCAGGTTTTATTATGGTCAAAGTCAAGGGTACATGCCCAGGTTATGGGTTCGATCCCCAGTTAGGGGCGTGCAGGAAGCAACCAATCAATGATTCTCTCTCATCATTGATGTTTCTATCTCTCTTTCCCTCTTCTTTCATCTCTGAAATCAATAAAAATATATTTTTTTAAAAAATGCAAAGTGCTATGAGTCTTAAGAGATGAGACCATTTCTAGCAAATGGCAAGCTCTAAAAAGGGTGACCATATATTCTATAATTGGAAGTTAAATTATTCAGCAACATCATGTTTTGACCAAGTAAATACTGTACAAGTCAGCACTAGAAGATACTGCCCATGTGCCCAAACTTAAATGACACAGAATCCTTATAACAAAGTTTCTGAAGGTTCACAATAATTTTCTCAAGTCACCAATGGCTATAACAAATGGATCTGAAATCTCCATAAATTTTTCCGCACAAAATAAACTGTGATAATATGGTAAAGGTCAGGAATTCAAATAAGGTGATCACGATGCTCATTGATTCCAAACAGAATGAAAGATCATGCAATTTAATATCTTTCTCTCTTCTCTATACCCTTTCCTTAAAAGGGTATAGAGAAGAGAGAAAAGCAAATAATTAATCTTCTGCTTTACCCCAACATGTTTTGATTAATAAGATTTTATAACTTATGACAAAATCCAATATCTCATTGTTATATATAGCTGGATAGTCAACAGAGAGGGTTATAGAATACTTAGTTTGTAACTTTCCACGTATTAGAAAGCTATCCTTTTCTTTCTCTGCAGATCTAAATTGTAGATTACTCTGTACGATAGTTCCCAAGTACACAAATATATGAGTTTCTGAGAATAAAATAATATGACTTTTTAAAAAAAGTGCCTGGAAGCACATCTGTTCTCATCTTGGAAAATGCTAACAAGGTCATCTAACATGGGAAAAACAGAAACATGTCCTTAACCACTAGAAAATGATATTAAATTAACATTTTGAAAATATACTTATTAGGGAGAAAATTATTCTTGGCATTAAAAGGTATGCAATGTCATAGAGTTAATACCTATGTAACCCTTCAAGAAAGGAATTACAATGAAGATACCAAGAAAACTTTAATTAAAGTGGCATTATCAGTGTCCCTTTCTCCACCTTTACATAAGAGGATTACACCTTTATCTAAGAGCCTTTTCTTTTTGAGTTATCTATATTCCTATTTTTTATAACATATTTTGAGCTAACACCCACCAGTAAGATCAGTAGCAGTCTTAGTCTCTAAAACTGTGACAAGGTACACAGAGAAGACAAGTATTTTTTATTTTTTGTTGTTATTATTAAATACGTATCTTCACATCATTTCATATTCAAGGTGTTAATACAAAAAGGATATGGAAGATGGGATAGATGGGGGGATTGCAGCTGACATAGAGGAGGTGAGCCACATGCACTTGGGGAAATATTCATGATGATTCCTTTAGTCTTCAGATTCAGCCGGGAGGAAGAATGAGGGTAGAAAGTCCTATTAGCCTTATCTCAGTCATAAATCCTATATTCTAGACAAATTGACCTTTCTTGAATCTTGCCCATCACTGTGTTTTTCCTTATGTCTTCTCTTCCTAGAGGACTTCGCTCCCCATCCTTCTCAGCCTTCAAGGAACTGAGTGTCAGTTCTACCTCCTCAACAAAATATGCTCCATCACATCTGCTATAAATGATCATTCCTTTCATGAGCTCCCCAGAGCCCTTAACCCTAGCCCCTAATCTCAGAAAACAATAAACCTAGTAAGTAAATTTTATATATATAATATTTTTCACCATTGCCCTAAATCATAGATGCTCAACCAAGATCTTGAAATGGAGGAAAAGAGAAATTTATATATGGAGAGGTCAGCTTATACTGGTCTGAATCCAGATACATACATATTCTCAGGAAAGCATGTACTGCTTCTCTGCCTTAGTTCTCAGCAGAACTTAATGCACCTGAACACTGGATTCTGATATGCTGCTTTAAAACATATATTTCCTCCATTTTTCCCTGAACCATTTCCTTCTTGCTTAGTTGATTGGTGTAACTGTAAGCATTGAGCATTCTAGCTGAATGAGAACGAGATGAAATGGCAGCTCTCCCAGCCCTCTTATTTCACAACACAGAAGTAAAACTGGCAATGAAGAGAATGTCATAATTCAGATGTGTCAGTCCTGAGATGTGTGAGAGCTGTTTGGAGCAGGAATACCACAGCCCATTCTGAACCACAGCTAAGAATAGAGATCCTCTATCCTGCTGTCCAGAGTGACATCTACTGGTATCATCAAGTTCAAGGCATAACAGTAAAACATTGCAGCCCTTTTCCTAAATATAAGCAGAGAAAGGGTTGTTCAAAGATATGCAAGTGACTGAAAAAGAGTCAATCATACAAGGAGCCTGTGTGAGCCCAGTTTCAAGAAATCCTGGCCCCCTGGAAGAGAAAAGGTTTCAGAACTGATGAAATGAAGAGAAACAAGGATAATGTCATACTTTCTTTTTTCCTTTTGAGGAAAGAATATGTTATCCCAATCAAAGTGTAGAGTTACTGACTCCCTAATCTTACCAAAAAACAAGCTAATTTTATTTAGAGAGAGGTAACAATGTTCAAATTCACCAGAACTCAGTGGGCCAATTCAAGTGTGAGACTACATGTCAGCCTACAGAGCAAGAGGCCTGAAGCTGACTGCTGAGAGATCTGTGGCACTGTTTCAACATTACATCTTCTATTTCTAGTCTGCAAAGGCAAAACTTTTTAAAGGAAAGAAATGGTGGGAAAAAGATACAGAGGCAAAGAAGCATTGAACAGACTGTCAAACTACATTGGGAAGACAGGGGAGGTTGGGCGAGGGGGGCTGTAAGAGATCAACCGAAGGACTTGTACGCATGCATATAAGCACAACCAATGGATATAAGACACTGGGGCGGGGGGGAGGGTGGGCAGGTGAAGGCATGTACTGGGGGGTAGGAGAGGTTGGGGGGAGATCAATGGGGGGGAAAAAGGAGACATATGTACTACTATTTGTAATACTTAAAACCATAAAAAAATTAAAAAAAAAACTGAAGGGATTATCCAGAGAAGTCCTCCAAGCATTTCCTCACATGGTGATATTAACCAGCTATCCTCAAGCAATAATAACCAACTACATGCCATGTAATAAACAGGCTGAGGAAGAATAGCAGTATAGCATAAGATCTCTGCCTCATAACAATGGATGGTCTCATTGGGGTCAATGACATACATTCATTCATTCTCTCTCTCTCTCTCTCTCTCTCTCTCTCTCTCTCTCCCTCCTCCCCCCCCCCTCTCTCTCTCTCTCTCTCACACACACACACACACACACACACACACACACGTAACAATCATGAGGTAATGAATGTTCAGTACCAAGTGAGAGGGCACTGTTGCTTTTCCTTCCCTCTACCTTGCATTTTACAGTCTTTGCTTTCTCGGGCCCCTTCAGTCTCCCACAAAATCATCAAATATGAGTACTTCTTAGTAGAGACAATTTTTATCCTTTCCCTCATAAATATCACCTTCCTTTCATAGTCCAATTTCTGCAGACTCATACAGCTTCTGTCTCCCCCTTGTCTAGCATGAAGTCCTCAATTCATACAATATGGCTCTGGCTCTACTATCCCACCAAAACACAAACTCTTGGTAAAGTGGAAAATGACCTCCTCATTGTCAAATCCAATGGACATTCTGATCTTACTTAATGCATCCTTCTTGCTTGTATTTTTCTCTGCTTTTGGTTTCCATATGCAAATACTGATTTCACTTATTCTTCTCTTGGTCTCATGGAATCCAGCAATAAGCATTTGTGTTAAGAGACTGTTAGACACTGAAGACAAAGATGAACAATATGCCTTCCCAACCACAAATTTCTCTTCCTCCAATCATCTCTTAAACATGTGTGGCCCATAGGTTTTGCCTTCTTAGACCTCTTCTTATCCAACAGTCTCTCTCTAAAAGGAGCTCATGAGCTCACTGGCCTCTACTGGATAATTCTCAGGTATATGTGTATCCAGGTCTCCTCCCTGTTGATCTCTAGTTCTTGGTTTCCAAGTACCTAGTATGTATCTTTAGCTGCATATGCCACAGGCTTACAAACACCAATATCCAAAACCAGAGACTTGCTCTTCTTCCCCAAACCTTGCTCTTATGTTCACATCATAGCTTTGTCTACAACTCCTCCTTTTTCACATGTATTATATATAACTAAACAGTACATCCCAATAATTCTATTTATAATTATATTGATGTTAAGCTTCCACTGCCAAAAATGTAAATGCAATAGCCTCTAATCAGTTCCTCTCTCTCTCTCTCCCTCTCTCCAGCTTCTCTTTGTTGTAATCATCTTTAAAACTTCCACTGAAGATTTTGTCTCTGAAACACAAAACTGATCATGGCATTCCTCTGCTAAAATTCTTCCATCATTTTCTATAGCACAGAATGAATTTCAAATTTCTTGGCAAATTGTTCTGCATTCTTCATGACCCTTCACAATCTACCTATCCAGCCTAATCTTTTATTACTCATCCAGACAGTCCCTTAACTGCAGGCATGCCGAACTGATTACTGTTCCCCAAATGTAAGTAATTATCCAAAAAATGAATGCCTCTGAACAAAGCTTTCCTGCACAGCTCTTTTTAGGGAAGCAGGTCACTAAGGCTATTTGAACATTTCTCAAAATTCAGTCTAGGAGTCTTGACCTTGAATATAGTACAAGAGAGGTAGTGCATAAAGAGTAGAAGCTAAAGCACCAAGTGAACATGCAAAATGCCACCCACTTTATTTCTCTGAAAAGCTTTTCTTGAGGAAGAAAACTCTTGAGAACTCCGGGTCACAGCTAGCCAATCTGATGCATTAAACCAGAATAATGAGATGGAAAATGTGCCATAGAAAAAGAGTCAACCACTTCTACCTGCGGTTGCCATGTGGAGCTGGTCTTTGAGGCCAGCAAAAATCAAATCTGGTTCTTAAAAGTCCCCAAGATTGACCGCAAATAAAATTCAATAATCTCAGAAGAAAGCCTCTCTACGTTGCTGCTATATTTTCAATCTCTATTTAAACCAATTTAATAAATAAGTTCCTGGAAGAAACTAATAATCTGATGAAGGCATGTCTGTCTTCCCTTAACAGACAAGATGAAGGACAATTAGAAATTCCAGACAAAATAAGAGTTGCACAACGAAGTCATAGTCCAAATGTGAAGTAAACTAATATGGTTCATGAATTTGAATAATTGATGGGAAATACAGAAGAAAAGAAAAACCACTTGACTCTGACTGTTAGAACATTCTCCCTTGGGCAGCATAGATTTAGTGATACAGGTTCACTACGAGGCTCTCCAAGAAATGATGTTACTGAGCACTTACTGTGTGCCATGCACTGGTCTCGGGACTTTACAAGTGCTCATTTAATGCTCAACAACACTATCAGGTAGATACTATTTTATGGCCATTTTACATATGAGCAAATATGGCACTGGAGAGTTAAGTAACTGATCCAAAATGACAAAAATCAAAACAGGAAGTGGCAGAACTAGACTTTGAAACAAGGTTGTATAGTTCCAGGTGCTTTTACCAAATACATTATTTCATTGATTTTTAATTGTTATAGCCAACTTAAAAACCAGGAACAAGAAACATAGTTATGGTTACAGGTCATAAGATCAATGTTATACACATTGATAATGTAAAACTAATGAAAGGGGGGAGATGATGAAAGGAAAATAAGATACGCTTTTTCCTCATCTGACCTAGAACTATTATATATTTCCCAAAGTTTATTTATTACATGTTGTAATTCAGTATATGAATTACAGTTGTAAGTGAACCCACCAAAAGACAAAAGATAGTAATATGTAACTTTCAAAATGAGAAAATAGAAGAAAAAGAAAGATGGGAATTTAGTCCAGATTTCTCATCTTCTGTATAACATGGCATAAGATATTGGAGTAAAATTAAAAAACAGATATTCAAGTATATTAATTAAAAAACCTAAAACTTAAATAGTTGAAAACAGTTGCCTATGAAAGGTAGAGAGAAATGGAGGGTAAAGGAAGTTTTTAATTATATATACTTTGATTATTTTCTTTATCATTTCAAATTTTTTCTTAAGAATCAAAATAATTTTAATGACTCTAAAAATATAAATTAATAAGTGATATAGCAAGTTATAAAATGGTAGCCATACTTAGGTATATGTATATGGGTATGGATATACTGTATATGTGTATGATTCATACACACAAACATATTCATGTAAGAGAGAGAAGACAGATATAGATATACAGAGGGCAAAAGTAGGTCGACAATTGTCTGTATGAAAAAATAATAAAATTAATTAATCAATAATAATACAAGAATAAACTCTGTGATACATGTACTCACAATAGTAAACCTACTTTTGCCCCACCCTGTATAAATATATTAAAACTAGAGGCCCAATGCACAAAATTTGTGCATGGGTAGGGTCTCTAGGCCTGGCTGGCCATCCGAGCCAATCTGTGGGGCGACCTGCAGGGTGATCAGGGGCCGGCCCCGGCCCCTGTCGCCACTGGTTGCCTCCCTCTGCAGGGTGACTGGTGGGCAATCAGGGGCACCCACTGGCACCCACCTTGGCTGGCCTGGGGCATGCAGGCTGAGGGAAACTCCTGCATTGAGTGTCTGCCCCCTGATAGTAAGTGTGTGTCATAGCGACCAGTCATTCCACTGTTTGGTCAATTTGCATATTAGACTTTTATTATATAGAATAGAGATGTTAATGTTTGAACTGCACTCAACACAGCCAGTGGTGAACCTGAGAAGGATTAAAGAAAACAGACAAGAGAATACAGTTGAGGCCAGGTGGGACACTGTTCTTGGATGGAGAGAGTGCCACAGCCTGCAAGCCAGTCTTTATTTTATAGTCAGATTCCAGGAGGCAAAGCAAGGGCGTGATCAATATGTTTACAATATTCTCCTGAGTTTCGAATCTACTTAATTACATGCACCTGAGAACTCTATCAAGCTTTGTTTTGGCAGCACTTGCTGTACCTCCTGCAGCCTACATCACTCAGTCACCTGGGACCACAGGTTCAGACCATAAGGTCAAGCTTACAACTATAGCCTTTGGCTATAATTGTGCTGGGACGGCTTTGCCCTCCAAGCTGGGACCTGCACATGGCTTTGCCATGAGAGGACCATGCCTTCTCATTAGTCCGAGGCTTGGATCTATCCAAACTCTGTAGCCACTCTCCATAAATGTTTACTACAGTTATTTCTAGGGAATAAATTTAATTTTCTTCTTTAGGCTTTTCTTCATTTTTATTTTTCTTAGAATAAATATGTACATCATCTTGCCATTAGAAATATTTTTAAGCACTGTGGTTGTGTTTATACAGTACTTGAAAGGGGTAGAAATGAAAAGAGATTATTCATCTGATTAAAAGGAATTTCTTCTGTTAAAAATCAAAAGTGATTTTAAGCAATCGACTTATTAACCTTCTAGAACCTCTAATTCTTCAGAAAGCCAGACATATCTTTGATGAGCTCAAAAATGTCAAGATCTTTTCAAGTTAAAAGAAAATTATATTTATCTGAGAGTTCTACCACTATTTAATATTCAAATAGCATTTCAGCCCTATACATTTCAGGTCTTGAGGAAATATCAACTTTTAACATCCTCCTACTAAAATATAAAGCTCATCTGGCTTAAATATAGGCTTTCAATACTACAAACAACAAAGTCCTTTCTAAAGCGGTCATGCTCAGGGTCACGTGACTTGTTTGCGATATGTGTCATCTATCAAGAACCTCCATAATGAGATAATTTAAATAAACTCTTAAGAAAACCCATGTTAATTGACAAAATGTAGAATTTCCAGGGAGATATAATATATTTCATAGTAGCTGAGGAGCTCAATAAATCATTTAGTGCAATCCTTTCCCTTCAGGCAGATAAAATGCCATTATTACCATATTACAAATAAATCAACTGAGACCCAGGAGAGCAGTGACTTCCCCCAGGTCACACAGCTAATACGTGAAAGGAAAGCAATTACAGCTCACCTGCCTGCCTTCCCCGGGAAGAGCTTCTGCCACTGCACCCTGCCTTATTGGTAATGAAGAACGAGATACGAAAGTGCTGCGAATGTGGAGAAGCTCTCCTGATGGACTTGTCTGGGAGAGTGTTAACATGGTTCATCCCTCAACCTGGATTTCCAACCCAGTTTCTCTTTGAGACATCAGAGTCCCCAGTTCTAGTAACAGCCTCTCCAGGTATTTTTCCCCCAAATGATCCTCTCCACGCAGGGTCATTCTGCCTTTCCATTGAAGACCAGGGCAATGTCCTCATCTCTGCTTCAAAACCCTTCCCCAGGAAAGCCTGAACTCTCCATACCCTCTCAGAATGTCTTCTTGTTCACATTGGTATATCAGATTACCCTTCTGAATACATTCTCTCTCATTTCCTGGGTTGTAAAGTCTTATCATTCCCTTTGTTTGTGAATCTCAAGAGATTCTCTCTTCTTTCACAGAACTCCAAAGTAGAGGGCTAGTCACCACCCTTTACTCATTCTCAACACTTTTCTTCTTATCCTTTGGTCTCATGTAAATATTTGCATAATCAGCTCCCTTTAAATTCACGCTCCTGTCTGCAACAATACTTGAGGACAGTATTAACTGTGAGAACCGGGTACAAGAGTAACATTCACATTTATTCACTCATTTAATAAATATCTTTTAGTGACTACTCTATATCAGACCTTGGGCTAGGTATTGGGGGTTTGAGAGTGAATAAGGTGAGAAACACATCCCTTAATCTTATACACTCACAACCTTGGGTGTGAGGAGTCAGAGTGCTAAGCTGTTAGGTACATGGGCATTTAGGTATTCTACCAAGCAGTGTGTGCAATCGCATGTCATCAACATGTGAGAACGGTGCTATGGCAACAGAGAAGAAAGCAGTATTAATTCTATGTGACATTTTGAAAAACCACCCAGATGGAGGACAAGGAGCCTCTAAAGAGAAGAATCCAATGTGCAGTGTCTAAGTGCACTAGATAGAAGGCAGTAAGAAATGCTACTGCCTGCGTAGAAACACACCCTGGAGTTCAACCTGAGTAAACTCAGCTGCCTGGGTGAGCTGTCACCTGTGAATAAGCCAACATTGCCTGATTCCTGCCTGTGGCATCCTTTCTGGGCATAAAATTGCATTAAAAGACATTGGGAAGCCAATCATGAGGAGGCAGAAACAAAAGCTGCCTGCATCACCCTGCCTGAAACATTCTCCTTTAGAGGAGATGTTGAAGCTAGGAAGACAAATAAAAGTTGTTCTGAAAGGAGAGATAATTGAATTTTTGCCAAACATGACAGGAAGCGGAGAACTGAAGCAGACAGAGTATTGTCATCTCTGGCACACCAGACAGGGAGGAGAAGAATGTGTCTTTGATGGCAGACTTTATTTTAAAGGTGCTAACTGACATTTCAAAAGCACATAAAAACACCGAGAGGAGAGAGCTCTCCGGGCCCTGCTGTCTGTCTGGGTCACAGACATTCCCAAGTGCCCTCGGGGTTTTCATTTTCCCAGTGTCAGACTAGCACAAGTAAGGTGCAGGAAAGAAATGTGAAAATAGATAAATAAGTAAAAGAAGTCCCTATCTTAAGGCAGCCACACGAACCCACACAATGCATTTCAGTTGAAAGTACAAAGTGAGAGATATATCCTGGCTCCTGACAGAGCCTTGCAGAAGGGATGGATCCTGCATGTTTACAGAAAAACAGAGTGATGTCTGTCACCTGAGTAGTCATACATGGTTTTCTAGGGAGCCCTGTGCCAATAACAGGACAGGCACAAAAGCTCATTACTAAGGCCACTGGTAACTCAAGTCTTAAAGAAGGCTCCCTTTCTCCCTACCCCACCCCATGCTTTCCTGGGGACACACCACTGAACATCTGCCTGCCGTCAGGAGCCCAGCGCAGGAGGCATCTCCATGCTCAGTGCCTTTCTCTTCCTTCTCTCCTTGCTTTCCTGGCCCTGCACGCCTGCTCACTGAAGGCACAACTTAGGCTTATTGTCTCTGACCCTCCTAAAGCCTTTTGCCTCTTCAAAGTTTAGATTGGAATGTTTCATTCAGCTCCATTGAGCCCTGAACTTCTCATGATGCAAATGTCTCCCTCTATGCCAGGGTCATGCAGACCTTCTGCTATATCTTTTAAAAATGAGTCGTGGTAATCCAATCCACTGTTATTCTGGTAGAGGGACTCATATAATTCTGGTAAGGGGAATGAAGGGTAGAAACTGGAAAAGTGGGGTAACCAATGAGAACATGATACAGAGGCGTGGTCTGTTTCTAGTCCTACCCTGACTAATGGGAGTAAACACAAAAGAGGAAGAGGAGATGAAGTGTATAGGAAAATAACCCGGGTACCCGCACCACCCTTCTTGGCTTTCTCACACAAGGATTCCTTACAAAAGCATTTCCAACTCAGCTCTGACAAACTCATTGTGTGCTACAATCAATGCTATTGTCCAGCATTTATAGAGACCTTACTCTGGGCAAGATTCTATGTTAGAGGATACAAGTATGAAGAAGAAACAGCATCAGATTGCAACAACATCACACTCTTAGCAAAAAACTCATAGGATGCACAAAGGCAGGATGGCAGAAGGGGTGTGGAGAGGGAATTCAGTTAGAGGAGACATCTGAAAGAGCAAGTCGATCCAAATAGGTAAGCCCCAAGGGCTTAGAGTTCAGTCAAGGCATCAGAAAAAAAGTCTTAGCGAGGAGCAGACAGCAACATGAGTGCAAATCCTAGGACAACAGTTATTTCCTTGCTAAACCATCTTAGAGTGCTTGCTGCCTATAAAGACCCAGGACCCAGGAAAATAAATGTGTTTATGGGAGAGTCAGGAACAAACTACTAGATTACTCCATAATCTTAGAAGCATGGTTTGTTATTTAAATGAAACAAAAGTATATTTGCCTAAACACTAAAATAGCTCATAGCTCATGTTGGCCCTGGCAAGAATTCAAAAGAACAATTAGAGAAGGGGGAAAAAAAAGAAAATGAATTTCCTTTTTCTTAAATGACTAACATATATACAAAAGCTCAGGGAAAACAACATTTCTGCATAAATTACAAAAAGTCTTCTCAATTGTTTGCAGAAATACATTTTAACCATGAGGAAAATCTCTCTGATTTTCTGACATGATGGCAAGACCAGTTTCTTAGTTGCCTGGTTACTAAACACATTAGGAAATGGCCAAGATTGAGATTCGGGCCAAATTTTATCCTTTTGTATTTCCACTTTGTTTCAAAAATAAATAAATAAATAGCAGAATGACTTGGGAAAATATGGAGCTGTTTTTTATAACAGAGTCGAAAAGAAATTATAACTGAGAGAAACAATAAATCATACAAGATGACAGATAAGGAATAATAGTTAGGAGCATAAGTATCTCAAGATGGTTCTCAAAACTAAATGGAAATAAAATTAAGAGTACATTTTCAATTTTACTATTGGGAAATTGCTGCAGGAAGCAGATATGAAATACTCTCTCTTTCCATTATTTTGCAAAGCACAGAGAGAGGAGTTTTCCAGACAATTTCAGTACTTTACAAAATGCCTAGAAGCAGCAGACCTCTGCAGAAGAGGTCGCACACTCATAGGTTCAAGATATAAAGCAGACAGATTCAAGTCAATAGGAACATCAAATTAGTTTGCTGGTTATTGAGTGGAGAGGGCACTTGTTTCTGAACTACTACCTCAGCCACACAGCTCAAGTCTGATATCAGCCTAGAGGAAATATCAATTCGGTCAAAGAAAAATAATCATAATGGCCCAGATTGGCCATCTGTGTGTCTTAATTTTCAGAAGGTTAAAAAAACAAACAAGTGAAAGAAGTGCTTAGCATTTTAAAATATAAGCTGAACCTTCATTTGCTGCAATGACTTTTTTAGCTTCTTAGCTGTAAATTTCTTTTTCTTTCCTCAGTTACTTACTGATAGGCCCAAAAGTATTCATGTTACGAGTGTGGATAACATGATTCCTGTTTATGAAATGAGAAGTGGTATGGAGCAGGAAGTGACCCAATAACTTCTCTGAGTCCTTCTATTTCTAAAATTGTATAATGTAATGGCATTCATAACTGTTAATTTAAATGACATGGCTTGAGAAAATGATACAAAAAAATAAAACATTGAGGCATATTAGGTCCTCAACTACCTAGTGAATGAATGAATGCTTCTCTGCAAAATGTATTTTTTTACAACAGGAATTTTTCATATAAAATAATAGAAATAAATACATGAAACCTATCTAAATATATAATACTATTCATGATTGTGTGTTTTTTTAAATTCTAAATCATTTGCTCTATATTTATTAGCTAACATTCTTTGTAGGGAAGACTTTCACTCATGAATTAGGATATTTGGTTTACCGGAATTATAGTTCCCACTGAAGACCTAGAATAAATGCACAGTAATTTCTCTTTAATTGCCAATTTTCAGAAGGGATTGATTTAATAGTCATCTCCAATGGTGGCCAATATCTTATTTTTTTAATTTTCTCTGCCTTTATATCTTCATGGACTCTTAGATACTTAACTACTTCCATGTGTTTCAATCAGTTATAGTCATTCTTCTTTTGGATACTCAAAATGTCCAGAATTTGGCCAATGAGAATTCCATAATGCTTGTCCCCCATAACCTTTTTTTCCTTTATTGATTACGGTATTACATATGTGTCCTTATCCCCCCAATTGCCCCCCAAAACCCCGCTCGTGCCCTCACGTCCCTAGTGTCTGTGTCTATTGGTTAGGCTTATATGCATGCATACAAGTCCTTTAGTTGATCTCCTCCCTTCCCCCCCACACTCCCCTGCCTTCCCTCTGAGGTTTGATGGTCTGATCCATACTTCTCTGTCTCTGGATCTGTTTTTGTTCATCAGTTTATGTTGCTCATTATATTCCACAAATGAGTGAGATCATGTGATGTTTATCTTTCTCTGACTGGCTAATTTCGCTTAGCATAATGATCTTCAGGTCTGTCCATGCTGTTGCAAATGGAAGTAGTTCCTTCCTTTTTACAGCAGCATAGTATTCCATTGTGTAGATGTACCACAGTTTTCTAATCCACTCATCTGCTGATGGGCACTTAGGCTGTTTCCAAATCTTAGCTATTGTAAATTGTACTGCTATATTAAAACTTCCTGGTCCTCGCACAAGAAAAGACATATAGACCAATGGAATAGGATAGAGAATCCAGAAATCAACCCAAAACACTATGCTCAATTAATATTTGACAAAGGAGGCAAGAGCATACAACAGAGTCAAGACAGTCTCTTCAATAAATGGTGTTGGGAAAATTGGACAGATACATGCAAAAAAAAATGAAACTAGACCACCAACTTACACCATACACAAAAATAAACTCAAAATGGATCAAGGACTTATGACAGGAAACCATAAAAATACTAGAGGAATCCACAAGCAGAGAAATCTCAGACATATGCCGAAGCAATTTCTTCACTGTTACCACTCCTAGGACAATGGAAACTAAAGAGAAAATAAACAAATGGGACTAGATCAAAATAAAAAGCTTCTGCACAGAAAAAAAAATCAACAAAACAATAAGACAGCCCACTGCATGGGAGAACATATTTGCCAATGTTATATCTGATAAGGGTTTAATCTCCAACATTTACAGGGAACTCATACAACTTAACAAAAGGAAGATAAAGAATCCAATCAAAAAATGGACCTAAATAGGTACTTTTCAAAAGAGGACATACAGAAGGCCAAGAGACATATGAAAACATGCTCAAAGTCACTAATCATTTGAGAGATGCAAATCAAAACAACTATGAGGTACCACTCACACCTGTCAGAATGGCAATCATCAACAAATCAACAAACAAGTGCTGGCAAGGATGCGGAGAAAAGGGAACCCTCGTGCACTGCTGGTGGGAATGCAGACTGGTGCAGCCACTGTGGAGAACAGTATGGAGTTTCCTCAAAAAACTAAAAATGGAACTCCCCCATAACCTTTTAATCTAACACATTAGTCTGTTTTGCTTCCTAGCATAAAGTATCCTAAATTCACCTAGGATAAAGGTGAACTTAGGATACTTTATGCTTGAAGTATTTTGCTTACCTCAAGCCTGAAATCAACAATTTCTCCAAGGAATCCTGATTCTTTTTTTGTAAAAAAAGGCATTTAGAAAACAAAATTTTGGCAGTGGAATTGTGAATCCTGATAGAGTGTCATTGCCCCTGTGCCTTTCTACTGGATAGAAATAGTAAATTTATCATATTATCATGAATCAGATTTATATTTCTAAAGTAAATTTAATATCACGGGATCTTCCATTAATTTCTTTGATTCAATACTTATATCTGGTTTTTCATACACTGAAAATCTCAGTTTATATTAGCTTATTCTTCAATATATAAAAACCACAAGCTAACAATATCAATATTACTACTGATAATATTACTAAATGATGTTTAAGATTTCCTTGAAGTTATTTTTATCCTTTGACTATATGCCACTAAGTTTTGCTCTTTTGATATCAAGGAAGTTAAAATTTTGTTCTGTTGGCTACAGTTTTATTATTATTTTTGGTAATGCCTTGGCCCCCCTTTTCTTCAGATATATATATATAAATATATATATATATTGTTTCACCATGATGAATCTCAATAAAATTCAACTTTTCTAATCTTTCTCTGCCATGAGCTTTGTTTTTAAATATATTTTATTGATTTTTTTTTAACAGAGAGGAAGGGAGAGGGATAGAAAGTTAGAAACATCGATGAGAGAGAAACATCAATCAGCTGCCTCCTGCACACCTCCTACTGGGGATGTGCTTGCAACCAAGGCACATGCCCTCGACTGGAATCAAACCTGAGACCTTTCAGTCTGCAGGCCAACACTCTATCCACCGAGCCAAACTGGTTAGGGCTGCCATGAGCTTTTAATCAACATTAATATCCTAATGCTTAATCTTTGTACTCTTAAATATACGAAAGCTTCCATTATGTGTACCCTGTGTTTTTATTATTTTTACCCTGGTATTGCATTTAACACTAACAAACTCCTCGTTAGCCACAACTTTAAGATTTTCAATCTACAACTAGATATATAAAATATTCCACCATCAATCTCTTTGTCAAAGTCTCCCGTGTATATATAAAGCTTATCTTGTTCATTTCCTTGGGAAGAGCTTCTAGGAACAGTATCTCCTGAGTTTTTGCTGTCCCATAGTTTTCCTATAGCCTTCAGACTTGAACAACTGGAATGAAACAATATCCTTCACCTCCTTCCTTGAATATCTTAAAGATGTTATTTCTTTACTTGTTTTGAACATATGTTAAGAAATTTGATGTCACCCTACTTCCTTTTCTTTATAAATGACTTTGTCTTCTTTCCTATATATTACAGATTCCTTTCTTTATTTTTTCAGGAGATGGTCCTTGTAATATGTAGTTTCATATCTTCACTTGTTTCAATAAAATTTCTTGAATATGATTTTAAACATTTATTCTGTCCCACTTTTTCTTTTCTTCTCCAGGGTCACCAAATATGTATATCCTGCATCTTAACTATGGAACACATCCACTTAACTCTTTAGTTGAAGGCTATGAACAATGAGAGCCATCTCCCTGAATCAAGTCATTTCTAGCTGCCTGAACTGTATGTAGCCTTTGATTTGTGGACCTATTGTCCCTCCTGTTTGGTACCAGGACTACATATTGTAATCTTATCACATGCTGTTACTCTTTTCCTCTTTTAACTGTAATTTCAATTGTAACACATTTTAATAAGTTTGGTAGAATTTCTAGTTGACTCCCCAAGGATTTTTCATAGTCCTTCTCTTCCCCTGCCAGAAACTGTGACTGGATGGATAGGCCAATTACTACCACATACCCTCTTATGTAGCTTCATCATGAAATAGAGTCACTTTTTGTTATCCTCCACAATAGGATTATTTATGCTGAGGGTCCTTTTACTCTGCATTTCCATAATTCTACAACTTTGCCCATAAATTAATATATACAAGCCTCATACAAAATTCTAAATTGGGAATGGTTATTAGATGCCAACTGTACAAAAGACAGTATAAAAAAAGTGGAACAATGATGATTATACTATTATTTTCTTTAGTAGCTCTAGTCTAATAAAGTAAACAATGCATACATATACTATGTGTATATATACAGTATTTACATACATTATACATATGCACATATATATGTGTGTGTGTGTGCATGCACACACACACTATGTCATCAAAATGCACAAATAAAGTGGGATGTTAAGCAAAAGAGAGATGATTTATGTACTGGAGATTCTGGGAAGCCAGTGTAAGTAGGGGACTTTCAGTCTTGAAGTATAGAAAGGCTTTAGGTGTACAGGTATCAAAGAAATTGCATTTTAAGGAAATAGACCACTTAAGGAGAGTGCTTAGAAATAGAAAAATTTGTATTGGATGTAACAAATAATTTTACTTGATTGAAACAGAAAATACATGTAAATAATATTGAATATCTTTGAATATCAGGAAAAATGTTTGACCCTTGTTATTGAAACACGAGATCACTTAAAGCTTTAAGAAGATTTATATAAGAGTTTCCAAAGAGTACTCCAATAGCAGAATGAAAAATTGATTGAAATAGAGAGAAATTGGAGGCAGTGAAACCAGTTAAAGGGCCATTCCAATTGTTCAGAAAGAATAAAATACATCTCTGTATTTAAACACAAACCAAAATAGCTAATCCTCTTACAAGATGATACCCCTTTTCCCTAAAAGAAATTTTCAGCATCCACAAGAAAGTGTATTTCTGATTTAGTCACACCTAACAGCATTCCTCTTCAGTCATCTATAGAATAAATAATGCACTCCGCACCATGACAAAGCAGTCTGACATACTGTATTCACATTTAGAAATCTGAATTTAGAGTCTGCCATAAAGAAACTAAAAATAAAATCTATTTTAAAATTCTCCCTCATCCCCTCTATCACTTATCCCCCTAATTGTATCTCTTTCACCTCTAAAACAAATTTCAGGAGGTTAGCATTGCCCTGTTATTATATTTTATCTTATGCAAGGATGGTCACTGACTAAACTAATCCAGGATTTTGTTAAATAAAAAGCCCAAATAGGGTCACTTAGGTTGAATAGAGTAATTTTTATCCTTTCATCAAATCAAATATGAGGGATTCACTTCTGCTCAAATTATCTCTATGGGTCTTTGCCTACAATGTGATGAAGGTCACTGAGTTGATTAAAGAGTTTATGGTCATAATGGGATATTCTGCAGATGCAATCTGAAATGATCAAAAAACTGAGAGCAAGGGGACTTACCAGTAAATAGTTCAATGGAGATAAAATACCTGAAAAAATCTAGACCCTGTGTTAAATGATTATTCTTCCAAGCAGAAAGGATTTTGTGAGAATAGTGGGAGTAGATATTTTGCCTTTAAAATTATGAGAGAATGTGAGAAAGGAGTTTAAAAATAAAGAGTGAAAGATGGAAGTAAAAGGGAAGAATTCCAAGTGTGGAAATCACTGGAAGCCAGCTGGTGTGGCTCTGAGGTAGAGCGTCGACCTTGTGCACCAAGAGGTCACTGGATTGTGGGCTCAATCCCCAGTAGGAGGCATGCAGGAGGCAGCCACTTGATGTTTCTATCTCCCTCACCCTCTCTCTCTAAAAAAATTCATAAAAACATATTTAAAATAAATAAATCACAGGAAGAATTACAAGTTCCAACCACGGAGTGTATGAGGGAAGCATCCATTTGTCTAAAACACAGAGGAAAGGACAATATGAGCAGCACTCATCTGTCACCCTATGCGGCCCTACATTGCTAGTTATCTAGTCATTATATGTGGATCTTGTCCTCCAACTGATTTGTAAGTTCCCTTCCCTGAGGGTAAAAGGGTATCATTAATGTTCTTTGTATCTCTAGCTCAACACATAAGGCCATACATTCAGGATGATCAATAGCATATATAATTTTACTAAATGGTCTTAGAAGTTTCTTTATTATCCTACGATTACTGAGTTCCTTGAGGGCAAAAACTATCTCTAGTTCACCATTGTATAAATCAGAATCTAATACATAACAGACACATAATAAGTATTCGTTAAATTTTGCGGACATGCATGCTTAGACAATTGAATTTTTTAATGAATTAAAAGAAATTTATATCTATAGTCTACTAATCTATTTATTGAGCATTTGCTAGGTATACATCACTGTGCTAGCTGAACCTTCTAAAGAAGATTACTGCTAGAAACATCTGCTACTTGATTTCACACCAGGTAACTAGAGAAGTTACAATTTCCATAGTTAACATGATTAAATATTAGAAATACTATTTTCCTAGGGTTAGTCATGTTAAAACATATGTCAAATAGTTAAAATAATGTCAGTCTAAAATCATGATTCCTTTAAGGCAGCAGTTCTCAACCTGTGGGCCACGACTCCTTTGGGGGTCGAACAACCCTTTCACAGGGGTCGCCTAAAACCATCGGAAAACACAGATATTTACATTATGATTCATAACAGTAGCAAAATTGCAGTTATGAAGTAGCAACGAAAATAATTTTATGGTTGGGGGTCACCACAACATGAGGAACTGTATTAAAGGGTCGTAGCATTAGGAAGGTTGAGAACTACGGCTTTAAAGTAATTTATATTTTAAGTATTCTTTTTTTATCTCCAAGAAGTAAAGTCCTAGGATAGATAATGGAACATTAGATAGTTCTAGAAAAGAAGGGGAAAACCAAGTAATTAGGTACTGTTTAGACACATTCACGTGCTTGTTCACATGTGCACACAAACACACACATACACAAAACATAGCTCTTCACTCAGACAAGGTAAACAGCTTTCCATGAATCACAGAAATTTTTTAAAAATTTATTTTCTTTTAATTGTTATGTTTGTGGTCTCACAAACATTCTGGCAATTTTTCAGCCCTGGCAGAAAATAGTTCTGAAGATGTCCTCCATGATCAAACATTGTAGAAACCACCTCTATAATCCAATGTGCATATATGAGAGGATGCAGTTCATTGCATTAATAAAGGCTTACTTCATACACAATTAACCTGATCACCAAACCAAAATGTTACAAATCCCAACCCAGTGTCCATGGAACCATGAAATGAAGTGTACAAAAGACTAAAAATCAATTCACAATTACAAAGATTAGGGAGTATTTTACATTAAATAAAAGAGCTTCTGGGGTGCATTATGCTTGAAACAGGCCCTTGCTGAAGAATACCTGCTACTTACATTCACCCATCCACGTCCGGTGAGCAGAGAAGACTAGAACTGAAAGATGCACAAAGAATTAAGCAGTCACTGCAGTGAAATCCAAATCAATAATTGAGAGAGAACCAGCTGCTCTGCCCATGTCAATAGAGGAAAATAAACACTTAAAAGAAAGTCTTGTGAAAGGAAATGGGAGATCCAAAACAATTACATTTTGTAATATCATCAATGTCTTCAGAGATCAATGCCATGTCTAAGTTCTTTACTTTGAAAGAACATAAATGACAGAGAAGAAAAATGGTTGTTTGAGGGTTATTCTCCAAATGTCCTTGTCATATCTTAGGAACTGAGTTTAAAAGAGTTCTCTATTGGCCATCATTGCAGCTGTGATTCTGGTTGGACATGAGCTATTTAGGAACAAACACTATCAGAAAAATGATATGTGGGTTTAGTATGGAACATCACAAATATTATTTTGGTCATTTCAACTTAACAAGCATTTTAGGAGTCATTCCATTTTCTCATTATACAGTAAGCAAGTTGAAACAGATTATTTCTAGGATCACTTCCAACTTTAGCATAAATTTCTAGGTCACCAGTTACCTAAGTCAAAGGCACACAAACCTATGGGCAAGAAGCACTCAGACCTGGGGCACACAGCTTGCTCTACTGGCTCAAGACCTCCTCCTAGGAAGACCTCTAGCTGCTTTAGCTTCCACATATAACTCAGCAAACAATAAAGAAAGCACCAGGCTCTATGTACATATTCACACAGAGGGCTGCTCCTTCCATAGCCTTCACTTTAACAAGCAAATGATTTACCTTCTGCATATACTGGGCCTTAAGAATCACCTCCTTAATGAGTACATCTCTAGATGGCCTAAAGTTTCGATCTCTAAACCAGTGGTTCTCAACCTTTCTAAGGCCACAACCCTTTAATACACTTCCTCATGTTGTGGGGACCCCCACAACATTATAATATTATTATTATTATTATTATTATTATTATTATATTATTTTCATTGCTACTTCATAACTGTAAGTTTGCTACTGTTAATGAATCGTAATGTAAATATCTGTGTTTTCCGATGGTCTTGGGCTCTACAGCAGCGGTTCTCAACCTGCAGCAGTTACGATTCATTAACAGTAGCAAAATTACAGTTATGAAGTAGCAACGAAAATAATTTTATGGTTGGGGGTCACCACAACATGAGGAACTGTATTAAAGGGTCGCGGCATTAGAAAGGTAGAGAACCACGGCTCTAGAGCAACACTGTATCTCCTTTCCTCTATTTCTTTCTCTTTAGCACTTATAACCCTGTATGTTACTTGTCCATATGGTTTATTATCCAAGAGAACGAGCTCACTGAGGACAAGGATTTTTGTCCTTTCATTTTTCCACTGCTATATCCGTGGTGCCTAAAATAATGCTTGGCACACAGTAGTGTTTATTAAGTATTTGTTAAGTTAATGAACAATTAAAACTATATTTTCTTCCTAGGATAATTGTGAATTAAATTTCCAGTTAATACTGCTAAGATTTCACCCCATCTTCTTTCCAATTATACATCTTCAGTGTTCTACATGCTATGTTCTACATGCTTCACAGATTATAAGAGAACTTTTAAAACTCTGATTTTAAATCTTGGCATCAGGACTCTCCTAATTTGCAACACAAAACATTCTTAAGCATACTAGAAATCAGCAAACGCAACACCCATGACTCCTTTAAAATCTACCTAAAAAATGTGAATTAAAGCTAAATCTGCAGAAATATTAAAAAGATACGTTAAAATGTTTCACAGTAATCATTGGTTGAATATAAATATAGAATCAAGACCAAAAAATTTCATTATAGAGCCTGGCCAGTGTGGCTCAGTGATTGAGCATCAACCTATGCACCAAGAGGTCGCTGGTTCAATTCCGAGTCAGGACACAAGCCTGGGTATGGGCTCCATCCCTGGTGAGGAGCATGTGGGGGGGCAGCAGATCAATGTCTCTCTCTCTCTCTCCCCCCCCCCCCAAATAAATAAAAAGGTACTTTTTTAAAGTTTTATTATAGAAGTTATTTTTATACTGATACTTCAAAACTACCACCTGCAGTTGAAGAGCCCTGAAAACAGCTTGGACAACAGTCTATTAGAAATATTTCAAAACCATGACCATGTTCTAACACTGGTTTACCTTAAAAGACAAAAGGAGTTTAATGCGGGAAGAAATTGAGGCAGTCAAATGGTTTCAAAGATAATTTCAAAGTCTCCCCAAGTAAGGAAGAAGCAAGGTTACCTAAGGGATGAAGGGAGGATGAAAGTTGGATATGTATGAGAAAGGTTTGGAACAGTTACTGGAAAATGCACTAGGGATTTAGGAGATGAATAACAATAGCATTAGGGCCATGCCAAGATCTTTGTAATGCACCCACTCAGAATGATTTTACTACCACCACATATCCAACGGTCATTTCCAATCAACTCATCTACCTAAAATTAAGCAGCAAAAAATAAGAAAAAGTAATTGAATACTTTTATGTTAAGACCAAGAGCCAAAGTTCTAGGAGTTCATTTATAATCTACAAAGTATGATAGAACATATATACCTGTTTTACTTTAATAGAAAACACAGATGAATGCAGACCTTATTTCTGCATATAGAGAGAAAATCTTCAATGATAAATGGGAATGTGAAAAGAAAAAGAAAAAACTCACTCCCAGAAAAAGTCCCTAATGTATTCTCTCTGATTTGGGGCTTTGGGAATCAGATATATTATCTTCTTAAAGTCCATCTGGAAAAGTTTCTTTGCCTTGCAAAATTAATGTTTGGATGATAAAAAGTAAATCAACCAACTAAATTTAGTCTTTTTGACAGGAAAGCAATGAAGGCAGAGACCCTCATCTTTGGCATTTGTGAAAATGAAGAGATTGCAATCTTAAATTTATAATGTAGAATCTCTAAAGGCTCTACCCATTCTCATGTTTTGTGAGTTAACTATATACAACCCTTATTCTCAAGAACAGCCGCTGGAAATAAAAAGTGGAAATGGGAGGCAAGGTTCTGCATTTAGAGCATCTTTTTCAGGCAGGAGAAAATCTTGTGAACATAAAGAGAGCTCAGTGAGGAAAGCAGACCTACCTCAGGATTTTAAATGCCAGTGCAAATGACAGCAGCCACTAGGGTCCCAAGAGCATCAGTAGGATAAATAAGACCTTCCCTACTTATATTAATTAATGTTAATCCACCCTGAAGTAGGAAGCAGATGCTGCCTTGCTTTTCTGAGGGCCCTCCAATAAGGCAATGTCAAATGAGAAGCTTCAATCCTTCCAATAAAATTTATTTCACATTCTTAACCCAAGAAAAATGCTTTTCAGCTTCCATGTACAATATGTCCAACTAAAAGAGGCTGATGGAATGATAAATGCGCAAGCTTTGATTAGCTAGGTCAGAATGGAGCGATGGAGTTCTGGATTGGTTGGGGTGGTCATACTTGTACATAAGTCACTATATAAGAGAAACAATATGCTTTGGCACTTGGATGTTGTCTACTCTGATTGCGGTCTTTTAACTCAGTAAAGCTGGACAAGCTGTCACACTCACTTGAAAGACCTCTCAGAAGCCCAACTACATTCACCACTTCCTGCATGCCTGCTTGGCCCTTCTGATCTCCAAGTGGCCTTCTTATTACCTGATTTCTACAATCTCCTCCGCTCTCCTCTTCCTGGTCCTCAGATCTCCTAGCTAGATGCCTCAGATTGTCTCAGCACTGTCTCATTTTAAATGACTCACTTGTACTCATTTCTCCAGTTGATCAATTCAGCTGATCCCATTCAACTATTAATTTTGTATGCCCTCTGGTTTTCAATGTCCCTGAGATTCCAGATTAAGGACAGTCTCCCTGGACCAATGCAAACTGGGACTATTCCCCAGCCTTTCAGTCAGGGAAGCGGGATCAGACAGTAGCACTCATCTCCTAAGTGGTGAAGGATTTATATTTATTCATTTAGTTATTGCTGCATCATTTACAGACCCCCTGGATCATGTTCCTTATTCCTTGAAAAATTTAGCACTTGGTTCACCATCTTTCCAACATCCCTCCTGTCATAATTTTTGGTTAGTCATCAGTATCCACTAGATAACTATCCAATAATACCCTGGTTCCTCATTCCTTAAACTTCTCTGTCCCAGAAACCTTATCCTTGACCTAATTTCCACACTTACTCCCATGGCCAAATCATGGCATTACCAATAACTGTACTTCTCTATTAATCTCAATTTGCATCATTCCACTTATCCATGCTCGCTCCTATCTAAACCCAACCCTCCACTTTCATACAAGATGCCATTTTCCCCATGCTTAATCACGAACTCCTCTCATGTTATTTCCCTCTCTTCTCTGATGAATCGCCCATTTCTGTTTTTATTAGATCATCCCTATCAAATATTCACATGCTGCAATATCCTCAATGTACCCATTACAATGTACCCATTACAATGTACCCAACAGTCTCAATATCACCCATTTTAAAGGAAGCTTCTCAGTCTCCCTTCCCACCGGTTTTATAAAAATAGCAATAAAGCCTCTCTCCCTGTCACATCCTATTTCATCTATCTTATTACACCATGGGGAAAGAAACTATACATTTCTTTCTTTATCATCTATATATCCTCACTAGAATGTAAATTTCATGGTGGGAGACTGTGTCTGTTTTGGTAAATTCAATACATCTAATGACTAGACCTAGGCCTCAAACATGGAAGGCACTCAAGTAAAAAGGGATAAAAGAGTGAGTGAATGAATGAATAATCACTCATACAAAACTCAAAGTATCTTCATGAGGTTCTCACCAGTAACAATGACTAGGGGTCAAGGCTGTTCCCTCTTGTCTTCACTTCTACAGTACCTTCAGATGTCTTGGCCAAGGTCACATATTATCTTTTAGCTCCCTCTCGCAGGGGTCCTCAAACTTTTTAAACAGGGGGTCAGTTCACTGTCCCTCAGACTGTTGGAGGGCCGGACTATAGTTTAAAAAAAAAAACTATGAACAAATTCCTATGTGCACTGCGGGCCCTGGACGAGTCGGCTGCTAAGCAGGACAGACAGCGGGACCTGGCGGGCCAGATAAATGTCCTTGGTGGGCCGCATGTGGCCCGCGGGCTGTAGTTTGAGGACCCCTGATATTATGTCAGACTCAACAAACTCGTTTCCTGCTTTCTTTTAAGCATCACCCACAATATAGTCCTCTCTTTTTCTCCATAGTTCATATTGTTGCCTTTCCCTATTTTGTTGTACATTTGAAACCCAGTTCACATCATGACTCTCTGTGCTTCGATCATATTCACATGATATCAATAGACAATATCAAAAATCATTCCCGACCATACTTCTCAATGATGGTAAACTACCATCACCAAGTATGGGAGGCAGCAAAGGGAATGCTGTGATTCAAAATCTACTTGAGTACTATTCTATTTCCATCTTACGTACACAAGAATAATAACTTCAAGCTGGTTTAAATACCCATTAAGTGTAACATTGAGAAGAATTTACCATGACTTATATGAACTATATTCCAGATTGTTAGGGTGCTAGGTGGGTACATGCATGAAATAGGGAACACTGATAATGTTAATTAGGACTTCAAAGAAGTCTAACTAGTTTAGGATAAAAAATGTATGTAATCTATTTAAACTGTGTGGACCTTTTTAAAAACTTCCTGCAACTAGCTATTCAATTATAAACAATAGTGGTTAATGAGTTAAAATAAAACCTTAGACATCCTAATATATAAAAACCCTGGGTCCATCATATCCGCAATGACTAGGAGACTCAACAGTTCACCAAGGCTGCATGCGCAGCAGGCGAGTGGCTGAACTGCTGACCTCTCAGAGAGAGAAAGGCAGGGCTGATCAGCAGTGGCAGCGGCTGCTGGCGAGGCTGGGAGAGAGAAGCAGGGTGACCAGACCCTACTTCTCTCTCCCTCGCCAGCAGCCAAGCCTCTCTCCCCCAGAGGTCAGCAGTTCAGCCACTCTCCAGCAGCCTGTGGCAGCTGCTGATCAGTCCCGCCTCTATGATCAGGCCCAGAGATAGGCCCGGAGATGCTGACTGGCATAGAAACCAACCAATCAGAACCAAATTGGCCAGCAGAGGAGGGCAGTTGGGGGGGACCAGGCTTGCAGGGGAGGGCAGTTGGGGGTGACCAGGCTGTCAGGGGAGGGCAGTTGGGGACAACCAGGCCAGCAGGAGAAGGCAGTTGGGGGCGACCAGGCCAGCAGGGGAAGGCAGTTGGGGATGACCAGGCCAGCAGGGGAACAATTATGTGTTAATCAGGCCAGCAGGGGAGAGGTTAGCAGTAATCAGGCTGGTAGGCATAAGTGATAGGGGCAATCAGGCAGGCAGGCAGGCAGACAGGTGAACACTTCGAAGCCAGCAATCCCAGATTGTGAGAGGGATGTCCGACTACTGGTTTAGGCCCAACCCCTGTGAGATCGGGCCTAAAGTGGCAGTCAGACATCCCCCGAGGGGTCCCAGATTGGAGAGGCTGCAGGCCTCCCCTCCCCCCACCCCTGCACACATGAATTTCATGCACCGGGCCTCTAGTTGTTCTATAATAGCCTGTCACCATTATCAAACAAGCACATGAAGCTAGTTTCTTACTCTGTGATGATACAACCAATTACTCAAGGCACACTCCTCTTTATTTATCGTCTCTTAAGAAATATAATAGAAATAATATTCTCTTTACTAAAGGTGTTTATTCAAGCACTGCTGTTATGAAGTTAGTCTCATTTCCATTGATAAGATCCTTGATTTGAAATGGGAAAGTTATACTTAAATATTTACAATAAGATTATTTATACAGAATTCCAATCATCCTTAGAAATATTTCTGTGAGAACAAATAGCAAGAAAAGCCATGCTGTAGCTTCAAAATGGCAATAGCTAATCATCATTAGTTGAATTTAATGCCAAACAAGAGTCACTTTGAAATTTGATTAAAACTATAAATAGAAAGAAGCTATCTAGCATTTTAATCAAAATAATCTCTTTAATACTATTTTGTAGACTTTGGAATAAAAAGGCAGAGAAAATACAATTTTGTGAGGATGACTTAGCAAAACCAAAACAATCTACTTAAGCTTATTTCTGCTCGAAAGCTGTGAACCCCCTGAAACAGTGCTGCTGCTAATTTGAATTGTATAACTTTGAGAAAACTCAAGTGTCATTCTCTGTGTTCCTAAGATCCTGAGAAAATTTACAAGATTTTATTTATCTGTCACTTTGGTGTGACACTAAATATTATATAATCAATACATTTCTCTAAATATATGTTCTCAAAAGATTCATGATATAGACCCATGCACTTCATTAACACAACTTCTTGCGGAGTGGACAATAGGGGTGATGATGCCTTATTTACAGACTACAGGTCTCTAGGATAAACATTCTTAAAGTAACCACATAAATACATTCTCTTGAGTGGTAAAAATAAAGAAACACAGAATAATTCTTTACTGTGCCTTTTTCTTTGGTAGAGTTTGAGGAATAATATTGACCAAAGGCCAGAATAAGAAACTTGAAGGATTTCAGTGAACCACAGTTATGAAAGAATGGATCGAAATCCACACCTTTCACCATGAGCCCAAATCCAATTACTTCCTTCACCATGGAGTATTAATTACTTACAATTACAAATATCTGGCTTCTGATATTTTATTTGTAATATTTAGGACAAACCACTCTACATAGTAAAACAGGAACTTCACACTCTTCTGTCCCACACACTTTGGCTCATTTGATTCACAGCTCCTGAAATGTCCTGCACCTTCATCCTCATGACAAAAATCCTAAATTCCTTACTATTTGGCTTCATTCTTACTTCTTTTGTGAATATAAAACAATACAGTAATTATAGAAATTATTTGTGACCAAACTTTTGCTGATAAGGACTTAGAAGTTACAGAAAGCATGTGTGACTATTCAAGTCTAAGAGTTAGGTATGAACTGTCTCCCAAGCCCACATCCCCCTAACTCCTAGTCCACAGAACTCTAGTTTCTCCAGCTCAGCTGTGACCACCTCCTTCCCTGACCTCCCTGGCCTTTAATGTCTATTGCAATTGTTTGGCAATCACTATGCACCACAAATGGCTTCTCACCAATGGCTTCTCACCAATGGCTTCTCACCCCGTGGTCATATGTGTGCCCAATATCCCCACCTGGATTGTAAAGTTCTCCCCACAGCATCCAGTATAAAGTGGCCTTCAATAGAACTTGTTCCAAATGTCCACAATATTTGCAACAACCAATGCTCTAACTTTCTAATAAGTCTGTTAAAGTCATGAACTCAACTGAAGTTATACGTCAGCAATAAGCACAATCAAACTTAGTTTTCTTAGTTCTAAAGCTCTAAAATGTGAAACTAATTTTATTATTAATCTGGTACAGAACCTCCCTGTGAGAAGTCTTTTAGACCAAAAACTTAGGAAATCTTTATTACCATATTTTGCTTACATTGTCCAGCATTGCAAATAAGAAACCAAAACCCCCCTGCAATAGACAACACTAAAATCTTTGTCGTTCACATACTTCAATGGCAGCAGCCACTAAATCCTCCCTTATCTTCAGGAGACATAACATTCTAAGTGGCCAAAGCATATTTTGACTGCAGCTAAAAATTTACTTGAGAATAAATATAAAGAAACCCATACACAGATATGAATGTATATAAAAATATAAATATGAATATAAGTTTTCCACATATACTCATTTATATACATAAACTGCCTTTGTTTGTTCCAGATTTGGGGTCAATGATCTTATTTTGTAAAGGAACAGATAGTACCTATTTTAGGCTTTCTAAGTCTATAGTCTCTGTGGCAAGCACACAAAAAGCAGCCATAGCTAATGTGTAAATGAATGAATGGGCTGTGTTGCAATAGCACTCTATAAAAGTCAGCAGACTTGGCCCTGGTCAGAGTTTGCTGACCCTTGTTCTGATCAGTGTTTTCTAAAATGCAGATAGTTCCATTGGATTTTATAAATTTTGTGAATTACAGAAGTGAATAGGATAGGATAGGAATATTACAGTATATAGCACACTGCTAGCATTAGTATTATTTTCTTAAACCTTTTAGCTTTTCATAATTGTATAGATTTGGGTAAATGGGGCATGACACATAATGAGTTTCCTCCTACAAGTCACCATAGTCAAAAAATGTTTGAAAATCACTACTCTAGTTGCACCATTCTACTCTACTCTAATACCTATTCTTGGGGAATAGGTGACTGAAGCAAGAAATTTTAAATTCATAAGTTAAATAGTTGCAAAAATGATTCTCATTACACTGTTCTGTGCATGGAAACCAGATCCAATGAAGACTCCATGGAAATAAATATCATAGCTAGGAGACTAAATTCTAAGGGGGGGGTGGAATAAAATGTGGAGCCAGGTGGGTAAACTGAGTGAGGAACCAAGTGATTTTCTGATGTGTGGCAGAGAGACTGTGCAGAGCAGGCATTCATCACAATTTCTTAGGAAGTTCCCTTGATTCCTGGTGTGCTGATGGGGAATCTGACGAGTCTGACCCTTCAAACCCCTTTCTCTGACTCAGGTGGTAAAACAAAGATTTCTGAGGTCTCTCATGTCTGTTCTACTTCTTACATGGCTGTCACTTCCAACCACAACTGGCCAACTCTGCAGGTCCAGAGGATCTTGTCAACAGATGTCAGCCTATCTGTCCCGACTGCCACATGTGCCTAGGATAACTTCACACACACACAGGCTTTGATCAGGATAGAACTGTTAAGACCTTGCATGGTAGGGGGATAAACATATTCCTGCCTCTGCTGCTTCCTTCTAGCCAAAGCCATCTCAGGAATCTTCTCACCAGAGCACTTTCCTATCCTGTGCCAGACACTTGACACTGTCACAGATACTGATTTCTATTTTTACCTCTGACCATGCCATTCACCTAGGTTTCAGGAATCCCTATGTCCCAATGGTCAGGTAGACCCACTCCATCCTCCCTCGGCACTATACTATTCCCTGGGCACAAGGCTATTTTCTCTTGAATTAACTTTCCCCATCTTCCCACCACTTCTACTCTCTTTTACGGCAACTTAGTTTTCCATCCTTTATTTTGATGTGCGAGGATAAAATTTTCATTGTACTACTATGTTCAAGAATATTCTTGGTTTTATGCTCTTGCTTAAAATTCCTGGTAAGGTAAGAGCCTTCATCAAAATTATGGCTAAGGAGCTTTGGCTTTTCTCCAGGAAGCTCTGCAAGGTGCATGTCATTAGCTTTGCTTTCTCCTCTAGAGATAACCACCTGGTGTTGCAACCAGTCCTCTACCCCACATCTCAGACTGTAGTTCTTTCTGTATATCCTCTGACACTCTGAAGCTCCGCCAGAGGGTCATCCAGCAACTCTTGGCATTCAAGCTGGAAAATAATTCTTTGATTTTATGGAAAGATGAAGCCATTTCAAACCCACCACCTCCACCTCCAAATCAGGTCAATTGTTAATGCTGAAAACAAATGTATATAGAGTCACCACCACCACTATCATCTTCAAACATTAGCTATACAACTATTTGCTTATAATATGGCTAAAACCACCATGGAAAATTGCAACCCGAGACAGATGCACCATAAAAAGTATTCAAGGGACACAGAGAAATGTGTAAGCCAATATATAAATATAATAGTTGAATAAATTCATACCAGGTAGGTGAATATTTTATTCTTGTGATTTGTTTGCCCTTGGTTATTACAATTTTCTCCAAGGAAAAAAAGACAAAAGAGAATTTAAATAGCTAAGCATGAGGCTTTGCTTCAGTACTTAGAGCCAGAAGTTGAGATCTCTCCAACTCATTGCTATCTGATATAAAATACAGGGTTTCAACCCTGAAATCACCCCAAGGCCCTAGGGATACAAATAGGCAGAAGCAAATATTCTTTGGAATGTCCCACAAGGTACCAAATTGGCTTCCCCACATGAATAAACAGGCAGTGGACAGAAATTCAAAGCTCTGCTAAAACTACCTATTAGCTACTATTTGCTTATTGTTCCTTGTGTTTTGTTTAAGTGTCTAGAATATACTAAGTCCTGAAGACAGCTGGCCTTAACTTCTATTTGAGGCACAAGAGTCATTGTTATTTTTAGATGCTTGATTCTGAGCCCATAGACAGATCCAAAGATGCTGGCAAAGCCCACGCTGGTATTTGTAATAAATCAGTATCTTTGGGGTGTGTTTTATGAATAGACATTTTTATAGCTGTTTAGAGCAACTTTAAGTCAGTATTGCAAAAATATTCCTAGAACTTGGCTGATTCTGAATCATAACATTAGAATGGTCTATATATATATAAGCGGATTTGGGAGGAAGAACTGCCTTCCACTTCACTACGTTTACATTCCCTGAAATAATGTTATTAATGCTGCCTTTAAATGATGATCAGTGAGCCCCATCTGTCATTACCCAGACTGCCCTGCCAACTATTATCGGGGTCAGACAGTCTAGATGCAGCTAGTACATCATAGCTTTTGTCATATTTGCCATAGAAGTGTATTCTTTGCAATTAATTTCCCTTAATTTCTGATGTGCACTCATGGTAAATTCTGGCATATATTAATGGTCCTCTCATTACCCACAGATTCATTAATAATAGGAAGAAGTTAGGAGATAGAATTTCTTTCATCTCCAAAAATGAGGGCTATTTTCATTTTAAAAAGAACAAAAACAATATTTAATTGGGTAGGTGGTAAATGAGGTAGGGGATGGGGGAATGAGGTGACTAAGTGACCAACAAATAAATACATAAGGTATCTAGGATACCAAAAGATATACCAAAGGTTTTTAGAGAAAGTTATGCATCATTCAAAGACATGAAGACAATATAAAGACTGATAAAAGAACCATTTTTATGGGCAGGAAGACCCAATGTCACAAAGGTATCAATCCTTCCTAAGTTATTAGAGAAATAGCATATCAATGTAATTCAAACAAAATAGCAACATGTTTTCATTACATTTGACAAGCTACTTTTAAAATTTATTTAAAAGAATAGAAGACCAGGAATAGACAAAATATTATTAAAGATGACCCCAATAGAGAGATGTGCTCACATGATGTCAATATTATAAAACAACAGTGAATAGGGTAGTGTTCTCTTGATCTAGTCATAAATAGATAAATTTTCCAACATTTATTTATTTGTGTTTGGGGTAAGATCAAGGTGTCCATTAGCTCAGTCTACCAGGTTGATATAACCTGAAACCAACATGATATAACTTGACAATACTTGTTATGTGACAATACATTTGCAGTTATTTCTACCATCTTATGTATTTTGTAGTTTCTACTTACCATTCATTTCTTTGCTTCTTTTATTCTCCTTGCCCTGACTTTGATTAGGCTGATAAAATATTTTTATCTCTATCTTGTTATGTCTTTGTTTGAGAGGTCAAGATTGCAATTTTTATTAATACTATCTTAAATTATTAAGATGTGGTCACATCTGTGAATATCTCTAAAGTCTAAATTCTTCAACTTTATATACTCCTTCTGCAAATATGATTTAATCACGCTTGTACTTTACAACTATCTGGCTATTGTCTTAAAATCTAGCTTCACTGTATGTGTACTGGGGGCAGGGGGCAGTACCATTTAGTGGTTAAATTTCATGATCCTTTTAAAAAATTTCTATTCACTATATTTTTAACTCATGTCTTCACTCTGGGTTCACTTCCCATTCTGCTGAACTATATCTATTTTTTTTTACTAAAGCACTATGGATAATAAGCTCTCCTAGTCTTTGTCTAATTTTTTTTTTTCATTTTGACCTCATTCTTGAAAGAATGTTTGGCTAGGTCTGAAATTCTAGGTTGACTATTATCTTCCCTTAGTTCCATGAAGTGTCCTGGGAGTGCTTCCCAGTGATGAGGACCTTGTGAGAGCAAGGGACAGGCTACCACAGTTCCCTCCAGGAAATGAAGAAGATTTGCTAGGCTCTGAATCTAAACCCTCGTCCTTTTCAAGAAAATTTCTTACTTTTAGCCAGCTAGACACTTGCTGGGCTACAAACACATCCATCCCTTCCTCTTCCCACACCAACATGCACACAGCCACATCTTTGGGCCATGCTCTAAGCTGATCTTTTGACACATAGTCTGACAATCACCTAACAATCTTATAATGACCTGGTACACTGAAAGACACTAAGGGAAATTAATTATTTAACCCTTACTGCGAACTGCAAGTTACATCAACCTGGAAGACTGAACTATTAGACACCTTGGTCTTACCAAAAGGCATGAATAAATGCTGGAAAAATGAAAAAATATTTAAATGCATAATCTACTAAACTCACTCAGAGGTGGTCCATGGGAGAGAAATCCATGCAAAAAATTTCCAGAAAGCTGATTGTATGAGGCCAGATGAGCCAGCTGCCTCCTTTTCCTGAGGTTATCACTTTCATGCAGACCTCCACATCACCACAAATTTGGGCATCTTCTCTGGCCAGGTCACCCCAGCGCTGAGTTCAGGGCATACCACAGCAGCCACAGCCTGTCTAATTCTGTGCTATCAAGTTTGAGTGTCCAAGCCATTCTCTACAGATCTAGGCATTGGGCACAGATACCGTCACATTCCCCTAAGTAGGACTACTGAAAAATTGAAACCTAAATTTGTCTTCATCTCAGAGATACAATATGGGAAAAGATCATTTCTCTCAAAAAACATAAAAGAACTGGGATTACTTTGTCAGTATTTTTATTTCAAAACTGCCAGATCGATTCTTTATACATGCCTACATCTAAGTATAAGTTTTAGCAATCTTATTTCGAAAGAAATACATGTGAAGAGAAGGAAAAAATCCATGCCTTTGAAATTGGCTACAGGAAGAAAGCTGTACTTCATTTTAACCCGGCTACTTTTACAATGCATTGATTTCCAACTCAAAAATTCTGTGCATATTTTGGTTAGGATTCTTTCAGTTGCAATTGACAGAAAACCCAATTCAAACTGGCAGAACTGAAAAGGGGAATTGCTGGGAGAAATAACTGAAAAATCTAGATCTTTTTCTCCAGAAGTTCAAAAAGTCACTGAGCCTTGAGCTTAGCCCCTGATTTTTATTCTACTTTCTTCCACGTTAACTTCATTCTCAAGATCCTCGTAGTAAAAAAATAGCTGGGCTCATATATTCTATTCATCCCTGTCTGAGCCGGCCACTATGGCTGATCTGAGCCACATTCTTATCCCTCTACCCCCAAGGAATAAGTGACAGGGGGCAAGAGGGGTGATTTTATGTCGAGAATGGTAAGTAGATGCTACATGACCAAAACAATAAATGCCCACTGCAACCCTCAGTCAGATTAAATAATAAAGACAATTAACTTACTTAGGTTTCATATACAAATTCAGGTGTACCTTAAATCACTTTTTATTCTAAGGGTTTATTTACCTTGCATTAAAAATAAAAGAAAATCTACATTGAAAGGAGGCTTTCTAGGCATTCCCCATTCATTTTAGGCAACCGAATAGGACAAATGAAATCTCACAGGCCTTATGAACAATTTATTGCTGATGCTGTTTCAGTGCAGACGAAGAGAGGAGGCATTGAAAATCAAGTATACAAATTCAGCTTGATCCCAGAATTCTTATCTGGAGAAACAACGTGTAAGTGAGCCAGTCTCAAACGTAATATTCCCTCTCTGGTGCTTGTTGACTTTATTTTTACATTAAAAATGTATGTGTGGTTCCTAAGAGAGCTAAAGTAATTAGAGATGAAAATCTTTAATTCTCAATGATTCATACTCCCTCCCATGTCTAGGATTTCACAGGAAACTGCTTTGACATATCATCAGTTGTAAATTACTTTAATGACTCCTCTACCACATTTAACTCCTACCTATGAAAGTGATTTAGTTCCTTAATTTGCCCAACACCTGAACATATAAACATCAATACCATTCAGAGATCTAGAAGAATGTCTGTCATTTGCTATAGTACTTAAAAGTAAATTAAATTTGTCTCCAAAAAATATTAGTTATTTTAACATTCAGCTCCGAGTAATCAAATAGTTTCAATTAGATGGATAGCATTCAATTCTTTGTGGACATTTTCATAGATAAGAACTTTATTAATGAGAATAGATATTGCTAAAGTAATAGTATTGCAAGTACACTGATTCCTAATGTATCTGGAAATTAAGGATAACACTTGCTGAGTACCTGTGTATGCAGAGAGAACATTATATTCTCCAAAAGCATTCAAATCCACTGACAATATGAATTGATTTGGGAACATTAACTGATAAGGATTTTATTTTAAACTAGAGGCCCGGTGCACGAAACTCACGCATGGGGGGGGTCCCTCAGCCCAGCCTGCACCCTCTCTACTCCAGGACCCCTTGGGGGATGTCTGACTGCTGGTTTAGTCCTGATCCCCAGGACATCCCTCTCACAATCCTGGACCGCTGGCTCCTAATCACTCACCTGCCTGCCTGCCTGGTTGTCCCTAACTGTCCCCCCCTGCTGGCCTGATCGCCCCTCACTGCCCCCCGCTGCCGGCCTGGTCATCCCCAACTGCCAGCCTGGTCACCCCATGCAACCTGCTTGGTCACCCCACACCAGCGTGGTCACCCCACACAACCTGATGTTCAGTCGTTTGGTCATCCCTCACCAACCCCCCTGCCAGCCTGGTCACCCCACGCAGTCTGCTTCTTCAGTCGTTTGGTCGTCTCTCACTAACCCCCCTGCCGGCCTGGTCATAGGCAGCCATCTTGTGAGGGTGTGAGGGTCAATTTGCACATTACCTCTTTATTATATAGGATTCTAAGTCCACTTTATTTTAAATTCTAAATTTATGCAAAATGTATGTGCCCCTCAATGTAACAAACAAAAAAAATTGTTATTTACCATTTTGAATATACTACACTACTTGAATAAATTCAAATTTAAAGTATCATAGGTTCAACACCTTGGAAAGTTTAGGCTAAATTTAAAAGAAGGTCATAAGCAAATATACTTTAATAACAATGACAGCACATGTTTATGAACTGAGTAAACTGAGCATTTTTTCTTGTGAATCATGGCAGTCAGTCACTGCCACACTGATTACTTCTGTACCTTGCTTTTCTCAATAGCTCACAAAATAGTCAGGAAGTTTAGGAAAATGTTTTTTACTTAAAACTGTCTTATATTTGCAAAATGGGAAGATACATATATGTATGTATACACATGCAAGCGTGCGCGCGCGCACACACACACACACACACACTAATATATAAATTCCACAAGCTTGTTGCTTTAGGGTGGAGTGGTGGACTGAGATAGGCACTAGTCAATCAAAATAGCAAATAAAAAATAGAATTTAGTACCAAATTATATATGAAACAACACTGTGTATAAAATAAATAATGCTCAATAAAATGTAGTTTAAATTTTTTTAAATATAGAGATATTTTAGAAATGCTTGCTGTGAGATAAAGCAAGATAAAAAATTAAAACAAAAACATTATCCTTAAACATAAATATAAGAAAAAGAGTAAAATTGAAATACTGAAAAATCTATATTTATTAGTTAAGTGATAGAATTAATAAATCTATATTGAGAGACTAACTAGCTGGAGATTCAAAAGTGACAATTACTTATTAGACTTAAATTATTTTATATCAAGATAAAATCTTTAAAAGGCAAATAATAATTCTATAAGAGAAATTAAAAAGCTAAGTTGAGCACATGAAGAAAAACAAGATAAGCATCCTAGAAAGCCTTTCTCCGTTGTCTTAACCCTCCTCCCCTAAGCACCTGTGCACTTTCATGCCACCTAAGTCCTTTGAAGATCCTTCTCACCCCAACCCCACTTAGCTCAGATAGACCAGACCCTTTCTAGTCATTTTTCATAGTTCCCTTTCCTGTGGTCCCAGGTATTATGTTCACGCTTTGTTTTTAACAATAATAAAATTAATTATAACAATTAACATTTATGCAGAATTTATTGAGTCTAAATCCTTTACATCAAGAAAGTCAAACTCACGTCCCACCGGCCGCATGTGGCCCACAACAAATATTTTTGCAGCCCAGCCAATATAACGATATGTAAGAAACATTTTAATAAAAATTTAGTAACTTAAATTTTACAATATCCTGTTGTACATAATCCTATATAATAAAGAGATAATATACAAATGATCATCATGCCCTCATGCCGTCACACCATAACAGCTCACACAATGGGGAGAGAGGAATGGGGAACAGCCAGGCACAAATGAGTCGCAGAGAGGAATGGGGACCAGCCAGGCTGCGGCCCAGGAGAGGGACAAACTGCACACCCCACAGTCTCAGGGCACCAGCGACTGGGGCCGTGGCCTAGGAGAGGGACAAGCCTGCCCCATGGTCCCAGGTGACTGCGGCTGCGGCTGACCCAGGCAAAGCTGGCCCAGGTCCTAGGTGCCTGCAGCCAGCCAGAGGGAGAGAAGGCTGGGTCCCGGATGTGGAGCAAGGCAGAGGCAGTTAGGGGCAATCAGGCCAGCAGGGAGCAGTTAGGGGCAATCAGGCCAGTAGGGGAGCAGTTAGGGGTGATCAGGCCAGTAGGGGAGCTGTTAGGGGTGATCAGACAGGTAGGCAGAGGTGGTTAGGGGTGATCAAGCAGGCAGAGGTGGTTAGGGGCGATCAGGCAGGCAGGCAGAGGGCAAGCAGTTAGGAGCCAGCAGTCCCGGATTGTGAGAGGCAATTGGACATTCCCTGAGGGTTCCCAGAATAAGAGGATGTGGGCCGGGCTGAGGGACCCCCCTCTCCTGTGCACAGATTTCATGCATCAGGCTTCTAGTTATTAATAATTAACTACAACGTTCGCTAATGACTGATTACTATAATCATGTTGCATTCATTTCCCTCACTCGCTTTACATGCCGGCACACCATTTCTCTCCACTAATACTAGCAGTGAATATTTTAGCAGCCAATTGCCACATCATCAGTCTTGTACTGACTGGTTTGGTGTGCACTTTCAGAGAACAAAAAAAAAAATAGGTTTATTTATGTTGTGCTTATTAATTTGTGCAGTTATTCAGTAGCTGGTAAGTAAAAAAAATATATTAATTTTTATTAAAATGTTTTATTATTTTATGTTAATGATTACTCATTTATTTTAGCCCTTTGTATTCAGCATGTCTCTATCAAAATAAACCTATGTTTCTATGAAAACTGAAGCTTTTGTTTTTTTTGCAGCCCACATAAACTTAATGTTTATTTGACCAGTGTTAGCATTTGAGTTTGACATGCTTGCTTTACATACCCGTGACAACATGTGAGGCAGTTCTATTTAACTTGAAAATACAGAGTCTGAGACCAAAGTGGTGTGGTGATGGTCAAGGTCACAAGGCTAACATGTGATGGCACCAGGTTTATATCCAAGAGACTTCACATTCAAGCCCTCCCTATTAGATGCAGCTTCTGCTGACTTTGGTGAGCCTGGGCATATAGGGTTGTGTTTAGTCTGACTGCTGGGATGAAAGGCAACCTTTTGAAGAAAGATCACTTTTTATTCGTATTTTATGTCAGAAATTAACAAAGGCCCTGGCACCTTGTAGACACTCAAATGTCCACTGAATGAGTAAATGAATGAATGAATATCTGCTAAACCACATATTGACGCACTAGATCAGATGGACCTAATCGACATCTTCAGAGCATTTCACCCCAAAGCCACAGAATATACGTTCTTCTCAAGTGCCCATGGGACATTTACAAAAATAGACCACATATTGGGTAACAAACAAAGCCTCCCTAAATTCAAAAAGATTGAAATCCTATCAAGCATTTTCTCAGACCACAATGGCATAATATTAGAAATAAACTATAATAAAAACATTCCAAAAAATTCAAACACTTGGAAACTGAATAGCATGCTATTAAACAATGATTGGGTGATCAACGAGATCAAAGAAGAAATTAAAAACATCCTGGAGAATAATGACAATAAAAACACAACAATGCAAATGCTATGGGACACAATGAAAGCAGTCCTGAGAGGGAAGTTTATAGCTCTACAGGCCTACCTCAAAAAACAAGAAAAAATGGTAATAAATCTTCTAACTCAACAACTCAAAGAATTAGAAAGAGAGCCACAAGAAAAGCCCACAGTGAGCAGAAGGAAGGACATAATAAAGATCAGAGCAGAAATGAATGACATAGAGACCAAAAAAACAATACAAAGGATCAACAAAACCAAGAGCTGGTTCTTTGAAAGGATAAACAAGATTGATGAACCTCTAGCCAGGCTCACCAAGAAGCAAAGAGAGAGGACCCAAATAAACAAAATCAGAAATGAAAGAGGTGAAATAACAACAGACCCCACAGAAATACAAAGGATTGTTAAAAAAATACTATGAACAACTCTATTCTAACAAACTACACAATCTGAAAGAAATGGACACATTCCTAAAAAATACAACCTTCCAAAACTCACTCAGGAAGATTCTAAAAATCTCAATAGGCTGATAACTATGGAAAAAATTGAAGCAGTCATCAAAAAGCTTCCAGCAAACAAAAGCCCGGGGCCAGACGGCTTCACAGGGGAGTTTTACCAAACATTCAAGGAAGAACTAACTAAAACCTATCCTCCTCAGACTATTCCAGAAAATTCAAGAAGAAGGAACACTTCCAAGCTCCTTCTACGAGGCCAGCATCACCCTAATACCAAAACCAGATAAAGACAACACAATGAAAGAGAATTACAGGCCAATATCCTTCATGAACATAGATGCCAAAATCCTCAACAAAATTCTAGCAAATCGAATCCAGCAGTACATCAGAAAGATTATACACCATGACCAAGTAGGATTTATCCCAGGGATGCAAGGATGGTACAATATTCGCAAATCAATAAACGTGATACATCATGTAAACAAATTGAGAGATAAAAATCATATAGTCATATCAATTGATGCAGAAAAAGCATTTAACAAAATCCAACACCCTTTCTTGATAAAAACTCTCAGCAAGGTGGGAATAGAAGGATCATACCTGAACTTAATAAAGCCACATATGACAAACTCACAGACAACATCATACTCAATGGGCAAAAACTAAAACCATTTCCCCTAAGAACAGGAAGGAGACAGGCATGCCCACTCTCACCACTCCTGTTCAATATAGTGCTGGAAGTACTAACCATTGCGATCAGACAAGAAGAAGAAATAAAAGGCATCCAAATTGGAAAAGAAGAAGTAAAACTGTCCTTATTCGCAGATGACATGATACTGTACATAGAAAACCCTAAAGACTCCATAAAAATATTATTATACTTAATAAATGAATTCGGTAATGTAGCAGGATACAAAATTAATGCCAAGAAATCTATGGCATTTCTATACACCAATAATTAACTTACAGAAAGAGAGACTAAAAAAGCAATCCCATTTACCATTGCACCAAAAAAATTAACATACCTAGGAATAAACTTAACTAAAGAGGTAAAAGACCTGTACGTGGAAAACTACACGACACTGAAAAAAGAGATAGAGGAAGATGTAAACAGATGGAAGAACTATGTTCATGGATTAGTAGAATCAACATCATCAAAATGTCCATACTACCCAAAGCAATCTATAAATTCAATGCACTTCCCATTAAAATACCAACGACATATTTCACAGACCTAGAACGAACTTTCCAAAAATTTATCTGGAATAAAAAAAGAACCCGAATAGCTACAGCAATCATGAGAAAGAAGAATAAAGTAGGTGGGATCTCAATACCAGATATCAAGCTGTATTACAAAGCCACTGTTCTTAAAACAGCCTGGTACTGACTCAAGAACAGACATATAGATCAATGGAATAGAATAGAGAACCCAGAAATTGACCCAAATCAATATGCTCAATATTTGACAAAGGAGGCACAAACATACAATGGAGTCAAGACAGTCTCTTCAACAAATGGTATTGGGAAAATTGGACAGATACATGCAAAAAAATGAAGCTAGATCACCAACTTACACCATACACAAAAATAAACTCAAAATGGATAAAGGATTTAAACATAAGACAGGAAACCATGAAAATACTAGAGGAATCCACAGGCAGCAAAATCTCGGACATATGCCGAAAGAACTTCTTCACTGATACTACTCCTAGGGCAATGGAAGCTAAAGAGAAAATAAACAAATGGGGCTACATCAAATAGAAAGCTTCTGCACAGCAAATAAAACCATCAATTAAACAACAAGAAATCCCACTGCATGGGAGAACATATTTGCCAAAGATATCAATGATAAGGGTTTAATCTCCAACATATACAGGGAACTCATGCAGCTTAACAAAAAGAAGATAAACAACCCAATCAAAAAATGGGCAACTGATCTAAATAGACACTTTTCAAAAGAAGACAGAAGGCAGGCCAAGAGACATATGAAAACCTGATCACAGTCACTAATCATCAGAGAGATGCAAATCAAAACAACAATGCAGTACCATCTCACACCTGTCAGAATGGCTATTATCAACAAGTCAACAAATGACAAGTGCTGGCGAGGATGCGGAGAAAAAGGAACCTTCGTGCACTGCTGGTGGGAATGCAGACTGGTGCAGCCACTGTGGAGAACAGTATGGAGTTTCCTAAAAAAACTAAAAATGGAACTCCCATTTGACCCAGTGATCCCACTTCTAGCAATATATCCCAAGAATCTAGGAACACGAATCAGAAAGGATATATGCACCCCTATGTTCATAGCAGCACAATTCACCATAGCTAAGATTTGGAAACAGTCTAAATCCCCATCAGCAGATGAGTGGATTAAAAAACTGTGGTATATCTATACAATGGAATACTACGATGCAGTAAAAAAGAAGTAGTTCCTACCATTTGCAACAATGTGGATGGAGATGGAGAATATTATGTTAAGTGAAATAAGCCAGGCAGAGAATGATAAATATCACATGATCTCGCTCATTTGTGGAATATAATGAATGGCATAGACTGTTGAACAGGAACAGATCCAGAGGCTGAGAAACGTCGATCAGAACATCATACCTCAGGTAAGGTAGGGGAGGGTGGGGGTAAGGTGGAGAGATCAACCAAGGGACTTGTCCGCATGCATATGTACCTAATCAATGGACACAGACAACAAGGGGGCGGGGCATAAGTGGGGAGTGGGGGGTTATGGGGGAATAAGGACACACATATGTAAAAAATAAAAATTTAAAAAAATTAATTAAAAAAATTATAAAATACTAAATCTAATCAATATTAGTGGTCACCATAACCTTCAGAGAAATTGTTTCATGGGACAACAATTTTTAAATGAAACTCTCTGTAGACTGAAAATTATTTTGGAAGGAAACAAAGAGGAGTTTCCTTCAAAAGTCATAAGGATTGTAATTGAGAGTCAATATATTTGGCCTCTTGAACTAAAGTAAGTAATTTGTGTTTTTGCCTCCCTGACAAAGTTTATATAAAGCTACAAAAAGAAATTGACAGACAGTTTGAAATGGAATTGCCAGGGCCTAGAGCAAATATCCTTACATGATATTATTCTACAGTGTCATTATAATTTTAGATATTTTACAACAGCATATTGTACAATTATCCCAAACAAACTTACAAACTAATTCTTTGAATGGTTGGCAGCAATTAAAAAAAAAAAAAAAAAGGACATGAAAGGATTTAATCCCTTTCAGAAGGAATTTAAGCACTGGGAAGGCACTTGAGCATCCTATATCGGCCCCTCTTGCCTTTTGTGCCAAGAGGGACCCTCTTCTCACAATCCAATTGCCCTCAGCTGTTGCCTAAGCTTTCTGTTCATGCTGAGCTTGAAGCCTCATGGGGCTGGTACCATGGATCTGTCTCACACCCAATTGTGTGAGCTGGGCCCTCACTGGAGAAGAAACCCGAGTTCCCCGAGATATGTGATCAGCACAGGGACCCCGCCAGCAGGCCAGGGGTTCCCAAGGCAGGTGCTGGGTGTGCAGGCCACGGGGGCATAGGCTACCAAGGAGACAGAATTGAACCTCACATCACCCTGCTTGGCCCCAGAAGATGGCTGGTTAGGCAGAGAAAGGTAAGATTCCTCAAGGAAGGAACAACCTAAGACAGGCACAGTCCCAGAGGGGCCATCAGCTGTTGGGGGGCAACAGAAGTGGGGCACAGACCCTCACCCCCCAACACTGCAGGGGCTTGAACCCTCGCCCCTTCTGAGGGAGGTCTCCTGCCCCCATGGCTGCTTCACGCTTCCCACACCCAGCTCAGATTGGGACCCAAGCAACAGAAAGAGACTTAACCCAGCTCAGATCAGGACCGAGGTAACAGACAATGGACTTGGCCGACAGCAGCTGCCCTATATCTAAATTCAGCCTAGTATCAGGAATGCTCAGGGCCTACTCAAGAATGCAAATAATCCTTCCCACTAATGTTTACAGGGTAAACTAAGATTGTTGGTAGAGTATTAAATTTGACAGTAAAATAGTAATCAGGTTTTCAGATTAACTTAAATAGGCTAATTGAAATAAGTGAATATTCAAGTAAATTTAATTGTACTGGACAAAAAGCTGTTCCTAAAGTAAAAACTAAAATTTCTATTGGTAGTTCATCTCATGGTAAAATTCCTGAACATGCAATGAACCTAAAGCAGTCATATTTTGGGGCAAAAAAAAAAAATTTAAATTTAAAGTTATCAAGACTACATTATAAAATTTACAAAAACCTCCAATAATCAAAAAAAAGGGGGGGGGAATAGTAGGGTAATATCATGTAAGGAAAAATATCCTATAAGTAAATTACATCTAGAAAATTTTTACTTTACAAAATTAATTTTCATTTGTAATGCTAACAGCAAGACAGCCATGAAAAACACACATGGTGTCTAAATAAGACAAAGGAAAATAGTTTGGACAAAAATAAAAAGGATCCCAAATCAATTACATAGAAAAGATTCCTTTACTAACTTGTGGTCGAGAATATGTTTGTATATTTTCAGAAAACAACTCCAAGACCATGTGGATTCCTGCAACAGAGAGAAATTGACAGGTCTGCTCCAACCACGAAGACAAGAGGAGAAACAGTCCAGAGATGGAAGACGCTGACAAGGCCTTGCCACGCTAGCAGTCAGCAGCTGTGCACCGCTGCAGGTTGCCTAGGATCAAACCAGAGAGGGTCGGACCTGCATTGCCACCATGTGCCCACCATCCAGATATCATTGCTGACATGTACACATAAGGAACTGTTAGACATTGAAACAGGGACTCAGATCTGTTGGACATTGAAATTGGGACTCAAACATTTTTTTTGTTTTGTTATGTTTATTTGTAGTCTGCAGAGGCAAAATTTTTTAAAAGAAAGCAATGGTGGCAAAAAGATACAGAGGCAAAGAAGCATTGAACAGACTGTCAAACTACATCGGGAAGACAGGGGAGTTTGGGCGAGGGGGGCTATAAGAGACAAACCGAAGGACTTGTACGCATGCATATAAGCATAACCAATGGATACAAGACATTGGGTGGGGGGAGGGCGGGCAGGTGAAGGTATGTACTGGGGGGGAGGGGAGGTTGGGGGGAGGTCCATGGGGGGGGGAAAGGAGACATATACTACTATTTGTAATACTTAAAACAATAAAAAAAAATTTTAAATAAATAAAATAATAGTATTTTGTGTATTTAAAAGCAAACTAGTTCTAATTAATCACTTTCAGAATTGCATTTTTAAAAACCCCCACCACATAGAATTAGTAGATCAGTTACAAAGTCTGTCTGAAATTATTGCTGACAACCTCTATAGCAGTGATTCTTGACAGTTTGAGAACCCACACCTTTTTGAAAATTGATAAAACCTATTTTCATGACATCTTAGGGGAGTTACAAATGCCCCAAAGTTCACTCATGGGCCCCAACTGTTTCATAGTTCCCCACACCTTTAAAAATTTTTGTTCTGGGAAGAAACCAATACTTTGTCCCTCTAAAGTTCTTTTCTATGGAGGAACGACTCTGAAAGACAAGAACAATGGAAGCCTCAGGAACACACACACACATACACACTTCACTAAGTGATAGAACTTTTAGCAGAATCAGAAAGTGGTTATTGATAGAATTCGATTTGGGAAAATGTTCACTTCTCAATCTCTTGACCTCTCCTCTGGAAGATTCAGTCCTTATTTAACAAACATTTGGTGAGTTCCTACTCTAGGCCTCCACTTGCTGCTGCCTCTCAAGTCCAGAGAGGACCTGTGCATACAGAGTGGAATGCTAGAGCCTGGCTGCATCTGGAAGAAAGGTTCTTGTGACCATTACATGGTCCAGGGTATCTAACCAGGATGAGCAACCGATGGGCTGGAAAGCCCACCTCCTTACCAGCCACAGAATGTGTATGTGTCAAGATCATTATGGTGCATAAATTCCAGTGAATTCCAGCACAGCAGCAGATGTCAAAGTTCCTCAGTTAGAACATATCCTGACCAAATCAATGATGACAGAACTGACTTTGGCAAATTTTCAATTTAAAACATTACAGTTCCAAATTGTGTTTATTCATGCATGATGGAATCCCTGAAGTTATTGAATACCTATCTGGTCAGCATTCATGAGGAAATCTATTCTACACTGCTGTGGATATTTTGGAATAGTACTTCTTTAACTATTTTTGAAAGACATCCGATTTAGGGAGCAACAAAAATTAAAGATGGCTCATTATATTTGTATTAAAATTAAAATTATCTAACCGGGAGTTATGTGTATGTTGCTTAGGAGTACTTTCTTCTTTTCAGATAATAAATGAATGTCTAGTATGCACACAGCAGAATTGTAGAACACTTATTTCATTGGGATGAAAAGAGAGGGTCCACAGAGTAAGCTTTGAGAAGAATAATCAGGTTTCCCAGTTGCTCTTTTGCCTTGGCTCATGTAGAAATTAATGTTAGGAAAATCTGAAAGGAGCAGCACAGCTGGAATCTGTCAGTTTAATTGCTCTGCACAAGAAACCAGTGGTCCTGCAGGGTCTTGGGCATGCCCATATGTGTGCCAAGGCAAGTCCTTGCAAAACTCCATGCCCTTGACTTCTGGAAATAGTCAACCAGGAGAACTGTGTCTACAATGGAGCGGTGTGGATTTTGCTGAATAGGAATCTATTTTTAGACCTATTCATTTGCCTCTCTAGATTCATTATAATTTTAGCTCATATACCAGAACACTGTTTCCAAGCACTGATTAATGTCCTCCATGGACAAATAGAACAGAAGGAAGGCACATTCCAGATGAAGATTAACTCTACTTTTAGCTATGCTCAGGATGGGAGGTAGCCCCCGCTTACACACTGCAGCTCTGTGAATAAATGGATGCCCCCTAGACACACTCAGCAGAAGTGCTGCAAAGGTAGACGAGCAAATTCAGGCAGACCCAGATAAAAGTGATTTTTCAGGAGACTCTTTCATTGACATAGCATGGCTGAATCTCCAACATATTCTAATTATTTTTGCCATATTATATAATGTCTTGTTGTCCAAAATAAAGAGGTACCATTCAGTTTTAGCAGAAGTGTTATTTTAAGTAAAATGGATTTTATTAAATAATAATAATATTGTGTGGTCTTGTCCAAACTGTTTTGTGCTGTTTAAAACCTATACTTACTACCTCAGAGAATTAATGACTCCTAAGAATGCTCATAGGACCTCTCTATCTTAGGCCATCCTTAATGTATGAAAGCCACTCTTTGCACACATAGGAAATTGATTTGAATTCAACTAATTGACTGACTACTCTTGTGTAAAAAAAAGAGGGGGGGATGTTGGATGGGAGGCCTGGAATGAAGGTGGAATATGAGGTTCTAGTCATGAATGCTTCCAACCATTTGGAGAACTTTGGATAAACCGCAGATCCTTTTAGTACTTTCTCACTTTATTAAGTTGGGGTAATATCATCTGAGTCTGTGATAATGGAAGTAAAACTATGTTTACCATGATTTGCAAAAGAAGCTGTATTATAAATTAAAACATTAAAGACTTTTCACTAAAATAGAACATTAAAATGGACACTAGGCTCCAGTGATCTCATGGAAGTTTCCTACTCAGCTCTTTTTTTGACTACTCAGTCAGAGAAAGAGGAGGAGGAAGAGGAAGAGAGGAGAAATCAACCCTGACCTGTGATTCTTTGCAGTATCTCATGGCAAAATTTAAGGCAGAATATCTGGCTCCTGAAGAATGTTATTTGTCCATTATCCTAAGTGTGAAAGGAAGAAAATAGAACATGTAAAGAGAAAAAGCTAACTTAGACCAGAAGTAGATTCTGCCTTAATCAGTATTTTATTCCCAGCAGAGGAGATACCTCTCTGAGCATCCAAAGGAAGGGAGAAAAAGGGAGGGAGCTGCCTAGATGATAATTAGTAATGATCATTACTACACAATTTGTTGGAGGAAATTCTTTTCACGAGAAGCATTGAGAGCAATCTCATCTCTTCAATCAACTCCCCAAGATATTGTCAAACAGGTTTCAACATTAGCAGAGAATCTAATTGCCTTTGCTATGCCAGGTGATGTGTATTTATTAAGGTGGAAAGGAGGAAAGAAACTAAAGTAGAAAGAAAAGTCAGGTATCTTTCAATGTTCAAGAAAACCTAATGATTTATTCTGATATTTGGGGGGAAAGATTTATGTCCATTCTATCTCATTTGTATTAGTTACCTATGGCCATAAAACAAATTACTCCAAAATTTAGCAGACTGAAGCAACAGGCATTTGTTATCTCTGACAGGTTCTGACAGCCATGGTCTCAGAAGAGCTTAGCTGGGTGGGTCTGGCTCTGCTTTTCTCACTAGGTTTCTGTCAAACTGACAGATAGAACGACAATCATCTGAAGACTCAACTGAGGCAAGAGAAACTGCTCACAACCTCACCTATGTGAGCCATAGACAGAGACTTCAGTTCCTTACTCTGTGGGACTCTGGAACAAGTCTACTCACAACAAGGCTGCCTTCTTTCTCCTGAGCAAGGGAGAGATCCAAGAGAAAGAGTCAAAACCCAAGATGGAAGTTACCATCTTTTATGATCTAATCTCAGAAGTGAATTGTCATCATACCCGCCCTATGCTATTGTTCACATAAACTAACCCTGATACAAGGTGAGAGGCATCTATACAAGGGTGTGACTACCAGGAGGTGAGGAACATTGGAAGCCCTTTTAGAGGCCTGCCACCAGGTCATCTAACAAGAGGTCTGCAAGAAAGCAGTCCTTGTGAGAAAAAAAAAAAAGAAAAAAAATGGCTAGAGGCTCAGTTTGTAGGATCTAAGCAAAAGGTAAACTAAGTAATCATAAATATACCATTTTTCACTCAGGCTTGTCTAGTTTATCTTTAAGGTAAATCTGTGTCCTCTCTCTATTTGTGAAGTCTGCATAAAGCATTATCTAAGCCAGTTAATCTTTTCCAATTCCCAATTCATATTCACCAAACAAGCAGTGTGGTGAGAGAGATAAGACACCATTTCTTTAAAAGTGCTTGCCTTTCAAAATTTATTCCCTCTCTAGCTAGCACTCGGCCTTTCTCTGGACAGCACGGAACTGTTTTCCTGGGGAAAATAGGCAACTAGAGGGAAATAACACCTTCTTAGGATAATTAGAAGTGATGTTACTGGAAAAGATAATTCAATCAATGTTTTTCCCAGAAGAAAAGAGACACTATCCATAGCAGGCTTGCTTGCATCTGCCTTCTCTCTGGCCAAGAAACAGCTCAATGCTACAGTATCTTCTTTTTATTGTATAAACTAGAGGCCCAGTGCACGAAATTTGTGCATGGTGGGGGGTGTCCCTCAGCCCAGCCTGTACCCTCTCCAATCTGGGACCCCTTGAGGGATGTTCGACAGTCCTCTCACAATCCAAGACTGCTGGCTCCCAACCACTCACCTGCCTGACTGCCTGATTGCCCCTAATCCCTTCTGCCTGCCAGCCTAATCACCCCCTAACCACTTCCCTGCCAGCCTGATGCCTAACTGCTCCCCTACCAGCCTGATTACCCCTAACTGCCCTCCCCTGACAGCCTGGTTGCCCCTAATTGTCCTCCCCTGCAGGCCTGGACACTCCTAACTGCCCTCCTTTGCCAGCCTAGGTGCCCCTAACTGCCCTCCCATGCTGGTCTGGTTGTCACCAACTGCTCTCCCTGGCAGGCCTGGTCCCCCCAACTGCTCTCCTCTGCCAGCCCAGTCACCCCTAACTGCCCTCCCCTGCAGGCCTGATTGCCCCCAACTGCCCTCCCTTGCTGGCCTGGTCCCTCCCAACTGCCCTCCCCTGCTGGCCTGATCACCCACAACTGCCCTTACCTGCCAGCCAACTTGTGGTGGCCATGTTGTGTCCACATGGGGGTGGCCATCTTGTATGTTGGAGTGATGGTCACTTTGCATATTACTCTTTTATTAGATAGGATGCTATTTGAGTAGCCAAGAACCATTCTTCAGTTCAACATTTGGAACCTGAAGTACAGTAAGGTAACCTGATATTCTGATAAGAGAGGATTATCCCTCTTAAAGATTTAGATATGAGATATAGAATAGTCTATGAGAATATTAATAAATGGTGGTGTTATGATAACATTGCAGTGAAGGAGTATGTTACTATTTAAATATCTGTGTACTAGTGGTACCGGAGGTGCGGGGCGGGGGGGGGGAGAGACAAGGGGGAAAAATCCCACCTTCCTCCTTCCCTCCCTGAACATTCTCATAAGCCCTCCGATGGGTCTACCCTAGCTCCTGAATTGAGAGTCACTGTGAAATTGAGCCACTATTACTAAAGGGAGTGACTTACCTCTCAAGGGATTTAAAGGAAAGAATCATCATCAATTAATGGACTCAATGACTACTTCCATGAGATGTAAGTTTGCTTACCTCTTAACTTATGCCCCATTTAGAAAATATTTTATTTTGGTTTATAAAGATTTATAAAATAAAACAAAAATAAGATGAACTAGTTGTGAAAGAAATAATATAAGAAAACGAAGTCAATGGGGCATATACTAGAGTAAGGACTATAGTTGCCACAGATGGGCAACAAAATTGGCTCTAAACTTTCCAGTAGCCTGCCAACTTGAAAAGGAAAGTCTGGTCTCAATTTAGTTTCCATAAAAGAAACACTAACAATTTTCCTAGGAGAAGCACAGCTATTCTTAAACTAAGATCAGGTCCAGTGTTCTACCGGAGATTCACATAAAAAGGATGAATAGGATACTACTCCACAGCATTTATATAATAAACAAGAAGATAATGTAGCATTGAACTGTTTCTTTTTTTTTTATGCTGTGGTTTAGTTTTAGTTTGTGAATTAGTACATGGATTATTCCCTTCCTTCTGGCATGCTATTTGTTTTTCGGTATTTGACTTTTTTTATTGTTGACAGTATTACAGATGTGAACTGTTTCTTTTAGTGACTTCATCATAGCCCTGTAAATATAGGTCTGCAGGACCACATGGAACAGAGACTGCCTCAACCTCGTTTCCTCTTCCTATGCCACAGAAGCTCTAAATTGCCTATCCATGTCATGTAACTAGGTTCTAGACAATACAAAGCAATTCACCCTCAGTAGCCTGGGCATCACATGACCTCCCTTTCTTCTTCCACAGTGACCTTGAAGGCTCATGTTGAAGACGGCAGCAGCAATGGAAAGGAGCCTACATTCTTAGCTCACTGGAGTATCTTCAAGGAGAGGCATCCCATCTGAATTAGACTATGACATGATTTGATCGGCAGGCCAAGTTTAGATTATATAGAAGGATAGATAAACCTTTTACACCGCTCTCCCTTGATATTATTTTGCTCCTCTTGGTGTTAATAAATCTTGGAGATCGATGATAATGATGGTGGGGTGATAACATTAATATTAATAGCTAACACTCGACTATCACTTGCTATGTGCCAGGAATTGTTTATTCTAAGCCCTTTCAAGATATTAATACATTTAATCCTTACAATATATTAATTTGTTTAGTCCTCACCATTAATCTCTAATTTGCAGATGAGGAAACTTTGCAAGAGAGAAGCCAAGTGACTTATGCACAGTCACTCAGTAAGGGATGACACCAGGAATCATGCTGCGAACCCTCAACCTGATGCTTTATTTCATAGGATGGTGATGAGATTGGTATTGTGCTCCCTGGAAAGCTGCTACATACTTCCAGTTGTCTGAGGACTCAAAGACCTCAAAACACAAGCCACTGAAGTGGGGCTGGCACTTCTTGGAGTAGCTGAGGAGCCTAACAAGCCACTAATCTCAAGAGATGTTTACCCGCCTCAAAAAAATTATCCTAGATGAAGCCATGATGGTTTTTTCTTGGTTTTTTTTTTTTTTTGAACAAGTAAATGACCTCCTTCTTCTTTTCCTTTTTTAAAAATATATTTTTATTGATTTCAGAAAGGAAGGGAGAGGAAGAGAGAGATAGAAACATCAATGACGAGAGAGAATCATTGATCGGTTGCTTCCTGCACGCCCCCTACTGGGGATCCGAGCCCTCAACCTAGGCATGTGCCCTTGACCGGAATCAAACCGGGGACTCTTCAATCTACAGGCCGATGCTCTATCCACTGAGCCAAACCAGATAGGGTACCATGATTGTCTTTTGAAAGGAATTTCCAATATAATCCAACTGTATTATACCTTATTGGATTGATGTAACACTCCCTATAAGTTACTTTAATATGACTTAGCATATGCAGTATAATATTGTATATGTGCTAGTTAGCTTAAGTTTTAACTTAAGGGGCATTCAGTTGCCCTACTTTAACTTTACAATAACACACACACACACAAACTCATTGTCTCAGTAAAGATAAAAATAAAATTGATACTTATGGGTCACACTAATTTCATTATATGCATTCTTAGGTGATCCAGTCATTAACCATATATGGCACCTGAGAAGAAAAATCAATATAACACATGAGGGCCTCCGAGTTAGTTCTCCTGCTATAATTAATCTTTTGGAAAACAAATTTAATCTTCCTCTTAACTCAAATATCACTTGTTAGGTTCATGCAGGTTTTTTTTACTAAAATGCATAATAATGAGTTTTCTATTTTCATGTAAAATTCTTTTCAATACCTCAATATACAGAAGTCATAAAACTGTACATCAAAAGACAACCTTTACTATCACCTAATCTGAGTTCTTTTTCATTAGAAGGAAAGACTGAGGCCCAAACAGGCTAAAAGAATTGTGCCGGGTCTTAAGCTAGTTATTAGCAGAGTTGGACTCAAAACACAGATTTCTCCTCCCAGACTTTCCACACCATCACAGTTATGAAATACCAATGAAAATAATTTTACGGTTGGGGGTCACCACAGCATGAGGAACTGTATTAAAGGGTCGCGGCATTAGGAAGGTTGAGAACCACTGATCTACAGGCATGAGCTTACCCATCACTGACCACTCAGACATGGATTTGCCAGCAACAGCTAGAGAAGCATCTCTTACTTGGAGTTCACTCGTATCACTGGGTAGCCCAAGGCTCTGCTCTCCCAAATGCCAAGCCAGCCTCTGCAGGGGACCTTTTCTAGCCTCACTTGCCCCTAAACATGTCAATAATTCAGCTGTTTAGAATGGTGTTTTGATGCACAACAACACATTGAAAAACAGCTTTCTAAAGAAATAATAGGCAAGCAGTATCCAATAAAGCCTCGCTTCTGATTTTAGGATATTTTGCCTGAAGAATACTAAAAATCTCTGTGAGGGCATAGCAAAAAGTTTTACAACAGTAACAAGGAAAAGCCTGCTCAAAGGCAGGAAGTAAACTTGGAAGCCTTAGGGGTTAAAGGGAGACATACATTCATTATGTTATGTGTTCTGCTGAACATGCACAAGTATGTACTTTAAGATGCCGATTAGGCCAAACTCTGACAGGAGGAAGGTTTTCATATACATTTTACTAATTTTCTTTCATCTTTGACACTTCTATTATAGAGAAAGGGAAAATAGCAATATTAAAATATTTCCTCTAATTAATTCCCTTTTAATGTGCATGAGTTTCATGCACTGGGCCACTAGTATCATTATAAAAATCTCTAAGGACATAATTCAATGATAAATGCATTTGAGAGAATGGTGCATACAGAATGTTCTCATTTATCTTGGAAACCAAAAAATAAACAAAAATCTACAATACACTATTGTAAAACATGTACAAGTAAATATAAATATAATTAAACTGCATCAAAATACATTTGGATATGTCCACACCAAACCAATAGCAAGTGTTACCTCTGAAGAAGAGATGAATACTTGGGTATGGTCCAAAATATCATAACATTTCACACACACAAATAAATGCAGGCATTACGTTGTAATTAAAAATAAAATTTAAAAATCATACTAGCAAATCATGATCTACTGATAAAGGTGGTTAAGTCCTGACTGGTGTTTAAGGTTTGGGTAGCTCTGATTCAGTTTCCTCTTAATTCAAAGAATTTGGCTTGTAAACAAATACTACCCATTAATACTGAAGACACTTTCTTATCTTGAAAAAAATCAATAGCTCCTTCAAGAGCTCTTGCTATAGCCTTGAATAATTAGAGTTGTCCTCTCTGATAATGTGTGTGCTCTTTGGGGAGGCATGCACACAATTTGCTCTGCTTTAATTTGTTTATCTATTGGATGTGGTTTAATTTTAATTAGCCTGCAACCATTAGCATGCACTTTTATGTAGAGAGGAAAGGCAAGCTTAAATGTGCACTATCTGAATATCACTGTAACGTTTACCAGTGGGCAAAATAACTTTAAAACCTTTTAGAGATGCAATGAAAACATTCAAGCTCCCTCCGTTGGAGAACTGTGACTCAAATACTACAAGCACTTCAGAAACTCAAGTCAGTGGTGCCAAGTATCTCCAGTCATTCTTGCAAGGAGGTAAAGTGGGTGGTTGTCTATAGGGCCACCTTCTCCTGGGCATCTCAGTATGACATCTATACCAAATGTTCTATTCTATTGTCTCTATGGGCTACTAAAGTTCTCACAGAAATTTGAACAACTTGGGATACAAACAACATCCCATTTAGTAACCACACTCTCTAAACCACCAGTGCAAAAGATGCCAAAGTCCAAGTACTAGATATGATGCACCTAGGTCTAAAATGGGTTACTGCTGCAGTATCAAGTCTCTCAGCAGGTGTGGGAAGGCAGCAGGAGAAATTTACATCACACATAGGAAATATTAAGTTTTGGGAGAAAAGCCAGATACCTGAATGATGATTCTAGGAATTTGGTCATGGGAAACAAAGAAGCAGGAAGCCATCTCACCCCACTGGCCTCCTCTACCTGACATCTGGGAGGACAGATTGGGGACAACAGAGTATGAGAACCTGACATTTCTAGTTTGACTTGGTTGTCAGTGTGAGTGACCTGAACTCTACCACCCAGACTCCCCCCAAATTACTTCAAAATGTAATAAAGCCAGTAGATAAATAAGTTCTGAAGATCTAATAAAGTAGAGTGATTATAGTAATATCTACACTAATAAAAGAGTAACATGCAAATTGACTGTACTTCTGCTACACCCACAAGTCATGCCCACCAGCCAATCAGGAGCGAGTTTGCAAATTAACCCAACCAAGATGGCGGTGGCCACAGAGCTGGAGCGAGCAGAAGGCTTGGGTTGCCCTGGCGATGGAAGAAGCCAAGCTTCCTGCCCACCCTGACAGGCCCTGGCTTCCGCTCAAGGCTACAAAGTTTCAATTATAGAAAATAAATAAATCCCAGATACTTGCTTCCAGCCCGCCCTGGCCTCCACTCAAGGAGGCACTGGGAAAAAAAAGAAAAAAAGGAGGGGCTGGGAGCTTGGGTCACCAGGGTGTGATCAGGCCAGGATGGGACAGCAGTTGTGGGTGATCAGGCTGGTGGTGGGCGGGGCCGTTGGGGGTAAGCAGACCAGCAAGGGGGCCAGTTGGAGGTGAGCAGGCCGTCAGTGGGGGTCAGTTGGAGGTGATTAGGACAGTGGAGGGGGCCAGTTTGGAGTGAGCAGGCCAGCAGGGGAGCAGTTGGGAGTGAACAGGCCAGTGCAGAGGGAAGATGGGGGTGAGCAGGCCAGCAGGTGGGGCATTTGGGGGCAAGCAGGCCAACAACAGGGGACAGTTGGGGGCAAGCAGGTTGGCAGGCAGAGTGGTTAGGGGCAATCAGGCAGGCAGGCAGGCAGGTGAGCAGCTGGAGCCAGCAGTCCCAGATTGTGAGAGGGATGTCCAACTGCTGGTTTAGGCCTGATCCCTGTAAACAAGCAGTAGAACATCCTTCGAGGAGTCCCAGATTGGAGAGGGTGCAGGCCAGGCTGAGGAACACCCCACCCCTTCCCCACCCCCGTGCACGAATTTCATGCACCGGGCCACTAGTTATATTATAAATATCAAACTTACTAAGCAGTCTTAATTATTCCCACCACCAAAGAAGAAATAATAATTATGTGATGTGCTAGAGGTGCTAGTAACCACACAATGGTAACCATATTGCAGTGCATAAATGTATTGAATCAACATGTTATAGACCTTAACCTTAAACAAGGTTTTATGTCAAATATATTTCAATTTAAAACATGTAAAGCCAAACTGGGTTTCATTTTTTTAGTTGATTTTAGAGAGAGACATTGATTTGTTGTTCCACTTACTGATGCATTCATTGTTTGCTTCTTTTATGTGCCCTGACTGGGGATTAAACCCACAACCTTGGCACATTGAGACAACACTCTAACCAACTGAGCTATCTGGCCAGGGTCCAAATTGGATTTCTTTAAAAAAGAAAGTAAAGCATTCCTGGCCAGGTGGCTCCTCAGCTAGTAGTTCGTGCCCCGCCCTGACTGCTGCGAGAGCCACTGCTCATTTGGTCATGAAGGCGTTATGGCCTTTTATATAAGAGACTAGAGCAGCGGTCACCAAGGGGTCACCTAAAAGGTTGGCATCCACTGCACTAGAAGCTCAGTGCACAAATCCATGCACAGGTGGGGTCCCTCAGGGTGGCCTGTGGAGATTGGGCCCCAGCTTGTGCCCCCCACCCCACCTTGCAGCCCTGCCTGGCACCCTGCTTTGGCCTGGTGCTGCCCCCTCACCTGCTCCACCATCCCACCTGCGGAGTGATGGATCGGGGCCAGGCCCCCGCCCAGCTCCCTAAATGCCTGGGAGCCACGTGGCTGCCATGCCTCCCACCATTGCTGCTGGTCACCATCTTCGGGGCAACAGGCAGGGTGATTGGGCCCTGCTCACACCCACCTTGGCCTGCAGCCATCCACTCACCAGCTCCACCACACTGCCACAGTCCCGGTTTCATTGGAGCCCATCAGGGCTGGCAGCACCGCCACTGCTGCCTGCAGCCAGCACCACATCACCAATGCCTGCCATGTTCCGCACCACCTCCTGGTGGTCAGAGCCCGTCATAGCAAGTGGTCGAACTCTTGGTCGGACAACTGCCCGAGGGGACAATTTGTATATTAGGCTTTTATTATATAGGATAAATGTTTTGTAAGATATACAGAATTGGCTGTTTTCTCTGTTGAGAGAGACTAATTATCCAGAACACTATAGGTATTTTGAAGAAAAAAGATTTCTTTCCTTTTTAATCTACAAGTACATGTAAAATTACAACTGTTTTAAGTACTAAATATTATGAAGGAAAAACACATAATCCTGTGAGAGTATAAAACAGAGGGACTTGACCTAGTCAGGGAGTTTCTGTGGGTCAGGAGTCCTGGCTTGGCTTAGCCCAGTCCTCTGCTTCAGATTCTCTTAAAAGCCATACCAGCTTGTTAGTTGGGGTCTCACCTGAAGCTGAATTGAGAAAGGATCCATTTCCAAGTTCACACTGCTATTGGCAAGATTCTTGTAGGAGAACGAGGGCCTCAGTTCCTTGCTAACTATTGGCAAGAGGTCGTCCTTAATTTCTTCTACATGGGACTCTCCATATGGCAACTTACTCCATCAAAGCCAGCAAGGGAGAGAATCTATTGCAGGAATCTGTGAGTGGAGAAACCAAGATGGAGGCATAGGTAAGCACCTAAACCGCTGCCTTGCACAACAATTTCAAAACTACAGCTAAAAGACAGAACAGACACCATCCAGAACCACAGGAAAGCTGGCTGAGTGGAAATTCTACAACTAGAAGAAAAGAGAAAAGCTCATGGAGAATCAGAGGAATGGCAAAGGGTTCAGGAACAGCAAAGGGTCTTTGTGTGCGCAGAGAGGAAGGGCGGCTGAGAGCCTGGCTGACTTTCTCTGGCGGGAGGGGGAAGGAAGCCCCCAACTGCACTGAACCCCAGTTTTGGGCAAAACCCCGTGGACCCAGGCTTATACAGGGGGAGTCTGGACTGTCAGGTAGAGAGAAAGGCACTCGGAGACTCGGAGACCCAGGGGAGGAGGTCTGGAGGCACGTGCACCAGTGAGCACAAAGACTGAGGAGGTTGCCAGAGGCTTTCCCTAGCAGAAGGGAGTCAGAAGCTCCTGACTGCACTGAACCCCAGTTCCAGGCGATCCCCTAGGGACCCACGCTCTTTCGGGGGGAATCTGGACTCTCGGGTGGAGGCTCGGGAGCCAGGGAAGGCAGAGGTCTGAAGGCACACGCACAAGGGCAGGGCTGATGGGAAGCCAAGACTGTCTGCTCCACTCTGAGACTCCACCCCATCCAAGCTGAACACAGAGGCTTTTGCAATTTGGCAAGTCTAATCCTATAAGGCTGTCTCCAGCACTGAACTTCTTCCAGCATAGACAGAGCTGATCCTCACAGTCAACTGGCCTGGAGGTCAATTCCTCACAATCAAGACTTAACTACAACAAGGCTGTACACACAGTCCACAAAGAGGTGCACCAAGAGTGTCCACCTCAGGTTAACTGAGGAAACCAACCCACTGGGCCATATAGGAAACCTAGCACACAAAACTACCCTACCAACTCAGGGAAGCAGCAAAAATGCGGCGACAAAGAAACAGATCACAAATGAAAGAAATGGAGGAAAACAAATGACTAGATATAGAATTCAAAACCACAGTTATAAGGCTTTTCAAGAATATCCTAGAAAAGGTCAATAAATATAACGAGACCCTCGAAGATATGAAAAAGGACCAACTAGAAATTAAACATACACTTACTGAAATAAAAAATATTAAACAGAGACCCAACAACAGACTAGAGGAACGCACGAATCAAGGCAAAGAATTGAAATACAAAGTAGCAAAAAACACTCAACCAAAAAAGCAAAAAGAAAAAAGAATCCAAAAAGTTGAAGATAGTGTAAGAAGCCTCTGGGACAACTTCAAGCGTACCAACATCAGAATTATGGGGGTGCCAGAAGAAGAGAGAGAATATGATACTGAAAACCTATTTGAAGAAATAATGAATGAAAACTTCCCCCACCTGGTGAAAGAAATAGACTAACAAGTCCAGGAAGCGCACAGAATCCCAAACAAAAGAAATCCAAAGAGGACCACACCAAGACACATCATAATTAAAATGCCAAGAGCAAAAGACAAAGAGAGAATATTAAAAGCAGCAAGAGAAAAACAGTTAATTACCTACAAGGGAGCACCCATAAGACTGTCAGCTGATTTCTCAACAGAAACTATGCAGGCCAGATGGGAGTGGCAAGAAATCTACAAAGTGATGAATAGCAAGAACCTACAACCAAGATTACTCTACCCAGCAAAGCTATCATTCAGAATTGAAGGTCAGATAAAGAGCTTCACAGATAAAAAAAAAAAAAAGCTAAAGGAGTTCATCACTACCAAACCAGTATTATATGAAATGCTGAAAGGTATTCTTTAAGAAGAGGAAGAAGAAAAAAGTAAAGATAAAAATTATGAACAACAAATACATATCTATCAACAAGTGAACCTAAAAATCAAGTGAATTAAAAACCTGAGGAACAAAATAAACTGGTGAATATAATAGAATCAGGGGCATAGAAAGGGAGTGGACTGATAATTTTCAGGGGGAAAGAGGTGTGGGAGGGGCGGAAAGAGACTGGACAAAAATCGTACACCTATGGATGAGGACAGTGGTGGGGAGGTAAGGGCAGAAGGTGGGGTGGGAACCGGGTGGAGGGGAGCTATGGGGGGGAAAAGGAGAAACAATTGTAATAATCTGAATAAAGATTTATTAAAAAAAAAGAAAGAAAACAACATTAAGTAATATTAACCGTATTCTCTGCAAAGAACAGCTGGTTGATATTTGCAGAGGAGAGTCTGTGTTGGGGCTGTCGTTTTAACATTATCTCCATGAATGATTTAAATATAATTAATTTTCATATTAAATTTTCTATTACTGAAATAAATAAATAAATAAAAAGAATCTGTGAGCAAAGCAGAAGTTATAATATTAAGTGACAAGATCACAAAAGTGACATCCCATCACCTTTGCCATATTCTATTGTTTAGAGGGAAGTTACAGATGCTGCCCCCACACTCAAGGGGGAAAGCGTACACAAGGCATGAACATCGGGAGGTGGAGGTCACTGAAAGCCATCTCAGAATCTAGCAAATCAGGAAATGAATCACGGCCCATACTTTTGGGTAAAGGGCAACAGGGGAGGAAGATTGTCCTTATTATTTCACTTTTTTTTTTCCTGTGGAACTAGCATTTCAATCCCTTCTGTATTACTTTTTATTTTTTACTGGATTATTTTTACACTGTTCTCCCTCTGAAAGGAGCAGATGGAATTAGCATGTTCCCATAGGTAAAAGGTATCACCTCTCTTGGCACAGGTAAAGATATACAGAAGACACAGTTTCTCCACCATCAACACAACATGCTAATGAGTTCCACGAGAATACAGGTTGTTTGTTTAAACTCAGTTACTTAAACAATGGCCTACATTCTTGGGGATATTCAAACTATAAAAGCTAATGTAATGGCAATTGAAAAGAGTTTGGTAATTTGGAACAATTATTTTGTGATTAAATATAATTTGTACACTGTTAATTCACCCCACAAATACTTTGAATGCATATTACATGCCTGACATTGGATCACTCTTCATAATGAACTAAATGGGATTTAAAAACAAGTCTAGTATAATTTCCCAATTAGGTCTTTCCCAAGAATATTAAAATGAATTTTCTAATTTTACGAGAAATAATGATGGTAAAATGGTTACTAAGAAGTCAAGCCTCAAAATTATTTTCCCTCCATAGATATTTTGGTCCCACCACCACTGCATTGTCAGCATAAATCAAAAGACCTCAAACCTTGATTCGCAGCACCCTTCTCATCTCAATAATTTCATGGCACTCCCAGACCAAAAGAAATGTCTAACCAGTCTGTTTATTGAGATTAGGTTCAAATGACTTAACAAATATTTATGTTCTAACAACTTGCTAGGCATTTGAAAAAATGATGTAACTTCAAAGAAAAAAATGATCATTTTTCCATATACCAATGTGAAGTATATACTACATGGGCACTATCCAACTTCACCCTCATTTGCTGCTTGGTGGTTTGCAAATTGCTCTCCCCACCGCTCCAGACATGGAGAACAAGGAGAAACCAAAGAAAGAGGCAGAATCTTAAAAATTTATAGAGAACCCTAACTGGGTTCAGTCACATATACTGTCCAGATTGTCACCACCACCTTATCCTCTCAAGGTTACATCCTTTCAATACCTCCTAGTGTGTAAATGGTAGGCAGCACGTCTATTCCAAGGACAGAAAAGGGACTGAGGAGCCCCTGATAGCCTGGGTCCAGCTCACGGGTCAACTGGTGGTCATGTTCTCTCAATAACCTCCTTCATCACTGCTCCACATTGATTTTTCTGAAGTACTTTTTTTTCTATCACAGCAACTTCCTAATTGCAAACATATGGCATAATTTTTAAAAATGGAGTATAACCTGAAGTTGAAACTGTGAGCTATCTTGATCCAGTAGTTCAAGCAATATCCAATAGATGTTGAGGACTGGTCTTTTCTCTAAAGATTTAAAATTTCCTGAGGTACCCCTGTGAATTTACTGCAGTGTACTGGGCACCTAAGCACCCAGTTTGGTATCTGAGGCATAGTTGTAATAAATATTTAGGAAATAGAAAAATACACATCAACATTCACTATCTATTTTCAAAAGAAATCTTTCTCCTGAAGTGCAAGTTTAACTAAATCCATTTTGACCTCTGATATAGTAAGATCCCAAAGCAGGGTGAAAAGAGCAAATAAACAAGAAAATTAAAGTCTAAAGTTTCCAACATGTTACTTTTTATTAGTGGGAGACACTGGTCATATATAGTATTCATGAAAGTGCCTGTGCCCCTAAACATTCTTCTGCATCAGCAAAAGGAATTTACCCTTTTAGTTTCAAACTTTTGTTATTTACCAAAAAAATAAATAAATAATGAGAATGATAAGCATTCTGGGCAGTGGGTTCTAAGTTAATACTTATGGAGCATGTGAGTGACTTACTTACAAATCATTCCTTATTAAAGAAGATGCATAATATCTGAATTCTTATTCCAGATATACACAAGAGAACCCAGAGGCTCAGCTTGCCCACTTTTGTTGTTATGCACTCAGTGATGGAATCTGTTCGCTCAAAAGCAAGTGCACTGTCATTAATCTATTCTGAACATAACTGATCACTGTTCTCTTGACCTTCTCCCTCCGTCTAGGAATGGAAATTTCTCCTGCCACACACTTTGGTGAAATGATGAAAGTGCCCCTCCCCACTGCCCTGCCAAACCAGAATTCCTTCCCTGTGGAGAATAAAATTAGATAAGACCTACAGAGTGAGAAACAAATTGAATTCATTTAAACGAATTGCTATCTGACCGATAAGGCTCATCTCTAAGCACCAGCACAAGCTTCAAGGCAGGACTGGCATCAACAAGATGAATTATGCTCTCAATCTGTGTGGCAGAGCGAGATGCTGACCATACAATTATGGGAAGGTGAACCAGCGAGGCCACTCCATTTTTTGAAACTGTCTTGGTCTCCCTCTCACATTTTTTTTTTAAAAATAGCTTGTCTATGTCTAAACTGTTCTATCCATCTCTGTAGAAATTTCCTATTGGGTAATTGCATGTTAGAATAATAAACCTTTCGGTGGATGAAAAAATTTGAAGAGTTCTTCACATTGATGTTTTGAAAGCCCTGGTGTCTGTATTATCTGTCAAGTCTAAAATCATTTTACAGAAATAAGTTAGAAAGTATTACACTAATTAGACAAATTAGGTTGCCATTTCTAGAATGAAACAACAATCTGGGTATCAAGCTATCACATTATGGTATCTACCTGGCTCAAATGGAATCGACACTGACTCCTGAACTGAAGCCTGGCTGACAGATGTGTTGGTTTCTAAAGATCTTCACACATAAATACAAACCCATGCTTTTCACATTATCTTTGATGCTGCATACACATTCACAGTCAATCTAGCCTCCAAGAGGAAGCCCATTTTATTGTGTAATATGCATCATTACCTGCCTCCCAGGCATTTACTATTCTAATTGGCTTACCTCCTCCCTTCACAAATGGAAGTAGCATGGAAATACAAACGGCTTTGGACTCAGTTCAATCTGGATATGATCCCAATTCTGCTACTTACCCGTGAAACTATAACCACTCTGAGAAGCTCTTCATCTATAAAATATTTACGTCACAATGTTATTTGTAGAATAAATGGGCATACAATGTGCCCAGTAAATGATATATTCTAATTAACAATATATTCTCTTATAGCTCTTGCCTATCTTGTCTACAAACTTAAACACTATGGAAACATAAGAAATTTTCCTGGCCCAAACCTGACTTTGAGGAATCCTCTTTTCTTCCAGACATCTTTTACAGTACAAGAAGCAATTGTCTAACCTGAAGGATCCAGACCTACTTCATTCAAAGCAAGGTGTGGGGATATGAAATCTGCCATGATCTGACAAGTACAAGGGACTCAGAAAGTACTCGGGACAGAAGCTCAGAAGTTGTTGTAAATTCAATGACCTTATAGAACAGACAGGAAAGCCAAGTCCGGTTGAAGTTCTTACCTCAAGAATTAGCAGGTTCTTGGAGACGGAAACACCCTTAATCTTGAAAATAATATAGCTACGTTAATGGCAAAGTCCAATTTATCCTTGCAGCTATTAAAATAAAGCAGGCAATATTTCCTGACTTGCAAACATTAAAACAGGAAAAGGAATGGTTAATTTTGTATTTCAACAAATTCACTTTTGCCTAAATTGGTTTTTAATTTCACAACTGATTTGTTGCCTTTGTTATTGATTGATACTGTCAAGTTTGATGCTGAATCTTTTACAGTAATTTCTCAGTTTCCAAATACTTCAGAAATGTTTTTGCTAAAACATTTCAGTAGCTAATCTTCATTGAGCCACTCACTGTCTTCTAGAAACCTTCTATTTGTGAAGAATATTACTGATGCTATTAAGTAATTAGAAGGTAAATGCCAAGTGGAAATTAAGTTAATTTCAGTCAGTCACTATTTTGGGGTATATCTGTAAACTTGTCATAAGATACTTAACTGTAACTATGTAGAACCATGGAGCTGGAATTTGAAAAACTGAATTTTGCCTCATGTTAGCCCCATTATTATTTACTAAAAGAACTGGCTAAATCTGCTAATAGGAGAATTTTTCTCACATAGCACTTAAGAATTAATAAGTAACATGACTATGAATTTACTCAGATGATAGAACTATAATAAGCATTAGATTTGACAACCATGAAAAAAATATATATAGTTATTTATATTATTACAGAAAAAGGATTTACAGGCATGAAATATGCTTGATCATGTTCATTTCCTCTGTTCTCCATATAATACATCTTTAATGGGAAAAGATGGAATCTTTATGAAGTTGCACAATTTTCTTAATCAGTACAATCGAAGCAAATGCTAAAAACCAATTTAGACTGCCACAAAGAATGTTGTTTTTGAACAAAGAGCTCTTCATAACTAAGGAACTCCAATAGTAGCTAATAAGAGGAACACATATGATTATTTACACTGAATAGACTTTAGTAAACATATTTTTTTTTAAGTGAGACAGAAAGCCCTGGCCAGTTTTGCTCAGTGGTTGGAGCATCGGCCCGAGCACCAAAGGGTCTCTGGTTCGATTCCCAGGCAAAGGCACACACCTGGGATGCAAGTTTGGGCATGTGTGGGAGGCAACCAGTCTGTCTCACATCGATGTTTCTCTCTCTGTCTCTCCCCTTCCATTCTCTCTAGAAAAATAGAAAAATACCTTCGAGTGAGGATTAACAAAGAAACAAAACAAAAAAAGTGAGACAGAAGAAATGTGTTAATACACTGCCCCAATACCTTCATCAGTAATATTACCACAAATCTAGGCTTTCCTACATGCCACCTTCAAAGCATTTAGCTCAAGCCTGCATAACCAGACATATGAGTATACCCATCTTCTCTACATACCACCTTTTCTAAATATTGTTTCACTACAGGTGACATTAAGACTGCAGACCTTAGTAAACGGTGAACCTTCTTTTTCTATTCCTGGAAGCATAATGGGGTTGTCATAAATTCTAATCTCATATTAACACCATATTAGTTCCTAATCAACTCCCTAATTTGATGTAATATTCATCTTAGAAATTGAGAGAACATTCTATGCTACATATTCAGATCAGGACAGACTTCTGAATTTAAAAAAGACTGATTTTCACGATTTAATATTTTAAGGAAAAATATTTACGTATGCCCATGATTTTGGAAAGTTACATTCCTTGTGCATCCCCTATTAAAAATCCACAAGAGAAAGAAAAAAGCATTTGAAATCTTGCTTCCTAGTGTATATCATCAGTATGGCTCAAATAAAATCTTATGAAAGTAAAAAAAAAAAAGTCCACAGAAATGATTAAATGATTATGTGGCTTGGAGGTTATCTCTTTATTGATGAGGAAGGAAACAAAGTAAAGCAGTTTTTATGAAACTAACACAAGATTTCTCCTTACCCAGCCTGTTGAAAAGTCAGAAGGGTCAGGTGCAATTATAAGTAGAAATGGACCAGATGTGGTATCTCAGTTGGAGAGCTCAGATGGCCAAAATTCATAATATAGCTGCTTTTGCTTTCAAATATTGATTAGTGTCTGTATGAAGAGCAATAACATGAGAAGTGATGAACTTTGAAGAAAGGGTTTTGAAGGAAAGTGAAATTTGTAACAGAAAATTGAATGACGCTTAATAGAATGGCCCAACTTTCAACGGACAATTGAGAAAGGCTTAAGTGAAGTAGAAAAATTAAAATTGTTTCCTATAAAACTGAAAATACAAAAGAATATGCACTCAGATTTGTATAATGTGGAAGACCAGTAAATATTGAATTGTGCTACATATTAGTAACAAACTAGAGGCCTGGTGCACGAAATTCGTGCAAGGGGCTCAGCCCTGGCAGCCCCGGCTTCGTCCAGAAGGTTGTTGAGACAGTCATTCTGCTGTTTGGTCTAATTAGCATTTTAACTCTTTATTATATAGGATTTAAAGCATCTTAAGATCCATAAGAGAAACTTGAGGAGAAGAAAATGCAACTTATCCAAAGACAGTGGAATATCCTCTTTAAAAAAAATCAAAAGGTAGAATCATAACCAAAAAAGAAGAAAAACAACCCTTCATATATAGTGCCTAATGCAAAAATAGTGCATCACTGCTTCCCCTCAATTCACATATTTTTTGTGTAAATTGAGTCTAGATTTATATGTTACATTCCTTCTGGTACTCAGAGATTTTTAAATGTACAAAAGAAAACAATACCATGCAAACAAAATATATGACATTTCAAACCCAGGTATAACACATAAAAATGACTTCTTCTATTTCTACTTAAACCTATCAAGGACCACCTAAGAGAATGGATTTTTAATTTCTATGGGTTCCAAGGAGGATAGGAAGAAGTTTAAAACTTGCAGTAGCCCTAGCTGGTTTGGCTCAGTGGATAGAGCATCCGCCTGTGGACAGAAGGGTCCTGGGTTCGATTCTGGTCAAGGGCACATGCCCGGTTGCAGGCTCAATCCCCAGTGTGGGGCATGCAGGAGGCAGCCGATCAATGATTCTCCCTCATCATTGATGTTTCTATCGCTCTCTCCCTCTCCCTGCCTCTCTGAAATCAATAAAAGATATTTAAAAAAAGAAACTTGCAGTAAACTTTAAGTTATAAGTAAAATGTGGAGGAATATCAGGGCTCTAGAACCCCTAACTAGCATTCCACTATAATATTTGAAATACAAAAAAATAAACATTTTGTCAGAAACATGAAACAGCATGGCTCTACTTCTTCAAAGGATATAGAAACAAAGAAAGATTTTAAGTGCTACCTTGTAAGAAATCTATCACTGGGAAAAAGAGAAAGGAAGACAATCTAGTACTATTCTATCCAAACTACCAAAGCTCTACCTTCTCCCCCACACAGACATTTTCCCACCCTGAGTCAATGCTCCTCACAAGGTCTAAAATGACTATACACCCTCCGCATGCATCATAATCTCTTCCCCTACTACCATTTTATTTTTTAATTTTCACTTTGTTACACTAGCAATTGGAAGAGCAATCACCTCTAGAAAGTTCCTGGCTCTGTGCTTTATGTATATTATCTCAATTTCCCGATCTAAATTTCTGTATAAATATATACATTTGAGTTATCAAACATCTTCTTTTTAAAATACAAACACCTCTTAGAGAGTTGAGCCTTATGATCCACTCACAGTGTCCTGCCAATGTAAGGTACGTCTTATGAAAGGAGGAGGAAGGGAAATAGAACACTGGCTCACTATTTACGACTCTCTGGGAGGCAGGGAGGCAGCCCTCAGTAGAATGCCCCCATGAGGAATGCAAGGCAACATCTGTTAAGATGAGGCACCCGGGAAGAACAATATTAGGAGATGGAGGGTGTGCAGAAGGAAGGTGGGAGGACATTTGAGAGAACTTCTGTTTTAAGATTTTCCTATGGGCCTGTGGCTGGATCAGGAAATCAAACCTGTCTGCTCTTCTCCTTCTTCCTTCTGATTGCAAATTTTGAAAAATATGTACTATTTTCTCATTGGATGTTGAATGAGTACCTTTAAAGTATGACCAGGAGCTTGTTTTGCTATCTTCTATAGCTAGGCTTCTTAATTCCAAACACCTATCTGGCTGTTACCTGAAATTTTAGAATATGGTCCATTTTTCATTTTGTGACTACTTCAATAAACTATATAATTACTTATTCCCAAACCTAAGAGATAAGAGTCTTGCGAACATCTGTGGTGGAATTGGCAGTTGAAACATGAAAGATGGTTTGGGGGATATAGAGATGAGGAACAGATTACAAATAAAGCTATGAAAGTCTTCATAAGCATGATTATTTTCCTGAAATAAAACAAGATCACCATCCAAATGAATAACTTTGTACACATCCTAAAATAGGAAGGAAGGGGGCTGCATGATAAACTTCCCTTTGTCATTCTTTGTACTGCCAGAAATTACCAGGGTTTCCTTTTGTCACATTTTAACTCTGTATTTACAATTTAGTTTCATTGAATATAACATTCCTTCTTGTTGCTCCTCCTCTACTCAAAGTTCAATATGTTTTTGATTTAGGCATTTAAAATAATTGCCCTGCCTGTCACTTGTTCTCAGTGAGGCCCCCTCAGAACACAGCTTGGCACCCTCTCTTCTGGCAGCTCCAGGATCATAGGGCTGAGGCTTGGGTCTCTGTTCTGGTGGGGTTGTGTTTTTTGTTTGTGTTTGTTTGTTTGTTTGTTTTTCAGCATCTCTGTCTCTTCCAAGACTTCATTACAAAAACCTTACATTGCTGTGCCATATCAAATGCCTAGCACTGTATGTGCTTGATAATATTTCTTGAGTTAAATTTAGGTTATTTACTTCAATAGTGTAGCTGAATTCCTTCTTGTTCTTCAAGTCAAATTTAGACTAATTAAAATAAATGCATTATTTTCAATAATGCCAAAAACAGAGCAAAGCATAAAAAATGAGTATTTGCTGGAAAATGTTATGAAATGGAACATCAGTCTCTTTGGGCTTTTATAATAGACTGCATGGCTCATAAACAACAGAAATTTATTTCTCACAGTTCTGGATTGGGAATGAGGGGAGAGTCCAAGATCAAGGTACCAGCATATTTGGTGTCTGGTGAGAACCTGCTGCCTGGTTTATAGACGGCTGACTGCCATCTCCCTGTCCCACCATGGTGGAAAAAGTGAGGGCGCTCTCTGGAATCTAAGGGCACTAATCCTGTTCATGAGTTATTTACTCTTATCTATATACTAGAGGCCCCATGCACAAATTCATGCACCAGTGAGGTCCCTCTGCCTGTCCTGCAGGATCAGGCCGAAACTGGCCCTCTGACATCACCTGAGGGGTCCCCGATTGTGAGGACACAGGCCAGGCTGAGGGACCCCACTGGTGCACAATCAGGGCTGGGGAGGGATGTGGGAGGTTGGCCAGCCAGGGAGGAACCGCAGGAGGGCTCCAGGGCATGTCCAGCCCATCTCGCTCAGTCCCGATCAACCAGACCCCAGCAGCAAGCTAACCTACTGGTTGAAGCGTCTGCCCCCTGGTGGTCAGTGCACATCATAGCGAGTGGTTGAGTGGCCTTAGCATATCATTAGCATATTACGCTTTGATTGGTTGAACAGACAACTGGACAACCAAACACTTAGCATATTAGGCTTTTATTATATAGAAAGGATATAAAAGCCTAAGCGACTGTTAGGACTGAATGACCGGAACGACGGGTCGACTTGTCGCTATGATGCGCACTGACCACCAGACAGCAGACGCTCAATGCAGTGTGCTCCCACAGCAGGAGCGCCACTCAGCTGACTGGCCCGTCCCGGCAGCCCACCAGCCTGGCAGCAACCACTCCCTCCCTCAGTGGTCCTACAGGTCCAATCTCCAGAGTACAGGCCAGGCACTGATGGACCCATGCTGCCGACATGATCCTGACGGCACTGCTGGCCTTCTGGAAGTTGGCCTTGGGCACCGTGGCTGCTTTCCCTCCCTAGACGCTCCACAAGGAAGAAACAATATAAAAGCAGCCAACAGGTGGCTCCCAACAACTAGCATGAATGTCAGTGGGATGGATCAGGATCCTGTGCTGGCAAGGGTGTCCCACAGCCTGCCCGGAGGGCCGACTGCATCTCACCCACCCTCACCTCCCTCAGGACCCCATCCATGCATGAATTCATGCACCAGGCCTCTAGTTATCTAATAAATTCACAAAGGCTCCAACTCCAAATACTGTCACACTGGGGATTATGTTGCAACCTATGATTTTTGTAGAGAGATAAACATTCAATGTGTGTTTAACTTGCAAATTATACAACTTAACTATAAAGTACACATAGAGTAAGCAAGCTACTAAAATGTTCACTGGTGTATGAGATTTGTTTTCATCCATTTTGCAAAAATAAAAATTTTATGAAAATATTATCAAATAAGGAGATCATTATAATGTATTTTAATTTCTTTAGAGCCAAAGGGAACAAAGATTAATTTTTTTAAAACTCAAAAAATTCTGAAGAAAACATTAACAAGATAATTTAAGAAATAATTATAAAATGCCTAATATCAATTGAAAGTTATCAAGCATGTTCAAGTATGAAAGCTATACCCTCCATCAGGCCACCCATTATCTGATATGATTGGGTGGTAGAGACCTGGATCTGATGAATTATTATTAATTAAATCCATATATTATCATTAACATAGATTTATTCAGATTCCCTTAGTTTTTGCCTAATATCCCTTCTCTGTTCTAGGATCCCATCCAGGATACCACATTGAATTTAGTCATCAGGTCTCCTTAGGCTCCTTTAGACTGGGATAATTGCTCAGACTTCCTTTGTTTTTTATCACCTTGACAGTTTTGAGGAGTACTGAATGGTTATTTTATAGAATTTCCCTCTAAGGAAATAGATGGGTATATACTAAACTATGTGTATGCACATGTTTATAAATAGCTATTCATATGAGATAAAACATGAGATTATGCTAATGTACCCAACTCTAATCCATGACCACAGGTGTCATTCTAGTCTTTTTCCCATAGCTTTGTCTGTAATCTCCCACTCTAACAGAAACACCCACCAGCCAAGCCACTTATTTACTTGTACAATTACACTATCCTATATAATAACAGCCTAATATGCTAAGTATCTGGCCGTTCATTCGACCATTCGACCAGTCACTATGACGTGCACTGACCACCAGGGGGCAGATGCTCCAACTGGTAGGTTAGCTTGCTGCTGGGGTCCGGCCCATCAGGATTGGGTGAGACAGGCTAGACATACCCTGGAGCCCTCCCATGGTCCCTCCTTGGCCCTGATGGTACACTGGTGGGGTCTCTCAGCCTGGCCTGAACCCTCTTGCAATCCAGGACCCCTTGGGGGATGTCAGAGAGCTGGTTTCTGCCCAATCCCCGCAGGACAGGCAGAGGGACCCCACTGGTGCACAAATCCGTGCACTGGGCCTATCGTACATGTATAGTTGTTTCAAAATTAACCTGTATTTAAAATGTATTTTTCAAAAAGCTATAACATAGCTAAAAGCAAATAGCTAAAAAATATTATGACTAGTAAAAACATTAACTAGTATCGTATGTACACTTTGCTCATCAACTTTAATCATTTTTTTAAGTAATTCGCCTATATATTTTATTCAATCCTCAGTTGTCATCACGTTATATTAGTGTGCCCCAATGTCACTTATCAGCCTGGACCTAGAATCAGTCAATATTTTCACATAAAAAATGATTGTAATCACTACACAGGATCTCGTTTAAATGAACAAATTGACATTTTCCTTGATAGGTGTGTAGATAGCCTCCTGAAGCATCAGTCACTAAGCATTCTTCCCAGCTTAAAATATTAGTTTCATATACTTGTAAAGGGGCAAGGAAAAATGATGTTTCTGTATGCCCCAACCATTTTTCCTGCCACCATAATGAAAGCATTTCAAACTTAAGAAAAAAAAATCCTTTGGGGGAAAAATTAAACTTTTGCACTGTTAAAGCCTCAATGCCTCTGCATAAACTTAATCTCTTTAAAAACAGCAACATGCCTTTACTGAGCATGGACCATTGGCCAGATGCTGTTCAGATTTGTTCTGTTTATGACATACTATAATCCTCACCAGGCCTACAAGGTAAACAGACCATCCCTATTTGAGAGACAAAAGAAATGAAGCTAGAGAAATGAAATAATGTATGCGAGGTAGAACAGCCAGTAAAAAGCAAAACAGTCTCTGACTTCAAAAGCTACACTCTTTCCACGATGGCAGGTGGAGCGTTACAGAGGCTGTCCTGGGAAATCAGCATCCATGCTTGCATCCCCAGCTCCTATTTGTATGAGACAAACATAGAATGAAAAAATATATAACTTTTTCCCTAATTACACTCAGGACCTTGTGTAGTAAACTTGAGTCCCAAAAGGAAAGTAATTCTAACAAATGACTTTGGCAAAATCGGGGGACCATATCAATAGTCATTTTGGTTGTCTCTCATTTAAAGTAGGAAATAAATGTGGTAACGCAGCAAAGGGGTTCCCAATAAAAGTAGGACCTTCTTAAATTCATTAACACTTTTCTTAGTGTTGCTTTCTGAAAAACTCCACAAAGGAATGTGAAGAGCTGAACAGTGATGTCAACATTAAAAAGTACCAATAATTCAGGTAAAGAAGTTTTTTAATTACTACTTGTTTACAGTGCAAGCTAACTTTATACTTTTTTATCCCTTGACAAATGACTTGTGTTTTGTTTGGGCCCAAACAAAATATAAAGTATATAAATGAATTAAAATTGTTTCTCTTCATACATTTAGTATGAAAGACCTCATTGTGCTAAACATTTGGGAAGAAGAAGGACAATAAAATACCTATAAAACAACTCTTCTACACATTAATTTAGAAGACTCTTTGGATTTTTTTTCCAGTTATGGACAGAGAATTTGATCATGAACTGGCTTTATTACTATAACTGTACCTTTTTCTTGACATGAGAAAGAAAAATAAAGGTGAAGCAATCTTGGACAAAGAAGACAGTACCTGCCTGCCGGGATACCGTGGCAGTCCTGGGGATTTGGTCAGAAGCCCACTGCTTGTTTACATCTACAATTAGGAAGAAAGTCTCTGCCAAGAAAACTTACGCTTTGGATCTTGTCTGGCTATGCCAATTATAATTTATATCTTGCATTTAATGTCTAATTCACGGTGAAGAAAAACATATTTTTTTATATCCGCATAGATAAGCCATATTTCAAATTGGGTAATTCTAAAAGGCCACATGAAAAGAACCCTAACAGAGGCACGAATGGGCCCCATGAACCAGATTCTGGATTTCCGTGATATTTAAAGAGCTCAGCCTCTTCTGTGATTGTCCTGGACTTCTGGAGCGGGGAGGGTGGCAGCAGAATTTGAAGGGTATTTACTGGACACAGACGCTTAAGGGAAGAGGCTGGCTAAAAAAAAGACAAAAATGATAACAATAAATTGGGGAAATTAAACAAAAATTTTTCAATCTAATGGTTAATCACATGTGTAAACATCTACACCCTCAGCAACAGCAACTTAAATTTTGTTAATTAAAAAAAAACAATTCATTGTCAGTAACTATGTTGATATAGCTTTAAGATTCCTTTTCATTTACTCTATAAAGAAATTTTTAATCATTGAGTATCACCTAAATGGCCTTACCCAACAGGCCTTCTGCAATAATAGAAAGGCCTGATATCTGTGCCAATACGGTAGCCACTAGCCCTGTGGGGCTACTGAGCCCTTGAAATGCAGCTGTTGTGACTGAGAAAGTGAATTTTAAATTTTAATTAACTGTCTAGTGGCTACCATATTGAATAGTGCTGGCCTATGAGCTAACTCTAGTTTTATCTCCTATGGGAAAGATAAACATGTTTACTACTAAATTCTCAATTACAAGAAAGACCAATATCTTTGTGTTAATAATATAAATTAATATAAATAACTCACCTTACCAGATCAAGCTCTTTCTTCCTTTAATAAATATTTATTGAGCACCTACTTTGTAAGTTGTTGGCTGAGTACCCAGATCATTTTTATTTAGAGGAGTAAAAGTACTTAGACTAAAATTCTAAAACATGTTGATTATCTTGAATGAAATGCCAAGATTTTTTATTCCGCACCATTAAAATCCTGGACAGAAAACTTGCTCATTAGCCCCACACATAACTATTGTTTTCTTTACAGACTCCATAGCTTTTCTCCATATGAATGTTATTATTTCACAAAATTCTACTTCCCAGAAGCAGGCACTGGTGATCAGATCTATGTTTTTGTATGTAAGATGATCAAAATGATCAAAAGGCAGCCACCCAGTCGCTCCACATGCATTCAGTCTAAACGAGGCTGATATGCAACCCCCTGGATTTCTATCCTCTTTTGAAATATAAATAAAAATGCTATAGGAAACCACTCCACCAGCAGATTTAGCTCTCTCTTATAGTAGGTGATTACAGTAAATAAAATCTGAGGCTCTGTCATAGCTGTGGTCTCAGTAGACTATATAAATTTGCTACAGTGAATGGAACTTTTCCAGTGAGACATGTATTAAGAAAAACTACTTAGTAGTCCAGAGAAGAACTTGAGAAACCTTGGCCGTGAATTCTGACCAAGCTTATACTCTTTGTGACACCTGAAAAATCTTTCTGACCTTGAATTTTCTTATTTCAAAAGTAACCTTATCCAGAAATCCCACTTAAGGGACTTCAGCATAAGGAGAAACCACAGAAGAATAAAATGTAATTTTAGGAGATAAGATTTCATAGTAGCCCCATATGCATACACTATCAAAGATTGAAATAAACTTATATGTCCATGAAATGCTATTCCTTATTTTAAATCACCTATATGTATTGTCACAGGAAAGGGGCTCATGACATATTGTTGAGTGGGGGGAAAAGTGGGTCATAAAGAGTATGTGAAGAAAGTTCCAAAAAAATGTTCATCAAAATAGTAGCATAGTTAACACAGAGTTGTGATATTTGGGAGTGGTTTTTACACTTTGCTTTTACTTCTCTGTATTATTTGAATTTTTAATATCTAGTATAATTTATTTTCCTCAAAAATTATAATACTGTTTACAAGTAAAAAAGAGTGAAACCCATGCTTGTTGGTCATATTGAGTAGGTTATTTCAGAGCAATAGAGCCAACAGAACAGAGAGAGAAAAAAAGTTGATTGATTGATTTTAAGAAATTGGCTCCCATGATTAAAGATTCATAATGTTATTGAAGAAATAGCTTCATTAAATCTTAGAACTTTTTGTCAAAAATGAATGGGCCCATTAGAAAAGGGAAATAAATTTGAGGAACCACTCCTGGAAGGCTTTAAGGACTAATAATTCCCTTTCTTGCTGTGGCATGGCAGAGGAAAATATTAAAGAATTAACAGAGATCAACCTAGAGCACCTTCTAGGAGAGGAAGATATGATGGAGACTATTACTGGACTTGTTTCATGTAGTAAACCAGCATTCATCGAGGTAGAGCTTTGATTCAACCTTCAAAACAAAATCTGCTTCTCCCCCAACTTCTTTACTCAGTTTCTTAGGGAAAAACAAACAAAAACCCACCTTACAATTATTTTTGACTCTTTTACCTTAAACACTACATACAATCACCCAAAACTTCTGGCTCTACCTTTAAAATATATCTAGAATGTAACCGCTTCTCAACACTTTCTCCACTAACCATTGAATAGTTCTCAAAGTATAGTCACCAGGCCAGTATTATCAGCATTATCTGGGGATTCATTAGAAATTTAAATTCTTTGGTCCCACCAGACTCACTAAGTCAAAACTCTGAGGATAGAGTCCAAAAACTATGTTTTAACAAGCCATCCAGGTGATTTTGAAGCTAAATCACTTCAGATTGGAAATCACTGTCCTAGATCAACCCACCATCAACTTGAATCCAGACTATATCCAATAGACTTCTAAAGCACCACATTGTTTCCACCCATGCCTCCTACAGACCATTCTCCAGACAACAGTTCGGGTGATCTTTCAAAAATGCAAGTCTATTATGTGATTTCTCTTCAATCACCTCTTCAATAGTTTCCCTTTACACTTAGAATAAAATATAAACTCCTTACCGTGTTCCACAGAACTCTACACAACCTGGCCACCATTACCTCTCTGACTGTCTGCCCACCCTTGCTCCTCCATCTACTCAGGTCCCATAGCTGTCCCATGAACAAGTCAATCATACACTCATTTAGACTCTCTGTTCTGATTAATTCCTCTGTTCTTCCTCCAGGTATGTGAATGTCCTAGTCTTTCTCTTGCTTTAGGTCTCTGATAAGTATCATTTATAATAGAGGCTTTCCCTGCCTAACTTGTCTAGAATACTACCTTCCATCAGTCATGCTAAAAATCCATGAGCTGCAATGTAGATTGAGGAAAAATACATTGGCAGGTGTTGATCAGCATCAACTGTGTATAAAGTAAAGAAGAACATTACTAAGGAAATAAATAATTTCTCCTGAATGTCATTCCATACACAGCCTTTTCAAAGAGCAGGTTTTAGTCAACTGTTCTTAATTCAATGTTAAAAGAAATATGATCAAATGGAAGCCACCGAGCATATGACATTTCAGTGGACTCTGGGAAAAATTAGCATACGTATATGACTCTGCTGATCAACACTGGATGATGCTGACTGTTGAGTGAAAAGGTACTTATATAAGCTTTATAAAACAGAGAAAAGATAGTATTTCTTTACAACACTGATAGCTAAAGAACAATTCTATTATTTTATGTGATTTGATTAAGTAGCACACTTCAATAATATATTCAGAATATTTATCAGCTTGATTCTAAAAATTCTAAAATATTATGATTTTAATAGATTGAGAATAAGATATTATCAGACTTTCTTAAAAAGACCAAACTATGATATGAATGGCTCAATCTGAGATAATTTTATTCTTCCCTAACACTTGATTTTCTTCACCCATTTGGAAAAAAAATAGATGATAATGCACCATTGCATATATTTTTAAATAAAAACAAATATTTCCAAAGAATGTAAAAATTTCCAAAGCTGAGTATCATTCACCATTTATTCTAAGAAACACTCACTCTTTCTGCTTTTAAGGGTGATACCATCATTTAACCACTTTACCAAAAGCTGAAGTCTTTGCTGAAAGGTCTGTTGTTAATTTTAATCAAAACATATTAGAACCTAACAAAATAAAGTTAAATAATCTGAACTAAATCATGAAACTTCCAGGCATGTTCATTCTAATTCTGCTCACAACTGAAAGGGAACAGAAATTGTGTCCTCAGCCTGACTCAGAACACTACCCCCTTAAAAAATGGATGAGTCTATACCCATGGCCCAGCCAATGGAGTTCAAGGCATCTCTTCGGTGTTCCAGTCAGATTGCTCATCTTGGTCCCATGCTCATCTGCATTAGTTAAATGTATTGTTTCAAAATAAGTCTTCCATTCATATGTTCAAAGTAGAACTCACCCTTCTAATGAGCCCCATCCACAGAATCTGATAATAGCAGTTACAGTTGTAAATATATTGATAGAATAATTGCTCTTGTTTTAAAGAAGAAAACTGATGTGGAAATTTCCCTCCTGTTTGATTTCTACCTTACGTGTAAATGAGCCCTTAGGTAAAATACAATATCTTATGTAATATTATATTTATATATAGCCAGGTTCAAAGGTGATGCAACCTGCATCATCTAAATATAGAAAATATGTCACTGTCCAAACAAAACCATAGAATTGGACCCTGATCATTGGACATGTACTCCTAAAAATATACTTCCTTTATGTTGCTGATCACAATATTTTGCATGAAAAGTTTATGATTGCAACAGCTCCTTAGAATTCCCACACCAAAAGCATGTCTGCAGTTTAAAAAATAATAATGTGGGCATTTTAGTGCAGTGTTCTGGAGGAATTGAACCTTAGTGTCTCTGGGCTGGAGGACAATGAGGTCCCTTATTTTATAAGTAAGAAAAACACAGGTAGAAATTGTCTGGTAGGACTTAATGAACAAACAAAGACGTTAATTGTTATTAATTCTATGTGTAAGAGTACAGATTTTTTTTCTATAAGAAATTTTGTTTATTTTTATCCTCACACTGGAAATATGCTGGTGGTGGACTGGGAAAATGGCAACAATATTTTACAGCTCTTCTTGTCAAGAGATCAAGTCTACTTCTTCATCCCTTGAATCCAAGGTGGCCCTGTGACTTGCTTTCACCGATAGAATGTGGCAAAGCTAACATTGTGTCATTCTGAACCTAGGTCTGTTGAGGAGGAAAACTTTTCCTCTACCCATTTAGGTGCTTGGGGGCTTGTGAATTAATTGACAACAGATTAACAAGAGAAAAAATTAATTCACTCAATGAGAAATGGATCACCAAAAGGGGAGGGAGAAGAAATAGGTTTCTTTGGGAAACACATAGACTTCTAAGTGGAACAAATGAAAGAGAGGCTTCTGATAAAGTTTGTTTATGCAATTTCTTATTCCATTGCTAATGGCCAGTCTCCTTTCTGTCTGGAAGCTCCTTCAAAAAGGAGATTTCTGGCAGCTTCATTCTCTGAAAGGTCTGCCTTTAATCAGATAAGGAAGGCTCAGAAAGGGCTTGTGTATCAGCTGTATCTCAACTATCTCTAGCTTCATAGTAATCTTTATACCAGTCTGATGGCTTTGGGTCCCTTCAGCCTCCAGAAACTTGTGCAGCTTCCGTTTTCCTACTCCTATTCTCTCTTGCAAGCTGGTCACCAATTGGTTCACCCTCCACCAATCCAGAAGTTGATCCCCATCCAATGTGTAATTGCCTGACTTAAGAGGATGGTGTGTGTACAACTGGACACATGGTAGTTGTTCTGATTCATCACGATGTCAGTATAATACAGTATGTTGCTGGAATTTAGAGTGGATCTGGAAAGAGCCACTTTTCCTACCTCACTCAGCAAGTATTTTTAATCTACTAAATATCAATAAATAAGACCACAGTCCCACCTCAATAAGGATTAAAGTCTAGTTGGAGCAGAGGAACTAGCTGTTGTTGAGTATATATTTTTGCCACTATTAATCACATCACTATCTTACACAGTAGGAAAAGAAAAAAATTGTTATACCCTTATCTAAAAGATAATACCTTAAGCTGAGTTCCTAAAGATGAATAAGGCATTCTCAATTGGACCTAATACAGGAGAACAGTCCTTGGTAAAAAGAACATGGACTTCATAGATGAAAGATCGCATTCAATAAGGATTCTTGTTGAAGGCCAGAGGGTTATTGCTTATTTAGTGTAAACCAACTCAACACAATAAGGAATAAGCATTGTTTTTAAATGAGTAACTAAATCTCAACTTGACTAAGATTTTAACCACTAATAACAAAAACTTGAGATAACTAAAGGAAACCAAGATAACTTAGGTTTATGCAATAATTAGTTTCATAACAATTAGGAGATGGCAACTGGCTGTATTAGTTATGCTGGATAGTCATAGTCAACTTTAGAGTCTGTAAGTGTATGAGTTCCTGTTTATTTCTGAGAAGCCAAAGACTAAATTAAAATATACTCAACTCCTTAAAAATGATTAGATGCCATTTTGTTTGAAAAATAATGTGGGCGGAAGATAAATAAGAAAACCACTTTGGTTTTGACCTTCCCTCAGGCACAGTCTGAGCTGCTCTGCTTAATGACACATTCCCAATCTAACAACAGGTGAAAGAAGCTCTTGATTTCACAGAGCTGGAGTGACTTCATGTGGGAGTTGCAAGGAAGATTTCGAAATGCCGACTGTACCTTTGCCATCAGCTTTCACGTTATGGTGTGCACCTCAGGAAGGAAAAGAGGATCTTGCAAACTGGCATAAGGTAGGACCAAAGCTGCCTTTGGTAAAAACGAGTTTCACAAGGCTTGAAATTCACATTGCAATATTTTCCAGGGCTGCCAGTGCTACTGCCCTCTCACCTCAGATGTATGAAACCAATTCCAAATGAAAAGTTTCCAGACATGCCAGTGGCTGCTAATAAACAATGTCATATTAGAATTACGTACAGGACAAATATTAGCCTAGCTAGTTGGATTAAGTCCAAAGACGGAGAAAATGGCCACTATGCTCGTTAATATGTCTTTAGTGACAAGCAACAAAAAGGGTCTTAAAGACTAAGATCATTGATTATGCCACATACAAGAATCTGAAGAGAGATTGGTGCAGAGTTGATTAATCTAGCAGCACAATGAATGTCATCGAGGGCCTACAAAATGGCCGCCATCACCCCAGGCACCAAACCAACAAAGCTCCTCATCTAAAATCCAGAAGGTGAGTTACTTTACACAAGTGTCTATTGGGGAGGGAATACCAGACTGCATAGGCTGTACCTCACAACCCCAGAGGGGCCGTTACATAGACCATAATGAGCATGGCACCCTGTAGAGATGCCAATCTTTTCTAAACAGCTACAATAATATTGTAAATGGCTACAATAATATTTACTTAGCTGAGGCTAAATAAATTCTGATAAAATGTTAAGCCTTCATGTATCTTGAAGTATTTTTAAAGGGGCAAAAATCAGGTGTGGAAATTGTAGATAGAAATATGTTTTAATTGGTCACTTTAATTTTCACACATTGGTTCTCAGTCTTTCAAACTCAACAATTCCAGTGCTTGCTTTGTTTTCCCCAGAGAGTGTCTGAAAGTAAGCATAATTTGTTCTGTAATTTCAAGTCATTTTCTTTTCCACAACCACAATCCTGTATAGTATAAGATTAGAGGCTCTATTTTCCCTAACATGGCATGAAACCACCTTTTAATTGTCACCCTTAAATCAAAAATACTCCTGAATGTCAACTGAAAACTTTGACAAGCCACTCCATTATTCGGGTTGTTGTTAAAGTGATCAACAGTGGTCTCTGTGGGAGAAAATACATTTTCTTTCATAAAAACTAGTTTAATGGTCTCGACCACTCATTTTTCACAGAAAATATTTTCATTCCTGCTGCTATGTAATTTCAATCACAGTCCACCCCACACCATTTAAATTCAAAGGACATGCTGAAATGAACTATTTATTAACTAAAGTATATTATCAACCCTATCCACTCCTCCCTTAGATTACCAATTTGGTGTTACTTCAAAAAACAGAACCACATATTTACTGGTGGTTTATCTCAGACATAATAAGCACATAAACTTAGATAACTGTGATAGTCACTCCAGCTTCGTAAAATACAATTTTTATGTCTGCCATTTAAGTGCACCCAGACCTCAGCATGGCTTGCAGATTTACTTAAAGGAGGATGATCGCAATCATGCCGAGTTACACTATACCAATATTAACTTTGGAATCCATGCGTTATTCTTAGCAGACATTAAGGTCGGGGGTTAGATGTGTGGGCTGCTGTCATGGACACATGACATAAGCTTCCCAGCTCATCCAAAAGAAAATGGGTTTTAATGACAGGGTTTGTTTCCTGTTTGTTTTAAGCAAGCAAGAGATGTAAATGAGATGAGCGCCAATCCTTGTGTTGGAATATTGGCAAGGCTCTCTAATCCACAGGTGGTGAAGAGGGCTAGTGGACCCTTCAGTAATGGGAAACCAGAGGAGAAAATTGCTGCAAATGAGCCTAGCCAGCACGTTAGTGCACTTCATCCTTCAGGGCAGAATTTTCAGAGATACTTTTCTACCAACTACACACTCCAAAGCTGGCATTTCCCATTGCTCTCCCCACCTGTCCCTATTCTAAATGTTCTAATCTATCATTTTAAAAATACTGCTGCATTGAGAAAACCTAAGGAAGTCTCTGGTATCTTAAAATAACTCTCACTGTGGCAGTTGCCTGATCTTGAAAGGCCTTACTGCACATTATTCTGTGTCACATAATAGTCACATTGCTGTATTGATAATAAGCCTTTTCAGAGTTAATGGCTTTTTCAAAAACCTCTTCCTCATTTCTCTGAGCCACCTGGGGAGAATATACATCTCCCGGTGTCTTTCCCTCATGCCTCACCAAGAAACGAATAGTTTCTGTAGAATCCCACCCAATTTAGAATTCACCTTTCGATGGGACTGTCAGGCTCAGTTTGCATGTGAACCCCAGATTTCAGGAAGACTTACTAACGATGTGCTCACACGTAAAGATTCAGAAGTAGCGAGATGCCCTTTAAATGAGGCCAAGGACTGAAGAACCATGCGAGTTCCATGAATAGTGCCTCCAGACCCAAAATCTTTAGCGTCTTAATAAATGAAATACTTCATATATGTCTGCTAATTGAGTCCTATTGATAGGCATGTAAAAATTAAAGCCAGATATCTCAAAGTTAAGTTTCTTTTAATTTTGACTAACCTTCCTTTCTATCCTACAGGTAACTAAAGTAATGTTTTCACATGAGAGACAATTAAAAACACAAAGAAAAAGATGTATAAAAATTAATGGTGTGTATATTAAGAAAACTAAAATGTACCAATTTTGAGTGATATTCCAAATGTTTTTGGAATATTAAATGTTTTTAGAATATTAAAGAAGAGAGAGAATCCTTTGTCCTTAATATCATGTTCCTTTGAGAGGCATGAGGTTATTGTCAATGGTTTCCATTTCTTTTTCTAAGATCCCATATACTAGTATACTACTTTTACAGTGAAAAGCACTTATATACTCCTAATACTGTAAAGTATGTTTATTGGATATAAATTTTGGAATCAACCTGTGCACAAAGCATGACAAACTTAATAATAATCATATCAGAAAATATCTATACCTATACCTTTAATGCCATACAAAATCAAATCCAGGAAAAGTCAACTATTTGAGATTTCAAAGAGACACCATTTGTGAAATTAAAAGCAAGTGGCAAACTGATATGAACTAGATTAAAACTTCTCTAAGTTAAAAAGGAGATTGATAATTAATAAAAAGGTTAGCAAAGATTTTAAAAAGGCAATGTGAAGAAGAAATAAAAATAAAAAAGAGGAAGATCCTCCAATTCACTGATAATAATGAAAAGGCAAATTAAAACAATAATAAGATCTCATTTCTGTCCTTTCAGGTTGACAACGTTCAAGATGGTTAGTGATAGCAGTGTTGGTGAGGATGTGGGAAACCAGGCATCCTCACGCTTTATGGTGGGCATGCAAAGCCTTGCTGGAACAATATGGTATTCTCTAACACAGTTTAAACTGCTCATGACCCTAGTCCTTTGTTTTTACATGGAGTAGTCTAGACTAAAACACTCCTCCACTTGGTATTGTCATTGTACATTACATAACAGTAAAATTTGCAAACAACTGTCACTTAAACAGGTGAGTGACTACATAAATAATGAGGTACTCATTTTACATGCATTAAGCTGAAGAGATATTTCTGATACCTGAACAAAAACAAGTATGAGTGCAATGCATAGGACTGGGGATTTTATATTTTTTAAAACTAAACAAGCATTTATCTATAAGTTCTAATATGGAAATGTTCAAAAGCCCTATTCATTTAAAAAATGCATTTATTTGTGTATTTGTGTGAGAGTGTATATAAAAACTGGAATGACATAGCTCAAATCAGGGTTAGTCCAAGTCAGTAATAAAAGCACAATAGCCCTGGCTGGTTGTTCAGTGGTTAGAGCATTGGCCCAAGGACTGAAGGGTCTTAGGTTTAATTCCTGGTCAAGGGCTTGTACCTTGGTTGCAGGTTCAATCCCCAGCCTCCATCAGGGCAAGAGCAGGAGGCAACCAATTGATGTGTCTCTCTTGTATTGATGTTTCTCTCCCTCTCCTTCTCTCTCCCCCTTCTCCCTCTCATTCTTTCTAAAAAACAAAAAGCAAAAAAAATCAATGGAAAAAATATGCTCAGCTGAGGATTAAAAATAATAATAACAAAAGCATGATAAAGGACTATAACTATTAACAAGAATGTATTCATTACTTTTTGCATAAGTAAAATACAAACTGAATTTATTATATGTAAGTATAAGCTGACAGTAAAGCAATTCTAAAACATAAATGAGACAAATGAAGAATATGGGTAAAACAGAAAATAAACCAATTTGAACCACAGAGCCCTGCCTCTCCATCTGTATGCCAGCATTCCTTAGCTGGGTTAAGAGTTGTCACACTGTGCTTCCTACACTCTAGATTGAAAGTTTAAAAAGTAGAGGGTCAAGTGTTTCAAAACTGAATTCCATTTAAAGTCATTAAAAGAAATGTTCATTCTTTAGAATTTGTCATTCTTTTTAAAAAATTCTGATTCACTGGCAATAAAATCTGGAACCAAGGAAAGACTAAATTGAAGCAGACTGTGTCATTTAATGAGGAAATAAAGCTAAGAATTCTACCTCAACTCAAGAAAACCAATTATTACCAGTGCAGTTAGATTTTAAAAAAAAAAAAACACTATTTTTAAAAGCACAGTAATCAAAATGGTAGATTTTATCAAATGATGAAAGCAAAAAGATAGACAATTTTCTTTGTTAATTGTTGAGCTTGAACAAATTGTTTGAATATTTTGTGCATAATTCATTTAATAATGAACAGGCTAACTATGGATTGTTAGAGAGGACTAACACAAAACTATTCAGAATAATTCTCTTCTTTGTGGTTTTCTCAAATTTCACATAGCTTAAGGTATATCAAAGAATTATCAACAAATGAACAAATCTGTAATTGGGAGTTTTTAAAACAACGTCAAACTATAATTATCTCATAACCACAAAATGCCTGGGAATTGATGACTTGAAGAGTTGTGTTCCATTAGTGCACAATTAAAGACAAGTCCTGCCTCAGCCAGAAATGCCTGAAACGTTTAGGACAGATGACAGTAAACTCTCAGTTTATCTTCTACAATTTCATTCTCGTTAGGACCATTACCTTGAGTTCTATTCAGACAATTATGGGGAGAGGGGGGCAAGGGGAGATTTGTAATATGTGACAATTTTAGGATAATGAAAATGGCCTGTTACTCAGATTTAGATGTGGAATACATCACAGAGATGAATGTTGTTATCTTGAAGATACCATCTGAAGCAGCCTCCTGTATTAAGAAAAGTGAGGAGCCCTGACTGGTGTTGCCCAATGGTTAGAGTGTTGGGCTGTGCACCAAAGGGTTTCAAGTTTGCTCCCTGCCCCTGTTTGGGGCATGTGATGGAGGCAACCGGTCGATGTGTCTTTCTCACCTCTCTCTCTCTCTCTCTCTCTCTCTCTCTCTCTCTCTCTCTCTCTCTCTCCCCCCCCCTCCCCATCCCCCTCCCACCTTCCTACTCTCTCTGAAAAGCAATGGAAAAACTATCCTCAGGTGAGGATTAACAAAAATAGGGGAAAAAAAGTGAGATGTTTTCATTCCCATTTTACAGATGAAGCAACTTGAGTTTAAAGAAGATTTTACATAGAAGTAGATTCAAAACCTGATCTTCCTAGCGGAGCACCTATTCTTTCAGGAAATCGTGTTATATATTCTCTTTCCAAATTCATTCTATGGTACTAATACTTTTTGCCTGCAGGACTTTAGCTCATGTAAGGATTAACAGAATTTGTGAGAAACAGACATTCAGAACAATCTCTTCGGATTCACTGTGACAGTCAGAATTTTACCTTTCCAGCCCTCCTTTCTAGTCCCCAAATCCCTGGACCGAGGCTTCAAGTTAATTCATCCTGAATCTTTCTTTTGTGTGTATTTCTCTTAAGAGAAATCTGTAAGAAAGGACTAACATTAACTCTCCTTTCATCTAGGAGTGTGATGCGCTTCCTCCTCCTCCTCATAGCTTTCCATCTTTGGTTCTTGGAAATGACCTGCTTGCCTAGCCACTTTCACATGTTGGCCCATCAGAAAGGCAGGTTTGCTGATAAGAGGATACAAACAGAATTCTCCAGCAGGTTTTATGTTTCTCCACTACTCTTTTTCAAGTTCTTACATATATATTTTAAAATCTCTTCTGGGTAATTCCACATTATTTAAATGCTTAAAACTCTAAAGAGATTTAAGAGCAGAAAACAGATTCTATTTTATACCATATTGGCAAGAAATGGTCTAGCTTTAGGCTATAAAAAAGCACATTGGGTTACCTGTACTACTCTTTCCTTGTAACAGTCTAGAATCCCTAAAGAATAATCATCTTGACTTTTACTACTCGGCCGACTCTGTTACAGAAAGGACTTTTAATCTGTGGCTTTGATTAAACAACAAGGGCAGCTAGAAACAATAACGTAAGGCAGGAGAGGCTGAAGCTGCTGCCATCTTGAGCACATTTATTGTCCTGAAATAGATCAGAATACAGATAAACCTTCAGAGAGATATCCATCTCTACTTCAGAAATGATTTTAGTGCAACTTGCCTGCTCTTGAGTGCTAATTTCTTTTAGAGCTCAAATTCTGTCAAAATAAGATTTCTCTGGAATTGTGTTGTAGTGATCACTATCTTAACACTGAAAATCTTTACTTATACAAAGAGTTATTGAAATGGAACCTAACTTCTTGTTCTTTGAATCACTGGAGGTTAAAGGAAAAAGTATAGCCAACAAATAATAATTAAGACTATTATATCTATACTAGAGGCCTGATGCACGAAATTCGTGCAAGGGGCTCAGCCCTCACAGCCCAGGCTTCATCAGGAAGGTCGTCCAGTTGTCCAGTCTAATTAGCATATTATGCTTTTATTATTATAGATTCCATCATTTATTGTCCTTACTATAACCTCATGACATGAGTAGATTAAGTATCTTTACTCATAGAGAGGTTTAAGGTCACATGGATGGTGAAAGAACAGGTACTAAACCCTAGTCTCCTTCCTTTTTTTTTTCCTTGTTCTCATATATCTATTCCTATTTTGGTTCCCTTTTGTTTTTTTCCTTGGTTTCCATTGTTAAAGAGAAAAACGACAGGCCCAAAATGGTGTCACTCATGCTAATGCCCATGATATCAACCCACATTGAATAGATTTAATGCCTAACCGAGTTGCAGTTTCAACCCCACCCAGACAGAATGTAATCTTATTCAACCAGGCGGGAATTTTCTGTCTGTCACCTACGCCTCTCCATCCCCCAGTTAAAAGAGGAGGCATGTTCAAACCCTTGCCAACCCCTTGCCCCCAAAAAGCTGTGTCCTGTCCTAAAACTAAGCCTTTCTTTTATTTGCTAATCTCTTCTTGCCCCCCACCACCCTCCTTCTGCCTATGAAAAACTCCCATTTTGTACAATGCCTCAGTGCACCCTTCTGGTTGCCAGATGAGATACTGCCCGATTCATAAATTGCTTAATAAAGCCGATTAGATCTTCATATATACTTGACAGAATTTTGTTTTTCACAATCCTCATTTTGGTTTCCCCATTTCTCTGGCTCAGTGCAGACCATTTAGGGTTAAAATGCCTGATTCAGTGCCTCATTAGAAAGCACTTAATCAATACAAGTGAGTTTTCATTGAGTTATTTATACAATCAGCAAGATTGTGTGTTTCTATAGGGATATCTCTAACTATTCCTTTTTTCTGCCTATTGTAAAGGTATTCATCTGAAATAGAGATAAATGATGCCTTTTTACAGAATACAGCACACCAAGAAAATCCTGATCCTTTCTTCAAACAGTATTTTTTAAAAACATTTTGAAAATATCATCTCTTTTCCTTAGGTAATGAGATTGCACTGAAAACAATACACTCTTGACTTGTTCAAACAGTTTGGGGTAAGATTTTCCATAGTAGACTCTCCATTGAAATACAGACCAGTTTGTCCCAAAATGGACAGAGGAGAGAGGAGAGAGAAGAGAGACTTTTAAAAATTTACAGAATTAAATAATTCAAGTAAAAGAAAGATCCTATCTATTGCTAATCCCAATTAGAGGAGATTTCCACTTCTTGGAAGGGATGTGTCTTTCAACAAAAGTGTTATTTTAATGAACACAAAAGGAAAGTATTTTTCTACCTCTCATATTCAGGAGCTGAAACATTTAGTTGAGAACAGCTGAAGGATCACACACCTCACTGAAACTGAAATATATGTATTATAAAAAATTGGTATTTACATTGCAATTGACTTTATTCTCTTCTTTGATTTCATATTTACAGATTCGTGGAAGGAACCTGAATATTCTTTAGATATCTTAGTCTTAGAGAATCCCATCAGACTTTTAAGATTAATTTAAGTCTTTTGGATCATATAAAGGTGTGGGACAGAGGATTTGTACCAGGAGCCAATTCTCATCAATATTTTAACAGCACTTTAATATTTTACTTCTTTAAAATTATACTTTTGCCAATTCTAATCAAGTTTCCTTAGCCACTACATTGACCATGCCCTTCAAAGATGGCAAAGAACTGTAGCTTTTCAAACAATTCCTTCTCATCTATGTGCTTATTAAATTTACAATTTGTTCCAATACTTTTCCTTTTAGCATTGACAGAAAGCTCTCACAGGCTTTTCTCTCTTACCACCCCCATTTTTCCTTCTCCTCTATACACATTTTTATTGAAATATTTTAGCTGCCAAAAGTATCCGTTAGAGAAGAATTTAATAAAATGATAAATGGTAACTTGAATAAAAGCCTTTTTTTTAAGGTAGCATTTTCTATTTTACCCTGAATTTAAAGAAATCTGCTTCCATAACAGCATTTTGGGGGTTTGGCAGCTCATCTTCCAGTTACATTTAAAAATTTCAAGGAAGAAATAGTCATCTTTAATGAGACAGCATGGAAGCAGTTCTGTGTAATCAAAAAGGAATTCATTTGTAAAATTGGAACTTGACAGAAGGGAGATTTTAACAGAGCTGGTTTGACCTGTAAAGAAACACCTAATTCTTTAGAATTATTTTCTAAAAATGCACACACTGCATTCACTGTAGAGCTCAAACATCCTAAGCACAGAAAATGAGAATACTAATCTAACTTACAATTATAGAGTTTAGGGGGAAATTTTTGACATTTTCTGCTGGAAAACTTATTCTGGGGATCAGGAGGACCAGCATCTGAGCCATACCCTGTTAAAAATCTGACATACAGTTAAGTCTCTTCACTGGACAAGCTCAGTTTCCTTACCCGCCCTCCCCCTCCCGTCCCCCCTCCAAAAAAAAGTGGTACACACACTCTACTCACTAAGGTTGTTTCTGGCTCTATCATTCCAATATTCATAAATTGTGCTGGATGTCCAGTTGTCTTAAGTTCTGCTACAGTTCTACTAACAGATGAGATAAGTGAAGTTTTGCTTTAAAAACAACAACAATATATAAAAAGTATTTAGAGCTCTGGTGGCAAAATTCAAAGTAGGAAAGATATTTAATGTTGTAATCTATTTGAGGATACTGCTGGAGAGAAAAAATTTTTTTTCTCTGCCCTTCTAAGTTCTTTTCCAGTTGATCTAAGAATTAAATTGACATGAGACATTAAAAGGAGAAAATCAAATTTAATTTTGTATGTATGGGAGGTGGGGGGAGAGAGACTCACAGGGGTGGCCACAGGGGAAAAGATATCAGATCCAAAATCAAGTTGGGCAAATGAGGTTTGAGCAAAGGAATGGGGTAAGAACTGAGGCTTCAACAAGGAGGAGGGTAATTCACAGGACAGTAAGAATGGCAGATGTTTGATGATTAGATATTTGCCCTGCCATACAGATAGGTCATTCAGATAAAAGTTACCTCTGGTAATAGCGCGCTCTCTCTCTCTCTCTCTCTCTCTCTCTCTCTCTCTCTCTCTCTCTCTCTCTCTCTCTCTCTCTCTCTCTCTCTCTTCCTATATAAATTATTTTAGTTAGTAAGGGAGAAGTAAAAGTTTTTCTTAAATCTGCGGGATCTTGATTTCCTTAAGCTTAAAATATTTCACATGCCAAAGTGGCATGTTTTGGGTCATGTATTCTTTCAATCCTCAATACAGGTTGTATAAAACACACTATCTGTTCCTCAAAGTTGCACTAAGTTAAAGAGGAGTAAAAGCAAATTATGACAGCAATATTGAGTGCTTTACCCAAAGCATGAACTAGGGACTGAGATGTAACCTTTGAAATGCTCACTTAACGATAGGGATACATTCTGAGAGATGTTAGGACTCACTTTCCTGTTCTTTAAAATGGGAAAAAATAATAGTATCTTGTGGAGTAGTTATGAAGATTAAATGAATCAAAATATTTACGAATGTTTAGAACAGTACCTAAGCACACATAAGTATAAAGTGCTAGTACTATTTTATTTGAGGGGTATTTTGGGCAAAAGCAGTAATATGTGTAAAGGGGAGGTTATGTCTAAAAATAAGAATGTGTGTTTAAGAAAATTCAAAGAGCTCAACACAGCTGGAATATTGGATACACCTGGAGGGAGAGGGAAAAATGAAGTCAGAGGGACGGACAGGGCCTTTCATAAAGGCTTTCTGCAGCCTTATTTTGGGGCCTTTAAATAATTGAAAGACATGAGCTGGAAAATATTTACCTGGGTACCTATGTGACGTCTTATAGGACCAAGAAATGTAGGTCTTAGATGTAGGAATTACACCCAAAAATGTATATTCTAAATGTAGAAATATTTTTAATCTGTGTTTTCAACTTGCAGGTAGGTAATAATTTCAATAGGTTGCACTGATAAGCGCATGATTAGATGGGTAGTTTCAATTTTCTAAAACAGTAAAACAAATGGTTAGCTTTGAATTTTGGCATTTTTGTGTGGGTATAAGGCTTTTGTTTTACATTTCAGAAAAGAAAACTGGACAATAGACATATCCCGTGTGTATTTATACCAAATATTTTATTCATACACTAATTCTATTTTTCATTCATTTCTCCAACTTTCTATTAGATTATGAATGTTAGCTACAGAAATACTATATAGATTGATATATCAGGAAACCTGTCAAAAATGGCCACAGGAAGAACTTAAACTTAACTCAGATGTTAATGATTCAGATATAGACCCTTTAAGAAACCATAGGTTTGTAAGTAGATGTGAGATTCATTATGTACTAGTTATCTTATCAATACTTCCAAGTTAGGGTAGAACTTTCAATTTTATCCCATTTTATCTCATCAAGAAATAAACACATAATCCATTGGTCTAATGATCATAAAATATTCCAGGAATTCTTTGGATGCATCTAAAAAATGTTTGAAGCCATAAATAAAAATACCCCTTGCTTGTAAGGTAGTTAGACACAAAATCAGTACTCCTGAGGAAATAGAAAAAATGTCAAATCTCTGCCCAGGTGCTCTGATATCTGGAAGCCAAGAGGAAATTCTCTTGACTATGTATTTGAGATGATGCTACCTAGTTGATAAAAATTGAGAGGCACTTTAGCAGGCAACAAAGAAATCCCCACAACCTCCACTCTAAAAACATTTATGTTTGTATAAATGTGCACAATCCCTTCTGATATATCAAATCATTTGGGAAATCCAAATGAGGCTGTCCTCCTTCACCATGTCCTCTACCATTGAATAGGGTATTATTTCCAAATGGGCTCCAGGAAATACACAGTTGATAAAAGCTCTACAGTGGTCCATAATATCTGCTTTGCATGTTTATGGCACTCACCAGAAAAAAAAAGCTTGGTATTTAACATTCTAAATGTCCCAAGATTAATTTTTGACCTAGAATAGACATGGTTCTCAAAACTTCTGAGATTACAGGGAAATGTCTGGGAAAGACAAGGAACAGATATGTATTATTTTCCCTAGAACAGAAGTTCTCAAAGTATTGTTCTCAGGACAACTCACATTCTTAAAAATTATTAACAGTCAAAAAGAGCTTTGTTTTTATGGGTTACATCTATCTATATTTACCATAATAGAATTTTAAATATCCTATATAATAAAGAGGTAATATGCAAATTGGCTGTCACACCCTCACACAAGATGGCCACCACAAGATGGCCGGCAGGGAAGGGCAGTTGTGGGTGATCAGGCCTACAGGGGAGGGCAGTTGGGGACAATCAGGTTGGCAGGGGAGCACTTAGGCATTGATCAGGCTGGCAGGGGAGTGGTTAGGGGTGATCAGGCTAGCAGGCAGGCAAGTGGTTGGGAGCCAGCAGTCCCGGATTGTGAGAGGGATGTCCGACTGCCAGTTTAAACCAGCAGTCAGACATCCCCCAAGGGGACCCAGATTGGAGAGGGTGCAGGCTGGGCTGAGGGACAACCCTTCCTCCCCACCCCCCCAGTGCACAAATTTCATGCACCGGGCCTCTCGTATTTAATAATTTCTTTGAAAATAGCAGTAATAACCCATGAAACACTAATACATTTTATAAAAATAGCTTCATTTTTAAAACATAAAAGTAGTGAGAAAAAATGGTATTGTCTTACATTTTTGCAAATGTCTTTTAATAACAGTCATAATAGAAGGCTATGGATTCTCATTCAATCTATTATAGTATGTTCTTTTGGTTAAAAGATATAAAGAAAACCTTCTACAGATATAGTTGGAAAAGGAAGGAATATTTTAATGGCCTTTTCAGATAACTGTGGATATTCCTTTTTTAATACTATATCCAAACTCAACAAATGGTAGTTTCTTAAAGTTTAGTTGCAATGTAAAATTTGAAATTATATCAATGAACTTTTCATAATTTGTTACATTATTGATCTATCTTGTGCTTTGAATGGGTCTTTTGCCCGTGCATGATATTATAATAGCATACTTTGTAAAATATTAGCTATTGGGTTATGCAGATCTTCCAAATGTTGGCAGTTTTTGTCATATAATATCAAAAACTCAAATTCATCAATATATCACTGAGCTCACCGAAAAAGTCTTCAGCTATTGGGAAACTGTCAAGCTCAGAGTGACAAAGAATTTTTCCAAAATTCTAATTTTCACTTTAAATTTCAAATTTCATCACTAGCAATAATTTGTGAGTTGCTTATTGAAGAAATAGGCTCACTTCAAATATGTTCATGAAAATGGCTGTCTACCAAATACACAACTCTGAATAACCAGTTGTCTGTCTACAATTCTTTCAAAGAAAAGTGGTGTTCCGTAACTAGGTGGCTAATTCAGCTTTCAACTCAGTCACACAAACGCTTTTTCTCAAGACTTCAATGTACAACAGAAGTGCTTTGTGCATGCACTCCATTTTTAACACTACATATTAAAAAGACATACTCAGAGATCAAAATTTAATAAAATTAATGATTTTTACTGCTTCATTGAAGGCAGTCACATTTCCTTTTAATAACATATATGGTGATGGAGAATGTAGTCTGAAGCTACTGCCTCGCTCTATTCTAAGGTACCAGCAGTTTTGTCATTCCTTTTGTGCTATTAGTGCAGATATCAGCATAGTAAAAATGGCAAGTAACATTTTAGTACTATTATGAAAGGAGTCTTAATCCCACAAAACTTTTGAAATGGTCTCAGAAATACCAAGGGATCTGCAGACTACAGTTTAGGAACAAATGTCCCAGCCCTTCCATTCTTCAAATGATTCATGTGACCTCAAACCTCCTTAGTTTTCCCTAGCATTTCTTTTGTCTATTTACAAATCCCATCAGGGATGAAAATGATAGCAGCCAACCCTACTAATAGTTAACTTCACCCCACTATAATTGCTAGCAAGTAGATCATCAGACTGATCAATATATTAGGGCTATTTTGATCTGTAACACTTCTGCAGAAACTACAAAGCTAAGCCATATGAAGAAATGATTCAAGTTTCCACCTCTGGGTATATGGCCAAAGAATTAAAAGCAGAATCTTGAAAAAATATTTGCATGCTCATCTTTAAAGCAGCATTACTCACAACCAGAGGCCTACTGCACGACATTCATGCACTGGGGAAGGGACTCTCAGCTCAGCCTGCGCCCTCTCACAGTCCGGCACTCCTCAGGGGATGTCCTTAGCGCTGCCTTTGAGGCGGAGGAGGGAGGGGCTCACACCACCGCTGCTGTGCTCACCAGCGGTGAGCCTGGCTTCTGGCTGAGCTGCACTCCCCCTGTGGGAGTGCACTGACCACCAGGGAGCAGCTCCTGTGTTGAGTGTCTGCCCCCTGGTGGGCAGTGCACATCATAGTGATCAGTCATTCTGCTTTTCAGTCAATTTGCATATTAGGGTCTTATTACATAGGGTAACTAGGAGGTAGAAGCAACCCAAATGTCCATCCCCAGGAGAATGGATAAACAAAATGTGCCATATACTAGTACATACAATGGAAATTTATGCAGACTTTAAGAGGAAGGAAATCCTGTCACATGCTACAACATGAAGGACATTAGGCTAAATGGAACAGGCCAGTCACAAAAAGATAAATGCTGACTGATTCCACATATATGGACACATCTAAAGTAGTCAAATTCATAGAAACAGAAAGTAGAATGGTGGTCACCAGGACTGGGGGTAGTAAGGAAAGGGGAAATGCTGGTTGGTATAAAATTTCATATTTGCAAAATGAAAAGTTTCTGAAGATTTGTTTTACAACAGTGGAAGTATATTTAACACTACTGAACTATACACTGAGAAATGGTTGAGATGGTAAGTTTTATGTTTTTTAGCACAATATAAGAAAACCAATTGTGTTTCTATACATCAGCCAAACACAAAATAATGTCCAGTGTATACTTCATTTAAATAAAGTACAAAAAGAGGCAAAACTGATCTAAAGTCTTTAAGCACATATCCTTAGATAGTAAAAATAGGTTAAGAAGTACAGAGGTAATGATCAATCAGGTCAGAACCTAGGCTACCTTTGGCGTGAGAGAGGGGTTGTGTTCAGTAAAGGACAGTGAGTAGCTCTGGCGAGCTGGCAATGCTCTGATTTCCAGCCTTTGTGGTGGAGTCAGGGGTATTTGCATTCTATCCAGTAAGGGTAAATCCACGTATGATGCCTTTTTCTCTATGTGTGGTAATTTTTGCTACAACAGAAACATTTAAGAAACCGAGGCACTGAGGCATACGTTTTCTAAATTCACATAACTTTTTAGGTAGCAAAGCTGGAAAACCCAGGTCTCCAAACCACAGGTCCCACTTTTTATAGCCACTTGTAAATACACCTTGAGTCATGGGCACTAGGGTCTTAAAGTATCAGATAGGAGAAGATCACAATGGCATGTAAGTAACAATAATCAAAAACACAATTCACAGAAGCCAAACAACAGCTCAATTCAACAAAGATTGATTGAACATATAAAATGTACCAGACCCTCTACTAGATACTGAAAATAGAAAAGTAAATAAGACTTGTTCCCAGCACCCTTTCAATGCATAGGCTGAGAAGTCTTGTGGGATGCAGAGGGCAGGGGAGAGATGGTGGGAGCTTCAAAGACTTCTACTCTGTGGTTCACAATTAGAATTAAAGGTTAAAAATGGGAAGGTGTGGGAAGGGTTATCCTTTTTGCCAGAAAGACATCAGCAGAGCTAGAATTAAAAAAAAAAAAAAAACCCTCAGAATTATGCATGCTGAAGAATCATGAGGTGTTAGGATAGAGAGTGGTTAAGATAAGGCCGAAAGTAAGTAGAGCCCCTATCGGGTAGAGCCTCATAGGCCATAAAAGGGAGCTTTGGACATTTCAAAATACATATTTCTCTATGCCATCTAACAGGTTACTAACTTATAGGGAACAGGTGATACCATGCCCACCACCAGCCAAGAGGCATTGGGTATGTCATTTCCACTCTCAGGCCTGAGATTCTTGAATTGGTAAAAAGGGAGCTTAAACTAGCTGGCCTCCACAATCAATCACTCCTAGATCTGATTTTAAAGCTTTATGAAACAGAGACAACACTGGCAAGAAGTGTCATTAAAACACTTCTCTATTTTTTTTTAAAAGACACTTATAAAGAAAGACCCAAACAAGGAACCAGAGATGCAAATGTATCTAAATTGCCTTATCAACTAGAAAGATGACTAAATGCAAATCAAAATTACGTAGTGTTCAAAATGCCTCAGGCACACTGACAAAATTTCTTGAGCTTTTACTCTATGCCAGATACTTACTTACATTATCTCATTTAATCCTCAACAACCTCTGAAACTGGCCTTCTAGTCTTTTTAAATAAAAACCAGAGGTTTGATATAATAAAAACCCAAACTCCACAGCAAGGAGGTGGCAGAAGGGATGTTAATGCAGGTCTATCTGCCCTAAATCTAATTCCCTCCTCAGGTTTTCAGGTACACTAGGATTCCCATATAAAAAAGTAGAAAGAACATGTTATTTCTTGAGAATTCATAAACTAAATTTACATAAGATCCAATATGTCTTGTCCCAATTCTATATAATGTTTCTGTTTCACTTTGCATGCTTAGAAAAATGTGAAAATATTACAATAACAGCTTTTAGCAACTGAATTACTGTTTATCCAGAAATTACCTGTTCAGAAATAAAATTATATTTACAACTGCCCAGGCTATACCCAAAGTGCTTTTAATCAGCCCAAAATGGTTTTAAGCAGTCACTCTAAGTTTATTTATGCATTGAAATAAGCATTGAAACACTAACCAGAAAAAAAGGATTACACTAAAATTAAATTAAGACACTCCTTGAAATGACAATCCACAAGGCAGTCATAGATACGAACAAATCCTGGTTTCTCAAGGATTATTCCCAGGGAAGGAAAACAAAGCTCTCCAGGCCTTAGTTGTTGCTACTAAACAGAAAAGCAAATAATCAAATGAAGCAATCAAGGTAATTCCAGTGATTATTCACAGGAAATAACTGTTTGGTTCAGCCATTAGCTTTTCCCACCTTTAGGTCAAAAATGTTTTTCCCCACTAAACTGAACATATTTAATTCTATGTTGGGCCTTTCAGGTTCCTAATCAGCTAATGGCATGTGTTGAACATGACAGCAGAAAGACCAGTAAATGCTGCAGCAGGAGTGATGAGACAGGAACTGCATGGAACATCAAACCTTAATCTAGTCATGGTTTTTAAGCTTGAGTGTCCATCAGAATCCCCTGCAGGGCTTGTTAAAACACAGGTTACTGGACCTCACCCCCCAGAGCTTCTGATTCAGTAGGTCAAGGTGGGGGCCCAAAAACCTTCATTTCTATTACCTTTCCTGGTGATACACTCTGAGACTATCTAAGCTTGATCTTGGAAGTGACGCTCCATGAGCCTCATTGTTTATAAAGGACTATCTTTTAGGTGTATAGTGAACAGTTAATAAACAGATACTTTTAGTTTTTTACTAATCAAAACTAATGGTTTGATGAGTGACTCATCAAACCATAATAACTGGTAAGATTAATTGATAATGTTAAGTTCAGCCAGAATTTTAAGTTTCAATTTTTGCCAAAAATATATAATAATATATCACAGCACCTGTTGAGTTTATACCAAAAACTATGCTAAGTAGTTTCCTCAATATATAATATTTCATTTGCTCACCATTAAAAAGCTAGTTAACAAATGCCTTTTTTACTTTTATTCTCAATTTAATAATAAATGTGCTTAAGTTAGATTAAACCACCAGCCCGACGTTACACTGTCAGAAGTGATGAAAGGGAGTTTCAACCCAGGAAGTCTGGCTCCAGAGTTGACGCTTTATTGCCACCCATTCTGTGGCCTCCTGGGTAAATGGCACTGTGACTGCCGGCAATAAAAATTATAACCTGAAATTCTAGATTCCAATGTGAACTGCTAAATTCCAAAACTCTACGAAAGTGTGAAATAATTTATGAGCTGTACGTAGGCACAGAGTCGCACAGAATACCAGAGCTGCTGTATCACAAGAATGTGCCATGGTTAGGCCACTGTAAATTTAGAAAGGGAAAGCTTAGTATATAGGAAATTTATGGAGCTACATTGGCCATTCTTAGGTAAGGCTTCTTTGCAAGATTTTCTCCATTTTCACTGAAAGTTAAATGTTTATGTTAGATAAAACAACTAGGAGAGCCAAGTGGTGCCTGGGCAGTGAGAGTAAGGAAATGTTCAAAAGGCATAGAAAGTTCAGTCATGTTCAAGATACATTAAGGCCTTCGGTGTTTCTAGGGGAAGCTAGGGTCCAGCAGGTGGAGTTGCTGCACAGATATGGAAGGCATCCAGAGCTATTTGTAATCAGGAGTCCAGAAGACAGAGAGGAATAATCAGAGAGATATATATGCATATATTACGTCTGTGTTGTGGCTAGAAAAAAAATCGAGTAGCAGAACTTCAAAATATATATATATTGTCTTTGGAACTAGGACACAGAGATAAACTATGACTCAGGAGAAAGTGATAAAAATATCATTGATCATAACTGAAGGTACTAAATTTCAGGTAAGGTGAAACTAAAATAAGATTCAAAGATATCTACCTACGAATTTACTGGCCAGCAGATCATAACTTGGGTTGGGGAAAACAACAAAATATTAGAGTTGAATCTTGCCAGTTTAGAAAGATAAAACAAGCCAAGAAATGCAGGTGGCCTCTACAAGTTGGAAAAGTCAACAAATTTTCCCTATGAGCCTACGGGGAAAAATGCAGGCTTACTGATACCTCATCTTTTAACCCGTGAAATTTATTTCAAGCTTCTGACCTCTAGAACAATAAGATAATAAATTCATGTCATTTTATTGCAGTAAATCTGTGGTGATTTATTACAACAGCACTTGGAAACTAAAACAATCAGGAATAAAGAACATGGTAAGCAAAAATATGGGTAAATACAGTAGACTTCTTCTCTTCTAAAATTTTAAATTATGTTTAATGGTTGTAACAAAAATTGTAACTGTCTGATGTGGTTCTAAATGTGTATAAAGAAAATATTTAGGGTAATTATACATATATTATAAGATAATTAATCTATAATATAATCATTTGTATGTATTATAAAAAATGTTATAAACAGAAGGGATAAAAATGTAAAGGGAAGGTTTCTATACAGCACTTGAAGTGGTACAATAAAGATAACAGTAGACTTTGGTAACTTTTGTATACATCAAGTTATACCTAGAGCAACAACTGAAAGAGTTATATAAAGAGTTATACTCAAAAACACTGTAGAGAAATCAAAATGGAATTCTAAAAAAAAAAAAAATGCTCAAGTAACCATATGAAAGCATGAAAAATAAAAGAGGACAAAGAACAGAATACCAATATTATTAAAATATCAGACTTCAACCTTAACATATTAATAATTATAGTAAATATAAATTGCCTAAATATACCATTAAAAGACAACAATTGACAGAATGGATCAAAAAATATGGCTCAACCGTATGTTGTGAATCTCTCTGAATGGCTGTGAACTTTTGCAGAAATTCACTTCAAATATAATTACACAGACTGGTTGAAAGTAAAAGAATGGAAAAAGATGTACCATGAAAACATTAATCGAGCCCTAGCCAACTTGGCTCAGTGGATCGAGCATTGGCTGTGGACCGAAGGGTCCCGAGTTCAATTCCAGTCAAGGACACATACCTCAGTTTCAGGCTCACCCCCGGCCCAGACCCTGGTCAGGGCATGTGCAGGAGGCAACCAATTGATGTGTTTCTCTCACATCGATATTTTTCTCCATCTTTCCGTCTCTCTTCACTCTCTCTAAAAATTAATGGAAAAATATCCTCAGGTGAGGATTTTAAAAAATTAACTGAAGGAAAGCACAAGTGGCTATATTAATATCAAATAAAGTAGAATTCAGAGCAGAGTAAATTACCAGAGATAAAAGGGATATTATTTAATGATAAAAGTGTCAATCCACCAACATAGCAATCCTAAGTGTGCATCAAACAAGAGAGCTATAAAATATATGAAGCAAAAACTAATAAAACTAAAAGTAGAAACAGACAAATCCACAATTATAGCTGGAGAGAGCAACACCCCTCTCCCAACAACTTCAAAAACAACTAGATATAAAATTAGCAAGGAGATAGAAGACCTCAGCAACCCTATTAACCAACAGTATCGAATCAACATTTACAGAACACTTCACCCAACAAAAGCAGAATACACATTATTTTCCAGTGGCCATGGCCCAAGACAGATCCTAGAGCCAGCCATACAATAGCCTTCAGCAAATTTAAAAAATTAAAATCACATAAAGTGTGCTTTCTGATCACAATGAAACCAAATTAGAAATAAATAACAGAAAGGTGGCAGAATTTTTTTTAAAAAACTTGGAAACTAATGAACATATTTATGAATAATCCCTATGTAAATAGAAAGTCTAAGAAAACGGAAAAAAATGCACTAAGATGAATGTAAGTGAAAATATAATGTCAAAGTTTGTGGGGCACTGTTAAAGCAGTATTGAAAGTCGAATTTACAAACGATATGCTTAGATTAGAAATTAAGAAAAGTCACACATCACTATCTAAACTACCACCTCAAAAACCTACACAAAGAAGAGAAAAATAAACCCCAAACAAGTAAGAACAAGATCAAGAGCAGCAACTAATGAAATAGAAAATAGGAAAACAGTAGAAAAATATCATGATACAGAGTTGGTTCATTGAAAAACTCAATAAAATTTACAAAAGTATAGCAAAACAGACAAATTTTAAGAAGTGAAGATACAAATTACCAACATGAACAGTGAAACAGGAGAGATCACTATAAATCCTGCAAACATCCAATAGGATGTCCAAGGAAATGCTATAAATAACCCCACAAACAAATTTGACAACTTAGATGAAATGGACCAATTTCTTCAGAAGCACAAACTACCACAACATAACCAACAAGAGATCATTTGACTGGCCCTATAAATTACTAAGGAAACTGAATTTATAATTCAAATACTCACAAAAAAAGAAATCGCCAGACCTAGATGGTTTCACTGAAGAATCCTACCACATGTTTGAGGAAGAATTAACACCAATTCTACATGATCTTCTTCTAGAAAACAGAAGATTTCCCGATTCATTTAAGGAAGTCAGTATTACCTGTATACAAGTACAAGACAAAGACAACACCAAAAAAAGACAACTACAGACCAATATCCTTCATGGTTATACATGCAAAATCCCTTAACCTAATGTAAATAGCAAATAGAATGTAACAAAATATAAAAAGAATATATAAAGACTTAAAGACCAAGTGGGGATTATATGGGAATGCAAAGCTGACTCAATATTTGAAAACTAAACATATAAACTACCATAAAAACAGGCTAAAGAAGAAAAAATTACAATGATCATATCAATCTATAAAGATATAATTCAATTATATCTCAACTAAATAAAAGAAAAGGCATTTGACAAAAATTAACACCCATTAATAATAAAAATGCTAAGAAAAATGGGAATGGAAAGGGACTTCCTCAACTTGATCAAGAGCATCTACAAAAAGCCTGCAATAAATATTATACTCAATGGCACCAGACTGAAATGCTTTTCGCCTAAGATTGGGAATGATGTAACGAATCCCACTCTCACCACTCTTCTTCACCATAGTATTAGACATCCTAATCATTGTGTTAAGGAAATAAAAGGCATACAGATGGGAAAGAAATAAAACTGTCTCTATTTACAAATGACATAATTATCTATATAGAAAATTTTAAGGAATCTACAGAAAAATTCTAAAACAATTAAGTGAGTTCAGTAAGATCACAGGATATAAGATAAACATATAAAAATTAATAGCATTTTGTTGTAGTATAACCCCCATCTTACAAAGGACACCTCAAAAAGCCGAATTATGGAGTCATTTATTAAAAGCCAGCGGCATACGAGAGAGCAAAAGCACTCCAGACCTCGCAGCCCTGAAAAGCTCACCACATCGGGCTTATATGCAGAATATCACAAAAGTATCGATTACGTCTTTGGGTCTTGAATGAGGAACCTGTTTCGTGAAAAAGCATTTTTACAGAAGCAAAATTGAGCAACTTAGTTATCTAAAGTATCTACAAATCACTGAATCAACAGAAACGCATTATCTGGACCACCTGGGCAATTTAGAATAATTGTGCTGTCCAGATTCTGGGACCACTGAGTCAACAGGAATGCACTATCTGTAGCTACTGAGGCAATTTGGATAATTGTGCTGTTCTGATTCCCAGAAGAATGTGCTTCAATAACCAGTGAGATCACAATCAATGGGATATTCAAACCACCATCAATGGAGTTTTCAATCATACATAAGTTCAGAAAATCAAAATAACTTTTAAATGAGTACAGAACCCAAAACAGCAAGGTTAAAATATTAAACAGCAATTTTTACCCAAGTATGGTTGCTACCATACTTCAATTTATACAGACTAGCAATGAACATGTAGACAAAAAAATTAAAAACACCACTTAAAATCCCTAAAAAATAAACTTAGGTGTAATACTAACAGGTACAGACTTGCATGCTAAAAACTACTAAATGAAATGTGTTTATAGACTGGAAAGTTCAAAATAGTAAAGGTGTCAAGTTTCCAATCCCCCCCACCCCAAATTATTATACAGGTTAAAGGAAATTCCAATCAAAATCCCAGCAAGATTTTTTTTTGTAGATATAGACAAGGTTATTTATATGGAAAGGCAAAGGAACTAGAATTACTGAAAATAATTTTAATAAAGAATTAAGTGGAAGGAATCTAATCAATTTTAAGACATTCTATAACTACAGTAATCCAAACTGTGTGGTACTGTCAGAGGGATAGATATAAAGAAACAATCAAAAAAAAAAACAGGAATATTCCAACTGATATTGACAAAGGGGCAATGCAATGGAGGAAAGATAACTTTTCAACAAATGGTGCATCATCCACATGCAAAAAAAAAATCTTGAGTCAAATTTCATCCCTTAACTCAAAATAGATCACAAGTGTAAAAAGCATGGCTAGAAAATATTTAGAATAAGAAGCAAAGGTAGAAAATGTTCAAAATCTAACACTAGGCAGAGTTCTTAAGCTCATGAACAGCTAGAATAAAATATAGTGGCAATACTTTATTGCTGGCAAGAATGCAAAAAACTGGATCACCCATACATTGCTGGTGAGAATGTAAAAGGGTATAATCAATCTGGAAAAGTCAGGTATTTTCTTTTACAAAATCTAAACTTTCAACTACTATACTACACAGCAGTCGCAAGCCTGAGCATTCATTCCAGAGAAATCAAGACTTATGTTCACACAAAAACTTACACAAATGCTTACAGCAGCTTTATTCATAACAGCTAAAAACTGGAAACAATCCAAATGCCCTTCAATGGGTTAGTGATTAAACTAACTGTGGTACATCCATACCATGGGCTAATTCTCAGTAATAAAATGGAACAAACTATGGTTACATGCTACAAGCTAGATTAATTTACAGAGAATTATTCTGAGTCAAACAGCCAATACCAAACGGATACACCATATGTGGTTTCTTTTAAAAACACATTATTGATAAAATTATAGGAAAGAAAAACAGATTAATGGATCCCAGAGATTAAGATAGAGGTGGAGGTGGGAGAGAAGAGTGTGAGACTGAAAAAGGGCAATTTGAGGGGTCCTGGGAGTGATGGAAAAGTTCTGTGTCTTGACTGCATCAGTGTCAATATTATGGTTGTAATTTTGTTCTAAAGTTTTGCAAGATGATTTCACTGGGAGACACTGGGAAAGGATACAGAGAGCTTCTCAATATTATTTCTTACAATTGCATGTCAATCTAAAAATAGCTCAAGATTTAAAAGATAATAATTTTAAAAAAAGGAATCCTCTAAAGTGCTTTGAAAAGTTCAGAGTTCCCAGTGTCACCTCGCAAAGGTCTCATTCATTCTGTTTGGAGTGGGATTCAGAAATCTGCATGTTTAACACACTCCCCAGTGATTCTGACAGCATGGTCCATAGGCTGCAGTGAGAGAAACAGCGAGACAGTAAGACACACTCAGATTTTATGGAATATGCCTCCAATCAAATTGCTTCCTAGAAGTCAGCTCTGCTCCTATTATTTGGCAGAAAGTCACATCTCCAGGAATCAGGATTGTTGTGTCCAGGCACTGCTCTGTCACCAGTTAGCTGCTTTCCAACGTCCTCAGCACATGACAAAGGACATCCTTTACAGAGGACCAGCTCTAGGTAAAGGAATTGGATCTTGTGAGCTTTTCTTTAACAATGCCTTGGGGAACATCTGTGTCTTACTAGGTTATGAAAATGTGAAAAGCAAGTTATGGTCTCCTTTGTGAGTAAAATTTATCCAGGAAATAATTTAGCTGCAAAGACTCCCTAGGTAACATAATAGAAAATGATGTTGCTACTCCCCACATTTCAATGAATCTTCACTTGCTCTGCAAAAGGAAAAATAAAATTACATCTTTCACAAAGTGAATTTCCCTTTCAGACATGGTAATGACATGAGAGAATGTATTCTAATCTTGTCAAGCATTCATGTGTAGTCAGAGGCAGACTACTGAATGCCAGTTGGAATGAGAGGAACAAGGTCTATGTAGAGGAATGCAGCAGTTAGAAGAAGAAAAAACACTCAAAAGAAAATAATTGAAATTGTCTTTGGATTTGGAAAAAAACATTTGGTAGCTACATATTGCCTAATCTGTTTGCCTACCTTCTACCATGGGTTCTCTTTTTTATTGGAATTATCAAGTTCAGAACACAATTTTAGATAAAAAATTATGGATAATATATCACACTTCTGAATACTACCAGGAACAAGATTTCTCTCTCCTCAGGCCTAAGATAGAGTCTGATTGGCAGCACTAATCAAAAAAAAAAAAAAATGTACTGATCAAGTGGAGGGAAATGAATATGTAAAATGTAATTTGTTAGAGGTTTTTAAAAAGGTATAGTTATAAAACACTGCATATTTGAGAATAGTTTGCATGTTTTTTATAAGATTACAATGTGTTACAACAATAGAATTAGATAAGCATAATTCACCCCTCGAGAGGAACATGTCTTAAGAAAAATTAGACATGATAAAAAGGAAGCAAGTGTTCAGCTTTGACATCCTTGTAATCACAAGTAGAAAAGAAGCACTGGGGATAAGTTAAACAGAGGACAATTACCGATATTACAGAAGGAAAAAACTTGCATCGTAGATTAGAAATTTAAGAAGGATGGATTGAACCAGTGACTTTTAAGGATTTGAGGGTATGGTGCCTGCTTCCCATTAGTCAGACTGTAAATAGTCTGAATAAACAATGAGTCAAAATGACTGCCTGTCCTGACTGGCAACAACTTAGACCTGGAGATGACAGAGCCAACTCCTGGGAGTTTTCATGGTTTGAATTGAGTTGTTCCTTATGAGCAGTATCAGCGAGGTCTATCTGGTCAAGAACAGAAGGAACAGATAGCATAGAGTAGTACAACAGGTCCTTCAAGAATGTCATTTATTTCAATGTGGTTTTGTTATAATGTTGATAAGGTGCCATTGAAACTTAACTCGTGTTTATATCAATTAGCCTACGAAAAATTGGTTTTGTTATATATCATTTCACCTAAAGTCACAAAATCTATTGGTGATGCTAAATAAGAACTTACTGTACTAACCTACTTAGTTCGTGTCAAAGAATATCAAGAAAGTGATGACATTTGTACAGCACACTGGAGGGGACTAAGGGACCTCTATATGGGGCCTCAAAGAGTCATTACCTTTTCCTTATAATTAAGATTAAATCAAATGCAAATAGGAAAGGTATTAAATATAGAATTTTTATAAAACTTCCAATTAAAATTTTTCAGCAATTTTAATAAAGCCATTTTAACCATAAAAAAAACCTTGAATTAACAATTTATATGCATGGCTATAGTTAGAATGTTTTTATTCAATTCCTGTTTAAGACATTTTAATGATGATCTCTATAAATTTTTGATGAGCACCATCAGTGTGAAATTTTATTCCTACCAGTACATGATTTTTTTAATGTAAAACCTTTTATGCACTCATTCAAAAATTTACAACAGTTGAAATTATATTTAAAGAATTTAACAGCTCTTCCATTGACAAAAGTAACTGTGCAATTTCTTATAATAACATGAAGAGACATTTTAAATACAATTGAACTTTTCATATCAAGTATTTCAAAATCATGATGAAACCCTATCTGTAGAACACATATTAGTAGAACAAAACCCTGCAGCTAGATTGCACACAACTAACAGAACCCATCCAGGGTGAATGTACAGGATATCTGGTATTTGACAAGAAAGAGTCTTTGGATTCCTGTCTGAAGGGGCAGTCACACGGAACCCTAATTCAGCCTCCCACTCCCGTCCTCACCCCCAACTGGCATTGCATTACCTACCCCCTTGGCGGGTACAACTACAGCATGAGATCATCCAGTAATGCACAGACTTCTGTGCATGATGGGCAGCAGAATGCTCTACGTCAGGCTGCTGGAAGAGAGGTTGAAAAGGGAGGCATGCCCCAGTACAGCACCCAGGCCAGATGAGTACCTAAATTCCTTTGCCATCCCCAGTGCACATGGGGAATGCACTGCTAGATCCTCTGCTCTTGGCCACCCTCTGAGAAGCCCCAGACAAGACTGTTCCCTCCAGAGTCAGCTGCCTAGGAGTTTCCAAACACCCCAGCCTTCCTAAGGGATAAGGCGACCAGCATCTTAAGCACGCACAGCAAAGCCAATAGGCTCTAGGCTAGAAAATAAACACCATCATTTTAAATAAGTATTTCAGTACTAGAAGCCCGATGCACAAAATTCGTGCAAGAGTAGGCCTTCCTTCCCCCTGCTACTGGCACCGGCTTCCCTCTAGTACCCAGTACCTGGGCTTGCTTCCCTCCGGCTGCCCACAGGCACCCGGGACCGGGGCTTCCCTCCAGACACAGGTCCAGAAGGACATCCGGTCTAATTAGCATATTACCCTTTTAATATTATAAACATGTTTTGATGTACTGATGTTCCTTGCTTATCCACTAGCCTTTCAATACCTCACCTTTCTTCTGTGTAAAATGGAACAGTACATGAGACCTAATTAAATGGTTCTTAATTGCATGTTGTGAATGTCAAATAAGCTTCTAAACCTGAGTGAGAAACACAAATATCTCAAAATAAAACTGTCATAACAGTATTCACTCACTCATTCAAGTACTACTTATTAAGCACCTCCTATATGCCAAGAAATGTTTTAGGCAGTGGGAAGGAAGTAATGAGCAAAACAAAATTTCTTCCCTCATAGAACTTACTTTCCACGGGGGAGAGAAATACACCTTTAAAAGAATAATAAAGAAATGTTTTAGAATTAAAAGACAATGTGTGCTATGGAGAAAAATAAAACAGAAAGAAATATACAGTGCTGGAGTGGAGGAAACTTGGGGGAGTTTGCCATTTTATATATAGTGGTCAGAAAAGGCAACACTGAGAAGGTCATGATTAAGTAGAGATTTGAAGGGCATGAAGCCAGCAACCTGAATATCATGGAAGAGAGAGGGGAACTAGTAAGTCCCTGGAATGAGAGACTGCCCGGTATTTTGAAGAAACAGTAAGTTGGCCAGTGTGACTGAACTGAAGCAATAAAGGATAAAGCTACATCTGTGTATAGATCTGAGATGTAAACTGTGTAGAGTCCAGTAAGCCAATGGCTTCTTCTACCCTACGTGAGATGGGGATTCACTAAAGGGTGTAAAGGGAAGAAGAGACATGAGTTAAGTTTTAAGAGGATTATTCTGCTTGTTGTGTTGAGAATAAACTATAAGGAGGCAGGGTAGCATCAGACTATGTAATTCAGAGGCTCTGCAATAATATGCTGAGAAGTAACAATGGCTTGGACTATGGAAGTAGCAGTGTGTAGATGGAGAGAAGTGATCAGACACTGGATCTGTTTCCTATCCTAAATTTTCTATTGGATTGGGTACAGGGTCTGAGAAAAAGATAGTAGTCAAGGGCAACTTCAAGGTATTTACTTGAACAATTGAAAATGAGTTTCCTATTGAAGGAGAGGAACAAAGTTGGAGGAGTGACACTTTATAATAAGTCTTGAAGTCAGATAGCTATAGTGAAAGAATGGCCAAATAGATCAATGAGACAGAATAGAGAGCACAGAAATAGTTCCAATAAATATAGTCAACTAATCTTTGACAAAGGAATAAAGGCAATATAATGGAACAAAGTTAGTCTCTTCAACAAATGGTACTGGAACAACTGGTCTCCATATGCAAAAAAAAATAATAATAATAATAATCTAGACACAGACCTTACTCACTTCACAAAAATTAACTCAAAATGGATGATAGACCTCAATGTAAAATACAAAACTATGAAAGTCCTAGAAGATAATATCTAAGAAAATCTAGATGAATTTGAGTATGGTGATGGCATTTTATATATCACATCAAAGACACAATCTATGAAATAAATAAATTATAAATTGGAATTCATTAAAATTTAAAACTTCAGCTCTGTGAAAGATGATATCAAGCCACAGACTAGGGAAAATATTTGCAAAAGCACATCTGATAAAGGACTCAACAATAAGAAAATAGCCTGATTAAAAATGGGCCAAAGACCTTAAGAGATATATAGATAAAGAAGATATCAGCAAACAATCATATTAAAGAAGCTAAACATAATATGCCATTAGGAAATTTCAAATTAAAATGACAGTGAGATACCACTGTATACCTATTAGAATGGCTAAAATCCAGAACACTAACACCACCAAATGCTGGTGAGGGTGTGGAGCAACAAGAACTCTCATACATTGCTGGTAGGAATGCCAAATGGTACAGCCTCTTTGGAAGACAGTTGGGTAGTTTCTTATAAACTAAACACATTCTTACCATGTGATCTATCAATGGCACTCCTTGGTATTTACCCAAAGAAGTTGAAAACTTGTGTTCACATAAAATTCTGCACACAGATGTTTATAGCAGTTGAATTCATAATTACCAAAACTTGGAACAACCAAGAAGCCCTTCAGTAGGCGAATAGATAAGTTGTGGTACATCCAGATAATGGAATACTATTCAGAACTAAAAAGAAATGAGCTTTCAATCCATGAAAAGACATGCAGGAAACTTAAAAATGCAGCTTACTAAGTGAAAGATGCCAACCTGAAAAGACACCTTTTTATGATTCCAACTATGTGACATTCTAGAAAAGGCAAAACTGCAAAGAAAATAAAAAGATCAGAGGTTGCTGGGAGGTGAAGAAGGAAGAGGCAAGAGATGAATAGGCAGAGGACAGAGGATTTTTAGAATAGTGAAAATTCTCTGCATAATATTATAATGATGGCCCAGCCGGGTGTGGTTCAGCGGTTGAGCATCGACCCAGGAACCAAGAGGTCACTGGTTCGATTCCCGGTCAGGGCATATGTCCGGGTTGCAGGCTTGATCCCAGTGTGGGACGTGCAGGAGGCAGCCAATCAATGATTCTCTTTTATCGTTGATGTTTCTATCTCTCTCTCCCTCTCCCTTCCTCTCTGAAATCAATAAAAATATATTTAAAAATATATATATTATAATGATGGATATATGCCATATCACATTTGTCCAAAACCATTGAGTGTACAACACCAAGAGTGAACTCTTAGGAAGACTATAGACTTTGAGTGATTATGATGTGTCAGTATAAGTTTATTGTGAATGATTGAAAAGTGGGCAACCTATCCATGTGTGGTAATAGGGAGTATATGGGAAATCTCTGTGCTTCTCAGTTTTATTATAAGCCTAAAAATTACCTCAAAAATAAAGTCTTTTTTTTAAAAGAAGCTGTTAATTATTGAGTGCAGAATAGGTTTGTGGAGTGATGGAGAGGAGGCAGGAAAGAGATCTGTAGAAGCAAAACTGTGTGAAACCAAAAGAATCTTGCAATTGAAAGTTCATTTTTAGAAATAATAGAAATACAAAATGTCTGAATGTATAGGGACCTTCTCAGCATAGCCTTTCCTGAATGTATAGGGACCTTCTCAGCATAGCCACTATATTTAAAATGGCAAACTTCCCCAAGTTTCCTCCACTCCAGCACTCCCAACAGCCCACGAATGGGTCCTTAAAAGAGTGATGCAGAATTAGATTTCCCACAGTCCACCCTGCAGCCTGAGTTTTTCTAAAACACAGACCTAAGTATGCTACAACTCTGCTCAAACGTGTTGAATTTATAATATTCTAAGAATGAAGTTCAAAGCATGACTTGTGCCTTCATCATCTAGCACCTGCTCAATGGTTCATTCAGCCTCATTTCTTGCCCCACTTTCCCACCACTCCCTCACCTCCATAGAAGCATTCTCCACTTCGAAGACATGGAATGACTTTCAAAAGCCCAGTACTTCAGCTATCTCTGATTTTGTCTTGCCCCACTGCCTTACCTGATCTACCCATTTTGCTCTTTCGTTTCTCTTTAGATACTTCATACTTGATTCTAATTGCCTTTTAGATTAGGAACTCTGTGAAAGGCAATGTATTGTTTCCTGTGGCTGTCACAAATTACCACAGACTTGGTGGTTTACAACAACAGAAATTTATTCTCTCATAGTTCTGGAGACCAGAAGTCAGCAATCAGTTTCACTTGGATGAAATCAAAATGTCAGTAGGGATGAACTCCCTCAGGGGGCCCTAGGGGAGTATCTTTTTCATTTTCTCTCCCACACTCCCCTCTCCTTCTGAAGGCTGCCTCTTTCCTTGGCTCATGGCTATGCAACACAGCATTTTTTAATACCTGCTTCATGCTCACACTGCCTTCTTCTTCTCTCAAATCTGCCTCTCCCTTTTCTATAAGGACATTCGTGATTGTATTTAGAGTCCACCCAGATAATCCAAGGTAATCTCCCCTGCTCAAGATCCTTAACTTTATCACATCTGCAAAGTCTCTTTTGCCAGGTAACATTCACAGGTTCCATGGACTGGGGTTTGGATGTCCTCCTGCGCCATTGTTCAGCCTATCACAACCAAGACTGTAGCTTCTGTTCATTACTGTATTTCCAACAGCTAGTGCTGGGTCTCTTGTATAATAAAGTCTCAGTAACATTTTTGAATGAATGAGTTTTTATTAGCCCTTATCACCTTCCTCTTAACTATAATGAGAGAAAAGTTATTATTTCTTATCAACTTGTTACAAAAAGAAGCTTTCATTTGAGCAAAGTTTATGCCTCTGGTGTCAGATTTGACAAGTTTGTTCAAGTTGGGAGGGTGGGAGAGGGGGGGAATCTTGGTCAGGTTATCAAGCTGAAATACCAAAGAGGCCACTGGAGTTCTTATCCATTTAAATTTACTATAAACTTCTAATTGCTTCCCCAAACCTCAAATAATAAATCCTTCTGGGAGGATCAGTGCTTTCTCTCGGAATGGTTAATGAGGGTTTGTGTGGGGGATTTAGTTGCCAGGGGCGAGTGAAACCCTTAGAGGCCCGATCCCAAGGATACATGTGAGACTTAATTTTCTCAGTTTGACCATCCCAAATGCCTTATGTTTTCCTCACCTAGCATAGTTTATTTAGAAGTTTAAATTAATGAGGAAACTATGTAAAGAATATATAAAACAGAGCTAAGAGATTTTAAAGAGAATGTAAATAAGGGTTACTCTGAGCACATGACCACTCCAATAAAGACAGCTCCCATCTTCCCTCCCAGTTGAGTGAGGCTAGGTGACTAATTGCTGGTAAATGGGATACAAAAAGAAGTGGTATGTTCAACTTCTAATAAGTACCCTTAAAAAAAAAAAAAAAAGGCAAGATCCTCTTTGCTCTGTTTTTTTCTTACCATTGGATAGAAAGTAGGTACACTGACTAGAGCTCAAACAGCTATTTAATATCATGAAGCAACAATTAAGAAAGTTGGATCACACCCTAGCCGGCTTGGCTCAATGGATAGTGCATTGGCCTGTGGACTGAAGGGTCCTGGGTTTGATTCCCAGTGTGGTGTGTGTAGGAGGCAGCCAATCAATGATTCTCTCTCATCATTGATGTTTCTCTCTCTCTTTCTCCCTTCCTCTCTAAAATCAATAAAAAATATTTTTTTAAAAAAAAGAAGAAAGAAATCAGAGTATCAAGATAGAATGAACCAATTCTTGATAGTCATTGAACTACCAAACAAATCCTGGATTCTCTACCTCTTGAATCCTCTATGTTAGACTTAATGGTGTGAAAATATAATAATCTTTTCTTGCTATTATCATCATTCCTTACAGTTCTGGGAGAATACTGTGCTCAGTTGAGTGGTTCACACTTAGACTCATTCATGTAGTTACAATCAGACAGTGCCTGATGCTGGAGTCATCTTAATAGCTCCCTCACTCACGCCTGGTGGTTGGTGCTGGCTGTTGGCTATAATCTATGAGTCAGAAGACTACATGTGATCTCTCCTTGTGGCTTGGGCTCCTTATAACATGGTGGCTGGTTTCCAAGAATCAAGTACTCCAGAGGGTCAGATAGAAGACAGATCATCTTTGATGACCTCGTCTTGGGAGTCGCATGATGCCATTCTGCCATACTCTATTGTTTGAGGCAATCAAAAAGTTCCAAGTTTCAAGGAGAGGGAATATAGAATCTACTTCTTGCTTGGAAAATAGCAAGGTTATTAGAAGAATTGGTAGGATTGGAAGGTACTGTTACAGCTATTTTTAGAAAATACACATTTATAACTGTCTAATCTTCAAAATACAATTCCTACTCTATACCTCCAGAAAACCCAGAAGTAATAAATGGTCTGCAGAAGTTGTGAGGCCCTAATGAAGGGCTTACTACCCATTGTTGTCCTCAAAGGTGTCCTTGAAGGAAAATGTAAATGAAAAATCTTGCTAAGAGCTAAGCCAAAACCAGAGAAGACAACAAATAAGGGAGTTCCTCCCCAAAACTAGGGATCCTAGTGGCTAATCAAGGAATTTATCCTATACTATTTCTGCACATAAGGAATTTAGAATTTCCTAGGGAGCGGTGACTCATGGGTGTTCCCTATTCTCCCCATTTCTGAATGGAAGATTTTTTTTTTGGAATTCATGTGGCCCTGTTGGCCCTTGAGGCAGTGCACACTAAGCTGTCAGAACAGTAAGAAAGAATGTCACTGCTGCTTGTTAACTCTTAAAATTTCACAGTAACCCTGGAATGCCTACCTTCAGGTTCCTGTATGTAAGGGAAAAACAAACTTCTACTTGGTTAAGCCATTATTTGCTATACTTCTGTTACTAATAGCAAGTCAAACCCTAATGTAGCATTTGGCTGAATGGGAGGTAATAGTATAATGTGAATAAGATTAAAACAAACATTAATTATATAATAACATCCTGTTCACACAAAATCAGCAACAAAATGTGATTCAGTGAATTCCTCCACATTCAGTGCTATGCCTTCACATAGCAGTCAAAGATGTGCTTTCAAAATGCAAATCTAATCCCTTCACTCCCTTGTGATTGTCCCTTGAACAAATCTCCTTAACTTGGTGTATGATTCCCATTTGGTCCCTTCTATCTCTCAAAGCCCATTTGCTCCCAGGGTCTTGTCCTCTCTCTAAGGTCCAGCTCCACTGGTCTTTCCATTCCTGTTGCTCAGAACTGTAGCTGGAGGTAGCAGATGGTATGATTGCTCCCCTGAGTACATTCGCCAAAATATGTACCTTCTCAGCTGTTCTGAGGTAATATTTTGGCATGCCAATTATTAAGATTATGATGAGAGAAAGCAAAATGAAAGCAAGATCTTGATACATGTAAAGCAGGTGGTCAAAAAGTGGCTCTCACATGTTACCTCCCTCAACCCCTGGTCTGGCCCATCTCCTAGGCTCCCTCTCTTAATTTTATTTATTTTCCCCTAAGTTCACTTCTTTAATTTTAAAATTGAGCTCTGCCCTTAATCTTAGTTACCATGTTTCCTCCCACACCACCATCTCCATCATCTCTTCATCTCTCCATCCTCTTATTCATTTTCCAGGTATCAAATATCCCTGGTCAAACTTCCCTATTATAGTTTCTCATTATGCCATGTAACGTTGTGTGATTATCAGATAATGTCATTTTTCTCATGAAGCCACAGGTATGTGTTTCTGTGAATATATGAGAAATGTTCATTTTCCCTCATTAGAGTGTTAGTAATGTGAGTCAGAAGATACGCTGGTTCTATCTCATCAGCGTATCCTCAGAGCAGAGCACAATGCCTAGCATATTTGTAGCCTCTTAATAAATATTTATGGCATGAATAATTGAGATGCTCAGTGCTGAGCCAAAAGAATAAAAAAGAAATTGATAGGTTAAGAATGAAAGAAGAGCTGAGGGAAAAAGCACAGTGTCACAGCAGCATAAACATGGAAGACGACTTCAGGGAAGGGGAAGGAATCAGTGTGCTGCAGAGCACTTGGCTAGGTGATGAGGGAAATGTAAAGGGGTATAAAGCTCAGTCACTGCCCTTAGGAAATATACTATCGAGGACATAATAAGATTTGTGCAAAAGAAAATGTCTGTTAAATGAGTGGAACCAACAAGATCACAGCATTATAACATCAAGATAAATCAACACAGATTAGCAGTCAGGAACAAAAATAATTTTTGTGTCACCTGTTATGTACCAGGAACTGAATTAAGCACCTGACATACATTATCTCATGTAATTTTCACGGTAACCCATGAGCAAAGTATTGATATCCTTTTTGTCTGTTTGTTAATCCTCACCCAAGGTTATTTTTTCCATTGATTCGTGTGTTTTTTTAGAGAGAGTGGGAGGGGGAGAGACAGAGAGAACATTGATGTGAGAGAGATACATCAATTGGTTGCCTATCGTATGTGCCCCGAAGGGGACCGGGGGTCATCGAGTCTCCCCTTGACCATAATCGAACCCAGGACCCTTCAGCCCAAGGATGGATGCTCTACTCTAACAGCTGAGCAAAACCAGTCAGGGATAGATATCCTTATTTTTAAAATGAAACTCAAAGAGTTTAAACACGCCTAAGCAACAAAGCATATATGCAGAATGACAGGATTTGAACCCTAGCCTTCTGAATTCAAAGCCAGTATACTAATATCTAGATTATAAAAATGAGAATTTAGCTGAGCTCCAAGGAATAGGTATGAATTATATAAGCAGAGGCAAAGTATGGAAGACAATCAGGCAGGGAGTTTAGTGTGAATAAACTGGAGAAGGATATAATGTATGATGAGTGGATAGCTTAGTCTAGCCAGAGCTAGAGGGTTACTGCAGTAGTAGAATCCAAGATGAACTTAAGGATAGAGTTTAAACAGACTGGTAAGAGCCTTTAATAGCATACTAAGGGATATTTGGCTCTTGTGTTATAGGCAAGTAGGAGTTACTCTAGGGTCCTGAGTCGGCAAATGGCAAAATGAAAGTGATGATCTGGAAGGATTGGAGTAGGAAAAGAGGAAAAAATAATAGACTCACATAAGAAAACTCAGCGTTTTTTGAAACGAAAGAATGTTAGAATTGAAAAGAATTATAAGGGTCACTTAGTTCCAGACCTCACTGTACAGATGAGGAAACTGAAGCTCAGGCAATTTAAGTGATTCCCAAAGGTGGGTAGAACTGCTAGGACTGTAACTTGGTTTTCTGACTATTATTTTCACGATAACACAGGTATAGAAACAGATGAAAAATGGAAAAAAAAGAGAGAAAGAGACCAGAATCAAATGTAACTCTTAGGTTTTAGGTCAGAACAACTTTGAAAATAATGATATCACTGGCTGATAAATGGTAGTCCGGAAAGATCCTTGTGACACAAACACTAAGATGGCCCCTGAGATCTCTGCCTCCTGGTATTTGTGCTCTGTGTGATCTTCTTTCCTTGAGTGTGGACTGTCCTGGCAACTAGCTTCTAATTAATAAAATACAGCAAAGGTGATGGAGTAGCATTTCCATGATTACATTAGAACAGATAGCAACTTCTCCTTTGCCAGCAGACGCTCTCCCTTGCTGGCTCTGAGGAAGCAAAGCTGCCACGCTGTGCACTGTCCTATGGAGAGGCCCACACGACAAGGAATGGGAAGTGACCTTTTATCAGCAGCCAGGCAAAGGACTGAGACCTGTGGCTCAACCACCCCAAGAAACTGAATCTTGCCAATCACCATGTGATCTCTTCCCCAGTCAAACGTGTAGGTGAGACCTCAGCCCTGGGCAACAATTGCATTGCAGCCATGTGAGAGACCCTGAAGCTAGAAACCCACTAAGCCAGTAGTGGCTCCTGAGTCGCGGTTTGCCGCTCTGTTGACTAATGAGTTTGCCGACCACTGACCTAGACTCTCAATTCCAATAATTACAGGCTGTTGTTGTTCCTTGTGATTAAGCCCCTATCCCAGTGGTCGGCAAACTCATTAGTCAACAGAGCGGCAAACCGCTGCTCGCAGGCAGCATGTGGCTCGCGAGCCACAGTTTGCCGACCACTGCTAAGCCATGACCAAATTCCTGGTCTACAGAAATGATGAGATAATAAATGTGTGTCCTTTTGAGCCATTAAATGTGTGATCACTTGTTATGCAGTGATAGATAACTAATATAATGCTACTGAGAGAAAAGGCTATGTTTGGTTTGAGGCGATGGAGGAATTCATTGTACTTTCTGTAGACCACCAGGAATCAAATCCATATTTTTTAGGACAATAAATTGGTGGAAGTGAAAAACAGAAAGGGTGTATAAAATTTTCAACTAAGACATTTGGCAGTGCAAAAAAATGAAATTATGCATTCGGAAAACAAAAAGAAAAGCTTTAAAAGTTTGGGGATACAAATATGGGATGCTGCTTGGAAACAGATTTTCTCAAGAGAAAACAAAAAGTTTTGCAAACACAGAGTAGATATTGGCAGGAAGGCGGGAAGAAAAGAGAATAAGTTATTAAAACCATTGTGCTGGGCACAAAGTTGGAAACCTCAGGGAAAACTCAGCAATTTTCGAATGTTCACTCAGTGCCTATCTCTCACTTCTAGCACTATCTAACCAAGAAGGAGTACAACTCCAGTACTCAGAGTATCCCTGGAGAATAATACACCATGAAGATATTATAATTTTAAAATATTCACCCCATCAATTTGGGATACTATAACTAAAAACTTCCAGAACATTTTTAAAGGCACCCTTCCATTTTACCTTCAATTTTTGTGATTTTGATTTAAAAAAATAAATAAATAAAGTTGACTTTTCATTCAAGTACTCCTTTTTTAATAAGAACAAATTTTAATATTCTACTGGTTGCACATGCAATTATATTTTCCCTTAAAAAAGAGAATTTCAATGAACTACTCTATCATTCCTCCACCTGATAATGTGGATTCCAGCACAGAGGAGAAGGCCAAAATATAATTGACAACCTAAGACATAGTACTTTAAAAAGCCATCTTCTTTTCAATAAAAGGTGTTATATAAAAAAAAGTTTCTTAGAAAATCTATTTATTAACATTATTGTAGTTCACAGAAGAAAGGAAAATTCTATTCTACATATGTAAGCATGAAATATTTACATTGTAAACAGCCACCTATCCTAAACCAGCAAAACAAATCTTGTTAATGTACCACAGAAACTATCTTAAGAAGTCTGGACTATTTCCCACCCCAACCCGCCAACAAAGCAGAGAAGAAATACAACGTAGAGAAATCATTTCTCAAGTGATTCATAGGGATTTAGAATGTGGCATATTGAAGAAGACCAAAATGCCTTCCATTTCAGTAGGGTTTTTACTGAAGCAGAAGTTGTTTTTGTTCATCTTGCACAGTATTCAGGGTAGACATTCAAGAAATATGTTTGAGTAAACAAATGCCAATCAGAGGTAGCAAGAGAGAGAGAAAGAATACAGCTGATGTAAATGTTCTATTTCTTTAAGAAACCACAGACAGAGGTTTTGTGAAGTATCTACATTTAGCATAAAAACCTTAATTTATAAGAAGACAACCCTATCAATACAGATAATGGTTATAAGAACCAAGCTACACACAATGTAAGTGACAGTCTACACAGGACCAGAAGTGAGACACCTCCTGCCTCATGAGATCTCATCAATTCATTGCATTACTAGGTTGGGAGGTATACATTAGAGCCACAAAATACAATTGCATAGCTTATTATACATCTGATCATGTTTATTTTATAGGTATATTGTGTGTATGTATTTTATATGTTTATTTTACATGTAATCCCATTCCAGAGTATGGATTGTCATTCTCAACATATCCTTTTATTGTCATTGTAAAGCCCTAAATTAATGAGCCCCTTAAATATCACTGAAGAGAAGACAGCTGAGCCAAGAGGACACAATTGATAACAGACTTTAAGACTCTGGTACTACTTACAAAAGAGTGTTCATGAACTTGTTCCTGCGTGGGACTGGAACTCCACATACTATCCTATAGTGGACATGGGGTCAGAGTAGCTGTTGCAACATATTCAGCATTTCCATATGTTAAAAAATATTTTTGAACTTCAGAGCTGAAGATGCTCAAATACTACCTAAAGTAACTGTGTCAGTCAGGATTCTCCAGAGAAGTACAAACAAGAGGCTAATGTTTGGGAAGTCTAAAATCTATAGGGCTGCCTGGAGGCTGGAACCATAGGCCCAATTTTGGTTACAGTCTTGGGGCAGAATTCCTGCTCCTCTGAAAAAAAAACATCATTTTTGCTCTTAAGGTTTTCAACTGATTGGATGAGGCCCACCCACATTATGGAGGGCAATCTGCTTTACTTAAAGTCAACTGTGGGCAGTTCAAACCCATGTTGTTCCAGGGTCAGCTATAATTTCATTCTGCAGCTGGGAATCTGCATGGGGAGGGCTAACAATAAGTTATATGCAGATTTTTGACTACTCAGTGGGCCGGTTCTCCTAACCAACACATTGTTCAATGGTCAACTGCACTTTCACAACATCTAGACTAGTGATTGACAGTACAACTAAGGCACCATAGACTAGTCAAGTTGACCCATAAAATTTAACTATCACAGCAATCAACAGAGGTTGGAGCTTCTAATCTGACATCTACCTATGAAATCCTTAAACTTCTAATAACTCTATACTAATGCAGTATTAACGTTATCAACAGAATCTATAATTCTATGATTATGGAGTCAGGTAGATGATGTTTTACAAAAAAGCCTGCCATTATACATAGATTGGCATTCTGAAACCCATCTTCACATTGTAAAACTGTAATAGTTCTACAGAGTAATAGGAAGCTCTGAAATAATCTCCCCTGCAGTTTATTTAAAATATTTTATTGTTAATTAGGATGAAAACTTCTGCTGAACTAGCTAAGAAATGTATAAACCTTTATAAAAGTTTTCTGCTTTTACTGTTAAATCAAACCATGATAGCATTTCAGCCTATTGCAGCTACCAAATGAAATGGATCTATTTCCTTATACCTATAGGTCTAAATGTCACACACTTTGCAAACCTATCAGTTCAAGTAGCTTATATGGTAACATTATTTCTTATTTATAGTCTTCTCTCTTGCTAGAATATATGTGTCATAATTTCTTCTTTTAAAAGGAGGAATATTTTAGCCTATTTCAATGGTTTTTATATACTACTAGAGGCCTGGTGCATGAATTCCTGCATAGTGGGGTCCCTCAGCCTGGCCAGTGATCAGGGCCGATGGGTGAGGGGGTGGGGGGGAGGGGGCAGCCGGCCAGGGGGAGGTTGACTGTGGGAGTACACTGACCACCAGGGGGCAGCTCCTGCATTGAGCGTCTGCCCTCTGGTGGTTAGTGTGCATCATAGGAACCGGTTGACCAGTCGTTCAGTCACTTAAGCTTTTATATATATAGATAACCTCACTCCTGATTAGTATGCTGTGTGATCATTTGATTTTTTTTCTTCCAGCTGATTTATTAAAACCTAGACTTACTGTTCTTACTTATCTTTACCAAATTAAAATTTTCAATTATTATCTGAGAACAGTGATGAGAATATGACTTTCCATGATCAATTTGCTTTATTCTTCTACACCTGGTCTATAGCATTTTTCATTGTTTTAAAAATATTTAGGCCCAGGCAGCACGGCTCAGTGGTTGAGTGTCGACCTATAAATCAAAAGGTACAGTTTGATTCTCGGCCAGGGCACATGCCCTGGTTGCAAACTCAATCCCCAGTGTGGGGCATGCAGGAGGCAGCCGATCAATGATTCTCTCTCCTCATTAATGTTTCTAACTCTCTCTCTGTCTCCCTTCCTCTCTAAAATCAATAAAGATATATTTTTAAAACTATATATTTAGGAACTTACCCTTCTAGCTAACCATTCAAAAAGAGTGAGCAGTGATCAACTTCATTTGATTGTTGATCTATTTTTGATCTATTGATAGCATCTTGTCAAGTGAGGAGATTGTCATTTTACCACTTCACTTTGATATATATCTGTAGTGGGTTGAATTATGTCTTCCAAAAAGATATGTTTAAGTCCTAACTCTTATAAATGTGACCTTATTTAGAGAGGTCTTCACAGATGTAATCAAGTTCAGATGAGGTCATATTTGATTAGAGTGGAAACTAAGTCTAATGACTGATGTCCTCCTTACTTAAAGAAGAGAGAGATTTGGAAACATACAAAGACAACAGGGAAGAAGGCAGTGAGACAACAGAGGTAGAGAGTGGAGCTACAAGCCAGAGAATGACAAGGATTGCCAGGAGCCATCAAAAACCAGGATGTAGCAAGGGAAGATTTTCCCTGGAGCCTTCAGAAGGAGTATGATTTCAGACAACTACCTCCAGAAACATGCAGGGATAAATTTCTTTATTTTGAGCTGCCAAATTTGTGGTAACTTTTTACAGCAGCCCTAGGAACCTAATACATCATAAACTATTATCCTGAATTCCTATGTGTATTCAGCTGTTGAGATACTCAGTTTGCCCCAATTTTGTTCAGCCTATGACTGATGCCTAAGTTGTTTCTTGCAGTAAATAGTAACACGTTGCCATTACAAAGTTATTTTCTATTGCAAATCTTTTATCTTTAGAAAACTACCTTTTTATGAGCTTGAATTATTGCTATTTCCATTTTATAGGTTGAGACAAACACAACTGGTAAGGGAGAGAGGTGAGGTAACATGTACCCACACCCCCAAGACAGAAATAAATTTAAGGCGCATTCTGTATGCCGAGACTAAGATTAAGTTGTGAGTGTAGCCAGCAGATGGTATATAGAATATACTCAGAAAATGTTTGGATGAATTACCCTAGGCACCTTCTGATCTCAGATTCTAACTATGGGCTTACAGGGCTGGACAAGTTAGAGGTCATGAAGAGACATCACAGAGCTAATTAAAAGCTTTTGTTATTTATGACATTATTTAGAAATTGCTTTTATATCCGTTGTGCTTGAAATTTAATTTTATGTCAACATGTTTTGCCTAATACCTTTATATTTAAAATAAACTTATTTTACTTTAGAGTGTCTACACTTTAATTCTTGGGGCTACGAGACTAAATATTAGTTACTCATAAACACATACACACATGGTATTGTGTAAAAAAGCTTGCTTCCCCATATTTTGAGCACTTTGACCATCGTAATTAAGCAGTGCCTACCCAGCTGTGGTATCTACAACCAAGGGCTTCATAGTGGGAATTTCATTATGGCTGATGAGCCATCTCCCAAAAAAGCTAGTGAATTTGCAAGATAGTAGAGTAGACATTGTCATGTGGACACCATTTGGTGCCAAAGATTTTCGCAGTTTTCTCTAAATCAAATATTTTATTCTGCAGATTTATATGTGAACCATAAAATGTAATCAATCCTAAAACTAATATCTAATTCTTTCTCATTGGAGCCGACTAAACTCTGACCATACGGCCAGGAGAACAGACTCTATTCTTTGGGGTATGATTGTGACCCCTCTTACGCTCACCTCATGCCACTCAGGCCCTCTGCCATCTAAAAACTGTGTTTCCTTTCTGCTTCCCTTCTGGAATTTCTGAGTACAGTACTAGATCACTGCTTAGTGTATTTATACCAAATTTTAATTGGCTGATTCTCATGTAAAGCTTTCTGTCCTTCCTACACCACAGCAAACGCTGCCTATGTGGATCTGCAGCCTTACACTCCCTTTCATTCAGTGGCCTGCACTCTGCAGCAATCCACATGCAGCTGCCGGGAAGGCAGCAGGAGATTTAAACCCCAGGAAGACAGAATTGTTTACAATTTGTCTTTTGCTCTCCAGCCTTGCCATTGTTTCTCTGACAACTGAGCGTGGTCACCTGACTTGTTCTGACCAATGAACGTGGGCATAAGTGACACCTGCTAGTTGCAACCTTGAGTCCTGGCAAGTTTCATCCACCCCTTGCATTCCTTTATCCACCATAAAAGGAGCATACCTTGCGTAAACACTGATTCCAGAATAAGGACACTTTAGACCAGATCTAAACTCAACCTGCAGGTTGGACCCAAGCTTGGCCAATTCCAGCTGAGCCCAACTAAGCACAGCTTCAGAGCCACTGTACTGAAGGTCTAATGAGTAAGAAATAAATGTTGCAAGCTACTGAGACTTGGGGAGTTATTTGTTACACGGCATGATTACAGTAAAACCTGACAGAAAAGCAACCCCTTCTGGGAAGAAAGTCTCTTTCTGACTATAGATCAAGCTAAATACAAATCTCCCCCACTGGAAAGTGTGATGATGAAAATATTCCAACAAAGCTACAACATTAAAACCTTAGACCACTGTTTATTAACTTTCTGCCTAAATTGCTTTTCTACAAATTCTATTTCCATTCATCTACAGGATACTGATAAGGAGATAGGAATGTCATTGAACCTATAATTTCATCAAATGACATATCAAAAAAGAGTCAACTAATTTTCCACCGGCACTCTGATAAACTATGGAAGAAGCATCAAGGAGCTAAAGGTGTCAAAAAGAAAATGTCAGACACAGAAACTGTAGCCTCCTGCAGGGGCACAACAGTTTGCTTCACTTTTAGTGCTCCCTTAATCCACAGGGGGGTTGGATATTGGCTGCTTTTTCATTGCCCACCATCTATTTCACATTCTCTGATTTCCTTGGGGATAATTACCTCTCCCCTACTGAATCAGAGGTTCTATCCTCTCTTAACCAAGCCAGACAAACTAGACATTCCTTTCCTAAAATGTAAATCCTGAGCCATGTGATGCAAACACTGAAAATAGCTGGAGAAAATTAATTTGAGAGCTCAGCCTGAGCAACACTGTATAGACATTCTGGCACCAAGAACACCAGCAGCTCAGTGGTTCTTATCTGCTCCAAGACTAATTATTGGACCTTCCCTCCAATCCCATAATTTCACTTGTCACTGTCTAAGAAATTTTTTGTTGTTGTTGTGAATTGGTCAGAATTGGTGTCTTTTGCTTGCAACTGAAGAGCTGAGTGGCACCAGAAGTAAACATGAAAGAGCTTTGAGGCATTTAGAGGAGACAAGAGAGAGGGGAGAAGAGCAGAAGACCTTCTCTAACTAAGAAAGGACCAGCCCTGTCCATGTCACTATCTAGATTGGTGTTTAGTGCCTAGATCCAAACACAAAAGCATCACTGGAAATGAGCAGCCCGTGGAAAGATGAGATAAATATTATTCCTCTTGAAAAGGTACAATTATCCAAAGTCTCCTTCCAGAAAAAAAAGTCAAACTTATGGGAACAGAATTTAATCATTAGTGTCTTAGAAAATAAGCTTTTAAATACAGATGATGTTGGTCAGCTCAACATATGAACAGAATTAAGTCAATCATTTGTCTCTAGGACTTCATACCACATTGTAGGCCTCTTCCTGGGACCATGGGGTGGCCACTTCAGATGGGGTCCTGGCAGCTCAGGTGACTTCCCAGTGTGGAAAGCTGCACTTCTAAGAAGTCCATGAGCCAACTGAACATTTTGAGGCAAACTTGTAAGGCCGTCCCCTCAACTTGCTTGTATCTTTTTAAGACTCTGCAATAAAAAGTTTAAGTTAAACTGAGTTTTCCATTTATTTAAATCTACCCTGAAATTGTATTTTTAAATGTTAGTTATGTCATTCTGAAAAGCATATTTTTTCTCTAAAACTACTTAAATTTCAAATTCTAGGGAATCTACAATATATATTTTCTTCATTGCATCTACGTGGGCAATTTCTCAGTTCTAATCCTTAATTTTTTTGAGTTATAGAAAGATTTCAACAAATCACTTTAAGAAACCAAACCCGACCTACCATTTACAACCACCTTGAATATTCAAGAGAGATCATTATGCCCAGCTCAACCAAGTCACAGCCTGCCTCGTTTTCAGATACGCTGATGTACCTCCTGTCATCAATCTCCGCCTTCACAAACACTTCAAGCACATCCTTAATTTTGTCTAGTAACTTATCAGCAGCCTCATTAATATTCTAAATTATCCTCTCTGGAAGACAAATTGTGTTGCTATTTGTCTTCTTTAAACATTTTCTAGTCGCAAAATGTGGCCTCAAGTTTCTTGCTATCAAGTTTTAGTGTCTAGTCCTTTTTCACTCTCCCACAAGGCTAATGATCACATGAGATCTGTTCCCTTAGTTCTCTACAAGTCTATTTATTCTTTCAACAAGTATTTTTGGAGCTCAGTGGGTCCCATTTTGATTTTTAGGTTGCCCTTTAAAACACTTTACGTGGACATGGTCTTATTTAATCTTTATAAATACTCCATGAAACACGAAAGGCAAAAGCAGGGCCAATGAATGTGAGAAAAAGGAGGGTAATTGAGAACTAGCATACAAGAAAAATGAAGTCCCCGTAAGTCATAAAATGATCTCACTTTACAGATAAAACTAGGGAAGTTGAGAGGTATACCAATCACTTTCACACAGTCACAGCATGTTATTATAATCCTGCTTAGTAAATGAAGAAAGTGGAGCATGAAAATGTAGATAACTTGCTGAATGGTGAAAGCACACATAAGGTCCTTAACTTTAAGTCTTTAACTTTTCCCATTTCTATGTGTTTTTTTTAAGTCAAAGTCTGAACACATCCGAGAGCTACCAGAGTGGCCTAAAACTCTTCTGGTCTGTCATGAAATTCGATTTCCTTCTACAAAGCAGGACTTTAAAAATTAGTCTTATTTAAAAACATCACCCAGCTACAAATGAAAACCTTCCCAACAGGGACAAGATGGAACATCTGCCTTTCTTTTGCTTAATAGAACACTGCAGAGCTGCTCTCTGCTTGGATAAATGCAATTTGGGTTTTCTTGATTTCTGAATGAGTTCTTAGCATCGCTCTCTTGAGCTCTCTCTCAGTATTGTCATTGTCTTCTTAACCACAATTTTGTGTAATCGGCTGTTCCACCATTGGCTTTTCTGAAACCAATCTTCCTTGTCTTTTGTAATTATGTAAAGCTGTTCTCTTTGCAGACCACACACTGTAGCTATCCAAAGCCTGGAGAGAAATCACCCTAATTGCAATTATAATGGATTTCAAATTCCTATTTTTCATGCTGGAGAGAAAACATGCAGAGGTTTCATTACCTATTTTCATTAAAACTTGGGGGGGGGGGGAGGAATAGTACTTGAACTTATTTTTGTTAGGGCAGGCAGTCTTTAATTAAAAGAAAAAAATCTTAATTACTCCCTCAGAATTTTTAAAACATTTTATTTTTATGTCTCCCTACCTGAGTGAAAGGAAATTGAGGTCTTTTAGTTGGAACAGACAAATACAAGTAAAACCAACCATGGTTATACTCAAGATCAACCAATTGACCTCATTCCCACAGGACAGACCAAACTTAAAAACCAGCAATCATTTTGAATTCTGAACCCCAGGAGTAACAAGACTACTAACTGCTGATTATTATGCAGGTCTTGCACTAATCTAATTAAGTAAAATGGAAATCCAATTTCAAGCATTGTTGTACATATTTGCATATGAAACAAGTAGTCAAAAATCTGTCTGAAGTTAAATGAAGCACATGTACAGCCCCTTTATCAATTTGAATTTGGCTTTTCCACTCAGTCCTATTTTGAAATATTGAGCTCTCAACATCTGCAAACCACTCAAAGCTCGAATCCATTGCTAATAGCTGCTTGCTTTAGTGTTGCCATCTCTCTTAGTGAGCATTACTAACAAGGAGTAGGCATGATTCAAGCTTATATTTCTGAGGAAAGGGTCCTCTGGGAATTTCTCAGGAAAGGGAGAAGCAAATAGATGCTATACTTACTGCCAAGTCAGTTCCTCTTAGACTTTGGGAGGATGTCAGTAGTGGGGATTTTTTTTTTAATATTCATAACTTAGGTATCAAAAAGGAATTCCATTCTAGGTGAACCTCTCAAAAACACAAGGTATTTTTTGCTTTAAAAAGGGTACATGAAAATGAATAGTCAACAGAAATGAGACAGAGCCTTGTCCCTTGAAAATTCTCACAATTGTAAACTAGTTGTCAACCATTGTAGTTCATTGGAAGAGCCAACGCAGTCAGCACCCTGACCACCTCCCCCCCCCCCCGACCCCCCTGTTGCTATACCCCATTGTGAACACAGGTACGACAGTGTAGAGGGGATAGGTGAGTCCTTGCCCCAGCACTAGGTTTTCTCAAAGCCCTGAGCAATGGCTCAGTGTCCCATCTATTCCTCTCAACTTGTTATTTAAAATGTCCTGGCTAAAGAGTGCTTTTTTTGTTTTTTGTGTTTTTTTAAGAGTGTGTTTTTAGAATGACAGGGAAAGTGTTCCACTACTATTCTATCTGTACTCTGATTTACCAAGAGTATCTAACACAAGGAAAATAAAGTATGCGAATGAATTCAATGTGTAAGGAGAGAGAATAATGGGAGCAGACACAATAAATACCAAGCATTTATAAAGAGCTATCATGCCAGGAAAAATTGATTGCTTTTATACCAGGAAGGAATACCAAATGAAGGGCTGGAGATACACATTAGCATTTGAGGTTAAGCATCCAACACAATACCTCAAAAGATAATGAATTAATTCAGAGGAACTTCAGGATAAGAACCACTAGCACAGCTTAGTGGACATTTGATTGTGTTCTCTGCACTCTTCAAGGCACTTGGTTTATGAACTAATAAACAGCACAGGCTGTTTGCCTTTGAATTATTCACAACTAGTTTACCAGAATAGGTCAGAAAACCAGAGAGACTAGAATAATCCCTTTGCCTTTGGATCAAAATCCGGATTGCTAAAATTGGTAAAACCTCACAAGTTCCCCTGAAAAGTGCCTTTCTTACCTTGTCTCCTGCTTATAAACCATGCTAATTTGCAAACATCAGTTCATAAAAGGCCCTCCTACAGAATAACTATATTTATCATATCACCCATTACGCAGACTGGTTTGAGGTTTAGGCATATTAATACTACTGATATTTAATTTTTTAATACAATAATTCAAGCTTCTAGCCAATATTTTTCAAGGAAACAACAAAACAGAAATAACTTTTTAAAAAGAAATCCAAATTGATTCCATCCTTCATTTAAAAATATTTGTGTCTGTCTCAGATATTTCTCTCCTTGCCTATAAAATGAGGATACTATGATACATACATACCTTACTTACTTCACACAGTTTTGAGAGGCTCAAACAATTAAATTTTATTAATACATTTGTAAATAGTAATGTGCCTTGTTAATGCTAGTGGCCCTCATTCTACTCACAGGAGCCCAGGTTGCCAAGCCAGTGAATGTGGTTGTCATTTACGGACCCACAGGAAAGACATGCATGAGAAAGAATGGCAGAAAGCTCAAATTAAAGGATTCCATTCATCACAGACACAAAAGACCAAGGGCGAAAGGCAGCACAGTGGACTGTGCATGGACTGGAATCCAGAAAACTGGGATGTTCTACCTTCACAACCAGAAGTACAATTTGGGGAGAGTAAATGATTTATGATTCATGTCTGGTCAATTACATAATTTTCCCACACAATTTGCCCTCTTCCTATGACAAGCCCGCTATTATGTAAAAGATATCGTTTCTCTAAAATTACATTCAGAAAATGATAAAGTCCACAATGTTTGACCACAGAATGAGGATTTGAGCCACATAATTAAAGCATCCATGTAAGATTTAGTGGACTTAAGTAAACTTGGTGACCAGTGAAATGAATTATTCACTTTACTGGGTTATTTGCCACCCTTAAAGTGACTAAAGAAATGTGGATGAGTCCTTGGCATGTCTAAAGCCTTCCTGGTCTATCAGAAATTAGAAACACAAAAGCAAATACAACTATAATGTAAAACCTTTTTTAAAAATAATCCAGATGGGGAGAGGAATCCAAGATGGTGGCATAGGTAAACACCTAAACTGCTGCCTCCCACAAAAATTTCAAAACTACAACTAAAAGACAAAACGTCTATCACCCAGAACCACGGGAAAGCTGCCTGAGTGGAAGTTCTACAACTAGAAGGAAAGAGAAAAGAGCATTGAGAAGTGCACAAGCGCTGAAAAGCTGAGGTACGGAGGTGCGGGATCTGGGCTGGTGGCAGGCGTTGCTTTTTTCAACCCAAAGGGGAGACAAGCCCCCGATTACTCTGAAATACAGTTTCTGGGGAGACCCAGGGGACCCAAACTCCTATGGGGAGAAGCTGGATTGTCTGCCACCAGGTCGGAAAGTGAGGGGTGCCTGCTTGCAGAGCTGCATGCAAGAATAATTGTTTACTGCGTTGGGGCACTGGACGCAGTGGGAGACACAGAGCCGGCTAACTAGCAGCCATTGCTGTTTGCCACGCCCCAGCCTAGTGACACCCTGAGACCCCGCCCTGCACAACCTACAAACCCACCCAAGCTCCAAGCAGCAGTTGTAGCAGAAGAAAGCCCTGCCCTATCACAGCTTAACCTAACAAACTTGCAGCCCTGATCAGAAAGCTCCAAAACCTCCAAACCCCAAGCAAAGAGGAGAAAACTGTAGCTCTCGCTGTAGCTCCTGCTGGGTGGACTCAGACAATAGCTTACCTACACCCCATTGGAGATCCAGAAGCCAGTATACCTAGTGGTCAGTGTGAGAAACCAGATTTCAACTCCTCACATCCATAAGTGACACATTCAAGAGGCAGACTCAGCGAGCACCAAAGCCCCACTGAAACAAGTTCTGCACCATAAGCGTGTCTCCAGCACAACAGTTCTTATAGACAGAGCGAGTCCTCACAGCCAATTGGCCTGGAGGTCAATTCCTCCCAGCGTACCAACAGCAATTAAGGCTTAACTACACCAAGACTTTGCACTCAGCCCACAAAGGGGTGTACCAAGAGCGTCCACATCAGGTGATTGGGGAGGCTGAGCTACTGCCCCCTATAGGTCACCTACCACACAAAGCCACTCTATCAACACAGGGAAGCAGCCAAAATGCAGAAACAAAGAAACATGTCACGAATGAAAGAAATGGAGGAAAGCAAACTACTGGACGACATAGAGTTCAGAACCACATTTATAAGGTTACTCAAGAATCTTCTAAAACTGCCGAGAAACTTGATGACACTTCTGAGGAGCTTAGTGAGACCTTCAAGGACCTTAATGAGAATGCCAAAAAAATGGAAAAGGACCAGTCAGAAATGAAGCATACACTGTCTAAAATAAAGAATATACAGAAACTCAACTGTAGATCAACATACTCCAAGAATCAAACCAAAGATCTGAAATATGAGGAAACAAAAAACACCCAATCAGAAAAACAAAAAGAAAAAAGAATCCAAAAATATGAAGATAGTGTAAGGAGCCTCTGGGACAACTTCAAGCGTACCAACATCCGAATTTTTGGGGTGCCAGAAGAAGAGAGAGAGCAAAATACTAAAAACCTATTAGAAGAAATAATGACAGAAAACTTTCCCTACCTGGTGAAAGAAATAGACTTACAAGTCCAGGAAGCGCACAGAACCCCAAACAAAAGGAATCCAAAGAGGACCACACCAAGACACATCATAATTAAAATGTCAAGGGCAAAAGACAAAGAGAGAATCTTGAAAGCAGCAAGAGAAAAACGGTTAGTTACCTACAAGGGAGTACCCATACGACTGTCAGCTGATTTCTCGGCAGAAACTATGCAGGCCAGAAGGGAGTGGCAAGAAATATTCAAAGTGATGAATAGCAAGAACCTACAAGCAAGATTACTCTACCCAGCAAAGCTATCATTCAGAGTTGAAGGTCAGATAAAGAGCTTCACAGACAAGAAAAAGCTAAAGGAGTTCATCACCACCAAACCAGGATTACATGAAATGCTGAAGGGTATTCTTTAAGAAGAAGAAGAAGAAAAAGGTAAAGATAAAAATTATGAACAACAAAATGACATCAAATACATACCTACCAACAAGTGAATCTAAAAATCAAGTAAATAAAAAATCTGAAGAACAGAATGGACTGGCGAATATAATAGAATCAGGGACATAGAAAGGGAGTGGACTGACAATTCTCAAGGGGAAGCAGGTGTGAGTGGTGCGGGAAGAGATTGGACAAAAATCTTACTCCTATGGATGAAGACAGTGGCAGGGGCTAAGGGCATGGGGTAGGGTGGGGCGGGGAATCAGGTGGAGGGGAGCTATAGGGGGAAAACAAAAAGAGGAACACCTGTAATCTGAACAATAAAGATTTATTAAAAAAAAATAATCCATATGGGAATGAGAGATTTTTACTATATCACCAAATTGTGTTGAGCAATTGTGTCAGTCAGGGTTTAATGCAAGAAAAGACTCTAAGTATTTCAATAAGAAGGAGATTTAATAGGGAATTAGGTATTTTCAAAATCATTAAAAGAGCAGTGAAAGTCAGGAAGCTGCCACTGACAATTTTTGCTTCAAAGTCACAGCCCCTCAGCTGTGACCCAGAGGTTATTGAACTACTGTTTTGGCCACTGTGTACCCTACATTCACAAGCTAGCATCCAAAGAGTAAAATGTGGTACCTAGATGTTGATGATACCTCTGTCCTTAGGAATCTGCTGGTCAGCTGACCTCTCTTTAAAAGGAGATCACAAATTCCTTTCCAGTCTTACGCATGTACATCTCATTGGCTGAATGTAAATCACATTTATCACACAAGCTAAATAAGAAAAGTCCATTTTAGCCTCCCAGCTTCTTGTTATGAGTTGCTTGGAGGATAGAAAGGAAGTAGAAGTGAATGCTGAATACATAAAGAATCTTTAGCCCAGCATGTGATAGGCAAAGCAGTATTCTAAGCATTTTGAAAAATTCTAAAATATAAAAGGCAGAAATCTTTCCCTCAGTGAGCATTTATTCTACCTAAGAAGAGACATTTGTGAAGAGTTAAACATCAATAAAAGAGTTAGTGGGGAGGGGGGGGGGAGATTGAGTGAAAAAGAAAAAAAAAGGAGAGAGAACTCGTGGACATGGACAACAGTATGGTGACTGCAGTGGGAAAGAGGGTGGGTAGAGGTGGAAGAGTGCATAGAGGGGATAAATGGTGATGGGAAAAATAAAAAATTTGCTAAAAATATATAATTATATGACTTCACTTATATGTGGAATCTAATGAGCAAAATAGAAACAAATTGATAGATACAGAAAACAGACTAACAGCTATCAGAGGGAAGTGGGGCTGGGGGCTGGATGATAAATGTGAAGAGATTCAGCAAAACAAAACAAAACAAAAAAATCTCATAGAGACAGACAATATGGTGATTGCCAGAGGAAAAGATGAATAGGAGGAGATAGAAAATGGTAAAGGGGTAAATGGTGACAGAGAAGGAAACTTGACTTTGGGTGGTGAATACACAATACAATATACAGGTGATGTATTACAGAATTACACACCTGAAAGCTAAGTAATTTTATTAACCAATGTCACCCAAAAACATTCAATAAGTTTTTTTAAAAAAGGAAAACCACAAAAAAATATGGATCAATACACAAATCAGAAAGCAAAATTGGGACATTAAATGAGGACTAAGGAGGTGGTCTCATACAGAGAAAATGTGGTAAAACATCACAGACCTCAGGAGAGAAAAACAAGACTAATATAAGGGATTGACTCCAAGCCCACTGACCATGGTAGGGAACAACTAGAGAGCCCAGAAATGAAGGTCCTGGGAGCCTATGAAGTCCACATCTTCAATCAGGTTTCATTCCTGTATGAGAAACTAGAAATATTTATTGGGTTGGTGAGTCTCTCAGTTCTAGCATGAATTGGTCCTTTGAACAAGGTCAAGGTGATTGTGGCCAGAGACTCCCCAGTGGCCTGTCTGCTAAGGTTCTCAAGGCCAATGCATGATTAACTCACAAGAGGTGGCACAAATGAAACAGCAGAGAGACAGAAAAAGGAAAGCACTGTGAGCTGAAGGAATCTGAGAAGATGCATGTCTATTGTGGGTTCTAAATGACATGTGATAATTCCATGATCTGTAGAGATATAGTTATGTTACTTGGAGCACAGTAAGATTTCCTCCAGTTCTGAGAAGTTATCTCTTGGTTGGAAGGAAACATCATAACTTCTGAGTCAATATTCTGTAGTATGTATGTACACTTCTGTTTCAGCATCAAATATAATACAAGGAAAAAATTATTTATAGGCAAATCTATTTTCATAATTTCTTTCTGGATTTTGTTCTTTGAGACTTCATCCTTTTTGATTCTTTGTCCATTTTTTTAATCAGCTGGCATGAAAAACAAGAAATAATCATCAAAGAATATACATATATGCATAACCCAGGAACACAGACAATAGTGTGGTGAAGGCAAGGAGAGGGGCAGGTGTGGGGTGGAGGGAGTCAATGGGGGATAAAAGAGGGCATCTGTAACACTTTCAACAATAAAAACACATTTTTTTAAAGAAAGTGTCCAGGATAACCTCATCAATGTTTTTGGTTATATGATATTAACTTTGGAGTAAAACCCGTATCAATAAAAGACTTTTAAAGGGGCTTTACTAAGTTAGTATATTTAAGTACAATTTGATTATAATGTGGTGGCATAAATGCCATACTGGGAGGCTTGTACCTAACTAAGGCTGAAGGAACTCCTGGGAGGGCACTGACCTCATCAGAGAAGGCTTTCTGGAGTGATGTCTACACTTCTAAGTAAAGAGAGCATTTAAAAAGTACTGGATTCTTCCCATACAGAGATAGGGAAGGAACACATTGAGATATTGTCATAAATTGCTTTCCCCAGGAAAGCAGATCTGAGGTTTGTGCAGAGATGGTTTACTGAGCAATGCTCTAGGGTCAACACCTGTAAGGGAGTGTGAGAAGCAAAAGAGCTAAAGATGGGAGTGGACAGCAGTTGCAAGAGAGGCCTCAGCTGATCCCAGCTCTAAAGTTGGGGAGGTCCTTCAGAGATGCCTTTTACAGAGGCAAGGGGGCCAATCCTTTGGAACCTCAACATCTATCAATCATTATATGCTGGCAACCCCAAGGAAGGGGACAAAAGGTGGATGAGGCAGGTCCCTCCATCAGAGGTGAGACAATTCCTGGGGAGAGACCCTCTGTGAGCTGCCAGCAGCTAACACTCCAGGCAGCTGGGAGATTAAGTGGTCCATGAAGGAGGAGGGAGAGGACAGTGCCTCTCAGCCTCCCACAGGTATGAAAACTCACTGCCCCGACAGGTCATTCTTTGGCCTCATTAACATGTCCCTCTATTTCCCCATGGTAACCTTGGCAGCTGTATAAGCCATAATGTTGCAAAAGTCCTGAGTCCCCCATTACCACAGAAGCATTTATTTGTGCCATACATTTCCTAGAGCCAATCTCATTTTCACACTTTAGGCCTTTCCACCAAATGGATGCTTTGGCCTGATGACAAGTTCAGTGGTCCAAGAGAGCCACTGAGGTCAAAATTCAGTTCCCTCAAATGGGAAAGATCTGTCACCCTTATCACCTTTCTGACAAATCAGAAAACTAGCAACTAAAAGAATAAAATAATGTGACCAATTTTGAAGATAAATATACCAGAAATTACATATCCACATCTATACTTACTATAATAATTCTGTAAATGTAAAACTATTCCAAAATAGATTTTTAAAAAGGACAAACATCCTGCCTGACATAGGTTTCTTATAAAACCGCTCATTGACTGACAGAAGAAATGGGGAATGAAAGAATAAAAGAACCAATCTTTTCTGAGAATCTATTGTGTTCCAGAATCTTATGTACAGACCCTGGTGGTCAGTTACAAGTGGTCAGTTTTGGGAAATTCATACTTGATATTGTTTTAGAAATTGCTTTTTGGGAATTAATTTCAAAGCCTCTGACATTTTTAAGGAAGAAATGTGATTACCTGGTATAGAGAATTTAAGGCTCAAATAAAAATGGGTTTGAATTCTAATATTTACCACACATTAGCTATTTGTCCATGGTCAAATTATTTAACCTTTCTGAGTGTCCTTTTTTTTCTGAACAAGTGAAATAAAACTAGTGCCATGGGACTACTGTGAGCATTACATGAGTGTCTGTACATAAGATTCTGGAACATAATAGATTCTCAGAAAAGGTTGGTTCTTTTATTCTTTCATTCCCCATTTCTGCTTCTTCTCACAGTCAATGAGTGGTATTATAAGAAATCTATGTCAGGCAGGAGGTTTGTCCTTTACAAAAATCTATTTTGGAATAGTTTTACATTTACAGAATTATTATAGTAACTATAGAGAATTTCCATATGCCTCACCCCCAGTTTCCCCAATCATTAACCACTTATATTAGTACGATGCCATTAATGAACCAATACATTATTATTGAATAAAGTCCACAGTTTATTTAGATTGCCTAAGTTTTTCCTCAATATCCTCTTTCTCTTCCAAGTTTGTCTTTTTAAAATAGCCAAACATCATTTGAAATAAAATTAGTTAAGTAACAGAATTTATTTTCAAGAAGGAGCTAATATAAATAAACAAGTGAGGAAGACTTGCATGGTTTATAAACTGACCTTTATAGCCATGTCCAAGGGAGACCCAAAAATGTGTTAGCCCTAGCAGAATCCCTGAAACTGGAGTTCCTATGCCAATTCTGTAGATGACAGTATGCATATGGTTGCTTTAAGAACAAGCTACATATTAAAGTCTAAGCTCCCTTTGTAATCATTCTCACCCTCATTCCCTACTAATATGAATAGCCTTTCAAACCCAAGCAATAATGGGATGGGGACAAAGGATCATAAACAGATAGTGCATGCCCAGCCTGTGTGGCTCCGTGTTGGACCTATGAACTAGGAGGTCACAGTTCAATTCCCAGTCAGGGAACATGCCTGGGTTGCCGACTCGATCCCTAGTAGGGAGCATAGAGGAGGCAGCTGATCAATGATTCTTTCTCATCATTGATGTTTCTCTCTCTCTCCCTCTCCCTTCCTCTCTAAAATCAATAAAAATCCTATATAATAAAAGCGTAGTATGCAAATTGTCCCCTTGACAGGAGTTCTTCTGGGAGTTCCACCAGGGGGTGGGCTGGCTGGGGGAAGAGAGGGAGGCCCTGGTGCTGGCAAGCAGCTGGGGGAAGGGAGAGAGGCCCTGGCCAGCAGTGGTGGCAGGCGACCAGGGGAAGGGCAGCCAGCAGCCACTAGGAACCCTACCAGTGCACGAATTTCATGCACTGGGCCTCGTGTGTGGGTGTGTGTGTGTGTGTGTGTGTGTGTGTGTGTGTGTATTTAAAAATAATGCCAGAGGTTAGAATCCCAGGAAATACTCTTTAATTGGATTCGTGATACAAACTTTGACCTTTCAAAGATAAAATATCCCAGTGAGTGACACCTCTGCTCTACAGTCAATTTGTCTTTTAAAAAATTTTTAATAAAGTAAACTTAATAACTAATATACCCCAAATGTATTAGTTGTGATGGCTCGATGCTGAAGAGACTTCTCCATGAATATTTTATCTGAGGTCAGAGGAGGCTTTGGGCTTCCTTGAAAGTTTGTAAACTTGTTTGGAGTTAGCAACAATACATCCCTTATGCTGAGACCACATTTTGAAAACCATTCTCACAGGTCCTCATTTGGGCCTTTGCATAGTTAATGTGGCCTCAATATAGAATATGCACGCTACTGACCTAGGGGCTGAAGCATTCTAATCATTCAAGCATGTTATAGCTACGGATTAACAAAATCTCCCTCTATGCTCCTGAGTAATTAAAATACAAAGTTGTGGGCAAAGCTGAGAATTGGGAATGCACCTGAAATTTCATGAAGACTCATTAAACCATCAAAGATAATCCTAAGGAAAACATATGTCTCTATGTTTACTCCCTAGGCTTCTGCATGGAAACAGAATTGCTGGCTTGCCCAATGCAGAAATGAATGCTTTTGATTTCCACCTTTTACTTTTATAGTAAAGGAGGCATAACTATATTTGTATAGACACTGGCTTCAAATTACAAGTTCCATGCTTCCATGTCCAGAAATATAACCCGCAGTAAAGATCACTGCAAATGCTAGTAGCAGACCTCAGAAAAGTGGGAAATGTGTAGCCTCTCCTGTTTGATTTTGCTCAGGCTCTTCTGTCACCTTCTAGGGCATGTCGCCATCAAGGCTAATGCCACCTCGACAATACCCATGTCACCTTGTTTTCTGCCAGTGACCCGATGCTCAACCCATCATATAGCAGGTGCTGATGTAGCAGACATTCTTATTTGGGGAAATAACATAGCTGTGTTATTTTTCTTAACCCTGAAACTCTGCTAACTTCTTTTCAACTCTTATCAATAATTCTATATCCCACAAAGGCAGGGACAGTAGTGAAAATTCAGAGAAAAAAGAAAAGGAGATGCAATGGACTGATGCTATTTGGTGTAGAAACCACTGAGAGAACACTCTGTAGAAGTATTAACGATTCCTGAGTTTCAAGTCTTTTTGGTAATAAAGAAGCATGTCCCTTTGACAGGGAATGGGGCCCCATGTACCTTTGTTGCCCTGTGCAAATATGAATGTATCCCAATGGCCACACACCAGAGGATATGGTAGGCTCATGGGCCCTTCACATACTGAAATTGTTTTAAAGAGAAACTGTGAATCTCCTACTTCTCTAAACAATGAGAGAGATGCCTGTCAGTGAGAGCTAAGTAGAAGTGGGAGCAGAGCCCACGTGAATCCCGCAGGCTGAGTCCCGTGTTCACATCTGATTTAAATAATATGCAAGATTCATCTGGTTGTTTCTCATGTCTGCAACTAAACTCTAAGCAACTAGAAGAAAAGCAATATTCACAGAGCTGTTAGGTGAGGGGTAGAAGTCAGCATCGGTCCAGAGAACAAGAAACAAGGAACCTCACCCTGCAAGGATAGTAGATTGCTTCCAAAGGTCAGCGACAGTGGTGCGTGCAGAACTTGTCTGCCATGTTCATTAGCTGTATCAAGGGAGTGCAGCTTTGGCCATATTTGCATGATTACAGAGCTAATAAATCACCTTGCAGTGGCTGACCTCTGAATTAGAATGCCTGGTGTTCCTGTCAGAGTCAGTGGTTTGCAAAAAGCAGCTGTTTATATGTAGCCAATGCAATAAACTATGTTTACTAGCAGCTTGGACTAGAGTGTGTTAACAGACACACACACACACACACACACACACACACACACACACACACACACACACCTTGTGTTAAAAAGAAAATTACCCTCTGGCGTGGCTCAGTGGTTGAGCGGCAACCTATGAACCAGGAGGTCATGGTTCAACTCCTCGTCAGGGCACATGCCTGGGTTGTGGGCTCGATTCCCAGTGTGGATCAGTGCAGGAGGCAGCCAAATCAATGATTCTCTCTCATGATTCTATCCCTCTCTCCCTCTCCCTTCCTCTCTGAAATCAATAAAAATATATTTTTTAATTGTCTATTAAACTTGTAAATTTTTAATTTACTCATAAATGAAGATTTTAATTTATAATGTATTTGTTCTCAACATCCTGTCTCACAGACATAGAGCTCTGTGCTTAAGGGAAACTTAAATTATTTTTCAATTGCTTTACCTTAAAGCACTTCTCTCCAGCCTAAGAAATGTTGGCAATGTTTTCATAATATAAAAGATCTTTAAAATATGAGACTATAAACACTGTGGCACCATAGTTGCTTATTGACTTAAATGAAATGAGCTGCTTATATTGAGAAATCCAATATTCATATCTCAGTATAAACTAAACTAAATTAGAAACTGGAAAGAACAGGTTTCCAGTCAGAACTGGCCCTTTGGTTTTTCCTTTTCATAAAAGTGAAAGCTACAAGCTTTGCTCCATAGAAATGCTACCGTAGGCTGCAGTTTGAAAGTAGACCCAAATCTACTCCAATTCTAGCCATGCCATTTATATAACATCACACAGCCTCAGGTACCTCATCAGGAGAACAAGATTTACACTTTTCTCATAGGGCTGTTTTGAGGATTAGATGGGAAAGCCCATGGAAAAAACCCTAACGATAATGAGTACTCACTTGATAAAGATTTTTAAATCTAAATCTTTCTTCTCAACTTTGGAGAACAGATAGAAACCAAAGAACTTCTTTTGACCCAGAGAGGGGCAGCCTTATGACCCTGCCCCTCTGATATCCACTCCTCATCTTTTGGACACCTAGATACAATAGACATCGCCACAGACCCGCTCATCAAACATCTCTGCTCTTTGTAGAGCTCAGACACCCATTTATTACCAAAGTAAGTTCAAAGGTGTATTAGGAGTAAAGACAAAATTTTCCTAAGAGCTGTGGATGTAACTTGATTGCCTTTAAACATGGAAGTGCGCACACGCACAGGTGCACACACACACACACACACACACACACACACACACACACAGATGCTCTAAGATACTTGCTGTGGAAAAGATTTTTGGAAGTCTAATCTCTTGGCCTCTCTGAGCTTCAGCTCTAAAATTAAGTTGATAAAACCTGATTCATGGCGCTACTGGAAAGACCAAATGAGAGAATGTGAAAATGTCTGCAATGGTAGCTAGTCTATAGATAATAAGTATTGACTTGAACCTCAACCTTTCCCCCTGTAACTGCCCAGCTAATAAAAACATTTTCCTCAAAATTATGCGCAAATTAAAATGTGTTGCCACACATTAAAGTTATAAATATGGAGAGAAGAAACCAAGATGGCAGCATAGGTAAGCACCTAAACTGCTGCCCCGCACAACAATTTCAAAACTATAACTAAAAGACAGAACGGACACCATCCAGAACCACAGGAAAGCTGGCTGAGTGGAAATTCTACAACTAGAAGGAAAGAGAAAAGCTCACGGAGAATTGGAGGAACAGCAAAGTGTTGAAGTACACACGCGCAGAGAGGAAGGGCAGCTGAGAGCCTGGCTGACTTTCTCTGGCGGGAGGGGTAAGGAAGCCCCCGACTGCACTGAACCCCAGTTCCGGGCGAAACCCTGTGGATTCAGGCTCATACAGGGGGAGTGGACTGTCAGGTAGAGAGAAAGGCACTCAGAGGGGGAGCCACAACGGGCAGGGGTCTGGAGGCACGCGCGAGTGTGCACAAAGACTGCAGAGGTTGCCACAGGCTTTCCCTAGCAGAAGGAAGTCAGAAGCTCCTAACTGCACTGAACCTCAGTTCTGACTGCACTGATCACCAGTTCCAGGCAAGCCCCTGGGGACCCATGCTCTTTCGGGGGGAATCTGGACTGTCAGGCGGAAACTCAGGAGCCCTGGAAGGCAGAGGTCTAGAGGCACCCGCACAAGGGCAGGGCTGACGGGAAGCCAAGACTGTCTGCTCCACCCTGAGACTCCACCCCATCCAAGCTGAGCACAGAGGCTTTTGCAATTTGGCAAGTCTAATCCTATAAGGCTGTCTCCAGCACTGAACTTCTCCCAGCGTAGACACAGCTGATCCTCACAGCCAACTGGCCTGGAGGTCAATTCCTCCCAGTGATACCAACAACAATCAAGACTTAACTACAACAAGGCAGTACACACAGTCCACAAAGGGGTGCACCAAGAGTGTCCACCTCAGGTTAACTGGGAGGCCGACCCACTGGGCCATATAGGAAACCTAGCACACAAAGCTACCCTACCAACTCAGGGAAGCAGTGAAAATGCGGCAACAGAGAAACAGGTCACAAATGAAAGAAATGGAGGAAAACAAATGACTGGATATTGAATTCAAAACCACGGTTATAAGGCTTTTCAAGAATATTCTAGAAAAGGCTGATAAATATAATGAGACCCTTGAAGATATGAAAAAGGACCAACTAGAAATTAAACATACACTGACTGAAAAAATATTATACAGAGACCCAACAACAGACTCGAAGAATGCAAGAATCAAGTCAAAGAATTGAAATACAAAGAAGCAAAAAACACTCAACTGGAAAAGCAGAAAGAAAAAAGAATCCAAAAAGTTGAAGATAGTATAAGAAGACTCTGGGACAACTTCAAGCGTACCAACATCAGAACTATGGGGGGTGCCAGAAGAAAAGAGAGAGCAAGATACTGAAAACCTATTTGAAGAAATAATGACCAAAAACTTCCCCCACCTGGTGAAAGAAATAGACTTACAAGCCCAAGAAGCGCACAGAACCCCAAACAAAAGGAATCCAAAGAGGACCACACCAAGACACATCATAATTAAAATGCCAAGAGCAAAAGACAAAGAGAATATTAAAAGCAGCAAGAGAAAAACAGTTACCTACAAGGGAGCACCCATAGGACTGTCAGCTGAGTTCTCAACAGAAACTATGCAGGCCAGACAGGAGTGGCAAGAAATTTTCAAAGTGATGAATAGCAAGAACCTACAACCAAGATTACTCTACCCAGCAAAGCTATTATTCAGAATGGAAGGTCAGATAAAGAGTTTCACAGATAAGAAAAAGCTAAAGGAGTTCATCACCACCAAACCAGTATTATATGAAATGCTGAAAGGTATTATTTAAGAAGAGGAAAAAGAAAAAAGTAAACATAAAAATTATGAACAACAAATATGTATCTATCAACAAGTGAACCTAAAAATCAAGTGAGTTAAAAATCTGAGGAACAGAATAAACTGGTGAATATAATAAAATCAGGGGCATAGAAAGGGAGTGGACTGATAATTCTCAAGAGGGAAGGGGTATGGGGAGGGTGCAGGAAGAGACTGGACAAAAATCATACACCTATGGATGAGGACAGTGGTGGGGAGGTAAGGGCAGAGGGTGGGGTGGGAACCGGGTGGAGGGGAGCTATAGGGGGAAAAAGGAGAAACAATTGTAATAATCTGAATAAAGATTTATTAAATTTTTAAAAATTAAAAAAATAAAGTTATAAATATGAGTGATTTACACTACATTCATGCTTTCACAGATGTATATATAACATCCTCCTAGGCAATGCCTATACCTGAAGTATAGAAATCCTCTTTGAAAACTTCTAACCTGCCACAAATTTGACCTGCCCTTGTGTGACCAGGACAAAGCCTTTTTTCTGAATCACCAGCTACCTTCAAACATAAGTAGGAATCACTTTATTAAGACCTAAACTGCTAACAATTCATCATATTCTATATTCAGGACATAGCCTCCCCTACTTTCTTAGCGTATGGAAGAATAAAAGCAGATCTGACAATTGAGAACAGTCTGGTTTTGGCAGCCTGGTCTCTTTAAAGCAAACGTCTCATGATTAATTCCTCTTCCCAGAAGATTGCTATCAAGTTGGATGTTACTCTCCATGCTTCTGAGAATATTCTGAGTCAAATAACTTGCACTGTGGTCTGGTCTTCAAATATCTCTATCTGCACTGATCACTGACCCAACCCAAAGCTGAGCCCACCTGCAGTTAGTTTCCTAGATGCAGGGTAAGAGTCACAATAGTTAGTACCCAATATGGCACCAGCCAGAGGGGACACCAGCCCCAGCACCTAAGCTGGGTCTGGAGACCACCCTGCTCTGCCTGCCACTGTTTAGCTCTGGGGATGTGGGCAGGGGGAAGGTCAGGATGACCCCTGGGTGATGGGCATTACTCAGGAACTCAAGACAGTGGCTATTTACCAAAAAATAAGGATTGATTTCTCTGTATTAACAACCAGTAAAGCCATACAAGTGCCCCCTTCCAAATATGTACGCTAATGGGTGGAAAATGAGACAAGTGGAAGAGCCCAGCATGTAAGAAGCCCCGGAAATTCCCAACAATAAAAGACAGTCATAAGGGCAGAATTATGAGTCTTGACATCTCTATTTAAATGCAAATCATCTGAGAGAAAAACACCTCAAGGCATTAGGACTTACTATCACATTGGTGGTACCTGTTAATTGAAGAAGGCAGCCAGTGGACATCTTAAAAAGCAAGACAAATCCCTGGAGGCAAGAGACTGGCCTTGGCGTTTATAAAACTAAGAACTGGAAAAGTGGGAGGGTTCTGGGGTGGCCTGGAGTCCTGAGGAGCACAGAGAAAATATTTGATGCCACCTAGCTGACCCATATACCCCTTTTAGCCAAATGGTTCATGCAAAGTTGTGCTAATGAAATTCAACCACAATATACAGGCTGATGCCATTTCTGGTTTGGTTTCCCCTGCCCCCATAATTCTAAGTAAAGATAAGTGAGCAAATTAATTCAATGCTGTCAAACTTCCTCCACCCATTTCTTTAAAGACATTGATCAACAGTTATTTAAGGTAGGGCTTTTAATAGCCAAAACCTCTTACAGAATTTTAGATTTCCTTGCAAGCAAACCATCACACCATTTGTTTTAAAGATGCTTAAGGAAGTGGCTCAACTGAACTCTGGTGAAATAACCACAGACAATTAAGGTAAAAGAAGACAAATCACTCAGATGTGCAGAGCCATATAAATGAATCACTACTACCAAGTGTGCCTTTTCCAGAAAAATCCAGCAAACTATCTTAAAAAGTGGATCAGACATTGAAACGGGGACTCAGAACTGTTGGACATTGAAATTGGGACTCAAACATTTTTTGTTGTTGTTGTTATTATATGTTTATTTCTAGTCTGCAAAGGCAAAACTTCTTAAAGGAAAGAAATGGTGGGAAAAAGATACAGAGGCAAAGAAGCATTGAACAGACTGTCAAACTACATCGGGAAGACAGGGGAGGTTGGGCGAGGGGGGCTGTAAGAGACCAACCAAAGGACTTGTACGCATGCATATAAGCATAACCAATGGATACAAGACACGGCGGGGTGGGGGTGGGGGGGAGGACGGGCAGGTGAAGGCATGCACTGGGGGGTAGGGGAGGTCGGGGGCGGTCAATGGGGGGAAAAAAAGGAGACATATGTACTACTATTTGTAATACTTAAAACAATAGAAAAAACAATATATATATGTGTGTATATATATATATATATATATATATATATATATATATATATAGTGGATTAGATGGTCTCATGACCCTCATTCTGATTTGTACTAACTTCACATTCACACAGGGACCTCTGTCACTCAATAAGTGAGCATTCTGATCTTTGTAAATATATATCTGACAATGAAAATTATTTTAGAATCACTGTTCATGAACAAGGTTTTGTGCATCAATAGGGCAGTTTGTAAGCTAATTAAATTCAGTTACATTGGAAAACTTTCCCTCGCTTTTCAATGCATTTGAATTTAACATCCATTACAAATTCTTTAATATTGTTTTTCTAATAGAAGCATCAATCCCACCACATAGGTGTCATTACTTTTCCCAATTGAAATATTTTAAATCTCAGAGCTATATGTTTCATAACAGCCAATGCATATGTGGATGGAAATAGGGTGTCTCTCATTAGAAAGCTGGAGGGAGGGGAGTAGACTCTTAATTCCAATAATTACAGGCTGTTGTTGTTCTTTGTGATTAAGCCCCTGTAGGGGAAAGAGGATTAAAGACAAAATAATCTTCTCATATAATATTAACATGCTCTTTCCTATTTCAGTTCTATTTTTATTCTCCCACTTCAATGACTTGTGAAAGAGACAATGATAACTATACCAGAAGAATTGATAACTGGTGAGTGGGGAGGAAAAAGGCAAGAAGCTCAAGAGTTAATATCTAAGACACAGAAAACAACAAATTTAAAAATCAGCCCAGGAAGTTAGGATCTTCCGACAATTCTGGATGAAACACACAGAAAAGCTGAATGTCCCACACAACTTGGAGGTAAGCCCTTGAGCAGCCAGTAGACAAAGTTGGGACAACCACCCTGGACAGACATGGAAGGCTGGATGCTGGGGTGGAGGATGCATAGGAAAAGACAAGAAGAATCCGATTCCTTCCAAATAAGCACTCCTACACTTTGATGAAATAGCATAAACCCGTGGTTGGCAAACTGCGGCTCGCGAGCCACATGCGGCTCTTTGGCCCCTTGAGTGTGGCTCTTCCACAAAATACCACGGCCTGGGCGAGTCTATTTGGAAGAAGTGGCGTTAGAAGAAGTTTAAAAAATGTGGCTCTCAAAAGAAATTTCAATCGTTGTACTGTGGCTATTTGGCTCTGCTGACTAATGAGTTTGCCGACCACTGGTCTAGACCAACCCAGAACCTGGAGCCTGGCTTTCTGGGTTCAAACCCAGTTACAACAATCTTGAGAAAGTTATTGAAGTCTCCCTACATGTAAAATGGCAATAACGAGAGGATCTACCCCATAAGGTTGCTGTTAACGATTACAGGAGTAAATATTTTTAAGTGCTTACAGCAGGTTCTAGCAAACATATTACACTATAAATTTTTTACTAAATAATAAAATGGAAAAAATAAAATATTTGAGATGTGTATGTAAATAGGGATCAATCAATGTCATGTGACCTATTTGCATGAATACCACTTAGGACGTTCAGAAGCCATATGCCTTCTTTGAGCCCTGATTTTAATTTAGTGAGGGAACCCAAAAGATCGAAGGTCACAATCTTCTGACTCCCCAAGACTTTCCTGTCCATGCCTCCAAGAGCAGGGCCATCCCTGAGCCAAAGCTCCAACCCTTCAAGTCAGCAGCAGGAACAGTTAAGCAGGAAATGTGATTAAACTAAGGTCCTGCCAGTACTTCCTCGTGCTTATTTTCAGAATGGTTTAATTAAAGTTTGTAACACAGAGAGCTATTTCTGTTCCATCTACTCAGAACTGGTTGTGGAGAGAGAAAAACTGAAATAGGCTGTTTCGGTCCATTTGTAACAATATAGTTGTACAATTAAGCTGGGAGGATACAGAGAAAGACTGTATAATTTCCTTCTTATAGAGGTATTCATTAAAGAACAAACTGAGGTCTCAGGTGGAATAATGTTGGGACAAACCAGTCAGAGGAAGAACACAGTAGTTTCAAAATGTTCAACGTGGACTCAACGTCCAAAATTTTAATAATGTCCCTGATTAGCAATTCATTCTAAAATGCTACAGAACGATCTAACTGAATTCATTAATGCACTGCTTTTTAACTACTACTTATTTCAGCTATTATGCTTAAATATTTCTATAGATTATAAACACATATGCATTATTATTAATAACTCAGTAATCTGCAAAGGATTTGGAGACTCCAGTTAGTTGTTTTATCCCTCCTGGGAAATGGATACCTTCTATGAGAAAACATCCAGGGGCTATTGCAGCTTTCTGAAAGGAGCTGAAAAGAGTGTGGCTGTGAATTCTGAACAGATTTTCTCTCAGGACTCAACGAATCCCAACAGGCCACGGAGCTTTATGTGTCTTCCCTCAGCCTGGAGCCAGGCATGGCTACAGAACCATTTATTCAGTCTGCAATGCGCCAACTCCATTTGTCAGCTGGCCTGAGCCGGTGAGTGATGGCAGGACCTGTCGGTCACCTGGAGAGTAGCAGCTGCTCTGAGCTCTGAAGAGGCTCAAGTGGGAGTGGCAGCCTCACTGTGTGAGCCAGGAAGCCGCTTCCTCCCATCCACATGGATGTGTATTCAGCCTCCACACACCTGGGCCAGGGCTTTGGGCACCATCCATTATGCCTGTGATCACACGGGTCTCCAGCTTCCTGGGGAGCTAAGGTGAGGGATGCTTAATTGCACTGCAAAACAGCTTTTGCAGGAACAGATGTAGCATTTCACATTCTGGTGACTTTGGGGAAGGGGTGGGAAGAGGAAAGAGGAAGGAAGGTAAGGGATCAAAAAAAGAGAAGGAAGCAGAGGAATGGGGGAGCAAAAATACAAAACCTACTAGACTTTTGTCTCCCCTTTCATGTGTCTCTATCACAGTCCAGTAGCGTCTAGACTCTAGAGAATCAAGGACTGGTCTGCAGGCAGGCATGTGGCTGTCATTTGAACAAATGTTCTTCACTAGATGCAGGCACACAATTAAGACAACATATACTTTTTAGCATATACTATTTTTTTTAGAACTTTTAAGTTATAATTGACATTCTGTAACATGCACAATTTGATGAGTTGTGATATACTCACAGACCATAAAACCATCACCACCATCCAGATAATTACCATATCCATCACCCACAAACGTGTCCTCAGGCCTTATTATAATGCCTTTTTCCCTCTCCAGGCATTTGACCCCTTCCAGGCAAATGTGATCTGCTTCCAGACACTAGAAACTATTTTACATTTTCTAGAATTTTATACAAATGGACTTGCATGTACTCTTTTTTGCCAAGCTCTGAGGGTAGCATATGCTCTTTTTAAAAATATATTTTCAATTTATTTAGTTTTTGACATTTTTACTTCATTGTGGTAAGAATATTTACAAATTTAAGAGGACAGATCTCTTTAAGTGTACAGTGTTGTACAGCAGATCTCTAGAATTTATTCACCTTGCTTACCTGAAACTTCATGTTCATTCATTAGTAACTTCACATCCCCCCACCCTGGCCCCTGGCAACCAGCATTCCACTATTTGATTCTATGAATTAGACTATATTAGATGCCTCATGTAAGCGGAATCCTGCAATATTTGTCTTTCTATGACTGGTTTATTTCACTTAGCATAATGTCCTCAAGGTTCTTCCATTTTGTCACATATTGTAAAAATCTCCTTTTTTAAGACTAAAAAGTGTTTCATTGTATGTACATACCACATTTTCTTTATCCATTTATCTGTCAATGAATATTCAGGTTGTTTCCTACATCTTAGCTATTGTGGATCGTGCCACAGTGAACACAGGACAGCTAGTATCTCTTTTTGAGATTCTGATTTCAAGTCATTTGGATAAGCAACCAGAAATGGGATTACTCAATCATATGGTAGCTACATTTTGTTTTTGATGAATTTCCATATTGTTTTCATCGCAGCTTTGCTTTCCCAGCAACAGTGTGCAAGGGTTCTAATTTCTCCCTGTCCTCACCAACACTTCTATGTTGTTTCTTTGATAACAGCTGACAGGTATGAGGTGTATTTCATTGTGGTTTTCATCTGTAATTTCCTGATGATTAGTGACTTTGAACATATTTTCATAAACCTGTTTGCCATCTGTATGTCTTTAGAGAGCTATCTATCCAAGTACTTAGCTCATTTTTAAATCAGATTATTAGGGTGTGTGTTTTTACAACTGAATTATAGAAGTTCCTCAAACATATACTCTCTTTTGCCTCATCTTATTCCATCTTTCTCTTCTTTATCTTCAAGTTGTTTTTAATTCTAACATTCAGAAGCCAATACAAAAGTATTTCTAACCTATTCACACAGAACTTTACCTTGACCATGTATTATAATTGGTTTGATATCCTGATAAGGCCAATATAAATATTACCTGTCCCACACTACTTAAAACCCTCTCTCTCATACTGGACCCATAGTGGTTCCTAGTCATGACTGAAGAGTATTTTAGGGAGGAATCCAAGATGGTGGCGTAGGTAAACACCTAAACTGCTGCCTTGCGCAACAATTTCAAAAATTCAACTAAAAGACAAAACGTCTATCACCCAGAACCACGGGAAAGCTGGCTGAGTGGAAGTTCTACAACTAGAAGGAAAGAGAAAAGAGCATTGAGACGTGCACAAGCGCTGAAAAGCTGAGGTACGGAGGCGCAGGATCTGGGCTGGCGGCAGGCATTGCTTTTTTCAACCCAAAGGGGAGACAAGCCCCCGATTACTCTGAAATACAGTTTCTGGAGAGACGCGGGGGACCCAAACTCCTGCGGGGAGAAGCTGGATTGTCTGCTACCGGGTCTGAAAGTGAGGGGGGCCTGCTTGTAGAGCTGCGCACAGGAATAATTGTTTATCTGTGCTGGGGCACGGGACTGGACGCAGTGGGAGACACAGAGCCGGCTAACTAGCAGCCATTGCTGTTTGCCACACCCTAGCCTAGTGACGCCCTGAGACCCTGCCCCACACAACCTACAAACCCACCCAAGCTCCAAGCAGCGGCTTTTGCATATGAATGGACTGCAGCTTAACCTAACAAACTTGCAGCCCAGAGAGACAGCTCCAAAACCTCCAAACCCCAAGCAAAGAGGAGAAAACTGTAGCTCTCACTGTAGCTCCTGCTGGATGGACTCAGACAATAGCTCACCTGCACCCCATTGGAGATCCAGAAGCCAGTATACCTAGTGGTCAGTGTGAGAAACCAGATTTCAACTCCTCACATCCATAAGTGACACATTCAACAGGCAGACTCAGTGAGCACCAAAGCCCCACTGAAACAAGTCCTGCACCATAAGCGTGTCTCCAGTTTTTATAGACAGAGCGAGTCCTCACAGCCGATTGGCCTGGAGGTCAATTCCTCCCAGCGTACCAACAGCAATTAAGGCTTAACTACACCAAGACTTTGCACTCAGCCCACAAAGGGGTGTACCAAGAGCGTCCACATCAGGTGATTGGGGAGGCTGAGCTACTGCCCCCTATAGGTCACCTACCACACAAAGTCACTCCATCAACACAGGGAAGCAGCCAAAATGCAGAAACAAAGAAACATGTCACGAATGAAAGAAACGGAGGAAAGCAAACTACTGGATGACATAGAGTTCAGAACCACATGTATAAGGTTACTCAAGAATCTTCTAAAAACCACCGAGAAACTTGATGACACTTCTGAGGAGCTTAGTGAGACCTTCAAGGACCTTAATGAGAATGCCAAAAAAATGGAAAAGGACCAGTCAGAAATGAAGCATACACTGTCTAAAATAAAGAATATACAGAAACTCAATTGTAGATCAACGTACCCCAAGAATCAAACCAAAGATCTGAAATATGTGGAAACAAAAAACATCCAACCAGAAAAACAAAAAGAAAAAAGAATCCAAAAATATGAAGATAGTATAAGGAGCCTCTGGGACAACTTCAAGCGAACCAACATCCGCATTTTTGGGGTGCCAGAAGAAGGGAGAGAGCAAAATATTGAAAACCTATTAGAAGAAATAATGACAGAAAACTTTCCCTACCTGGTGAAAGAAATAGACTTACAAGTCCAGGAAGCGCACAGAACCCCAAACAAAAGAAATCCAAAGAGGACCACACCAAGACACATCATAATTAAAATGTCAAGGGCAAAAGACAAAGAGAGAATCTTGAAAGCAGCAAGAGAAAAATTGTTAGTTACCTACAAGGGAGTACCCATACGACTGTCAGCTGATTTCTCGGCAGAAACTATGCAGGCCAGAAGGGAGCGGCAAGAAATATTCAAAGTGATGAATAGCAAGAACCTACAAGCAAGATTACTCTACCCAGCAAAGCTATCATTCAGAGTTGAAGGTCAGATAAAGAGCTTCACAGACAAGAAAAAGCTAAAGGAGTTCATCACCACCAAACCAGGATTACATGAAATGCTGAAGGGTATTCTTTAAGAAGAAGAAGAAGAAAAAGGTAAAGATAAAAATTATGAACAACAAAATGACATCAAATACATACCTACCAACAAGTGAATCTAAAAATCAAGTAAATAAAAAATCTGAAGAACAGAATGGACTGGCGAATATAATAGAATTAGGGACATAGAAAGGGAGTGGACTGACGACTCTCAGGGGAAGCAGGTGTGAGGGGTGCGGGAAGAGATTGGACAAAAGTCTTACTCCTATGGATGAAGACAATGGCGGGGGGTAAAGGCATGGGGTGGGGTGGGGAATCAGGTGGAGGGGAGCTAAGGGGGGAAAAAAAAAAGAGGAACACCTGTAATAATCTGAACAATAAAAGATTTATTTTAAAAAAAAGAGTATTTTAATCATAAGAAATCAACAAAAGGGGTATATACCTTTGATGCTGAAGACCACCTGCCTGTTTAGCATACCAATCTGAGTCCATCTTGGAGAAAATGTCAAACATTGTATCTGTTGTTTTAATATCAGAACTTCATTCCTTTGGAACTTAAAGAGCCCACTTACTAAAAATGCCCATAGATTTCAAGATTACTTTTAGTCTGTTTGGGCTGCTATAACAGAATACCATAGACTGAGTGGCTTGTCAACTGAAATTTCTTTCTTGCAGTTCTAAAAGCTAGGAAGCTAAAGATCAAGGTGCTGGCAGATTCAGTATCTGGCGAGAGCCCACTTTCTGGTTCATAGACAGTTGTCTTTTCATTGTATTCTCACATGTCTGGATCTCTCTCATGTCTCTTATAAGGGCACTAATCCCATTCACTAGGGCTATGCCCTCATGACCAAAAACCGTACCTCCAAATGCAATCACTTTGGGGATTAGGTCTCAATATATGAATATTGGAGGGACAAAAACACTCACTCTACAGCAATTCTATTCTGAACTTTCAGTCCACCCATGATGGTCTCACCCCAGTTTCAGTTCAAACTGGGGTGAGACCATCATGAACAGACAACTAAGAACCCAGGTTAGAGAAGAAGAGACTCAGATAAAAGTAGTTAAAGATCCCTGCTTCCCTGGTTCCAAAGCCAGCTCTAGCAGCCATTCCTAAAATGCTAGTGCAGGCATCACACCTGCTGAGAATGCTCTACAGCTAGAGAGCCCAGGAGACCAGGCCTGCTCTCCACCACCCACCCCTCTCCTCAGGGCCCACCAAATGCCTGTGGGTGCCCAGAAAATCCATGGAGCTCCTAGTTCTTCCCCAGCAAGGAATTCACCTCTCCTGGACTGATTAGAACTTTGGGAAGGAAAGTAACCCAACTCTAAAAATGTTTCTCATGCAGCCTAAATATGAACCACAACACAGTAATGGTGTGGGTGCAATCACACAGTTCTGCAATCACAGAAATTCTTGTCACACCTAAAACCAAAATTGCCATTTTGACTCTTATGGAAGAATAATCATTACCCCCCAAAACAATCTCACTCCCAAACAAAAGTATCTATGCCAAAATAAAGTGAGGAAAGAAAAGCGTCAACTTAGAAAGGATGGAGGGACGGGATAGGAGAGGACAGCCTTGCAACCTTAGAAATGATAACAACAGTGTGACCTTAAATGAGTCATGTCACATCTCAGGGCATCAGGTGCCCCTTCTGTGGTACAAGACAGTCAGGCTAGAAGACCCCTTCTCTTCTCCTTCCCAGCTCCAATATTCAGCAAGGCACATGGAGAGACAGAGAGACAGGACAATCTAATTGGATAAATTAGATTAGTGAACAGGATGACAGGACCAATAAGCTTCAGACTGACCACTAAATATTTGGGACTTTAATATATATATATATTATGCAAATTGACCAAACAGTGGAATGACCAGAACAACCACTCAACCAGTTGCTATGAGGTGCACTGACCACCTCTCAGTCCCTCCCCCTGGCCAGCAGGCTCCGATCACCCAGTGGCAAATGGGGAACAAAGGTTGGGTGGCGGCAGGGGGCAGAGAGGTGAGGCCAGCTGCTGACAGTGGGGGAAGATGGCCCTGATCACAGGCCAGGCCTAGAGACCATAACCGTGCACGAATTTCATGCACCGTGCCTTTAGTATACATATATGTATGTATATCAAGACCTAATTGAGCCTAATGGCAGAGGACAGCCAGATTAGAAAGCCCCAATGAGGCATCAATCCAAAAAAGCCATCTACCTGAGCCACTCTGAGCCATCCACCAAGGAATTTAAGACAGTGTGCTCTTAAATTTTAAACCAGCACTTCCATTCCAAACAGCAAAATAGTTCCATCTGTCTGTTCCCTTTGTAGTGAAGGGTTACAGCTGTAAAGCTGCCAGCATGTGGCGTAGTGTGGCTGACATCTAGACTGCAAGGTCGTGGGCCTGTTAAATACTATCTGTGTGAAGCAACTTACAGTATGCACAGGAGTTGTGTTATTTGCTCAGCTTTTCTGTCGTCTCCATGAAAACAAGACAGGCTATGGGGGTTGGTGTGTGGTCGGGGTGCCTGGGTCAGATGCCAGAGCCACACTCTGACACTCCAGTTGGCAGTTGAAGACAGTAATATTTAATGGTTTGAATGATTTTCTCTGCTTTTATTCTTAACTTTTAAAGAAATTAAGTTGACTCTCCCTAGAAGATTTTTTTTCAGAATGGAAAGAATAAACATTGCAATTATATAGAAAAGATTCCTTTATTAACTTTTGGTTGAGAATATGTTTGTATATTTTCAGAAAACAACTCCAAGACCATGTGGATTCCTGCAACAGAGAGGACTTGACAGGTCTGCTCCAACTACGAAGACAAGAGGAAAAACAGTCCAGAGATGGAAGACACTAACAATGCCTTGCCACGTGAGCAGTCAGCAGCTGTGCACCGCTGCAGGTTGCCTAGGACCAAACCAGAGAGGGTCGGACCTGCATTGCCACCATGTGCCCACCATCCAGATATCATTGCTGACATGTACACATAAGGAACTGTTAGACATTGAAACGGGGACTCAGAACTGTTGGACATTGAAATTGGGACTCAAACATTTTTTTTTATTATTATATGTTTATTTCTAGTCTGCAAAGGCAAAATTTTTTAAAGGAAAGAAATTGGGGAAAAATAAATACAGAGGCAAAGAAACATTGAACAGATGGTCAAACTACATCGGGAAGGCAGGGGAGGTTGGGCGAGAGGGGCTATAAGAGATCAACCAAAGGACTTGTACGCATGCATATAAGCATAACGAATGGATACAAGGCACTGGGGTGGGGGGGTGGGGGGTGGCACGGGCAGGTGAAGGCATGTACTAGGGGGTAGGGGAGGCCGCGGGGAGGTCAATGGGGGAAAAAAAGGAGACATATGTACTACTATTTGTAATACTTCAAACAATAAAATAAAAAAGAAATTAAATTGACTCTCCTTAGAAGATTTTTTTTCAGAATGGAAAGAATAAACATTGCTAAAATTAATAAGAAATGGTTCTCAAACTTTGGGATGCATCAAAACTACCTGGAGAGCTTTTTAAAACACAGATTGCTGTACCCCACCTCCAGAGTTTCTAATTCAGTAGGACTGGGGCAAGTCCCAAGAATTTCTGTACTGATGCTGCTGATCTGGGACCACACTTTGAGAATGACTGTTCCAAATAACTTCCTTTCCTTGGTTTGGATAAATTAGATTACTGAACAACCAACAACAATAATAGTTAACATTTATTGAGAGCTTATTATGCTAGATACTAAGTGTGAAGTAACTTACCAGTATACACAGGATTGTGTTATTTGCTCCTCATACTAGTTATTTTACCAGTGAGGAAACTGAAGTTCAAGGAGATTATGAGAATAGCAGGTTAAAAAAAATGCCAAGTCCCATAAAATCGCCAAAGAAACTGAAGGAGCAGGTAGGAGAATAAATGGTTATACATTTGAGATCTGAAAATCCCAATGAGCAAAGGGAAGATGAAAGAGACCAGAAAAAAGTAGCAGTCCATGGGAAAAATGCCTCGGTTTTCAGAGGCAATGAACTCAACAGATTCACCACCCCCAAAGTCACAATCATCTCTAACAGCATTCCCTGGGGTATTTTATGCTTTGTGGGACATGGTCTCTGTCCTAGGACAGAGGTCTCAAAGCCTACAGCCTATGGGACCAGATAGGTGATGGTTGTATTGTCATTGCTACTATTGTGTTACTACCAACAATATTACCATCATAATCAGACATCTGGTTGATCCTGAATGATACCACCTCCAGTGCAGCCCTCTAAAGGTGTTGGGTTATTATTTGCTTTAAAAAATACTTTCCTCTCACATTCCATGTACCTTGGAACCTAGGGTTAAGGTCCATGTAGTAGTGTGTGTAATGCTAGGAATTTAACACAACAAGTTTTTTCCATGCTCAGGTAAAGTCCAACCTAGTCATCAAGAGCAGCAAACTGTCAGGAACCCAGGACACTGCCATTTAGTGACTCATCATCTCTTCCACCCTCCCCTCTCCAAGGCTGGGAGTCCTCCAGGGATCCTCTGCGTCCACCAAGTAGACAAGAGAAGAGAAAGAGTGGAGCATCACACATAGGAAGTTTTTATGGGACAAGCTTGGAAACACGGAGCATCACTTCCCTCCTCATTCTGTTAACTAAAAACACAGCATGTGACTACACTTAATTACAGAAAAGGCTAAGAAAAGCAATCTGTGCTTCCAGTAGGAAGTAGTCTGTGCTCCCATGAAAAAGTCCTAACAAGCTTGGTGCTTATCTAAGCCATGTTTGCCACAGATTTCCCTCCAGACCATTCCACGTCCTTCTTCCTTCACTCCAACACATCTGAAGTCCTTAGCTTCAGACTTCCTCACTACCCGCACAGGCCTGTCGGGAGCTCCCCTTCATTTACCAGTGAACTTGGCACCTAATTTACTGTCTTGCTCTCTACTCTATAATCATTCCTAAAGCCTTCAATATCTCCATGAATGAGCCATTCAACATTTTACCTCTGTTTTATTGACTTCCTTGCCTCTAGTAAGATTTTCTTTCTATCGCTCCTCTATCCCCCCATCACATTAATAGCCAAACCACTTCCTTAGTGACCATCATCTTGCACCCTCCAGGTGCACTCACCTCCAGGTGCACTTATTATTCCCTTATCAAGATTTCCTGACTTCACTGAAATCACCAGTCCATTAATCCCACTCTCACACCCTTTACCTCCTCACTCTTTTGGTAACTTAGTGAAAGATCTAAAGAGCACTCCTTTTAAAACACCATTAATCTCTTACCCCCATTTATTATTACATGCCATTCCTTAGAATCACCTGCAAAATCTCCAAACCTGGCTAAACTCAACCAACTGTCTATCCTATGCTCGAACAGCTAAACATGTTTTTCACAAATACTCTAATCCTCCTTCTCTTAAGAAAATGGTTTGGTTACATTTCCCTACCCCTTCAAGTTAAGTTAGGCCAGGAGTTAGCAAATGGCTACAGCCCATATGAACCATTCAACTCAATGCCTGTTTGTGTAAATAAAAGTTTTATTGGAACATAGCCACACTTCTTAGTTAACAAAGTGCCTACGGATACTTTCCTTCTCTTTCTCTCTTTCTCTCTCTCTCTCTCTCTCTCTCTCTCTCTCTCTCTCTCTCTCTCTCTCTCTCGTAGAAATTCATTTTCATTATATTTTACAGAAGTATTTATTCATGGTAGCTATGGGAGAACAATGCCCCTCTCCCCGCCATGGCCACTTTCATGCCCCAACGGCAGAGGAGTTATGACAGAGACCATGTCCTGCAAAGCATAAAATATTTACCACCAGGCTTTTCACAGAAAAATAAACCAACTCCTCATTTAGATTAGTATCATGTTTAGTGTCACCTGGGTTTTAATGGCCTTAAACAGTGTCATACATTTTCAAAGTTTTTTTAAATTAAAGGATTGTAAATGCTTGAATTAAAGCTATAACACTCAGTTATTTGCAAAATAACAATTGAGTGCTTCGTACCACCATATAATATGGCTGAGGTGTGTTTATGTATACTAATTCTACTTACTAGTACCTTCTTTTTCTCTTACCATAGCTTAAATCACCATCCAACTGAAACTTATAATAGTTCTGTAATGAGGGTGGGACAGATATTACTGGCTCAATGTAATAAGAGAAGGGACTTATGGAACTAGCGAGCATTATGCTAAGCGAAGTAAGCCAGTCAGAGAAAGATAAATATCACATGATTTCACTCATATGTGGAATCTAATAAACAACATAAATTAATGAACAAAAATAGATCCAGAGACATGAAGAGATCGATCAGACTGTCAACCTCAGAGGGAAGGCAGGGGAGGGTGGAAGGGGGTGGGGGAGGTCAACCAATGAAGTCATGTGTATATGTGCACAACCCATAACACAGACAGTAGGGTGGTGAGGGCTTGTGGGGGAAGAGGACATATGTAATACTTTCAACAATAAAGATTTATTTTTTTTAAAAAAGAAGGGACCTGAGGCATTGAGATTAATGACAAGCCATCAAACAAGTGCACCTGGGTTGAAATGAAAACCGCAGTTCTGCTCCTAGCCAGCCAGTGCTATCTCTTTCAGTGCTGCCGTCTCTACCAGGGAGAAGGGCCCTCCCTTCAAGGAAACACTGGGTCCTCTGTCCCATCACCACGCCCTCCGTAGGGCTCTATACTCAGAAAATGCTGACCCCAAGCCAGAAGCTAGCATACAACTGCCCAGGGCCTGGGTAAATGCCTAGGCAAAGCGTCAGGGTAGAGACAATACCACTCAGAAGCTCAGCATCATTTTTCTTCATGGGAAAGTAACATGTAATTGCCAAGGGGAAGAAAATCACTGCCTTCTTTAAACAGACTTCCTCTGATCTATGAAAATGAGGTTCAACTGTTTTGTCAGTTTGCCCAGCTTCCCAAGTCCTCATCACGCATTCTCATATACATCTTCCTCCAAAGTAAAATGAAAGCTGACCTTCTGGCGTGTTCTGGTTCACCTAGTACAACTTCAGCTTAGGACTTCTAATTGCTTTGAAAGTGAGGGGTGGAACTGGGATTGTGTGACTGTGTTTAACAGACCCAGATCTTAGGCTGAGAGACAAAGGAAATAACTGTGCATGACTTCCATGAAAGGTCGTTCAGCCGCAGCTAAATCTGCTTTAGTGCCAGCCAGCCAGCCATCCTTGCCAAACACCCACGATGCCTCCCACCTTCTAGAATGCACAGGGCTCAGGGCTCCTCCTGTCCACAACCAATAGGGGCTCACCCAGAGATCTCTGCACCTCTCAGCTCACGGATCCAAATCCAGCATTCACACATACCACATGCTTTTTTAGGTGCAAATCACCAATACAATTGATGTGCAAATCAATAAACACGTGATTCTTGACCCCATGTCACTTTCCCATGATGACAAATGCTCAATCTGAGCCCAGCTCCCCACGAGCCAGCCACAGATCTCCCAGACCCCTCAGCTTTTGCCCCTGAGCCCTTTCTCCCTCAAGCCCCAATCCCTCCATTGTGAACACCAGCCTGCGCTTCAGGATATCAGAGCGACATCAATTTATCTAGAAAGTGGGCTCCCCAAGGCTGTGCTAGATTATCCCTCCAGCATGTTCCTAAAACAACTGGGAAAGAACTAAATACTCCTAGGAGAAATTCCTACTGCACATTGCAAATGGAATAGATTTGCAGTAAACCCTGACTCCACACCAAGGTCAAAATAACGTAACTACATGAACACTAAAGCTTAGTTACGTCTTCTCTGGTCTGTGTCCTTCCATCCATCCTGTTGAGGAGTCTGAGCTCTTGGAGAGCAGGAACTCTTATTTTTAGTAGTAGCTCCAGCCCCTAGCACAGGCACCGGCATTTAAGGGACACTCGATACTAGTTTAATTAATTTGTTAGATTACAGAGGGTCCAGAGCCTGTGTTGTCTTTGTGCAATTGTAGCTGAAGGTCACATGCTATAGGACCAAAATGCAACCCTAGACACTGGAGCTTTTCCCTACATCGATCATCCCACCCAGAAGTCCCATTTACAACAATACGCTCATCCTTTCTCAAAGACTATTAGCACAGCAATCATACTTAAGGTGTCCCAGCAAGCAAGGTGTTGACAACTCTTCAGCACTCTTTTACAGCGTGTGAGTTTTTACTGCAGGACAGAGCTGGAAACAGAGCACTTGTTCTACTGCAGAGCTGGACCTGCAGTCGCCCAGCCTGGCTATCTGGTCGTGCTTTCAGGCAATTCTAATTGCTGTTCTCACCGGAAACCTACGAAGTCAGGGACATCTCCAGCTTGAGAGTGACCAGCCACGGTCACAGAGCAGCTCCTGCGTCGGTCTGCAAACAGAAATGAGAATTCTTGGCGGTGTTGCGCAAGGTGTCTGTACCGAAAGGTGCTCTGATTGTGAGACATTCTCTACAGGCAGCAAGGCTGGGACACTCCCTTTGTTCCTGAAGAAGTGGGTTCCCAGGAGCACCCCTTAACAGGTGTCTGCTTCCATGATAGATATTTTATAAACAGGAACCTCTTATAAACGAACATTACGATTTAAGCCCCAGATTCAACATTAATGATGCATAAATGAAACCCAAGGGAGGACACACTAGCGAGATGGCCCCTTATAAAACACAGACGGTTATATTTTCCATGGATTCATTTTTTCTTCTAATAAGATTCAAAATCCTCCCCCCCCCCAAGCAGAGACACTTTATAATAAACCCAAAGAAATAAAAAGAAAACGAATGACTGCACACATTTTTGCATCTGTCATAAGATGCAGCAAAGTGTTTCTGTCCGACTTGTTTTTAGCATGCTATTCCTGGCCCACTTCCATAGGAAAGACTTCAGGCGGCTCCGATTCAGAGGCTACATTGCACCTTCTCCTTCCCCACCTCCACTCATCCCGCTAAGGCTATGAGCTAGAAACCACACCAGGAAGGGGCTCTTTAAATAGTCAGTGTTGCTGGTTATTTCAAGTAGGTAACAGATTCTTTAAATGAAGCCGAGCGTTTTTAGTTCTCTTGACACTCCCAGGACACTATCATCTGGGGCAAAAAGTCACCTGTTTCTATCATTAACACTAAACATTTCTGAGATGCTGCAGTGAAAGAAAAAGCTAGAATTTAACATGTTTCTGGAAATATTTTGAATCCTGCAAGCATATGTCCCATGTATTATGGATAAAACTCCTCATGGGTCACGTCTCTGATGATAAATGAGGGGCTCCTTGTGCTTAAGCACGAGCACAGGAGGCAGGCTGGTACAGTGACCTCTGTGGGGCTTTCAATCAAGTCTTACACAGAACCGGGGCTCAGAGGTGATCCTATTTCTCTCAAAGAAGAGAGGCAGCTCTGTTTCAATTAGTACCTCCATCTCAGAAAACACTGGCAGAAAACCACATTAAAAAAAAAATTTTAAGGCCTTTGCCAATTCAAAAAAGGAATGAAGTAGGTAATTAAAGATTAAAAATACCTTGAAATCTTAATGTGACAGTATAAACACGCCTCAGGATACCATAGCAACATACTCTCCTTTTTTTAAGGAAATTGATTAATTAGCCTGTGAGCCTGCAAAACGTCAGAGCAAAAGGATTGAGAGTGCCCCTCTCCACAGCCCAGGCCTTCCCTCGCTTCTTTCTTCCTGAGCTTGTCAATCGAAACACTGGAAAAATCTCCAGCTACAGTTGTTTTAAATGCATGAGGAATGCAGCGGCTTCCACAGCATGCAATCCAAATCGCTCTGAAGATCCCGAGATGAGACTGGCTTGGATACATAAAGCTCAAATGAAACATGCCATTGACTGGGACATCAGTGGAAGGAGAGAATTAGTGAAGTAGTTTTGCAAATTGAATGAGCTAGAAACAAACAAAAAAAAATGTATGCATGTGTCTGTGTGTATAATACAGTGATGAGGTAAAGAGATCATTTCCACAATTCATACATGCAAACTTTATGCTTACAGTGATAGCTCATGTGTATATGTAAAGATTAGATGCAAATATATTGGCATATTTTTACACACCCTATAAATCTCTAGGCATTACTAGGTAGAAGAACAAAATGAAATGCTAGATTTTCCTTCTCCTTCAGGGCAAGGGAGGTCATTCGTTTTGGAAGCAGAAGCAAGGACTCCCTTGGCTACAAAACCAAGCCGAGCCAGAGTGAATATAGACAGAGTGCTGGCCACCTCCATCTTATTTTAGGGTTACTGTCCCACTCACATAAAAAAAAAAAAAGACACCTCCACACACACCTTCTACTGCAGGAGGGCTCAATATTCCTATAATTAACTCAGGGTTGTTCAGCCTCAGCACTATTTGCATTTAGGTCCAGGTAACTATTTAGTGTTGGAGGCATTCTATGCATTGTGGAATGTTTAGCAGATTCTTACAATGGTCTCTACCCACTAGATGCCAGTAGCATCTCTCAGTTGTAGCAACCAAAATGTCTCCAGACAATGCCAATCTGTCTTTGGGTTTGGGGAGGAAGAGGTGGAGGGGAGAGGAGTGAGGGAGCATGAGAGGCAAAACCCCCCTCCACTGAGAACCACTGCATTAGAATAATGAGTATGAAAAGAAGAAAGAGCACTATCTCTTGTAGAAATCAAGGAAGACCACCCAAGTAAGAACAAACAGGCTATTTATTCACAGGTTGCTATAGCAAGGGAGTCAGCCACCATCACTTGTGACTGGCAGTGGCCGAAAGGTAGGCAGTGGCTGAAAGGTAGGGGGGGGGGGGGGGGGGGGACGCGGGAGCGGCAGAGGGAAGGGGCCCAGCTGGTGTTCTTCAGTGGTTGAGTGTTAACCTATAAACCAGGAGGTCAGGGTTTGATTCCTGATCCTGGTACACGCTCGGGTTGCATGCTCAATCCCCAGTAGGGAGTGGGCAGGAGGCAGCCCATCAATGATTATCTCTTGTTGTTGATGCTTCTATCTCTCTCTCTCTCCTCTCCCTTCCTCTCTGAAATCAATAACAATATATATTTTGTTGTTGTTGTTTAAAGGGAAGGGTTCAGTGTGCTTGGTCTGGAGGATGTTGGCCTGGGAAGCTGGAGTCAGGGCATCTTATGTGGTTGGTTTAGAAGCACATTTAGCTTTCTCTGTTGGTCCTCAGTTGGAAACCGGCACAAAACATAGGGAAGCTGGTGGTTGCTGACCAAGTTAAGCTTTAGGCTCCATTATTTGTATTCGTTTCCCTTTGCTGCCTTACAGCTTGCCACAAACACAGTGGCTTAATACAGTCCAACTGCATTCTCTAACAGTTCTGCAGGTTAGCAGTCTCCCTCATGGTTTAGTGGGCTGTAATCAAGGTGTCAGCTAGCCTAGGCCTGCATCTTGCTCATATGGACCCTCAGCTGCAAATTGCAGAGAGACAATACAAGCTCCTGAGCCTCTACAATCTAACAATATTAACTAAGCTAGTATTGCATGCCCTTAACTGCCAGTGCTTGGGCGGGGCTGGAAGAACTACTAAAAATAAGACACAGCTCCTGCTTTTAAAGGGCTCCTTCTGGAGACACGAGGTGAGAATCCATTTTCTTACCTTTTCTCCAGCTCTGAGAGGCTGCTCACACTTCTTGACTCGCGGTGCCCTTTCGCCACTCTCAAAGCCAGCGATGTGACATCCCTCTGCCTGCGGCTCAGTACAGTAAACCTCACTCACCACCGCATCATCAACATTATAATGAAACGACTTGGAAAGAAACAACGTTATCTGAGGACCTGCTGTGGTTACAGCCCCCTCTGACTCTCCTCTCTTGCCTCTCTCTCTTGGCTTTTAAGCACCTTGTGATTACACTGGGCCCACCTGGCTAATCCAGACTAACCTCCTGGTCTTAAAGAGACCTTAATTTACTGATTTATTAGTTAATAATCAATTATAAATTTATTCCATCCCAAACTTTAATTCGCCTTTGCCATCTAGCATATAGTACATTCATAGGTTCCGGGGGTTAGGACACGGACATCCATTGGGGCCATTATTCTTCCCGCCACAGCACCCAATGAGCAAAAGTGTGGTCCCTGGACCAGCAGTACCAGCGCCACCTGGGCACTTGTTAGAAATGCAAGTTCTGAGAACGTGCCCCAGACCAGCTGATCCAGAAACTCTGCCGTGGGCCTCGGCACCTGTGTTTTATCAAGCCCTCCAGGTGATGCACACTCAAGTGTGAGAAATGCCCATCTACACTCCACAGCCTCTTTCTTCACTCCGAGAGTGTGTGCTCAGTATAGGAGGCCATTGCCCACCACAACAATTACATTCCTTAGAAATATATTTTTCCAAAAGGTATATCCTATTGATATCACTCCTCTACTAATAATCTTCAAATGCATCTCTCCCCGGTTCTCTACAGAAAAAAGCTCCTCTATCATTTCGCCTCTGCCTGTTTCTCCATCCTCATCTCTCTCTCCCATCCCCACTAAGCTTCTTGCATCTCTGGGCTTTCGTGTCTTTGATGCTTCTCACATCCTGTTCCCTGCCCCTGAAAAGTACAACCTCTGTGCCTGGCAAACTGCTTCCCCCTCCTTCATAACGTCACCTGCTCCAAGAAACTGCCCTGACCTCCCCGGGAAGGTGGGGATTGCATTTCCCTTTAGTGTGAACCTCTACATAGCACTTTTGTGGGAATGTTTTACATGTCTGTCTCTCTCCGCACACTCTGAAGCTTTCGTGTGCCAGCGCATGACAACCAGGAACAAAGCAGAGGGCCTGGGATGTGAGAAACTGTGAATGTTTAAGTGGATGAACAGGTGATAACATTTAATGAGACATTATTCCAGCCGAATGCCTGGTGGTCTCCTAAAAGCAACTACCGTCACATAATTGTGTCCAAGAAAAGGTTTCCTGAAGATAGATGAATCTTCAAGTGACTCTAGGAGTAATCACCTTAATCTTCCATGAGAACAAATGTCTCCAGGGCATGAGAATATTATGAAAATTCTCCTCCCACATCCCAAACCTATTTCTTCACATCTCCTATGACTCCCCCTGAATAACAGTCTGGGACCTGAGCAAAAAGGCGTGGAACAACTAACTGGATAGGAGTCGGCCTGGCAAAGGGGCTCCGTGGTTCCCCTCACCTGTGTACTCCAACCTGGCCTGCAGGAGGGGGATGTGGGGGGCGCTGAAGTCCTCACACCACTGCAGAAGGAGCACCTGTGCTACCAGGCACCGGGCCGCACTCCCAGCTAGGCCTCTGCAGAGACACCGCTGGTTTCACAACCTCCGGACGCCAGGAGGCTGTGGAGAGGAGTGTGGGGAGGTGGCACGGTGGAAATTAGCGCAGGGTTTTAAGTCAGGCCTCTAACGCAGTATTTTTCAGGGTGTGGATGGAAACTAATTAATGCCACATTGAACAATTTGTGGAGACTGCAACCGCCATTACTTTTCCTAAAATAGAGCATTTTCGTGGACTAGAGTGTACAAATGGAATAAAACCAACCAAAGTGCACAGCATGTAGCAAGGGTTAAGTACTGTTTCGTGAACCTTCCGTTTCAGTGACTCGCACCCACCAAGGTGCACGGTTGTGAGAGAAAGTACTTTTCTCATGATTACTCAGGGTCATGACAGTTTGGAACCCACTCCCCAGCAGATGTTGGGGTGATGCTGGATGCTTCTCATGAACGGCCCTTCCCTCCTCGGCTGGAAGCAATTCCACTCTGAAACAACTGCCCACGTTGCACAGAATAACTGGCGCTCGGCACAGGCTCCTGTGATGTGATTTCACACGTGTCTTCACTTCTCAGAGGATCCTGGCCCTGTGGGCAGGATGGGCTGCAGCCCGCACCACGGTTTCCTCCTGCCTGGCCCAGAGTCTGGCACACAACATGGGCTCTGACTGAGTATTGGTTGGTTGGCTGAATCTAACCAACTATCGACTTCATTAAGAAATGTGGGTAAAATGTCTAGAGGGGGAAAGAACCTTCGTGAGACCTCAAGAACAGCCCAAATACCAGATGTCCCTGTGAAGATGACACTTGGACAGCGGTCCAAAGAAATGCACCGTGCCACCACTAGCAAGAGACAAGAATGGGGCCTCATCGGGCCTTGATGAGTAAAACCAAGACAAGCCATTTTCACTCTGCTTGGAAACCCAGGCTCTTCCCCAGCCATCAGAACTGAGACGTTGCCGTGGGTGCGATCACTTCCTATTTATTATCAATGTTTCACAGCAGCAAGCATTAATAATGCATCTTCTATTTATAAAGCCTTTGTTTTCGGCATCCCCTGCTATATCCTGAGCCAACCAGATTTGAGAATATCTGTGGGATCTGGTCTTTGTCAGCAAAGGAAGAATTTCAAAGAGAGAAAAAAATTAATATAGGAACCTATTTAAGTATTCAGCATCTATGTGCAGTTGTTCAATTATGCCGCTGCACTGTGATATATCTGACATGAGGCATTACAATAAAACCAGAAACAAATGCCACACAGAAGACCATAAGACCAGGCGAACTACCTCAATAAAGCCTTGGTATAGACAAAGCTTCCTGCCTCGCTGCATAATTTATAGTTTGTAAAGCCAACACCTGGGAACTGCTAATTTAATTAGTTTGTATTGAACACTTAATTGTCGTAAGCCAAGGTTTCAGGCTAGTTTGACAGCTGTTTTCATTACATGTAATTAATCTATGGCGGTTGGTTCTCTTCCCCACCTTGCTTGGATTTGAAAGCTCCCTCTCTTTGGTCTGAGGAATCAGTTCCACCAGGTGACATCATGTCAATGTTCTGCCCCTTGGTTTTCCCTAATTTTAACAACTTATGTCACGATGGAATGAGGACACTCTGCAGTAGCCTCACTGATCCTGTGCAAGGAACAACCACATGGGCCTAGCCACCCCACCCCCCACAAAGGTGTCCATAGCCCCAACCTTCATAAAGGTATTCATTCATGCACGCACCACTTGGCACACATTTGGGCCGGGCACTGCCCAAGCCAGTGAAGTTAGGGTTAAACAAACACCAGTCCTTGCCCCAAGGAGTGCTAGCCCAGTCGAGCTCACAGAAAGGATGTCAGCATTAAAACTTCAGGACAGATTCAATCCTAACATTTGCAGGACTGGGCACAGGGCGCAAATAGAGGCCCTGGTATCAGACATCTGAATGTCTACATCATATGAATCAAGCTATAAACAGCTAAATAAAATATGTTCTCTCGTGCTATCTTAATAAACACAACTTGAAAATGACCCAGAAAGGAAGTTCCAATGTAGAACTAGCAGAACAGTAAAAACAGCCCCCAGCGAGGGGCTGGGCCCACGTGTATGCAGACACCTTCACAGCCTCCACAAACAGCTGTCGCCTGATGGACCTGGGGAAGAGACCCACACAGATTCTGGAAAGAGACTCAAGGCAGACAGTTTTAGAGCCTGGTTAAAAAGCACGTTCAAGGATGGGGGCACCGCATTAAAGGGGGCAGTACAGAAAGAGAACCGAGCGTGGGCCTCTAAAGCAGTACTTTCAAACATTTCTGTGCGTGAGCACCACTGGGAGAGCACTTTAGCTCACCAATTCCTGAGATGAGGCTTCGGGAGGTCTGAGTGGGACCGAAGAATTTACATTTCTAACAATGTCCATGTTGCCTGTGATGGTCAGTTTTATGTGTGAAGTCGGCTGGACTGTGGGATGCCCAGCTATCTGATTAAACATTCTGTCTGGGTGTGTCTGTGTTTCTGGAAAGACCAGCATAAAGCAGATGGCCCTTCCCAATGTGGGTGGGCTTCATCTGACCCACTGGGGCCTGGATAGAGCAAAAGGTGGAGGAACCTTCATTACTTAGTATAACTAAGAGAAGTTAGCAAAGCAGAGGGAGCAAAAGAGGGTAAGAGTTGAAACACAGGTGTTCCAGCCGAGGGTGCACTGGTTTGGGGGCAGGAGCTACCGTGATGGTGAATCTAGGAAATCAAGAATGGATCTGCTTATCTGCAGTGAAGGGTGGGCACAAGAAAGCAGATAAGAGGGAAGAGGCAGATGCAAGGGGAAAGTTTTGGGGATGAATGCCCTGTGCAAAAGAGTTTGAGGGCAAGACAAAGCAGGCACAGGGAGAACCGCAAGGTCCATTTTGTACACGTTCTTGCCATCCTCTCTTCTCCTGTAGTAATTAATGTCTGTGGAGTTACATTTGTAATTGCTCACACACCTCAAGATGAAGTCTCTGTTGATGTGTTGACATTTATTTAACTCATCGTTCATTATTTCACTATCCACATGTCTATAACTTGGCTCCTCAACAGCCTGAGTCGTTTGCAAGCAAGAACCGCGTGGGTGGGTTTCACAGAACGGGAGCTCATTATTTGCTGATTTGGTTCAAAAACGACTGAAGTGTCAATACACTTCGCCAGGGAGTTATTAGTAAGGAAAATGTCAAGTTCCTTCTCACTGGTGATGACAGAACAAACAACACGCATGTCCTTGGGAAGGTGCTTGGGAAATATTCGTGTTTGTAGAACCTGACTTGACAGGCAGAGCGACAACAGAGTATGTTCCAAAGTGGACAGAGATTCCTGTATTCTGTCTTGGTCTCAACAGAGTTCATCATTCTGGTAATAATTCTTCGTGTGGATCTTAAGATAGTTACATAGAACTTAGTAGTCTCTAAAAATCTATCAACCTAATACATTTTACCAACTCCTTTATATGTGCCTTCAACCCATTGAATAAGAGCAAATGAAGACACATTGCAATACATTTGGACTACGCAATAGGAAATGGCATCGTGGTGACTTCTAAGGACATAAATTCTCTCCCGAGTTGCTGATCTGGAGGTGCAGCAGGCACACTGGTGCCAGTTTGTTTATGCAGTTGCAGCAGAAAACCTATCAAGAAGTCGCTGAAAAGAAAAATATAGATTCCCCAACTTGCAGTTTAGTATCCCCTTAAAAATGTATAATTTCTCAACTCCCTGTGTACCCAAAGCATTGCATGAAGTACCCACTCCCCACCAAGAGGATTCCTGTCAAGTCTGGAATAGCGCCTATGTCGTGCTTGATTTTACGACCACATTTGCTATGGGGCAGGCCTGTGTTGTCCCTGCTGTAGAAAATGCACTCTCCTAGTCTCTCTGAGCTGGGTGGATACTGGGAGAGCTGTCCTCCTTGGAAGGTGGCAGCGAGGGGAGGACTAAATTAGAACCTTTTGTGGTTACATCAAGGCTGGGCTGCTACTCACCAAGAGAGCCCTCACATTCCCCATGGCCACTTAAGCTTTAAACAGGCCTCCTCCAGAGATAGGCCCCTGACCTCCCCCTTCTCAGAGCATTTACTTTAGAACCTTGGAATTGTAAATTCTTTCTCTGTCCCTTTGAGATGTAAATCCTCTATAATTCAGGAATGTCTTTCTCTAGGACCTGGGAGCCACCCCTTTGAAGTGTAGTCAGCAAGAAAAGTAGGGCTCCTGGCTCCCAGTTTCTGTGAGAGGGTAGGAGGCTAACTTTGGTCATCGAAATTTAGCAGATACAGATGGCCTCATCATGTTGATCAACCTCCTGCTGGATTCTATCGCATGAGGATCACAGCACTGGGAGGATGGAGATGGGAAGTACCACCTGCGATTCTGCTTTCTGAAAGTCAAAGTTAGGTTAGAGTGAACCAGAGAGGGTCTGACAGTGGCAGGAAAAGACAAAAAGCCCCAAGAAATAAAATTCCCTGGACAGTGCAGGCTGGTGACTCAGGCTCAAGAAAAACTAAGGGTTTGGGACAGGGCAGTCTGGTCAGGAAGAGCACACGGTCATGTCCTGTGCTTTGGGGAACAGTGGCCATGCTGGTGAGATGGCACTAAGAGAAGAGTTGCCCTGAAGTCCTAGCTTGGGCACACTGTGTCCTAGATAGAGACCGAGCACCACAATCCTCAGGAACCAGCTTCAGTGGTGACACTTGTGACTCCAATAGACAATGGGCCTGAAGGACTTCAGTTCCCTTTGTGTGGCTCTTGGTAGAGAAAACTGAATGAGCCCCAGAGTCCTTGAAGGTTGGGGGGTAGGTTAAGCAGCTCCCAAGTAGGAGGTAATGGACTTCCTGCTCTGTAGGACAGCTGCTTAAGCAAGTGATTAGAAAATGAAAGAGATGTGAATGCTTTTAAACAGCCAAGTACATCCTCATTTCTGAGCTGGTCATCATCATATCCTATATAATAAAAGCATAGCATGCGAATTATCCCCTTGACTGGGAGCTTGTCCAGGTGATGGACTAGGGGGTGAGGCCAGCTAGAGGAAGGGAGGGAGTACCTGGCTGGCAGATGGCAGCTGCTACGGACTCTACCAGTGCATGAATTTCATGCACTGGGCCTCTAGTATACATATATTTTAATGAAAATAGCTATAGTGTTGCAGAAGACCAAAGAAAACCAAGGACGCTTCAGAGAAGAGGAGGGACACTGTTTAATACACCAGTGGACTCAAGGAACAGCCTTACAAATCTGAGTGAAGGAACACGCATGAGGCTTTCCTTTATATCTCCCTGTGGTCTTTGTCCCACAAATATGGATTATGCTTCCGGTCCTTTCTGTGGGCCTCGCAAGAAGGCCTACAGGTGTTGGGGGTCTCCAGGCCATACCTGGTGGCCTGTCCTGGTGCCAGCATTAATAATCCTCCCTAGGGGCAGTACCATGGCCTCTGTAACAGGTTCTGCAAGACCAGTATCTGGGAAGGAGGCAGTGACTTAATTATAGGTTATCAAGAATGTACACTGGGGAGAATCCAAGATAGCGGCGTAGGTAAACACCTAAACTGCTGCCTCGGACAACAATTTCAAAAATAAAACTAAAAGACAAAATGTCTATCACCCAGAACCACGGGAAAGCTGGCTGAATAGAAGTTCTACAACTAGAAGGAAAGAGAAAAGAGCATTGAGACATGCACAAGCACTGAAAAGCTGAGGTACGGAGGTGTGTGATCTATACTGGTGGTGGGCGTTGCATTTTTTAACCCAAAGGGAGACAAGCCCCCGATTACTCTGAAATACAGTTTCTGGGGAGACGCGGGGGACCCAAACTCCTATGGGGAGAAGCTGGACTGTCTGGAGGGTGGCTTGCTTACAGAGCTGCGTGCAGGAATAATTCTTTACGGCACTGGGGCACGGGACTCCGGGATGCCAACGGGGACGCAGAGCCGACTAACTAGCTAGCAGCCATTGCTGTTTGCCACGCCCTAGCTTAGTGACACCCTAAGACCCCGCCCTGCACAACCTACAAACCCACCCAAGCTCCAAGCAGCAGCTTTAGCATAAGAAAGCCCTGCCCTATCACAGCTTAACCTAGCAAACTTGCAGCCTGGGTCAGACAGCTCCAAAACCTCCAAACCCCAAGCAAAGAGGAGAAAACTGTAGCTCTCGCTGTAGCTCCTGCTGGGTGGCCTCAGACAGTAGCTGACCTGCACCCCATTGGAGATCCAGAAGCCAGTGTACCTAGTGGTCAGTGTGAGACACCAGATTTCAACTCCTCACATCCATAAGTGACACATTCAAGAGGCAGACTCAGTGAGCACCAAAGCCCCACTGAAACAAGTCCTGCCCCATAAGCGTGTCTTCAGCGCAGCAGTTCTTCCATTATAGACACAGCGAGTGCTCACAGCTAATTGGCCTGGAGGTCAATTCCTCCCAGTGTACCAATAGCAATTAAGGCTTAACTACACCAAGACTTTGCACTCAGCCCACAAAGGGGTGTACCAAGAGCATCCACCTCAAGTGATTGAGGAGGCTGAGTTACTGCCCCCTATAGGTCACCTACCACACAAAGTCACTCCAGCAACACAGGGAAGCAGCCAAAATGCAGAAACAAAGAAACATGTCACGAATGAAAGAAACGGAGGAAAGCAAACTACTGGATGACATAGAGTTCAGAACCACATTTATAAGGTTACTCAAGAATCTTCTAAAAACCGCCGAGAAACTTGATGATACTTCTGAGGAGCTTAGTGAGACCTTCAAGGACCTTAATGAGAATGCCAAAAAAATGAAAAAGGATCAGTCAGAGATGAAGCATACACTGTCTGAAATAAAGAATATACAGAAACTCAACTGTAGATCAACATACTCCAAGAATCAAACCAAAGATCTGAAATATGAGGAAACAAAAAACAACCAACCAGAAAAACAAAAAGAAAAAAGAATCCAAAAATATGAAGATAGTGTAAGGAGCCTCTGGGACAACTTTAAGCATACCAACATCTGAATTTTTGGGGTGCCAGAAGAAGGGAGAGAGCAAAATATTGAAAACCTATTAGAAGACATAATGACAGAAAACTTTCCCTACCTGGTGAAAGAAATAGACTTACAAGTTCAGGAAGCGCACAGAACCCCATACAAGAGGAATCCAAAGAGGACCACACCAAGACACATCATAATTAAAATGCCAAGGGCAAAAGACAAAGAGAGAATCTTGAAAGCAGCAAGAGAAAAACGGTTAGTTACCTATAAGGGAGTACCCATACGACTGTCAGCTGATTTCTCGGCAGAAACTATGCAGGCCAGAAGGGAGCGGCAAGAAATATTCAAAGTGATGAACAGTAAAAACCTACAACCAAGATTACTCTACCCAGCAAAGCTATCATTCAGAGTTGAAGGTCAGATAAAGAGCTTCACAGACAAGAAAAAGCTAAAGGAGTTCATCGCCACCAAACCAGGATTACATGAAATGCTGAAGGGTATTCTTTAAGAAGAGGAAGAAGAAGAAAAAGGTAAAGATAAAAATTATGAACAACAAAATGACATCAAATACATACCTACCAACAAGTGAATCTAAAAATCAAGTAAACAAAAAATCTGAAGAACAGAATGGACTGGTGAATATAATAGAATCAGGGGCGTAGAAAGGGAGTGGACTTACGATTCTCAGGGGAAGCAGGTGTGAGGGGTGCGGGAAGAGATTGGACAAAAATCTTACTCCTATGGATGAAGACAGTGGCTGGGGGTAAGGGCATGGGGTGGGGTGGGGAATCAGGTGGAGGAGAGCTATGGGGGAAAAAAGAGAGGAACACCTGTAATAATCTGAACAATAAAGATTTATTTAAAAAAAAAAAAAAGAATGTACACTGGGCTTGCTGGCATGGATTCAGATCACTAGCCTCTAAATATCAGGGTTAAATTGGAATTAGCCCTAAAATTTTTAGCTTTCTCAATATGACAAAATAGGTATAATTTTCTCTTTTCTAGAGATATGAGAAAAAGCCTTGTGGAGGTAGAGAAACTGACATTCAATCACATGTGGACAGGTAGAGGTAAAAAGGTCTTCCCCAGGAATAATTCCCAAGCTCATGTCTCTTCCTATTGACTATGAGTTAGTTTATCGCAAGAATGACAAGCAGCTGAGTAAGAGTCCTGACCAGGGGCCATGGCCCTCAAGCTGTTACAGGACACAGCAGCATCAAAAACAGTGAGTCTACACCCCTATGTTCATAGTAGCACTATTTACAATAGCTAAGATCTGGAAAAACAGCCCAAGTAGGTGAGTGGATAGAAAAGCTTGGTACATTTACACAATGGAATACTATGCAGCTGTAAAAAAAGAAGGATCTCTGACCCTTTGAGACAGCATGGAGGGACCTGGAGAGTATGATGCTAAGTGAAATAAGCCAGTCAGGGAAAGATAATATCACATGCTCTCACTTACATGTAGAATCTAATGAACAAAATAAACTGGCAAACAAAATAGATCCAGAGACATGGAAGCATGGAACAGACTGACGAATCACATGGAACAGAGTGACAAATCTCAGAGGGAAGGGAAGGGGGTCGAGGGGGGGGGGGGGCGCAGGATGAGATTAACCAAAGAATTTATATGTACATATGCATAGCCCATAGACAGAGGCAATAGTGTGGTGAAGACCTGGGGGGAGTGGGCAGGTGTGGAATGCAGTGCCGAGAACATGAGCAGCCACTCTCAGAGGATGGGGTGGGAACACGTCTGCTAGCAATGATTTCAGGTGTAATTATTATGATTTATAACCAAGGAGGCCAAAGTGAACGTCTGAAATCACACCCCTTTAGGAAAAGTCCCCCTAAAGCTCCTGTATTATGTTCCCATGACAGATGTGGGATTGACTATCAGGTCTGTGACTACCAGGTACAACCTAAGATGACCCCAAACTCCACGTGCCCTAATTTCTTCTGATTCTTCCCCACAACTTCTTGTGAATTGCTCCGTGATATAAGAAAAACCTCATTGCTGGCTCTCTGGCCTCATATGCAGCCTTCCTGCTATTCAAAATAAATGTTCTCCTCTTTATTGACCACATTTACAAAGAAAAACCAAAAACATTACATTTTTGTAAGCTAAAAATACACACAGAGCTAACAGGAAATTGATAGGAAGGCGGTCTGTACCTCCATGGGGTGAGGGCGGGGGTACGGATGCCACTCTGTGGTACACGGATGTTAGGTCAGTATCCATTAACCACAGCAGGGCCCTGCCCCCACCCTGTTCCCTACACTGCCGTTCTATATTCCTTTTCAAAAAATGTTTAACGCAGGTGAAAAGTAAGTCATTAAGTGTAAACTAAGTTCAATCTATGCCTTTTGAATGCCTTCTATACAAATTCACAAAACACCATATGCAATTAAGTTCCCAGATGAAATTTGATAAAACATTTACATCTACATAGCCAAGAACCTCAATGAACTTCAAGTGGACAAAAGTTATAATGGAGGCTTCGGCCTCTTGGATATCTGGACCGCCCGGGGGTCTGCAGGCTCCGTGGCTGACACTGTGCCTCAACTGTGTGCTGCTGCCTCCCAGCACCACGCACAGTGGCACAGAGTAAGTACTTATCAAGTACTTGGTACATGGGCGGAAGAAAAGATGGAGGGGAGGGAGGAAAGGAGGGACTTGGGGAAAAAAAAAACACAACAACACCAGCGGTGTTTGGGAGGGGAGGAGAGGAAGGAAGGGAATCACATGACTTTGAAAGAATGACTCTACCCCTCCTATACTGCCCACTCCAATTATAGGGTAAATGCAAGGCACTGGGACTGTTAAGGGAGAAAGTTCAGTGGTTTCTCTGCATCAGGGGATGGCTGATGTTAGGAAGAGAGAATACTGGGGCAGTTTAACCCTTTTTCAGTTCTGATACTTTGATTTAAGCTAACCTAAGTGAGCCTCTATCCCCACCAGTCAGCTTGCTTATTCAGAATTGAGCACACTGAAAGCCAATGACTGGGGCTCTGTCATTGGACCCTCAGGTATGCTGGGCTGGGTGGCAGACACTCCTGCCCCTGGGTGACAGCTGCCACCAGCGTGAGTGACACAGGCCAGACCATGTCTGGCATTTCAGCAGCACAATGAATCATCATATTGACATTAATGTCGATGACCAGGACAAAACACTCAAATGGCCTAATCAGATTTATCTTTTCAGGTTAAGAAAAAGCTGAAATGACATCTATGTTGTTCCATCTAGTTTTTCGTAAGACGGTGATAAAGTAGCGACCAGTGTGCCTTTCACCATTGAGCACCACTTCCTCATTTGCAGTACCCATTTTGGATAATAAAACTAGTACCCTAATGGGAAATCTTAGGGTAAGGTCTTGCTTCCATCCTGGGGAAATTGGTGAGTTTGGGGTGGGGAGGAACATTTGGGGAGGTCACCATAATACCATAATGAGACCCACAAAGCCTAAAATAGTCACTATCTGATCCTTCACTAAAAAAGCTTGCCAAACCCTGTCTAGACCACTCCCTCTCAACACACACACACACACACACACACACACACACACACACACACACTATTCTTATGTCCTACTTTGAGGTTAATTCTAGGTACTGACGGTGAAGGTTAAAAGCATACAGACCTGGTTCAAATCCCAGCTCTGACATTATTTTCTGTGTAACCTTCATTTTTAAGCAAGTTAATTGACTTCTATGAGCATCAATTTCCTGCTCTTTAAAAGGAATGATAATAGTACCTAACTAATGTTTTATGTGACGCCTTAATAATATAAAAAGTGTAAAGAACTTGACCAGCATGGCTCATGGTTGAGCATCGATCTATACATCAGGAGGTCATGGTTCAATTCTTGGTCAAGGCACATGCCAGGGTTGCAGGCTCGATCACCAGTGGGGGACGTGCACGAGGCAGCCGATCAACGCTTCTCTCTCTCTCTCCCTTCCTCTCTGAAATCAATAAAAATATATTTTTTAAAGTGTAAAGAAACTAGGATAGTGCCAGCATGTGGAGTTACTCAGTAGATGAACTATCAATCAAGTCTGCTTCTTTCAGTGCACTTCTTGCTTCATGTGCCCCAAACTGAGCCATCCTTGGTCCCACAGTCCACTCCAGAAAAATAAATCATTGCTCATTTACCTAAAAATAAGCTATCATCTTTCCCTATAGTAAGAAGTATAAAGCGATCAATAAGGCTGTATTCTAAGAAAGATTTCAGAGAAAAATCCTCTGCTGTAGGGGAGCTTGGTCAAGGTGCCCAGCAGCCCTTCTCAACAGATGTGAAAACCCCAGTGCGTTGGATCTTTGTGTGAAATAATTCAGCATGAGGACAAACAGCTCCTTACACAAAATAAGGGCTAAATGGATCATCTTGCTCTCAGGCAACTATAGAGCCCACTGAGCTCAGTGTCCACAGTTCAAAATAATACTGGAGTATTCGGCATGAGTTTCTGTTCCAAGTCACATTAAAAAATGTTGTCATTGTCTCTGCACATTGTGACATTGTTGCAGACGTTGCTAAGCCTTTTATCCTTGCCCTCTTGATCTAGCCCATAGCCAACATTTGTACGCACACTGAACTACAGTTTTAGCTCATCCAAGAACTACAATTTTAGCTCATCCAAAAACATATGCAATCGAAGGTGTTTCCCCTTCAGACACTGACTTGTTTCTTTTCCCTTTGACAGAAAAAACCAAAGGAGAGCTGCCACTCAAGTGAGGGCAACATTTGTGGGCATAAGAGAAGGGCTTCCTCTAGTTTATCTTGTAGCATCATGGGAACACATTTTTCCGCAGAGTTCCCAAGAACTGAATTGTCTGTGTACAAACAAAACAGACTCCAGAGGCCAATGATTGGTGTTAATAAATTATACTTGTGTAGCAGATATGAAACTCAGATATGTTAAAATGTGATAACTTAACATTCCTGTTTCAAACTCCCATTCTGAGTGGCTGGTAAAAATATAATCTCAATGACCTCTTTCCCAGGATGACCTACGATTTGAGAAGAATGGGCACTGACCTCAGTGGGCACAACTGCGTGGGCCCCCGGTGACAACTGGTTGCAGCAGCTAAGAGAAACAGAGTGGTTAAGGGTGTGGATATAGAGTCAAACAGCCTGGGTTTGAATCCCACCTCTGCCACTTACTAGCTATGAGACCATAATGAGTCACTTAACCCTTCTGTGCCTCAGTTTTCTCATTTGTGAACTGGGAATAACAGTACCTGTGTCATAGGGTTGTCACATGGATTAAGTGAGTTAACATTTATTGAGCACTTGGGCAGCCTTTCATGCCTGGTGAGTGTTATGTAAGGATTTGTTAAATAAATAATGAACAATACCATCTAACTGTGAAGGCGTCTACGGAAACCCCTATCTGACAGTGACACATAGACTGCCATCCAGGCATGAGATGTCCCTTGTTTTTTTCCAAACAGCACCATCAGTCCAGAGGATTTCACTGCTACTACTCATTCTTGAGGGTAGGAAAACATCCAACTACTTCTAAGTCGAAAATCCCAGGGAAGTTATATTCCCACCCAATAGACTAAGCAAATGTTGTAATTACATAAGCATATCCAACATGGAGCTGTTATTCTAGCTCCAATTCCCCAGGTCTTCAAAAAAATACCTATGTCTTTCTGTTTCACAAGAAAAAAACAACATGCAAATGTTACATTAAAATTCAAAATTTACTGACTCTCTAGTCCAGTGGTTCTCAACCTTTCTAATGCTGCAACCCTTTAATACAGTTCCTCATGTTGTGGTGACCCCCAACCATAAAATTATTTTCATTGCTACTTCATAACTGTAATTTTGCTAATGTTAGGAATCGTAATGTAAATATCTGTGTTTTCCGATGGTCACGACCCACAGGTTGAGAACCGCTGCTCTAGAGCCTAAGACCAACGGAAAATACAGATATTTACATTACGATTCATTAACAGTAGCAAAATTATAGTTATGAAGTAGCAACAAAAATAATTTTATGATTGGGGTCACCACAACATGAGGAACTGTATTAAAGGGTCCTGGCATTAGAAAGGTTGAGAACCACTGCCCTAGTCAAATAGAAAGAAAAACAAACTTATTTGTTCAAACACTTGTGATTTTCTGTCTTCCACAAAAGAATACCATTTTAATCAGAAAAAAAATATTTGGCTTTGGGTGGTGGGCACACAATGCCATATTACAGACCATGTATCATAAAAATGTACACTTGAAACCTATATGATCTTATTAGCCAATGTCACCCCAATAAATTTAATTTAAAAAAGAAAGAAAATAATTTTAGACTTGATGTCTAAAATCCTTCAAGGTAAAATTCTTTGGCTTAGATGTTTCTAATTAGGCAAGCTTCAAAGAGATAGTGGCTGGGAAAATCCCAAAGTATATTATCAAACTATAGAAAGAGGTCTTGTAAACACATAGTAATATTTCATGTTAATATGACACAAGGTTCTTCTAGATCTGTGCTGTCCCAACATACAGACAATAGCCACATGTGGCTCTTGCACACTTCAAATGTGGAAAGTCCAAATTGAAATGTGCTGTAGGTGCAAAATACGTATCAGATTTCAAAGCCTTAGTATGGAAAAAAATGCAAATTACTTCAGTAATTGGGATATATTAGGTTGAATAAATAAAATAAAATTAATTTTACCTATTTATTTTTACTTTCTAAATGGAGATACTAAAAAACTCTAAATTAAAGATGGGCTCACATTATAGTTTTTTTGTTTTATTTTTGTTTTTTAAATAAATCTTCATTGTTCAGATTATTACAGATGTTCCTCTTCCCCCCCCCCATAGCTCCCCTCCACCCAATTCCCTCCCCCCATGCCCTTACCCCCTGCCACTGTCCTCATCCATAGATATAAGATATTTGTCCAATCTCCTCCCACATCCCTCACACCCCTTCCCCCTGAGAATTATCAGTCCACTCCCTTTCTATGCCCCTAATTATATTATATTCACCAGTTTATTCTGTTCATCAGATTTTTTATTCACTTGATTTTTAGATTCACTTGTTGATATGTATTTGTTGTCACTTTGTTGTTCATAATTTTTATCTTTACCTTTTCCTTCTTCCTCTTCTTAAAGAATACCCTTCAGCATTTCATATAATATTGGTTTGGTAGTGATGAACTCCTTTAGCTTTTTCTTGTCTGTGAAGCTCTTTATCTGACCTTAAACTCTGAATGATAGCTTTGCTGGGTAGAGTAATCTTGGTTGTAGTTTCTTGCTGTTCATCACTTTGAATATTTCTTGCCACACCCTTCTGGCCTGCATAGTTTCTGCTGAGAAATCAGCTGACATATGGGTATGCCCTTGTAGGTAATTAACTGTTTTTCTCTTGCTGCTTTCAAGATTCTCTCTTTGTCTTTTGCCCTTGGCATTTTAATTATGATGTGTCTTGGTGTGGTCCTCTTTGGATTCCTCTTGTTTAGGGTTCTTTGTACTTCCTGGACTTGTAATTCTATTTCTTTCACCAGGTAGGGAAAGTTTTCTGTCATTATTTCTTCTAATAGGTTTTCAATATTTTGCTCTCTCCCTTCTTCTGGCACCCCAAAAATTCGGATGTTGGTTCGCTTAAAGTTGTCCCAGAGGCTCCTTACACTATCTTCATATTTTTGGATTCTTTTTTCCTTTTGTTTTTCTGATTGGGTGTTTTTTGTTTCCTCATATTTCAGATCTTTGGTTTGATTCTTGGGGTCCTTTGGTCTAATGTTGAATTTCTGTATATTATTCTTTATTTCAGACAGTGTATGCTTAATTTCTGACTGGTCCTTTTCCATTATTTTTGGCATTCTCATTAAGATCCTTAAAGGTCTCACCAAGTTCCTCGGAGGTTTCTAGAAGATTCTTGGGTAACCTTATAACTGTGGTTTTGAACTCTATATCCAGTAGTTTGCTTTCCTCCATTTCTTTCATTCATAACATGTTTCTTTGTCTCCTCATTTTGGCTGCTTCCCTGTGTTGATGGAGTGGTTTTGTGTGGTATGTGACCTATAGGGCCCAGTGGCTCAGCCTCCCCAATCACCTGAGGTGGACACTCTTGGTGCACCCCTTTGTGGGCTGAGTGCAGTCTTGTTGTAGTTAAGCCTTGATTGCTGTTGGTACACTGGGAGGAATTGACCTCCATGCCAACTGGCTGTGAGGATCAGCTGTGTCTATAATGGAACTACTGCTGTGCTAGAGACACCCTTATGGGGCAGGACTTGCTTCAGTGGGGCTTTGGTGCTCACTGAGTCTGCCTCTTGAGTGTGTCACTTATGGATGTGAGTTGAAATCTGGTGTCTCACACTGACCACTAGGTACACTGGCTTTTGGACCTCCCGGGAGATGCAGGTCAGCTACTGTCGGAGGCCACCCAACAGGAGCTACAGGGAGATCTGCAGATTTTTCCTCTTTGCTTGGGGTTTGGAGGTTTTGGAGCTGTCTGACCCAGGCTGCAAGTTTGTTAGGTTAAGCTATGAACAGGCAGGCCATTCATATGCAAAAGCCACTGCACACAGTTTGGGAGGGTTTGTAAATTGGGCAGGGCAGGGTCTCAGGGAATCACTAGGGTGTGGCAAATAGCTATGGCTGCCAGTTAGCCCTCTCTGCATCTCCACGTTTCTGTGTCCCCGTGCCCCGCACCCCAGCATAGTAAACAATGATTCCTGCATGCACCCCTGCAAGAAAGCCACCCTCACTTTCCAACCCAATGCCAGACAGTCCAGCTTCCCCATGTAGGAGTCTGGGTCCCCAGAGTCTCACTGGAAACTGGAGTTCAGAGCAGTCGGGAACTTGTGTCTCCCTTCGGACTGTCACCCAGTTGCCAGTCCGAGTCACGCGCCTCCATACCTCTGCTTTTCCACGCCTGTGCACGTTCTACCCGGTCTCAATGTTCTTTTCTCTTTCCTTCAAGTTGTAGAACTTCTACTCAGCCAGCTTTCCCATGGTTCTGGGTGATAGATGTTTTGTCTTTTAGTTGTAGTTTTGGTGTGGTTATGATAGGCAGCACATACAGGTGTATTATGCCACCATCTTGGTTTCTCCTCACATTATAGTTTATGGAGAGCCCTGGTTTGGATAATATAGCATCAAACCCTATGTATTAACTCAGAGTAATCAGATATTTCTAGGTAATGTCAATTGATCTTCTTTTTGTCTTGGAAATAAAAGGAAAAAACCTACATATTCTTTGATGTTTTCTCACTTCCCACAGTGAGAAACTTAAATTACTTGTTTCTTTAAGTAGGCTGGGAAATGCTAAGATTTAGTCTTTCTCTTTTTGTTTTCATTTTGTCTTTGATTTTCTTGTACTATTTCATCTCATTTGAGCTCATGTACTTATTTACTGTAAAAATGTAGAGTAATGATTTACAGTAATTTTCAGAATCAATTAAATGTACCCAAGGCCTATTCATCCCCATCTTTCTTGCTATTCCCACAGACTTTGGAATTAATTATAGATTAAAAACATAGAACCTCTCTGATTATAATCAATAGTTTTAATTAAAGGAATAACCAAGAGACAACATCTTGAGAATTGTACTACCCTTGGGGCATCAGAAGAGACAGGTCTACAAGTGTTCTGCCAATTACACTCCAAAACCAAGATATCTAACACCAGCCAAGTCCACAATAGGGCTGATAGTTTTTTAGTCACTGTATTTACTCCCAGTTCCATTCCTTTGGGCAGATGTTGCAAACCTTTCCCATCTTTGAAGGCCTAATTTCACCAGATGCCATGTCCCCACTCCTGACAGCCTGCTGGGTTCTCCCTGGGATGTTTCCTCCACAAAATCCACCCACCCTTCGAGGTCCACTCATAGCCTGACCCAATCACCTCGGCTCAGACCTTGGATTTTCCTTTCACTGTTCTTTCCATGATCAGTCAAGTGAATGATCAGTGAAAACTCGTCTCCTAAATCAAGTCTTCCCCAAGGGCTCCCTTACCATGATGCTAATAGAACCCCTAAAATACCAGATGGTTCTGAGACCATTTATAGATGTGTGCAATCTGAAAGAAAGGAGGGCTTCAGTTCTTCCCTGTATGAGCAGAAATCGTAAAAATAGAAAAGATTTCATTTTAACACTTTGGGTGTGGAAGAATTACTGGGTATTTGTTAAACAACTTCCCAGAGTCTGGAGCAGGAGCTATGGGGTGGGCCTCAAATATGTGCATTTTTAACAAACTCTCCCAAGTGACTTTCCTGCAAACACCATGGATTCTGACGTGGCCAGATCCATATGCTGAGAAATTCTGATTGAAAACCTGGGTTCTCATGTATTACACATTAACTTTGATCCTCAAATGGCTCGTGTACAGGGTTTAAGGAAGGGAGAAGACATCTAAGGAGTTTCTAGACATCTAAAAAGTTTCTAGAAATGTTCATATTCCCAAAGAATAAATCCTACTCTCTAGGCACATTGGTGCTTTTTATGTAAAACACACAAAGTTAAAAGTGTTCCCTTTGCAAATTTTAACTCAGAAGTGTATCTGTGCAAAGGACAGTGAATTTCAGTCCTTCTGAAATTCTATTATGTACTTTAAGGAAAAGGAGGGCAATTTCTCCCTGTCCCCAGTGAAAGAAGGATCTTATTTTATTAAAATGCTAAGTGGTTAGAAAGAAAACTGGCTGGGAATTTACCGTGAGAGTGAATCTGATGCTATGTTCATTCACAAACCCTGGAGCCTTCAGCAACACAGCACAAGGACGGCAGCACTTCAGGGACAAGAGTGTGCTTCTTTGTGGAATTTAAGACTTCCTGGCACCTGAAAGCCATAATCATCACAGGTTTCCTCAAATACTGTGTTGCTTTTAGGAAACAGACATCCTAAAAATAGACACATGCTGATTAGTTTGAGTAGGGGAAAGAGTAGCGTGGTACTACTTACACAAGTTCAAGCGCAACCAGAGCAGAGTTATCGCTTTTCAATGGAACTAAAAAGGGAAGCCCAACCACCTCCCAGGTAAGGACATGATTTTTAAAAAGAGGAAGGCATAAAAATTAGAAACCCAGGAAGACTGAGTCCAGGAGACGTTTCTTTGGAGATTGGCCTGAAGCCTTCCTAATAGGCATTTGTGCTAGTGAAGCAGGAACACTAGAACAGGGAACAAAGGCCTCAAGCTCTGGCCTCCCCTTCTCCGTCTTGGCTGGAACATCACAGACTCGACCTTCACTGACCACCTGTCCCCTGCTCCCCCCTCCCCAGTTTCCTGTAATTGAGAGAACCAAAAAATATCGCTACCTGGAAAGGAGGAACAGGATGAGTGACAACAGCAGTCACCTCACCAGTGTCAGAAGCAGAGGACCACCCTATCTCCCTCTTGCCCATGTTAAATAAAAACCTTCCACCCAGACCCCATCAGCGCATCTCCTTCTCCAAGTTCACCCTCTCTCACTTCTCAAGTGGGGACTATTGCTTTAATAATTTTACTGTGCTTCGCTAATTCTGTCATGTTCTTGAATGCCTCTTATTCCATGACAAGGACCTGGATTAGGTTGAGCCTCCCTTGGCCTCCATGGGTGCCACCTGGCATCACTAGTACGGACCTCTTTCTTTAATTTTCCTTGTCTCCATTCTGTCTCTGTCTTGATTTTGTGCTTTCTACTCCATCATGTTATGTAGAAAGAGCTGGACTTGAGATCAGAAGAACAGCTGATTGCTATCACGGTTATGGTTTGAATGTGCCCGCCAAAATTTATATGTTGAAACTCTAACCTCCAGAACCTCACAATCTGACTATATTTGGAGTTAAGGCCTCAGGTATGTGATTAAGTTAAAATGAGACTGTTGGGATGGGCCCTAAGCCAATCTGACAGATGGACACAGGGAGACACAAGGGATGCATGTACAGAGAGGAAAGACCATTGAGGAAGCGAGAAGGTGGCCATCTGCAAGCCAAGAAGGGAGGCCTCAGCAGAAACCAAACCTGCCAACTGCCTCTTCTCTCTCTGTTTTCCAGCTCTTTACGTGTTGTTGTTCATGGGAGAGAATTGAGATAAATGCAAATACTCAGCAACATTTTGTTCAAATAAATAAATTCAGTCCATTGTGTTAACTGGAACTCCAACATATTGGTTTAGCAAATGTCCTTAGACCAGCAGCATCAGCACCACCTTGAAATCTATTGCAAATGCAAACCTTGGTCATGGACTTCTAGCCTCCAGAACTGTAAGAAAATGAATTCCAACTGTGTAAGCCACCAGCCTGTAATATTTTGTTATGGCAGCCCTAGTAAACTATCACATGACTTTGTCCCAGTTCCCTAATTAGCAGGTTTTCTTACCTGTAAAATGGACAGAGACACAACTGACCCATACCTAAAAATTAAAGTCAGTTATAATGTTGTTGAAAAAATTCCAAATAGGTTTCTACAAATGTGGTTCCTCAGATGGTTAATTCTGAGAAGTATTCCCATGGTGTTCTCCCTCTCCATGGTGGAAGCTAGCTGTGGTAACAGGAGGCCCTGACACACCCACTGTCCTCACTAAAGGGTTAGAGGTTGCCAGCTGCCACATGCAGGAGTCTTTTTTTTTTTAATTTCTTTATTGATTAAGGTATCACATATTTGTCCTCATCCCCCCATTCCCATCCCAAACCCCTCCCATGCATGCCCCCACCCCCCTGTTGTCCATGACCACTGGTTAGGCTTATATGCATGCATACAAGTCCTTTGGTTGATCTCTCCCCTATACCTCCACCCTCCCCTACCTTGAGACTGATCTGTTTGTGCTCCTTGGCTCAAGTCACTGAGAGTTGAGAACAAAGAAAGTTACACAATAATTATGAGTAAGAGAAAGGGTTCTCTATCCCGTCCCCTTTTCTGTAACTCTGTAAATAGTAAGTATTTCACTTTGGAAAGAGGTAAAAAAAATCATCTCAATATTTACTCTTGTGAGGTAGTTTAAAATGAGGAAAGAGAAGCTGAGAACATTAGCAATTGGAAAATGAGTTGGGAGGAAATAAGAGTAAACAAGGAATTTTAATTACAGTTCTATAATGTATTGAAGAAATAACTAGAAAATGAAAAGTATTCAAAAAACATTGAAACAGAAATAATTGAAATGCATTTGAATTCAATTTAAGGGGCTATAGAGAGCAATGTAGTTAAATAGGGTATAAAAGAAAACCAGAAAAATACAAAAATAAGTGATTCTAAAAATATAAGTAGCCTTCAGGAAATACTAAAATGTTTGTTTAAAAAATAAGCAGACATTACACAAATAGTAAATGTGCAAAGTTAATTACTATATTTCAAATGAAAATGCCCTTTTAGTTCTTAGATATCCTAGAAATGAGCTCAGAGGAGCTGAATGCTGAACTTGTTCTCCAGAAATGGGGGGAAAAGAAAAAGGTGGAAATAACATTAGATTTTGTCATAGATTATTTAGATAGGTGTCTTGATTTTTAGAAAGTTCTCATTTTCTTCTGTGATGTGAATCTCAAACTTCAGTGTACATCAGAATCACCTGGAAGGCTGTGATATTTTGTTATGGCAGCCCTAGCAAACTATCACATGACTTTGTCCCAGTTCCCTAATTAGCTGGAAGGCTGGTGGTAAACTGCTGAGCCCCAACCCCAGATCTTCTGAGTCATGAGGTCTGGGGCACAGCTCGGTTTGCATTTGTGAGGTCAAATTCCAAGGGGCTGCTGATGCTGCTGGTCTAAGGACACGTGGTGAACCAATGTTCTATGGCCAAGATGTTGGAGCTCCAGTTGAAGACAATGGACTAAACATGTTCATTCATTTGCACGAAATGCTGCAAGTATGTGCACTTCCCTCACTTCCTCCCATTAAAAACAAGTTCAAGAGCTGGAAAACAGAGAAGCAAGAGGCAATTGGCCTTGAAGACCACAGAAAGTTGAAAGCTAAGTGCCATTCGGAAACAGGCGGTGTTAAATAGAAGTATGCAATGCTCAAGAACTGCACGTGTTGGGTGTCTTTAAGAAACTGGTAAGAGATAGGACTGAAAAGAAGAGATCAAAGTCTTTAAAAGGAACAACTTTTAAGAAGCAGATCTCCTTCTATATTGCAGCAGAAGGCTGCATATTTACTACCTGAAGAGATTAAACTATGAAGGATTTGGTGTCAGAGGAACCTGGCATAGGTTGGGAAGTGCTTTACTAACAAACCAGGGACATAAAAAGAAAAATCTACATACTGAACCGTGAGACCACACCCACCCCCCACCATCCCACCCTCCACCCAGGCCCCTTTCCTTGGTATTCACCCAAAATGCTACTGGCAAGTAGAAAATTAACAACTTCCTCTCTGAAACTAATCAGGTCAAGAAAAAATACCCAACTATAATAATCTATAATAATAAAAGCATAATATGCTAATTAGACTGGACATCCTTCCTGACGACCTTCAAATGAAGCTGGGGCTGTGAGGGAAGCCCAGGTCCCAGGTGCCTGCTGGTGGCTGGAGAGAAGCTGGGGTCCCAGGTGCCTGCCAGCAGCCAGAGGGAAGCCCAGGCCCCAGTTGCCAGAGGAAAGCCAGTGCCAGCAGCTGGGGGAAGGAAGGCCTACTCTTGCACGAATTGCATGCATTGGGCCTCTGGGATTGCTATGCAATTATTGTACATTGGAGACCCCCAAATATGCCCTCCACACACACAAACAGGTTCCAAACAGTATTGTGGGGCCCCACTCTTAACTATGAATTGTTACCGAAGGCTGATCAAAGAACAAAATAAACTGATGAGACTTAGAGAAACAAAGCTAACAAAGGCAATAATCAAAACAATAAATTATATTCAAATCCAGAGTGGCAAGTCAGGGCAGAGAATATATGAGAGAAAGTAAGGGGAGTAAGGGGAGGAAGAAAAAAGAGAGAGGATCTAGCAGTGGTGGGTACTAGACAACATAAACCCCAGAAGAAGAAAGCCCACCCTACGTGGAAACATACAGAAAACAGATCTCAGTTGGGTAAAACTGGCATCTGGTAAATCAAAATGACAGGGCTGGAGAATGTAAGGACCAGGAGGCTCCACTCTGGGGTGGAACATGCAGTGATACCATGAGGAGATTAAGGGTCCCACAGCAACAACAGAAAACCACAATCTCAACACATGCCAGCCCATTCTGCCTCTCAAAAAGACAGCATTAATTAAAGAATTTTATTTCAGTACTAGAAGCCCGGTGCATAAAATTTGTGCAAGGAGGGGGGTCCCTCAGCCAGCCTGCACCCTCTCCAATCCAGGACCCCTCAGGGGATGTCCGACTTCCCTCTCACAATCCGGGATTACTGGCTCCTAACGACTCACCTGCCTGCCTGCCTGATTGCCCCTAATCACTCCGCCTGCCTGCCTGATGCCCCTAACTGCTCCCTTGCCTGCCTGATCGCCCCTAACTGCCTCTGCCTCAGGCCCCACCCACCGTGGCTTTGTCTGGAAGGATATCTGGAGGATGGCCAGTCTATCTGGTTTAATTAGCATATTATCCTATTATTAGTATAGATAGCAATGGAGGAGGGAAGAAGCAACAACAAATTAGAAAACCACCCAAGCTTCTCATCCCTGGTTTACAAGTATAATTGGAGGTCCCAAAAAAATAAGACAGTCCCAATTGTTCTCCGAAAAGATGTGATCTCTTCAAAGAGCCTCTTGTGTGACCAAATACTCCAACCTTTTGATCTTTCTGAAATCTTAGCAAAAGTTTGTCCAGCCACGGTCTCCCCTTTTTTCTCTAAAACACAATTTTCTGTCCACTAATTTCTTAATGTCAGCATTTTTGCAATTCAGATAGGCTAAGAATTTCCCAAATCATTTAAGTCCTGGGTTCTTTTTTATTTAAAATGTTCTGAGTATGTTGGTTTTGCTAAATTCTTTTGTACCTGTGGTTGAAATGCATAATTAGTATTTTATAACGTGGCTAATACTGATGTGAAAGAAAAAAAAAGTTCTTCCCTCAATTTCTTCTTTCTCTCACATTTTATGCTATAAACAACAAGAAATCAGGCTAAGGTTCAACACTTTGCTTGGAAAGCTTGCCAGATAAATGCACAATTGCAACACTTCCAAACTGTGTTTCCCACATACCTGCAGAATACAGTGCTGCTGAGCTTTCAGCCACTATTTAACAAGGATCCCTTTTCCTCCAGTTTCTAATAACATGTGCCTTGTATTCATGTTCAACTTCGCTGTGTGTGTATCCTGCTAATGCTTCTGTGCATCGGTCCATGGGATTGTCACACTCAAAGCTTCAAGCCCACCATAGTTGGAGAAAGAAACCTGGAGCCTCGGCTTCCAAGGCATAAGTTGAGTGGAACAGCTGAGAGTGGCCATCCACCATGGGCAGGAGATAGCTAAACACATGGGCTTAAGTCCTGTGTCTGCTCCTGACCGTCTGAGGGACCTTAAGTGTGTCTTCAAGCTTCTCTGAGTTTCCGTGTCCTCATCTGTGATGTGAAGATTAAAATATTAACTCATAGGCCTGTTGGGAGGATTAAAAGGATATTGAATATAAGGTAGTTAGCACCATCCCTGACTTGTGGGTAGTGCTCTTCAGATGGAACCTTAAAAGAAATGATTTCCATGCCCTCTGGTTAGTGTAGCAAAGACTGGATCATCAATAATGCTGTTCTTGGGATCCTTGAATGACAAATCAAGGGATGGTCCAGCCCAGTGTTTTAGGGAGAACTCAGGTCACTGCAATCACAAGGAGCCAGCAGTGAGCGGGTCACACATTTATAGAGCAGGTAAAATACTCTCATTTGAGTCTACCTTTGAGATCATTTTTAATGTTTATTTTGAGGTTGATTTGGAGGTATAATATTGCAACATCAACACATACACTCCTACATATACACACATATGCCAAGATATGGCCACCCTAAGGGCAGTGGCTCCCAAACTTACATGTGTATCAGTACCCAGCGGGACTGGTTGGCACACAGACTGCTGGGTCCCAGCCCCTGAGTTTCTGATTCTGTAGGTCTTGGTAGACCACAGCATTTACATCCTAGCAGGTCCCAGATGACATTGCAGCAGCTGTCAACATTAGTAGAGCTATTGCCTTTGAGAAGGAGACAATAGAGACGCTTCTTCTGAAATTCAATGGCATTCAACAAAGCAACTATCAATGGTCACATAATAACAAAATGGCCTTTAAATCAACATGAAGAATTTAATGCTTGTTTCATACAATTGGAAGAAATATAAGCAAACAGAGAGCCCTTGTGTCTGAAACTGAATTTAACCCAGCTCTTTTACAAATTGTAATTCATAGTTATCTTTTTCTTTTCTCCAAAATTTACAGCCCCATCTTTATCCCTTTTATTAAGACAGGTTGCGATGAAACATGGCTGTAAATCATGCTTCAGTTTTTCAGAGTAGTTCAATAAAGTGGGGGTAATAAAAGTTGGAGACAAACTCTTATTCTCATGGCCCAAGAGGATAAACAAAGGATAAATTACATTCAATGCATTTAACCTTAGCAGGAATTCTGAAGGCATTCAATATTGGCTAAAGCTAATCAGCCATAACCTTCTGGGGGGAAAATTGGGGCATTTCTATTACTTTTTTTAGGTTCTCTATTGGATAACTATAAAGCTAGATAGTTGTTTTTTAACAACATAGTCTTTTATTTCACTCCAACACAAAAAATATTTAATGAAGCACTTTCAGCATTTTTAATGTATTTTTTAAATAAATCTTTATTGTTCAGATTATTACAGGTGTTCCTCTTTTTTTTCCCCCATAGCTCCCCTCCATCTGATTCCCCACCCCACCCCATGCCCTTACCCCCAGCCACTGTCTTGATCCATAGGAGTAAGATTTTTGTCCAATCTCTTCCCACACCACTCACACCCGCTTCCCCCGGAGAATTGTCAGTCCACTCCCTTTCTATGCACCTAATTCCATTATATTCACCAGTCCATTCTGTTCTTCAGATTTTTTGTTCACTTGATTTTTAGATTCACTTGTTGGTATGGATGTATTTGATGTCATTTTGTTGTTCATAATTTTTATCTTTACCTTTTTCTTCTTCTTCCTCTTCTTAAAGAATACCCTTCAGCATTTCATGTAATCCTGGTTTGGTGGCGATGAACTCCTTTAGCTTTTTCTTGTCTGTGAAGCTCTTTATCTGACCTTCAACTCTGAATGATAGCTTTGCTGGGTAGAGTAATCTTGCTTGTAGGTTCTTGCTATTCATCACTTTGAATATTTCTTACCACGCCCTTCTGGCCTGCATAGTTTCTGCTGAGAAATAGCTGACAGTCGTATGGGTACTCCCTTGTAGGTAACTAACCATTTTTCTCTTGCTGCTTTCAAGATTCTCTCTTTGTCTTTTGCCCTTGGCATTTTAATTATGATGTGTCTTGGTGTGGTCCTCTTTGGATTCCTCTTGTATGGGGTTCTGTGCACTTTCTGAACTTATAAGTCTATTTCTTTCACCAGGTAAGGAAAGTTTTCTGTCATTATTTCTTCTAATAGGTTTTCAATATTTTGCTCTCTCTCTTCTTCTGGCACCCCCAAAATTCGGATGTTGATATGCTTAAAGTTGTCCCAGAGGCTCCTTACACTATCTTCATATTTTTGGATTCTTTTTTCCTTTTGTTTTTCTGGTTGGGTGTTTTTTGTTTCCTCATATTTCAGATCTTTGGTTTGATTCTTAGGGTACATTGATCTACAGTTGAGTTTCTGTATATTCTTTATTTTAGACAGTGTATGCTTCATTTCTGACTGGTCCTTTTCCTTTTTTTTTTTTTTTTTTGGCATTCTCATTAAGAGCCTTAAAGGTCTCATCAAGTTTCTCAGTGGTTTTTAGAAGATTGTTGATAACCTTATAAATGTGGTTCTGAACTCTATGTCATCCAGTAGTTTGCTTTCCTCCATTTCTTTCATTCGTGACATGTTTCTTTGTCTCTGCATTTTGGCTGCTTCCCTGTGTTGATGGAGTGGCTTTGTGTGGTAGGTGACCTATAGGGGGCAGTAGCTCAGCCTCCCCAATCACCTGAGGTGGACGCTCTTGGTACACCCTTTGTGGGCTGAGTGCAAAGTCTTGGTGTAGTTAAGCCTTGATTGCTGTTGGTACACTGGGAGGAATTGACCTCCAGGCCAATTGGCTGTGAGGACCCGCTGTGTCTATAATGGAAGAACTGCTGCACTGAAGACACGCTTATGGGGCAGGACTTTTTTCAGTGGGGCTTTGGTGCTCGCTGAGTCTGCCTCTTGAATGTGTCACTTATGGATGTGAGGAGTTGAAATCTGGTGTCTCACACTGACCACTAGGTACACTGGCTTCTGGATCTCCAATGGGGTGCAGGTCAGCTACTGTCTGAGGCCACCCAGCAGGAGCTACAGTGAGAGCTACAGTTTTCTCCTCTTTGCTTGGGGTTTGGAGGTTTTGGAGCTGTCTGACCCGGGCTGCAAGTTTGCTAGGTTAGCTAGCCACTGCTTGGAGCTTGGGTGGGTTTGTAGGTTGTGCAGGGCAGGGTCTCAGGGCATCACTAGGCTAGGGCATGGCAAACAGCGATGGCTGCCAGTTAGCCGGCTCTGCGTCTCCAACCGCATCCCCACTTCCCGCACCCCAGCGCAGTAAACAATTATTCTTGCATGCAGCTCTGCAAGCAAGCCCCCCCACTTTCTGACCCAATGGCAGACAGTCCAGCTTCTCCCCGTAGGAGTTTGGGTCCCCCGCATCTCCCCAGAAACTGTATTTCAGAGTAATCGGGGGCTTGTCTCCCTTTGGGTTGAAAAAAGCAATGCCTGCCGCCAGCACGGATCACGCACCTCCATACCTTAGCTTTTCAGTGCTTGTGCACGTCTCAATGCTCTTTTCTCTTTCCTTCTAGTTGTAGAACTTCCACTCAGCCAGCTTTCCTGTGGTTCTGGGTGATAGACGTTTTGTCTTTTAGTTGTAGTTTTGAAATTGTTGTGGGAGGCAGCAGTTTAGGTGTTTATCTACGCCGCCATCTTGGATTCTCTCTTTAATGTATTTTTTAAACATACTCCTTTAACAACTATTGAGTACTTTCTAGTTAAAGATGAGATAGACATAAGATAGACATGCCCCTACCTTCAGAGTACTTAAATACGTACAGTCCTGGCTGATGTGGCTCAGTTGGTTGAGTGCCATCCTGTGCACCACAAAGGTCACCGGTTCGATTCCTGATCAGGGCACGTGCCCAGGTTTCAGGTTTTATCCCCAGTTGAGGTGCATATACGAGGCAACCAATTAATGTTTCTCTCTTACATCAATGTTTCTCTCTCTCTCTCTCTCCCTTACTCTCTAAAATAAATATATATATATATTTAAAAAATAAAATACATTTGTTTCATATCTTGATTAAAGCTATGTTAAATAGGTGGGATTTTGCTTTAATAAACAGTATATTCTTTGCTTGTGAAAAAAATAAAATCCAATCCAATCAGTGTGTGTGTGTGTGTGTGTGTAACATGTGGCCCACGGGATAGGACTCATTTCTATACCATTCTTTAAGAAATACTGTTTACCAGGAGCCCTTACTACTGAGAGCTAGAAAAACGTACATCCACTGTGAGTCTAAAAACCACTGAATTATATGCTTATGTACTATTCCTCGCAGCACATAAGCTAATCTCTTAATTTCTTTGTGACCCTGGCCAATGTATTGACATGTAATAAGTCTCAAAGTGATGCGTCTCTGGGTTTGGGCTGGTTGGCTTTGGGGGAAAGGGAGGGCAGAAGGGAAGGGAAGCAGGAACTGAATTTGATCAACATTTATGAAGTGTTTACTTTGTCTTGATCTATGTGGGATGAGGAAAGAGTGAAAGCTGGGAAGTGTAAGGACAAAAGGCCCCTCCCTTAGGATAGGGACTGGCATGACCCCAAACACCTGGACATGAAGAAGAGGACAGATGGAAGGGAGGCAAAGGCGAGGCCTCTCGAGACCGTACAGCACAGGACCTCGAAAACAAATGAGCCACTCAGTGTCTGTAAAGGAATGGCCTTACCCTTGATGTTGCTCCTTCAAGGGAAGTTTTATATTCAGCCACGCTGTTATAGACAGACACTTGCTACACCCTCTAAATAGCAACAAACCTCCAATGCTTCTTTTGACTCTTAACTTATCAAACTGCTGCTGTTGACAATGAGGTGCTTTCCATGGTCCATTATATTTGTATGTTTTGTCTACACCTAACATCAAATATGCAGTTTCAAACATTAAGCCATTATTCACCTTATCCCTTGCCCATGGTCGACAAACTGCAGCTCTTTGGCCCCTTGAGTGTGGCTCTTCCACAAAATACCACGGCCTGGACGAGTCTATTCTGAAGATGTGGCATTAGAAGAAGTTTAAGTTTAAAAAATTTGGCTCTCAAAAGAAACTTCAATCGTTGTACTGTTGATATTTGGCTCTGTTGACTAATGAGTTTGCCGACCACTGTCCTAACCAAACAAACCCTCCTACTTCCTTCCACATTATTCTCAATAGTAACAAGTCAGATGGGGCTGAGAAAGAAGGAGAAGGGGAACAATACTCCTGTACCTCCTATGACTCATGCATTCCATAATATTCATGTCAGAAGAAAGATGAGTAAAACATGCTGGAGATGTTCCCAGTCTAACGGGGGAGAGGAGACACAAATAGATCATCACAAGAAGAGAGTAAGAACGGTCAGCATGGAATACTGCTATGTGCTAGCCCTGGCCTCAGTGGCTTCATGTGTAACGTGTGTCAGCATCACACTTTCCTCATTCCCATTTCATGGATGAGGAAACTCAGGCATTGAAAGGGAACTGGAATTCAAGCCTAGAAAGTTTGCCCCTGAACCACAATCTTTACCTCTACCTTATACTTCAATCGCACACTCCCTATTTCCACATACAACTTCTGCAACCTCTTCCCATGAATCTCGCAAAATCTCATACAGCCTCTCTCTGTTCTTTCTCCCTGACTCCCATAAACCCATCCCAGTGGCTAGAAGAGAGAACACTAAGAGATGTGGTGTGTGGTGGCTTTGGCACTCTGGGTATGACACAGCTACCTGTCTTCTTGACTTTTTTTTAACTCAAACCTTGGACTGTGGCCAGTGCAAGTCAAGTCTGACTCAGTAGAGCCAGAAACACAAAAACAAGTACAGTGAAAACCTTTAGATGTAGCCAAAAGTCATTTATCAAGTGTGAGAGGCGGGACATACCAGTTAATAATATCAAGACCTTGAATTCACTTAGCACTTTTTTCCCAAAGGGTCAAGGTATGCCATACACAAAAACACTCACTCCAGCCTCAAAAATAGGACCAAGAAGCCTTGGCCACAACTTGTAGGGCTGTTGTATTGATGATCAAGGTAAACGGAGAGCCTGGTTAAGCACGTCTATTTACTTTAGCACAGGGCCTTCTGCTCTCCCAAACTCCTCGCACACGCTCATTTCATCCTCACAACAACCCCGCAGAGCAGATTTCACCACACAGTTTACCATTTCGGTAAGGAAGCTGAAGTTCAGAGATTTTTAAACACAAAATAAAATATTTTTGAGTGCTTAAATGTGTTTTTCCCAACAATACCTGAGTTCCCAAAACATAGTTTTTCTACAAAATAGTTCCCCTGACTTGGAAAACAGACTACCAGAGCTCATGCACCACCATTGAAATTATTTTTGGAACTCTGCTTAAAGAAGTGGAAGTACGTAGGTCCAGACACACAGCTTCTCCACCAAACCTGCTTTAACATGCTTAGTACCACTGCAGTGGACCTGCTAACCTCCCATTTCAGCCCCATTCACCGTGGGCTTCCTGGTGCTGAAAAGAAATGCTGTCTTATATTCTCCACAACCGTGACCTGACACCTGACTGACTATACTATTTCTAGTTGCCGCTGTAGGTACTTGGATTCAAAGTGTAAGAAACCACTTGATACACTGAAGTGTTTAAATTCTTCAACTGCTAAGCTAAGGGCTTATCTTTCTGTATCTGGGGCCTACCTATTCTTACAGTTGAAAACACTTGGGTTGGGGGGAACCTTCTCTCTAAAAAGGAAGAAAGAGGAACTGCATGATTCAATTGTGAAGAAAGATGGGTGGTCACTAAATGCTTTGAGGGCTCCAAGGGTCCGTTTCATGCCAGATGCTATGGAGCAAAGGAGACAGAGGGAGGCCCATTTGCGTGCAACGCTCTTCCTCCCAGCAGAGGCACGTCGCACAGCAGAAGAGGTGTGGCCTTGGCACGGGCACACCTAGTTTGTAATCTCTACTCTCCCATTTAACTGTTCAGTCTCCTCACCTACAATACCTGCCCAATAGGACTGTTGAGCATCACTGTTTGTTAGGGCTGCCATAACCAGGGACTATAACTCGGTATCTTAAACAACAAAGAAGTCCTGTCTCACAGCTCTGAAAGCTAGAAGTCTGAGATGAAGGCGCTGGCAGGCCAGGTTCTTTCAGAGCGCTGGGAGGGAAGCATGGGTCCAGGCCTCTCTTCTTGGGCTGTAGAGAGCCATCTTCATGTTCACACAGTGTTCTCTCCGTATGCATATCTGTGTCTAAATTTCCCTTTTTACAAGGACACCAATCCTGGTGGATTAGGACTCACCCTTAACTTAATTACCTCCATAAGGACCTTATCTCCAAATAAACTCACATTCTGAGGTACTAGGGGGTAGGACTTCAACATATGCCTTGGGGGAGGTGCAATTACAATTCAACCAATAACCCCGGGAGATAACATTTTATAGCCCTTGACATAATAGGCATTCAAAAAACTTGGCTATTGATTTCCCCCAGTTCTGGAACTGCCATTGCCTGCCATATCACTTTAAGTCATTTAACCTCTCTAAGCATACCACCCAGGTCTATAAAATGAGAGGCTAGAACCACGGTTCTTAGAGGCCTTACAATCCTAATGCTTCTGCACCTTGTGGAGGCCTTTTTCTTTTCTAATACAGAGATTGTGCATTTTATAACTTCTACTAGAACCATCTATCTTTTTCTCTCTTCCTTTCTTCCATCTTTGCATTATTCCTTCCCTTCTTTATACCTACAGGCATCTCTACCAAATAATTTGAAAGCATTTTCACTCACACAGTAACATAGTTATACTTTAGCTTATTCACATTGGTAAAGAAAAAGATGAACCTCATTCATTGAGTTCATCCCTCACCCCTCCCCAATCCTTAGACTAAAGGAAAACAGTCTTAAGGGGGTTTAGACATGCTTACAAAATCCAAAATAGCCAACTCATCTCTGGGAAGCAAATTAAAATGCCCTTGTCCTTCCCCAGAAGTTGAGTGAGGAGCCATGTAACAAAATGCTCCAGCAAATAAGCAACTGAGAGAATCACAATTTTAAGACATGGAGGAAACGTAGGCTCCTTTGAGGTCCTTCGGAAAAGGACTTTAAACTCCAAAGAGACTATATTTTGCCAGATTGGATCATGAATGCAGTGCAGTCAGAAGTGATGTCTAGTATAAACATGATTTAATTTTAACTTTAAAAGAAGGGTTCCACCATACCTCAGGGTGGTTGCACTGTTACAGAAGCAGCACCAGAAGAGCTGTGATTGTAGGCTTATAAGTGACATTGGACACGTGGCTGCCCAATGTCACTTATATTTTTCTGAGTCTCATTTTCCATGGACCCCGAAAGGGAATAATACTTCCGACCTCCTCGTGAAACTATTGGGAGGATCAAAATGTAATAAAGTGTGTAAAAGAATTTTTCAAAACCTAAAACCCTTTACAAATGTGAGATACTTTCATTATTAGCCATGCACATCCCTACCTTTTGCCAGCTAAATGAGGTCAGGGTGCCTCCCCATGGGCTTGCTCCCCACTTTAAATGGAAATTAAAATGCACCCTGCCTGTGGCTTCACACTCCAATCACCTACAATAGCTTCCTTTGAACATCATTAAGCAGCAAACCTTGAAATGTAACATTCTTTCTTTTTGAAACCTCCTGCTCTTGACCATCCAGAATAGCACCTCAGGAAAAAGGAGTTTTGAAACATGAATAAAATCTTCCAAAACCTCAGGTAATTTTAACAGGAGCCACGGAATATTTGATAGATTGAGGGCATGGCAAAAGTAGGTTTACAGTTGTTCAATGGAAAATAGTGTGTTTCATGGACTCACAACTGTAAACTTACTTTTGCCCCAACCTGTATATACTCTCTCCTCTCTCTTGCAAATAACAGGTACCCATCTACCTGTGCTGAAAAGATGTCTTTGCCTTGATATAATTACTAGGGGCCGTTAATATGTTCACCCAAAAGAATGCCAGAGCGCGCCATCATTGGAACATGCTTGGAGCTGGCTTGGAGGAGAGCACTGTGTGGTTGCTGAAGCAGCAGTGGAATCAGAAAAGCAAGGGACCAGGAGCCGAATGGCCTTAGTGTTAGGCCTGGCTTTGTCCCAGATCATTTACTGACTCTGGGCCCCTGGGGGTTATGCAGCATAGCCCTACCTCAATACCATTGCAAGGATTACGTTGTGTACATATGTGGCTATATGCACCATTGAATAATGTGCATGTATATCTAAAGTATGCTGACCATAATATTTACTGAATGCTCATGACCTTGGCTGGATTCTAGCTCATTTAATGTCTGATCTTATTTAATCTTCACAGCAAATCCAAAGGAGGAGTTATTACCACTATTTTACCAAGGCACAGAAAGGTGAAATGACCCCCTAAGGTCACGCAAAGTAAATGATAAAGTCAAGACTCAAAGCCAAGCAGTCTGACTCCGTAGCTCCTGTTGCACCCGACTGTCCACCACCCTGCAAGCAGGACCTTCCCTGGCTCCCTCTCACCTACAGATTAAAATTCCAAGTCCTCAGCATAACAGCAGACCTTAATTCACCCACCACTGCCCTTCTCAACTCATTGACTGCTGTTATAGGAGTCTCTGTTTTCAGATCTTTGTGATCCCAGATTTTTGTGGCCATAATAAAACAGGAAGAAGAAAACTTATCTGTATGGTGAATTTGGACACCAGAAGCAGCAAAGAGACCAAAGTTGACCGTGACTAGGTTATGAGAACTAACCAAAGCATGATCCCTGTTTAGGTTAGATTCACGGTCAGTTTATATTCATCTTTGATAAGAGATTAAGATGAGGAGTAGCAAGTAAAGGAAGAATGGTGATTCCGTAAGAAGACACTTGTAAAACTTCCTTCATCTCCCCAAACGTAAGTTATGCATACAGACTACAAATGGAAACATTTGAATGAGTGTCTATAACGTGTGTGATTACAGTGTATTAGTGGCCATTAATGTCTATTAGTGTATCATGTTCAGCATTATCTCTATGCTTTTTCGCCAATCATAGTATAATTTCCTCCTATTTAACAAAGCCATTCAGTTAACAACTCCATTCTGCCTTTTGTGCTTTCTGTTCCATCAGTTCTCTGGATGGACCATGCAGTTTTACGTTTCTGAGTCCTTCTCCCTCATTCTCTTAACAAACTTCTATTCATCCTTCAAAACCCACCCAGTTCAAAATTAATCACTTCTGGAAACCTTCCTGACTCTCCCACTCAGATTTAAATTATCTTCTTCTACAGCTTTTCCTACCCTTCTATTTCCTCGAGTACCTTATTTCAATTACATATTTACACATCTACTTTCTTCATGAAACCACAAGCTCCTTGAAAACTGAGCTAAATCTTGTTCTTCTTACATTCTCGGCTCTCAGAATACTGCCAGAGTATCATCAGTGAATTTAGTGAAACTGACCAGAAATATGAACAAACTCTTCACCTTATATCTTCTACCTAGCAGTGGTTTTAATAGTTTAGGGTCCATAAGAATCAACTGGCAAACTCATTAAATGAACATTCCTGCATCCCACACTCACACCTGCCTAAGTAGATTTACAGTGGACCTGAAAAACATGCATTTTTAAAAGAACCCTAGATGATTCTCATGCAAGTAAGAAACAGTGTTAAGGAAATTGGCTATCAGCCTCTCTGGTAAGAGACAGGAAGGAGGCAGGGGAACAAAGGCCAACTTTCAGCAATCTACCAGCAGCCCAGCTCATTCTCTCCAAGGTTTTCTCACACTCGCCCCTCAATTCTACACATGGGACCACTTTTTGTGGTATAGCTTTCTCCTCATTCCAGGTAGCCACCCAACATCATGCATAACCCCGGCTTTTGTCCTCTTAGAACAGAACCGATGGTGTCAAAACTCAAGCGCATCCCCTGTCAAGCATTTTATTCAGGGCAATGGTATTCTTCTCTGGCCCCCAAAAGAGCTCATCCAGTTGTAGTGGTGACCCACACCCCTAAGCTTCTTTGTCACTATCTTTTATAACCCCCAGGTGCCCCTAGAATATGACGCCCCAGACCTGACTTTAGACTATTTACCCTTATGCAAACACATGTAGAACTTCCCCATTTTAATGTTAATCCACCAAGGTCTCTCTACCAGCCCTTACCACCCATCAAAATTCTACCTGTCCTTAAATGTCCATCACTTTCCCCACAGGAAAAAAGATTTCCTCCCTCTGACCTTAAGATCAGCATTATACCTTTTTCATCTCTGTGCCTTCAGGGCAACTAGCACAATGCTATGCACATAAGAGTTGTTTTAAACATGTCACAAGACAGATATTAAAACAAGAAAACTCTCATTGTAAAGGTTTGTGCTATAAAGAAAGACAGGGAGCTGAATAAGAAATAAAGAGAGAGTCACCCTCACTTCAACCAGTTCCAGTCAGTAATTGATTATCTCAATTATCTTTAGTGGGTTATCTACAATGAGGATTAGCTCACCGCAAAAATTAAAATTTCATCTCTAAGTCACACTGACTGAATTAAGAAATGTGGGGCCTAAAAATCATTTGTGTACAATGCTCATAATCTCGTGTTTCATTTTTCTACTCCATGCAACCTGATGTGAAGTAGACTTTAACCAGACATCAGTGCCAGATTTATGACTTAACATCTCTACAGTTGACACTGTAAATTTGCACAATATTTAATCCATATGTCTACCTAATTTCAAAGCTCACACTGGTAGTTAAGTGCTAAGCATATCAGTGCCCCAAGAAATAGCCCATCTCAAACTAAATAGCCAAGCAAAAAGCAATCCATTCATTAATCCAACAAATCTGCACTGAGCACCCACCATGTGCCAAGATGATCACAAATCCACAGTAGTGGGGCCACCAACTAAGAGGAGCATCCTATTTTGCCCCAGGAGTCAGAGGACATGGCCAGGCCAGTGGTAGGCAAACTGCGGCTCTGTTGACTAATGAGGCTGCCAACCACTGACCTAGACTCTCAATTCCAATAATTACAAGCTGTTGTTGTTCCTTGTGATTAAGCCCCTATCAATTCAGTCTCTACAACCATTAAGTGGGTAGGTGAATGTAGCCACCAACATTTTTTAGATGTCTGAAGGTCATCTAATTCCCTACTATAAGCATTTATGGAAGCAAGTCTGTAACTCAATTTGACTACACACACTGACATTAGCAAGTAGCCACAAAACCATGGATACAATTGGCTCTTCCATCCAGGATTCCATCATTTTATGGGCGGCCAAATTTAGCCTGAAAGATTCACCTGGGGCCAATGAAACAGTCATCTAGGGCTCGGATCAGCAAAACTTCTGTCCCTAGGCCAAATCTGGCCTTGCACAGTTTTGTAAATAAAATTCAACTGGAAAATAAAATAAATTCAAATGGAAAACAGCCATGTCCATTCTTTTACCAATTGTCTATGGCTGCTTTCATGGGGCAAAGGCAGAGTTGGGTCATTGGAACAGAGACCATATGACTGGTAAAAAAAAAATATTACTATCTGATCATAATACTAAATATTATTATAGGAAAAGAATATTGATTCCTGCTCCAAAAGTACCAGGTACTGAGACATCTCTAAAGGTACAGACTAGGCCGTTTGCTCAATTTCTATATCTTCTTTATACATACTTCTGTTCCAAATTTTTTAAGTATCATTTTATATTCATTTCAGGTGTACAGCATACTGATTATAAATTCATACAATTTACAAAGTAATTCCTCTAATATTTTAAGTACCCAACTGGCACCATACTTAGTGATTACAATCTTATTGACTATATTTCCTATGCTGTACTTTACATCCCCAGACCTATCCTTCTTAAATAACACTGATTTCACCAATGTGAGCCCTTTCCAGACAACTACTATGCTAAGTCACGAATTTCACTTAAACCTCATTCGTAATGTTTATTATGTCAATCAGAAAAGTCTCTGGGGTTGATCTAAAGTAACTGTAACAGAAGGTCCCCAGTAGCCTCATCTGGAGCCTGGCCTTTCTGATGACTGCTAACTGGATGCTCCTGGAACTGGGCTTCGGATCAGGTCACTGGCTGAACCTAAAATGTGACTTAAACTAACTCACACACATTCTTAAGGTTATCCCATCTGTGCTGAGCTACTCCCAGTGAATTGTAACACACCGACATCAACCTGGACAGTAAAACATGACATCATAGGCTCAAGTCGCTAGGCCTTGGTTCTAGCAGCATTTGCACTTTCTCCATGTGCAAGCCTTTTACCGAACCACAGCTTCAAGCACCTTCTGATCGATTGTACCAATTCTTTAAAATTTAGTCCCACTTGTTGAAAATGTAATGTAACTGAAGTATAGCATCCTAATTATAAAGCAGGGCTGACCATGAAAAATCCATTTGACTTTTTTGCTACTCTGATATAAAAAAAATTTACACTTCAATTCCCCATGGGTGATAAAAGAATTTTGCTGCATTTATTAAGTCCTGAAGCTCAAATAAAAAATGTGCAATCTTACTGCCTCTGGACTTGGGAATATTTAGAGCGAATAACAGTACTCTTCTTTGCAAATAGGCCAATAGGTTTTCCCAAACAACCGAGAAAAAGACTTATTCTGCATTAAAAATGCAAAATACATAAGCTAATATTTAAGTATTACTGCTAGGAAACATGAAATTAAAACAACAAAAAGGTAAATACTTTGTCTCACTTTCTTTATGTGGGGTGTTTGTTCATTTCACTTGTTTCCCATTTGTGATGAATTAAATGAGATGTGTGACTTTTTCCTCATTCCTTGTCATTTCTAAATAGAAGCTTCTGAAATAAAAGTAGTACAATGGAAAGGTCTCTTCCTCGTTTCAGCGAGCCATTGCTCACGGAGACTCCCTGCCCCCTCAGAGGAAGAGGGGGATGGTTTTTGCTAGAATGTACAGCTCTGAACAACAACCTCATTGCTCAAGAAGCCATGTTCCCACCATAACTCCCAACAAATGGATTTGCTTCATGCATTCGAATTAATTTCTTATAATATAGCTCTTCTATTGGAAGTACTAGAGAGAGAAATTTTTTAACTAGAATTTTCCGTGTTTTCAATCAGCTGATAAAGAAGAAATGACACAGAAGGCAAAGCATTTGTTTTAAAGTTTATCGATACTTATAAATAAAAGGAACATAACAGAACTACATATCAGTCATTTTTCCAGAACTAAACTTGTACTGAATACTGCACAGACTTCCACCCTGTTCTCTCGCTGACACTGAACGTGACGTCCATACACGGGACACAAACAGAGGGACTCCTCAGCATTATTTCTGCAGCCACAGTCGCAACAGACTCCCAATCAAGGGATACTTTCCAAGTGCCCTTGAATGGTGAGCCCCAAGACAGAAGAGGTTTCCGTGTGTTTTCCTCAGGCTGCTTCACTGCCTCACATGTGCACCAAATGGTCTCTTAAGTGGTCATTAGGAGGCTGGTTGAAGTTCTTCCAGCACTTTTGGCAATTAGTCATTAATTGGACTTGCCACTTCAGCCCCTTCCTGATTGACCCTCCTGAGAGAGGAGCTCTGCGAGGAACCACTTCTGCAGTGAGTCCTTCAGCAGGAAACATGGCCTCCTTCCCTCTGACGAAAGGCTTTCCTCCTGCCACAGCTGAGGGACCCTCACTTCACAGCAGGTCACACCACACACACTGTGCCTACACATTAAGAAATTTGCTTCAACAAATGTTCCTGAGCCTGTCTTTGTTCTTGTTGTTGTTAAGATAATAGCATTTCCCAGCACCGTATAGTTTTAAAAACAACTTCATAGATAATAGCTCATATAATCTCAAACTGAGACTCAAGACAGTTAAGAGACTGGCCCAAATTCACATAACATATAAGTGGCAGGCATGTTCCCACCTCCACAACGCCAGGCTAGCCAGCTTAAGACTCTGTCTACCTCACCACACTACTCAGCGAAAAGGACCCCTTCAAAGTATGGCTCAGATACTTTGACCTGCCATTTCTCTGTAGATGAACAATCTGCAATTTTGGGAGGCACCAGAGCTCTTCGTGGGTAGGACAAGGTCTTTGTTTAGCCAAAAACCTTGATGGCCTCTCACAAATGAAGGGTGAAATCCCTGGGGGCATGGCCTAGATGAGCTATAAGGAAATAAGAAGAGAGGGGTAGGGGAAGGGACAGCATCCTGAAGGATAATACAAAATGTGCCTAACCACTACACTGAACACTTGAAACTAATCTACCTAATAAAAGAGTAAAATGCTAATTGACCATACCTTTGTGACGCCCACCAGCCCATCAGAGTGAGTATGCAAATTAACCAACCAAAGATGGTGGGTTAATTTGCATACACAGGCACCTAGTGGCCGGGGGTGGGGAGGCCCCTCTGGGCAGCATGGGAAGGCAGAAAGGAGGCTCCGGGCTGGAGCAGAAAGGCAGCTCCAGCCAGAGCGAAGGTGGTACCAGCAGCCAGGGAAAGGAAGGCCCATTCTGGCACAAATCTTCGTGCATTGGGCTTCTAGTACAATTATTCAGTTTTGGTTGTTTTTTATTATTTAAAATATGTCTCCTTTTTCCCCCATCGACCCCTCCCTGGCCACTCCTATCCCCAGGACAAGCCCCTACCACCCAGGGTCCATGTCCATTGGTTATGCTAATATGCATGCATACAAGTCCTTTGCTTAATCTCTTACCCCCACCCCCCTGACCCTCCCTTAAGTTGTATGCATGTCCAGGCCAGACTAGGGTGATGTCAGAGAGGCACCTGGGTGCAAAGTTTCATGTGTCGCTCACTCTCAGAGTCATGTAGCACTGGCCTCACCCCAGTCCCAGCCCCGGTCATTCCCTACAGAGCACTGAAGCATTAGTTTTAAAGTACATTATAATTAGAATATGCTAATTAGAAATGACTGAAGCTTCTAATTAAAAATGAGCAAGCTTAAATAAAGCCTGAAACATACACAGCCATGCGTAGGCAATATTTTGAGAAAATGCAAGAATTAGAGCAGTAACCAGCACAAAGTGATAAGATTCATAGTAGGATTACATACTGTTATACATACATATCCAGTTTGATGTAGTGAATCATAAAATGAAATAATTAAGCAACAGAAAAAAAAAAAAAAAGAACGAGGTCAATGGAAAAATATATGTTTCTCTCACAGGAATTCCCAGAGATAGGAGGAGGGACACTGAGTGTTCCCCTACTCATGGTCTGGGGTGTGGAGACAAATTTAATTAACAGAATGAGTCTGGCCACCTGGAGACACCCAAGGGGCCAGCAATTGGACTACAGTTACATATGTGCTCTCATTGTTATATATCCACAACTGAAAGTGTCCTATTTATCAAGTTTCCTGGATGCCCTATTCCATGTGTATAACCAATCAGGTTTTTGTCTCTCAGTACAGCATCTATCCAGCTGTATGGGGAGGGAGGAGGAAGAAGTGAGGAAAAGGCCCTTAGCAGTGGTGCAGTGTTTCCCAACAGCATATGGCTACTCAGTTGTGATCAAGGACAGTGTGGGAAGACCTGAAACACATCTTAACACTCAGGTCACAAATGTTAGCTCATCTGTAAAGATGCAAAGGCCTCAGAACTTGGAGAAATAACCATTTTCACACTTGAACATTTGGAGGGGCAGGAGACTTGAGGTATTCGTCATGACTAATTCATGCCTTCGTCATGACTCATTCATGCCTTCGTCATATGGGCAGGTTACCAGAGTCAGATCATTCCAGGTCTGCTGCCAACCAACTTTATGGCTCTAGGCAAGTCACTGAGCTACTTCTGGACTTGATTTCCTCACCTAGCAAAGAACACTAGCATCCTGGAACTGCAGTAAGAAAATAATGTAAACTTTTGTAAACGTGGAAAAACCTTTTAAATGTAACACAATGCTGTGCAATGACCAGAGATTACTTCCATTGCTCTAATATTTTTATGGCTGCAGTTTCTAACAACAATAACTATTGTGACTGAGACGAGGCAGTATAATTAGAGGATATGGATATGAGTAGACCCTGATGGTTGGCCAACTAAATATCTATTCCTCATTCTTTCTTCCTTGCCTGACTTCACTATGGAGAGTGGGAAAGCTAAATACTCACTTTCCTAAAGCTCAGATAATAAGGAGTGAACACATGACACAGTTCTGGCCAATAAGAAGAGGAAGTTTTCAGTGGCGCTTCTGCTTTCTTAATTTAAAAAGAAAAATCATTGTAGATGGGAGCGTCCCTTTTTACTGCACCAAAGGTAGACATGCTGCTTGGAGCATGGAAATTGTCTAACCACCACCAGATAAAGCCCAAGAGAGTTAGAAACAGTCAACCAAACATCATTGAACTATTGAACCAACACCATTAATTCCCTATCTCCAGACTTCTCATAATTGAAGAAAAAGAAAACACTGTTTGTTTACCCTCCATTAGTTACCTGCAGTTAAAAGCATTTCTGACTGATATATATCCTATCTACTTCATGGCCCTTTGTCTTCTATGAGAAATTTCTCTCCTGGTAATCTGTTCAGAACGAGTTCAGCTAAAAATGTATAGAGGAAAATGTTTCCTCCAAAGACTCATAAGCAATAAAGAGATGATAAAGAAAAATGGGCAAATTTCCTCCAACAATAGGTGAGGACATCACTATGATATCAGGCCACTAGCTCTTCTCATCTTCATACATTCGTCTTGCCAACATTCCCAGCCCATAATGAAACCTTCACCTCTACCCACAGAGTTCTAATGATCAAAAGATATAATGGCGATTAAACCCCTGTACAGACTATAAAATGCCTCATAAAGGTTAAGGTTACCCAGGAGCCCATCCTAGGTCCTATTCTTATCCTATAAATCGGCTTCTATTGATATGTCTGTGCTGCTCACTCATATTTCTATCTTCATCCCCTGTGTCTCCAGTGAGCTCTTGGTTTTTATTTTGAGCTGCCTCCTGAACACTTTCACCGGAATGCCCTAAAATCACACTGAGCATGTCCAAAGTTAAACTAATCACCATTCTCCACAAAGCCATTCCTTGCCTATGTTCCTGGTTTCCAGTAATAGATGTTACCAACTGCCTGTTTCCACAAAGAAAACTGAGTCATTTTCAACTCTTCTCTCTTCTTCTCTACATTCTAACTGAAAAATAATTCCCATGATCCCATCCTATCATATTTGCATCTGGACAATAGATAATAAAATTTTATAACAGTTCTCTCTGCCACCAGTTTTTCTCAACTCCAGTCTAGACAGGGATCCTCCTAAAAGACAAGTTGGATCCCATCATCATCTCACTTGAAATTTCATGTGTTCCATGTACCTATCAAATGATGCCTAACACCATAGGATGGCCCAAAAGGCCCTTCTGAGTCCTGCTCTACCTTATCTTCAGGCTCATTTCTAGCTCTTCTCCTTCCTATTCTTAACCTTCTTCTCTCCCTGGATACTTATATCCAACTAGAGGCCTGATACACGAAAATTCATGCACTTGGGGTGGGGGGCGTCCCTCAGCCAGGCCTGCACCCTCTCACAGTCTGGGAGCCATCAGCCTGGCTTGTGGCTGAGCGGTGCTCCCCCTATAGGAGCACACTGACCACCAGGGGGCAGCTCTGGCCCCACACCCATTGCCCCTCTGCTACCACCTCCCCCCTCCAATCACCATCCCCTCCCTCTGCCCGCTGACACCAGCCTTGGCTGGCCTGGTGCCCCCCCCCCCACTCCCCACCGCTTGCCGGCCTCGCGCCCTCCCCCCCCCCCACCGGTTGTTCTGCCTTTTGGTCGATTTGTATATTAGGCTTTTATTATATAGGGTAGGTACCTTGTGATTTTTCCTTCTTCCCATTTCTCTTCTTTTTTCTTTCTTTTTTTCTTTTCTTTTCTTTTCTTTTCATTCCCTTGTCATTATCCTAGTCCCACCCAGTGTATCAGCTCTGGGTTATTCCAGGACAGGGGTTTCCCACCTCTCTTTGCTCTAATCCACACTGTTATACTTAAAAGACTACTTTGACAAATGTCCCACTAGCTAAAAACACACTTCCCACTTAGCCTGGCTTTTATGACCCTCATGGTTCTTCTTCATATTCCAGCTTCATCTGCTACGTCCCCTGTATATATTCCCTTCACTCCAGATAACTGATACTTTTCACTCCTTGAGCACCACTAGGCCTTTTCCATTCCATGTATTGCTCCTTCTATTCCCTGAACCTGGAATGCTACCTCTACCCAATCTACCCAGGCTTCTGTCTTAGCTTTCCTGCCACCTATTTCCACGGGCAGCTTTCCATGGCTCTTCATTTAAATTACAGTTGGGGGATTTAGATTCAAAAGCCATGTCTTATGTCATTTGCATGTAACAGTACCTCCCACATTGTGGATGTAAAAGTACTGAATGTTACATAAATGTTTATTAGATAAAATCTGCTTTTCAGTCTGAGGGCACTATGTCACAACCACCACCTGGGGGGTGGGGAGCAGAACAGATACTGCTGTCCCTGTCATAACAGAACCAGAAGGGTTAAGAAGCGTCCCTGGAAGGTTGTGGCAGATGAACACAACTCGCTTGTCCTTGCTTTCAGCATGATGGGGCTTTTTCTGCTCAACTCTGCACTCATTGTCCTCAGTCTGTCTGGGCCTGTTCTGGTCCCAAAACAACTTGCATCCCTACGACTTTCCACTCTGCCTTCCAACCTCACACTCTTAGTAGTTCCAGAACGCAGCCTCCTGCCAGAATCTCTCCCCACCCTCTGTGACATCTGTCACAGGGATTCAGTGAGAAGCAAGGAGCTAATGTTCAGGAAATGTGCTGCCCTCCTGTGATGAAAGGTGCAATCTCCATTACTCCCTGAGACAGAGCATCCCCTTGTCTGTCGTGAGAGCAGGCGCTGTGCCTCTGCAGCTGCTTCCTGAGCAGCAGGGGACTATTATCCCAGCCCTCTGTTCCCTTCATTTGACACTCCCTCTTAAATATACCCTTTTTCTCATTTTCATTAATAATCCTTCTTTAACACTTGATCACCCTCGCTGTCTGCTCTGGGTTAAAGCCTATTATTCCATTAGAGTTTGACATTTGGAATGCAGTGAAGCATTCACGCACAGGTAGTGCTAATGGGGAAAATGGCTGGGATGTGGGCTTTATGCACCACGCAGTTTGGAGAATGGGAGGGGTCAGTGGGAAACAGAAGGCTGCTCTGTGCCAGTCACAGGGCGCTGCGTCCCAGACAAGCCGCATCACTGTGTGGGGTGAGGGACAAAATGTGAGCTTTTCTGCCACGTAGAGATATTTATCAGGCAGGCATATCTCCTAGGTCATGTGTCTAGAAAGAATCTGGAGCAGCCTACAGGAAATTGGGCAATTGGCCTAGTGACAAGTCAGTGAGCCTAAAGTAATATAATTGAATGTGTCTGCCTTTCTGGGCTCTGACTCTGCAACATTGAGGCGGCCTGTTATTATGGGAAACCTCAGAGGACATTCCCTGGCCTCCTGTATTGTCCTCTGTGCTAGCCTTTGTCAGGTGTGTTAGTTGAGAGAAACAACTCGAGCAGGACTCGAGCAGCCACAGAAATAGAGAGTGATGTCACCTCGTGTGAGTAAGGCAGCCAGCATATCTCCTGGTCTCCCTTCCTGAACCTGCCAAACAAAAATAACAATGTATATTTGGTTTACTTATTCAGCACACACTCATTGAAGACTTACGATGTAGATGGTGGATCTCTCCTTGCCCTTCGAATTTCCACATTCACCTTCATTCTGACTATAACTCCTCCACATAACAAGGAGACATGTTAACATCATTTCTGAGGTGTAGAGAGGATGAAATCTCAGTGGATATGAACACTTGGGCTTGTGAGAAATATACATGTCTTTAATTTGTTATAATCCATGTAAGTCCAACTCCAAATCTCCACCTTGCCAGGCCAGAGGGAAATTCAGTCAAACGTGGCTGGCAAAGTGTGGTACAAGGAAAATGGCAATCAAAGTCATCATCATTAGCCCAGCCCATGTGGTCCTATGAGATACAGTGGTCTTCTGCTTCCATGCCAGTAGGGGGCCCAAGAGTCTGGCTGAGGCTGGGACTCCTGCTGCCTAGAGGTACCCACCACCCCGTCTCCCCCTCCAGGCTTGTTACATGGCCGTCCCTCTCTGAACTACTCCAACTTTCCAGGGTGCTGCTATGAAGCCAAGTGTGATATTGTGGTGAAGATGAAACATCCCAGTTTCTGGAAACCTCTTCCTCCTCTCTCCCTTCCCTGTTGAGAACATCAGGTACATGCTTGTTTTTTTAGTGTAGCTCCTTCAAAAGAAGAAATATGTTGACTTCCAGCAGCTTCTCTTTTTCACACAGCCAAACATTTCTGAATCCCCTATTCCAAGGCTCACTAAGGGCCCAGCAACCTACTGAAAAGGAAGAAGAAGCATAAAGAGAGAACACTAATTAGCAGTCAAATGTATTATCCTGGCACAGAGATAAAGAAATGGAAATGCTGGAAGAGGTCACATCTACCACTTGGGGCTCCATCTTCAATCCCAGGATGGTCTTACACCCCCTCCCCCAAATGCAGATGCCAATGTTGGGAGCTGCCTACCGCTCATGGCTGCCTCCCATCCTTCAATAACATGGACCTGTGGGCAACCTTCTTTAACTTCCATGAATCAGCCATATGAACAGGGGAACAAGTGCATCCAGCAGTTGTCCCCAACCCAGCCCCTGCCCCCACTATAACTTCACTCTCACTCCTGTCAGACCAGAATGTACTGTGACCCCAATGTGAGTTTGGTGAGAAGAGGGAAGTGAGAAAAGGAGGGAAGGAGAAAGGGATCAGAAGGAAATATTTTTTTAAGTGTTAAAAAACTGTCAAAGCTTTCATGTGTATGCTTTAAACATGCAGTTTATTGCCTCTCAATTATACCTCAATGAAGTTGTTAAACCCTCTGTTTAAATATGTTAACAGAGGGTTTTCTGGGTGGTGGAATCATATATGATTTTAATTTTATTTTATTATCCAAATATACTACAGGGGTTATACATTGCTTTAATAATTATGGAAAATTCATGTTATTTTTTTAAAAGGCATTTATAATGGGAGCTCTGGGAATAAGACTGGGAAAGAAATCTCATTTAATTGCTGTGGGCTGGGACCCCAGCATATTTTTGTTTTGACTCCCCAGCTGGTTCTCTGAGAGACAGGAACCACTGATGTACACAGAGCACCGAGCTCAGTGCCTGATCGACACCTGCTGCTTGATAACTGGTGGCCATCACCTCTATCATTATTGTGACTGTTGTTATGCTCCTCAGCATGACTGGTACCCTTCCACCCTAACATTCAGTGGGGGGACATGTCTAGGTGGAGCAGAGAGCTCACTGGCAGATTCACTGAAAACTTCAATGAGTAATCAGGTATTGGAGCTGGTGATGTTTTCCTGTCATCAACTCTGTCAGAGGCTTTCACCTCCCTGGCCTGCGGGATTAGTAATGCAGAGCACTTCCAGACTATTAGCATATAAAACTACAACACAAAAACTTTTCACTCGAATTATCGATGCCAGGCCAGCCATAAAGAAATTCATCTCCCAAGCAGAGCTGCACCGACTTCTGTAACAGATGTCTAGACAATTTGACTTTGAAATACATACCCCAAACCTGAACAGCCTGAAGTTTCCCAGCCGTGCCCAGACAAAGTTCAAAATGGGAACCCAAGCAGGAATAGAGGATTTGAAGATTATAAATAAGCTATTCATAGGGAAAGCAGAGCAAGTATAGCAAGGTAAAATTGATTGCTCAGGGAGGATGACTCATCAATGAAACCATAAAAGACCATCTTGCAGCGATCACGCAGCAAGACAGCTCATTGTCCTTAAACATGAACTGCCTGTCACACCAGGCTTCCCATCAGTAGACTGCAAATCCCAGAGCTGGTCTTGTTAAGCTTTCTAGACATCCCCACCTGGCAAAGAAGCAATCTACTTCTCCTCTAACTCTTTGAATCCCCACATGGCAATGAAAGGAACCTCATCCAAATGAGGTGCCCCAGATTCCCAGCATGTCAATCAGTTGAAATGATTTGGCCTGGGTCAGTCTGGCTGCCTGATCATTTTAAGACATTACATTTTGTACTGAATATTTTAGAGCTAAAGATTTACACAGGTGGATGGTTCAGACCAAGAGCAGCCTGAGACAATCTCTAGCTGCTGAGACAGTGGGGAAAGCCACTCCTCCTGGTTTAATTGTGTTTCTTGAAGGGTCAAAACAATACAGGACAGTCCATCTATGCCATTTATAAAACTCTAATTTCCTGCTACCTACTTCTCTGGTATGGTAAGTGTGCTTTCAAATTTTACCTCTAGAGCCTTGAGGTTTTACTACAATGACAAGCCTCAAAATGATACTGAGATTCAAGGATACCAAGAACAGTAAATTATTATGAGGAAAATCAACAGAAATGACAGTCACTCCACAAATATCCCTAAGCCCTGGTTGTGAAGAAATACTGTGATCTCCAGGGGTAGGAAATGAGTCAAACATAAGTTCTTTTATTAAGAAACTCAAGGCCTAGGTAGGGATAATAAGGTAGGCTATGAAATGACAGGGTCACACACAGGAAGCACAGGTAAGTTTCTAAACTGTTAGGATGAGGGAGAGATGACTTCCATTTAGAGGAAACTTTGAGCAGTTGATGGCATTTGAGTTGGGTTTTAAGATGGGAACATGCCTGGATGTTAATACCTCATACCACAAAGAGGATGGGATCCTTCAAGAGGGAATGACTCAGCCTGGGACCAGTAAAGACTAAATGAGGGTCAAACGAATGCCCACCAGAGGAATCCAAGATGGCGGCGTAGGTAAACACCTAAACTGCTGCCTCCGACAACAATTTCAAAAATTCAACTAAAAGACAAAACGTCTATCACCCAGAACCATGGGAAAGCTGGCTGAGTGGAAGTTCTACAACTAGAAGGAAAGAGAAAAGAGCATCGAGACCTGCACGAGCGCTGAAAAGCTGAGGTACGGAGGCGTGTGATCCGGGCTGGCGGCGGGCGTTGCTTTTTTCAACCCAAAGGGAGACAAGCCCCCGACTACTCTGAAATCCAGTTTCTGGGGAGACACAGGGGACCCAAACTCCTACGGGGAAAAGCTGGACTGTCTGCCAGAGAGGGTAGCTTACTTGCAGAGCTGCGCGCAGGAATAATTGTTTATGGCACTGGGGCACGGGACTCCGGGACGCCCTTGGGGACACAGAGCCGGCTAACTAGCAGCCATTGCTGTTTGCCACGCCCTAGCCTAGTGACGCCCTGAGACCCCGCCCTGCACAACCTACAAACCCACCCAAGCTCCAAGCAGCAGCGTTAGCAGAAGAAAGCCCCGCCCTATCACAGCTTAACCTAGCAAACTTGCAGCCTGGGTCAGACAGCTCCAAAACCTTCAAACCCCAAGCAAAGAGGAGAAAACTGTAGCTCTCACTGTAGCTCCTGCTGGATGGCCTCAGACAGTAGCTGACCTGCACCCCATTGGAGATCCAGAAGCCAGTGTACCTAGTGATCAGAGTGAGACACCAGATTTCAACTCCTCACATCCATAAGTGACACATTCAAAGGCAGACTCAGTGAGCATCAAAGCCCCACTGAAACAAGTCCTGACCCATAAGTGTGTCTTCAGTGCAGCAGTTCTTCCATTATAGACACAGTGAGTGCTCACAGCTAATTGGCCTGGAGGTCAATTCCTCCCAGTATACCAACAGCAATTAAGGCTTTAACTGCACCAAGTCTTTGCACTCAGCCCACAAAGGGGTGTACCAAGAGTGTCCACATCAGGTGATTGGGGAGGCTGAGCTACTGCCCCCTATAGGTCATCTACCACACAAAGCTACTCCATCAACACAGGGAAGCAGCCAAAATGAGGAGACAAAGAAACATGTCATGAATGAAATAAACGGAGGAAAGCAAACTACTGGATGACATAGAGTTCAGAACCACATTTATAAGGTTACTCAAGAATCTTCTTAAAACCGCTGAGAAACTTGATGAGACCTTCAAGGAGCTTAATGAGAATGCCAAAAAAATGGAAAAGGATCAGTCAGAAATGAAGCATACACTGTCTGAAATAAAGAATATACAGAAACTCAACTGTAGATCAACGTACCCCAAGAATCAAACCAAAGATCTGAAATATGTGGAAACAAAAAACATCCAACCAGAAAAACAAAAAGAAAAAAGAATCCAAAAATATGAAGATAGTGTAAGGAGCCTCTGGGACAACTTTAAGCGAACCAACATCCGAATTTTTGGGGTGCCAGAAGAAGGGAGAGAGAAAAATATTGAAAACCTATTAGAAGACATAATGACAGAAAACTTTCCCTACCTGGTGAAAGAAATAGATGTACAAGTCCAGGAAGCGCACAGAACCCCATACAAGAGGAACCCAAAGAGGACCACACCAAGACACATCATAATGAAAATGCCAAGGGCAAAAGACAAAGAGAGAATATTAAAAGCAGCAAGAGAAAAACAGTTAATTACCTACAAGGGAGTACCCATACAACTGTCAGCTGATTTCTCAACAGAAACTATGCAGGCCAGAAGGGAGTGGCAAGAAATATTCAAAGTGATGAACAGCAAGAACCTACAAGCAAGATTACTCTCCCCAGCAAAGCTATCATTCAGAGTTGAAGGTCAGATAAAGAGCTTCACAGACAAGAAAAAGCTAAAGGAGTTCATCACCACCAAACCAGGATTACATGAAATGCTGAAGGGTATTCTTTAAGAAGAAGAAGAAGAAAAAGGTAAAGATAAAAATTATCAACAACAAAATGACATCAAATACATACCTACCAGCAAGTGAATCTAAAAATCAAGTGAATAAAAAATCTGAAGAACAGAATGGACCGGTGAATATAATAGAATCAGGGACATAGAAAGGGAGTGAACTGACGATTCTCAGGGGAAGCAGGTGTGACGGGTGCGGGAAGAGATTGGACAAAAATCTTACTCCTATGGATGAAGACAGTGGCGGGGGTAAGGGCATGGGGTGGGGTGGGGAATCAGGTGGAGGGGAGCTATGGGGGAAAAAATAGAGGAACACCTGTAATAATCTGAACAATAAAGATTTATTAAACAAACAAACAAACAAAAAAAAAAAACGAATGCCTACCAAAGGCTAGTTAAAGAATATAGAAAAGTCACCAAATTACACTGAAAACCACCAAGAGGGGCCAAGTTCAGGGACAAGTCACCAGTATATGCACAAGTGACAGCAAGCACTGGAATTCAATACACTATTTGAGATTCTAGCTGGCAAGGCCTTCTGGTAAAGAAGAAAGAAGATTGGTTAAATGCATTGCAGCACAACAGACTATGATGTACCCATTAAAGGTAATGATATACATGTATATTTATTGACATGGAAAGGGGTCCTCAATATATTAAGGAGAAAAAAATGGAGGTTAGAGAATGTTTCATACAAAAGATCATCTATGTATGTATCAAGGTGAATCCTACTCTACTAACTTATATGAGCAAGAAACATCTTTTATCTTCATGCCAATTTGAATCTAACTTTAAGCTCCCAGTCAGAAAGTTCCATCCTGGTCAATAACAAGGCATCCTACATCACATTCTAAAAGGTGCACTGGAATCTCAAAACCTTCAATGATGCCCATGAAACAAAATATGACCTCTACTCTTCAGTGCATCATCCTCTTGTCCAATCACCTCATTGCCCAAGCCTTCATGCTCCTTGAAATGTGCCATACACATAACAGGAAAACCTAAAGTAGCAACAGCTTAAACAAGATAGGAATATTGTTCTCTCATATAAAACAAGTCTGGAGGTAAGCAATCAATGACTGAGATGGCAGTACCACAAAATGACCTTGTCTTTCTGCCCCATCCCCTTCAACATGGCTTTATCCTCAAGGTCACCTCATACTCCAAAAAGAGCTGCTAGAGATCTACCACTGCATCCCATTGCAGGTCAAAAGGAAAATGATAGGCAGAGAGGGGGAGCTTTTTGCCTTGAAAAAAATAACCTTTTTTTCCTCACATAGCTGCAAGGGAGACTGGGAAATACTGTCTTAATCCCAGGTGGGCATATGTCCATCTAAGATGGAGGGTCTGTTGCTAAGACCAAAGGAGAGGTTGGATGTGGAGGTCAGCAGTTAGCACTCTGTGCCACAGATGTGTAAGTTGAGAAGGGAAGAGGGAAGACAGCAGATCTTTGAGGATCATCAACATTTGAGAGATAAGCAAAGGACGAGCAGCCCACAGAGGAGACTAAAAAGAAGCCATCACACAGACAGAAGAAATCCTGAAGAAAATGGTGTCAAGAAAGGCAAGGGGGAGATTTTTTCACACTAAGGGAATGGCAGATAGGGTAAAATAAGGCCAGGAAAAGTATTCCTTAGAGATAACTCAACTCTGCATAGGAAATACATCTCTGAAAAGCAAAACTTCAGATATTATTTATTTTATTATACTCTTCCCTGGTGCTTAGTATTGCCCTAAACTCGATGGTTAAATAGGTTCCACCTTGGCAAAGAAGTATTTTCTACCTGGTTTAAAAATATTCCAAATGAGACCATCCATGCCTGCTTATTTTTAGAGACCTTAGCCACACATTCTGCTGTATTCTTCATTGTTTTGCCTTATTTGTTCTTTGAATTCTTATGGTTTCAGAAGCAGAAACACACTGAGCCTTATTTTTTCTAACTTTTTTCTAACTTCTATTTTCTAACTTCTTTTTTCTAACTAGAGGTCCCATGCACGAAAATTTGTGCACTCGGCAGAGGGTGGGGTCCTTCAGCCCGGCCTGCGCCCTCTCAGTCTGGGAGCCCTCGGGGGATGTCCGACTGCCGGGGAGGCAGGAAAGGCTCCTGCCACCGCTGCTGCGCTTGCAGCCATCAGCCCAGCTCCTGGCTGAGTGGAGATCCCCCTGTGGGTGCGCACTGACCACCAGGGAGCAGCTCCTGCATTGAGCATCTGACCCCTGGTGGTCAGTGAACGTCATAGCAACCAGTCATTCCATCATTAGGGTCAATTTGCATGTTACCCTTTTATTATGAAGGATTGATTTTTAGAAAGAGGAAAGGAGAAGGAGAGAAACATTAATCGTCTGCATCCCATATGCAACACATAGGCACTGACGAGGGATCAAACCAAACCGATGATCTTTTGGTGAATGGGATGACATCCACCCAACTGAGCCACAGTGGCCAGCGCCACACTGAGTTTTCTTATAAGGGATTATTAGGCCAAACTGACTCAGGGAAAAGCCATATACCTATTCATAATGTAACAATAAGAAAAGCAGCTAACATTCATTAAATGCTTATTATATGCAAGGCACTATTCTAACTGCTCAATAAATATTGACTAGATGTGTGCCTGCGTGTGTGTGTGTGTGTATACTCATGCTCATACATGCACATACACGCATGTGAGTTAATTAATCCTCAAAATGCTCTGTGAGGCAGATATTATTATCCTCATGTTACAGGCTAAATGGTTTGCTCAGGGGCAGAGGTCATCTATCACATGTCCATTGCTGCTTCTGTGCACATTGCTGCCTCCATAGCAACAATACATTTTACCAAATTTCTCATTATTTTTAGTACAACTCCTTTCTTCCACACTCCAATTTTGTCTGTCACCCTCTGGGCTATGATTAGTTGGAAGCCTAATTAGTGAGCTAGTGACAAGGAGGGTTTACATAGAGCAGATCATTATTCTCTTCCTGGGGAGAAGCAATTCAGAGGGACATGGGAGTCAGGGGTTCTCCAGATGCCCTGGATTCTCACAGACACCTTTGATCTGCTCATTTGGATAATAATAATGGTGTTGACTACCATATATTGACACAACAGATTTTAAGCACTTACCCCACATTAACTCATTTAATCCCTGCCCATTGACCTTAGAAGGTAGACATTATTATTATCCCTATTTTGCAAATGAGAGGGAAAAAACTGAGGTACAGAAATGTAAGTAACTCTCCTAAAGATCCTGGTTAGCAAGTATCAAAGCTTGAATTTGAATCCAAGTAGAATGGCTCTGGAGTCTTAGCACTAACCACTCTGACTCTTTTAATGGGTTAGAGGGAAAAGGGGAAGAGTGGAATACTTGAAAGGACACCTTGTCTGAACCCCTCTATCACTCCTCAACAACCCTACCCTAAAGGATCAAGTCCTGGCAGTTCTCCCCAGGGGTTCTGCTTCTCTGCAAAGATGTGCGGCATTATAACCTCTTCACCTTCCTAAACACACTTAAAAGCCTCCCCATTCTCTAGACATCCAGGCTCCCCATGTTAGTAAAGGCGGGTTTCAGGGCCTGACTACCCAGCAATCCATGAATCATTAACTGGATATATATTCAGCTTCTAGGGATCACTTCCAAAACTGTAAAAGGGCCTGGCCAATAAGCTGGAATGGGAAAGAGGGCAGACTGGAGTGCTGAATAAGGAAAGAAAACCTGGAAAAGTTTCAGGCCAAGGGGAAACGTGCCAGGTGGAATGGCATAATGTCTTCAGGTCAATCAACAACCTTAACGGAGGCCCCACCACCTCTGCTGAGAGGACAGGTGTTGGTGTTGAGAAGGGATACAGGAGAAATAAAAAACGCATGTGGTCTCCTCCCCCCAGGAACTAATTGTCTACCATAAAAGCTCAATAGTCCACAACAGTTGGCAACAAAGGTGTTCTGGGCATTCAAATATGCTAGTTAATTGAGAACTGCAACATAGACCATTCAAGGATTGTTCATTTCCAGGAATTAGAATAAACCAAAATAAATTACATTTTTTAAATAAACGAAGTGAATAAGAATATTGAGAAATTGGTGATCTGTTTTTGGTGCTACTAGACTTCCTTTTCAGGTGTACTGTTCTCCATTAATCCCCTCCAATATATCACTTACCATCCCCTATACAAGGCAAGAGCCCTACGTTCCCTCCATTTCCAAGCTTTGACACCTACTGATAGAAAAGAATCTGAGAGTACTGAGGTGTGCATTGGACAGTGCATTTTTTTTGCATTTTGATTGTGTTCAGACCCTCAAATAAAAGGCATGAATATTAATGGTGGGTTTCAGTCATTTGTTAACTAAATTGGATAAAGTGCTTGGAGGTAAGCAGTACTGAGCTTTTCTTCATATGTTTTGACATTGATTAAAAAGATTAAGCTGAAATCAGGTAAAATTTTTTAAATGAGTAGGGAAGGTAGATCAACTGAAATACACAAATAATCAAAAACTAATTCTTGTCCCATTTTAGTTTTAATGAACTCAATATCTATTAATAAAGAGCTAGGCTCAGTGGAGACCACACCCTATTTTTATACCTCCAGTGCCTAGCACAATGCTATAACCATTGTGAGAAATGTTTATTTAACTAAGCCAAAGATGGTAATTGGACAACTTTATTCTACATTTTTTTTAACTTAATGGAAGAAGCCCTTAATGAGAACTGAAAGGTTGAGAAGCAAAGCAGCACTAACAAAAGGAAATAGAGATCAAGAATCTAAATAATCCCCAAATTGGGCAATGGGCCCCTGAATTATGGAAAATTAACTATCATTCCTTTAATTACAATTATAGTTTATTAAAACTAGCAATTACTATTGAAGAAGAACATATAGAAGGTGATTTGAATTTTCCTTTCCATAAATTCTGAAAATTCATATGTTAGAAAATATACTGCAGGTGTTGAAGGTAATAAAATAAGTTATACTGAAATATTACTAAAAACTGTTTTTGTTTTTTTAGATGAAAATATATATAAAGTAATGTGGGGAAGGAGGGGGAAAAAAACAACCTCAGATATGTTAAGTGCTCTCCTCATAAGAAAATACTTAGGTTCAAGGAATTTATTCCCTTTCAGCTAAAAATGATACTTGAACATAAGCATTTAACTCTGATCTTTCCCTTAAGTTCTTTAAAATCACAAGACATAATAATTTTAAGGTACAAATTCAAAAAAACAATGGAAAAAAGATAATACCATTTATAAACTGGAAGTCACAAAACAAGTAAATTTTAATTATCTGGCTTAGCAGGCCCAAGTAAGATGAATTTTAAGCAAGCAGGAAAAGAACAAAGAACGAACCCAATTTATACCACAAACCCCCAAAAGGCCCAGAAAGTAGCAGTGCCTTTGACTATAAGAGTGAAGGTGAGAATAAAAGGAGGTGGAGGATTGAAAATCTGTTGAAGAGCAAATAAAATGACACCAGAATTTCTCTCCTTCATTCAAGGCAACTGGTGGCTCCCCTTCCCCACCCCTGGTAGAGGATAAAAGTTTATTCCCTCTTTGAGGGCCCCTGACCTGGAAGATAGCATGTCCAGTTGAGGGAAAGGGAAATTAAGTAAGTATATACATACTGATGTTAAGACCCCCAGATTTCTTTAATTGCCAACAGCCAGGTGCATATTCAAACATAAACACACACACACACACACACACATATGCACACAGAACACAAGCTCCTCTCTGGAAATCTAACTAGGCCAAGAAAACAAACTTAATAACACTAATAACTGCTATCAGAAGATTCCCAAGGAAATAGCCCAACCAGATCTCCCTAGAAGACAAGCTCAAACAAAGTTTTTAATCTGCTCTAGTGTCTCACAAATATTCACAGTCAAGAATCACCAGGCATAGGAGGAATGCAGCTGTATAAAAGTTCAAAACTGCAATAAAATAAACAAAAAAGCAACTTGGAGGCTATGAAGAAGAAAACTTCCAAAAAAACTTATAATTTAATCATTATAATTAATAACATATTACACCACTAAACAAGAAAGTTATTCTAATTTTTAAAAGGATCTTTTAAAAAACAAAAAAAGATCCCAAAAATTAAAAGTATAATAACAAAAATGAGGAATTCAACCAAAGAAATTTAAATAATTTTGAGGAAATGTTATAAAAAGATGGAAAATGGAAGTAAAAATTAATGAAAATTGTCACATTAGTCCAGGATGTTAAACTTTCAAATAATAAGAATTTCAAAAAGAAAGAAGAGAGAAAATAAGAGAGGACATCAAAAACATAACCCAAGGAAATGTCTCATGACTAAAAGACATGTTTTTCCAGGTTGAATATATCCAGTACAAGGGATGAAAATAATTGCACATATCCAGATATACATCATCATGAAAATTCTGGAAAATAAAGAGATATACTATGAGCTTCCAACAAGAGAGAGAGAAAGTTTTTGTGTATGGGATAAAAAATAATCAGCATGGTAGTGACTTCCTAATAGCATCTCCTAGAATCTAAAAAAAAAATGAAGCAATGCCTTTAAAATACTGAGGGTGGAAAGTTTCCAACCTAAAATTCTGTACCCAGAGAAATTATGAAGGTAGAACAAAAATATGTTCAGATACTCAACATTTCAAAAAATTGTAATTCCGCATACCTTTTCTCAGAAAACTACTGGAATATGTGCCCATAAAAATTAGAGGGCAAAACAAATTAAGTCAATCCAGGGAAAATGAAGTCCAGAGATTAGAGAAGTAAAGGGGAGCCCCAGGACAATAGTGAAGGGAGATGCAAGATGACAGATATGTTTCAGGCCTAAAGAGCAAGCAGTACAAATCAGTGTGGATCCAAAATCTGCAAGAGAGATTTTCTTTTCAAGAAAATAAAATTGAACATCCAAGATGGCTGCCGACGGGATGACAGGCTGCAAGATAGTGTGTGAGAGAACAAAAGGAGAGTGTGTGGACATGCGGGGAGTGTCTGTATTTGTGAGTGAGGGACAGCTATATTCCAAGGGACTGTTGGTGACTGGCAAAACAGCCCCCCTGACCAGGCAGCCTCTACTGTAGCTGAAATCTCTCCCAGAGCAGCCGGCTCTGCCACAGAGGCCAGGCCATCTTGAAGGGGAGACTGGCTGTGATTGGGAGACTGACTGTGATCGGAACCCCCACCTTACCTTCAACCGGGGAGACCTCGGATACCTCCCAGGACCTTACAACCACAATGCTCATGGACCAGCTACCTCAGCTGTGAACCCACGAATGCTGGAACTTCAGTCTCCCTGACTGCAGGCAACTGGGAGGTATGCTCAGGAGGAGACAAAGAAGCGCAGAAAATGCGGACAGGCCCTGCACCTTCTCAGAGAGCAGGTAGAAGGAACCGTTGAATCAAACAGCACCCAACCGGAACTGGCGAATTAAACACAGCTGGTGAGGCAATCCATGGACAGAAAGGTCAGATATCGCCCAGACCAGACACCCAGAGAGGAGAAATCATTGGAAGATAAAGAAACAGCTCACACATGAAAGAAAAAGAGGTATCACCAGAAAAGGAAGTAAATGAAATAGAGGCAAGCAATATGACAGAGAAAGAATTCAGAGCAATGGTCATAAGGTCACTGAAAAGTATGAAAGACAAATTCAACATTATGTGTAAGAATGACGAGGAAATGAAGACAAGCAAAGAAGAAATGAAAAATTACAGCACTGCTGTAAAGAACTCAATAGAAAGCATCAACAATAGACTAGAAGAAGCAGAGGACCGCATCAGTGTGCTAGAAGACAAGGTAGGAAAAAATACCCAAGCAGAGCAGCATCTAGAAAAAAAAAAAAACTCAAAAAAACAGGAGGAGAGCCTAAGGGAGCTTTGGGACAACACGAAACGAAACAACATCCACATAATAGGAGTTCCAGAAGGAAAGGAAACTGAGCAAGAAATAGAAAACCTGTTTGAAGAAATAATGACAGAAAACTTCCCTCATATAGGGAAGAAAAAACTCACACAAGTCCAAGAAGCTCAGAGAGTCCCAAACAAGATGAACCCCAAAACATCAACAGCAGGACACATTATAATTAAATTGGCAAACACCAATGACAAAGTAAGAATCTTAAAGGCTGCCAGAGAGACAGTTACCTACAAACAATCTCCCATCAGACTATTGACTGATTTCTCAACAAAAACACATCAGGCCAGAAAGGAATGGAATGAAATATACAAAGTCATGTAAAGCAAGGGTCTGAATCAAAGAATACTGTACCCAGCAAGGCTATCAATCAAAATTGAGGGTGAAATCAGGAGCTTCACAGACAAAAACAGACTAAGGGAGTTTATTACCACCAAACCAGCAATGCAAGAAATGCTAAAGGGTCTGCTCTGAAAAGAAGAAATAGGAAGGGAAGAAGGAACGCAGGCATAAAGAATAAAAATGGAAAAAAAATATGTTGAGAGGAATCCAAGATGGTGGCATAGGTAAACACCTAAACTGCTGCCTCACACAACAATTTAAACTGCAACTAAAAGACAAAACGTCTATCACCCAGAACCACGGGAAAGCTGGCTGAGTGGAAGTTCTACAACTAGAAGGATAGAGAAAAGAGCACTGAGACATGCACAAGCACTGAAAAGCTGAGGTACGGAGGCGCGGGATGTGGGCTGGTGGCAGGCGTTGCTTTTTTCAACCCAAAAGGGAGACAAGCCCCCGATTACTCTGAAATACAGTTTCTGGGGAGACGCAGGGGACCCAAACTCCTATGGAGAGAAGCGAGATTGTCTGCTACCGGGTCGGAAAGTGAGGGGGGCCTGCTTGTAGAGCTGCGCACAGGAATAATTGTTTATCTGCGCTGGGGCACAGGACTGGACATAGTTGGAGACACAGAGCCGGCTAACTAGCAGCCATTGCTGTTTGCCACGTCCTAGCCTAGTGACACCCTGAGAACCCGCCCCACACAACCTACAAACCCACCCAAGCTCCAAGTAGCAGCTTCTGCATATGAATGGACTGCAGCTTAACCTAACAAACTTGCAGACCGGATCAGACAGCTCCAAAGCCTCCAAACCCCAAGCAAAGAGGAGAAAACTGTAGCTCTCTGCATATAAGCACAACCAATGGATATAAGACTGGGGTGGGGGGGAGGGTGGGCAGGTGAAGGTATGTCCTGGGGGGTAGGGGAGGTCGGGGGGAGATCAAAGGGGAAAAAAAAAAAGGAGACATATGTACTACTATTTGTAATACTTAAAACAATAAAAATAAAATAAAATTTAAAAAAAAAAAAAGAAAAGAAAACTGTAGCTCTCGCTGTAGCTCCTGCTGGGTGGACTCAGACAATAGCTGACCTGCACCCCATTGGAGATCCAGAAGCCAGTATACCTAGTGGTCAGTGTGAGAAACCAGATTTCAACTCCTCACATCCATAAGTGACACATTCAAGAGGCAGACTCAGCGAGCACCAAAGCCCCACTGAAAAAAGTCCTGCCCCATAAGCGTGTCTTCAGTGCAGCAGTTCTTCCATTATAGACACAGCGGGTCCTCACAGCCAATTGGCCTGGAGGTCAATTCCTCCCAGCATACCAACAGCAATTAAGGCTTAACTACACCAAGACTTTGCACACAGACCACAAAGGGGTGTACCAAGAGCGTCCACATCAGGTGATTGGGGAGGCTGAGCTACTGGCCCCTATAGGTCACCTACCACACAAAGCCACTCCATCAACACAGGGAAGCAGCCAAAATGCGGAAACAAAGAAACATGTCACAAATGAAAGAAACGGAGGAAAGCAAACTACTGGACGACATAGAGTTCAGAACCACATTTATAAGGTTACTCAAGAATCTTCTAAAAACCGCCGAGAAACTTGATGACACTTCTGAGGAGCTTAGTGAAACCTTCAAGGACCTTAATGAGAATGCCAAAAAAAAATGGAAAAGGACCAGTCAGAAATGAAGCATACACTGTCTAAAATAAAGAATATACAGAAACTCAACTGTAGATCAATGTACCCCAAGAATCAAACCAAAGATCTGAAATATGAGGAAACAAAAAACACCCAACCAGAAAAACAAAAAGAAAAAATAATCCAAAAATATGAAGATAGTGTAAGGAGCCTCTGGGACAACTTCAAGCGTACCAACATCCGAATTTTTGGGGTGCCAGAAGAGAGAGAGCAAAATACTGAGAACCTATTAGAAGAAATAATGACAGAAAACTTTCCCTACCTGGTGAAAGAAATAGACTTACAAGCCCAGGAAGAGCACAGAACCCCAAACAAAAGAAATCCAAAGAGGACCACACCAAGACACATCATAATTAAAATGTCAAGGGCAAAAGGCAAAGAGAGAATCTTGAAAGCAGCAAGAGAAAAACGGTTAGTTACCTACAAGGGAGTACCCATACGACTGTCAGCTGATTTCTCAACAGAAACTATGCAGGCCAGAAGGGAGTGGCAAGAAATATTCAAAGTGATGAACAGCAAGAACCTACAACCAAGATTACTCTACCCAGCAAAGCTATCATTCAGAGTTGAAGGTCAGATAAAGAGCTTCACAGACAAGAAAAAGCTAAAGGAGTTCATTGCCACCAAACCAGGATTACATGAAATGCTGAAGGGTATTCTTTAAGAAGAGGAAGAAGAAGAAAAAGGTAAAGATAAAAATTATGAACAACAAAATGACATCAAATACATACCTACCAACAAGTGAATCTAAAAATCAAGTGAACAAAAAATCTGAAGAACAGAATGGACTGGTGAATATAATAGAATCAGGGACATAGAAAGGGAGTTGACTGACGACTCTCAGGGGAAGCAGGTGTGAGGGGTGCAGGAAGAGATTGGACAAAAATCTTACTCCTATGGATGAAGACAGTGGCGGGGGATAAGGGCATGGGGTGGGGTGGGGAATCAGGTGGAGCGGAGCAATGGGGGAAAAAAAAAAGAGGAACACCTGTAATAATCTGAACAATAAAGATTTATTTTAAAAAAAAAAGAATAAAAATGGCGACAAACAAGTAAATGTAAATGGATTAAATGCCCCAATCAAAAGACACAGGTTAGCTGAGTGGATAAGAAAACATGACCCATATATCTGCTGTCTACAGGAAACCCACTTCAGAACAAAGGATTCACACAGACTGATGGTGAAGGGATGGAAAAAGTTTTTTCAGGCAAATGGAAATGAAAAAAAAAAGCTGAGGTAGCAATACTTATATCTGACAAATTAGACCTCAAGGTGAAGGCCATAACAAGAGATACGGAAGGCCACTTTATAATACTAAAGGGAGCAATTCAACAAGAAGATATAACTCTGGTAAACATATATGCACTCAATACAGGAGCACCCAAATACATAAAAATACTTCTAGAGGATATCAAGGGAGAGATTGACAGCAAAACAGTCATAGTAGGGGACGTTAATACCCCACTAACACCACTAGACAAATCCCTTAAACAAAAAAAAATCAGCAAAGAAACATCAATTCTAAATGACTCACTAGATCAGATGGACTTAATTGACATCTTCGGAACATTTCACCCCAAAGCCACAGAATATACATTCTTCTCAAGTGCACATGGATCATTTTCAAACATAGACTACATATTGGGACACAGGCAAAGTCTCTTAAAATTCAAGAAGATAGAATTCATATCAAGCATCGTCTCAGATCACAATAGCACAAAACCAGAAATCAACTACAATAAAAACAATCAAAAGAATCAAACACCTGGAGGCTAAATAGCATGCTATTAAACAATGATTTGGCTACCGAAGAGATCAAAGAAGAAATAAAAAGCATCATGGCAACAAATGAGAATGAAAACACAACAATCCAAAATCTATGGGACACAGTGAAAGCAGTCTTGAGAGAGAAGTTAATAGCTCTACAGGCCTATCTCAAAAAAACAAGAAACAATGGTAATAAATTATCTAACCATACAACTCAAAGAGGTAGCAAGAGAGCAACAAGAAAAGCCCAGTGTAAGCAGAAGTAAGGAAATAATAAAGATCAGAGCAGAGATAAACTACATAGAGAGAATAAAAAAAAAATACAAAATATCTACAAAACCAAGAGCTGGTTCTTTGAAAGGATAAACAAGATTGATGAACCTCCAGCCAGGCTCACCAAGAAGCAAAGAGAGAGGACCCAAATAAACAAAATCAGAAATGTGAAGTAACAACCAATTCCACAGAAATACAAACGATTATGAAAAAATAGTATGAATAACTCTATTCCAACAAAATGGACAACCTAGATGAAATGGACATATTCTTAGAAAAATACAAGCTCCCAAAACTCAATCAGGAAGAATCAAAAATCCTGAATAGGCTGAAACTACCAAAGAAATTGAAGCAGTGATCAAAAATCTTCCAGCAAACAAAAGCCCTAGTCTAGATGGCTCTACAGGGGAGTTCTACCAAGCATTCAAAGAAGAACTAAAACCTATCCTCCTCAGAATACTCCAAAAAATTCAAGAGGAAGGCACACTTCCAAGCTCTTTCTATGAAGCCAGCATTACCCTAATCCCAAAACCAGATAATGACACCACAAAAAAAAGAGAACTACAGGCCAATATTCTTGATGAACATAAATGTTAAAATCCTCAACAAAATTCTAGCAAATCGGATTCAGCATTACATTAGAAAGAGCATACACCATGACCAAGTGGGATTTATTCTGGGGATGCAGAGATGGTACAGTATCCACAAATCAATAAATGTGATACATCACATAAACAAACTGAGAGACAAAAATCACATAACCATATCAATCAATGCAGAAAAAGCATTTGACAAAATCCAACCCCTTTCTTAATAAAAACTCTCAGCAAAGTGGGGATAGAAGGATCATACCTCAACCTAATAAAAGCCTTATATGACAAACCTACAGCCAACATCATACTCAGTGGGCAAAAACTAAACTCATTTCTCCTAAGAACAGGAACAAGACAGGGATGCCCACTTTCACCACTCCTGTTCGATGTAGTACTAGAAGTGCTAGCCATACAAGATGAAGAAATAAAAGGCATCCAAATTGGAAAAGAAGAAGTAAAACTGTCCTTATTCGCAGATGACATGATACTATACATAGAAAACCCCAAAGACTCCACCAAAAAACTGCTAGACCTAATAAATGAATTTGGCAATGTAGCAGGATACAAAATTAACACCCAGAAATCTATGGCCTTTTTATATACCAATAATGAACTCACAGAAAGAGAAGTGAAAAAAAACAATACCATTTACCATTGCACACAAAAAAATTAAGATACCTAGGAATAAATTTAACTAAGGACATAAAAGACCTGTACTCAGAAAACTACAGGATATTGAAAAAGAGATAGAGGAAGACATAAACAAATGGAAGAACATACTCTGTTCATGGATTGGTTGAAACAACATCATTAAAATGTCCATACTACCCAAAGCAATCTACAGATGCAATGCAATCTCCATTAAAATACCAATGGCATATTTCAAACATCTAGAACAAACTCTCCAAAAATTCATCTGGAATATAAAAAGACCCCGAATAGCCACAGCAATCCTGAGAAAGAAGAACAAAGTTGGAGGGATCACAATACCAGATATCAAACTACATTACCAAGCCATGGTTCTCAAAACTGCATGGTACTGGTACAAGAACAGACATATAGACCAATGGAACAGAACAGAAAACCCAGAAATCAACACAAAAACAAACTCAAAATGGCTAAAGGACTTAGATATAAGACGGGAAACCTAAAATATAAAAATCCTACAAGACTCCATAGGAAGCAAAATAGCAGACATATGTCGTAACAATATCTTTACAGACATAGATCCTAGGGCAATGGAGACTAAGGAGAAAATAAACAAATGGGACTATTTCAAAATAAAAAGCGTCTGCACAGCAAAAGAAACCATCAACAAAACAACAAGAAAGCCTACTGCATGGGAGAACATATTTGCCAATGATATTTCCAATAAGGGTTTAATCTCCAAAATTTACAGAGAATTCATACATCTTAACAAAAGGAAGATAAATGATCCAATCAAAAAATGGGCAAAGGATCTAAATTGACACTTATCGAAGGAGGACATAAAGAAGGCCAAGAGACATATGAAAACATGCTCAAAGTCACTAATTATCTGAGAAATGCAAATCAAAACAACAATGAGATACCATCTCACACCTGTCAGAATGGCTATCATCAACAAACCGACAAGTGCTGGCAAGGATGTGGAGAAAAAGGAACCCTCCTGCACTGCTGGTAGGAATGAAGACTGGTGCAGCCACTGTGGAGAACAGTATAGAGTTTCCTCAAAAAGTTAAAAATGGAACTCCCATTGGACCCAATAATCCCACTTCTAGGACTATATCCCAAGAAACCAGAAACACCAATCAGAAAGGATATATGCACCCCTATGTTCAAAGCAGCATGATTTACAATAGCTAAGATTTCTAAACAGCCTAAGTGCCCATCAGCAGATGAGTGGATTAAAAAACTGTGGTACATCTACACAATGGAATACTATGCCGCTATAAAAAAGAACTTTTACCATTTGCAACAGCATGGATGGAACTGGAGAGCATTATGCTAAGCGAAATAAGCCAGTTGGAGAAAGATAAATATCACATGATCTCACTCATATGTGGGATATAATGATCAACATAATTTGATGAACAAGAATAGATCCAGAGACAAATGGTAGGGGAGATGGGGGGGGAGGGTGGTTAGAGAGCAACCAAAGGACTTGCATGCATGGATATTAGCATAACCAATGGACAGAGGCACCAGAGCAGTGAGGGCTTGCCCAGGGTGGGAATGTCTCAGCGGGGGGTCAATTGGGGAAAGAAGACATATGTAAAACTTTATACAATAAAAAAAAATAAAACTTTTGTAAAAAAAAAAAAAAAAAGAATTAGGGAGCTTCTTATATAAGAAAAAAATTATGTCAATGATGTTCAATATAATCAAAACATAAAGTCATTTCTAAAAATGTAAAAAAAAAGAAAATTAGTACATAGTCTAAAGTGTGTACATGTATTGAAATAATATATACATAACTGAGGAGGGTTTGGGATTGAATTAGTGATCAACACCTAAAAAATAAGCAAAAATATAAACAAAAAATTTATTATTACCTTTAAGAAAAACAAAATATTGTGGGAGAAAGCAAAACTAATTATAGTATACTACCTAGCTCAGAGACACTCACATTAACAGAATAAGACTGTAGACACAATGGGAGGGGGGGCTTTCTATGTCATGTATGTAGAAAGCATCATTGCTTCTAACAGGTATGTGATAGGGATGCAAGCAGAGCATAAGAGTTAAGTCCTTGTCTGGCATAGAAGAAAGTCATTGGGGTATGTAGATGCTGGGGTCAGCTCTTTTTCATTAGAATTCTACCTGGGGTCAGCCTATAGAACTCTGACACTTTAAAATATGTATATGTAAAGCATCAAACAGACTGTCAAATTACAATGGGAAGGTTAGGGAGAGGTGGGGGAAATAAAAGATCAACTGAAGGACTTATATGCATGCATATAAGAATAACCAACGGATGCAAAACATTGGGGGGGTGAGGGCATGTATGGGAGTGGGGTGGGGGGGGATAATGGTAAGATATGTACACATATAATACCTTAATTTAAAAAATGGAAAAAAATAAATTTAAAAAAATAAATAAAAAGCAAAAAAAATAAAACATGTATATGTATTACTTCAATAAAATTTAAAACTAAAAAAAAAATTTAAAACTACATAAAAATAAAAAATATTCGCTCAAAATTAAAGGAATTTAAAATTCTGATACCTAATAAACATAACTGTTATTTAGAACATGCTGTGAACTGTTCTAAATGGTTTACATCCTTAGCTCATCTAGTTAAAAACAACCCTATGATCTTGGTACGATCTTTTATCCCTTACTATTTTTACCTTCCTAGCAGGAATTGAGGCTCAGAGAAGGTAACTACTACCTGTGTTCACTTACTTAGTAAATAATGGAACCAAGAATTCATGGAGCAGGGAGCCCCAGAACCTAGTCTGTTAAGTACTATGTCTGAAGAATTTTGAAGAAAATATTGCTGCCTCAATAGGGTGGTACTCATGAGATTCCTCCTACTTCAACACTCCACCCATCCTATCTTATCTAATTAGCTTCTAGTCATCCTTCAGCCCTCAAGCCAAGGCTTTTTTTTTTTTTATAGCAAAGGTAGATATTTATTGAAGAACAAGTACAGACTCCCACGTGGGGAGAAGGAAGAGTCCCACAGAATGGACTCCCAAGTAGGGAGGGGGAAAAGTCTCCCAGAACTGACTCCCATGTAGGGAGGGGGAAGAGTCCCCAAGCCAAGGCTTTCTTAACCTGCAAGTCTAGATCCCGCTTCTTTGTTACATGTGCTTACAGAACGAGGTGCCTTGCTTCAGAGCACCCACATTATCATGGTAATCATATACCCTCACGTGTATGACTACTTATATATACAACTAGTTTCCTCCCAACTAGAATAAGCTCTATGAGGGCATGGGTCACATGTTTTTGCTCAACTTGATAGCCCCAGGACCTTAACGAATCAATAATTGAATGAATTTAAGTTTCTGAAATATGGTTTTAATATGTTTTCTTAGGGCAACTAGATGACCCTTTGTGGTCTTGCCATTCCTAAGAATTTTTTTAATTCCTTTATTGATTACGGGGTTATATATGCGTCCTTATTCCCCCATCCAGTTTCTCCCAGGAGGTCAGGAGAAGTAAGAGTGTGTTGGGTTCAACAGTAATGGAACCTAACACACTCTTTCAAAGAAAAAGGTTCCCCTGCCTGCACAATTGACAGAAATAGCTTCTTAGTTGCTGTTTTGTTTTGTTTTGTTTTGTTTTGTTTTGTTTTGTTTTGTTTTGTTTTGTTTTGTTTTGTTTTGTTTAACGAGGCCTGGGGGTTAAGGCTTATAATGAGTAGTGAAAGGCATTGGCATTCCCTGACCCAGGAATTCTTATACCTTCCCACCTGGCATTCTGGATCTCTGTCTGCCTTGGAGAAAAGGGAGATAGATGCTGATGGCTGAATCACTGGGCACAGAAGGCAGCATTCTGAATTCTGAGATCCTTTCTCAAAAGGTAGGAAATGGCAAAAGAGAAAGAAAAGAGGCAAAATGATTGAGTCAGTTGCATTTCAGCTGAATGCTTTGGGATCCTGTATGTAGAAATAGTTATTACTTCTAATTATCCTTTTTCCATTGTGAAACTCCTCTAAACTGATTTTTTAATTCATTATAAAACAAGGAACAGAAACAATTGCTTAATTAAAATTTTACTTTTTAAGCAGCAGCAGTAACAGCGATGTATGTATGTATGTAAGGGTCACATCTCCCTACACTTAAATATATTGTCTTCTGAGAGTCTCCTCTGATCACCCCTGTAAGACAAAATTCACCAAAATCTGTCTTTAGCAGACAGCAGTTAGATGTCTGGCGAAGGTGTAGGGGGAGTGGGGGAGGGCGGCACTAGGGTTTTCAGACATGGGCAATGATATTATTCGACTAAAGAGGAAGACCCATTCCAACCACATTATTTAGTTGTGGGCAATTAATTGTCTCTGGATTGATACAAATGAGTGTGTCTCTTTATTTTTTAACTAGGCAGACATGCATCTGTGCCTCTAACAAATAAAAACAAAACACTTTATTCCATATGATTCAATAAACACAAAAAGATTCAGTTACATCTCCCTCACTGGTATCTGCAAAAAGTCTGCATATGGATGTAGGTGCTTTGTCTTGATACATCAGCATTAGTGGAACTCAAAGGCGGGCCTATGGAGGATCCTTTTTATTTCTCAGCCTGCTTTAGAGCACTCCTAGACTGATGTAAGGAAGATTCATCAAAGACATCATGATTCCTCATTCTCTGCCCTGACTGCGCTCCTTCTCATCTGCTATCCTCCCAGAGATCTAAGGCCCTGTGTGTCTGGCTGAACTCTTCTCCACATTAGCTACCACCCACACTCATCCACTGCCGACTAGGGCTGCTCTTTGGTCTTCGCTCTTTGCCTTTCATTCTCAGAGCCAAATATCAATACTGCTCACACTGTTCCAACTGTTCAGAATCAAAAGTTGCATTAGCTATTCTTTCTGAGTATGCTGTCCATTTTTTACAGTTTTTACTCAGGCTCTTTTTCACATTTAAAAAAAATACATACACATTCCCTTTAAGAGGCAGGTACCCTTTGATTCTCCAAGAGACTGAAACAGTTCCTTCAGGTACTGCCAGCTAATATGCAATGGCACAGAGATTTGACTTTTATTTGCCCACCTTCATTCCAATTATTTATATTTAATGCTACCACAGACTTGACTCCTCAACTCTTTTTAAAATGCCATATGCTGAAAGGTGCACAAATTAGTCCCATATTCTATATCCAGCAACTTGTCATTATTAGCATTGTTTGAGCTATCATTGTCATCTACTCATTAGCTTTCAGAAGATTTAAGCCTCTTCTCATGTATAATCTAGCTGTGTTATTTATCATATTCTGAGTGTAACTCCTCTTTCTAGTGGTATCCACTTCACAACAATTGATCATCTTCTGGGCTGAACTCCTCATGAATACCAGAATTGCTACTGCTTAGCTACCAGTGTTAACCTTGGTGGGCTCACTGCTTGCATAGATCAAATTCTCTCTTCCTGGTAACCCAGCCATGGCTCCTCATCACTAAATAGTCTTGTGATAGCCATCCAGGTTCCGTAATTCCCACTGAAGAGAGCTACCAACTGCCTTCCAGACACATGCTAGGAGAGTAAGCCCATGGTCCTTTAAGAAAACTGGGTTCTGTCTCATTTGGGGAAATCCTCAGCCCATGAAAGCTTTTCTTTTCAGAGTATACAGCAGGGCAGGTGAGAGCTAGCAATACAATCCCATTTCATGGTGTTTCAAGGTTTCAAATAGAGAAGGCTAGAAATAGTGGCTTCATTATACTCATTTCAGTGCTGCTTTTTTAAATCTCCTGGAAAGTCTGTTGTCGGGATTAACCGGGCTTGGTTCCTGAAGTGGAAACACACACACACACACACACACACACACAAATAATCAGCATTCATCCTGACTTCTTAATGGCATCAGACAAAACAAATCTGGCTTGTGAATGGCTGGCTCAACCGAGGACTAAACACAGGCTCCATAAACTCAGAGTTTGCTCCATGGCTACCAGCAAACAGCATTATGTCCTTGGACCAAGGACATAATACATTTCCAATACATGGCTTCTTCCCACATTTTGTTATCTCTTGGCATATTTCCATATGACTACCCAATTGGGCCATGGAAGAAAGAGATAAAGCAGGGCCAATGGATAAGGTAACCTCAGATATAAAATGTTCATATATCCTTTAGCATGAATCATGGCCTCCTTGCAAAAAAAAAAAATAGGTTCCTCTATTTAGCAAAAGAAAAAAATGTAAAGTGGAGGGGGGGGGTGCAAATATTGATTTTAGAAAACAGCCAAAGCTCTAAATCGAACATAGAAAGAACCTGCTCTAATCCTTTTCACATGGTCAGTCAGTGGTCAACAAACATTGGTTGGACTGGAGTCATTCTTGAAAACCATATCACTAAAGCCAGGGTCCACTTCAATGATAGGGAAACTAAGGTTCACAAGCGGATCAGCAGGGCAAGCTCATGAGGGAAGAAATGATACTAGGCAGCCCCTCAACACTATGTAAAAGGCGGTGGTCAGTAAATACTTATTAACCACTGGACACATGAACAGATGAACATTCAAGTCCTTCCGTGACCTCAGCCGTGCAGCAATGCCTGCACTAGACCAAAAGTTATAACCATAATAAAATAGTCTATTCTGATACTACCATAAAGGTTGAAATTTTCTATTATACACTTAGCTTTTATGCTTCGAGCTGAGGGTGTTTTTACTTGGATAATAGCATCTCCTCTGGCCTTTATCTCCCTTATATAGACATTTGGGTTAGCATTCACCATCTATATTGTAGCAGACACAGGTGTTGCCACAAATTCCGTGTTGCGTTGCACTGCAGGTCTTACAGCTACAGCATGTTTAATCATGGAACCACATGTTGGCTTAATAAAACACAGCACCGCACAGCATGATGTTCACTCTAATCTAATAAATACATTAAATGCAATGCCAAGGGAAATATGTCACTGTGAAGGCGAATCACACGTTATTTTCTGCTCCTTCCTATGCAAGGGGCAGCTAAGGCACATTTCAGGAGGCAGATATTTAATGCATTGAGGTTCAGCAGTTTGCCAACAAAACATACAAAAAAAGTGAGGCTAAAGAAGAGAGGACATAAAAGGGAGAAGATGCAATAAGTGATCAGCAGTATTTCAGAAATAAACCCTTTGAGAATTAAATTAATTACTAGAAATGGTTGGGAAAGAATTAGATTTAAAACAGCAACCTAAGTGACTGCCAATAGTGTTTATAATAGTTTTCTCCATTCTCTGAAGATTCATACATGTTCACTAACAGCGGGTTCTACTTAAACCAAATTATTATTATTATTATTATTATTTATTATTATTTTCTACTTAAACCAAAATCTTAAAGAATTTCCACACTTCAAGAGTTCAGAGAAGTGGCAGGTTAAGAATCCTTGAGCAATGGAGAAAAGACAAGAAAGCTCTGTTCTTACCTATTACTGGCCAGCTGCTAAAAGAACTCATATAAATAGCCCCCAAAGTAGTGAAAATCTATTTTGTTTCCTCCACTCGTGTGACAGTTAAGGCAAGAACCATCACCAAGAGGCAGGATATCTGGGTTCCAGTCTTTGTTACCCTTTTCACTGACTCAAAACCTGGGGCATGTTAATGAACAGTTTTGGCCTCTGATTGTTTATTTAAAAGATGAGAACATTGGATCCCCTTACCAACCCTAAGATCCCTATAATGATTTTAAGGAAGAAAATCTACCCATCTGAAGCCAGTCTTACCTGCACAATCTGAACTTTCTGTTGGGGTTGGTAGAAGCTGTATCTCACAATGCAGTTATACGTAAACCTAAAATAATAAACACAGCACACACCAAGCACAAGCAACACTCTTCTCTCACCTGTACAGCTTAGGAGCCTTGGGCAATGAAGGAATACAGTACTTGCAAAGTTGGTTTACTGATGATCAAAAAGCAGGCTAGGGTACTCCTTTGAACAAGCAACAGATGCATTTATTTACTTGAGCAGGGGGACCACTATACCCCCAAAGTGTCTAGAACAGGTCTGGCCATAGTGCACTGACTCGTGCTTTTTTTTTTTTTTTTCTGAATGCACAAATTTTGTCTTCAGATTTAATGTGTGAAGTGATTCTTCAATGAACCCCCTGTGAGTTAACATGCATGAATCTTCAGAGAAGGGAGTAAACTATTATAAAAACTATTGGCAGTCACTTGAGTTACTGTTTTAAATCAAATTCTTTCCCAACCATAAAAGTAATTAATTTCATTCTCAAAGGGTTTATTTCTGAATCAGTTGAAAGCTATTTTTGTTTTGTTTTGTATTATGTTACTGACACATAAACCTTCGATTTCATTTTTAAATTAAACATCTATTAGAAAAATGGTCGCTTCAACTAGAAGAGGGGAACCTTTTTAATTGCAGATCAAAGGAAACCCATGAAACTCTAACAAGAATAAAGTGATTGGGCCCGACCCATGTGACTCAGTGGTTGAGCTTCGACCTATGAACCAGGAGGTCATGACTCAATTCCCAGTCAGGGCACATCCCTAGGTTTTGGGTTCATTCTTCAGTGTGGGGTATGCAGGAGGCAGCCTATCAATGATTCTCTCTCATCATTGATATTTCTGTCCTTCTCTCCCTCTCCCTTCCTCTCTGAAATCAATAAAAATATTTTTTTAAAAAAAGAATAATGTGATAATAATATTTTACCTAAAACAGAACACTTTTAGGAATGAAAGGGACACTATTAATAATTATACTGAAACAGCAGCATAAACTAAATTATGTGGTCACCCTGGCATGCAGGATGTTTTAAAAGGGGGCCCTTGGAAAACACAATTGCAGAAATGGGGAAGGAGGCAGGATTGGATAGTGGAAGGAGTAAAGCTGCAATGCAGGACCAGCAAAGTACTACACACACACACACACACACACACACACACACACACACACACACACACAGACACACACACACACACACACACACACACACGCACGCACGCGCGCGTAGCTCTGGAGCTGGGAGGACCCTTCTGACTGGTCTTAAGTTAGAACAAGGGGAAGCCATGTCTTTAAACTCGAGGGTCAATCAGTCATTGGATGGGGGCTGCCTCTAGAGGGGCATGACTCTAAGTGAGGCAGTTTTCTTTAGCTGATGCCATCGCCAAAGAGATCTGAGGGCACAGAGCCCACACAGAAGCCTGCTGTCTAGAGGGGTCATCTGGTTTCTCCCTCTTTCTCTCGGACTGTATGTGTGGCCTTCCAGTATTTCTTGCCTCCATTTTTATGTATTTAAACTGTATGTAGCAGTTTTTAATATTTCACTTGATGTATCCTTTTGGGTTAAAATGTCCTTGAGTGCACAACTTGCATCCTTTCCTTACTATTTTATCACAATATCTCCTAAAATAAAACCAATTCACATAGCATTTGTTCATAAATAGCCTTTAAGACTCAAAATAGAATTCAGACTGACTTCCAGAGACTTTCCACAATCTGGAGCCGATTGAACATAAGTACTTCTTTAAGTTAACCTATATTGAAAGAACTGCCCATATTTTCCTAGTATTCCTTAATTAATATATTTTTCTGTTACCTAAATTATCATTCCTTTCTTCATGGCTACCCCTGAAATGCTGAGAGCAACCCATTTCTGTCAGCCTTGAATCTCATCAATAAGAAAATAAAAATATCTCTTGTTGCTCATAATATTAACAGAATAATAACAAATGATTATTTCTAGTAAAACTGAACTTACTCCAAAAGTTCTAACTATCCATGCTTAATTTTTTATTTATCCTTTACCTCCTACTTTCCAACATCCTGGTGATTTTAACGTAGTTAAAGAAAATGATCCCTGGGCAATAATGATGTGGAAAATTATTTGCCTACAAATTCTGTCCTCTTCTTTTCTAAAAAACTTGCTACAAGTGTAGAAGTAAGATCCTTACAGAAAAAAATCTAAACCTAGTTGTAAATTGTCATATGAGGCCTGCCCAACTACAGAAGGAAGTTGAGATCTTTAAACATGTGGTCATTTTTACAGATCACCATTTTTAAAACCATGTCTAAGTGCTTGGATTTTAATTTTCCAGGAGAATGGGTCACACTTTAAACTGATAATTGTATAAAATCATTTGGTTTTAACATGTTATTTGTTAATACCTCATATTTCAATTAACATTTTGGTGTGTTTTATAACTTGGTTTGCCATTTCTTATAAGGGTTTTTTATTCTCCAGTTAGAAGTTTTAGCTTCTCCTTTCCACCAGCCAAGACAAGATGCTGAGTGTTTTAGTGGATTAGACAAGAGGCCAACATCTTCAGAAATTTTAAGTGGGGACAGGTAAAGGTAAATAAATGATTTTAAATATTTCTGGCTATATGAAAAGCAAAACTCTAATTTTCAACCAGGATTAGATGCTCATCATGGTAGCATAATGGAATCACACATATCTGAGTTCAAATGCTGACTAGCAGTGTGACCTGAACAAATATTACTGCTCTGAGCCCTGATTTCCTCTCCCACGAGGATGACAGTAGCTGTGCAGAGGAAGCCACTCAGCTAATATTAGCTATTATTGTTAACTTGTTTATTTAGGGTAAATGCTCAAATGATATGAAATGCCAATTATGAATTATACAGTTTAGTACATTTACCTTTATGAATTGAACACCAAACTATGTTTCATGATGATGAACTCCAGGTTCATGACTAGGCAAGCAAATTATTGGGAATACTTACAATGCGTTCGGCTGTCCAAAAGGTTAGGTACAAACCAGTGAGACACTTCTGAACCTTTTTCTTGTTTCTTTCTTGCAAGAATTGAAGAGTGCACTTTCTTTTCATCTTGATAAGTATCAGGCAGAGAACAGGCCACACACAACCAGTTGTAACTAGGAACATACACCACCATAGTCATTCTGTTGACAAATTACTCCATTAATATTGTCAGGTGAGTCTTTTTATAGACAATTTCAATATCCCTCACCAGCCACTTGTCTTACATCTTTTTACTTTAGCGGGCATGCATTTCTCCACAGTGACCAATAAGAACATTTCCATGGTCATATGCTTTAAAACATCAGCTGGTATTTTCTTTTTATTATTCTTAAAGAACATATTTCTTTAACATTGGCTGTCACATTTTTATGCTTGTCACAGGCTTATAAACACTAACAACACGATTCAGAAAAGCTTTGAGCTATCTGGACAATCACTTACCTCATGTAACAATTATCTGGAAACATATTAAATTAAATTATGACTAAGGCCTTGCTGAGTCACTAAGAACATAAGTCATTTCCAATTCAATAAGAAATAGAAAAGTTTGAGAAAAGTCCAAGCTGAACACCAACCAACTGAGCGTCTATTGATCTGGCTGTTTTTCTATTTTTAATTAGAAATTGACTTCTGCAGTTATTTTACATTAGTACCAAATTAAAACAAGTGGAGAGATTTGGAGTATGCCAACATTTACCTAAAAACTTGATATTATATGCTGTTTGCAGAAATGAACTATTAAGTGGAATACTGAAGGACTTACCTGATTAATTTAAAAACTCAAAATATTCTATTAAAGAAAAAAGGTGGGAAGTAGGGAATGGAGACTGAAATTATCCACTAAAAAAATTACTGCCTCTCTTTTGAACACTATTAGTTTCCAAATGAAATGCCTTATTTAGGTGAGAAGAATCTCAAAAGCAAAGAAAATATTTTAATGTGATTATGTCTAAATATTTTTCAAATGTTTTGAAAAATAATTATTCACAACTGTAAAACAGAGGAATTCTATCTCTGGATTCTCAAGAATAACTTTGTTTAAATGACTCACGTTTCACCCCAGGTCAGCCTTGTCTAAAGCCTTGGATGTGTTTAAAATGTGAAATACCTTCCCCCTCCCCCCTCCAATGAGATCACGGTGGTGGAGAAGACACACAATAGTTAAAACAAGACAACCCAAAATTGGTTTCAAAAGTGGAAGTTGGAATCACTGATAAAGAGACCATTGATACCATGAAAACATTTTCTCTTAGCCAGTGCCACCCAGATTCACTAAATCTTTCTCCCCGTTAGAAACCTGATGGGCCTGGCCTGCATGGCTCAGTGGTTGAGCTTCAACCTATGAACCAGGAGGTCATGGTTCAATTTCCAGTCAAGGCACATGCTGGGTTGCGGGCTCAATCCCCAGTGCGGGATGTGCAGGAGGCAGCCAATCAATGATTCTCTCTCATCATTGATATTTCTATCCTTCTCTCCCTCTCCCTTCTTCTCTGAAATCAATAAAAATATATTAGGAAGGTTGGGGAGGGTTGGGAGGTAATCAACCAAAGACCTTGTATGCATATATGCATAACCCATGGACACAGATAATAGGGTGGTGAAGGCTTGGGGCGGGGGCAGGGGGGGCTGGAGGGGGTCAATGAAGGGGGAAGGGGGACAAATGTAATACTTTCAACAATAGATATTTAAATATATATATATATATATATATATATATATATATAAATTTTTTTTTAAGAAACCTGATGGAATATAAACCAGAAATGTAAGCCCAGCCCTGTCTTTCTACCTTCCTATTTCACAGCCTTCCCAGCAGCCTGGTTTTCAGGACAGGATGATGACACTCTAGACAGAACTCCAGACAGGAGCCCAGGCTGCTAACCTCAGGTCACTGCCTCACATGCATACAAATTGTTCTCTTTGAGGAAACCACGCATCTAACTTCCTTTTGACAATTTAACATGAAAAGTTGTGTCGCGCTGATCAGTCCCTGAGTTCACACTCCTTGAACAGGTTGAATGAAGTAAAATAAACCCCACCATCTGTTCCTGACACTTGGTTAATTTTGGAGGGGATCTAAAATTTGACTAACCCTGTAAGAGGAGCTGAGAAAACGTAAACAAAGCCTCTTAATTTAAAATTGACTGAGCGCGTGTTTCTCCCTGTTCAGACAATCTGCTGCCTTCCAGCTGTGCTTGCTCGAGTCTACATCATTCTGGGAGCCCTGGTGTCACGGCGGGGAACAGGCAAGGTTCCGTGGAGATGAGATCGTGCCAGCCTGGCCACCCCCGCCGCATTTGAGTGAGTGCCCTTACGAAAGCATTAATAATGCAGAGCACAAGGTAGATGGCTTGGCAGGGCCGTGGATGCACATCGACAGAGGCTGCGGGACTCACCCGCCCAATGTGTCTGCACGCTGACTGTGAGCGCGCCTGCTCTCCGCAGTGCCTGTCTCCTTTCCCGTCATCCTCAAGGGCTTCATGAATAAAGATGAAGGACAAACACTGCTGCCTCTTTTTAGTACCTCGGCAGGTACACACTTAATAAACTTTCTTATCTCTCTGGGTACGAATGACCTCAGATTCCACAAACCCAAAACTGTCATTATTTTTTCTCCTTTTGACCACAGAAAAATATGCCAGGACCCCTGAGGAGGAGGAGGGAATGCATGGATGACAACAAAAGAAACAAATTCATCTCAGAGAGATACAGAATGTCCACATAGAAAATCATCTGCCCACTGTCACAAATGTGCCTTACTCCTTAGCAACCCATCTGCTCTCCTCACCGAACAAAAACCAGCCAACTTAATGGTTCTCGTGTGTTAGCATGTGATAAGGAGTCCCCAGTAACTCCAAGAAGGATTTCTAAACACCTTTGGCAAGAAAAACATGGATTGTATTAATTTGATTGTCATCTGAAGGGAATGGCCAGCTCCAAATTCCAAAGCTGGATGCAACTCCTACATGCAGCCACCATGAAAATTGACATTATAGAGTATTTTCACATTGTTGTTTACAGTCGGGTTATGACCTTTAACAGACCCACAACACTATTATAATATAAAGACACAAATGGATGGGTGAGCCAGCCAGCAATTAAGGACATTTTTGTTACAATTATCTAAAAGTAGATGTTTTTTATGTTATGTAGGAGTTATTTCATTCCACAGTGAGTAGCGCACAGGGGACATTTGCTAAAGATTTGGAATAAATAGGTGACTTAACAGTGACAAATTGGAGATCCTGCTGCTGGTTTCTCTCCTGTTTCTATATGTGTGCACTGCCTCCTTCTACCAAGCAGGTGAGGGTTTCCTACAACACACACACACACACACACACACACACACACACACACACACACACAAAATCATGTAAAATCCTATCTAATAAAAGAGTAATATGCAAATTAACATAACTCCACTACAACCACAAGCCACACCCACCAAGCAATCAGGAGCGAGTATGCAAATTAATCCAACCAAGATGGCTGCAGCCACAGAGCAAGCAGGAGGCTTGGGTTTCCCCAGCAATGGAGGAAGCCAAGCTTTCCAGACACCCTGGCAGGCCCAGGCCTCCACTCAAGGCTACAAAGTTTCAATTATAGAAGATAAATAAATCCCAGATACCAGGGCCTCTGCTTGGGTCACCAGGGGGCATGGCCTGCCTGCAAACCACCACAGGCCCCTCACCCAGTCCGCCCCACATCCCAATGGAACCCCCACCCTGATCCAGGACACCCTTCAGGACAAACCAGCCGGCCCCCACACATGCACCAGGCCTCTATCCTATCTAATAAAAGAGTAATGTGCAAATTGACTTTCAATCCAACACACAAGATGGCTGCCCTCATGTGGTCAAAGATGGCTGCCCCCATGTGGACACAAGATGGCCACCACAAGAGGGCCTGCAAGGGAGGGCAGTTAGGGGTGACCAGGCCAGCAGAGGAGGGAAGTTGGGGGCGACCGGGCCTGCAGGGAAGGGCAGTTGGGGGGCACTCAGGCCTGCCGGGGAGAGCAGTTGGGGGGACCAGGCCTGCAGGGGAAGGCAGTTAGGGGCAAACAGGCTGGCAGGGGAGCAGTTAGGCATCAGTCAGGCTGGCAGGGAGTGATTAGGGGTTGATCAGGCTGGCAGGCAGAAGTGGTTAGGGGCAATCAGGCAGGGAGGCAGGCGAGCAGTTGGGAGCCAGCAGTCCTGGATTGTGAGAGGGATGTCTGACTGCCCATGTATGCCCGATCCCGGTAGGATCGGGCATACATGGGCAGTCAGACATCCCTCAAGGGGTCCCAGATTGGAGAAGGTGCAGGTTGGGCTGAGGGACACACACCCCCATGCATGAATTTCGTGCACCAGGCCTCTAGTATAAAATAAGAAGACAAAGCATGAAACCAAGAAAAATATGAACTAAAATAGAAAGGCAAAATAAGGTGAAGAAAACAATGCAAATGGATGTTCATAAGGGCCTGTCACATGGCTTCCAAAGTGCCTGAGAGCCAAAGGAAAGAAAAAGTAAACTTTTCTCAGCAACATATACATTTGTGTTACCACAAAGGATAAATCATCCCAGTTCCTTATAAGAAGCCAAGTTCTAAGCTAGCATCAGTACTAAACAAAATGCCCATGTGCATGTCACAGACATGCCAAGCCTAGTCCTGACTTCATAGTCACTGCAATGCTATCTGGAATGCTTCCCATCTCCCCTCACCCCCTTACACCCATCGGTCACATGTCTCAGTTCCTCACTGCCTCAAGTCTTCCTGCAAATATATGTTTGTCTCATTGAGGTTTCCCCCCAAAACCCTGCTTAAAATTGAAAACCTCCACCCCCTTTTCTCTGGGTGATTTTTCTGCATGGTATTTATCATCCTCTAACATACCATTAAAATATATTTCTGTTGTTTATTGCCTATAATTCCAAAGTACTTTGACAAAGATGCCAACACAGCCCAGTGTGAAAAGGATGTTCTTAAAAAAAATAGTGCTGAGATCACTGGCTAGTATATGAAAAAAAAAAAAAAAAAAAAAAACCACACACACACACAAACTTAGACCCTCACTTCACACATGTACAAAAATTAACTAAAAATGAATTATAGACCTAAATATATAAGTTAAACCTATTAAGTTTTTAGAAGAAAACACACAGAGAGAGAGACAAAATCAATGTTTATGACACTGAATTAGGTAAAGAGTGTTAGATATAGCACCAAAGTACTAACCATAAAGAAAAAAATCAATATAAGGACTTTATCAATATTAAAAATGTCTTCACTTAGAAGAAAATGTCTTCACCATTAAGAAAATAGAAAAACAAGTCAAATACTGGAAGAAAATATTTATAAATTATACTAGGGGCCCAGTGCATGAATTCATGCATGGGTGGGGTCTGGCCAGCCTGGCCCCAATTGGGGAAGATCAGGGCTGGGCCTGTTGGGAGGGGGAGATGGCAGGAGGTTGACCAGCTGGCCTGTCCCAATCAGGGCCCAATCAGGGCTGGGCTGGCTGGGGGGAGGGGCTGCAGGTGATTGGCCAGCAGGCCCTGCCCCTGATTGGGGTTGGGGGGCCCATCAGGGGGTAGGGACAGCCAGGGGGAGGGACCATGGGAGGTTGGCCAGCAGCCCCGCCCCCTATTGGGGGGGTGATCAGGGAAAGGGGCTGCAGGACAATCAAGGAGGTGGGGCACATAGGGGGCAGGGACAGCCAGGGGGTGGGGCCACAGGAGGTTGGCTGGCTGGCCCCACCCCCTGATCAGGCCAGTTTGCTGGCCACAGTGGGCATCATAGTGACTGGTCATCAGTCGTTCCGGTTGTTACAGATGCTGACTTTTTATATATATAGATATCTGATAAAGACTATCCAGAATATATAAAAAACCTTCATAACTGATTAAAATGATAAATAACCCAATCTAACAACTGACAAAACATTTTATCAAATAATATAATATATACCCAAATGGCCAATTAACACATAAAAAAGAAATTAGCATCATTAGTCATTAGTGAAATTCAAATTAAAATCACAATGTGATATCGCTTTACACCCATTAGGATGCCAATAATCAAAAATCTTGTCAATAACAAATACTGGTAAGAATGTGGGAAAACCCTCACACATTGGTGTTGGAATGTAAAATGATATTGCCACTTTGTGAAAAGTTGGATAGGTTTTTTTATAACATTAAGCATCAACTGTCATATAACAGCAATTCCTTCATAGGAATTTACCCCAAATATATGAAAACTATGTTCATATATATGGATGTTCACAGCAATATTATTTATAATAGTCAAAAGCTTTTAAAAATTCCAAATTAACTGGTGACTAGATAAACAAAATGTAGCATATCTATGCATTAGAATACTATTCAGCAATAAAAAATTTTAAAAACTAATATCTATTACTACATAGATGAACTTCAAAAACATACTAAGGCAAAGAAGCCGGAAGCCAAAGGCCACATATAGTTGATTCCATCTATGTTAAATACCTAGAAAAGGTAACTTTATGAAGAGAAAAGGCAGCTCAATGAACGGGAGCAGCATTAACTGCAAACAGGTATGGGGTGGCTTTGTGGGGTGATAGAAATGCTCTAAAACTTGATTGTGGAGATGGTTAGCAGGTCCACCAATTCAGAAAAAAATCAAGGACTGTATATTTAAATAGATGTTTTATGGGGAGCAATTTTTATTTTTAATATATTTTTATTAACTTCAGAGAAGGGAGATTGAAACATCAATGATGAGAGAGAATTATTGATTGGCTGCCTCCTGCACACCCCCTTCTGGGTTCAAGCCTGCAACCTGGCATATGACCTCAACTGAATGGAACTGTGACCTCTTGATTCAGTAGATTGCCTCTCAACCTCTGAGCCACGCCAGCTGAGCTGGAGAGTAAATTTTACCTCAATAAAGCTGTTGTGTGTGGGGTTTTTTATGGAAATGAGCAGTCACCTGCCTTCCAGAAGTCCATAGTCTAAGAAGATACAGATATTGTTTTAAACAAAATTAGTATGTGCTGATTCAGAAAGATGCTGTTACTTCCAGCTATGTCAGGGTTACTTATATCAAACCAAGATCCCTGGGAGATTCTCCACTGCTTTTTCCTCAAGGCATGTTACAATTTTTCATGCAGGCAGGTCCTTGAGCAGAAAATGGTAGCTTAAAGCTTGCAACCAGGGTTTGAGAAGCCAAGGTGCCAAAGAAAAGGAAGCCACAAAATAAAGACCCCACTAGCTACACCGCTTTTCCCTAGAGACATATGTCAAGTTCAAAGTTATGCAGGACGACAAGCTAAGCAGCAGAATGTGATAACTCACAGATAATTTGAATTAATGTTCAACAATTAAGCCAACCTAAAATTTTTGGAATAAACTCAATTAGGTTGTGATGAACTACCCTTTTCATAGATCACTGAATTCCATTTGTTTAGAATTTTTACATCTATCTTCATAAAGGAGATTAGCATATGTCTTTTCTTTTAATATCCTTGTTAGGTTTTTGGTGTCAAGGTTATGCTGACCATGCAAAAGGAATCGGGAAGTGTTCCCTCTTTTGCTAGTCTTTAGAAGAACTTGTGCAATATTAACATTATTTGTACCTTAAATTTTTGGAAGAATTCACCAATGAAGATCTCTGAGCCTGGAATTTTCTCTGGGAGGGTTTTTAATTGTGGGCTTTCTTTCACAGATTTCAGTTCTCTGGTGAAATTCTCCATATAGCAAGTTATTTTCATAACATATTAAGCAATTATTTCAATCTCTAATAATTCTGTTATGTGAGCTGCTGGTGGGTCTGTTTCTATTTGCACATGTCCCCTTCTCCACTGCATGAGTGCAAACTGTCACTGAGCAGATCCTTCCCGTGAGTCTTCCTTCAGGGATCCCAAGGCAGAAAATGTTCCATTGACCATGAGCATCTCTCAGTGGGACCCTGGGAGAAGTGAGGAGCTAGTGACCCATCAGAACGAAATTAGTGCACAACTACAAGCTTTCATTTATCAAATAAATGCAAGGTTTGATGCACCAACTGGGCTCACAGACACAGCAAGATCTGTCCAAAGGAAGGTGGGGTAGGTGGCTCTTCCCTGCCTGGGCATTCAGGGCACCTCTCTTGCTATTATGGACTTTTCTCTTCTATCCTGGTTTAACCTCATAAAACTCATAACCCTGTGACAAAAGGAAAATAACATAAAATGAAGACAGTTCCAACATTGCAACCTCTGCATTTCTACTCCTAAATTTCTAAACTTACTCAACTGAACGTCCCTTCAAGCAAATGACTTGCCTTCCAAAAACACACATTAGACCCTCCTAAAAACCATCTCCTTTGAACACCCCTTCCGTCTTGGCATTAGCACCTGCTGATCTCCAACATGAATTGTGAACTCTCAGTTCTCTCCATGGCCCAGCCTCTCCTTACTGCTCAGCAGTTCTCACTGCTCCCAAGCAGAGACCTCTGCTTTGAGGTGCCCTCTCTCTCCACACCCATCTTCCCCACCCAACTTCACTTTATCGTCTTCTCATGGGTATTCCCTTTCCTTTCTAAACACCTCCACCTAAGTCAGTGGTCAGCAAACTGTGGCTCACGAGCCACATGTGGCTCACGAGCTGCGGTTTGCTGCTCTGTTAACTAACGAGTTTGCCAACCACTGACCTAAGTGAAGCTGTCACTAGCCTTCCTGACGCTGATCTTCTGGACCTTGTAGCATCACACCTGCAGTACATAATTTGCAGGCATTATATCCCAAAGAGCTGTGTGGCGTGCTTTGAAATATGGCCAACTGAGGCCCAAGGTGATGTCCAGGGAAACCAGCAGGCTATCTCCTAAGAAGCCTCACAGGGAGACACTCTTTAGCTTAATGCATTTGTCTCCTGGACTTGCAGGCTCAGACATCATGTGTGCAATCATGCCATGAGTAGGTTGTTTCTGAGGAAGGACTCACATGACCCAAAATCCTAAGCCGCACTCACTTGGAGCCAGTACAGGAGAATGGTTATGAGCTTAGACAGAAGAACGGTTATGAGCTGAGGCCAGACTACCTGGATTCACACTCCAACTCCACCATTTGCTGGCTGTGCAACCTTGGGCCAAGTCCTAAATCTCTCTGGGCTATATTTTCTTGTTTATAATATTGAGATTTTAATAATGCCATCCTCAAAGATAGTTATGGTGATTAAATGAGTTAATACATGCAAAGTGCTCAGATCAAGCATGTAGTAAGCACTTAAAAAGGTTAGCATGTAAATGTCCCAAGGAAGTTATATACATAAAATCTAGATAGCCTAGTTTCTGCTTGTTAAACATGGACCAAGACCAAGTAGCTTTTGTTATGACTCACATAAGGAAAAGGGGTAGAGAGTGTAATGGTTAAGAACTTGGGCTTTCCATCCTGGCCGCAGCACTTATTAATCGCATAACCTTGGGGCGACTTCTTCAACTTCTCTGAGCCTTAGTTCATCTATATAACAGGGGTAAGAACAGGACCTTCATCATAGAGTTGTTAAGTTCCTGGGAAAAGTCTATGTGGACTTCACACTGTGCCTAGCACACAGAAACCATTCATTACCTAACCGCTCCTATTGATATTCAACACCAGGCCAGTATTCATTTCAACGCACTCAGCTGCCTCTTGAAATTGCCAGCCCTTCTTTCTCTCTTTTCCTTGTTTGATTTTCTTCAACACCCAGATAGCATCCTCTGACATTTTGATCCTTAAGCAAACTTTCATAAAGAACTTTCACAGGGCCTAGATTACAACACAGAAGACATGCTGGTCTACAGGACAGAGGCAGGTGCCAAGAGAGGAGACCTACATTTGAGTGTGACCCTGCCATGTTACACGTGCTATGTTGAACTGGACACGTAACATCGCTCTGCCTCATCTCCCCATCTTCAAGGATCAACAGATAATCAATATAGAAGTGATTTGGAACGTTTAAAGTACAATACAATGCCAACCACTAGTAGCAATCATAATAAACAATTGTGGGCCCTAATTTCAGGAGCACGGACCCCCAAAATAGAATGCCTTGGGTTCCCCACCTGCAAATTAGCAATACTAATGACTTTTCTCTAGCACTGGCCCGAGATGTGAAATGAGGGACATAAAGCTCCTGGAAGGGATGAATTCTGTAGAAATGGAAACGGAATGTAATCCCCATGTGGCAGGGATGGATCCCGAGGCACCTCACTTCTAGCAGCACAGAATGAAGGTGAGCAATGAAGCACAAAATGAGACCAAAATTGGCTCTGCAAGACAGCACCTTGTCCTCTTACCATTCATTACATCTGTCAGCTCCTCAACTAAGGAGCAATGACTGAAACTCAAGCCTGGCAATTCTCACTTCTCATTGATGTGGATTGGGGTCTATTAGAGAGTCAAGACCAGGTTTCCTTCCATGCCTGGAAACATAGTACATCTGCCAGTCATCTGCCAGGGATGAACAATGAACATCAAGGAAAACAACTGCCTCTCAAAATAGATTCTTTCCCCAAAGGGCACTAATGGAGTTTTCACCTCAGAGTCTTCAAACTCCAGACACCTGTAAGACCTGTGGAGTCCTAACAGCAGACGTGCCTCGCAGTTCCATTCGCTATGCATATGAGGTGCTAGAGCCCCTGCTGCCCTAAGGATTCTCGGGTTGGCTGATAACCAACCTCTTACTCCTGATTTCCTGGTATAATAGATGTTAAAATGCAAAATGCTCCATGAAGACTATAGGTACAAGTCCAGTTGTTTGCAGCTTAGTGTTAATAAGTGTCAGATCTTTTTGTGGGCATGACTTACCTCTTCAAGGAGAAGAAATAGATGCTGAATCAAAAATCAGTGGACACAACCACCTTACAATTCTACCTAGTTCAGGCCTCAAGCTATGGCTACTGATTCAATTGATAGAAAATGATCACATCACTTATGAGCACTTCCTACTACTGTATATAAAATAGTATATCTAGGAGAAATGACACTGCAGATTTGAATGGGACCATCTGGACAGGGAGAAATGGAATAATACATCAGTGTGTTTGAGAGCTTGTTTGGAGGTTCAAGCAGGGGGTCGCAGCTACTTATATACCCTTGACCAAAGACCAGTCCTCTCCTCTGAGGGGAAGGAGCAACCGAGCATGCAGCTTTGGGAGGGATGCACATGGATCAGTAAGGGAGGAGGGGACACCTACCTAGCCAGCCAGATCAGCAAATCAACCCCAAAGATCAATGGGGTGATAGATGTTGCAGCCAGATCACCCTCACATCCTTTATTGTGAATTATTGTACAGATGTCGTTTTCAAATATTTTTTAAGTTTCAGGAGTTACTCATTCAAATGTTTCAATAACTTGGTTCTCTAATTTTAACTCTCTAATTATAACCTTTAGTCTCCTGGAGTTATTGCTAACGTTATTATTGTTTTAAAATATTGAATGACCTAAAATTGCAAGTCGGTTGTGTAACCATATGCTGCAATGGTTCCATTTTAAAAATATTACTAGAGGCCTGGTGCACAAAATCCGTGCACTCAGGGGGTCCCTCAGCCCAGCCTGTGTCCTCTTGCAGTCCAGGAGCCCTCAGGGGATATCAGACATCATTGGTGCTGCCGCGGAGGTGGGAGAGGCTCCCACCATCACCGCTGCACTCGCCAGCCATGAGCCTGGCTTCTCGCTGAGCAGCGCTCCCCCTGTGGGAGCACACTGACCACCAGGAGGCAGTTCCTGCGTTGAGTGTCTGCCTCCTGGTGGTCAGTCTGCATCATAGCAGTCGGTCATTCTGCTATTCTGTCGATTTGCATATTAGCCTTTTATTATATAGGATAACATTGCTCATCTGAGCTCCCAAGAGCCTCCCATGTGTTTCTCAATGTACAGCTTTCTGGAACAAATTTTCCTTCCCCATCCTCTTTCTCTGCTACTCAACCCCAGAAATACTGTTTTATTGTATTTTGGAACTTTAAAAAAATATGTGGAAGCAAAATATTATAGTTTACAATAAATATTTTGCTCCCACATATTGTTACCTGAGGAGCAGGTCAGCTGAACACATGTATTTTCCATTTGTAAGGGGTCTGTTCCGCATACACTGTAATTTAGTTTATGCCTGGTCTTCAAATCACACCTGCAGCTCCAAATGAAACTCCTGAACAGACTAATGAATAGTTTTATGAAATAAAGAGGAAAGAAAATGACCTAGCCAATCTTCCGGAACCCAATACTCTCCCCAAATATATAACTTACTTTAGTAACAAGAGTAGCCAAATATTAAATAAGGAATTTTTTGAAGAAGTGAACCATTTTTAAGCATTAAAGAGAAAGCACTCCTATTTGTGACAGCTCATGTTCACAGAACATGTATACATCATCAGGTCTCCTCTTAGGTTCCTGAGACTCCTAGACTCACAAACCTGGAATTTAAACACAGCAGGAGCATGTTTGTACCTGTAGTTTTCTATTCCTGGGTTTCCTTCATTCTCCTGACTCAAAGACGAACAACTGGCTGACCACACCTGCTCAAGGTGAGACCCAGTGCCCTGTATGGTTTCTATCAGCCAAAACACTTGTAGCAGACGTGACTTTGAAAAGCAAAATGCACAGTCTAATGGAGACACATCTAACTCTCCCATAACTTTAGAAATAGAGGTAGTGTAGATGAAGAGAAGGAAAAAAAATATGCATCTAACCATCAGCCTATCAACTCTCAACCAATTGGAAGATTCCATTCCCCTAAGCCCTAATGTGGTCTAATGTCTAGTTATTTGAACTGATCTTTCCTGTTCTTATCAAAATAGCATCTGTCACCTAGCTGGTGTGGCTCAGTAGTTGAACCAGGAGGTTACCGTTGGATTCCCAGTCAGGACACATGCCTGGGTTGCAGGATCGGTCCCCTGTGGGGGGGTATGTGGGAGGCGGCCAATCAATGATTCTTTCTCATTGATTCTGTCTCTCCCTCTCCCTTCCTCTCTGAAATCAATAAAAATATATGTCTTTAAAAAAAAACAACAGCATTTGTCAATCCTGGCAGACCAATTGTGTCTGAGTGTCCTACTGTACTGCAAAAACTAATTATTAGTGTCTTAAAACCCTTTTGATGGATTAAGCGTTCCTGGTGAGCATAGTTAAACAAACCATTAGGTTGAGAACAAAATTTTTCCACACTGCAATGATCCACTAATGAGCTGACTGCTGCCACATTAATCAAGGACTTGAACAATAGAAAATCTGAACTACTTTTTCTTTTCAGATTGCGATAATTTACATATAATAAAATGCATAGGCTTTAAGTGTGTATTTGATGAGTTTTGACACATGTATATATCCATGTTACCATAATGCTGGTCAAGACATAAAACATTTCCATCATCACAGAAACTTCCCTCAGGCCCTTTCCATCAATCCCACTGCCGCAACCCAGAGGCAACCACTGTTCTATTACCATAGATTAGCCTGTTCTAGAGCTTCATGTAAATGGCATCACCAGTATGTACCATTTTGTATCTGATTTCCTTTCCTCAAATAATGTTTTCAGCCCTTACTGGTTTGGCTCAGTGGATAGAGCGTCAGCCTGCGTACCGAAGGGTCCCAGGTTCGAGTCCAGTCAAAGACATGTACCTCTATTGTAGGCTCAATCCCTGGCCCCAGGTCGGGGTGTGTGTGGGAGGCAACCAATCAATGTGTTTCTCTCACATTGATGTTTCTCTCTCCCTTCCTTCCACTCTCTCTAAAAATCAATGGAAAAATACCCTCAGGTAAGAATTAACAAAAAAATAATAATGCTTTTAAGGCTCATTCATGTTGTTCATAGCTGTATTTTATTATTTTATTATGTGACTCATCAGTTTTGTCTTCTACCTCCTGGTAACGGACATTTGGGTTGTTTCCACTTGGAGGTTATAATAAGCAAGCTATGCTATATATTCTTCTACCAGTCTCTGGTGAACATATGCTTCATTGCTCATAGGTAAATACCTAGGAGTAGACTTGGTGGGTTGTAGGGTAATCACAAAGTTTAATTTGATGAGAAACTGCTGAACCTTTTAACATGAACACCTCCACCTCCTCCAGTTTCTTCCACTGATGCCATGTGTCAGCCCCCAACCACAGGCCCATTCTAAAGAAGATAATGTAAAATTTAAGATTTTATTTTTGCCCTCGCTGGTGTGGCTCAGTTGGATGAGCATTGTCACTTGCACTGAAGGGTCACCAGTTCGATTCCCTGACAGGGCACATTCCCAGGTTGCATCGCCAGTCAGGGTGTGTGTGGGAGGCAACTGATGTTTCTGTCTCCCTTCCTCTCTCCCTAAAATCAATAAAAACATATTTTTTAAAGAGTATTTCATTTTTCTTTCTGTGCTGGCAGGTAACTTTGATTGTCATTGGCAGGAACAGTTTTAAGAACGCATCTGAAACACTGAAGGAGTGTGAATGACCCCGCTTAGGGAAGGTAATAAAAAACGCGCTCAGAAGAAGCCATGGCTGCCCAAACCAGGCTTCAGAGGCTCTACCAAGGGAGAGATGCTACGCTCATTGTTGAAGGGCATCACTTCCTAGTTTAGCCTCTGAGCTGAGGCAACGGGAAACATTTTTTTTTTCATAATACCTTTTGGCTTTAGGAGTAAATGCACTGCTAACATGGAAGGTATTATGCAAATTAATATTATAATTACCTGCTTGTTACTAAGATAATCTTGGACAAGTCTTCCCCTTTGTTTCTACTTTGGAGACTTGGGGTTCCCCAAATCCTCTTGGGTGACAGTCAATGGCTGGCACCAGCCTTAGGGGAGGGAAATCAGTTGTCACGTTAAGACGTTTCCAGTTTTGGCGTGACCAGCAGCCATGCTCTCTACAGGATTAAGAGTCTTCCCTCTGATAATGTGAAAAACAAGGAAACAAAGGGCACTGCGTGAAAATAATGATTTACCACAGAACACATTTTGCTTCAGCTAAACCTTCTTTTTTTCCTCTCCTAGAGAAAATGTGTGTGGGCTTATCTCTTGAAAATGCCAGCATGGCTGTGAACACTGGGGAAATTAAAAGACTGAACAGAATGGATTTCTCAGGAAAAAATCAGGATGGGTATGCAGAGAGTTGCCTGGCTTATTTGTTAAGTGTGTGCTGGGGGAGGATTATCTGCCTTGGGCTTATCTATTACTTTGTGGCGGTGGTTTTTGAATATAGAAGTTTGGGCTCTTTTGCATTGCACAAAGTCAAGTTCAAATGGAATCTAAAACTCAGTAACGCTGGCAGATTTGGCTATGACATAAAATCAGGAAGTCAGAGATACAAATACTGTCTCTACCGCCATCCCTTGATCAGAAAAAGGAAAGGCTTTGAAGAACATCCTGCAGCCTTTGACACAGCATCAATTATTCTTTCTTAGAAGCAGAGGTCAGTGGAACATCGATGAAGGTGTCTGGAGTAATGAATGCTGCCTAATGAGGCTGGCAGTCAGTACATCCCCATTTACCGCTGTGGCCAAAAAAAGCCAAGATAGAGATGTCTTGGTCATGCCAGGAAGAGACTCATAATCCGGACTCGCGAAAAGAGAACAGAGAGAATTGTGAATGTCAGCGCAGCTTCCAGCCCAGTTTAAAGGCAAGAGTGGTCTCCTTTATTTAATGGGGTAATTATGGCTGAGTGCCTTGAAGTTACATGCTGCCAGTTGATAGAAGTATTCTGCATGAATAATGCTTTTTGTTTTTAAGTTGAAATGTGCTTTATAGCTATTACTCCATCCTCTGAATATTCCTCAGAGGTGAGTCTATCCTTTTATTCTTATTTTATTTGAAAAGGGGAAGATGACCAGGTATAGAAAAAAATCACACAAAGAACAAAGACAAATATTGGTCCTCAGGAATGTCTGCCCCCACTCCTGGCCAAATTTAGTACTTTTAACCAAAAATATGAGTCTCTACAAAAAGTCTGTGAAATGCCCTGTAATGTCTCTTCAAATTCATATCAGGTGAGTGTTCATTTTGAACAAGAACACAAATGGAATGTGGAACATTTAAAATTCCTGCATTTGTAGGTGAGTGTTTTTGAAAACAACCCTTTTGCCTCTTAGCAATAACCCAGTTTTACCAGACACTTAATTAGAATTTTTTTCTTCAATGCATGGGCCACTGGCTATTAGAAAATACTTTCTAACTGAAGAAAAGGTTGTACTTCCCATTAAATAGAATGAAGGGCCTATTATTTCAAAGCAGCATCTTTTCTTCCACTGATCCCCCAGTCATATTTGTTTGCTTTGAAGAGTCAGAGTTGCAACCTAGCACATTCTTACAGCATCGTCATGACTGACAGAGGCTGGGAAACACAAGTATAACACAACTCATCCTGTAGCCAAAAGCAGCATGAGGCAAGTGAGTCTTAGGCTGACTCAGACAACGTGCTTTGGCTCCTGTGATAATGATTTTATCATAAAGCAGTTGAGCCTAAAAGGCAGGTTCAGTCCTGGAAATAAGAAGTCAAAGCCAAGGGTAGTTCAGAACTAGTTGTTTTTAACGTGCTAGGGAACCCCCTCAGTGTAGCTACTGCCATCCAGGACTCTCTGACAACCTGATTTGATGAGCCTCCATCCTGTCCAACGTGAACAATTTGTCCTGGACCTCCTGCGACTAAAAGTCCCACATCCCCAACCAACAGTCCCAAATCTCTTTCTGGAACCCCTGTTAAAGAACCCCTAACAGCTCTTATAAAGAGGTATCTCCTTGTAGTATCTGTCCTATGAGTTCAACAGGTGCAATAGTTTCCCACCTTACCCAGAAGCTTTGACTTCAGGTTAAAGACATGAGTACATTATTAAAATGTTTTGCAAGTGTTTTTCCCTAGGGCAGCCATAACAAATTCCCACCCATTGGAGCGGCTTAAACTACACAAATTTATCCTCTCCCAGTTGTGGAGGAGGCCAGAAGTTTGCAATCAGTGTCAACAAGGTCAAGTTCATTCTGAAGGCTCAGAGAAATAATCCTTTCTTGTCTCTTCTAGCTTCTGGTGATGGCTGGCAATCTTATTCGGCATAGCTCCAATCTCTGCCTCTGTCTTCAGATGGCCATCTTCCCTGTGTGTCTATATGACTTCCTTTAAGGATGACCTCCTGTCTTCAAAAGGTATCCCCTCCAAGCCAGATTAAACTACCTTTAAGAGGCAACTCAAATGCTTGTGGTCCCCTCAGGAAATTTTGAACAGACAGTAAAAAAAAAAAAAGTACATTTTAACACTAAGGGAACTCCCAAAAATTTATTTCACCCAAGAGAAAAAGTATCTGACAATTCAATCTCTAAAATCAGCATTTTTTAATGCAAGGTTAATCTAGATATATATTTATAGCTTTTACTGACTTGAAACCTGTCTTAAATGAAAGATTTCCATATTGTTCATTCCGGAGATATAATAAATATTTATAATAATATTTGTAACTGAAGAGAACTGTGACCTCTCCAAGATGAGTATCAACTAAGAACACAAAATGTTTCACAATAAATGATTTTGGGGGGGGGGTCTTGATTTCAGATAAGTGGGTTTGTCCTCCTGTACTTTCTCATTGCTTAGTGTCTTTCTCCCTGCTTAAACTAATTAGGAAGCTATTTCTTGCTATTTGCTTTTCCACTCTCATCGCCAGATTTTTTTTTAATTTATATTTTCAAGAAATAGCATTTTGAAGACAATTCATGCTGAGATGACCAGCAGTGAGCCTACTGACATACTACTGTAGGCTGAATGAGTCAAGGGGACCACATAGAAATAAAATAGGGTGTTCATTTCAGCAACTCAAAGATACTCTATCGCACACTCATTTCCTTTCTCTGCACTCTGAATATCCACATGCCCATAGCATTCATCACAGCACTTTTCTTTCCTGCCAGATGTGTAAGGGGAAAGATTCACTTCTTCCCAAGGTGTCAACCCTTGTTGTTATTGATGCCTATGAGCCTGCAATTACTTGGTGAAGCTAATGGGCAAAAGCACTTAAATGGCTATGCTTTGTGGTTCCGTTGTCATAATCCATGTAACACAAACGAGACCCAACACAGCCTGACAAGCTTTCAACCTATTATTGTTTAGGGCTGATTTAAATTACAGGTGTGATTACATTTATAATTTAGCCATTGCACTTAGCACCCTTTCCTTTTCTTTCCAAACTAACCCTGAGAGAGACATTTACAAAATTCCTATCTCCAAGCTGTCAGATGAAAAAAAAAAGAAAATGTGAAGTGGCATGGGTGGCCAGAGAGAGGGGTTGAGAGTGTATTTAGACTTGTAAACTTAAATGCAAACAGAATTTCACAGCTAACTGATTTTTACCGCCTTGTCAATGGATACAGCATATGTATTCATCCTTGTTTTAAGTCTTCTGTTAATCCTCCGTAGCTTTGGGAAAAGAGTGTGTAAAAAACAAGTTCTCATAGCATCCCTCCTCCCCTTCTGAACCCTGTCTGACAAGATGGGCCCTCAAAAAAGCATGACACTATTGTTACCTGTTCATTTTCTGCCTCAGAAGTAAGGGTGCCACTTCAGATGTCCTCCTGTGGAAAAGAGCAGTATTATCCCTTGAGGTCAGCAACATAGAAATCCTTCTAAGACAGATCAGTTATGTTTTAGACAATTCAAAATGTGCACCACGCTAAGTGATAATAGTGCCACACACAAATATGGTAACAAATATGAAGGCACCTTGCAAGAAAATTAAATCTAACATAGGTGAGGTGCACAGTGAATTTGTTTATTTGTCTATTCAAACAATAGTTTGAGCACTGAACAAGGGCCTAACACAGCTGAACGCACAGACACAGCCTCCGTGATGAGCTGGGAAGGAGGGCATGTAATGCAGTTTTCTATAAGAAGACTGTGTCCTTTGTTGAAAGGAGAGAGAGAGAGAGAGAGAGAGAGAGAGAGAGAGAGAGAGAGAGAGAGATGACAAACTTCAGTCTGTAACCCCTGCTCTAGAAAGAGAGAGTCAAGGTAATGATGAGGTGAAACATCTTTTTTTAATAAGTTGTAGAGCTTTGAAAAAATCTGGCGCTTTATTAAATGCTATTTAACTTGAGAACTGAGGATACCTGCTTGGATTCTCTTCCCTGTGATGTTCTTGAAGGAGATAAACTTCCAAGGACAAGAGGAAATTGAAAACATGACCCATTCCATTGTACCGGATGGACTTGTGCCGCTCTTTCCTCAGCAGAGGTTTTGTTAAATGGAGCTAAAGCACACGGTTTAGGCTGCACACAGGCAGGCCTCTCCAAACCTCTTCCCACTGGGCAAGGCCCAAGTGAGAATGCCAGCCCTGCAGAGTGCTTCAGAGGAAGAGGAAGGTGGTTCGGCCTAAACCATGTGCAGGTAGAGGAGGCATATTCACAGAGAAGGGTCAACTTATTAATAAGATGAGCCAATCCATGTCTGGGAATTTGCCTTCAGAAAGGGAACCATGGTTACAGTATAAACAAGATGGCTTGGAAGAGGGAGATTGGTGACAAGAACATCCATGAATGGGCAGACACAATTGTCTATGTAAGAAATGGTACCCCATAGCATCAAGGCAGGATGGAAATAATTTGTGTTTAACAAATAATGTAAAGAACAGTGGGGTACTTACACTGGTACCATCTCCCCAGGTCACCTTCCTACACTGTGTATGGGTTACCCCAGCTCACATGAGTGCATGCAGAGAATAAAACAAAATGAACCGTGAGAGCAAAAATGATTCCCTAGGGAAGCATCACTCCTACTGGAACCAGATGCGGCAGAGGTCTCGGGGAAGTCCATCGGGAAGTGAGACCCTTCTCAGGGTGCAGTCTAAAGACAAGGGATGCACACTGTCATTGGCAGACATTCTCTGCTACTTCAGCCATGACTGGAAGGAAAGGCAAGCTGCTCCTACCTCCCCCACCCCACCCCCTCCCCTACACACACATACACACTCAGTTAACAGAGGGAGACAGCACGTGGCCCATGAAGGAGGGGAGATGCTGGTCAAACCCTACAAGCAAATCAAGTTAGAATCTGGCACAATTTTCCCAAAACAATTTCTCCTCTGAGGCCAGAGGGGAACGAATGCAACTATCCCAGTGCCATTTGGGAATGACGGTTACATGCTCTAACTACCCACACGCCCATTCCAGTAAGGAGAATGCTCAGCCATCAGCTGGAGAAAAGACAACCTTTGGTGGGGCAAACAGGAAGGGGAGTATTTGCCTCACGTTACAGGAGGTCCAGCGTGGGCACCCAGGGCTGACGCAGTGGCTCTGCAAGGCTGCTCCTTTCCTCCTCCACCCTCAGCTTCCGGGCTCTTATCCTCGTGCTGGTCACATTGTGGTTGCCAGCAAGAGTGTGCAGGCTCCCTGCGATTGTGCAGCTAAGTAATGACGTGAAGCTAGATCACCTGATGCCAGAGCTCAGGCCACGCTCGGGTTTTCCTGTGATCGGAGAACCACCTGTATTAAATTCACATCGAGAATTGCTCAAAATTATGTGCCTGAGCTCAGTCTCAAGCAGACTGAATTAGACTCTTTGGACTTGAGACTAGAGGTTAGAGTTCAGGATTCTGCAGCTTACATAAGTTTCTCGGCTAATTTTTCTCCATGCTCTTAACTCAAAACCTCAGGAGCTTCCCAGGTGAAATGTGAAACTGGGCCCCAGACATGCAGGGCAAGAAGAGACCGAGAAAGAGGCAGACCACTCCAGACTGGTGGGTGGCAGGTTTAATAAGGGAACTTATGAAGCTTGTCCTGGGCGACCACAGGACGAGTTGCTCTCTGCACCTGCACACCAGAATTTTAAGTTACATAGAGGTCTTTACTAGGTTCAGCTGTGGATTACTCCAGAGGGTCTCAACCACACATTCCTCACTCAAGGCTGAATCCTTGAAACTGGCTCCAGCTGTGGGAAGGGTGAGGCACCTACATTCCACGGACAGGGCAGGTGGGGAGGAGCCACAGACTTCGAGGGGCCAGCTTGAGGTCATGCTGTGGTCACAGGTTCTGGATGACCTTCTCAAACTCCTGCTAAAGCTTGAAAGGCATAGCCTCTCTTCTTAGAGGCCCCCTTACAGTTAGTGTGGTTAGCTTACCTGGGGTGAGTGCCTGCTGGCACTTTTCACTGGGAAAATGTAATAGTGAATAGGAGTAGTGTAAAGACAAATAATCCTATATAATAAAAGCCTAATATGCTAATTGTCTGGCCATCTGATCATCCATTCAACCAATCAAAGCATAATATGCTAATGATATGCTAAGGCTATTCAACCACTCGCTATGACATGCACTGACCACCTGGGGACAGATGCTCTGACTGGTAGGTTAGCTTGCTGCTGGGGTCAGGCAGCTCAGAACTGAGCAAGACGGGCCAGACATGCCCTGGAGCCCTCCCACATCCCTCCCCAGCCCTGATCATGCACCAGGGGGGTCCCTCGGCCTGGCCTGCACCTTCTCACAATCCAGGACCCCTTGGGGGATGTCAGAGAGCAGTTTTCGGCCAGATCCCACAGGCCAGGCCAAGGGACCCCACTGGTGCACAAATTCATGCAATGGGCCTCTAGTTAAAAATAAGAGGCTTAATTCTCCCTGTTGAAATAATAGAAGAGACTTCTCCCAACTCCTTCTTCTTCATTTAGTTTAGAAAACTTACCATTGTAAGTACTTTCTCCTCTCTTTGAAATAAATATAAATCCTTGTGTCAGCTTTATGGTCCAAAAAGGACCATGAGAGCCATCTCTTTGAAAGGTAAATATCTAGGGAAACAGCACCCTTTCCCCCCCAGTTTCTGGGGGATGGTAGGAGCCTAACTTTGGTGGGTGCCTTGTTCCAACTTCCAAAGGAAATTTCCAATTTCCAATTTCCTTCCTGTCATACAGATAGGTTTGTTTTTCTCTGGCTAAACCAAGGACACAGATGGTCAACCTACTTACCAGGTAAAGTTAGGACAAACTATGTGACAAATGGCACCATCAAGACCACTTACTTGAGGACTAGTTATCATTTATCTTGAAAAATCTATGTGTTGAGTCGTATGCTTGGCTACATAAGGGAGTGAGATTCCTTTCTGTCTGTAATCTCCTAGCAAACTGCCTATGATGTACAACACATTCTGGTTTGATGCTTGTTCAGTAATAAAACTGTTTCCTGCCCTGGCCAGTGTGGCTCAGTTGGTTGGGTGTCATCCTATGCACCAAAGGTTGCCAGTTCAATTCCCAGTCAGGGCATATGCCCAGGTTGCAGGCTTGATCCCCGGTAGGAGGTGTGTGGAAGGCAGCCAATTAATAATTTTCTCTCATCGTTGACGTTTCTCTCTCCCTCTCTCCCGCCAGTCCCTTTCCTTCTCTCTAAAAGTCAACAAACTATTCTTTAAAAAAAAAAAAAAAAAAAAAAAACCCTGTTTTCTTTCTCTGCTACTTTGTGGAGAGGATTTCTGTCTGGATTGGGAGAAGATTTGGTTTTTAATTTTATTTCCCCAACAGTAACAAGATGAAAAAAAAAATTTTTTTAATTCCTCCTAAATCAGCTTACTAGAAAAGATCCCTGTAAACATGGTATTTTTCATGGCCATGACAGGGGTCAAGATACCCTAAAACACAGAGTCTCTATCGCAAGCCTCAGCTCACACTTGCTGCACGCTCACCCTCCCAGTGCATATCAATCTCCCCCAGAGAACCGCCTCAATTTCTTCATCTGTGAGCTGGGACACCTAACGCCAAAACCACAGCTGAAGGCACTTCCCCGCGGAAGGCGCCTGGGAAAGTGATTGCCATGAAAGGGTCAAGTTAAAGTGATTCTGGAAACCACACTTATAAAAGCTTGTTTCAGGAAATAACACAACAGAAATAAGATAATCTAGTCTAGAAAGGTTAAAACTGACAATTTCCACCCACAACATCCTTTCCCACAGAGCCCCTGGCGCACACTTTCCTGTGAAAGCGGACAGGCCTGTATTCCGGAGTCAGCGCATCCGGTCAGGGCTGGCAAACTGGCCCCCAGGGAACCGAAGAGAGGAGGAGTCAGGGACGGACACACACACCACCACCACCACCACCACCACCACCATCACCACCACCACCCTCACCGTTCCCCCCACCCCTCACCCCGCTCCTGGGGGAATTCAGTCAGTCCCATTAAGGATGGAAACACTAACTTCTGGAATTACAGAAAGAGGATTTCTTCCTTCTGCCTTTCTAGGGTTTTCACCTGCAAGGCAGATAAGGGGAAACTTAGCTGAAGGATTTGAGACAAATGAGAGGGAGTCAAGAAGATAGTAAGTGTTGTGTTTGTTTGTGATTTTGTTTTTGTTTTTTGCCCTTCAGTCACCTTGTTTCAATTATTTTTATCATAATAAATTAAAAGCTCTTAAACCTATAAGCATAGTAGGAAGGAAGGAAGGAAGGAAGGAAGGAAGGAAGGAAGGAAGGAAGGAAGGAAGGAAGGAAGGAAGGGAGGGAGGGAGGGAGGGAGGGAGGGAGGGAGGGAGGGAGGGAGGGGACATAACCAACTTTATTTTTCATTTAAAATTACCTGCATTCAAGCCCTGGTGGTGTGGCTCAGTTGATTGAGTGCCGTCCCATGCTCCCCAAAGGTCGCCAGTTCTATGGGCACATACCCAGGTTATGGATTCCATCGCTGGTCAGGGTGCGTGTGGGAGGCAGCCAATGTTTCTCTCTTACATTGATGTTTCTCTCTCTCTTTCCTTCTCCCTTCCTCTCTCTCTAAAAATTAATAAAAATATTTTTTAAAAATAAAATATCACCTGCAGTCAAAAGCAATGCATAAATCCCATGTTTCTTACTGCTACTAAATGCATAAAAAACATGACAACAATCAAACCTTCCTTACTAAAAAACAAACAAAAAAAAGCTGAGTTTATATTTTCACTCTCCTGTGAGTTGGTTAGAGCATAAACCCTGAAGGAAAACTTCCTCTATGCATTTTTTATTATTATTTTCTTTATTGAATTTAATGGGGTGACATTGGTAAATAAAATTATATGGTTTGAGGTGAACAATTCTGTAATTCATCATCTGTATATTGTTTTGTGTGTTCACCATCCCAAGTCAAGTCTCCTTCCATCACCATTTATCTCTCCTTTCCCCTCTATGCTTTTAAACCTGGGAATGGATCACTTGCCTGGGGAATTCCCTCAAACCCTTCACTCATTTCTAATTTACCTGTAAGGTCTGAGTCTTTGTCTTTGGGTATAAGGTTGACAGCTCACCTTAGATTTCAATTTAAATGAACATGCTTCCGGCCTGAGATGGGTTCGGCCCCCCCTTCATACGCTGCTGCTGGCTCATCTTTAACAGCCCCACAACTGACTCAATAGGCGCCACCGAATTAAACTGCCCACCCCTCTCAGGACATCAATAATGGGGCCATTTGGACATCTGGAATATAACTGCAAACTTCAGTGGCCAATACAGTTTTTTATCCACTAGATAGAAAAAAAGGAAGAAGTTGTTACATAGAACTCCTTTGGTTGAGTCCAGCAAGGCTGCCCCCAAAGCAGGGGAGGGGAAATTACTTAAGAAAAGAAGGGGTTAAGATTAACAATCCTTCCTAGGTCCTGGTATGAAACAACATTTTCATATCAACGGCTGTTATAACTGTCAAACAGCCAACCATGTGCAGCACATGGCAGGTGGCAGTTCTTGCCTGTACTAAATGCAAGGGGGGTCCTGGTGAAGGGTTCCCCTTGGAAGCATTGGTGACAAATGTGTCTTCAATCTCCCCTGTCTAACCACCCTGCAACTAGCTCCAGTCTACAAACCCTGAAGCAAGACTACAAACCAACTGGTCCTAATTCTAATTTATTGCTACCCAGGGAGAAAACGTTCTAGGACAAGAGAATATTAACATAAGACAAAGCTGAGATAACATGTCCATGGATAGACACTCTACTTACCTGCCGCCGATGATAAACACTGAGTCTCCCCTCTGCTGGGTTTCAGAACTATGATACTAACTTTAAATCCTTTCATCATGAATTATCTCTGGTTCTCTTCATGTTCAGGGTTGGGAGATTTGTTTTGCTTTTCCTTTTAAACACAAAGAGCATCTGTTGGATGAAATAGTCATCTATTTCTGACAACCTATTTTTCCCTCTATTATCAGCCCCAAAAGGTGTGCATGATTGTGACAAACAGAAAAGTCTGCTGTTTGCTCTGCAGCCATCAAAAGGTTTTGGAATCAAGTTTAGAGGGTGGGTGGGGAATGAGGTAAGCCTGTTGGTCTCCAAGTGGGAGTGAATTGCAGGAGGCAGTGCCCCTTTAAAGACACCAACTCCAACATGAGAGCGTTCCATCCCATACAAGGTGGGTGTTCCTGGTTCCTGCTGTGCTCTGAGTCAGGGTGAGAATAAAATTGAAAACAGTGATCCTCTTAAGTACTTCCCAACATCCTCTTCCATGTGGCTCCTGATAACAGAAATGACAAGGAAAAATGAACTATGGGGCACACATGGTTGGCTGCCTATTTCTCCTTCTTGCTAATAAAACCTTAATTTTGATTGGGGTAAAAATATGTCCCATCCCAGAGAATGAATTTTGATTGGTGTAAACCAGTCATGACCATACACTGCCCACTTTCCCAGACATTCTTGCCTGGAAGGGAAGTCATGTGGCCCAGTCCTGGTAATGTCCTACTAAGGAAGCCAGGCAGGGAGGGGCCTTTGGGGGACGTTTTACTGTCCTAGTAAAAGAGAAAGGCATGTTTGGCACTAGTATCATTGAACCACTGAGCTAATAATGCCAGTTTGTTGCCTGGGAAAAATAAGCCTGCAGCTCAGGCTTCTGTTGTTCACAGTAGAAATTATCCCTGAGTTAAAATACCTGCTCATCTTCTCTTGCTTTTATAGAAGACTACAGAAGGAGGAAGTTCCTCCTGAGGAACTCCAATGCTTAAATTATCTTTATTTTAGATTTCCTTTTAATCCATTATTTGTTCAGTTTTAACATTCATATTTACACCAGGTCCACTTGAACCTATTTTAATGAAGGACCAACTCATACAGAGATGACAAAAGTGTTTTTACCTTCACAGCTCAAAACGATTACTTAAGAAAAAAGATCAGGTTGGTTCATCTTCCTGGCTCTGTCCTGGCCACACACAAGAGAAATAGTTTTCACAGCCAGTTAACAGCAAAAGATGGCAGGAGGCTCGGCTACAGAAGGAAAAAGTGACTCCCAGGAAAAACAAAGACTCAGAGAGCTGCCAATCAGGAGAAGGTGGGTCTTAAAATCTTGATGTCACAGCAGGAAAGTTTGTGCAACAGTATTTTCTCATAGAGGCAAGAAAAGTTTACTTTCAGGCTGATATCTTTCAGCAATTGATGAAATCCAGGAAAGATGGTCAACCACCAGGACTCAAAGACCACTCCCAGGCAAGCAAGCTGTTCATCTGGTTATAGACAGTTTTGTATCAACTATAGACAACTATCGGCTATCAAGTGGCCACACAAACTCATGACCTCTCAGAGATGTGCCAGAGAGATGAGCACTGTGTGCTCTCAAAACACTGCCAGCATGCAGTAAGTGCTCAGGAAATATTTGTTCAATGAATGCACATTGCATGAGTTTGAAGGGAGGGAAAGCCCCTAGCTTCTGCAAAGTGACTCCGGCCATCCTTAAGCTCCTAAAGAAGAAACATATGAGCACCTGGAAATAGCAGCTCACAGATCATGGTGAGATGATTTGGTGTTCGATGAACACCCCAGGAAAGGGCTAAAGGGGAGGGGTGCATTTGCTATGTGAATCCAAGTCTCCTGGGCTGCATGACATACATCCCAGCTCACCTAGAGAACTTTCTTCTGAGAACACCAAACCACTGGCAGTAATCTTTAGAGCCTCTTCATAAGATCTGGGTGGACAAAAACATTCATATTAAAATAGAAAGTTCTTTTAAAATAATTCACATTCTTTTAAAATGAGAGAAAAATCATGAATTCTCCAAAATTGATGATTGTGTTTGATGGATAAATTCTACCACTAGGCGCCCTAACTGGTTTGGCTCAGTGGATAGAGTGTTGGCCTGTGGACTGAAAGGTCCCAGGTTCAATTCCAGTCAAGGGCATGTACCTTGGTTGTGGGCATATCCCCAGTAGAAGATGTGCAGGAGGCAGCTGATCGATAAATAACAGAGTTGTTTCTAACTCTCTATCCCTCTCCCTTCCTCTCTGTAAAACACCAATAAAATATATATTTAAAAAAAATCCTACCACTAGGCAACAAAACTAGCTAATATATATGGAGTACTTACTATGCATCGGCACTTTGCATAGATTAGTACATTCAATCTTCAAAATGTCCTTAGGTGATAATTACTATTATCGTTCCTCAATAGACAGTCAGGAAATGGAGACTTAGCACCATTAAATAACTTTCTTAAGACCACACAGCTCTTAAGCAATGGGGTTCAGTTTGAGCCCAGACTGTCTCATTCCAGAACTCACACATTCCAGAACTTCGTCTTCACTCCCTCAAAATTCTCTCTATTTCCTACAAAATGTTTGGGCTCATCTAGGCTACTTTCTGTAGGTTAATGTATAGCTGGGCTCCCTGGCCAGGAAGTGCTGCCAGGCTGTGGTCTGTGTTCAGGATCAAGAAGAAACCTCGCGAAGGGCCTACGAGGGCTACTCATGGTGCCCCTACTCTCCCTCAGTATCCTTTCTCTCCCCACTCTACACTCCATACTTAATCACGAGAAGAAAGTCATTCATTTTACCACATGTGCCTTCCTTGGTGATTTTAGATTCTTTGGTAGTTTAAAATGCATTAGAAACTCCCCTCTCTGCCTATGAAAAAGCCACTTTCAAGAAGTAGGTCTCTGTCACCAAGTTACTACACAACCCAGAGAACGATTCAACCAAACCTGAAATTATCATTTCACAATTTGCTGCCTTGTTTTATCGCATCCCACTAGAATGTTATAGTCTATGAGAGCAAGGATCATTTCTCTCCCCTGGCCTAACAGAGACTCTGACACAATTATTGCTTAATATATTTTTGGTGGGTGAATGAATGAATGAATGAACAAAGGAGCCACAGAAAACAGAGTTGTACAAATCATTGAAATTTTTTTCTTTTTACCACTGTTACCATCATTCAAATAGCTATAGGTTATTAAGTTGCCTAGTAAGTGCCAATGAAGCATAGTAATCCCACCTTTGGAAAACTGCTGTTTGAACTACTCTGTTATTCTTAGTCTCTTATTCTATAGGTCAACTCTGGTATTTTTAGACTGTAAATATACCTTTAGCTTGAATAATAAACAAGATAAACTTAACTATCTGACCTTGTAAGCTAGCCATCTAAAGGGGCTGATACACTAATACTGATAATAATTCCCACATTCTCATGCCAAGTGTTTGTTCAGCCAAAGTTACAGGTGTCTATATAGATATGTACTCAAGGTTACAAAATTGTCTGTACAGATATGACAGGTGTTGGTTAGATATGATATATACTCAAGGTTACAAATTGTCTGCAAAAATAACTTACATAAGGACCTAAAAGAATATAAAAAGAAAATGCTTCCTCCTTTGGGGGTTCAGAATTTGACAGAGGTAATCTGCTCTGAACCTGCGTGCAATAAAGATGACTCCTAACTAATTGGCTGATTAAGGTGTCTTGTCCAGCTCGCTGATTTGCGATACAACACCAACACTATTGAACATTTTACATACATTATCTCATTTAATCTTTACAAACCACATGGCAGACATTATTATTCCCACTTTCCTGATGAGGAAACAGAAGTTCTGAGAAATTAAGTTATTTGCCCAAGGTTTCCAATTGCTCTTCAAATAGGGCTTAAATTTCTTAGCATGGTTTAGAACTCCAACCTCATCTTTTCTCTTGTCTCGAACTCCAAGTGGGTGCTGCATTCCCTATCGGTTAGGGAGGAATAAGCAGGACTTATTCCTCCCTAACAAGTCTGTAGGTAGGAGAGGCAGGGCTGCTACAAGGGATCCATGATGCCAGCAAGGATGTGGGCTCCTTCTGCTTTTCCTCTTCACACTATTCTGGTAACTTCATGGTCACACAATGCAGCTGTGCTTCTAAGCATCCTGTCAGTATTCAAAGCAAGGAGGTGAGGAAGGGCCAACGTCTGTTCCAGCCAAGTGTCTCTCCTTAATCACGGGAACGAACGCTGTCCCAGAGTCCCTCCAGCACGCCCCTGGTTTTCATGGTTGGAGTTATGGGAACTTCCTTTCCTGCCACCGAAAGCCCAGGCTGGGGGTTCTGGTGTGGGGCTGGGACCCCTGGGTCCTCAGGGGGCACCTCCACAGTTAAGATGTCCCTCTGGTTTTTAACGGCCACACCTGGGTATGGGACCAGTGTGCTCTTTGCCTCCATCCCTCCTACCAGTCTTGATGTGGCTTCTTCTTGATATGCTTAGTTCTAAGACTTCTGTTCAGTGAGATTTCAGGTGGTCCTGAAGGATGGTTGTTCCGCAGTTTAGGTGTAATTTTGATGTGGTTGTGTGAGTTTCCAAGTACCACCTTTACCAGAACTCCTATGTATAGTAAACATTTTAGATGTCTGAATTATATTTGACCATTTTTATTAAACCATTTCCATGTGTTGTACATTTCAGTGGTTTTTAGTTTTTTTCCACTAGAGCTTTTACTGCACTGATTACCTTTCTCATATAGATTCTTGATTTTCTTGATTTATTTGGTTAGAGTAAGCTTTCTATATTTGAATTACTGGTAAAAAGAATATGAACATCTTTGTGACTCTCATTATATATTGTCATATTTACTTGAATAAGATATACCAGGTTTTTAAAATTTTTAATATTTTGGGTTTGTTTTTTTTATTTTAGAGAGAGAGGACGAGGGATAGAGATGGAGAGAAACATCAATGTGAAAGAGAAACATTGATCAGTTGCCTCCCATAAGCGTCCCAACTGGGGATCAAATGTGCAACCTATGTATGTGCCCTGACTGGGAATCAAACCCACACTCTTCTGGTGTATGGCATAATGCTCCAACCAACTCAGCCACCCAACCAAGGCAAAAAATAAAAATATACCAGTTTATCAGCAGTGAGTTAGTGTATCAGCTACATTACAACCATAATTGTATTATAATTGTTTAAGGTTTTACTGGAAGATATGAAATTGCATTTGAAGTTTGCTTTCAATTGAATTTGTTTCCTAATGAGGTTGTATTTTTTTTATATGTTTGATCCATTACTACTTATTGCCCCTCTTGTGAATGATCTCCTCTGGTATTTTATGTTTATCCTAGTTTTAATGTACACTTTTTCTTACAAATTTTAATAGAAAATTATAGATTAGAAATATTAACCTTTTGTAATCTTTTATTAAAATGTTTTTGTAGCCAGTTGTCCATTTTTATTAGTTTGCTTTCTCATTTTTATACAAAAATCCACAATTTTTTGCATTCAAATATATCAATACTTTTGTGTTATTTCTTCTATTGTTTCCTATTGCTGCAAAGCTAAGAGAATTTATGTTCCTCCTCTAATATGAACTACTATTTTCTTCAAGTTTCTCTAGAATTTATGAAGAGGTGTTTTGTTTTGTTTTGCTTGTTTTTTATATTTGCCTCAAATCATCTGGCGTTTGTTTTGTTATATACTATAAAATGCAGATTTTTTTCTCAAAATTGTTCTTCAGCTTATTAATTTTTTATTAAGAATAGTTCACAATAACCTGGCTTTAAATTTTTTGCAATAATTCTGTGGCTTACTGGAGATCACCGAAGTGTCGGAAAACAAACAGCAAGGAGTGACAAACCTGGGGCCTCTGATAGGTTCCATTGGTTGAAATGTGTTCCCTTTTTTCTTCAGGCCCGGTAGCGAATCATGATTGACCAAGCCAAATAGTTTCTTTCCCTGTGATTGTTTTAGGTTTGAGCTTACCTAATTGTGTTGGCCAATGATGTGTGAGGAGAAATCCGCAAGGGTTCTATTGGAATAGTTTTTCTTACTGAACCAAAAGAGACCTACAGGACAAAAGATCCCTCTTCTGCCATGAAAGGTGCCCCCTGCAGGTAATGCCTGGAACATGTCCGGGACCTTGCAATCATGTGAGGACAAGTCAGAGTGCACATCCTAGAGATGGCGGAGCAGACAAAAGGCAAGACTTGGGCTCTAAGTGATGCTGAGCCATGGAATGAATCAACTCTAGAATTGCCCTACCTGAGAATGTGTTCTGTGAGAGGACATATATTCCTAATTTTAAGCCACTTTTAGGTGTCTTTCCTGTTGTTTTCAGCTGAAGGATATGTACCCTGAATTTTTTAAAACCTTATTTTTTTAAAAAAATCTTACCTTGATATGTTCTTATTGCTTTGATAGAGAGAGAAAAAAGGGGGGGGGGAAGGGGAGAGAGAGAGAGAGATGAGAGAAACATCAATTGGTTATCTCCTATACACACTCTCACTAGGGATAGAACCCACATTTTAGTGTATGGATGAGCTCCAACCAACCGAGCCACACCAGCTAAACCTCTTTAATATTTTTTGCTTTGCTCGTTCATTTATTTCTCTGATACCAGGTATTAAGTATGGTACAGATTTAAAAACCTGATTCCTGAATTGTGAAAGAGGTCAAAAGCTAGCACACATCTTGGAAAGGGTATTCCATGAAGCCTCCATTTGCAGGATCCTCAACTGTACTGCCCAGGAGCTTGCAAACCTTCTCCCCCATCTTCCAACTGCCTTTGTGCTCAAGGCTCTTTACCTTCTTTCTCAGTTACAAGTACAAAACCCCAAGTACTTAGAGCCCCTCCAATGCAAGAGGATGAGTTGCAGTGAATGACAAGCTCCATTTTTCACCCATTAAATGCAAATCCCTCCACACCTCTTTATCTGCAACAGTACAATGAACACTGAGCACTGTGCAAACAAGATTTTCATAGATAGAGCCCCAGCTGTCTTGTTCTGCAGATCCTGCCACAAAGAAACAAGTGTTGGCTCTACTGACAACCATCTTAATGGCTGTAAATATTCAAACAACCTGAGGCTAAATGAAAAGTTTAAATAAATCAGATAGTTGGACAGTGATTTTCAAACTGAGTTCCATAGAACTCCAGAGGTTCTACAAAGATACGTCAAGTAAGAGTGGGAGGAACTGAGCAAGCAGTTCTGGCCTCCTCTTCAAATGAAAAGCTCCCCTTTTTATCTGCACTGCATACATATTGATCTTGTACAGAATAGTCCATATTTTAAAAAATGTTTTGGTTTTTTTACGTTTTAAAACACTAGTCAACACTCTTGATATTTAGAGCCACCCAGATGTTTGCAGGTAAAATAAACAATCAGATCATTAAGGGAAAGACAGGAAGAGAGACAGAAAACACCATCTCCATCTTCTTATTTTTAGTATAATAACTTCATGAGAGATCAACATAATATGTTCCATATAAGAACTGAAAAAGATGAGGCTTTCAGTATTTGGATCGTTGCCCTCTATCTGGTCTTCATGATGTCTGTTGGAGTGGGTGGGCAGTAAGAGAAAGGTGGGCTCTCCTTGTTCCATTATAATAACCTGACAGCACAAATTACTGGCATAGCTTTAGCCATATTGGCAAGCACAGGCTATCTCTATTGATTCCTAAACTTAAAGAGTCCATGACCTCATCCAAAGTATGCTTCTTCATAACTCACTTCGTTTAAGGGCCCATTAAAATGTCAGAACTATCATAAAGCTTAGTAACACTTAGTTACCTCTAATGTCTTCAAAATAACAATGCATTATTGATGAAACCTTGGCTCATAATCACTTTGCTCCAATTTGACAAAACCAATATTGCAGAATGCTTTCTCCACATCCCACCACACCCTCCTCCCTCCCCAGCAACAATGCTTTGTTCTCAGGCTTCCCATAGTTCTTCCAAAAGAGGCCTTTGAAATCCTCTCTAGTTCCAAGCCAAGAAGATTGACTTATGGGCTCATTTATTTCAAAGAAGAACTAGTATAATGAATGATATGATGATAAAGTTGCCTGGATAAGCCACCAACCAGAGCATGAGAAAGTACGAGGGAGCTGGGCAGTGAGAAATCCATCGCCAGGCAAAAACACTTGCTCCTTTCGATATACAAGGCTTTCTCCTATAAAATTTCTGGGAGGGGTTGAGCATGCAAACTTGATTTCAGGTGGCTTTGTAATGGAACAAGAGAACAAAGAACAGTATTTGTTTGAGTATCAATCAAACCAGGAAAAGCGAAAAAAATTCTCCAAAGTCTGAGGAGTCTCCCTAAATATACAGCTGCCAAATAAAATGCAAGAACCCCAATTAAATAAAAAACAAGTAATTTTTGGTAAAAATATGTTCCAAATATTTCATGAGACATACTTACTCTAAAAAATTCTTGTCATTTATCTAAAATTCAAATTTGACTTGGCACCTTGTATTTTTATTTGCTAAACCTGGCAACTCTCAGGATTGTACTGACTCCAGTGTAACATTTCAGAAAAGTATTTCTGAGGCACATCAGTGGTTTCTCAGAATCTAATTGCAGGGAAAGATGTATTTTTTATATTTTTTAAATTGATTTCAGAGAGGAAGGAAGAGAGTGATACTAAAACAGGAATTTTAGGGGTAAAATAGGACAGGTTCAGGAAATTTTAGAAATTTTGGAAATTAAGGGGACCATGAAGGAAGCACAGGGCTGCAAAGCAGCAGAAGGTATATTTCCATAGAATAGGGAAGCTGAAAAGCTGCAACAGGTACATTTCCATAGAATGAGGGAGCTGGGAACAGCAAAAGGTCTATATTTACAAAATAAAGAGAAGGAAGCCCTTCATCCAGAAGGAGAAGAAGAAAGCCCAAAAGGGAATAGAAAAACAATAAGGGGGGGAGGGGAGACTTCACATGTCCCATGTGGGGTTTGACCTTTGAGCCTAGGAGTTACTGTAGTTAACCAGTCTAGGGGAATAGTGACCAATATACCAAGGCACCAGGATTTGCAGCCTTTATAAGCCATAGGGAAAAGGAACTCAGTGGGACCTTCACCCCCTCCCCACATAGAAGTCTGTACTTGTTCTTCAATAAATCTCCACCTTTGCTATACTACTCTCTGTCCATGGATTCATTCTTTGATTCTGGTGAACAAAGAATCCAGGTTCCAGTCCAAAAATTCCATTTCCTCTTCCACCTACATCAGTTTAAGCCCTGTCCTTATTAGCTATGTGACTTGGGACAAATGCTATAACTTCTCAAAGCCTCAGTGTACAAATTCCGTAAATGAGAAGATTAGTGATATCTACCTGACAGTTTTGAGAATTGTCAAATTGTAAGGTTTGAGGGGCAGGAAACGGGAGTCAGACTAAGACATGTTAAAGAGGAGGTTTATTTCGCACTAACGAGCGAGATTCATTATGGAGGAGGTAGAGAAACCAGGATTAGAGGAGGGGGAGGAGAAGAAGGAAGGACCCAACCGGGCTCTGACTCGCAGACAGAATAGCCTGGGAGAACAGCAACATGTGGAGGGTGAAGAGGCCTTTTGAGGGAACAGGAAAGGGTGGGACCCAGGGTGGAATGGGAAGGGGTGGGTCCCAGGGCACTGGGCATGCGCTGATTGGTGGTTGAATGTCTTGGGGATGTACCAGCGGCAGACGCAAGTTATGTCATAACTCCGCCCACCCGTTGAGGGGAGGGACGATCTATCACAGATTATTTAAGAAAATCATTAGCCCAGTGCCCAATACATTGTAAGTACTTAGAATATATAAGCTGGTGCTGGAATGATTACCACTCGATTCATCCAAGGTTCTTGACTCAGATTGACATGTTCCTCACCCACTCCTAAGCCAAGTATCCACAGACAGGTTTGCTACAGCCCCACAGTGGGAGCCTAGCAACCTGAAGCCACCTGCTGCCTCGGGAACTGTGACGAGAAACCATAAATACCCCACAGATCTCATGGACTACAAACTAATAAGAGTCATCCTGCATTTGCTATATCCTCTTCCTTCATCTCCATTTTCTATCCTAGGAATATATTTTACTGAGATTTCCATTCTCCTAATAAAATAACAGTGTGTTTTTATAATCTCCTCTATGCAAAAAGCTTTAAAACATCCCATCCCACCCCCTCAAAGGCATAAAAGTAAACCTAAAGCCATATGGCACTGGAATTAAAGTCAGCATATTGTTGCGTTACATAATTTGCCATCATTAGAAATGATTTCTCAGTGATATTATGGTATTAACTCACTCTGGTGTGCAATGACTCATTGCAGGTCTAAGTTTTCTTTTGCGGCCCAGGCGGCTGTCTTTCAAATGGCGCTGGGCTAAATAAATTTAGCTGCACAAACATGTTATGTTGCCAGCACCTTTCCCCAGCCCAGTGACTGCCTGATGGAAGCTGTCTGTCTCAGACCATCCACAGGGCTTCTGCCTTTTAGCAAAGAACGCTGCAACTCTGTACCCGCAAGATCCCATCACAGTCTATGGAGGTAATTGGTTCTATACAACATCAAGGATGCCTGACCTTGTCACCCAATTTATACTAGAAAATTTAAGTAAGGATCCCGGCTTCCTAATTTGCTCATTTGCAAGTTTGAGGGTAACACATGGGGTCACAAGTGAGACTGCGGAATTTCCTTCAATTAATGAGGAGAATGTGGATTTCCCTTGCTTTCAGGAGAGAACTTCATACTTAGCATACATACCAACACATATTCAATAACTACCTAGGTGACTGTTATGTACATATAAAATACAACATACATACAAGCATACAAACATGTGTGTGTCACCCTGATGTCCCCGATCTTACAGCTTTCAATATTCAAGTTAAAAGGTTCAAACCATGATAATACTGAGAAAGAACACCCCTGCCATCCAGGTACTGGCCTGGCACACACAGGTAGGCCTGAGTGTTCTGTTGAATATAAACACATCTACGGAACATCAATATCAGACAAGACCACACCATACACGTGAACACAAATGAAACATGAATACTGTCCAACTCACAAATACCAAAACATCCCCCCACCCAAAGAATACGGGTAATTGCTTCCTTCCCAATAACACCTTCAGCCTGGCTCTAGTACCCCCTCTCTATAGATAAGGAGGTTAAGATAGCCCATCGTCGAATTATTCCCACTTCCTGACAGTATCCAATCAGAACCAAGTCCTGCTTCCTTAATACCTCCCGGCAAATCACCAGCACAAGCCCCAGCTCCTACAAGTCCTTCTGAACACCCTTTCCCTGAGATGCCCCACAGTTGACACATGAATAGGCTCAACTGTGTTCCTCACAGTCTTCAGCTACAGGGCATTGATGCCACCAAATGCCAGTAGTTATCCTTCCTACCTTTCCCACTGTCTTCCCCTGGTGTATATGAGGGAAAGGGGGTTTATGTAGCTTCCACACCTAGGTCAGTCTCGCTGCACAGCTGTCCACTGGATCCTAACGGCCACACTTAGTGCCACCTTAGGAGTTCTGGGACCACCATCTTTTACCCTCTTGACTGAGTCAAGGCTCAAACTAGAGCATCAATTCACAAGGTGATCAGTTTGTGTGAAGGAGTTCCTTTCACAGGAAGGGACTTGAAGCTCAGCCAAAGGTAAAGCAGGTCAAGGGCCAAGCCAGAGGTGGTTCTGAGGAGGAAACTGGTCTTACAGAACTTGTTATCTAAATGCAGAGGCCATGGAACTGTGAACAATGCACTGCCCTGGGGGGGGGGGGGGCGGGGAGGGAGGGTTGTTATGCTGGTGCCAGGACGGACCATGGGATGTGGCCTGACACCTGGGGGCCTTCCTGCATGGCCAAGAAGGGGGCAGGGGGCATATCTGCAAGACAAAGACCCTAGCGGGATATATATAGACAGGCTCTCTGCATGTTTCTTCACTCTGATTTGGAAATTATTCCCGGAGTCCACTAGTGTTAATAAACGAATTAAGTTAAATAAAGAAACTTCCCTTTCTCTAGGAAGTGTGCTTGGTATTTCTATGGTCTTCTGTAACAGTTCAGAGTGTGACTACAGTGACCTCCAGGGACAGAAGCAAGAATCCAGTGGCCCAAGGAAAACACAGAAATGCAAGGTGGGAGAATACAGTTAGACAAAGTGAATAATGAGACCAATCCACAAAAAGGGTAGTGCTAGGGAGACAGGGCCGACATGGAGGAGGAAAGGCGGGTGATGGAGCTCACAGAGGGAGGATTGGCCCCGGAGCAGAGACCAGCTGGGGAGGAAGAGGTAGAAACTGCACCAGTGAAGTGTTTACCCTGTTATCAGAACCAGGAAGTGTGGGTCCCATGCGAAATGGATGCAGCTTCTTACAGATGTCAACACCTTTCAACCAATCAGCAGCTCTCCCTGGAGCCAGCAAATCCACTTGTGAATTAAGACCCCTGATGTTTTTGCAAGATGAAACCTTGTTTCTATGGAAACCAAAGACAAATTATGATACATTAAGCCCAGGAAATTTGATGATGATGATGATGATGATGATGAAGAAGAAGAAGATGATAACATCATTTTTAGCCAGAATTTGAGACAGCATGCCATTCTGACTAGCTACTTTTCAACATCTTTACCCCTAGGACATGCATCTTCTCAAATAGGAGTTTAAGGGGTGTATTCATCTTTCCCTGAAATTAAATTTATTTTCACAGTGTAAACATAACAGCCTTGCTGGTATGTTTACACTGTGGTGTTTATTATCAGACATTGAACTGAAATAAATGAAAAATATTTTGCCTTCAGAAGAAAGGGAAATATTACACTTAGATATTTATAAGTTTGGTTATTTTTTAAAACATAAAGTCAAAAATCTTATAATTATTAGACATTGCTGGCAATAATTTTCTGAGTGTTTCTCACATAAAGACTGAAAGTAATATTCACAACATGAACTATACTTCAAACTAAATATGGAATAAAAATGGATTTAAATAACCAGACCAAACTGCTTATCTAAATAGCACATGCAAATCAATTTAACTGTTATGTTAGAATTACTATGATGGGAAATCACCATAATAAAAGTAATAGAGTTACTATTTTTTAAGTACCTATTTTATTCCAACTACTGGAATAAAGTATTTTTATATGCATCCTCTTCTCCTCACAATAACCCTTAAAAGGCATTATTAACCCTATTTTGTAGATGAGGAAACCAAAGAGCAGAAAGATTAAGTAATCTGCCCAAGGTCACACAGCCAGTAAGTGGCCAAATCGGATTGAGACCTGCATCACCTGGCAGAAGTATGTACGTGTTTTGTGCTCCCACATTGTCTTCTCTCGAGTTTTAGAGGGATGGCATGCAGGTGCTTATTCTGAGCCCAAGGTTTGGCCCAGTTCAATGCCATCATCTTTAGAACCTGTCAGAGAAGACGAAGGAAAGACTCTAGAGAGCTGTGCCCTATCACCAGGAAGTACCAGACTGCCTACTCCCGCATACAGGATGCAAGTTAAACTCACATGGCTTTCAGAGGGATTCTTTCAGAAAACCACAGCCTCAGCGGGAGCCTTCCACACCACTGCAGTGTCTGGGGGACCTGGGTCCTCCTGTGGGTTCAGTTGGCTTTAGATGTTTCCCCCAGAGGACTGCACGCTCCTTAGAGACTATTGTATGTGGTATAGAATGGACCGCCCACTGAGGATGCTTAGTAAATGCTGATTATCTGCTCAGGGTCCCTCCTAGCAAAACACTTCAGAAGGGTTGTGCCCTACAGTGACTCACCCTCCAATCCTTCATCCCATAACTTTCTCTTCCTAACGCCCTTCTAGACTCTATTAGAACTGAAAGCATCTCCATTCTCGTCCCTACAGACACCTTCCTGCATTCACATGCACATGCTCAGTAAGTGCGTCAAGGTGACAAGTCTGAGTTTCATTATGTTCTTCCTTCACAGGGAGAGAAGGGGGCTGGGGAATGTTCTCCTGTCACTTTCTGCATAAATTCCTCAGCAGCAACCAGGCCTCCTTGAAAAGGAAGCCAAATGCATACCTAAAATGGGCCAGGAAAGTGTTACAGCGTTTGACCAGGAAAACACTTGGAGTCACAAAACTCTGTTTTAATATTAAACTCCAGTTTCAATGAGCTCTTAACTCATGTGTCATTGGATTTGGAGTGTACACACATTTTTAATGGACACTATTCTCTCTTGGAAGTAGCCATAATGATGTTTTTTGCCGTAACTATGCAATACGTAAACCAACCATTATTCTAGTGGTAAAGAGTATAAAATTGTAATAGGGGAGGGGAGAAACAAAATGGAGAACAATCTTCTAAATTTAAATAAAGGGAACAATAAGCAGTCATGAAGGGAATTTTGATGTCACACTAACTTTTATTAGCTTGATGTGCTGAGAAAAGAAATAGCATGCATTTTTTTAAAAGTGACTTTCAAAGAAGAATCATTTGTTTGCATAAAATATGATTACTTATCCTCATAAATGTTTATTTGAATTGATTGCACTCTAACAAAAGCCAGTGGCAGGGAAACCCAATTCTGAATTAAAAACAAGCCCAAGGTGTGACTGAGCACATCAGCATCACATGCTGACTCAGGGAAATCTCAGGCCACTCTGATTCTGCCCATTTTCTAGGATGAGAGGCTCTCCTGAGGCCCAATTCTTTAGAAACAGAAAAAAAAACCTACAACTCAGTCTGGGACATCCCTCCACAAAAGAACAACACCCAGAGGAGGCCAGTCAGCACCTTATTTAGGTTTGCCTGCATTTCCATCCCACTGTCCACACTAGAACCTGTCTCCTGGCAACCTGAGGCCAAATCCAGCAGTAGATGTCACTCTGATAGGTTTGCATTTAAATCAGTTTGGTAGAACTTAGAGCACTAGTTACATGAGCCGTGCTCTTTAGCTCACCAGTCTCTACCTTTTCTGCTCTGCATGGGCTCTCGCCTTCGCTCCTTTCCCTCCCCATCCCTGTGGACCCTGGGACCCCAGCCTAGGAGCCTGCCTTCATGGACTCATGAAATACTATTCTCCTGCTATCACCAATCTAAACACTGGAAGCCCTTCAAGGACATGGCTCATTTGTCTCCATCCAGAAAGAGAGAGCACTAAAAGGAGGAAGAGAACTCATTTCTGGCAAACGCTTTTATCCTATTTTGTTTTACTTGAGGCTGCCCAAGAACGCCAGTCATAAGTAGAGGGAGCCCCAAGACTAAGTCTCCCCATTTCCTAGTGCCCAGCGTCTATGTGCCAGACCAGCACATCTTGAAATCATGCAACCAAGTAAAAAATATTTTTATAGTGATGAGGCTCCATAATTAATTTATTTACTTGGCATAACAAGGAACATTTTTTTTAATATTGTGATTTTTTTTGTTTTTACATAAACAGCAAAGTATGATTTCTGATGTTACTTTACTACTTCTACTGTTTAATCCTGTCATATTAAAACCATAAACCGTGGACAGGAAAAGGGGTGGACATAGAAAGGTAGAAATATTGAATGTCCCAATGTGCCAAGCACTGGGCTTGGAGACTTACATGTCATAGGAGCCTCATCATTCCTCATTTTTTAAAATCAGGAAACAACAGTTAAGTTGACCAAAGTCACAGAGCAAATAATGAAGTAGCTGACCCAAACTTGATCTTTTAGAACTGCTGGCCAATTACCATTTAAACTCATTGCCTCATTTTTTTATTTTATTTATTTTTATTTTTTGGATTATATGGCATGGGTTAGACTCTGATTTTTAAGGCTGAAATAAAAACACGACAGATTTACTGTGACATTTTCATTCACCTGGGCAATTTCCATTTCCCTTTCACATATCTAGTTAAGGCCCTAGTGGTCCACCGTTCATTGAAGAGCCACAATTTAAAATCGGACTCTCCAAGCTGTTTCTTTAGAATGCAGTTGCAGAAGACTGAAGGGGCAGATTTCAGTATTAGTGCCACTGCATTGAAACAATTACTGGAAATGGAGCCTAAAAGGGGGTTTTTCTGAACTGTACTGAGGACTACTTCAGTTCTCTTACTCCCTTTGGCTATAGAGGAACCAAGCGTTACTGGACAAATTCAGCCTCCTCTTGTGGAGAGCTCTTCACCCAGTGAGTGATTCACTTCTCTATCTAGAGCACCAGCTCAAATAGAAGGTCTGTATTTCTAGACACTATGTTATGACTGTGTCCACCACAGAAAGTTGGTTTTGTCATTATTTTAAAAATCATCACAGAAACATCCTCACAGCATGAAAACTGAGATGAAGAGGTGAACACCTCACACAGCATGTCAAGAGGAGAATTCATGAAAAATTGCAAATATTTTACTTCCACATTATTTCTCCAAGCTCCATTGTTGCCCAGACCTTTCTAGCCTTTTAAAACACGGGTAGCTTCTGGCAAGAGCTGTGACAGATGGCAACGTAGAGTTCCTGGCAACGGAGATAAATGTACATAATATCAGGCACCCACCTTACCACTTCGGAGGCTCCCAACACCCCAGCTCCTTCCTGAGGCTTCAGGAAGGGTCGCTTGCTAAAATTAATTTTCTGGTTAACAAGAAATCAGTGCAACATTTTATGCCTGAGTGTTTCAGAAGCCCCCTCTGAGGGACCCACACTATGCATTTTAATTTAGGTTTACACGTTTCATTTTTTAATGGAATGAACTGTGCATAACAACACATTTCACGATATGACATGAAAAGGCCTAGATACAGTTCATCTACTGGAAGGTTTTAACTCTAAGTACTAACAAATAAAGCAAAATAAATACATCAGGACTCCAACTGGCCTCTTCCAACATTTGGCCATTTGTTTGGGCAGGGAAGGCAAGGACATTTGGAGCCTAGAGGACGCGGAAGCAGCAGGAAAGCACAGAAATCCACAGGAGATGCTAAGGAATCTTTACTCTCGTTCAAGTCAACGTCCTTTGCAATCCTGAATCCCCCTTAGTCATTTTGCCACATTTGCAGGAAATCAATCCTTTTGCAATCAGCTCAGATTTCAAATAAGCTTAGAGAGACTTTTTACCCTGGCAGCATGTAAATGGGGATCTCAGATCCATTTGAAAACACAGCAGGAGGGTTAATTTGGAGATAATAGACATTTTCTAGTTGTTTGTATTCAAATCTCCAAGTTGCATAGAGCTCTAGGAACTACTTGGGTAACTTCAATTTTCTAACAAAAAGCTCTGTCCTGGAGCTGGCAGTGGCCTTTAAGAGCAGGCAATGCCTTAGCCAGTTTGGCTCAGTGGATAGAGCATCGGCCTACGGACTGAAGGGTTGCAGGTTTGATTCTGGCCAGGGGCACATGCCTGGGTTGTGGGCTCAATCCTCAGCAGAGGGCATGCAGCTCTCTCTCCCTCTCCCTTCCTCTCTGATATCAATAAAAATATTAAAAAGAAAAGAAAAGAGCAGATATTTACCCTAAAGTCTGACCAAGAGGACTAAGATCCATACCCCTTACTTGATTTTCCACCTTCAACATGCCCTCAGAAGGCTGTGCTCCAGGTTTGGCATCTGAGTCACAGTGTCTGTTCTAAAGACCCTGAAGCAGTGGGCAGCCCTGAAGATGCTGAGTGGCCCTAGGAGGCAGCAGCCTGCCCCTCCTGCTCTCACCTGGTAGCACTTGAAGGCATTAGTGTCCGCTGGCCAACTGACCCATTCCTCCATGGACTTTGGTAAGTTTGACTAGTGGATTTGGAGTTTGACGAGTGGATTTGGTCCAATGACACTTCTTTTTATAATTGATTTATTTATTTTTAATTATTACTGAATTTATTGGGATGCCATTGGTTAATAAAATTATATAGGTTTCAGGTGTATAATTCTATAACACATCATCTGTATATTGTATTTTGTTCCCCATCAAAAGTCAAGTCTCCTCCCATCATCATAAATCCCCCTTTACCCTTTTCTACCACTGCCACCCCCCTTTTCCTCTGGCAATCACTATCCTGTTGTGTCTATGAGCTGTGTTTTCTCTTGGTGGGAAGGAGGGGGGGGGGGGAGTATTTAATCCCTTCACCTTTATTATCCAGTTCCCTAACCCTTTTCCATACATATGAATCTGCTTCCAAATCTTGGCTATTATAAATAATGCTGCAATGAATATAGGGATGTACATATTCTTTTGAATTAGTGTTTCAAGTTTCTTTGGATACATCCCCAGAAGTGAAATCACTGGGTCATAAGACAGTTCCTTAATTTTTTGAGGAAATTCCATACTGTTTTCCACAGTGCCTTTACCAATCTGCAAACCCACCAACAGTACACAAGGGTTTCCTTTTCTCCACATCCTTGCCAGCACAATGAGGTGATATCTCATTGTGATTTTAATTTGCATTTCTCAGATGATTACTAATGTTGAGCATCCTTTCATATGTCTATTGGCCATCTGTATGTCCTCTTTGGAGATATGTCTATTCAGGTCCTTTGCCTATTTTTTTATTGGATTGTTTGTTTGTTTGTTTAGTGTTGAGTTTTATAAATTCTTTATAAATTTTGGATATTAACTCCTCATCAGATGTATCATTGGCAAATATGTTCTTCCATCCAGTGGGTTGTATTTTCATTTTGTTGATGGTTTCCTTTGCTATGCAAAATTTTTTTCATTTGATGTAGTCCCATTTGTTTTTTTGTTTGTTGTTTTCCTTTCCTGGGGAGACGTACCAGAAAAAATACTGCTACAAGAAATGCCCAAGTTTTTACTGCCTATGTTTTCTTCTAGGAGTTTTATGATTTCAAGTCTTAAATTTAAGTTTTATAATCCACTTTGAATTTATTCTTGTATAAGGGTAAGAAAGTGGTCTAGAGGACATCGAAAAAATGGCAGCAGAATAGACAGATGTTTCCCAAGCCTTGTCCTGGAGCAGATAGAAAGAACAGCTGAGGGTCGCACGGGGAGTGTTTGTTGGTGAGTTGAGGGACAGCTATACTCCAGGAGACTGTGGGGGACTGCTGGACAGGGGTCCCCTGACCGGGTAGCCCCCACTGCTGCTGGGTTCCCTCCTGGAGACCGCGCCATCTTGAAGGGGAAAGTGGATGTTATTGGAAGCCTGAAAATATACAACTATGGCACCCACCGAACAGCTGCAAACCCCAGAACACCGGTCCCCAATTGGCAAAAACACGGGGATTCTACACTCTACCACGGAAAGGTTAGATTTCACCTGGGATAAGGTGAGGTCTCTGGTCCCAGCAGGAGAGAGAAATGCGTGCACTGCAGGAGCTGGAGACCGGGGGAAGTCTGCGCCTAGAAAAATCCGTGGCTGTGGGGCTGGTGTGATCTGTGAATGTGGAAGGGGGTCCTCAGAGCTGCTAACAGAAGGGAACTCCAAAAAGCAACCTATTTTTATCTGATGCAAAATGACAGCCTAAAAATTTTAAAAGTATGCCAGATGCTTAGACCCAAGGGGGGAAAAAGACTGCATAGACTTGCATGCAGCCCCGGAGTTTGCACACTTACACTGGCTCCTTTTTTTTCTTTTCTTTTTTTTTTCCTCTTTAAATCCTTGCTTCTGATTACTAAGCCCAATACATAGGATCACCCAATTGGGGACACCCTAAGAGACTGCAGGGGAAAGTTGTTTTTCTGGAACCTGGGGATAAGAGCGGGGAATAACCATCAGCAAACCAGCTCTGGTGCAACCAACTCCCACAAACCGGTATTGAGTGCCACAGGGAAAGCAGGATCTAAGCACTGGCTAGAGAGGACCTATAGACCCGGGGGTCAATCCAGAAACACTGCCACCCTGGGGTTGAATCACAAATTGACTCTTGTATAAACACAAATAAAGAAATTCAAGAAATTAAGACACACTGCCTACTTAAAAATCAGGACTGGCTTACAACACTAAGGAGCAGTGGAACACAGGGAACTGCAATACTGTCCTGACTAGGAAATAGGCATGCCAAACAGAACAGTAGAGGAAGTGAATGACCTTCACTACTGCACTTTTTTTTCAGCTTTTACTTAAGAAACTAATATTTTTTATTTTTTCCTCACTTGATTTTACCTAAATTATTACATTTTTATTTTCAATCAGTATTATTACTACTACTATTTTACCTTTTTTTTTAAAAAAAAAAAAAGTGTCATTTTATTTTCTCTTTATTTTACTTTGGGATTAGTGTTCTACATTCTATTTTCATCTTTCCTTTAGCATCATTTTACTCTACTTCAACTTTACTTTTATGCCATCACTCTCTTCCTAACTTTTCCCCTTTTGTCATCCTGTTTCTCTTACCCTTTTCCTGCCTTAGATTTTCCCTATTCTTTCTTTTTACCCATTAAAATTTCACCCTACTTATATATCTAATTTCCAATCCCCTGCTCCAAGTCCATATACACCTCTCTCTTCTCTGTCTTCACTACCCAAAAAATTGTTTTTCTCTCTGTCCTTTTGTTATTGTTTGCTTGATTCTTTATTATATCGATTTTTTATGCTTGTTTGTGAGATTGTTTTGCTTATTCTTTTTGTTTTATTTGTTTTTTGCTTCTGTTTTCCGTCACCTCACTTGATATTAGTTGTTGTTTGTAGTTTGTATTCATCTCCAGGTACTTGTTGCTGGCATTTGTTGGGATTAGTGACTGTTTTATTGGAGTTTTCTCCCCATATATATAGTTTGTTCCCCTTTTCTTTCTTATTCTCTTTCTGTTCTCTCTAACTTTTTTTTTCCTTTTCCCAATTTCATTTTTGCACTCCTTTCTTTTTTTTCTTTTCTTTTTTTTTCCTCTTCTTCTTTCTCTCCTATTCTCTAATTTGCCTTTCTCTGGTGGTCACCTCTATTTGGGGTTATTAATATTTTGAATACATTTCTGTTCAGTGCCTTGTGCATTGTACCTGGTTGTGTTGTATTTTGTGCCTTTAAATCAACGCAAGAGAGAGAGAACTACATAGCCAGACACCTGGAGAAGAGAGACCATGGGGAGACAAAGAAACAGCCCACATATGAAAGAAAAGCTGGCATCACCAGAAAAGGAAGTAAATGAAATGAAGGCAAGCAATCTATGAGAGAAAGAATTCAGAGAAATGGTCATAAGGTGGCTGAAAAGAATGGAAGAGAAATTCGACATTATGGGTAAGAACCAAGAATAAATGAAAAATGACATTGCTGCTATAAAGAACTCACTAGAAAGCATCAAGAGTAGACTAGAAGAAGTAGAGGACCACATCAGTGAGCTAGAAGATAAGGTAGGAAAAAATACCCAAGTAGAGCAGCTTCTAGAAAAAAAATTAAAAACCAGGAGGAGAGCCTAAGGGAACTTTGGGACAACACAAAACAAAAAATAATCCACATAATAGGGGTTCCAGAAGGAGAGGAAACTGAGCAAGGAATAGAAAACCTGTTTGAAGAAATAATGACAGAAAACTTCCCTGACAGAGGGAAGAAAAAACCCATACAAATCCAAGAAGCTCACAGAGTCCCAAGCAAAATGAACCCCAAAAGACCAACACCAAGGCGCATTAGAATTAAATTGGCAAACACCAACAACAAAGTAAGAATCTTAAAATTGGCCAGAGAGAGAGACAGAAAGTTACCTACAAAGGAACCCCCATCAGACTAGCGATTGATTTCTCAACAGAAACTAATCAGGCCAGAAGGGAATGGAATGAAATATACAAAGTCATGTAAAGCAAGGGTCTGAATCAAAGAATACTGTACCCAGAAAGGCTATCAATCAAAATTGAAGGTGAAATCGGGAGCTTCACTGACAAAAAAGGACTAAGAGAATTTATTACCACCAAACCAGCAATGCAAGACATGCTAAAGGGCCTGCTGTAAAAAAAAGAAATAGAAGAAACACAGGGGTAAAGAATAAAAATGGCAACAAATAAGTACCTATCAATAATAATTTTAAATATAAATGAATTAAAAGCCTCAATCAAAAGACATAGGGTAACGGATTGGATAAGAAAACATGACCAATTTATCTGCTGTCTACAAGAAACCCACCTCAGAAAAAAAGACACACACAGACTGAGGGTGAAGGGATGGAAAAAGGTTTTTCAGGTGAATGGAAATGAAAAAAAAGCCAGGGTAGCAATATTTATATCTGACAAATTAGATCTCAAAGTGAAGGCCATAACAAGAGATAAGGAAGCCCACTTCATAATACTAAAGGGAGCAATCCAACAAGAAGAAACAACTCTGGTAAACATATACGCACCCAATACAGGAGCACCCAAATACATAAAAAAAACTCCTGGAGGATATCAAGGAAGAGATTGACAGCAATGCAATCATAGTAGGAGACTTTAATACCCCACTACTACCATTGGACAAATCCTCTAAACAAAAAATCAGCAAAGAAACATCAATCCTAAATGACTCACTAGACCAGATGGAATTAATTGACATCTTCAGAACATTTCACCCCAAAGCCACACAATATACATTCTTCTCAAGTGCACATGGATCATTTTCAAAGATAGACCATATGTTGGGTCATAGGCAAAGTCTCTTCAAATTCAAGAAGATAGAAATCATAGCAAGCATCTTCTCAGATCACAGTGGCATAAAACTGGAAATCAACTACAATAAAAACAATCCAAAAAAATCAAACACATGGAGACTAAACAGCATGCTATTAAACAATGACTGTGTTACCAGAGAGATCAAAGAAGAAATAAAAAACATCATGGCAACAAATTACAATAAAAATACAACAATCCAAAATCTATGGGACACAGCGAACTCAGTCTTGAGAGGGAAGTTCATAGCTCTACAAGCCTACCTCAAAAAAACAAGAAACAATGGTAATAAATTACCTAACCCTACATCTCAAAGAGTTAGAAAGAGAGCAATAAGAAAAGCCCAGTGTAAGCAGAAGGAAGGAAATAATAAAGATCAGAGCGGAGATAAATGACATAGAGACCAAAAAAAACAATACAAAAGATCAACAAAACCAAGAGCTGGCTCTTTGAAAGGATAAACAAGACTGATGAAGCTCTAGCCAGGCTCACCAAGAAGCAAAGAGAGAGGATCCAAATAAACAAAATCAGAAATGGAAGAGGTGAAATAACAACAGACCCCACCAAAATACAAAGGATTGTTAAAAAACACTATGAACAACTCCATTCCAATGAACTGGACAACCTGGAGGAAATGGACATATTCCTAGAAAAATATAACCTTCCAAAACTCAATCAGGAAGAATCTAAACATCTCAATAGGCCCATAACTATAAAAGAAATTAAAGCAGTCATCAAAAAGCTTCCAGCAAACAAAAGCCCGGGGCCAGACAGCTTCACAGGAGAGTTTTACCAAACATTCAAGGGAGAACTAAAACCTATCCTCCTCAGACTATTCCAAAAAATTCAAGAGGAAGGAATACTTCCAAGCTCCTTCTATGACGCCAGCATCACCCTAATACCAAAACCAGATAAAGACAACACAATGAAAGAATTACAGGCCAATATCCCTCATGAACATAGATGCCAAAATCCTCAACAAAATTCTAGCAAATCAGATCCAGCAGTACATCAGAAAGATCATACACCATGACCAAGTGGGATTTATCCCAGGAATGCAAGGATGGTACAATATCCGCAAATCAATAAACTTGATACATCACATAAACAAATTGAGAGATAAAAATCACATAGTCCTATCAATTGATGCAGAAAAAAAGCATTTGACAAAGTCCAACACCCTTTCTTGATAAAAGCTCTCAGCAAGGTGAGAATAGAAGGATAATACCTCAACATAATAAAAGCCATATATGATAAACCCACAGCTAACATCATACTCAATGGGCAAAAACTAAAACCATTTCCCCTAAGAACAGGAGGAAGACAGGGATGCCCACTCTCACCACTCCTGTTTGACATAGTACTGGAAGTATTAGCCATTGCAATTAGACAAGAAGAAGAAATAAAAGGCATCCAAATTGGAAAAGAAGAAGTAAAGCTGTCTTTATTTGCAGATGACATGATATTGTACATAAAAAAAAAACCAAAAGACTCCATCAAAAAACTAATAGACTTAATAAATGAATTCGGCAATGTAGCAGAATACCAAATTAATGCCAAGAAATCTATGGCATTTCTATACACCAATAGTGAACTTACAGAAAGAGAGACTAAAAAAAGCAATCCTATTTACCATCGCACCAAAAAAATTAAGATACCTAGGAATAAACTTAACTAAGGAGGTAAAAGACCTATATGCGGAAAACTACAGGACACTGAAAAAAGAGATAGAGGAAGATGTAAACAGATGGAAGAACATACCATGTTCATGGATTGGTAGAATCAACATCATTAAAATGTCCATACTACCCAAAGCAATCTATAGATTCAATGCACTCCCCATTAAACACCAACGGCATATTTCACAGACCTAGAAAGAACTCTCCAAAAAATTCATCTGGAATAAAAAAAAGATCCCAAAGAGCCACAGCAATCTTGAAAAAGAAGAATAAAGTAGGAGGGATCTCAATACCAGATTTCAAGCTATACTAAAAAGCCACTGTTCTCAAATGAGCCTGGTACTGGCACAAGAACAGACATATAGACCAATGGAACAGAATAGAGAATCCAGATATCAACCCAAACCACTATGCTCAATTAATATTTGACAAAGGAGGCATGAACATACAATGGAGTCAAGGCAGTCTCTTCAATAAATGGTGTTGGGAAAATTGGACAGATACAAGCAAAAAAATGAAACTAGACCACCAACTTACACCATACACAAAAATTAACTCAAAATGGATACATAAAATGGGAAACCATAAAAATACTAGAGGAATCCACAGGCAGAGAAATCTCAGACATATGCCGAAGCAATTTCTTCACCGATACCATTCCTGGGGCAATGGAAGCTAAAGAGAAAATAAACAAATGGGACTACATCAAAATAAAAAGCTTTTTCACAGCAAAAGAAACCATCAACAAAACAACAAGAAAGCCCACTGTATGGGAGAACATATTTGCAAATGTTATCACTGATAAAGGTTTAATCTCCAACATCTACAGGCAACTTATACAACTTAATAAAAGGAAGATAAATGATCCAATAAAAAAATGGGCAATGGACCTAAATAGAATCTTTTCGAAAGAAGACAGAAGGAAGGCCAAGAGACACATGAAAACATGCTCAAAGTCACCAATTATCCGAGAGATGCAAATCAAAATGACAATGCGGTACCATCTCACACCTGTCAGAATGGCAATCATCAACAAATCAGCAAACGATAAGTGCTGGTGAGGATGAGGAGATAAAGGAACCCTCATGCACTGCTTGTGGGAATGCAGACTGGTGAAACCACTGTGGAGAACAGTATGGAGTTTCCTCAAAAAACTAAAAATGGAGCTCCCATTTGACCCAGTGATCCCACTTCTAGGAATATATCCCAAGAAACTAGAAACACCAATCAGAAAGGATATATGCACCCCTATGTTCATAGCAGTATGATTCACCATAGCTAAGATTTGGAAACAGCCTAAATGCCCATCAGCAGATGAATAGATTGGAAAACTATGGTACATCTACACAATGGAATACTACGCTGCTATAAAAAAGAAGGAATTCTTACCATTTGCAGCAGCATGGATGGACCTGGAGAGCATTATGTTAAGTGAAATAAGCCAGGCAATGAAAGAAAAGTACCTCATGATCTCACTCATTTATGGAAAATAAAGAACATTATAACCTGATGAATAAAAAGATAGACACAGAGGCAGTAAAGCACCGAACAGACTGTCAAATTATAGCAGGAAGGCTGGAGAGTGTTGGGGAGGGAGGGAAATAGATCAATCAAAGGACTTGTATGCATGCATATAAGTACACCAATGGACACAAGACACTGTGGGGGGAGGGGAGATGAAGGCATGCAACAGGGGGTAGGGGAGGCTGGGGGAAGGTCAATGGGGGGAAAAAAGAGATATATGTACTAATATATGTAATACTTTAAACAATAAAACAAAACAAAAAAGTAAAATAAAATATACCATAGAGGAGCATTTTCATAAAAAAAAAAGAAAGAAAAGAAAAGAAAGTGGTCTAATTTAATTTGTTTGCATATATCTGTCCAATTTTTGAATAGATTCTCTTTACCCCACTGTATTTCTTGCCTCATTTGTCAAATATTAATTGACCATATAGATGTGGGTTTATTTTTGGGTTCTCTATTCTGTTCCTGATCTATATGCCTGTTTTTATATCAGTATCATGCTGTTTTGATTACTACGGCCCTACAATATAATTTGATATCAGGTAGCATGACTCCTCCAACTTTTTTGTTCTTTCTCAAGATTGCTATGGCTATTCGGGGTCCTTTCTGGTTCCATATAAATTTTTGGAATGTTTTTTCTAGTTCTGTAAAATATGCCAATGGTATCTTGATAGGAATTGTATTTAATCTATAGATTACTTTGGGTAGTATGGACTTTTTAATAGTATTAATTCTTACTTCCACTTATTTGTATCTGCTTCAATTTCTTTCTTCAGTGTCTTATAATTTTCTGAGCACATATCTTTTACATCCTTGGTTAAATTTATTCCTAGATTATTTGTTTTTATTTTTATGCAATTGGAAATGGGATTGTTTTCTTAGGTCCTTTTCTGATAGTTCATTATTGGCATATAAAAATATAACCTATTTCTGGATATTTATTTTGTATCTTCCACTTTACTAAATTTTCATTTATCAGCTCTAATAGTTTTTTATTGAATTTTTAGGGTTCCCTATATACAGTGTCACATCATCTGCAAATAGTGATAGTTTTACTTCTTCTTTTCTAATTTGGATGCTTTTTATTTCTTCTTCTTGTCTGATTGCTGTAGCTAGGACTTCCCGCACTATGTTGAATACAAGTGGTGAAAGTGGACATTCCTGTCTGGTTCCTGATATTAAGGGAAACACTTATAGTTTTTGCCCATTGAATATGATGTTGACTGTTGGTTTGTCTTATATGGCCTTTATTACCTTGGATCTCAGTTTCACGCATTTTTAAAGTGAGAAGCAAAATTATCTACTGAGACCAAAAGTAATGCTGAGAGTAGTAAAGATTTAAAAAGAGAAGAGAGGGCCTGGAGTACCTGCTACTGGCTCTGTATTGGACAGTTATTGAGCAGGAATTTCTGTTTCAGGAACTCAAGATGCTGCAGGATGTGGCTGTGAATAAATCACAAAGATTTAGATTCCACTAAGTGGAATTTCTGCAAGGAGATGCTAGAGGAGGAGGCAGACCTGATCTCACTGGGTACGGGCTATATCCTCTAATTTAGAATTCATGGACTCTGACTTCTCTTAAATTTCTTTTTTTCCCTCCCCAGGAATTGTCTCTATTTACCAATGAACAGTGATACATTGGTGATTGGGAATATTTTCTCTTTGAGGGCAACTACCTCCTGGCCTTTGGCCCTCTGATCAGGTCTGAAAAGAGGTAAAACTGAGCAGAGAGACAAGACCCACCAACTAGTTGGTCACTGCCTCTACCTGCACCGGGACTGCAATTCCAAGAGGCCTCCAGGCACACGGTCTATAGATAAAGTCCCTGTGCACAGCCGAGCTCCTGGCCTCTGGTCCCTGGTTTGGGGCAGCAGGGGCCAGCAGTCCTGCTGAAAACCAATGACACATCTTTAGAGAACACTATGCAGTTAGACCAGTCATGAACAAAATCTTGCTTCTATCTACAAACCTAGAAATTACAAAAGTCTGTAATTCTCTTCTTCATTTCTTTTCCTTTGAGATGGTCTTGAAAATCCCTTTCCTGGTGCCACGAGGTCACCTGCAATTTAAAAAAAAAATCATTCTTATTCCTCCCTTCTACATCAGTCTAAAAGTTCAAGAGATTGTAAATAAGGCTGAAAAAAATGACTACCTTCTTTCTATTTTCCAAGTCCTAGTCACCCTTCAAGATCCAAATCCAATGAATCCTTCTTAGGACTTCTCCAACTACTCACAGTTCACATTATTTCCCTTGGATGTGAGCTTCCAGTATCATATATTGTTCTGGTCTCTTCCTAACCTGGTTTCTGTAGAAACTGAGGATTAAAACAAAGAATAAATATTAAGACCAAATATCAACCCTATTACCAAGTGGTTTTGCTAAGACTAGCCCCTAGATTTATTTAGTCAGATCTGCCCCCAGTCTCAGGCAACTCTGGGCAAGGGCAGGGGATGAATACCTACCCAGGTCAAACATACACCTTGGAAGAGAAGCACTGAGGAGAGCCCAGGCTCTGTGTGAACCAGCTAGCTTCAAAGAGGAGGAAGGATGGAACCAGCTAGAACATGGTCACCAATCACATGGGTCACCCTAGCCCCCCAACGGACATGGAGTGAATTAAAGGGAGAAACGTGGAGTGCGCTTGGGAAAATTCCTCCTCAAATTAAGCCAAAGATGGGAAAAATTTGTTCTCTTTTGGGCACATAGTTTTGTAACAAATTTTCCCATGCAAGTTAGTTTTGCCTTTTTATCTGGCTTTTTAAATTTCTTCAAGACAAAACCATATCTTACATGTCTTGTATCTCATGGGTGCAAATACAATGCTGGATAAATAATGACTATCTAATAAATATTTGTCTTTTAAAGGACTGAAAATGAGCGCTAGGGTTGTGGAAAGTTAACCATTCAATTTTGTGAAAAACAATGAAATCTTATAAATACTAATCTGTTTCATCAATGGGTTGACCATTTTGGACCTGGGTTCCAAATCAAATCACCATATCCAAAAGACCTGCCCTAAAATCACCCAGCCTTATTTTCTATTATTAAAAAAACAAAAAACATACACACCCTGTTTCATTATTCAGAACACATTATCAAAATACTTTCAGCATAATTTGGCATATATTTATTTTTTACAGATTCAGAATGTCTGTTCTCCCTTATTGAAATACCTATAGAAAATATTGCAAGAGTTGGTTGGAAGAATAAAGAAATATGTATCAAATTAGGAGGAATAAGAGCTGGAAACTACTGCTTAAGGTGCAAACACAAGTAGAAAGGATATACCCAAATTCCTCTAAACTGGTTGATGAAAATCTTGCTGTTATGTCATAACCAAAACAAAGAAAATCTATACTCTGGAAGAAATAGCCTACCAGCACACCAAGCAAAATGTGGGCATAAAATTCCTGAGCGTTTACACACCATCTACCTAGATATTAAAAATGCAGTTCCAGGCATAAAGGGAAGCATAAAAAATTAAGGAACGTCTAAATTGGAAGGTTCTGACATTCAAGCTCTAAAAGTTCCCCAGTGGAAACTCACGGGTGAAGCCTTTCTTCTGAACAAACACAGATTACAAGAGCATTAATGAAACTGTCTCTTATATATTGGTCAGTATCATCTCCCAGGCAGTGGTAATGTTTAAATATCCCTGAGGGAGTGTGTGTGTGTGTGGGGGGGGGGGGGGGGGAATCCCTCTGCCTTCTCCACAGCCTGAAGATGAATGCCTGCATTGATCCATACCTAATCCAGAAACTATCTTCTCTGAAGAAAGATCTGCAACTCTTAACCACATCGACCAGAGGCAATTGATAGAAACACTAGGTAACAGCTTTTATAGCAATGGTGTTGGTGGCTATTAGTATTTCTACAACAAAAAGTTTGGAGAACAAAGGGTTCTCTCATGATCTCACCACCCTAGTAACTATTAATTTCATTTTTTTCTTGGTCAAAGACACATATTTTAAACATATAGTCAAGATCCTTGTATTTGTTCAGTTTTTATAGGTTTTCCTTTTTTATGTAGCAGCATAGGTACTTTTCCAACTGCTATATAGTCTTCAAATTTCAATGGTTGTCTACCATTTCATGGAGTGGGTATGCCATAACTTCCTTAGTTTTGAGCAATTATGCTGCTTCTAATTTTCCAATAGACATCTTTGGCATGCAGTTTATTCTTTCCTTGGAACATATCAAATTCTTAAACAGAAGAATATCATGTCACAGAAAATAAACTTATGTGTGTTCCTATGTATGGTTTACAAACAAATGCTATGCCAGTGTTACACTGCACTGTCCCCAACTAGAAATGGTATGGCTTGGTATTTTATTAGGCAGAGACATAGTCACTACTGCTAGAAATTTTTTATTACAAAATTTGAATATTTATATTTACTAAAATGCAATGTGACTACATAAAATGTTATTTGAGTAGCCCACAGAAATTCACAATTATTCTTCTCTGTAATGCATATAAATGAATGCATATAAATGAACAATCTTTTCTAAACCTGAAAAGTTATAATTCTGAATTATTGAAAAACTGATGGATTTCTGCATCCTTTTACATTAAGAGAAGATGTAAATAAAGAAAATTGAAAACAGATTCCTTTTACAGTCTTGTGTTTAAATATTTAAATATCTGGTGAATTTTAGCATTGATATATAATTCTAAATCCTTAATGTATGCAATATACAAACAAAATTGAAAACAACATTAATGTTTATATTATCAGTAAAGACAAGTATGTATTATGAATAAAAAATGAAAACAACATTTAGCTGCAGTGCAATAAATTTAAACATGCAAGGGATTGAGATATCCATATTTGCTTCTGAATTATTATACTGAATAGCCCTAGCTGACTTGGCTCAGTGGATAGAACATCAACCTGTGGGCTGAAGGGTCCTAGGTTCGATTCTGGTCAAGGGCACATGCCCAGGTTGCAGGCTCGATCCCCAGTAGGGGGTGTGCAGGAGGCAGCCGATCAATGATTCTTATCATTGATGTTTCCATCTCTCTCTCCCTCTCCCTTCCTCTCTGATATCATTAAATACATATTTTTTTAAAGGATGTAAATAAACTGGGGAACTCAACCATGTTCATGAATTTGATAGCATAGAAAAAATGCCAATTTTCTCCAAATTAATTTCCAGATTTAGCATAATTCCAAACAAAGTTCTGGTTTGAGGAACTTGATAAATTTATTCCAAAATGTACACAGCAGAATAAAAGACCATAGATAACCAAGTTAGCTTTGAAAAAGAAGAGCAAAAAGGGAGGACTCACTCTACCAGGTATTAGCACATATCACAAAGCATTATAAAAATATGGTGCTCACAAAGGAAGAATCACATAGATAAACTGGATAGAACAGAGCTCAGAGACAGGCATACAAACATGCATGCACACACATAGGCACTTGATTTGGGATGAAGGTGGGTACCACAAAGCAGATTACTTATCTGCTGTCGTATATACTTCTCACCACCTTAGCTGTTACCACCCTGTCCTAGGCACTGTGATTCCTCACCTTCAAAAGCTTCCTAACTGGTCTTCCTGCTTTTTCTTTAGATCCCCTTCAGTTTATTTAACAGTGATCCTGTTAAAACACAATCAAATGATGCTTTTAATTTTTCCCAGCTTTATTGGGACAAAATCTATACTAATAAAAGGGTAATATGCTAATTAGACCAGGTCAACCGGCCATCTTCCGGAAGTCCAACTTCCTTCTGGACAAAGCCATGGTGGTGGGGGACAAGGCAGAGGCAGTTAGGGGCAATCAGGCCAGCAGGGGATTAGGGGCGACCTGGCCGGCAGGGGAGGGCTGTTGGGGGCAACCAGGCCAGTAGGGGAAGGCCGTTGGGGGCATTAGGCAGGTGAGTGGTTAGGAGCCAGTGGTCCTGGATTGCGAGAGGGATGTCTGACTACCACCGGGATCGGGCCTAAACCAGCAGTCAGACATCCCCCAATGGGTCCAGGATTGGAGAGGATGCAGGCCGGGCTGAGGGACATCCCCCCTCCCGTCCACATATTTCATGCACTGGGCCTCTAGTTGACATATAACATTGCATAAGTTTAGGTGTACAGTGTTGACTTGGCACATTTACATATTGCAAAATGATTACCTGCATAGCATTTATGCTTGTGTTTTTAGATACCAACAACTTATTTGAAAATCTTTTCTAGTCCAAATTAGGTAGAGAATAATAGCTAATCATCATTGCACACTTTCCATTATTAAACACTATTGTATTTACACACCTTCATTCTCCATCTTCACAACAAACTTGTACAATACACACTCTCATTCCCCCCATTTGAAAGAGGCACAGAGGTAAAGTGATTTACCGAAGGTCACACATTACTTAAGTTCTCTGTGTTAAGGTGGAGTTGGGCTTTGAACCTTGGGATCCTGGCTCTAGAATATTTGGGCAAGGTTGGGAGCACAGAAAGATTTATTTACTAGACTTTTTAATTCCCACGTGGTTTTAATTAATTAGAAAAGCAAGTCATGATGTTCGTAATTGATTTCACAGCTATTATTCCATTTCATGGTAGGAGGGAATTATTAGGAACCCTATTACAAAAAGACGGCATGTTGCCTGACTCTGTCCCAGCTTCCTGATATCTGCTTTCTTGCTACCACACTGCTCTTACCATTATTCTCCTCTGCAGTGTGCACAGGAGACCTTCCTAGGTTCCTTGATCCCTCATCTCTCCCCTGGGAGGTCAAACTGACAAGGATGCTGCACACTCCAAGACTGTCCGGACCTGGCTGTGCTGCAGCAGCAGAGGTGTGGATCTGGGAGGACACATCACTGGGCTTGGCTGGAGCTGAGCAAGGCTGGAAAGGCAGGGTAGTGTACGCAATAGGTTTAATGTGGGCTGAAGGGATTGTTTGCAGGACTCAGCTTGAAGTTAGCTGGCAGTAACCCAAAAGCCACTGAAACTTTAAAGCAAGAACAGCCATCAAAGTGTAGAATAGACTGGGGGAGAAGGGGCAGTCTGGTAGGTAAGAAGGAAACTGATGATATATTTGCTATTGACAACTGACATTTTCTCGTTTTTTTCTAGTTTTATTGAGATATAATCTATATATATAAAGAGGTAATATGCTAATTGGTCCTAACGGTGTCCCCGTCACAACCGGAGCTGGTGGGCGGGGACAGGGGTGGGGACTTGCGCCTCCAGCGGAGGCGCACGCAGGCCTGCCCAGCGCTGAGGTGAAGCTGCCTGCCTGTGTCCCTGACCTGAGACGTGGTGCTGCCTGCGTGCATCCCCACCCAGCACTGAGGTGAAGCTGCCTTTCAGACTATAAGTTCAGCCATCGAAGATCAAACTGTACACCCCAAATGCTTTCTCTTGGATGGTCCAAGTAGTAGTGGAAAAACATATCTTTATAAAGTTTTAATACATTATATTAGAGGTCGTGATGGTACTGTTTTACCCACAGTCTCTACAGAAATTGCTGCAAATTTACTTCTTGGTGGAAGAATCTTTCATTCCCAATATAAATTACCAATTCCATTAAATTAAACTTCAATTTCTAGATTCGCTATAAAGAGTGAAGTTGCTAAAACCATTAAAAAGGCCAAACTTCTCATTATTGATGAATGCACCATGGCATCCAGTCATGCTATAAACACCAGACAGATTACTAAGAGAAATTATGAATTTGAATGTTGCATTTGGTGGGAAAGTTCTTCTCGGAGGGGATTTTCGACAATGTCTCAGTATTGTACTGCATGCTACGCGATCAGCCATAGTACAAACGAGTTTAAAGTACTGTACTGTTTGGAGATGTTTCAGAAAGTTGTCTCTTAAAACAAATATGGGATCAGAGGATTCTGCTTATAGTGAATGGTTAGTAAAACTTGGAGATGGCAAAGTTGATAGCAGTTTTCATTTAGGAATTGGTATTATTGAAATTTCCTGTGAAATGATTTGTAATGGATCTTTATTGAAGCTACCTTTGGAAATAGTATATCTATAGATAATATTAAAAATATATCTAAAAATGCAATTCTTTGTCCAAAAAAATGAGCACATTCAAAAATTAAATGAAGAAATTTTGGATATACTCAATGGAGAGTTTAACACATATTTGAGTGATGATTCCATTGATTCAACAGATGATGCTGAAAAGGAAATTTTTCCCATCGAATTTCTTAATAGTATTACTCCTTAGGGAATGCTGTGTTCATAAATTAAAATTGAAAGCGGGTGCAATCCTCATGCTACTGAGAAATCTTAATAGTAAATAGGGTCTTTATAATGGTACTAGATTTATTATCAAAAGACTAGAGGCCCGATGCACAAAGATTCGTGCAAGAATGGGCCTTCCTTCCCTTGGCTGCCAGCACTGTCTTTGCTCTGGCTGGAGCCGCCTTTTCACTCCAGCCCACCTTTCTGCCTTCCCAAGCTGCCAGAGGCCCAGAGCAGCTGGGGTGGTGCAGAACACCTGCATCGTCGCCATGGCAATGACACCTGTGTCCCGCCCCTGGCCACTCAGTGCCTGCATGTGCAAATTAACCCACCATCTTTGTTGGGTTAATTTGCATAGTCACTCCTGATTGGATGGTGGGCATTTCAAAGGTAGGATCAATTAGCATGTCACTCTTTTATTAGTGTAGATTACAACCTAACATTATCAAAGCTGAAGTATTAACAGGATCTGCAGAGGGAGAGGTTGTACTGATTCAAAGAATTGATTTGTCCCCATCTGACACTGGCCTCCCATGTAAATTAATTTGATGACAGGAGAAACCAAGATGGCGGCATAGGTAGGCACCTAAACTGCTGCTTCACACAATAATTTCAAAACTACAACTAAAAGACAGAACGGACACCATCCAGAACCACAGGAAAGCTGGCTGGGTGGAAATTCTACAACTAGAAGGAAAGAGAAAAGCTCACGGAGAATTGGAGGAATGGCAAAGGGTTGAGGTACGGCAAAGGGTCTTTGTGCATGCAGAGAGGAAGGGCGGCTGAGAGCCTGGCTGACTTTCTCTGGCAGGAGGGGGAAGGAAGCCCCTGACTGCAGTGAACCCCAGTTCCAGGCGAAACCCCATGGACCCAGGCTCATACAGGGGGAGTCTGGACTGTCAGGTAGAGAGAAAGGCACTCGGAGACTCGGAGATCAGGGGGAGACCCAGGGGAGCCCCAGCATAGCCCCAGCGGGCAGGGGTGTAGAGGCACGCGTGCGAATGCACACAAAGACTGCGGAGGTTGCCACAGGCTTTCCCTAGCAGAAGGGAGTCGGAAGCTCCTGACTGCACTGAACCCCAGGTCTGACTGCACTGTACCCAAGTTCCAGGTGAGCCCCTGGGGACCCACGCTCTTGCAGGGGGAATCGGGACTCTTGGTCGGAGTCTCGGGAGCCGGGGAAGGCAGAGGTCTGGAGGCATGCATGCACAAGGGCAGGGTTGAGGGGAAGCCAAGACTGTCTGCTCTGCCCTAAGACTCCACCCCATCCAAGCTGAGCACAGAGGCTTTTGCAATTTGGCAAGTCTAATCCTATAAGGCTGTCTCCAGCACCAAACTTCTCCCAGCAGAGACACAGCTGATCCTCACAGCCAACTGGCCTGGAGGTCACTTCCTCCCAGTGATACCAACAACAATCAAGACTTAACTACAACAAGGCTGTACCCACAGTCCACAAAGGGGTGCACCAAGAGTGTCCACCTCAGGTTAACTGGGGAGGCCGACCCACTGGGCCATATAGGAAACCTAGCACACAAAGCTACCCTATCAACTCAGGGAAGCAGTGGAAATGTGGCGACAAAGAAACAGATCACAAACGAAAGAAATGGAGTAAAACAAATGACTGGATCTAGAATTCAAAACCACAGTTATAAGGCTTTTCAAGAATATCCTAGCTGATAAATATAATGAGACCCTCGAAGATATGAAAAAGGACCAACTAGAAATTAAACATACACTGACTGAAATAAAAAATATTATACAGAGACTCAACAACAAACTAGAGGAATGCAAGAATCAAGGCAAAGAATTGAAATACAAAGAAGCAAAAAACACTCAACTGGAAAAGCAAAAAGAAAAAACATCCAAAAAGTTGAAGATAGTGTAAGAAGCCTCTGGGGCAACTTGAAGTGTACCAACATCAGAATTATGGGGGTGCCAGAAGAAGAGAGAGAGCAAGATAATGAAAACCTAATTGAAGAAATAATGACAGAAAACTTTCCCTACCTGGTGAAAAAAATAGACTTACAAGTCCAGGAAGCGCACAGAACCCCAAACAAAAGGAATCCAAAGAGGACCACACCAAGACACATCATAATTAAAATGCCAAGGGCAAAAGACAAAGAGAGAATCTTGAAAGCAGCAAGAGAAAAACGGTTAGTTACCTACAAGGGAGTACCCATACGACTGTCAGGGGATTTCTCAGCAGAAACTATGCAGGCCAGAAGGGAGTGGCAAGAAATATTCAAAGTGATGAACAGCAAGAACCTACAACCAAGATTACTCTACCCAGCAAAGCTATCATTCAGAGTTGAAGGTCAGATAAAGAGCTTCACAGACAAGAAAAAGCTAAAGGAGTTCATCGCCACCAAATCAGGATTACATGAAATGCTGAAGGGTATTCTTTAAGAAGAGAAAGAAGAAGAAAAAGGTAAAGATAAAAATTATGAACAACAAAATGACATCAAATACATACCTACCAACAAGTGAATCTAAAAATCAAGTGAATAAAAATCTGAAGAACAGAATGGATTGGTGAATATAATAGAATCAGGGACATAGAAAGGGAGTGGACTGACGACTCTCAGGGGAAGCAGGTGTGAGGGGTGTGGGAAGAGATTGGACAAAAATCTTACTCCTATGGATGAAGACAGTGGCGGGGGGTAAGGGCATGGGGTGGGGTGGGGAATCAGGTGGAGGGGAGCTATGGGGGGAAAAAAGAGGAACATCTGTAATAATCTGAACAATAAAGATTTATTTTTTAAAAAATCACAAATGCATATAGGCTCCTCTATTCATTTTACTCCTCCCTCCCCAGAGGTGACCATCAACCTGAATTTGGTGCTTATCATCCCAAGCACTCCTCTACATTTTACTACTTCTCTTACATGATCCTCTCTTTTTCACAGGATTACTATCAAATAGCGGTGAAAACAAGGACATGTCATAGTTCTCAGATACTGACATGTCTTTGCAGCACTGCAGACCCACCTGTATGTCCTCTCAGGAGAAATTTTCTCACTCTGAGAGCCACCCTCGGGACTGAACCTTCGAGTAAAAGCAGCTGACGAGTTGCTAAGAGAAGTTAAGCACATTCCTTCCTCAGTTTCAAGAAACAAAGTTCACCCCTTTTCAACAAGTCCAAAGAAACTTAGGGCTGTTAATGGACTCTAATTAGGAAGAAAACCAAACTGGAGAAAATATGTTTTACCATTGCCTCAAACCTCGGAAGGAGGCTGGAGGACGCATGCAAACGAAACTATGTGAACAAGCTCACTATAAATTCATTTTTGAACCAGGAGGTTTGAGCAGTAGGGGCTTTTGATGGCCCAGATGTTGTCTCATTCTTTCTCTGCCACTCAATCTACTAGGCGCTTTTCTTTTTTCTTTCTAATGCTCTAACATGGATGGTGTTGTTTGAGATCAGCCTAAGACTGGAGACAAAAATGTAGATGCAGTTATAGAAGCATAAACAGCTGAAGCATGAAACTAATACAATGAAGAGAAGTAATAGGAAATTCCCAGAGGCTGGTTTAAAAAAAAGACAATGCTGAAACAGAATCTTTACTGCTGGGGAAATGAGCTGGAAGGATGGTGGCTGGAGGGAATGTAATAACTATTCACAGCAAAATTGGCTGGGACTGGGGTTAGCATAGGAAGCATGCCTTTCCTCTGAGGCACTGGGCCAGAGCAAGGAGAGGGCCACCGCTTTGCTGTGACATTCCTCATGTTTCCCCCCATCATCCCTGTGGTGTGGCCAGAAGGAATTTCTAGGACCTGGTTCCAAGTCTGAGATCAAATTTGGAACAGAATTCTTGCCACCTTTTGAGATGCCAGAGCCCTGCTGGAAATCCTGAGCCTCCGTGAAGCGCCACCTTCTGCTGGCTCTGAGTGACGTCCTCGGCGCCACCCCAGGCTGCCGGCCAAGGCTGTCCACAGAGGCAGAAGGCATCCTCGCAGGGGCTGGGATGAGGTCGTCATGGAAAATGCAGGGCAGAGCACACCATTCTTCCTTCTGATGGACTCAGAAAAATAAGGCAGAACAGGTATCAGCCAGTGGTTCCTTTGCATTCTGGGCAAATGCCTAGGATGTGAGACCATGAGGCAAAATGTACCCTACAAGCGTCAGTGGAATGATGAGCAACATGAAGAGGAGGCAGCGGAAGTAAAGCAGAGGAAGTTCTTGTGGTTTTTCGTGCCGATTCCAGAAGTTACTGGCAGAACATTGAGCCCAGAGTAACAGGTAAGTAAATAAGTCTCCCCATCTAGCCTCCCCATCAGACACCCTCCTACATGAGTTCTTTCAGGACCTGCAATGCCTTTGGCATCTAAGCTATTTCTTTCCATTAGGCTGAGACCTCACTTTATTTTTAGCTTGAAAGTAACAAGGAGTCGAAGGAGCAGATCTTGAGAAAGAGAATTACCTTTCAAGGATCTGTCTCAGATGAGGTCACTGCAAGATTTGCCAGCAACAAGACAGGGGCTGCTTCTCCTACCCAGGGTGTTAGGACAAGAAAAAGGCCTCGTTTTCCTTACTGTAACCTTCTATAAGCTAAGAGACCTGATAATTAAACCCCAAGATTGTTAGTTATTCTGATTCAAACAGCCCCTCTGTTCACCACCTACCCAAAGTACCATTCCCAAGGGCCTTCCCTACACACTCCTACCAATATAAAGTGACCTCTTCCTGGAAGCATCAGCGTTGCTGGTGCCACTCATCACAGACTGTTAGCCTGCTGGTCAGCTTCTCATGTAGCTGTCTTATCTCCAAATTAAATTGCAAGCTCCTTTTGAATGCAAGAACCATGCAGCCTTATAATTTGCATACTTCCCATCTGTAACGATGCCCTGTTGGCATCCTTAAGAAGAGGGGAAGAGACCTATATCTCTTATAGACATAAGACTGAAACATCCAAGCTGTCCCTGCTAAAGAAAAATAGAGCTTAGTTGGTTTGGCTCAGTGGATAGAGTATTGACCTGTGGACTGAAGGGTCCCAGGTTTGATTCCAGTCAAGGGTACATACCAGGGTTATGGGCTCGATCCCCAGTAGAGGGCATGCGGGAAGCAGCCAATCAATGATTCTCCCTCATCATTGATGTTTCTATTTCTCCCTTCCTCTCTGAAATCAATTTTTTAAAAAAGTTTTTATAAAAGGAAAAATAGAGACAGTGGGGTCAGAGTCCACACAGAGCTGGTTGGGCAAACCTGCTGGTTACTTCTCTAGGATTCCTGGTCCAGCACAGCCAGAGGACAAACTCCCAAGTGCCAAGTTCCTCTAATGGCCCGTGTGGCAAAGAGCCCCAGTTTGGGGATGCACCCTTAATTCTAGATTCTTTCCACTCAATGAAGTCAGGCTTCTTCCTCATAATTAAGTAACAGAGGAAATTCAGGTTAAAATAAGCATATTGAATTAAGTGTGTACAGAGGTACATTTCCCTCTGTGTGAAGTGGCACGGCTCCCCACGACCCTTACACTCCTTTACTGGAATCTCCACAGCACTTGGATCTTAGCATAGAAGACAATTCTACAGGATCTTTCCCTTTAATGAAAAAAAAATTAACCTTTGCACATCAACTAAAAATTTCCCAAAGCCTAGAACCTGATTATGCCAAAACTCCATGAATTATTCATGCTACCTCAAGTGAATGAGATCAGATTTAATTATGATCTGAGGGGGCATTTTCTTTAGAATTAAATGGAAAATATCCTCATTTGTCTACTGAGCTGTGTTACGAACAGGTTATCATGGGCTTTTCACAGAACAGCATATGCTGAGAAGCAAAAGCAGATTCACTGGATCAATGTAAGGGAAATAAATATGAAACCAGAGAATCTTTCCCATATCCACATCAAGTCTGTTTCTATTAAACCCAGGCGAGAATGACACCAGTACCAACACATGCAAAACCTCATAAATTAGCTGCACACAATTATTAGGAAGGCAGCCTTAGGTCATAAAAACGATTTTGTGAAATTGATCTTAAATGAAAAATGTGTAATTACACTTAAAGCAGTTACAGGCTGCTAGTCAGTAAAAAATTTATATTTCCTGTGGAGTTGTACCACATTCTGTGCATATAAAATTGGTTGGACTGGTAGAATTTATATTACAATCAGAAGTAGTTTAAGAGACAGAAGCATTTTTCAATATACTTTTCTAAATGATCCCACAATCTGGCTAGCTATGCACCCAATGTTCATGTTTTAATTTTTATTGCCTTTGGCCAAAAGCCACGTGTTCAGAATTCTACATAAGAGCTTCACAATACTTTTTAAAGCCTTGAATGTGTGTGTTTTTTCAGTAAGAGCTGTAAGACTCTGTTTTGAGTAAAACCAAAAATAACCTAGGGGGAAAGGATGCATATGGATGAAAATGCATGGCATTCATCCTTGATTCATCCACTACTTCATCATCCACATCCCATTCATCATCAACTTCTGTAGGTTCCATCTCCAAATTTACCACAAAACCATATGCTTCTTTTCATCTCCAATGCCAACAGCCAGGCCCAAGCCACCATGGTACCAACTTTTTTTGGCGGGGGAGGTCAAGAAGGGGGACTTAAATTATTTTTATTATGATGGTGTTTAAATATGTACAAGCATGAATCTATACACAAACTCTTTATCCTTATGTACAGTCCTTCTAAAATTATAAACCAAAATGCACTTCCAAATTAAATAAACCTGCTCAATTAATAAAGTTCAAAACAACATTCTTTGTCACAATTTGCTACGTGGGACATGAATATGCTATTGACTACTTTGATTCACTTTGTTTTATTTTTTATTGAATGTATTGGGGTGATATTGGTTAATAAAGCCATATATGTTTCAGGTGTACAACTCAATAACACATCATCTACATATTGCACCATGAGTGCACCACTCAAAGTCAGGTCTTTCTGCCCTCATTTATCCCCGCTTTGCCCTCTTCCACCTCCTCCCACCCCTCTTTCCTTCTGGCAATCACCATACTGTTGTCTGTGCCTACAAATGATCTGTTTGTTTGATTTTTGCTTACTCCCTTCTTGACTGGCCATTTTCCACTCCATTTTCCCCACAATAGACTGAGAGACCCTTGTAATCAAATCATATCCCTGCCCTACCTCAGACTTTTCAAAGGTTTCCCATCATCCTTAAAATAAAACCCAAACTGCTCTGTGGCCTTCTAGGCCTTGCTTGATCTGACCTCTGGCCCCAGCTCAACTTTGCCTCTTTCCAGTGTTGCCCTCCTTCATGTGGGGACCATCACACAGGGATTTCCATTCCTGAAGCTGTTCTACCTCCAGGGCTCTGTGCTATTTCTTTCTTTTGAAATGCTCTTCACCTGACTTGTGACAACTCAGTAACCCACTTATTTTCTGTAGAATAATCATATTATTAATTTGTTTACTATTGTGGTCTAGTTTAGCCTTCACTGAATGTGAAAGTATTAAGTGAAATAACATATTTAAGAAATTGTAAATTCATGAAACACTTGCATAAATAAGCAAATAGCTTAAGGGAAGTTCAGAATTTAGCTTACAATTATCTGTCAAAATAGAACTAGCCCCATTTGGGGCTTCAATTTCTACTTTTTAATTGCACTATAAATTACAATGTGTTAGCAATTTTTTGTTTATCTACTTAAAGACACTACTAAAGAAGAAACTGATGCTACTAAAAAGCACATGCACTTTTTGGGTTTATCTTGCTTGGGATTCTCTGTGCTTCCAGAACTTGTGTGCTTTTTTCCTTCACCAAGTTGGGGAAGTTTTCAGTAATTATTTTTTCAAATAGGTTCTCAATCTCTTGCTCACTCTTTTCTCATTTGGTACCCCTATGATGTTGATGTTGTTATGTCCCAGCCATCCCTTAAACTATCCTCATTTTTTTTTAATTTTTCTTTTTGCTTCTGGGTGTTTTCTGCTACCTTGTCTTCCAAATAGCAGATTCGATCCTCTGCTTTATCTAATTTACTGTTGATTCCTTCTAGTGTATTCTTCATGTATTGTATTGTTCACTTCTGACTAGTTCTTTTATGGTTTCTATGTACTTTTTTAAGCTGTTGAAATTCTCATTAAGTTCCTTGAGCATCTTTAAAACCATTTTTTTGAACTCTGTATCTGGTAGATTGCTTGCCTACATTTCATTGATTTTTTTCTGGAGATTTCTCCTGTTTTTTTATTTGGGGCTTATTTCTTTGTCTCTCCATTTTGTTTTTGTGTTTCCCAGTCTTGGTTGGGTGGCCTTATATAGAAGGTGACTAGTAGGGCCCAGTGGCACAGTCTCCCAGATCATCTAAGCCAGGTGTTGCAGGAACTTCTGTATTCAAGGCAATGTTGAAGGTAAAGAGGGCAGAGGTGGTTGAGAGGGATATCAGGAATTAAGAGGCAGTGGTTCCTTACCTCCAGAAAATACAGTCAGGAAGGGTAGATGAGAGGTGCACTTGAAGCACCTTTAATGAAATGAAAGGTACATGATATAAGTCATTTTTGAAGAAATGCCCAAGTTTATTAGGGAGAATAATGTAGTTATACCAAGGGCTGGGAATCCTGAATCCCTGTAGGTTATGTTTTCCCTCCTGCTATAGTTGAGCCTTGATTGCTATCGGCACATCCATGGGTGGGGCTGACCCTCAGACTGACCGGCTGTAAGGACTGGCCACAACCACAATGTACAAGCTTCTGTTCAGACCACAACCCCATAAAGCAGACTTGCCCCAGCAGGGCCTGGTGCCTATTGAGACATCTCTTGGGTGTACCACTGTGGTGTTAATTGGGTCATGCTCTGTTGTGGTCTGAAGCCAGTTATGGGGTGTGTTGTTTCTGGGTTTCTTAGGAGGGACTCTGGGTGCCAGTCAATGTCAGAAATTGCCTATGATTGGTCTGGATTGCTGGTTAGGAGCTACAAAACAATCCATAGTTGGTAGCTGCCTGTGCTGTCCCTGGGTGTATATTGGAGAGGCCAAGTTGTGTACTGAAGTCAGTTACCACCAGTATCAGGCCTGGGGCAGGTCAACAAAAGGCCCAGTGCACCCCAAAACCCCCACTGCCAGCTGAATGCCCATTTAGGTCAGCCACTGAAAGATCCTCAGCAGTACATGAATTGTGTGAAGAAGGTTCTCAGGGAGTCACCAGGTAAGGGCAAGCAGTGTTCACCAGGCTATTACAGATTCAAACTTAGCTCCAGTGCTGGGTCTGAGGCCACTCAGCAAATGTCTCAAGGTAACTGAGGCCAGCCACCATTGGCCTGGGGGCTGCAGAGCTTTTTCATAGGGCAGGGTCTCAGCGAGTTGTCAGGGTAGAGCTAGTGGGGTGCATCATGCCAATGCAGATTAAGATTTAGCCACATGGAGGGAGGGCACAGCTGGAAGATAGTCCTCGCCCTAAAGCCACACAACTCAGTCTCTCCCTGTGTGTATATCTGCCACCCCTCAAACTTGTCCAGAATTCCTCAAGAGTTTTTCCAGAAAGATTGCAATGCAAACACAGGCTGGCCGTGGGTAGAACCTAGAGCCTGTGCACTACCTGAGTACAGCAGGGCCTCTAGGAGTCATCAAGGTGGAGCTAGGCAGCTCCCCAGGATAATGCTGGTGGCGGGGGGGCAGGGGGAAGGGGTGGGAGTGCTTGACCCAGGAAACACCACATGTATGGGTGGTACAGGAGAGAGACTCAACACAGGGACTTTGATGGCTATTCCTTCAACCCTCTCCCTGAAGACACACAACTCAGTTTCTCCCTGTATGACTCCGGCACCTTCCGAGGTACTGTCCCTCTGCTAGAGCCCAAAGTGAGTGCCTCTGCAAGCAGGATTGTGTGTACTATCTTTTTAAGGACACCTGTGTTTCCAGTAGCCTCCCATCTCACCCAGGCAGATGAAATCCTTGTTGACTTTCGAGCCAGATATTATGTGGCCTCCTCTTCCTGGCACTGGCACTCTGGGCTGGGGAGGCCAATGAAGGATGACTTGCTTCTCACAGGGGACTCTGCAACTCAGATATCCCTCTGGATTCTCAACCACCACACATGGGTGTGGATGGGGCCAGCAGTTTCGCATCTTCAGTTCTCCTACCAATCTTGATGTGGCTTTTTCCATTTATCCCTAATTATAAGACTTCTACTCAGCTAGTCTTCAGTTGGTTATACAGTTTGACTGTTCATTAATTTAGTTGTAATTTTGATGTGGTCATGAAAGGAGGTCAGTGTAGCTTTCACCTGCTCTGCCATCTTGGTCTCTCCCCTCAGGTTCCCAAACTTTTCAACATGCCACACTCTACGCAAAACATTTAATGAGCAAAGTTCCAGAACACTCAAGTATTCTGCTACTTTCCAAAATGACTATAAACTTGAGAAACAAATGGTACACCACCAAGTAAAGATGTCTGCTTCATGCAGACCAGAATAAGATTATGTCTTTGCCAGCAAATTAATTTGCAGTTTTTTCCTTCCTTCTGGCAGTTGTTCTTCCTTCACACTATCCAGTTCTTAATATAGGCACTTCTTCCTGCCACCCTCATGGTTTAGCTCTTCACAGCCTGCTTATTTGGGTCCTTGTCTAATTTCTTTGGCACATTGAAAATTCTTGGTGAAGTTGCTGCTCTCCAGGCCTACTGTGCAACTTGTCAGCAGGACCAAGTGCTTTATGTATATCTTATGTTCAGTATATACAAGTATGCAATACAAGTTGTGTTTTTCCTTAATTGTGCTGGATCATATGCTTTCCATTCCCAAATAAGTTAAAATTTGGATATATTCAGCATTCTGTGATTTGCAATTCTCTGTTACCAGGTACTTTCACTTCCAATATCATAGTTATTATGTATGCTCTTACGTCCGGGTAATATATCTATACTAGAGGCCCAGTGCACGATATTTGTACATGGGTAGGGTCCCTAGGCCTGGTTGGCGACCAGGGCCTATCTGCAGGGCAACCGGCAGGGCGGTTGGGGGCCCCCGCTGGTGCCTGCCTTGGCTGGCCTGGGGCCTGGGAGCTGGGGGTAGCTCCTGCATTGAGCTTCTGCCCCCTGGTGGTCAGTGCACGTCATAGCGACTGGTCGTTCCACCAATAATTCCGCTGTTCAATTTGCATATTAAGTTTTTATTATATAGGATGCCAATATGTCTACAGAATCATTTGATCTGCCTTGAGGCTATGCAAGGTCACAGTGTGCCTTCTGAATTATTCAAAATTAAAGCAAATTCAGTATTGCATAACTTACTGTCTAATTAATAAAACAAACAGAAAACACAAATGGTTAATTTGAGCTTTTTCCATTAGGTATATTGGGTATATGTGTGTTTATTGAAACATTGAATTATAAAACTAAATATAAAAAAATTAAGTATAACTTTAGAATTGAGTATATTCTAGTCAATTTCACTAAAATAAATTTATCTCATATAACACATACTAATCCAATGTTGGAATAAACAGAATATTTCTCAACTATACCCAATAGTAATGCATGGTACTAGTCAGTTAAACAAAAAGTATCATGCAAGTAGATGCACAGTATTTACTGAAAGATCATTACAGCTATCCTATAAGGTCCTGTGGGTCATATTATCTGGATCATAAACTATCTTTCAAGCACACCTCTCATCTACCCTTCCTGACTGTATCTTCTGGAGATAAGGAACCACTGCCTCCTAATTCCTGATATCCCTCTCAACTACCTCTGCCCTCTTTACCTTCAACATTGCCTTGAACACAGTACCCTCATTCCAGGCAAGGGGAGGCCTCAGGTACTGAGGTTTGGGCCAGGTGAGAGAACCTGGTAGCCTGGGCAAGGGAGGTCTATCACTTATCAGTGGACACAGACAAAAGTATGGTGGTAACCAGAGGAGAAGGAACATTGGGGGAGAATATATGGTGAATGGGTGAACATACAACACAATATACAGATGCTGTATTATATATAGAATTGTACACCTGAAACTTATATAGTATTATTAATTAATGTCACTCCAATAAATTTAATAAAAAGTACAAACTGGCAGTTATAAAATAAGTCATCCTATCTAATAAATAGGGAATATGCTAATTGACCATCATGCCCTCACAAAGATGGCGCTCCCACAGCCAATAAGGAGAGAATATGCTAATTGAATGCCACACCCCCAAAGATGGCAGCACCCAGTCCCCTCCACCCCACCAGGGCGGCAGGCACAGCATGGCCGGGCCCTCCCCCATACGGGTCCGGCTGCTCTGCGCACCTGCCTCCAGAGTCCCCTAGTCCCCTCAGCCCCCCAGCCGCCCAGGGCTGGCCTGAGGGGCAGGCAAGCCTTAAATGGTGGCTGCCCAGCCACCTGAGGCTCAAGTAACCAGGGCCGGCCGAGGCTTGCGCTGCCGGCAGTGGCAGCAGCAGAGGTGTGATGGGGGTGTCGCCTTCCCCTGATTGCCAGGTCACTTCCCACCCCTGAGGGCTCCCGACTGTGAGAGGGGGCAGGCCAGGCTGAGGGACCCCCCCTCCAGTGCATGAATTTTCATGCACTGGGCCTCTAGTAAGAATATAATGTACAGCACAGGAAATGTAGTCAATTCTATCCTAATAACTATGTATAGTGACTAGTCTTATCATGGTGATTAAGCTGTCTAATCACTATGTTGTACACCTGAAACCAATATAATATTGTATGTCAACTATAATTTTAAAATAAATTTTAAAAAACAGGGAGGGCAAAACTTAAGATACACTTTTTGCTTATATATATTTAGTGACAACGAATAATGAATGAATCATACACTAGCATATTATGGTTGGTGAAAAAATGAACATGACCATAGTTCCTTTGCTAGGTTTTGCTGAGCTAAGTAGAAAGTGAAAATTTCAGACATCATTTGCATATGAGTCTCCTGATGGACATCCTGTGTAGAACCCAGTCTAAGAAAATGATTGAAAGTGATATGGCCCTTTGGGCAATTCCTTTTAAGGGAATATCCTCTGCCTGGTGGGAATAGGAGTCAGCAACCAGCAATGCTGTACCAACTATTTAAATTAGGGCCTTCTAATAAGGACCCTCAGGTTTATGAGCTTAGAATGGTTCTTCGGGTGCCAAGCATTGCCACTGGCAACCTTGTACATACTGCACTGGCACCTTCAATAGAGCTCACAGTTATTTCCTATACAACAGCAGGGATTCAGGATTCCCAGCCCTTGGTATAACTACATTATTCTCCCTAATAAACTTGGGCATTTCTTCAGCTTCTAAATCATTTCCTCTAAGCCAGAGGGAGAAAAGTTATTGAAAAGGGAGATGTACCTGACATTTCTTTTGTACAGGATATAGTGACGTTAGCTTATTGCTTAAGTCATTAATTCCCCATCTTTTACCAATGAGACTTTCATTTCATTAAAGGTAATAATAGTTGATGGCCCCTTATGCCCTGAGTTATTTTTGCTCTATTTTTTCATGGCATATAAAAATAAAATATACACACTGCCATAGATCATCAACTCTAAACAAGCTGCTCAAGAATTTTATTATCCAATGGAATATTCTGTAGGGAGCTGTATCTGCCTTCTTGGGCAGTCTGATACGCTTCAAGTGTCCAGAAGAGGAGAATTAGCAGCCTGTTGTTCCAAAGTTCATCTCCATTACTATTGTTTGAAATAGAGTGCTATAAAGTTCCTCCAATCAGAGGGGAGAAAACATCTTTTCTCTGAGACCCTGATAGATTCTGTTAGATAGAGCAGTCAACTGAGGACCTCACACTAACAAAGAATAAATTAATTTTTTAGGGTAGTGAGACCAGGAGGGGAGAAACTACTTTCTGTTGATATTGGTGGTGGCTGCAATTTTAGAGTAGTTATTTATGTTGATAGCTTTTTAGAGCCACCCTATTTGTACAATATGCAAAGAAAAGCTATCACCATAAATAATTACTCTGAAATTACAGCCACCACCAGTATCTAAAATTTCCCAAGGCTCATAACATATAAAAATAATATAGGTATGCTCTCTTACATTTCTTACTAAAAGCAGGTTATTCATTTTCACCTTGATCAACAGGATAATCACAGGTGTAAATTTCCCATTCTGACCCCAAAATTGTCTTTAAATAAATTTCATGCCATTTTTATGTCTAACAAGCCATTATATTTTTATTACTAAAGCAGTAATAGCAGCTTATTAGATTTTTTTAATTGCCCTATTGATCACTGAAGGTCTTTCTCCTTCCTCAAGTAGCTCTTAAATGACAGAAGTCATTGTCCATCACGATTACGAGGTATTAGTCACAGGTCATAAATATCTCCTATTTCTTGCAGTGGACCATTAAAGGATTAAAATAGAATGAAATGAATAAACTGCCTTCTGAACCAGTTAAAAGCATCTCCTTTAGATTGCTAAATATTCTGGATAGTCAAAGGGTTGTCAAAACCAGTGTTATTTGCATTCTTTGAAAACAGGAATAAAGCTTAGTTCTGATCTTGCATTGCCAAACACATTGCACACTAATATTGAATGGGCAAAAAGTCCTCCTGCTGAGGTTTCCCCCTCTGTCTGAATCATCCTTAAAATATGTATGGTTACTCTTTTATAGTAAAGCTGCTCTCACATCCATTTCCCCCAGAGTAAAATCTCCATTCTAAAGGACTCCTCAGTAATTTTGAGTTTCTGATACAAATTATCTTAGGAATCTTTGCAGATAAAGAACTAAAGACTATGAGAATGAAAGTTCAAATTGGCTGCAATGATCAATAAATAATCTCACATGGAGTTGTTCTAAGGAAAATCATTAAAAAACACAGGTATTTTATTCCTTTGGCTCATCAGTCTTGACATCAATGAAGTCCTTTGGAACCTGGTGTGGAGGTTGCCATTTTTTATTTTTGTCTATTTTCTGCCCAGCATAGGCCTCTCTCATTATGACCTAAAGCTGATAAAAATATCCTTTTCCTTTTCTCAAATGTCCCAACAACTTATTCATCCAAATCCTATCACATCAGACTTTGTTTTATAGTCTTTGTGTATACATATCTTTCTCCTACTAAGTCATTTAAAGCTATCTATCTTCCATTACAAACTCCATCGCCCTTGTACAAAATAGGTCCTTTAAAATGTTGAGAAGACCTATTGATTTTTAAAAAGAGATTAAAAGGCAAATTAACTCATTGCAACATATGGAATTTAATTTGATCCTGATTCAAACAAATACGTTAAAAATTATGAGAAAATGAGAGAAAGTTGAGCGTTGATTGGATATTTAGTGTGTGCATGCTCAGGAAAGGATTAATAGGCTCTAATCGCCCATCTCCAGCTGATATCTATGCAACAAGAAGTGAAGGCTAATGCAGAGCTGTCATTGCATGGATGAGTGTTGAAAGCATGCCCCAATATGCTTACAGAGCCAATAAGAAAAGACTAGAAGGCTTTATTGGTTATATGTGGTTTAAAAAAAAAAAAATCTCTGTTCAATCATTAGTTGACCACTAAACTAACCAAGCAGAATTTAGTGGCCACACACAACAAAAAATACAGACTACAAAATTAATTAAGAAAAGTAACTAAACAATTACAAAAAGCAGCAACAAAAACTTGGGAGGAGGGGGAAGAATTTAATTTCCAGAGCCACATTTTTTATTATACTCTACTGCCTAAACTTGTGTTTTTTCTTTTTGATACTATGAATACTTCACTTCTAACATCAAATGTTTTTCTTTTTCCCCTATCAACCAATTCTCTGGCCAAGAGCAGGTGTCTTACAACTCAGTTCAAATCTGGTACTATCCACCTGGAGTTCATGGAAGGTCCCACAGGACTGCCCCCACTTCAGACCCAATGGAGGCCTGTCATCAATCGAGGGTTCCCACGACCCCCCTCCTCAGGTTCAATAATTTGCTGGAATAACTCACAGAACTCAGGAAAGCACTTTACTCCCTATGTTTTATTTATTGTAATGAATATAACTCAGGAAGACCAAATGGAAGAGCTGCATTGGGCAACACACATGGGAAGGTACAGAACTCCCATACCTTCTTCAGGTGTACCACTCTCCCAGCACCTCAAGGTGTTCACCAATCTGGAAGCTCTTCAAAGGTTGAAAATATTAACCAATACAGTTAGAGAGGAGAAATCACTGAGGTTTAAGAATGGACAGGAAGATGGAAAACATCTCTATAGATGGCATGATTATATATTTGGGAAAACAATGATAATAAATCAATGGAACTCAATGGGGGAAACTTACTAAAAACAGAAAGACATTAGTGAAATGGTAGGTTATAATATTGTATAAAATCAACAGCTTTCATATTTACAAACCAAAACCAGTTAGAGGATATACATAGAAACCATAAAATATTTCTGAGATACGCAGAAGTAGATTTAAACATCAGGAAAGACAAACAAACCATTTTCTTGCATAGAAAACCACATCATACAGATGTCCATTCTCTATAAACATAGCACAGCCCCAATAAAAATACTGTATTTTACTGGATGTAGAAGAATTATTTAAAGTTTACCTGAAAGAACAAACCAGGGAAAACAGCCTCCAAAAAACTGTCAAAGAAAAAAGCAATAAGGAAGAGTTGGTCAATTACATTTATAATTAAAAGTTTGGTGGAGGTGAGTAAGTAGAAGACAGACCAACAGAAAAGACAGGAGCATATAGAAATGTAGTATCAATTAATAATAGTATCTCAAACAGTAGGGAAAAGATGGATTTTCTAACAAATGTTAAGATACCTAGATAATCACATAGAAATCATTAAAATTGGATCCATTCCTCCATACTAATATGAAAAGATATTCATCTTGCACATTAGAGAAATGCAAAGTGAAATTGTATATTTCACATATATTTCTCACCTATGAGACTGGCGAATAGCCCTGAGTTTGACAACATTTTCTACTGGCACTCTCATACATTACTGATACACATCATTTGCTTATGGAAGGGAAATTTGCAATATCTAGCAAACTTGCATACAAATTTACCTTTTGACCCAGCAACCCCACTTCTATGAATCTTCCAATGCTATGCTGGTGAAAATGCAAACAGCACAAAGTTATTTATTGCAGCACCATTTGCAATAACACAAAAGTAGAAGTAAAAAAGTAAAACAAATGTCCATCAATCCGAGAAAGGTGGAATAAACTGTGGTGTATCAGCCCAGATGCTGTGAAATGAGGGCTCTCTCTATACATTATGGAACTATATATTTATAAAGTGAAAAAAGCAAGATGATGAAAACTGTATATACTACTCTTCTGCTTATCTAAGGAAGGGTTTTAAAAATACATATGTTTAAAATAAATTTTAAAATAAACTATAAAAAGGCTTCCTGTGGGAGAGGGGGTAAATAGGATGAACAGGAGATAGAAGTCAGATTTCTGTGAATATTATGTTTTTCCCCTCTACATTTAACTTTGAACTATATAAATATTTCTCAAAATTATAAAGCAAAACTACTTTAAAAATTCCTAAAAGACAAAATGAAACAAATAATCCTGTACACTCAAGTGACTTAAAACCCAGCAATTAGATTATGCATCCCTAGTGAGATATACTAAATAACAAAAAGAATGAGGGTGTACAATCTGTTTTCACTAGTATTATTGCTGTAGTGTAGAAACTGTGTGTGAATCTTGTAAAAATAAATGGGCACTTGTGCCAGGACGACGTGACTCAATGGTTGAGCATTGACCTATAAACCAGGAAGTCACAGTTCGATCCCCAGTGTGGGGAGTGCATCTCATCATTGATGTTTCTCTCTCTCTCTCTCTCCCTTTCTCTTCCTCTCTGAAATAAAAAATAAATAAATAAACAAACCAATTAGCACCTGTTAGTGTCACTGAGAAGTAGAATTTTCAGTATATAAGGAAGGAAATACACCCTGACTGGTGTGGCTAAGTGGACAGAGCCTCGGCCCTTGTATCCAAGGATCGTGGGTACAATTTCTCCAGCCCTGGCCCAGGTCAGGCATGCTTGGTAGGCAACCAATCAATGTGTCGTTCACATCAATGTGTGTGTGTGTGTCTCTCTCTCTCCCCCCGCCCCTTCCTTCTCCTTTATTCCCTCTCCCTCCTTTTTACTCTCTCTGAAAATCAATGAAAAAAAAAAATATGGTCAGGTGAGGATTAACTACAACAACAAAAAGTAGTCCTTGACTTCTAGAGATACACACTAAAATATTTACCGATGATATGTCTGGAATCTGCTTCAAAATGGCTATGGGACAGAGAAAATTTGGGGGGGAAAGGAAATAGTTGGGTGACAGATACATGAAAGTTCATTATATACAATTCTCTATTTTTTCCATAATAAAAAGATAGAGAGTAATTAAGTATGTACTTATATCAATATACATAAACAAATACCACATTATGACATTTAAAAGTGGGCTTAATAAAACCAAATAATTACAAGAAGGTGAAAACCATAAGAATTTAAATGTGTTATTGTTTAAAGCCAAGTAAATAACTTTTTTAAGTATGAAAACCAAAATCTGGACTATACCACTACTAACTAATGCATCTATTTATGGAACTACTCTGGCTTGGAGTTGTTATCTTTGACACACATTATTTGATCCAATATTCTGTAATATAACCTCACAAGTATTATACCTTTTTAATTGTGTGATTCAAATCACAGTCATATTTAGTCACCAGATGGACTTTCTTCTTTACCTATTCCATAATGTTAAAAAAAGAATGTGAATTAGCACCTTTTAATGACTCATGATAGACTTTTATCATACACACAGGAGAGCAGTGAAGAGAAGGTTATGCTAACCATTGGATGGTAAAAGAGACAAACAGATGCTATTCACAAGTCTCAGTGTGCCAGTGACAATTACCACCTGTTCCGCTTCACTATTAGTGCTATGCATGAAAAAGAAGCCAAGAAAGAAAAATCATGCAGACAATAATCTTTAGTGCAACAATGGTATTTTTAATGTCTTCATTAAAAATGGGTACAATACATAGTTATAATAGTTATGCAAAGGGTATGCAATTGCATGACTATCCTGGGCTGAGACCAGATGACTAGCTCAGGTTCACAAAGATATCACCTTTTCTTTACAAATAGGAGGGAGGGATTGTTTGCTCTATGCAGATTTCTAAGGGGAAAAAATTCAACCCAGAACTGCCTCATTATTTCTCATTCTTACCAATTCAGAATTTGTGATATCTCACGGCTTGGGCTTGGATACAGATATCATTAACAGGATTAAGAAAAGACTTCATCATATTACAGAATTGTAAAGGTGGTTTGGCTAAGACAAAAAATACTCCTCAAACTTGTATGCAGATTTTTTAAAAAACTGAGGTTTTAAGAGAATATTCCAAAATATAGGTTAACATTAATACTGGGTGGATAATGATTATCACTCCATCTCCCTTCCTCCTTTTTTTTTTTCCTCTGAGTTTTAAAATATTTTTCTTTTAAAATGAAAAGCTCAAAGCTATTATTGGCCCTAGCCGGTTTGGCTCAGTGGATAGACCATTGGCCTGTGAACTGAAGGGTCTCAGATTCGATTCTGGTCAAGGGCACATGCCCTGGTTGTGTTTTAATAACTACTTGTCATTTAATAACAACAATAAATATGGATGAGGATTAAACAGACTAATTTACCTCAAACAGAGAAACAAGGAAAGACAGTACAACAAGAAATCTCAACAGTTGCACAGAGGAATATTCAATTCCCCTTAGATGTTTTTTTAAAACAATGAAAAAGTATACAGAGGGAGGAAAGCATGTTTGTAAAATTATCACGATTTTAAAAGCATAATAGTTTTAAAATAATTTTTAAAAATTAATCATTTCTAAAATATATTTTTATTGATTTCAGAGAGGAAGGGAAAGGAAGAGATAGAAACATCAATGATGAGAATCACTGATTGGCTGCCTCCCACACACTCCACACCAGGGGAATCAAGCCTGCAACCTGGGCAGGTGCCCTGACCAAGAATCGAACCGTGACCTCCTGGTTCATAGGTTGATACTCAACCTCTGAGTTACACTGGCCAGGCCAAATATTAATCATCCTATATAATAAAAGCCTAATATGGTAAGTGTCCGACCGTTCAACCAGACGCTATGATGCACACTGACCACCAGGGGGCAGACACTTCAACCAGTAGGTTAACTTGCTGCTGGGGTCCGGCCAATCAGGAGTGGGTGAGACAGGCCAGACATGCCCTGGACAAATCCATGCACCAGGCCAGTTTTGGCCCGATCCCCGCAGGCCAGGCCAAGGGACCCCACCAGTGCATGAATCCATGCACCAGGCCTCTAGTTTTTAAAATAATGCTTGCAAAACTCTTAAGCCCTCAAACATAGGCCATATTTACCTTAAGTAATAAAACACAGCCTTATCATAGCAAGATTGTGCCAGTGTAGACTCAGAAAGACAACATTAGCTCACAGAATGTAGCACTCCTTTTCTGATGCAGGTACACCGCTCTTAGCTACCTTACAGATAACTACCCCAGGTCATATAGCGTCATGAGTAATGAGATCTCTTGGTTTGGGCTCTCACCTATACATTAGTCTTGATATCTGTTATGTGTAACTGGCTACTTGGGATAAGAGAGCTGGGAAGAGGCAAGTGCTCTAGTACAGGAAATTTCAGAGGAATTCATAGTACCTTAGGTACCATTAAGATATTCCCAGTTCACAGGAAAAGCTTAGAGATCCCTTTGGCTTAGAGATTCTTATTAAATTGAGTATATGAATGAAGCAACTGGGCTCAGCTTCCACTTGCTTTATATAGATGATGAACTTGTGAAATTAGAAGACAGTGCATAGTCTTACTGGTTATTCCTTCAAATTGTTAGATCTAAAACAATGACCATGAAACTGAAAACAGCCACATTACTAGCAACTTTACTAGCCCTGTAACCATTTTCACCACTTAAAGTCTTTCCAAAATAGAGTAGACATCTGCTGGCAATAATTGTACCGAAGAGTTAGTTCCTCTACAAACATATATTTCTATGATTGATTAAGAGTAATATGCAAATTGGTCATGACACCCTCACAGTAACAACCGAACAGCAGGCTGCATGAGGCGACCAGGACGGCAGGGGGGTTAGTGAGGGACGACCAAACAACTGACCAGCAGGCTGCGTGGGGCGACCAGGCCAGCAGGGGGGTTAGCGAGGGATGACCAAACAACTGACCAGCAGGCTGCATGGGGCAACCAGGCCGGCGGACGGGGGCAGTGAGGGGCGACCAGGACATCAGAGGGGGGTCAGTGAGGAGCAACCAGGCCAACGGGGGTGGGGGGCAGTTAGGGGCGACCAGGCCAGTGGAGGGGGGGCAATTGGGGGCAACCAGGCTGGCAGGGGGGTGCAGATGGGGGTGACCAGGCCGGCAGGGGGGACACTAAGGGGCAACCAAGTCAGCGGTGGGGGGCAGTTAGGGGTGACCAGGCCGGTGGGGGGCAGTTAAGGGCGATCAGGCTGCAAGGCAGAGGCGGTTAGAGGTGGTCAGGCAGGCAGGCAGGCAGGTGAGCAGTTAGGAGCCAGAGGTCCTGGATTGTGAGAGGGAAGTCAAACTGCCAGGGATCGGGCCTAAACCAGCAGTTGGACATCCCCCGAGAGGTCCCAGATTGGAGAGGGTCTAGGCTGGGCTGAGGGGATGCCCCCACCCCCCCTGGGCTGAGGGGACCCCCCCACCCCCCCATGCACGAATTTCATGCACCAGGCCTCTAGTATATATATAAAAGCCTAAGCGACTGATCAACCATTGGACCATTAGTTATGAGATGCACTGACCACCAGGGGGCAGATGCTCAATGCACAGGCATGGAAACATAGAACAGACTGATGAATCTCAGAGGGAAGGGGGTAGGGGGGAAGGAGATTAACCAAAGATCTTATATGCATACTAGAGGCCCGGTGCACAGATTCAGGCACCAGTGGGGTCCCTCGGCCTGGCCTGCAGGGATCAGGCCAAAACCGGCAGTCCAACATCCCCCAAGGGGTCCCGAATTGTGAGAGGGACCCCACCAGTGCACGAATCCATGCACTGAGCCTCTGGTATGATATAAATATGACACAGACTGCCTATCAAGGATTATCAGTCATAGGTGATCATGCAACACAGGAGTATAACTGATCTCTGGGAAGTTAGGCCAATAGAAAGCTGCATATCGACACTTGTTACTTGGGGAAGAGAGAGGAAATTTTAAAGAAACAGTGTCCAGGTTACCACTTCCATCAAATGATATCCTGTAACAGGAAGGATAAGCAAGAAATATACTTAAAGGTAACATCAGATCAAGAAAGTGTGAACTCTTGACAACTGTCATTACAGCTGATCTGTGTCCTACTCTGGCAATATGTACCACCATTAAAGAACTATTGCATGGGGTTCCTCATTAGGCTCACTATGTTAAACAGTATTGAAGCACTGTGCCTGCAGGGCAAAGCCTAAGAATCACACTAACTAGATGTCTCATTTTGATCAGAAACTGTAACTCTAACTAACCCACCATTAGATACTTTCAGATTTCTCACTGACACCTTGCTATAGGTCATAAAACTCATAAATATTTTATTATAAAATTGTCTGAAAGATATTATACACAGTAAGTAAATCATTTATTTTAATACCAAGGGCTTTAAATGTCTCTGAAATATTAATTTTCAGATTTTTAAGAATAAGAGCTCAATGATAAGTTATGAAGAGTTGAATTTTTATTACATATTGAACAATGAACAAAAACACATGAAAAGACTCACCCTCAAATGTAAACATTTTATGTACATTTAGCCCTAAGAAAAAACTGGTTATACTAAAAATCAGAGATTAGAGTTTGGAAAAATAAAGATTAGGACAACACTTTAAAAATACTACATAGTAAATACATTCCTGGAATTTATTAAATTAAGTATCAGAATTTCCACCTGGTTTTCTATATCCACCATATTTCTGCCTGTATACACACATTCAAACTTTATCTCCTCTCCACAGGCAGCAACTATAGTTCTAACCAGTGCTGAGTTCAGTCTGGACATTAACAATGCCTCCATCACTTGGTCCTCTGGACATTAACAATGGTTCATCTGGACATTAACAATACCTCCATCACTTGGTCCTCTGGACATTAACAATGGTTAATCTGGACATTAACAATGCGTCCATCACTTGGCCTGCCTTCATCGCTGCTTTTATCAAACAGCAAAGGACCATCAGAGATGGACCCACTGACCCATTCCCTCTATTTTAAGCCATAGGATCATAATAGGACACAGACTTGACCTCCTTTGGACCCCATCTAGTTGTCTATCATGACGGTAATGCTTTCATAACCTTTCTCTCCAAGTTGGTCCCCAGAGCTTCTTATCATAGCTCACTTGATCCAGTGTTCAGTCCTCTCTGACTCTAGAATAAGCAACTGTAAAATCAATGAGGTGGTGTCTCATTAACCTAGGACTCTGAGTTCTAAATTTCACGGACTATTTGACAACCTATGTAGATAATAAAAAAGAAAAGTACTATAATATTAATAGAATTGGCAATCATTGCTTCATAGGATCAAAGCTGCTCTCTGATTTGGAGGTTGGAGCTTGAATGTTTGTATGTGATACTGACACAGCAATACATACCTTTCTGCCCTCCCAGTCTCCTGATTAGTATTTTAAAGGTGACAAAATGCCTATTTATCTCAGTAACAGCCTAATTTTTTTAACTGAGGTTAGGTTTGTTCTCGCCTTTGCAGAAAGAGTCTTTTTTAGGCAGAGAGACTATGAAGGAACTGAAAAAGAAAACAAAAACAACAAGAGCAAAATGATTCATTTTCTACATTCTTTTTTTTTTAATTCTTTCCTGAGTTTACCTGTGAAAAACCAATATCAATTCTTCACAAAAGTGACTGAAGAGATAAGAATGAAATATAAGATAATTCTTTAATAAATATGAATGTTCAACCTCAAATAAAATAATAATAATAAATTCCACCACTGTGTGTACACTTCCAATGAAGTTTTAATTCATTCCATTCTAAGCTCGTAGCCCCACATAAACACAGAATCACAGGTGAAAATATGCCAGGTTTAGCACTAGAAGCATCATCTGGTTAGATAAATGAAGATCACAAGTTAAATTTACTGGTGATGAAATTGTAATAAAGTAATGTAAGTTGGGTTTATAATATTTTTTACCAGGAAGGCCCTAGTTGCTTCGAACTAATACCACCATAAAAAAACTAACAAACCACTCAAACAAAAATTATCTTTTGTGCCTATAAAATCATGAAGACTTTGTACTCCATGCCTCTTAAGTCTTGGTGGTTTTCAGAGTAAGACAGAGTAAGTGTTAAGTAGCTTCGCTGATTTCTTCATCTTGAATAACTGCCAGTTCGGGAACTTCATTCATCCTCAGGACCTCTGCATAGAGTAGGTAATTATGTAGGCTTCTGGGAAGTGGCAACTGACAGATAAAATTATCAGATCGTAGGTGTTCTGGTTTTAGAATGGACCGAATTTCCAAACGACAAAGGTGGGTCAGGGATGGAACAGCAGCTGGAGAAACAAACAAAACAAGGAAGATGAAAAAAAATTAAACATTAAGGTAAATGCCTTTTTTCTCTCATCTCTATGTAGTAAAAGAGAAGTGATATGTTACTCAGTCTTTTGAAAGACTGCTTGGGCCAGGATGACCATAATAAACTCTGTTTTACAGTCTTCACCTGGTTCTTCTCTCTCTCCAGTTGCTGGCCACACATGCAAAGCCAATACCCAGGACCATATAAAATTAAATGTTCAAATTCTAAAGATCTGGCAATACCAGTTGGTACTTAAAAAAACGGATGAACTAACCTTAAAAATGATAGCTCACAGCAACAAACATTACATCCCTTTTTTACTCTGTTTCTTTGCAAATCATCTCCATCCAGACTTAGCACATCCTATATAATAAAGATGTAATATGCAAACTGACACTCACGCCCTCACCAGATGGCTGCCTACGACCAGGCCAGCAGGGGGGCAGTAAGAGGCGGCAGTGGGGGCAGTGAGGAGTGACTAGGCCAGCGGGGGGGAGGGCAGTTGGGGGTGACCAGGACATCAGAGGGGGGCAGTTAGGGGTGACCAGGCCAGCAGGTGGGGCAGTAAGAGGCGACCAGGCCGGAGGGGGGGCAGTTAGGGGTGACCAGGCTGGTGGGGGGGTGCAGTTGGGGGCAACCAGGCCGGCAGGGAGGGCAGTTAGGGGCGACCAGGCCAGCGGGGGGGTGCAGTTGGGGGCGACCAGGGCGGCAGAGGGGCAGTGAGGGGTGACAAGGTAGGCAGGCAGGTGAGCGATTAGGAGCCAGTGGTCCAGGATTGTGAGATGGATGTCTGACTGCCGGTTTAGGCTCGATCCCGGCAGTCGGACATCCCCCAAGGGTTCCCGGATTGGAGAGGGTGCAGGCTGGGCTGCAGGGACCACCACCCTCCTCCCCCCACACCCCTGTGCATGAATTTCGTGCATCAGGCCTCTAGTTAAGTGAATAAATGTTAGCTTACAAAAGTTTTTCTCTTCTTGTCCATGACACAGAATGAAATTTCAAAATTGACACAGAGAGAAAAGTGCATGCCATATGCCCATACACTTCACACATATTCTCTTTTAATCTTCAATACCCTATGCTACAGAAATAAGAAAACAGGGGTTTAAGTAACTTTCCAAAGGTCATACATCTAACACATGGTAGACCTAACATTCAAACTCAAGTGCGTCTGACCCCAAAACACGAGTGTGAATGCACATACTAAAACCACTGCGCCAAAGCTAATTACCAATTAAAGGATAGTCCACATGCACTTAATTAAGAATCATACAATAGCAGTTTCATTTTCTATGATGAAAAGTTTTCACTAAAGAAAATGCCCACAGACATGGAAAGTACTAAAAATAGCTAGTGGTTTTATGTGAATCAAATGTAATGCCTTTTATTAATCCAAGAAATCTTGTATAAATCCCCATGAACTTTAGCAATGATTAGCAGACCAGGATCATAGCAACAAGGACAAAGAGTATCAAGAGTCCAGCTGATACCAGACCAGCTGGTATGACTCCAAGTCGAGGGTTCCTTAAACTGTAAATCCTCATAGGGCCTGGGACATACTAATTTTCTAATATCTTAATATCTTCTAAACCACTAACGCTAATCCATCATCTTACAATTTACTTTAAGCTTATTGGTTTGAGTTTAGTTTAATTTACTAAAGTCTGGGAAACTCCTTGAACCTCAAGTGTTTCAAAATACTAAGAAATGCAAAACAATTATCTGATTTTGTACATAAACCTAAGTCTAAAAAAAGATGAGTATTTTCTTAAACCATGAGTCACAGACTCCCCATTATAAATCAGACTACATACTAGTAATCTATAATATATAGCACATTTATTTCCAGTGTTTTCATGTCCATTTAAACTTTACCCTGTTCTGTAAACTTAAAGGAAGAATCATCACTCTCACTCCTAAGATGGGAAAACACTGGTGAAGGGAACTCTGGAGGGATTAGCAAGGATACATATGGAAAACATACCCAAACTACAACTACCACCCCCTCCTAGTTTTCCAAAGGAGTAAGCAGGTTCAACTTCAAGTAGGTTAACGATGTTCAACTATTACCTATTACAGGGGTAGGGAACCTTTTTTCTGCCTAGGGCCACTTGGATATTTAAAACATCATTCGAGGAACATACAAAATCATCAACTTGAAAATTAGCCGGCTGAATTTGGTCAAACATTTAATTAACTCACTCTAATGCTTTGGCAGGGCCAGACCAAATGATTTCACAGGCCTTATATGTCCCGCAGGCTGGACGTACCCCACACCCCTGACAAAAAAGGAAGTCTCTTTACCCACTGAGATCAAGAACAATAATTGGTCCTAAATCACAAATGTCATAAATGTCCCTGGTAAGAACAGAAGTATGTTGGCATACTAGAGGGTAGCCTATCAGCTGCAAACACTGAGCATGCCATGGGCACAGATGGATGAGACTGACAGAGGAACTGACAAGTGCATGGGTAAAAATGAGGTTGGCTATTAAATTGACTCTCTTCATTCTGCATGTTCTTATTAATGTAGATCCCTATTATACACCCAGAATAAAGATAAAGGGTGGCCGTGCAGCCCAGAGAGCTGCTCACTCAGGTATAAGGGATCCTTAGTGCTTCTCTAGCTTCTCCATTTTGACAGACTATGCTCGCTTACAAACTCCTTGGGCTGACTGAGGGGAGCTCCTCTGCTGCCCCACAGCCTTCTGCAGCGCTGACAAGCCTTTCCTGGTCATCTGACTGCATCATGGTAACCCTACCTTTAAAGCGAAATAAACCATTTGTTTGTTTATGCTAATATATGTGTGGAAGCTTAATCATCTGCAATCAAGCCAAACTGGACCAGTACACATTTGTTATGGAAAGCTTAAGTGACCGGCCCATGTTGACACTGTCAATCAACAACATATCTGATACCAGAATTAAGTGATTTGTCTTCAAGTCTAAGGTTCTTTAAACTGTGATTAAACCCAAAATAATTCTCTAACATCGTCTAAGCCACTGAAATTTTTAGATCATCTTTCTAAATAATAATAGTAATGATAATAATAAAAAGGAAATAGCATAGTTATTCCAGATTTTGGCCCTAACTTTAATTGCACCATTTTGATCCCCCCTCCCCACCATGAGCACAATAGATCACTGCCCTGATGAACAATTAGAGGTCTAAACCATATTCATTTGAACTGAAACAGTCTTTCATCTGTAGATTATTAACACAGATAATAATATACCCATCAGTGCCATCTTAGTTTATTATGCCAGTGAATAAGGGAATTTTATAATCATTTATGCGATATTTCAAATCAGACAAAATTCCTGTGAAAGTTTCACTGATGCATAGCATTCCCAGATGTGTTGCCACGAGGCTGAGAAGATGGAGCCATGCCCTGGATTTAGAGTATGAAAAAGCCCAGAAGCTGTAGGTAAAACACACTTTCATGAAAATCTGTTAAAACCAGATTTCAATTTGTTAAATAAATCTCTTTCTTCTTGGAGTGTGGTACTGATCATAGTTAGAAAATGATGTCTGAAATCATGCTGTAATTTTAAGTTACTTTTCTGACCCAATCATTTTCAATTTAGTATGTTAATTCAAATTTATCTATAGATCTACTAGCAGATAGGCAACCTTTAACTTTTTATTCTTATATGGAATTCTCCAATTTTGTTCATTTGGTTGTATGTACTGACAGAAGAATGATCCAAAATAGGATACTTGTTATAGGAAGTTTTATTAAAATCAAAACTATGATCAAAATAAACCCAATTCTTAATGTATCATGCTTATTAATGCCAACTTTACAATAGCCAGAACTGCACATACATCACACATACCCACTTATCTGTACCTCCCACAACCATGCATCTCTGGCCTGCTCTCTGCCAACATTCAAATGATCTAAGATGATGATTATTACCTTACACAAGCTCTACCTAGTGCCTAAACAAAAAGCCCTTGGTGGATCCATCTATTGCAGGGTAATGTACTCATACACAATTTTTACCTTCATCTGGACAGACTTGCTGTATGTTAAAGTCTTCCAAGTAAATTCTCACATATCTTTACTAATAAGCTACAATAATTTTCCCATTTGGCATATGCTCCCTCTTTTGATTTTTTGTTCCCAAGTCCATTGCCCCATAGTCTATCTGTTCTGAATGGATAACTATTCTCTACTGTTGAAGATACATAATTAGTAAAAGCACATGCAATTCTCAACATTAAGAATTGCATGCCAGTGAGTTTTCCAACATTACCATTTTAAAAACTCTGTACTAGAAGGCTCAGAGAATCCAGATTACTTTTTTCTTCAACAGAAACCTCTCCAACAGTTTGAATACCTCTCAGTTCAAGAGCATATTTTCCTGAATGTCTGTTTTTGATTGAGAAAATTTACTTAAATGTAATTATCTGAGAAATAAGACATTTCTACATTTGCATAAGCTCACTCGTTAAAAGCCTATTCAACATGTTTTATGCATTTACATTTCATGTAAAAATAGCAGTGAAGAAATAATTTTCTTAACTTAAGATACATAATCTGGTTAACAAAATGAAGTGAAAGTAAAATAAATCTGAATAACAAAATAGGAATATTTTGCATATATTATGTTTAGTTTAAACTGGTTTCCTTGTGTAAAATCTCCTACTACATGCTCTGTAATTGTTTTAATTAGCTTATAAACTTTTTTTAAAACAATATTATATTAATTTTTAGAGAGAGGAACAGAGAAGAGAGAACCATCAATGTGAGTGTGTAACATGGATCAGCTGCCTTCTGCATGCCTCCTACTGGGGATCAAGCCCATAACCTGGCCATGTGCCCTCATCAGGAATCGAACCAGTAACCTCTTAGTGCACAGAATGGTGCCCAACTGAGCCACACTAGCCAGGGCTTAAAAACTTTTTAATAAGCTAGAGTAAGTTGAGAATTTATTTTAAAACAGTCATAAAATATCAATTTGAGAGTAAATTAAGAATTTGTTTTAAAACAGTCATATAAAATATCAATCAATTCACAGAATTTTCACCAGCTCACCTCCATACTTGTATTATACCAACACATCAGCATGCATTCAATAAGGACAGGTAGAAATAAAGGATGGTAATATTTCCTTTTAGAAATGATTTTAAAAATATTTAAGAAAAAATACAAATACAAACACATCCTGGAAAAGAAAATTAAGTTTGGCATTTTTTCTAACAAACTAAACATTCACTAACAAGATTTTTAGGACTCATTTTGTTTACATAATCCTTATTAAAATTAAAAGAATATCATTAAATAAAAATATCAGTAAATACCTCCTTTTCTTTATATGCCCTTTAGGCTAACCTTATAAAATCAAATATAATTTTTGTTGAAGGAAATTACTATGATCCCCCCATCCGGTCCCGTCCTTTCTCCACATAAAGAAAATGCAAATGATGCCCTACTTAATATATTCTCCAACAACTCTCATTACTTAAATTACAATATAGCTAGAGAAGGAAGAGAAGAAAACATAGTCACGTGTCTCTAAAAATTGTACTTTCTTACCAATATGTTGCTGTAGAGCCCACGAGGAATTTGAGACACGAGCAGAGAGCTTCTTTTCAACAGCTGGAGGAAGTCTCCTCCAATTAGTAAACTCCAAAGTAAAGATAAGGGTGTCATCACTGACTGAGTCAATCCTGTATTAGCAAGATGTTAATGTACCATTAGACACAAAATACATCAAGGATTCATCCTGAAAATAAACACCACATACCTATTCTTACAACACCTTACTATGTAGAAGGCAGAAAACTACAGCATAGAAAATATTCATGTAACTGGAGGCAAGTTCAGTGGATATGAATAACCATCTATAGGTTCTTAAAGCACACTGAATTGACTCTGTGTGAGTTGTTTAATAGAGACAAGAGGAAACTCTACTCTCAGAGAGGGTAGGAACTTTCCTTCCCACTCCCCAGCAGCAGTGTCAAGAAAAGACAGAGACAGCAATCAGTATCCTCAGCAGATTTGCCATTATCTCCTCCCAACTGGACCATCTTGCTTTAAAAGTCCTGAAAGGATAAAGCCCAAATACCCAAATTCATCCCTAAACTAAATATACGGGAGAGACAGCTTGCTTCTCCCCACTCCCAGGGATGTGCAACTGTTCTCCTCTAAGAACCTTCTGCATTATAGATTCAGCTCTAAAGAATGTAGCAGAATCAGTTTTGTCTCTAAGAACCAAAAGCAAATCTTCAGAACAGTTCTCCCTCTATTTCTACAAAATAATTTCAGATTTCCTACCAACCTACCCAAAAGAGACTTCCCCAAATTTTATAAGCATTTGAATCTAATGGAAAGAGCACTGGTCTAGGACAGTTTCTGATTTCTAATACTACCTCCACTACTTACAAACATGTTGCTGAAATTCTTCAAGCCCTTGATCCTGGTCCTCTAAAATGAGAATAATACTCAACCTATTTCAGGGGACTAATTGTGAAAATAATATGAGAAAATACAGTAAACATATTTTTAAAACTATAAAAAGTTATATAAATGTTTGATATTACTAGAACTGTTTTGAAATTTTTATTAGGTCTGATAACATGAAATTTAGTCGAAGTTTAATGAGAACTATACATTCTAACAATTACTCAATGAGGTACTCCCCTGCCATCACACTGTCTGAAGAAAAATAAAATGATTAGGGCCTCTAGTAATTATTTTAAAAAGAGAAAGTCTTTTCAAAGTCGTTTTTTGGTTTATTTTTTGGACTCATTTTTGAGCAAGGACTAAAGAAGGGGGGGGGTAATAAAAGAAAAAAAAGAAACTGAATAAAATGCTCTAAACTTGTCATCTCAAAAACAATTTACTTTTTATAATTCAGGGTCAAAGTGACTAATCAGAAATGACTGATCAGAGTATGAAAATTATGTCCCAAATTCTTAATTCTCTAATACGCAAACTTCTATATAACAAAAACTCGGTGTTGCACAAATGCCTTGGGAAAAAAATTTACTTCTCAAGAACCTTTCAATGAAATCACAACTTTGAGGAAATACTAGAATAAATAAAATGATAGTGCATTCAAGGGCAAAAAAAATTTCCTTGACTTTCTAGGAACTCCACACCAAAGGTTACTTGGTTCTAGTTCCTTATTTCTTTTGTAATGTTTTCATTTTTCTGCATTAATGTGCTTTAAGTCACACTGGGACCAAATACTAAGTCATTTTTATTTAGTTATCTAAACACACACACACAGGAAATAAATCTGTTTACACAGCTTTAGATAAAATAACTAATTTTACCAATGCTGATAATGCCACTAAAAATGTACTGTTACTGTACTACGCTGACCATTACATTGTACGAAGCAGTTGCACAATCATAAATGAATGACAGGTAATCAACTAAATACACGGATGACATTTACTTTCTATTACTTATTACATTCAGTTGGAGGTACCTAGTGTTGCATTTAAAGTTGAAAAAATATTTCAACTCTGTAGATTATATTGTGATAGGCAATTATTCAGCCAGATACATTTTTAAAGAACGTTTAAGACAAAAAATACCTAGGAAACACATTTATAATTTACATGACAAAGATTAAGCAACCGACTTACATGTGATATAAATAAGATATAACCAAAATCCACTTTAACAGCATATTGGAATTTTATGGAAGAATTTTTCTTATAACAGCTCTATCTATGAATGTAAATTTGATCAAAGGAAGCAAAACATTTATCATATTCAGTGTAAACACTGGCTTTATCCACTCAATAAAATATCAGAGAACAAAACTTTGACCATGTTAAGCATTTTTTTAAGTGAAATTTTCTAATGAATATAAAGTTGCCCCTTCTGAGTAAACTATATGTAATTGGCATTCTCAATCCAGATAGCTGTAAGTTTTACAATTTACTTCAAAGAAATTTGTAGTTTATGGGTTCTTAATTCCATTATATCCTAACCCATATTTAACCAATAAATACAGCTTATACTATATTTAATGGTTTATTACCACAAAAATTATCAAATGGGTTATACACATTGGGGGGAAGGAGGCCTCTCAGAACTGAATGGGAGAGTATATTTTACAGAACCTTCTAGGAGAACAAATCTAAATAATTCCCTCTCCTTCCAGTAGTCTATGTAATTGGCTGAGAAGGAAAGGAAAAAGGGCAATATTTAATTTTTCCCCCTGCATAGGTTCTTCCTAATTAAGGAGCAAACCAGAGCAAGGTAAGATGGCACAGATCCCCCCAGGATAGGCAAACGATTAAAATACCTGAAATAACATGATATAACCACCACATCCCCAATAGATACACAGGGCTAAGGCAGCATAGCACAGTGGTTAGAAAGACAGACTTGAACCACACAACAGGACAACCTGGGTTCAAAACTAAGCTCTACTAACTAGCTGTGTGAGCTTGGCAAGTATGTTAATTACTGTATCTCAATTGTATAATAAAAATAATAGTATCCAGTGTGTTTTATAGTAACTAGAGACCTGGTGCACGAATTTGTGCACCAGTGGGGTCCCTCAGCCTGGCCTGCAGGATCAGGCTGAAACCAGCTCTCCGACATCATGGATTACAAGATGGCACAGACCAGGCCAAGGGACCCCACCGGTGCATGATCAGGGCCGGGGAGGGATGCAGGAGGTTGGCCAGCCAGGAAGGACCACGGGAGGGCTCCAGGGAGTGTCTGGCCCGTCACACTCGGTCCCAATCGGCCAGACCCCAGCAGCAAGCTAATCTACCGGTTGAAGCATCTGCCCCCTGGTGGACAGTGTACATCATGGCGACTGGCCGACCAGTTGACTATTTGCCCCCTGGTGATCAGTGCACATCATAGCGAGTGGTTGAGCAGCCTTAGCATATCATTAGCATATTACACTTTGGTTGAATGGATGACTGGACACTTAGCATATTAGGCTTTTATTATATAGGATAAGTTACTATAAAGAACTTAAAATAATGCCTATCATGTGTTAGGTAGTATTCCAAGTGTTGGTTAAAGAAATAAACTAGAAACCAGACAACTGAAAGTAACGGTCAAATAATATGGAGTTGAGTTAGTAGCTTTAGTAGGAGAACACAAAGAGTGTGGCTGAGAAGAAAGTAGTACCTTGGGGACAAGCACCAAGTGATGGAAGAGAGTAAAGGGGACACACTGTTAAGGCTGTCTGTCCACAGCCACCCGCCTTTTGGGGCTGGAGTCAGGGGGTAAATCCTAGAATGGTAAGGGGCAACTGTGGCTAGCTGTCAGGTGCCCAAACCCAACAATAAAATTCACTAAGTAAAATGCTATGGGTACTTAAATAGCTTTGTTAACAGCTAGACATAGCATTCATTAGCAAGTGTTTATATCTCAGTTATGTGTGTGTGTGAGTGTGTATCTGTTAATAAGACAAGTACAGTATACATATACAAATAACTTTTTAAAATCGAAGATTTCTAAATAAACTACCAATAATCTTTTCATTCAATTATCTTAAAAATACAATGTTTCGCCCTGACCGGTTTGGCTCAGAGGATAGAGCATCGGCCTGAGGATTGAAGGGTCCCGGGTTCGATTCCGGTCAAGGGCATGTACCTTGGTTGTGGGCACATCTCCAGTGGGTGATGTGCAGGAGGCAGCTGATCGATGTTTCTCTCTCATCGATGTTTCTGACTCTCTATCCCTCTCCCTTCCTCTCTGTAAAAAATCAGTAAAATATATTTTTTTAAAAAATACAATGTTTCAGTGAAAATGTATGGAAAAGACATAGAGGGAATTGCACACATGAGCATTTGACAGATAACTATGTTTTAATCAGCTGTTGGAGAAAGGAGTGAATACTATCAGGGATTCAACCTGCTGTAAACTAAACAAAAAGTAACGTGGAGATGAGAATGTGTATCTAAATTTGCTTTTGCTTCTATATTCCTCAAACCACCTACAACAAAGCCCTAGGCAGAAAACCTCTGCTTAGTGAAAATTACTGAATTCTTTACAATGGCAGATATAATAAAAAGGTGAAATACTGGAATATTGCCAAATAAAGACCTGTTCTTCACATACAGATGGGGAAGCCACCAGGTAGAAGACAGAGTCTCCAGCAATCCAAACTAAATTGACAAGTAGGGACCATTCAGTTACCTGGATGAAACTCTTTTGAAAAGATAAATAACAAGATGTCAAAATACTTTTCTGCTGACACAGAAAACCTCAATATATGTCTAAACATTATTTTAGTAAATGATAGTTTCTGAAGCACAAAACTTAAGCCTTTTAGAATGTTTTATTGAAATTTTATAAAATACCCCTGTCCTCTATTTTCCTAGGGAGTTGTATTTTATCTTCCCACTTGAATTACCAGGTCAAAAGAGTTTTCTCACTGCTACAGCTACCTTCTCAGCCCTGAATAGACACTGACAACTTTTGTAAAGGCTGGGGGCTGTGGAATGGTTTTCCTCTTCTTGCCCAAGAAAAATCCTGACCCAACTTTCATATAATCACTCGTAGAGGCTACCCTTCTGAGAAACTACCTGAAGTAAACAAGTTTTATCCTCAGCTACTTCAGAAACTAGTATTTATTAAGGGAGACAATGTTCAAATCAACAAAATGTTGTAGAACAGGAGTACTCAGTCTAGCTGACTAGGGGATACCAGAAGTCTACAAAGCAGCTATAACCATCTTGTCAGAGGAATTTTAATGGGGCATGAGCAGTGGTCCAAGTAGACGAAATATCCCTCTCAGAAGAGTTTACTGGCATGAATACAATCAGGGACTCAACCTGCTGTAAACTAAACAAAAAGTTAAGTGAAGATGAGAATATGTATCTAAACTTTGCTTTTGCTTCTATATTCCATAGGCATAATCCCTTTCTACTCCCTCCAGTCACGGCCTACCTTTTTCTAGGAATCTATCCCTACACTTAATCTCGCTATTAGCAGCCCCCTAATCCAGCCATTAGAGTCACATACACACACACCCTCATCCCAACACCAGATCTCAAGAAACTGAAGGAACTTAAATATAGTATATGCACTCAAAAAAATAAGGTCCACTATTGTAGGATTTCTTACCAAGAACTGCATAGAAGATTCAGTGGGTCAAATCCAGCAAGCAGGAGAGATGGCAACCATTCCTTATATTTTGTCTGTGCTTTAATTGCATGATTTATAAATTCAGACATATGATTCCACGGTGCCAATGGGCAACCTTTCTTCAAAAAGTAACGAAATACTGAAAATTTCTCATACTTCAGGCAGTATGCCAAATGAAGTTCATTTAGCTGGACTCCATATTTTAAAAGAATATTCACAATTCCAAAAAATTCACAGCTTCATCAAAAAAAAAAGAGAAAAAAAAAAGAAGTTAGACTTTTACATTAAAAGTAAATGTTACAAATAATTACTAGTAGTTACAGCTGGAAAATAAGAACAGCAGATCAGATAGTGGATGATTTTTATATATCTAGTACATTTGAGAGTAGGGAACTAGGGACAAGGGAGGGTTTTACTTTTTAATTTCCACCCCCCCTACATGGTTTTTAATTTTTAACTATAAGACATAGTGCCCTTAGAATTCTAAACATTCATCTTAAATAAATAATTTTAAAGATTATCATTGACAAATAGAAAACTTCTCAAAACTGTGATATTTTTATACAATTAAGTATCTCTACTACAAAATATTTGCCAAACCAAGTTATTAAACAATGTGATCTGTCTCTAAAGTCTCATTCCAGGAATCACAAAAAATGCCATTTCATTTAGCAATAACCTTAGTCAATGTCCCCTTTACTTTCAAATTTCTAATTGTAAAATATAATCATCTAGAAAAGCTGTTTTTAATCAACAAACATTTAACTTATAGCTTTATTCCTAAATTAATCTACTTTATCATGTACTTTCACAGAATAAAAGTACATCATTTTATATCTATTAAGTTGTTACTGTTGTTTTAATATTTTATCATCCAATATCAGTAAGTTCTGGTTAAACTGATTGAAAATAAGTGCAATCCTTTTTTGAGAGAGCTAACTGGCAAGATGTATTAAAAGAAGTATCATAGCAAAGCTGTAGGAGCACAGACTGAAGCCAGCCTGCTCAGCTACCTACTAACTATGGGACTCTGAATAAGTCACTTAACCTTCCTGGCACACAGAATTAGCATTGAATAAATATTTGTTGCATGAAAATTAGTCCCTGAAAATGATCCGTATAAAAAAGGCTCCAAAATGAAAATATTTGAGAAACCCTATAGTACAGAGTGAGTCCAAAAAAGAAATACAGGGTAAATGTATTTTTAAACAGTATGCTAGTTATATTTTCAAATTATATGCTAAAACCTCCAGATATCTGAGAAGAAATACTTTTAAAATTAAAGCAAATAATTCAATTATTAACCTGAAATAAGCACAATAAAAAGTAAAAAATACCCCAAAATCTATAAACAAAAAAGTAGTATAATATTGTAAACATAAGATCAAACTTTTCAAATTTTTGTAGATTCATTCCCTCTCAGGAATTCACAAAGCACCACCATTGTTAAAGCCCTTCAAGAAAGAAACCTATTTAACATTACTTAACCCTATGTTTCCCAAACTTAATTAACTATTTTATCCCATGTAATATTTATTAATGATCTACAGAATTAGTATTGTACAAAAACGCACTTTGGAAAACCCAGCTCTAAACTTCTTCCAATTACCATATTACCTTGTGTTAGAAGAGACAACCCACATTCCAAACGGCTTGCAAAACTGCCTAATGCTACATTTATTAACACATTTCCAACAAAACTACCTATAATATGGTGAATATTAAACATAAACTGGAAAATCATAAATGTGTCAGCATTCCCTGAGCTTCTGAGAAGACTGAAGGTCTCAAATCCTAATATATAAAAACTCTGGGTCATAATGACCAGTAATGACCAGAGGCTGACCAACCGGAAGTCAGTGCTGGCCCCACCCCCAAGCAAGTGGTAAGGGGCAATCAGGCAGGCAGGCAGAGTGGTTAGGGGTGATCAGGTAGACAGACCAGTGGTTAGGGGTGATCAGGTAGACAGACCAGCAGTTAGGGGTGATTCAGGTAGACAGACCCACGGTTAGGGGTGATTAGGTAGGCAAACGGCCCCTCGCTGGGCTGGCCCCGTCTCCAAGCAAGCAGAGAGGGGTAATCAGGCAGGAAGGCAGAGTGGTTAGGGGTGATCAGGTAGGCAGACAGCCCTGCCCCCCAGCAAAGAAAAGAGGGAGGCACAGGCCAGCCAAGCCATTGCACCCCAGCCTGTCACCTCTAGAGGGAGGCCACCGGTGGCAGGCGAGGAGGAGCAGCGCTACACAGATGGCAAGTAGTAATAGCAGCAGGAGTGAGGCCAGCTGCCTGCAGCCTGGGGAAGGAAATCCCCGATAGGCCCTGATCTCAGGCCAGGCCTAGGGACCCTACCCAAGGGGTCTGGAATGTGAGAGGGTACAGGCCGGGCTGAGGGACCCACGAGTGCACGAATTTTCATGCACCAGGCCTCTAGTGTGTGTGTGTGTGTGTGTGTGTGTGTGTGTGTGTGTGTATATATAAGCTCCAGAAACACAAGCAACTTCAGTGCTCTATATGACCTTCATTATTACATGTTACTGAGCAACAGTAAACCCTAGGGCATAGATAACCTTGGGTTAAATAATAAATTATATAAACAGATTAAAAAGAAAACAGTGCATCCTATTTAACCCTTGCAGAGCATTTGGTCCTGCCCAAAACAATCACAGAGACATATGGTCCTTGGTTCTGTATCAAAATACCCAAAGAGACATTTGATCCACACCCACCTATTTAATATATCCATGTGTCATTACCAGCGAGGCTACCAAGGCAGGAAGCATTATTATACAAGAATTGATAATACATTCAAAACCAATTACTGGATCAATAAACATAGTAGTATTTTTATATATGAAACCACAAGTATAAATAAATATTATGGGCTATCTGAACCCACAGATGTTTTTTAATCATGGACATTTTGGACAGGACCAAATTTTAAGGAACTTTTGCTCTGGCCGGGTAGTTCAGTTGGTTAGAGCGTCGTTCTAATATGCCAAAGTTGAAGGTTCAATCCCTGGTTAGGGCACATACAAACCAATGAATGCATAAATAAGTGTAACAACAAATTAATGTTATGTTCTCGTTCTCTCTCTCTCTCAAAAAAAAAAAAAGTCAATAAACTTTAAAAAAAAGTCAAGGTCCTTTTGGCTTGAACCAAATGTCTCAGTGGACATTTTGGACAGGACCAAATGTCTGCTAATATAAACATCACGAACTCAATGTGACACATTAAGAGACTGCACATTATATAAACAGTGAAAATTATCAAATACTGAAAAAAAGGAGAAGTTTAGAACCTAAAAAAGCAATGTCTGCACCTTATTTTTGGGTCTGTACATTTTCCATTATTTTGCTCTTTGAAGTTTAAAAAGTTGCACAGAAACAGTGCCCAGAAAAGAAAGAAGCACGGTAAAAGGAAATTCAACATATTAACAAAATTTATTTTAAACAAAAATGGGCAAACAGCTTGAGCATTTTATATTCAATTAGCCACCAAAATATCTAACCAACTTATTAGCTGAATAATCAAAGGCCATATAAGTTTTACTGAATGGTTTTTAGCCATTTGCTGAAAACAAAATAAAGACATTAGGTCCTATGTGTGATTATGATGAAGAGAAAGGAGACACAATTTCTATAAAACTAATGTGCTAGCAAGGATCAGTATCAATTCAAAAGACAAAATTGGATTTGTTAAGCCATGATCTCTTCCTACAGTCATATATAAAAGGTGTTAATAATTGTTCAAATTATCTTGAACTTTCTCAATTTCTCTCTTATTTTACACATTCTAGGTAAAGGAGTCTTTTTCTCATTTCAGTTGAATTACTCAACTGTGCCCTTGAAAGAATAGCTTTCATGCTACTGTAGCTGTTAACTTTTTAGCCCCAAGGGACAAGGACTGCTTTTGTGCAGTGATGGAGGAGACCTCTTTCCACAAGAAAAGCTAAAGGTCACTGTTTCAAATGGAAGCTCATCCTCTCAAAGGGATGCCCAGGAAAAATGTCTCAGAATGCTAATCCTGGGCTAAAAAGTTAAATCAGCTGAATAAAATCATAAAATCCAGAGCAATTATTTACATCTATTATTTTTATTACCTTATGATATCAACTGTACTATTTGTAAAAGCATATAGTAGAGTTCACCAGAACACAACAGGCCAACAGTAAAAGAAAGGCCACAAATACTAAATATCTAGATCTCAGAGAAATACCAAAAAAACACACAAATAAGAAAACAAAGGTTTTAAACTCATCAACACTTAAAGTCAATAAATTTTTTAAAATGTTGCCCTGGCCCTAGCTGGTTTGGCTCAGTGGATAGAGCGTTGACCTGCAGACAGGAGGGTCCCAGGTTCGATTCCAGTTAAGGGCACATGCCCGGGGTTGTGGCTTGATCCCCAGTGGGGGGGGCATGCAGGTGGCAGCCGATCAATGAGTCTCTCTCATCATTGATGTTTCTCTCTTTCCCTCTCCCTCTTCCTCTCATATATATCATATATATATGTTTTTTTAAAGAATCAAAAATGTTGCCCTGGCTGGTGTGGCTCAGTTGGTTGGGCATAGTCCTGTGTACCAAAAGACTGCCAGTTGGATTCCTGATCAGGGCACATGCCTGGGTTGCAGCTCAATCCCTGGGAGGGGGCTTGCAGGAGGCAGCCGACTGATGTTTAGCTCTCACATTGATATCTCTCTCTAAAAGTCAATAAAAATATTTAGATAATGATGTTGATTAAATCTTTCTGTACGGCAATCTTACATTACTTTAACAACACATTGTTGCTATAAAAATTTCAAAACTTATACCACTAAACTTATCTCATTATCTACTACCAAATCTCTCCAAATTTGAATTTTGGAAAGTAGAATCTTCCAATTTTTGTGACCAAAACTCAAATTCTCATTAATAATTACTAAATGGAAGAGACAAAATGGCGGCGGAATAGAAGGACATGTCCTGAGCCTTCTCCTGGAGCAAATAGAGGAGGCAGCTGAGACGAGCGGAATCCAGCCCAAATTGGCGAAGGAGGCACAGCTGGTGAGACAGTTTGCAGCTGGGAAGAGCAGGGATCCCCCGATAAAGGTAAAATCAAAGATCTAGGCAGTAGAATCTCCCGGACCTCTGTGCCCAGAAGGTCAGGGAGAAACTACACAGTGCCAAGCCGTGTCCCTGAGGACAGGCAAGGTCTGAAGGATTTTAGACCATAGAGTCTGGATTTGGGATCTGAGCTCAAAGGCAGCTTTTAAGAGCTGCCAGACCGCGGAGTGCCGGCAAGAGAGGAACTGGCAGAGACGCGGTCCTTCCTCGCGCTGGGGCCTGCGCTTTTCCCCACTGAACCTAGTTCGTGGGACCTTTTGGAAACAGGCGCTTACCTCTGACAGAAGTGCGGGAGAAGGGGTAGAGTTGTGGAACCTGGGCAGAGTGGGCAACGGACGGTCCAGGAGAAGTGGTAGCAAGTCTGGTGCTGAGTCATATCTAAGCCCACAGAATCCATTTTCTCCTGAGAGATAGCCCCTCCCCCCAGTCTCCAGGCAACCAATATAGCCACACCCAGATTCCACCCTGATTAACGCCAAGGAATCTGAATACTCCCTGAGGCCATAGGATCTACTCTAAAGAGAAATCTTTAGAAGCTAAGCACCTCAATTACACTAGATAACCAAGCCCAGGAGAACAGATTTCACCAGTAGCACCATCACCAAAAGAACCTGGGTAGCAAAGCAATTGGATCTACAATTAAAACATTTCAGGAAAACATGGGGAGACAAAAAAGCAATACCCAAAGGAAAGAAAAAGAGGAATCACCAGAAAGGGAGTTAAATGAAATTGAGGCTAGCAGCTTAACAGAGAGAGAATTCAGAGTAATGGTTCTAAGGATGTTTAAACGGATGGATGACAAATACACACAACTCAATGACAAATACACACAACTCAATGAGAACTACAAGGAGCTGAATGAAAATGTCACCAACGTGAAAAGAAACCAAGAGGAGATGAAGAACGACATAGCTGCAATAAAGAACACATTGGAAGGCTTAAACAGTAGACTAGAAGAGGCTGAGGACCGCATCAGTGAATTAGAAGACAAGGTAGGAAAACACACACACACACAGCAGCAAATGGAAAGAAGACTTAAAAAGCAAGAGGAGAGCCTAAGGGAGCTTTGGGACAACACAAAACGAAACAATATTAGAATAATAGGGATACCAGAAGGTGAGGAAGAGAAGCAAGGAATAGAAAACCTGTTTGAAGAAATAATGACGGAGAACTTCCCTGATATTGGCAAGAAAAAAACTATGCAAGTCCAAGAAGTACATAGAGTCCCAAACAAGTTGAACCCCAAAAGACCAATACCAAGACACATCATAATTAAATTGGCGAATACCAATGACAAAGTAAGAATCTTAAAGGCTGCCAGAGAGAGACAGAAAGTTACCTACAAGGGATCTCCTATTAGAATATCAACTGATTTCTCAACAGAAACACACGAGGCCAGAAGGGAATGGAATGAAATATTCAAAGTGATGCAAAGCAAGGGTCTGAATCCAAGAATACTATACCCAGCAAGGTTATCATTCAAAATTGAAGGGGGAATCAGGAGCTTCACAGACAAAAAAGGGCTAAGAGAGTTTATCACTACCAAGCCAGCAATGCAAGAAATGCTGAAGGGACAGCTGTAAAAAGAAGAAAGAGAAAGGCAAAAAGAAACACAAACACTAAGGGGGAAAATATGACAACAAACATGTACTTGTCAATAATAACATTAAACGTAAATGGATTAAATGCACCAATCAAAAGACATAGGGTAGCTGAATGGATAAGAAAACATGACCCATATATTTGCTGTCTACAAGAGACTCACCTCAGAGCAAAGGATTCACACAGACTGAGAGTGAAGGGATGGAAACATATTTTTCAAGCAAATGGAATTGAGAAAAAAGCTGGGGTAGCAATACTTATATCTGATAAAATAGACCTCAAAGTAAAGGGCATAACAAGAGATAAGGAAGGCCACTACATAATACTAAAGGGAGCAATTCAACAAGAAGATATAACTCTGGTAAACATATATGCACCCAACGCAGGAGCACCCAAATACATAAAAAAACTCCTGGAAGAGATCAAGGGAGAGATCGACAACAATACAATCATAGTAGGAGACTTTAATACACCACTGACATCACTGGATAAATCCTCCAGACAAAAAATCAGCAAAGAAATAGCAATTCTAAATGACACACTAGATCAGATGGACCTAATTGACATCTTCAGAGCATTTCACCCCAAAGCCTCGGAATATACGTTCTTCTCAAGTGCCCATGGGACATTTACAAAAATAGACCACATATTGGGTCACAAACAAAGCTTCCCTAAATTCAAAAAGATTGAAATCCTATCAAGCATTTTCTCAGACCACAATGGCATAATATTAGAAATAAACTATAATAAAAACATTCCAAAAAATTCAAACACGTGGAAACTGAATAGCATGCTATTAAACAATGACTGGGTGATCAACGAGATCAAAGAAGAAATTAAAAACATCCTGGAGAATAATGACAATAAAAACACAACAATGCAAATGCTATGGGACACAATGAAAGCAGTCTTGAGAGGGAAGTTTATAGCTCTACAGGCCTACCTCAAAAAACAAGAAAAAATGGTAATAAATCTTCTAACTCAACAACTCAAAGAATTAGAAAGAGAGCAACAAGAAAAGCCCACAGTGAGCAGAAGGAAGGACATAATAAAGATCAGAGCAGAAATGAATGACATAGAGACCAAAAAAACAATACACAGGATCAACAAAACCAAGAGCTGGTTCTTTGAAAGGATAAACAAGATTGATGAACCTCTACCCAGGCTCACCAAGAAGCAAAGAGAGAGGACCCAAATAAACAAAATCAGAAATGAAAGAGGTGAAATAACAACAGACCCCACAGAAATACAAAGGATTGTTAAAAAATACTATGAACAACTCTATTCTAACAAACTACACAATCTGGAGGATATGGACACATTCCTAGAAAAATACAACCTTCCAAAACTCACACAGGAAGATTCTAAGAATCTCAATAGGCTGATAACTATGGAAGAAATTGAAGCAGTCATCAAAAAGCTTCCAGCAAACAAAAGCCCAGGGCCTGATGGCTTCACAGGGGAGTTTTACCAAACATTCAAGGAAGAACTAAAACCTATCCTCCTCAGACTATTCCAGAAAATTCAAGACAAAGGAACACTTCCAAACTCCTTCTATGAGGCCAGCATCACCCTAATACCAAAACCAGACAAAGACAACACAATGAAAGAGAATTACAGGCCAATATCCCTCATGAACATAGATGCCAAAATCCTCAACAAAATTCTAGCAAATCGAATCCAGCAGTACATCAGAAAGATTATACACCATGACCAAGTAAGATTTATCCCAGGGATGCAAGGATGGTACAATATTCGCAAATCAATAAACGTGATACATCACATAAACAAATTGAGAGATAAAAATCACATGGTCATATCAATTGATGCAGAAAAAGCATTTGATAAAATCCAACACCCTTTCTTGATAAAAACTCTCAGCAAGGTGGGAATAGAAGGATCATACCTGAACATAATAAAAGCCATATACGACAAACCCACAGCCAACATCATACCCAATGGGCAAATACTAAAACCATTTCCCCTAAGAACAGGAACAAGACAGGGATGCCCACTCTCACCACTCCTGTTTAATATAGTGCTGGAAGTACTAGCCATTGCGATCAGACAAGAAGAAGAAATAAAAGGCATTCAAATTGGAAAAGAAGAAGTAAAACTGTCCTTATTCGCAGATGACATGATACTGTACATAGAAAACCCTAAAGACTCCATAAAAAAATTATTAGACTTAATAACTGAATTCGGTAATGTAGCAGGATACAAAATTAGTGCCAAGAAATCTATGGCATTTCTATACACCAATAATGAACTTACAGAAAGAGAGACTAAAAAAACAATCCCATTTACCATCGCACCAAAAAAATTAAGATACTTAGGAATAAACTTAACTAAAGAGGTAAAAGACCTATACGTAGAAAACTACACGACACTGAAAAAAGAGATAGAGGAAGACATAAACAGATGGAAGAACATACCATGTTCATGGATTGGTAGAATCAACATCATCAAAATGTCCATACTACCCAAAGCAATCTATAAATTCAATGCACTTCCCATTAAAATACCAACAACATATTTCACAGACCTAGAACGAAATTTCCAAAAATTTATCTGGAATAAAAAAAGAACCCGAATAGCTACAGCAATCCTGAGAAAGAAGAACAAAGTCGGTGGGATCTCAATACCAGATATCAAGTTGTATTACAAAGCTACTGTTCTCAAAACAGCCTGGTACTGGCACAAGAACAGACATATAGATCAATGGAATAGAATAGAGAACCCAGAAATTGACCCAAATCAATATGCTCAATTAATATTTGACAAAGGAGGCATGAACATTCAATGGAGTCAAGACAGTCTCTTCAACAAATGGTGTTGGGAAAATTGGACAGATACATGCAAAAGAATGAAGCTAGATCACCAACTTACACCATACACAAAAATAAATTCAAAATGGATAAAGGACTTAAACATAAGACGGGAATCCATGAAAATACTAGAGGAATCCACAGGCAGCAAAATCTCGGACATATGCCGAAAGAACTTCTTCACTGATACTACTCCTAGGGCAATGGAAGCTAAAGAGAAAATAAACAAATGGGACTACATCAAAATAAAAAGCTTTTGCACAGCAAAGAAAACCATCAATAAAACAACAAGAAAGCCCACTGCATGGGAGAACATATTTGCCAATGATATCAATGATAAGGGTTTAATCTCCAACATATACAGAGAACTCATACAACTTAACAAAAAGAAGATAAACAACCCAATCAAAAAATGGGCAACTGATCTAAGTAGACACTTTTCGAAAGAAGACAGAATGCAGGCAAAGAGACATATGAAAACCTGCTCACAGTCACTAATCATCAGAGAGATGCAAATCAAAACAACAATGAGGTACCATCTCACACCTGTCAGAATGGCTGTTATCAACAAGTCAACAAACAACAAGTGTTGGCGAGGATGCGGAGAAAAAGGAACTCTTTTGCACTGCTGGTGGGAATGCAGACTGGTGCAGCCACTGTGGAGAACAGTATGGAGTTTCCTCAAAAAAATAAAAATGGAACTCCCATTTGACCCAGTGATCCCAATTCTAGGAATATATCCCAAGAATCTAGAAACAGGCATCAGAAAGGAAATATGCACCCCTATGTTCATAGCAGCACAATTCACCATAGCCAAGATTTGGAAACAACCTAAATGCCCATCAGCAGATGAATGGATTAAAAAACTGTGGTATATCTATACAATGGAATACTACGCTGCGGTAAAAAAGAAGGAGTTCCTACCATTTGCAACAATATGGAAGGAGATGGAGAATATTATGTTGAGTGAAATAAGCCAGGCAGAGAAAGATAAATATCACATGATCTCGCTCATTTGTGGAATATAATGAATGGCATAGACTGATGAACAAGAACAGATCCAGAGGCTGAGAAACGTCGATCAGAAGATCATACCTCAGGTAAGGTAGGGGAGGGTGGGGGTAAGGTGGAGAGATCAACCAAGGGACTTGTATGCATGCATATGAACCTAATCAATGGACACAGACAACAAGGGGGCGGGGCATTAAGAGAAATTGTTTCATGTGACAAAAATTTTTAAATGAAACTCTCTGTAGACTGAAAATTATTTTGGAAGGAAACAAAGAGAAGTTTCCTTCAAAAGTCATAAGGATTGTAATTGAAAGTCAATATATTTGGCCGCTTGAACTAAAATAAGTAATTTGTGTTTTTGCCTCCCTGACAAAGTTTATATAAAGCTACAAAAAGAAATTGACAACCAGTTTGAAATGGAATTGCCAGGGCCTAGGGCAAAGAATATCCTTACATGATATTATTCTACAATCTCATTATAATCTTAGATATTTTACAACAGCATACTTTACAATTATCCCAAACAAACTTACAAACTAATTCTTTGAATGGTGGGCAGCAATTTAAAAAAAGGGACATGAAAGGATTTAATCCCTTGCAGAAGGAATTAAGGCACTGGGAAGGCACTTGAGCATCCTATATTGGCCCCTCTTGCCCTTTGTGCCAAGAGGGACCCTCTTCTCACAATCCAATTGCCCTCAGCTGTTACCTGAGCTTTCTGTTCATGCTGAGCTTGAAGCCTCGTGGGGGCTGGTACCAGGGATCTGTCTCACATCTAATTGTGTGAGCTGGGCCCTCACTGGAGAAGAAACCCGAGTTCCCCGAGATATGTGATCAGCACCGGGACCCTGCCAGCAGGCCAGGGGTTCCCAAGGCAGGTGCTGGGTGTGGAGGCCACGGGGTCATAGGCTACCAAGGAGACAGAACTGAACCTCACAGCACCCTGCTTGGCCCCGGAGGATGGCTGGTTAGCCAGAGACGGGTAAGATTCCTCAAGGAAGGAACAACCTAAGACAGGCACAGTCACAGAGGGGCCATCAGGAGAGAACTTGGGGGGGCAACAGAAGTGGGGCACAGACCCTCACCCCCCCAACATTGCAGGGGCTTGAACCCTCACCCCCTTCTAAAGGAGGTCTCCTACCCCCATGGCTGCTTTGCGCTTCCCACACCCAGCTCAGATCGGGACCCAGGCAACAGAAAGAGACCCGGCCCAGCTCACATCGAGATACAGGTGACAGACAGAGACTTGGCCCAGCTCAGATCGGGACCCAGGTAACAGACAAGAGACTTGGCCGACAGCAGTTGCCCTATATCTAATTCAGCTGAGCATTTGGAATGCTCAGGGCCCACTCAAGAATGCAAATAATCCTTCCCACTAATATTTACAGGGTAAACTAAGATTGTTGGTAGAGTATTGAATTTGACAGTAAAATAGTAATCGAGTTTTCAGATTAATTTAAATAGGCTAATTGAAATAAGTGAATATTCAAGTACTGGACAAAAAGCTATTCTTAAAGTAATAACTAAAATTTCTATTGGTAGTTCATCTCATGGTAAAATTCCTGAATATGCAATGAACCTAAAGCAGTCATATGTGTGGGGGGAAAAAAATTTTTTTTTTAATTTAAAGTTATCAAGACTGCATTATAAAATTTACAAAAACCTCCATTAAAAAAAAAGGGGGGGGGAATAGTAGGGCAATATCATGTAAGGAAAAATATCCTATAAGTAAATTACATCTAGAAAATTTTTACTTTACCAAATTAAGGTTCATTTGCAATGCTAACAGCAAGACGGCCATTAAAAACACACATGGTGTTTAAATAAGACAAAGGAAAATCGTTTGAACAAAAATAAAAAGGATCCCAAATCAATTATATAGAAAAGATTCCTTTATTAACTTGTGGTCGAGAATATATTTGTATATTTTCAGAAAACAACCCCAAGACCAGATGGATTCCTGCAACAGAGAGGAATTGACAGGAGTGCTCCAACCACGAAGACAAGAGGCAAAAACAGTCCAGAGATGGAAGACGCTGATAATGCCTTGCCATGGGACCAGTCAGCAGCTGTGCACTGCTGCAGGTTACCTAGGACCAAACCAGAGAGGGTCGGACCTGCATTGCCACCATGTGCCCACCATCCAGATATCACTGCTGACATGTACACATAAGGAACTGTTGGACATTGAAATTGGGACTCAAACATTTTTTTGTTTTGTCTTGTTTTGTTATTTTATGTTTATTTCCAGTCTGCAAAGGCAAAACTTTTTAAAGGAAAGAAATGGTGGGAAAAAGATTCATAGGCAAAGAAGCATTGAACAGACTGTCAAACTACATTGGGAAGACAGGGGTGGTTGGGCGAGGAGGGCTGTAAGAGACCAACCGAAGGACTTGTACGCATGCATATAAGCACAACCAATGGATATAAGACACTGGGGTAGGGGGGGAGGGTGGGCAGGTGAAGGCATGTCCTGGGGGGTAGGGGAGGTCGGGGGGAGATCAAAGGGGAAAAAAAAAAGGAGACATATGTACTACTATTTGTAATACTTAAAACAATAAAAATAAAATAAAATTAAAAAAATAATAATAATTACTAAATGGAATATCAGAAATTCATACACTATTTCATTAAGGAGCAAGAGAACATAATAGTTATTTCAAAAAAATTATATTAAATTATCCTTGCTTTAAAAATGGGGATTCTAGTTAATTTAATTAATTAGGTATGTTATTGTAGAACAGCGATTTTCAACTGGTGTGCCACAAGAATTTTTATAACATACAATACCTGACTATTTAGTTAGGGCACTGACCTCTCTTCCCTTAGACTGTCAAATGAAAAAAAGACCACAGCCAGCACAACAATAGCCATCTGGTGTGAATGAATCAAAATTATAATCATTTTTTTGTCAGAATAACAAAAATGTAACATTCTTTTGGTGTGCTGCAGAATTTTAGTTTATATGTGCCATGAGATGAAAAAGTTTGAAAATTGCTGCTGTACAGAATCCAAATTTTAAGATGCATACTTATTGGAAAAAAAATGTAACAAAAAATTAACAAACTTTTCAATTTTTTTTTTTCTCCAAGCACCAAGCTATAATATTACACTCTTGATATACTAAAACAAAACCTACTAGGAGAATATCAGTTTTCTTCCTTGATCAGAAAAGTTTGTAAGAGTCCCCAAATAACCAAATGCTTTTCTCATTACATGTACAGTGACTGACATGCAAACTAAGAGGTAGACATTAACTAATATAAATGTAGTCTAGAGACTAACATTTTAATTTATATTGCTTTCTAGATAAAGAAAGGATGGTAGGGAGAGGAAAATTAACCTTGATATTTTTCTACTGTGAAAATATTGTGCTATGCATTATACTTAAGTCAATTCCTTTATATACGCATGCAAACATGTGATTATGATACTAGCATCTTTTAAATTTAGCCCTTGAGAAAAGTTTCTCTTCAATTAAATTCTCCACAAAGTAGGTAAAAATGGCAAAGATGTATTAAAATTAAGTCTATTGCCATCGATCCCAGGGAAATGAAAAGTCAATTAGAAAGACTAGGAAACAGATATTTTGATGTTTTAACTTTTTCTCTACAGGCTTACAAATAATATTTTTCAATGATTTTTCTTACTAAAAAACTACCTTACTAATTATAATTTGGTCCAATTATAAGTTCCCACACATAAGAAAATAGCTGATAAGCTCTTTTAAAGTCAGCAAACCAGATTTCAATTATGTTCTATAGGGCCACTTCACTTGAATTGTTTTGGAGACCAAGGGTATCTGAGAATTCCTACATTTATTTAATACAGTGAAAGTATTCTCTAAAATTGCTACACTGAAAATATAATCCAGATCTAAAGAGGGAATGAAAAAAAATCTGACATTATCACCTCATTTTCACTGTACTTTTAACAAGGTACATCATAGAGGGATTTTTCTGTTTGTTTTTAAGTTAACAACTTATCACTAAGAGATATTAAACTTCATCATAAAAGAAAATCAGTTGGAAATGCATCTCTATATTGAAAAAATAATAAAAAATAGCAAATACACATACTCTTTTTGGAAAGCCATACAGAGTGGAGAACTAAATCCAAAGACAAGGCACATCTGGGCATCAGGGCTATAGCCATGCTGGAGTAGCATTTCTAGGCAGTCTTCATGCCCTCCAAACACTGCCGAGTAAACAGGGCTCACTTTGTCTGGCCCAGTGTCACAGACCCGGTTAGTAAGTGGTATGAGCAAGGCCAAGATTCTGCAAATACATGAATATGAAAGCATTTAATATTTTTACATGCACATAAATATAAGTAACATTTCTACAGCACACATTTAAGAGTCACCCATTGAATTATTTAATAAAAGTCTGTCTTCAGTATAGCTTCCACTTATACTAAGTTATCACAGGCTATATACTCCAGAATGTTATGCTTATTATTGTTGCTTAATACAAAGGTCTTTAAATAGATCTGAAACAGAATAAAATAATCTACATATATAAAAGGCTAATATGAAAAGTGTCCCCTCAGGAGTTCAACTGGGAGACCAGGAGTTCAATCGCTTGCTATGACGTGCGCTGACCACCAGGAGTGGTGCGGAATGAAGGAAGGCCCCGGCTGGCAGCCAGCAGCTGGGGAAGGAAGGCCCCGGCCGGCAGCCAGAAGGCCCCCAATCGGCCCTGATTGCCAGCAGGTCTAGGGACCCTACCGGTGCACAAATTTCATGCACTGGACCTCTAGTGTTCCTATAAGAAAGTAGGTAACAGGTTGTCCTTTCTTACTTTTCAGTAATTTCTTACCTTACTACCATGGCCCTAATTGCTAAAATTCAAATTTTATGTTAGACTAGAGGCCCGGTGCACGAATTAGTGGACAGGTGGGGTCCCTCAGCATGGCCTGCAGGGATTGGGCAGAAACTGGCAGTCCAACGCCACCTGCCGCTCCTGCCTGCCGCTCCTGCTCATCACAGCCCTGCTGCGCCTGCTGCAGGCTTGTGCCCACTCAGTCCCAATCGAGAGAAGCGTTCGCCACCACAGCGGCGCTCACCAGCTGTGAGCCCTGCGTCCCGAGATGGATCAGGGGGCTGGGATGCAATCGGCCCTCCAGGCAGGCAGTGGAACACCCTGACTGGCCCAGGACCCAGATCCGTCCTGCTGATGTTCACACCAGTTGTCAGGAGCCACCTGGTGGCTGCTTTTATATCGTTTCTTTTATGCAGAACGCCTAGTGAGGGTAAGTGGCCACGGTGCCCAAGGCCAAATTCCAGGAGGCTGGTGGTCTATCAGTGCCTGGCCCATTCTCTGGAGATTGGACCTGCAGGACTACTGAGTGCCGCCAGGCTGGTGGGCCGCTGAGATGGGTCAGTCAGCTGAGCAGCACTCCCGCTGTGGGAATGCACTGACCACCAGGGGGCAGCTCCTGCGTTGAGTGTCTGCCTCCTGGTGGTCAGTGTGCATTATAGCGACCAGTCAACCAATTGTTCCGTCACTTAGGCTTTTATATATAGAGATTTTTTATGTTTAATCAATTATTTCAAACTTCATTATAGCAAATATAAACTTGTATCAAGAAGTAATTTTTCCCCATCGAACCAATTTAAAAAAAAAAAAAGTAATTTTTTCCTTCTTAAAGTACAAACTAAAGTTTTATTTTTCTATTTAAGAAGAATTTTCTTTTAATGGGCAAGTAACAGAAAATGAATAGTATTTTCATAAGGAAGAAATTAGTATTTCTGCTAAAACATCCTATTCTTTGAAAAAGAATATGAGCTCTTTAAACACTGAGGCAGATTTATAAAGAAAATGGTTGATAAGCAGAGAATAAAGGAAATCATTAAAACAGAGGTTTTTCTATTGTAAACTTACCTCCAGCAGTCAGCTAGAGAAAAAAGACTAGTCTAATTTTCTAAAATTAAAAATAAAACTAGAGATCATGAAAGCCAATAAATCCTCCCTCTTTCTGGGGAAAGAAAGTCAGGGCTACTCCAAAGTACATTCTTTCTCTCTGATACTTTTCCTTCTGTAAGGTAGGCCCAAGATAATAATAGTACTGAAGAACTTATATTCATAGAACTTATCTTAGAGGTATTCTATGGAGGAAATCATCAGTGACAAACAGAATTCTCAAATTTGAGAATAAATGAGGACAAATTCCCAAGAGAGTTTTGGTATCAATTTAAAATTCAGAATATAATTGTACCTAAGATTTATGTTTAAATAAACAATCAAGAATTAAGAAAAATACCAAATTTTAAAACCTAAATATTGTGTTAAAATAAACAATTTGTTTAAATGTTTTAAACTTAATTATGTGCTTAATTTTTTTAAATGGGTTGGAAAACACTCTTAGAGGAGGCACAAACATGCCTACAAATATCTTTAAAGAAATAGTAAAATACCATGCCACCTATTGGCATAATAACCAAATTGCACAATACGTTCTATGGAAACATAAGGACAATTTCACTATTGGTTTTTAAATTAAATTATGCTAACAATAGCTATGAAGTTATACTTGTAGAATTATGACTCTAAAAACTGTAAGCATATATTTTAAAAATCCATTCAGTGCCAATTTATATTAAGATAACCTGCTGGCTGTATGACCAGTTATTAGTTTCCAAGATTCCTGGAACCCCCAATTTCAGAGAGTTACAACCATATTTTAGTCTTTCTCCAGAATATACCCCAAATTTCATGAGAACTTTTGGCTACCAAGAAGAGTAATATAAGTAGAAAAAATACTAGTTTGGACCTGAGGTTAGATAAACAGAAGTCTAATCAAAGGGTTCAAGATGGGAGAACTGTCCTGAACACACAAAAGAACTACTAGACTCCAACAGAGGTCACAAACTCAAAAACTTTCTGGGATCAAGGAGATAAGCTAAGTACGTTGAATAAAGCTATCATATAGTTAACTAAAGATGCCTTGGATAAAACTAGAGAACAGCAGAAGAGTATGGACATAGCTTGCGAAATCAGGGGGAAGACTTAACGCCCTGAGAAAGCTGCTGGGGTCACCCCGTTTCCAGCCACTGTGCCTGCCTCACACTAGGAAAGTCCATGATTAAGAGGAACCATGGATGGCATGGGAATCAGATGTGGGGGTGGACACAGTCAATTAGCAGTTTGGTAGAGAAGAGAATAGCAAGGATTTTGTCTGGAGGTAATAGGTCTGGCCTAGAAGACTTATTCCTTATTACTTTTTAATCATGAGATCATTTGTATTTTCCATTTTTAACACTTACTCTGTATGGCCCATTTGTGCAGCTGCATGAATAGGTAACTGCCAACTGTCCTCATTACAGTAGAGATTAGGATCTGCCCCACTGGACAGCAAAAGCTCCACACATTCTGTGTGGCCCTCCTGAGCAGCAATGAACAAGGGAGTAGCTTTATCCAAGGCTTGACAATTGACATTTGCACCTAATACAAAATAAAACATTTTAACAGATGATCCTCATTTATGGGGTAAAAAAAAAAAAAACATGATAATAAACATATTTCAAAGCAGCTTCCCTAAAAGGGTTTCATAGTACAGCTGACCTTTGAACAATACAGGTTGGAACTGCTCGAGTCCAATTACATGCAGATTTTTTCCATCTTATAAACAGACTAAGAGCCCAGAGCACGAAATCGCGCAGCCGTGTCCACCCACCCGCCTCCCTGCCTTGACACCCGAACCTCTCCATGCAGAGCTCCAGCGCGCCTGGCCAAGCCCCTGACCCCTTTGGCCTTCTCTGGCCGCTTAAAGCCCCACCCTCAGTCCGAGTCGCCTCGAGCTGGTCCTGCCTTCTCCGGGTGCCTGCCTGCTTCTGCCTAGTCTCCAGAGCAACGCAGCGGCTCCGCCCCATCATGGCACCAGAGGAGAGCGTGGAAGCCTCCCACCTGCTGCACTGTGCTCCTTCCCCTGGCAGATGGGCACCAGGGCGCTCTAAGTACAAGTGGTGGGTGGTGAAGGACTGGTGAGGGGGGCACTACAGGCTCTCACCCCTGTCCTCCTGACCACAGGATGGTCCCACTTCCTCCAGGTGCCTTCCTGCTTCCTCCCTGTCTCCGGAGCAACGCCCCACCACGCATGCACAGGCAGCCTCCTGCAATCCGTTGTGATGTTACGGTGTAATGGACAATTTGAATATTCCTCTATTATTATATAGGATGATATAATGCCACAATATCAATAAATACAATACAGTATGGGCAATGTATTTTCTCTTTTGATTTTAATGGCATTTCCTTTCTCTAGCTTACTTTACTGCAAGGATACAGTATATATAATACATAAAAGAAAAAATATGTATTAATCGACTGTTAATGTTATCAGTTAGGCTGTCAGCCAATAGTAGGCTATCAGTAGTAAGTTTAGAGAGAGTCAAAGTTATATGCAGATTTTCAACTGGGCATGGAGAGAAGTGAGAGTCCTTAATCCCCACATTGTTCAAGGGTCAACTGTACAACTAATTTCCTCCCCTCAGTGGATACTGTTTTATAAACGTATTGATTTACCTAACTTGTTGGTAATCATGTAAATTGTTTTTGCTTTTATTTTGGCAATAAAACAAGCTATTAATATTTTAGAATTCATTTTTACATTAAAACAAAATTCTTAGTTAGCAAAGGCTTCATTTCATCCCAATTCCTCCTCCAACAAGCACTCTGTGGTTCCAATAAATCATTTAAAAAGGTAAAAGGGAAACCATCAAAATGGATAATATTTCTGATAATTGTTGAAAAAGATAATAAAAAAACCTAAATTATGAACCTTTGTAGATGTCACTAATAAATTCAGGCTACGCTTTATAAAAAAAAATTTCCCAGCCAGTGTGGCTTAGTGGTTGATTACTGACCCATGAACCAGGAGGTCACAGTTTGTTTCCTGGTCAGGGCACATGCCCAGGTTTTGGACTTGATTCCCAGTAGGAGGCATGCAGGAGGTAGCCCATCAATGATTTTCTCTCATCATTGATGTTTCTATCTCTCTCTCCCTCTTCCTTCCTCTCTCTGAAATCAATAAAAACATATTTTTCTTTAAAAGTTCAAGTAGATATAATATACATGGGGACTATGCCTTTAAACTAATATTGACTATTATATTCTTTTTCTTCATGACCAATGCATGCCAGAGCCTACAATAAAAAGAAAAAGATCTTTTTAAATGATTTTCTGAGCTGATTTTTTAAAGCATACATCTAATAGATTATTTAGATATCAGTATATAAAGTTGAAAGTAACCTCAATATTTGTAGAGGTTTTGAAAATAGCCACTTCCCCAAACTTTTCTCATTATTGACAATTAACATGTTAAATATGCTACCTATGATGTTATTACATAATAGTGAGAATTTTTAAATTTCTGAAATGTATCTCAGTGGGAAAACCATCGTTACCAAGGGGAAAAGAACTATTTTTTATCCATATATACACCTTTAATAAACCAAGGCCTCATATGAGATGGATAAAAACTATGCAAAACATAAATGAAACCTTCAGAAATTTCAACTGAACATTCAACATGTGTAGACAAGTAGAATCTTAATACAAGGTGATGCTAAACAGTGGACACCATTAATGAGAAAAGATTAAGTCAAGAAAGAAGCCTACTTAACTTTCTTTTTTAAGCAATGTTTCATTTTGATTGACAATTTCAAAGTGTCAGAAAGAATAAGGAACCAGTCCCTGTGAAATTACAGGTAGAAAACTTAGAAAAAATGACACATAATCCACTAAAAGAAAAGTCATATTAAGGGATTAGGAACATAAATAGTTACATTACAAATATACCTACATACTCTTTCAACTTGCTGTTCATAACTATTCAAAGAGAAGAGAAGAAGAAAAAAAGAACAAAGCAAAACAATAGGTGCCTAGCATCCTAGGAAACAGGCTTGGCATGAGGAAAGTCATTAAGGTGCAGTTTAACTTATTTTATTCTAAATCTTAGTTATACACTAATAATGGAACTTACGGGACTGGGAGCCATAAAAGGAAAAGGACAGTCCTCAGAAAGAGCATATAGAAGAAGAAGGAAAATGAGAGTCAAAAGGCCTGGGTCCAAGTCCTAATTCTGCCAAGAAATGCTTTCTAGATCTTTGGCAAGACACTTACACACTCAGGGCCTGGAATTCTTAATCTAAAAACACATCTATACGAATAATAGGGTAATATGCAAATTGGTCAGGACACCCTCACGCATAACGACAGATCAGCAGGCTGCATGCGCAGCAGGCATGGGTAGGCGGGGACTTGCAGCGTCGGGGGCTTGCGTCATGCCATCACAATCCATCACCAGGAGGGCCTTGGCGCAGCCCAACCTAGGGGAAGCCCCTGGCGGAGGCATGCCCAGCGCTAACATGACCCTGCCTGCATGCATCCCCGCCCAGCGCTGACGTGACATTGCCTACGTGCGTCCCTGCCCAGCGCTTACTTGACACTGCCTGCATGTGTCCCCGGCCTGGGACATGGCAGGAGGGGCAGTTAGGGGCGATCAAGCCAGCGGGGGCAGGAGGGGGAGTTGGGGGCAAGCAAGCCGGTGGGGGGGGGGGGGGGGACAGTTGGGGCTGATCAGACTGGCAAGGGGGGCAGTTGGAGGCAATCAGGCCAGCAGGAAAAGGCAATTTGGGATGATCAGGCCGGCAGGCAGAGTGGTTAGGGACAATCAGGCAGGCAGGCAGGTGAGCAGTTAGGAGCCAGCGGTCCAGGATTGAGAGAGGGATGTCCAATTGGCAGTTGGACATCCCCCAAGGGGTCCCAGATTGGAGAGGGCACAGGCTGGGCTGAGGGGCTCCCCCACCTCTGTGCACGAATTTCATGCACCGGGCCTCTAGTATTTACATAAATGATTGGGGCAGGGGGGTATAGAGAACTCATAGACATGGACAACAGTGTAGTGATGGGAGGTGGGGTGGGGTGGGGTGAGTGGAGGTGGATGAGGGCATAGTGGGGATAAATAGTGATGGAAAAAATAAAAGAAAAAAATAAATGATTTTGGAGATTCCCCTCAACTGTAAGATTTATAGACTCATATCTCTAACAGATACCTTAATTTGGCACTAAATGAATATTTATTTTGTTTCCTACTTCAACTTGAGTATTAGAAGACTTGTAAAGAGAAAATACAAATAAGAAAACACACAGTTAAAACTCATATCTAAATAAGCTTTAGAAATAAACCCATTTAAATAATCATACAATTGATCGAAACATACAACTCAAAGGCTTAATATATAAAATAGCTACATAATAAATTAATTAATCTTAATATAGTCTTTTACTATAGAAAGTTGTAACTGCTTAGGTCCCTATAAGAAAGGACAGTCACATGATTCAGCTTCCAATAAACCTGCTTCAGTGATAGATCATTATGTTCTTCTCAGATAAATTAGTAGCTATACATTGCATTATGTTAGTAATAGACACTAAGTTACCAGGCTTATAAATCAACTTGTAGCCCTGGCCAGTGTTTCTCAGTGGTTAGAGCTTTGGCCATGCTCCGAAGGGTCTCGGGTTCAATTCCCAGTCAAAGGCACGTACCCAGTTCCAGGTTCGATCCCAGCTTCCATGGGGGCACATGCAGGAGGCAACCAATTGATGTGTTTCTCTATACATCAATGTTTCTCCCTCTCCCTCCCTCCCTCCCATTCTCTCTTTAAAAAAAAGGAAAAAAATATCCTCGGGTAGGATTAAGAAAAATAAAAATAAATAAAAATGTGAATAAATAGACTTGTATTTACTGTTATTTACCACTAACATAAAACCATAAATTTTACAACCTGATTTATATCTGACCAAGAATTCTTCCTCCTAGGAAGACATACAGTTAAAACTCATGATCTTTAAAGTGCAAAGGCTAATGGGTTAATCTTACCTGATGAAATAAGTATGCTCAAACTTTCTAGCTTGCCATACTGAGCAGCCACAAATAAAGGTGTGATTCCAAAGTCATCCTGGCATTCCTTGCTTGCTCCTCTTTTAAGAAGCAATTTTATTATCTCAGTATTTTCCTAAAGCACAGATTCATATTTTAAATAAGAGAAAACCAAGAAAATAGAAGGTATCTCTTTTCTTACTGTTGTGTTTTGTTCAGTTTGTTTTTATCCTCTATAAAGGAAAACCTCTTTTTAGAAACTTGGATTTTGGGAAGGAAGTCTTAAACTATCAGATTATTCTACACCTTCACAAACCCATTAAACATTAATAGATGAAACACTGATCTCTAGAATTATAATCCTTATAAAATCCTGCAAAAATAATTTGTTAGCCCAAACACTAAGGAGCTATCATAGTTTCTAAACACACTGCTATAGATACTTTCTAAACACATTGCTCCTTATCAATTTATATCCCAAGTATTCTGATGGTCTCTTAACTATGCTATCAACATTTGAAACCTTAGATAATCCCTGTCACCTAAAGCCACTGATACTACTACAGCAGTTGGTTTATTCATAATGATCATTAGCATTTAGACTGCCTTTTCTGTACTGCACTAACCATCATAAATCACAGACAAGTGGGAAGTAAAAATTGTATAGAACTGTCATTTTAAAAGGGTAAAACATACAATTTACATGAAGATGAAATAATAAATTCAGAAGTTACCTGAAAAGTAGCCTGGTGCAGGGCATTCCAACCACACATAGAATGGGATCCATTAACATTTGCTCCGTATCGAAGCAACAGCCTTAACACATCCATCCGTCCATTTTCAACAGCTGCAATATAGCAGTCAAAAAAAATTACTGTCAGTAGAAAGTCATGTTTGTAGGACTGGACACTTTGGTGATATTCTCATCATTTATTCACTTCGAAACTCAACAATGCTGTGATCATTCCTATCAACAAATCAAAACACATACTCCCTATGCAATGCCAAAACATTTATCACAATTGTCTTAGGCCAAACCCATTAATATATACATCCCTGTGCATGTACAAATTATTTCCAATTATAAAAGATAGAGAGAGTAAATGGAAGCAAGAAGCAAACATTTATTCTGTCTAACAATGAAGACAATATGCTTCCATTTTATTAAAATGCTACTGAATGGGATGAACGGGTCAGGAGATACAGTCTCACAAGGATTGAAAGGTTTCCTATCATTACCATTTGATCAAAAATGACAGCCCAGCCGGGTGTGGCTCAGCAGTTGAGAGTCGACCCAGGAACCAAGAGGTCACCGGTTTGATTCCCGGTCAGGGCATATGCCTGCGTTGCAGGCTTGATCCCTAGTGTGGGGCATGCAGGAGGCAGCAAATCAATGATTCTCTGTTAGCATTGATGTTTCTCTCTCTCTCTCTTCTTCTCCCTCTCTGAAATCAATAAAAATATTTTTTAAAAATAATAAAAAAAATTAAATGACGAAAGTTACTGACGGTTGAAGGAGCAATAGTGCAAGTTCTGCATCTTAGATATTTTTGACATCATAAACAGCAATTATTAACATTAAAAATACAGAAAAATTTTGCTTATTTGAATTAAAAGGGGACTCTAGATAAACTGAAAAGTATTGCTAAAGAAGTGCACTTTATTTAACTATAGAACTGAAACTAATGACTCCCACTTTGGAAAACAGTATGGAGGTTCCTCCAGAAATTAAGAATAGACCTACAATATAACCCAGCAATCCTCTTCCTGGGATCTACCTGAAATTTTTGAAAATGTTTCTTTGTAAGGATATATAAACTCTTATGTTCATTGCAGCATTATGCACAGTAGCCAAAACATAGAAACAACCTAAGTATCTTCCGATGAATGATTAAAGAGGATGTGGTTCATACACACAACAGAATACTACTCAGCCAATAAGAAAGGATGAAATACTGCCATGTATAACAACATGGATGGATCTTGAGGCAGTATCATGCTAAGCAAAATAAATAAGATGGAAAAGGACAAGAACCATGTGATTTCACTCATATGTAGGATATAAAACAGAAAGCAACAAATGCAGATAGTCTACAGATGGGTAGTTACCAGAGGGGGGCAGGATAAAGAGCTTAAGGGGCAAAATTTATGGTGATGGAGGGAGACTAGACTTTAGTGGTGAGCATATAATGCAATATCCAGATGTATTATTATTGAATTGTAAATTTGAAACTATGCAATGTTACTAATCAATGTCACCCCAATACACTTAATTTAAAAAATAAATTAAAGCCGAAACCGGTTTGGCTCAGTGGACAGAGCATCAGCCTGCGGACTGGAAGGTCCCAGGTTTGATTCCGATCAAGGGCATGTAACTGGGTTGTGGGCACATCCCCAGTAGGGGGCGTGAAGGAGGTAGTTGATTGATGTCTCTCTCTCATCGATGTTTCTAACTCTCTATCTCTCTCCCTTCCTCTCTGTAAAAAATCAATAAAATATATTTTAAAAACTAATTAATTAATTAATTAAAAAATAATAATGGCTCCCAAGTTGCTGGTAAGGTAGATCCTTTGAAGGAATAGTTTGCATGCCTCTAAATACCTAAAAATTATGTGCCCTTTTACTCATTTCAGGAAATTATTCTACTTTATTTTACATATATCTAATTTAACATTAGTATAAGATATGTATAGCCTAATATCATGTACATGTAACAGTTTATAAATCCTACTTAGTGAGGGTGAATATAGGTATAATGCTATTTAGATTGATAGAACAAACATGTGGGGCCAAACTTTCCAGAATGTTACCTACCACAAAACTTTCTGCTATGAAGGTGGCAGTACTCTGGAGGAGTTAATGAAAGAAAAAAATGCCAGAAGAGCGCTATATAGTGCTTAATAAAATGTTACACACATAACCATACACCATTAAGTAAATGAGGTATGTTGTAAATGTTGTAGGTATGAATGAGAATATTACAATGACTTGTTAGAATTATAAGTTTGGATGAATATCCGCATCTATAAAAAGACAGCAGAGGAGAAACCAAGATGGCGGCATAGGTAGGCACCTAAACTGCTGCCTCGCACAACAATTTCAAAACTACAACTAGAAGACAGAACGGACACCATCCAGAACCACAGGAAAGCTGGCTGAGTGGAAATTTTACAACTAGAAGGAAAGAGAAAAGCTCACGGAGATTTGGAGGAACGGCAAAGGGTTGAGGTACAACAAAGGGTCTTTGTGCACGCAGAGAGGAAGGGCGGCTGAGAGCCTGGCTGACTTTCTCTGGCGGGAGGGGGAAGGAAGCCCCTGACTGCACTGAACCCCAGTTCCAACTGCACTGAACCCCAGTTCCAGGCGAAACCCTGTGGACCCAGGCTCATACAGGGGGAGTCTGGACTGTCAGGTAGAGAGAAAGGCACTAGGACACTTGGAGACCAGGGGGAGACCCGGGGGAGTCCCAGCAGGCAGGGGTCTGGAGGCGCGCGTGCGAATGCGCACAACTGCGAAGGTTGCCACAGGCTTTCCCTAGCAGAAGGGAGTCGGAAGCTCCTGACTGCACTGAACCCCAGTTCTGACTGCACTGAACCCCAGTTCCAGGAGAGCCCCTGGGGACCCATGCTCTTGCAGGGGGAATCTGGACTCTCGGGCGGAGGCTCGGGAGCCGGGGAAGGCAGAGGTCTGGAGGCGTGCACGCACAAGGGCAGGGCTGATGGGAAGCCAAGACTGTCTGCTCCGCCCTGAGACTCCACCCCATCCTAGCTGAGCACAGAGCCTTTTGCAATTTGGCAAGTCTAATCCTATAAGGCTGTCTCCAGCACCAAACTTCTCCCAGCAGAGACACAGCTGATCCTCACAGCCAACTGGCCTGGAGGTCAATTCCTCCCAGTGATACCAACAACAATCAAGACTTAACTACAACAAGACTGTACACACAGTCCACAAAGGGGTACACCAAGCGTATCCACCTCAGGTTAATTGGGGAGGCCAACCCACTGGGCCATATAGGAAACCTAGCACACAAAGCTACCCTACCAACTCAGGGAAGCAGTGGAAATGCGGCGACAAAGAAACAGATCACAAACGAAAGAAATGGAGGAAAACAAATGACTGGATATAGAATTCAAAACCACGGTTATAAGGCTTTTCAAGAATATCCTAGAAAAGGCCGATAAATATAACGAGACCTTCGAAGATATGAAAAAGGACCAACTAGAAATTAAACATACACTAACTGAAATAAAAAATATTATACAGAGGCCCAACAACAGACTAGAGAAACGCAAGATCAAGTCAAAGAATTGAAATACAAAGAAGCAAAAAACACTCAACCGAAAAAGCAAAAAGAAAAAAAAATCCAAAAAGTTGAAGATAGTGTAAGAAGCCTCTGGGACAACTTCAAGCATACCTACATCAGAATTATGGGGATGCCAGAAGAAGAGAGAGAGCAAGATACTGAAAACCTATTTGAAGAAATAATGACTGAAAACTTCCTCCACCTAGTGAAAGAAATAGACTTACAAGTCCAGGAAGCGCACAGAACCCCAAACAAATGGAATCCAAAGAGGACCACACCAAGACACATCATAATTAAAATGCCAAGAGCAAAAGACATGAGAGAATATTAAAAGCTGCAAGACAAAAACAGTTAGTTACCTACAAGGGAGCACCCATACGATTGTCAGCTGATTTCTCAACAGAAACTATGCAGGCCAGACGGAGTGGCAAGAAATATTCTAAGTGATGAATAGCAAGAACCTACAACCAAGATTACTCTACCCAGCAAAGCTATCACTCAGAATTGAAGGGCAGATAAAGAGCTTCACAGATAAGAAAAAGCTTAAGGAGTTCATCACCACCAAACCAGGATTATATAAAATGCTGAAAGGTATTCTTTAAGAAGAGGAAGAAGAAAAAAGTAAAGATAAAAATTATGAACAACAAATACATATCTACCAACAAGTGAACCTAAAAATCAAGTGAATTAAAAACCTGAGGAACAGAATAACCTGGTGAATATAACAGAATCAGGGGCATAGAAAGGGAGTGGACTGATAATTCTCAGGGGGAAAGGGGTATGGGGCGGAGGGGTGCAGAAAGAGACTGGACAAAAATGGTATACCTATGGATGAGGACAGTGGTGGGGAGTAAGGGCAGAAGGTGGGGTGGGAACCGGGTGGAGGGGAGCTATGGGGGGAAAAAGGAGAAACAATTATAATAATCTGAATAAAGATTTATTGGGGAAAAAAGACAGCAGAGATGTGTATAAAGTTTGACTTCATGTGCTTGGTAAAAGGAAAGAAAAAACAAATAAGATATTTCATTTTATTTCAAGCATATAGTTTTTCTGAATCTTCTACTGTAGTCAGAGGCAGGAATCATCAATTCTCAGTTAAATATTAGAGAGGCACTAAACATTCAGATTAAGGTCCAGACTTGAAAAATGCTAATACAGATGTAACAATAGAAAAATAAAATACTTAAAAGTATAAAATAATAAATTTACTCATTATTACTGAAGATAACATGCCACTGATATTCTCTTAATTTTGCATATTGAATTTATACTTATTTCCTTCATAAGAATTGTCAAAAGTTCTTTACTGAAGAATTTTCTTATCCTGGGAGGTTTCAGAAACTTAACCACCACGGCTGAGATAGTACCACTGTAGAAGAAGTTCAATAAATCTTATTTCTAAGTTAACATTCAAGGGCATTTTACTGGGAAAAAACAACAGTTTTTCAAGCTGTTATTTTTCTATAATCTATCTAAAGTCAATCTAATTTTGGATGGAGGTCATAACAGAAAAGGAAGAAAATCTGTTTCATATCCAATTCATATATCATTATCAGTGATTGCTGGCAAAAATCATTCTATAGCCAGACCCTGAGCTGAAGATTATCAGGTTGTCAGTGGTGATATATGAAGCAGGATGAAGATAAGTTTGTTTTTCATGTGTTAACCTGACCTTATAAAAATGAAAGTTGGAAAAATGTGTTTTGATTATTAAGTACACTATGAAGTCAGAGACAAAAGTTTTCACTTTAATATCATAAATACATTAAGGTAACTGACTTCTGGATCTCTAGTGAAACAAACACATGAGCAGGTAAATAACATTTTTATAGCTCTTAATAATTATTTCAAAATAATACAAATTTAATGGTTAATAATTAAGAAATGGTGGTTTACAAAAGTTTATTTAGAGCTTGCATCTACTACCAAAGCCTCTCCTTTGGAAAAGATGGATTAAGCTTCTCTGTCCTTATATAACAGTAACTAGAGGCCCAGTGCGCAAGAAATCGTGCGAGAGTAGCTCGCTTCCTCTTGCCTCAGCTGGCTGCCCTGCCCATCACTGTTCGTAGCTCGCTGCCCTGCCCTCCACCTTGTAGCCCTCTACCTCTGCCGCGAGTAGCTTGTGCCCTGCCCTGCCTGCTGCTCGCGGGCTAGGGGAAGGGACTGAGAGGTGCTCAATGCACCTCCTGGTGGTCATTACAGCATTACAGCCATGGGCCTGTTATAATATAGATTTACCACATTGGAAGGAGGAGGAGGAACCATACTACAACAACGTATGTTATATATCAAGATAAGTTTATTTTTTTTAAAAAGACTCAAGCTTCCGGTTTGTTGGCCACCTAATCCATTAAGAAGTAGTCTCCTTAAGGAAAGAAACTGTATCTCACCCCCCTTATATGCCCAGTGCCAATCATAGACAGGAGATAGGCAATAAATAATCATTGACTGGATGAATGGGGGGGAAATGTCTACATTAAATAAGATTGTTTTATTAAAAAAAAAAAAGAAAAACATTCCTTCTCCAAACTGAATAGGCTTTGGAATCACACTGCTGGATATAACAACATAATTGGTACTAAATTAGCCATCCCACCATAAACTATCTGAAGAGTGGACAAAATATATACAGACAACGTTTTCTGGTGTTAAACAACAGGCAGAAGGTCGAGTCCTGAGAGAAGGAAAACACATAAGGCAAGCACTGTGATCGCCTCAGTTCTCTGCCTGGGAACATTTCTTGAAAATGGTTTATGTAGTGAGCTAAAGTATAAGCAGAGCAAAGGTAAGGTTGAGGGAAGAGTACTTCATGCAGAGGAAAAAGTCCAAGCAGAGTGCAGCAGTCCACTGAGCTAAGGCGGCAGAAATTAGAGTTTAAGTAGTTAAAATCTGTGAACAAGGCCCCAGAGAAAAGAGAACCATGCAGACAGGAGGCCCCCAGTGTGGAAGTTCTCCAAAGACCCTTGGCTATAATCTGGGCTGCACATCTGTAAGGCAAGATGAAAGCCTATAAGAGAACCACTAAAGGGTTCAAAATGAAACAGAGGTAACTAGAGGTCAAACAGTGCTGAGAGACAATGGAACTCTTAGAAGTTCTATTTAGGTCTTCTGTGAAATCATAGAACCTCATTAATACCCTGGGCATCCAGCTGGGACACCCAAAAGGCAGAGCCCTAGGATCACATCTCAGATAAGGCCAACTTGAGATCTGCTCTAATTACATCTAAAAGAAGTACTAACAAATCAGGAAGGAGGCAGAGGTTGAGAGTGGAGTCCCACCAAGTTAAATTGGCTTGGGAAACATCTTAAGCTCTCCATGGATCTAGTCTAACAAAGCATAAAACCAAACCTAAAAACAAATTCAAGGTGATAAGCCAGTAAATGACCTACCTATTAAGAAAGTAAAACTCAGGTGCATCTGGGGATTCAGCAGAGCTAAAAGCAGAGCCAGAAGATGGCAGCATAGGTAAACACCTAAACTGCTGCCTCGCACAACAATTTCAAAACTACAACTAAAAGTCAAAACGTCTATCACCCAGAACCACGGAAAAACTGGCTAAGTGGAAGTTCTACAACTAGAAGGAAAGAGAAAAGAGCATTGAGACATGCACAAGTGCTGAAAAGCTGAAGACACGCAGGACTTGTTTCAGTGGGGCTTTGGTGCTCACTGAGTCTGCCTCTTGAATGTGTCACTTATGGATGTGAGGAGTTGAAATCTGGTGTCTCACACTGACCACTAGGTACACTGGCTTACACACTAGGCGCATGATCTGGGCTAGCAGCAGGCATTGCTTTTTTCAACCCAAAGGGAGACAAGCCCCGGATTACTCTGAAATCCAGTCTCTGGGGAGACACGGGGGACCCAAACTCCTATGGGGAGAAGCTGGACTGTCTGCCAGTGAGGGTGCCTTGCTTGCAGAGCTGCGCACAGGAATAATTGTTTACTGCACTGGGGCACGGGACTCGGGGATGCTATGGGGGACGCAGAGCCAGCTAACTAGCAGCCATTGCTGTTTGCCATGCCCTAGCCTAGTGACACCCTGAGGCCCCGCCCTGCACAACCTACAAACCCACCCAAGCTCCAAGCAGTGGCTTTAGCATAAGAAAGGCCTGCCCTATCGCAGCTTAACCTAGCAAACTTGCAGCCCGGGTCAGACAGCTCCAAAACCTCCAAACCCCAAGCAAAGAGGAGAAAACTGTAGCTCTCGCTGTAGCTCCTGCTGGGTGGCCTCAGACAGTAGCTGACCTGAACCCCATTGGAGATCCAGAAGCCAGTGTACCTAGTGGTCAGTGTGAGACACCAGATTTCAACTCCTCACATCCATAAGTGACACATTCAAGAGGCAGACTCAGCGAGCACCAAAGCCCCACTGAAACAAGTCCTGTGTGTCTTCAGCACAGCAGTTCTTCCATTATAGACACAGTAAGTGCTCACAGCTAATTGGCCTGGAGGTCAATTCCTCCCAGTGTACCAACAGCAATTAAGGCTTAACTACACCAAGACTTTGCACTCAGCCCACAAAGGGGTGTACCACGAGCATCCACCTCAAGTGATTGAGGAGGCTGAGTTACTGCCCCCTATAGATCACCTACCACACAAAGCTACTCCATCAACACAGGGAAGCAGCCAAAATGCAGAAACAAAGAAACATGTCACCAATGAAAGAAACGGAGGAAAGCAAACTACTGGACGACATAGAGTTCAGAACCACATTTATAAGGTTACTCAAGAATCTTCTAAAAACCGCCGAGAAACTTGATGACACTTCTGAGGAGCTTAGTGAGACCTTCAAGGACCTTAATGAGAATACCAAAAAAATGGAAAAGGACCAGTCAGAAATGAAGCATACACTGTCTAAAATAAAGAATATACAGAAACTCAACTGTAGATCAACGTACCCCAAGAATCAAACCAAAGATCTGAAATATGAGGAAACAAAAACACCCAACCAGAAAAACAAAAAGAAAAAAGAATCCAAAACTATGAAGATAGTGTAAGGAGCCTCTGGGACAACTTTAAGCGAACCAACATCCGAATTTTTGGGGTGCCAGAAGAAGGGAGAGAGCAAAATATTGAAAACCTATTAGAAGAAATAATGACAGAAAACTTTCCCTACCTGGTGAAAGAAATAGACTTACAAATTCAGGAAGCACACAGAACCCCTTACAAGAGGAATCCAAAGAGGACCACACCAAGACACATCATAATTAAAATGCCAAGAGCAAAAGACAAAGAGAGAATATTAAAAGCAGCAAGAGAAAAACAGTTAATTACCTACAAGGGAGCACCCATATGACTGTCAGCTGATTTCTCAGCAGAAACTATGCAGGCCAGAAGGGAGTGGCAAGAAATATTCAAAGTGATGAACAGCAAGAACCTACAACCAAGATTACTCTACCCAGCAAAGCTATCATTCAGAGTTGAAGGTCAGATAAAGAGCTTCACAGACAAGAAAAAGCTAAAGGAGCTCATCACCACCAAACCAGGATTACATGAAATGCTGAAAGGTATTCTTTAAGAAGAGAAAGAAGAAAAAGGTAAAGATAAAAATTATGAACAACAAAAGGACATCAAATACATACCTACCAACAAGTGAATCTAAAAATCAAGTGAATAAAAAATCTGAAGAACAGAATGGACTGGTGAATATAATAGAATAAGGGACATAGAAAGGGAGTGGGACTGATGACTCTCAGGGGAAGCAGGTGTGAGGGGTGCGGGAAGAGATTGGACAAAAATCTTACACCTATGGATGAAGACAGTGGCAGGGGGTAAGGGCATGGGGTGGGGTGGGGAATCAGGTGGAGGGGAGCTATGGGGGGAAAAAAAGGGGGGAACACCTGTAATAATCTGAACAATATTTATTTTTTAAAAAAAGAAAAAGAAAGTAAAAATCAGCATTTCTCAGAGGAAGATAACAGAATTCAAGTCTCTATCACATACTATCCACAATATCCAATATACAAGTCAGAAAGTAGGCAACAGAAACTGATCCCAAGATGGCCCATATATTGGATTGAACAGATCAACTAAAGCAGCTGTTATAAATATGCTTTAAAATGTTAAGGAAAATATGTTCCAATTTTTTAAAATATATTTTATTGATTTTTTTACAGAGAGGAAGGAAAAGGGATAGAGAGTTAGAAACATCGATGAGAGAGAAACATCGATCAGCTGCTTCCTGAACACTCCCTACTGGGGATGTGCCCGCAACCAAGGTACGTGCCCTTGACCGGAATCGTACCTGGGACCCTTGAGTCTGTAGGCCAACGCTCTATCCACTGAGCCAAACCAATTAGGGCCAAATTTTTTATTTTTAATATATATGGTATACAGATATGTTAACATAAAGAATCTCAATATAGAAGTGAAGTTTTTTTTAAAAAAAAGAACCAAATGAAAATTCTAGAACTGAAAAAATGAAATGGTAGAAAAGTCAGTGAATGTAAAAGACATTGATGTAAATTATCCAATCTAAAAAACTGACAGGAAAAAAGTCTGAAGGAAGAAATCAACCGTTCAGACCTATGGGACAACATCAAACAGTGCAACATACGTGTAATCCAAAAAGGGGAAGAGTAAGAATGGGACAGAAAAAAATATACTTGAAGAAATAATGGCTGAGATTTTCCAAAATTTGATTTTAAAAAGCCATATTGACTTACAGATCCCAGAAAATCAGCAAACCACAGTGCTTTCGAAGAAGTCACTATACTTGCTATATAACTTCACAGTCTATGTAAATGAAAGTGATAACTATTGAAGTTGGGTGTTAGGTACATGGCAATTTATTACACTTTTCTCTATACATCTGAAATTGTCCATGAAGTTAAAAAAAAAAAAAAAGCTGCCACCAATTTTGAAGAGAATTTCAAATGGGAATTCCAAAAACACATACTGAGTATCTGAAATATTCCTGATGTGTATAAGTGTGAATTTTTAAAAAATATCAGAATAAAAATCTAACTGAACACTGTCCTACTTTCTTAAAATGTTATTTTAAGGTCACATTTGTATGTTACTTTTTTAAAAAATGCTTTAAAATCTAAAGAAACAGGGAGAGGGAAAAGAGACAAGTAGATGAATCTTAACACAAAAAGATAACAGTAATTAGGAACAGGCTCACCTTCATAACACTTTGTGCCTCTTATGGCACTTATTATTTTCCTTGAATTCTGGTTATTATACTAACTAGCCCCAATTAGATGGTAAGCCCTCAAAAGAAAGAATCAAGTTCAGATCCCTGATGACCACCTAATCAATTGCAGGTGAGGGAAAATCAGCCACAACTTCTACCATCCCATTGATGAGCAAAGTTGATTGACTAAGCTGGTGATTTTTTGATCCCTTGTCTCTCTTCATGGAACCCACATGGTATTGCATGCTAGGGCAGAGGAGACAAATGCTTCAAAAATAGAAGAGGACTGCTGCACAATAAAGAATGTATGGAGAGCTGCACTCACCAAGAGAGAAGGCACTAGCCACATGTGGCCATTTAAATTTAAATTTTAGTACCTCAATCAAACCAGCCACATTTGAAGTACTCAACAGCCACATGTAACTAGTGACTATCATATTAAACAGTGTAGATACAGGATATTTCTAAGTTCTATTGAAGAGCACTGGTCTAGAGTTTAAATTTTAACTAAATTGGAATTTATCCTAGAATCCTAAGCATATCTACCTCCAAGATACATGTCTGGCTACTGGGACTGGGAGCCAGGCCATTAATTATGGCTCCTATGGCTTTGGGTAAGTATTCAAGGAAAGAAAGGAAATGAGTAATTCTAGAACAAACCTAGAAAGGTACTGTGGATTACCAAAGAGAAAAAGAAAGCAGAATTGTGAGGAATCCAAGATGGTGGTGTAGGTAAACACCTAAACTGCTGCCTTGCACAACAATTTCAAAACTGCAACTAAAAGACAAAACGTCTATCACCCAGAACCACGGGAAAGCTGGCTGAGTGGAAGTTCTACAACTAGAAGGAAAGAGAAAAGAGCATTGAGACGTGTACAAGCACTGAAAAGCTGAGCCCGGATCAGACAGCTCCAAAACCTCCAAACCCCAAGCAAAGAGGAGAAAACTGTAGCTCTCGCTGTAGCTCCTGCTGGGTGGACTCAGACAATAGCTGACCTGCACCCCATTGGAGATCCAGAAGCCAGTGTACCTAGTGGTCAGAGTGAGAAACCAGATTTCGACTCCTCACATCCATAAGTGACACATTCAAGAGGCAGACTCAGCGAGCACCAAAGCCCCACTGAAACAAGTCCTGCACCATAAGTGTGTCTCCAGCACAGCAGTTCTTATAGACACAGCGAGTCCTCACAGCCGATTGGCTTGGAGGTCAATTCCTCCCAGCGTACCAACAGCAATTAAGGCTTAACTACACCAAGACTTTGCATTCAGTCCACAAAGGGGTGTACCAAGAGCGTCCACATCAGGTAATTGAGGAGGCTGAGCTACTGCCCCCTATAGGTCACCTACCACACAAAGCCACTCCATCAACACAGGGAAGCAGCCAAAATGCTGAAACAAAGAAACATGTCACGAATGAAAGAAACGGAGGAAAGCAAACTACTGGACGACATAGAGTTCAGAACCACATTTATAAGGTTACTCAAGAATCTTCTAAATACCGCTGAGAAACTTGATAACACTTCTGAGGAGCTTAGTGAGACCTTCAAGGACCTTAATGAGAATGCCAAAAAAATGGAAAAGGACCAGTCAGAAATGAAGCATACACTGTCTAAAATAAAGAATATACAGAAACTCAACTGTAGATCAACGTACCCCAAGAATCAAACCAAAGATCTGAAATATGAGGAAACAAAAAACACCCAACCAGAAAAACAAAAAGAAAAAAGAATCCAAAACTATGAAGATAGTGTAAGGAGCCTCTGGGACAACTTCAAGCATACTAACATCCGAATTTTTGGGGTGCCAGAGAAGAGAGAGAGCAAAATAATGAAAAACTATTAGAAGAAATAATGACAGAAAACTTTCCCTACCTGGTGAAAGAAATAGACTTACAAGTCCAGGAAGTACACAGAACCCCAAACAAAAGGAATTCAAAGAGGACCACACCAAGACACATCATAATTAAAATGCCAAGAGCAAAAGACAAAGAGAGAATCTTGAAAGCAGCAAGAGAAAAACGGTTAGTTACCTACAAGGGAGTACCCATACGACTGTCAGCTGATTTCTCAGCAGAAACTATGCAGGCCAGAAGGGAGTGGCAAGAAATATTCAAAGTGATGAACAGCAAGAACCTACAACCAAGATTACTCTACCCAGCAAAGCTATCATTCAGAGTTGAAGGTCAGATAAAGAGCTTCACAGACAAGAAAAAGCTAAAGGAGTTCATTGCCACCAAACCAGGATTACATGAAATGCTGAAGGGTATTCTTTAAGAAGAGGAAGAAGAAGAAAAAGGTAAACATAAAAATTATGAACAACAAAATGACATCAAATACATACCTGCCAACAAGTGAATCTAAAAATCAAGTGAATAAAAATCTGAAGAACAGAATGGACTGGTGAATATAATAGAATCAGGGACATAGAAAGGGAGTGGGACTGATGACTCTCAGGGGAAGCAGGTGTGAGGGGTGCGAGAAGAGATTGGACAAAAATCTTACACCTATGGATGAAGACAGTGGCAGGGGGTAAGGGCATGGGGTGGGGTGGGGAATCAGGTGGAGGGGAGCTATGGGGGGAAAAAAAAGAGGAACACCTGTAATAATCTGAACAATAAAGATTTACTTTAAAAAAATTTAAAAAAAAAGAAAGCAGAATTGTAGGATCTGGTATTACTCTGGCATCAAAGAGAGACCAAAAACCAAGGATAAAGAATAAAAATGAATAAAATACCCCGCTTTGGACGGCACCCATAGAGATGGGAAAAAGGCTTTCCATCCTTCAATCCAAACAAGTATTGTCTATAAAACTCCAACTGAGAATAGAAAAGAAAATCCAGCTCTGAGGGTAGGGACACTGCCCCTTTCAAAACGGGTCATTATAGCACTGATGAAACCTGTGTAAGAACAAAAGTCTAAGATAGCAAGAATGACATGAGAACATCATTTCCTGTAATAATTTCTAGGGGACATTTTGTATCTTTGAAGAAACAAGTGTTTACATTCCCTAAATTAGAGGTAAAAAGAAAACATACCATAACAAAATATATTTTTAAAAAAGAAACTAAAAAACTGGAAACAGGCTTTGACCCACACAAAGCTTCTAACCAAAGTCAACACTCAGTTGCATTGAGGCATGTAACACACTGAGTAATCACAAGGCCACATGAAGACTAGGCATGGACTCAATGTAGGATTCTCATCTGAGAAAAAAAATGGCAGACCTATCACTTATATGTAATGGTAACTCTAACTAGGAATAGTAAACAATGATCATTATTTAATAGAGCATTCATTAAAGAATAAATTTTTTAAATGTAATTATCCTACTGAATGCCCTTTTGGAAAAATGCCTAATGCGACTGTGTTCTAGGGAACTACTGTAGGTAAGTTTTGTACCGAATGCAAATCACAGTGAGTGGACTTTTACATCTATGAACTAGATGTAACCACAGACTGCTCATCAGCTCAGTTGCTGGTTTTGGTGAGTGTCAGAGATCACATACATATTCCATTAGTACATTTAATTTATATATGAACTAGGGGCCCAGTGCACGAATTCGTCCACCTTGATAGGAACTATGGGCCGCAAGGCTGTGGTGGGCACAGGGGCGGGTCTTGGCCCATCCTCCGTGTCCCCCCAGCCCCTTCCACTGCGGCCCCCAGGCTCCAGTCTGCTGGCAGCGCCCCCTGCTGCCACCACCACTCCCATGCGCTGACAGCACCAGCCTCGCTCACACCCACTGATGGTGCGGAGCAATTGGGGCCAGTGCCAGCAGCGAGTGCGAGTGGGGCTAGTGCCATCAGTGGGTGCGAGCAGCGGCTGCTGCCCCAATTGCCCCATTGGGGCAGCAGCCGCTGCTCGCACCCACTGATGGCGCCGAGCGATCAGGACTGGCACCGGGCACTGGCAGCAGGTGTGAGCAGCAGCTCCGGCACCAGATGCGGGTGTCAGTGGGGCCGGCGCTGGCAGTGGGTGCAAGCTGTGGCTCCAGTGCCAGCAAAGGGTGCAAGCAGGGCCATCACCAGCAGCGGGTGCAAGAAGCGGCTGCCAACCTCGATCACCCCTCAGGAGCAGGGGGAGGTGGAGAAGCCCTGAGGGGCAATTGGGGCCAGCAGCCGCCACTCACACCTGCTGATGGCGCCAAGCAATTGGGGACGGCACCAGGTGCCGACAGCGGGTGCAAGCAGTGGCTCTGGCGCTGGCAGCGGGTGCAAGCACTAGGCGGGACAACGGCACATAGGAGCAAAGAATTTTCAGTGACCACCAGAGGCTTGCCCCGATGACAGCAACTGGCACCCCGCCTTGGTCTGGTGCCCCCGCTCACCTGCTCCACCATCCCGCCGCGGCCGATGCCCGCCATGCTCTGTGCTCTGCTGCCGATGACCGCCATGTTTCGTGCGCACCCCCTGGTGGTCAGCACATGTCATAGCAATTGGTTGTTCGGTTGTTCTGCCGTTTGGTCTATTTGCATATTAGCCTTTTATTGCATAGGATATTTAACTGTATCTCTTCTTTTTAAAGTTCTATATGAGCTCTATTCTCCATTACTCTTCATTTTTCTACACAATTCAACAATAAAATAATCTTTGCATTGTATACCTAATTCATATAAAACTTTATTCCCTACCTCTTTCATGAAGCAAAAAGAATGTTCATAAACCATTTATCTCTTGCAATACTTCTCCAGTCCTGTGGTTATACTGACATCTGGTGGCACTAGAAAAGAAACTAGACTGCAATGAACAGGGACTTTTTTTTTTTTTCCTAGTGTTGCTAATTTACTCTATGTGACTCCAGGATTTATATTTTTCCAAAGCTTTACCTATATCCAAGACAGAAGAACTACTCAAGTTCTATACTAACTCCATTGACAGAACACATTAGTTTGCAACCCTTCACTTTGGCAATGTGACTGGCAAGGATGTAGAATTATTTAAAGAATGTCACTGGGTATGTAGGATTGCCCACAGTTATTCATTTCATAATTAAAGTTTGTAATCAAAATTATTATAAAGTAGGGCTTTTCCATTAAGAATATGTACATAATTTCAAACAGTTCTATATATTCAAATAGATTCCTAGAATGAATCTCAGCCATGAATCTTTAACCTGAAACATAGTATTTTATTGATATTTAGAAAAGTTTTGTCTAATACTATAATAAAGGTACATTCTTTCTTATAAAGTACCTGATATCTGCCCAAGGACTAACAATCTTAATCTTAAAGATGTTTTGGATGGGAAAAACCATGACCTCATAAAATTCATTATAACAGGAATGTAACAAAAAAGATGTCAGGAATACCCCAATCCAATTCTACATGATGCCACTGACAACATGGCATGACTCGTGGTTTCTGACAGAGAAAAGTCTAATAGCCAATTAGATAGACATGAGAAACCATATCCAGAAAAATATATCCATCAATCACATGAAAGTTCCTAAAACACAAAAAGCATATCAATATCTTATTATTTATTGATTTTTTCCATGTCTCCCCAGCAACAGAGTCAAGAGAAATATTTGATTTAGGACAGCACAGTGTTAAACTTACTTCTTCTGGAGCAGTGGTTCTCAACCTTCCTAATGCCGTGACCCTTTAATACAGTTCCTCACATTGTGGTGACGCCAACCATAAAATTAGTTTCGTAGCTATTTCATAACTGTAATTTTGCTACTGTTATGAATCGTAATGTAAATATCTGTGTTTTCCGATGATCTTAGGCGACCCTGCTAGCGGTTCTCTTTACACAGGTAGAGCCTAAGACCACCTGCAAACTGTTACCAGTCTTCAATGAGGTAAAAAGTTTAGACCAGAAGGTAAATCATTGATGTCCCTGAGCACACTGTTTAGTTCAGCAGACATTTTTTTTTGAAACAAGATTTCTTTGATGAAGAATGCAGTACACTGATATATATATTCTGGCTCAAGCCCCTTATATCAATACACTGACATTTTGAGTAACAGTGCTCTATGATACCTAAAGAGAACAAGGATCACACTATATAGGTGGGGAGGGGCTGAGGAAGAGCTCTTCTAGGTTATTCTACCATACACTAGAATATTCAATTATTGTAAAACACTGAGATCAAAAATTTTTTGTTTACTTTAAAAATTAATATGGACTTCCAATTTTAATGTAGCATAAAGTAAGCATTCCCCTTTACTCTTCTTAGAAAGCATCCAAAAGCAATTAGTCCAAGATCAGCAAGGAAGAAATAAAAACACCCCCCCCCCATTTTTAGCAAAACTAGGATCCAGCTAAAACGCCCCATCAAAAGTAGGTAAAAGTGCTCCCCCCAGAAAATGGAGGTCAGTCCTCGGTATTTGTGGGAGGAAGGGAAGAGACAATGTCTCAGATGGATGTCTGACAAAGAGCTGGCAAAGTAAACTTCTCAAAGGTGAGAGGCTCCCTCTGAGATGCAAAACCTAAGTTCTCAGCAGAGGATAGATCCATGCGCTGACAGCAGGACTTCTCTGGGCCCAGGTAAAGTCTGCAAGTCAGAAAGAGTGGGGTCTAAACAAAGAATCACCCAAAGAAGCTGTATTTTAAGAGTAGTTGGTCTCTGCTTCTACAGAAGGGAAGCTGTATTGTCCACTAACAGGAAAAAGGTAATAGCTAAATACACTCACACCCAAAAAGCCTGAGTCAAAAGGAAAACTAGCTAGTCCGGCATGTGGCTTTAACACCCTACCATTTAAAATCTCCTGAAAACAGCTGATTGAGCAAAAACTCATGTTTCCAGATGAGTTATCACAAAGGAACAAGCATGAATCCACACAAAGAAACAAAGAAGAGGGAGAAAGATGCAGAACAAACTATTAGTACACCCTCCCAAAAAAAATTTCTCATCATAAAGTACTGTCACAAAGGGGATGAAAATTGTGGTTAAACCTTTTGCTATACATTTTTAAAATAAAAAAGTTAAGTTAGTGAAGAAAGGCAAGAAATACTAGAGAGAATAGACATTTCTGGAAAAAAAAAACGTTTCAAAAAAACAGAATAAGTGAAAATAAAGAGAAAGAAGATTAGGTAAGAAATAACAGATATGAAAAACAGATAGGGTATTCAACATATGAATAATTGGAGCCCAAGAAAATCTTCATAGTAATAGAACAAACAAATATTTAAAGATGTAATTCCAGAAAGATTTAGTAAAGTAAAGAAAATATGGATCTATATTTTGAGAGGGTGCACCATGTCTCAGAAAAAACTGACACAGAACAGATATGGAAAAATATTGTCACAACAAAAGGAAGAGCCCTGGCCAGTGTGGCTTAGTTGGTTGGGCATCGTCCCATGGATTAGGAGTTCAACTACCAGTCAAGGGCACATGCCTGGGTTTTGGGCTCTCACCTGCATGTGTATGTGTGTGTGTGTGACATACCCAATCAAACTATCCTATATAATAAAAGGGTAATATGCAAATTGACCCTAATGGCGGAATGACCAGAACGACCACTCGACCAGTCACTATGACGTTGCACTGACCACCTCTCGGTCCTTTTCCTGGGCCGGTAGGCTCCCAATGCCCGAAGGCACACAGGGAACCAGGGGTGGGTGGCGGGGACAGGGGCGGCACCAGGACAAGGCCCCTGCCCTGCTGGTCATCCCACACACAGAGGGCAATCTGCTGCAGGGGCGAGGCTGGCAAGCGGGTGGCAACGGCCAACCTCTTGGTCCCTCTCCCCGAGTCGGCAGGCTCCCATCGCCCATTGGCGAATGGGGAACCAGGGGTGGGGGTGGGTGCAGGGCCAGCTGCGGGCAGCCTGGGAAGATGGCCCTGATTGCAGGTCAGGCCTAGGGACCGTACCCACATACAAATTCGTGCACTGGGCCTCTAGTCCAAATATAAAATCATCATTCAATTATGAATAGACAAGAACTCGAGGGAGGGGGGACAGAAACCAAGATGGTGGCATAGGTAAACACCTGAACTGCTGCCTCGCACAACAATTTCAAAACTACTACTAAAAGACAAAACGAACATCATCCAGAACCACAGGAAGGCTGGCTGAGTGAAAATTCTACAACTAGAAGGAAAGAGAAAAGCACACTGAGACTCACAGGAGCTGCGGAAGTAAAGACATAGGTATGGAGGCGTGCGCGTGAAGAGGGCTGGCAACTAAGTACGTGGCTGGCTTTTTCAAGTGGGAGGGAGACACAAGCTCCCAACTGCTCTGAACTCCAGTCCTGGTGAGATCCTGGGGACCCAGACTCATACAGGGAGAAACTGGATGAACTGGCAGCTGGCGAAACTCAAGGGCGGCTTTCTCTCAGAGGTGTATGCAGCAATTACCGCGGGACACTACGACCCAGGGGCCTCTTAGGGCAGGGCTGGAGGGAAGCCATTGCTGTTTGCCCCGCCCTGAGACTCTGCCCCATCCAAACTGAGCGCAGAGGCTTTTGCATATGAATAGCCTGGTCTTCTGATTTCTAAACTTACCTAACAACAAAAGGTTTTAGCAAAATTAGGATCCAGCTAAAACACCCCATCAAAAGTAGGTAAAAGTGCTCCCCCCAGAAAATGGAGGTCAGTCCATTTTGAATCTGCAGCTGAGTCAGAGAGACCCAGAACAACATCCAAAAGAAGGCCCAAGGCCCTGCAGCAGCTTGCATTGCTTCACAGCTGGGCCTCATCTGGGCACCTCCAAAACCCAAACAAAGAAGAGAAATCTGAAGATCTCTCCGTAGCTCCTGCTGGGTGGCCTCAGGCAGAGGCTAAATTAGCACCTCCTTGGAGATCCAAGAGCCAGTGTACCCAGGGGTCAGAGAGGGACCATGCACATTACAACTCCTCAGATCCATAAGGGACACATTCAGGGGGCAGACTCAGTGAGCACCAAAACCCCACTGAAGCAAGTCTTGTCTCATAAGGGTGTCTCCAGCACAGAAGTTCTCCCATTGTAGACACAACTTATCCTCACAGCCAACTGGCCTGGAGGTCAGTTCCTCCCAGTGATACCAACAACAATCAAGACTTAACTATAAAACTGTGCACACAGCCTACAAAGGGGTGCACCAAGAGTGTCCACCTCAGGTAACTGGGGAGGCTGAGCCACTGGGCACCTCGCACACAAAGCCACTCTATCAACTCAGGGAAGCAGCCAAAATGCGAACACAAAGAAAATGATCACAAATGAAAGAAATGGAGGAAAGCAAATGACTGGATATAGAGTTCAAATCCACGGTTATAAGGTTTTTCAAGAATTTTCTAGAAAAGGCCGATAAATTTAGTGAGACCCTCAAGGATATGAAAAAGGACCAACTAGAAATTAAGCATACACTGACTGAAATAAAAAGTAATATACAGAGATCTAACAGCAGACTAGAGGATCGCAAGAATCAAGTCAAAGAATTGAAATGCAAAGAAGCAAAAAACACCCAACCGGAAAAGCAAAAAGAATCCAAAAATATGAAGATAGTGTAAGAGCCTCTGGGACAACTTCAAGCGTACCAACATCAGAATTATGGGGGTGCCAGAAGAAGAGAGAGAGCAAGATACTGAAAACCTATTTGAAGAAATAATCACCAAAAACTTCCCCCACCTGGTGAAAGAAATAGACTTACAAGTCCAGGAAGCACAGAGAACCCCAAACAAAAGGAATCCAAAGAGGACCACACCAAAACACATCATAATTAAAATGCCAAGAGCAAAAGACAAAGAGAGAATATTAAAAGCAGCAAGAGAAAAACAGTTCGTTACCTACAAGGGAGCACCCATATGACTGTCAGCTGATTTCTCAACAGAAACTATGCAGGCCAGACAGTAGTGGCAAGAAATATTCAAAGTGATGAATAGCAAGAACCTACAACCAAGATTACTCTACCCAGCAAAGCTATCATTCAGAATTGACGGGAAGATAAAT